>JAGSMP010000022.1:7461666-8910000 GCA_029286625.1 Parnassius orleans | reverse complement strand
CTCGGCGGGACTTTTTTTTTCAAAGTAAAATTAAACTATAAAACACAGTTCGTACAAACTACTGACAAAACTTATTTAAAAAACAGCTGAGAAGCGACCACCTCATTCCTCATTCAAGGGGTTATTAACAACCACGTATTCATTTATATTATAATAACCCTTTTTATACAGTTTTTGTTCAATAAAATATTTAAAGTTACTAATATACATTACCCCACGAACGGATTATTGACTCTGTGGAGTCGATGAATTGGTATCACTAGCTTCCGTTTGTCCCTGATGTTTACGGAGGGTACATCACTTTTTTATTAAAACTACTTTTGCTATTGTGAACATACATAAAATTTTCGTAAATGTACTTAGAAGCCAAAGTTAATATATTTATTTCTTAAAAAAAATCCGAGAGAATCTCCCGGTTTAAGGTTGTAAATAGCTGTTATGGCCCTCCACTGCGAAAATAATTTCTAATCAGCCGAATTTCTTCGTAGCAAAATCTCATTAGACATTATTCTATGGAAGTAACTGAAACAATTAATCTAGCTGTCTCGACACTAGTAAGACTTATCTTTTTTTACAAATAAGCTTAGTCTGTTCACTAGTTTAAATATATGGGGGCCCCACTAACTTTTTGCGTCGGAAGTAATGCCAAGAAAAACAATGGAATCGACAGTTCTTCCTCATTAAGTTATTACATTCCTGGAGCGCAAGCTGGAGCTGCTATTTCATCTGGCGTAATTAGCCGTTACGAATATTCGATCTTCTATTTATTGTAAATAATTAAATAAAACAAGGATCGAAAACAGAAAGAGCAGAGTTAGCTAATGTCGAGTTGTTCTTTTATCTACAGATCTCGAATCAATTTATCATGAAAATAATTCGAACTAAAATCAGAAAACAATTTAGTGCCAACTAACTAATAGATATTTTGGAATAATAAAAGGAATGATAAGAAATAAGAATTACAATATTTTAAACTGTGTCCGTTACCTGCTGTCACTTTTTGTTTGGAAACAAACCGGCTGTAAATAATATTGCTGTAGATAAAATTGACGTGGATAAAAACAATTTACT
This sequence comes from Parnassius orleans, assembly GCA_029286625.1. Classification (NCBI taxonomy): domain Eukaryota; kingdom Metazoa; phylum Arthropoda; class Insecta; order Lepidoptera; family Papilionidae; genus Parnassius; species Parnassius orleans. Next base: position 8,908,929 of record JAGSMP010000022.1, on the reverse strand, counting down.
GTATTTAAATTTATAAAATTACTAGCTGGCCAGGCAGATTTTGTTCTGCCCTTTCCGACGACCCTTGAGCCTTTAAAAATCCTTAAATTCGGTATAAAAAATATTGATGAGCACTTATGGGATAAAAACTATACTATCTCTCAAGTTGGAGCAAGGAATACACATTTAAAAAATTTCATTGAAATCAGTTCAGTAGTTTAGGAGTTCATCGCGTACATAGAATGTGACACGTAATTTTTATATATGAAGATTTTAGAGAAAATAAACTTGTCACTAGATAGATAACGTCGCCAAAGAAAAAATATCTAATCCTGACCTATCTTAGCCTATAAAAGTATTTGCCTCAGTTGCCACGATTGGCAAGTAGGTTGGCATTTGCATTTTATTTTCTAGTTTTTATTAGGAAAACGCTGCTGCCCATCTCCTAGTTTGTTTCCGTTTGTCGTCTGTCGGGACGATACGGGGTAATGAATATTCTTACACCGCCACTATACGTATAAAATATGTTTTAATTCACGTAAATTTTATTAAACCCGCCCTGGCTCCGCCTGGGTAGGACTATTAAGGCTTTAAGAAGCCTGAATGACCTTGACGAAACGGCAACCGCAGAGATTTTAGCCGACGTCAACACCGTCTAGCGACTACGTTCTGTATTACATAGAAAAGTGCAAAGATTAATAGACTGCAGAGGTGACAAGTATATAAGTGACATACAGCCTGTTATGCTTGCGCGTCACTGAGAGTTTATGTCGTGGTTAAGCATCTTCAATTACATTACACGATGTGGAGCTGTAGCAGGCGTATAGACGACCTGACATCCCCAAAACGCGTGACTAATTATGTCGCGGTTAAGCATCTTCAATTACATTGCACGATGTGGAGCTGTAGCTGGCGTATAGACGACCTGACATCCCCAAAACGCGTGACTAATTTTGATTTGTCATTGTGTACGTTAGCTAGTGATGTACATTTTACTTACAAGGACTGCCGAAAAATGATTGTTAAGGAAGCGGTAAAAAGATTTAAAAAAACAGTTAAGTGCACGAAATTGATTAACTTCAAAAATTAACTGATTTTGTACCATGATAGTTCTACAATAATTAAAAATATTCATATAACCTGTTCCTGGGAATAAGCTGAACGTATCTGCCTTTTGTTGGATTTTAATTCAAATGTATAAAATTCCAGGTGACTCTACCGATAAACTTAAAAAATAAACTCCCAAGAATCAGATCGGAAAGTTGTATTTTCTATCTTTGGAGAAAAATATTTATTGCCATGAACAGTTTCCCCGGAATTTCTTTTTTTACATATTGTTAATAGATAGAATTGTAAGTATATACTTAACTAAGTATATACCTATTTATATTTTATATATTTTATAAAATGTTTTGATGGGGAAATAAAAAACGGGGACACGGTTTACATAATGAAAGCTTTATTTTTCATATAAGTAATTACTTTTGATAATTTGCAAACATTTAATAATTAATAATTTTATAGAAGTTTATTTTAACATTCGACTTAAATATCAATGTAAAATTAAATGTTAATTTAATTTTATATTATTTAATTAAATATGAATGTAATGAATGTAAATACAAGTAAGGAAACTTGTAGGAATCTGTTAAATAAGATTGCTCTGTTTAAAGGCCAATATGTTTATGAGGCTTCATCATGTTTCATGTTTATATTCTTTCATCTGTCCCTGAAAAGTATAAAGTAATAATAAACTTATTATAATTTTTATTTATTTAGTTATGTACACCAACAAGATACAGAAACAGTCTTATAGTGAGTTTGTACAAAGGTTCAACTTATTCCATAATTTGCTGAAATATCTTCCAGTAGACCCACAATGGAAATTATATTAAAAAGGCAAACTTAGTGCGTACAATATTAATACTCCTCTAAATAATATACAAAATGTTACGTAAATTATATTAAATGATACTATAAATAAAAATAAAATAACACCATAAATAAAAATAATACATACAATAACTACATATAATATATATAAACTAATACATATATAATAAAATAATATATATTAATTAACATGATGCAAAGAAATTATATCTAACACGTTATCGTATCATTTTAGCTGCACGAATTTTAAAAACATAATGATCTTAACCGAGTAAAGTGCACCAAGTGTTTGAGGATACAGATGCACTCTCTATTTTCTCAATCTCGATATGTTAAGAAAATAGGCACTCATTCATGCACTGACTGCGGCCAACTGCAACTTAATCTCGCAGATCTATTGATCCGCGCATCTATTACTTAACCACGAGTTCCTCTTCTCTACGACTAACGCTGTAGGCGATGAACCACGCTATTTAAGCCCTCAGTACAATGTCGTCGGCCATCAAGCATGAATCGGGTATCGAGCGTTGTGAGTATCAAATACTATGGAATTTATACTATCGCGTCTCATGCGCGGGCGTCTAGTAGCGCTTCAAGAGCATTACTAAACATATTATACCTAGCTACACTAAAAGTTTAATAATTGTGACTTGGGAATATAATCCGAAGCTCCGCTCAACCCCTTGGGGAAAATAGCGTGATGCTATGAATATTGTACTAGTGTGACCGTGAGGCTGTGCGGTTAGTTAAGTAAGGTTATAAATTTATTTTGGTTGATAAATAGATACTTAGTTGGGTTCATAATGGCTTAAAGAGGATAATCTCAAGATTTTTTTATCTTTAATGTACTACAGTTTTATAATGTATAAAAATCTGTCTCTATTTTTATCTAAAGTTTTGAAAGTTAAATTTTTGAAGTGTTATTATTAGGTCCTTACATATGAAATTGGCGTTTTGTACGGGAGGAATATAAAGTCATTTTTTTTGTAAAATATATTTAATTAATCAAAGTATGCACCGTTGTTATCTATGCACTTTTGCCATCTCATAGGTAGTTCATTGATCACTTTACTAAAAAACCATGGGGCGAAATTAATAAACTCTTTGAAGGCGGTTTGGACTGCCGCATCAGGTTAATTTTTTCCTTGTAAGTTGTCCAAATTCCGGAAAAGATGGTAATCTGTTGGAGCAAGGTCCGGGGAGTACGGTGGATGTCGCAGACATTCCAATTGTAGCTCATCTAACTTAGTGGTTGTTTGTTGTGCAGTGTGTGGTCTTGCGTTGTCGTGAAGCAGCAGTGGCCTAGAGCGATTAACCAATCTCGGTTGTTTAGCAGCTAGTTCCTCCTTCATGGTTTGCAGTTGCTGACAATAGATATCTGCCGTAATCGTTTGGCCAGATTTTAGAAAGCTGTAGTGAACGACACCAGCGCTAGTCCACCAAACACTCACAAGTAACTTTTTCTGAGTCAATTTGCGTTTAGGGCAGGATTTGGCTGGGTCTCCAGGGTTCAGCCATTGCGACGAGCGCTTCCGATTATCGTACAGTATCCACTTTTCATCACAAGTAATGATTCGTTTTAAAATCCCTTCATTATTGTGTCGGTTGAGCAAAGTAACACAGCAGTCGACGCGTGTTTGCAAGTTCGATTCACTCAATTCATGAGGTACCCATCGTTCAAGTTTTTTTACTTTCCCGATTTGCTTCAAGTGAATTAATACAGTTTTATCACTTACCCCGAAGCCTGCAGCTATCTCTGAAGTGCTTTGTGATGGATCCGCTTCCACAATAGCCTTTAATTCTTCACTTTCCACTTTGGTCTCCGGCCGTCCACGGGGTTGGTTCTGAAGATCGAAATTTCCAGAACGAAAACTTTGAAACCATAAACGTACCGTGCTTTCTTTTGCGACACCAGCGCCGTACACATCATTAATCCTTCGAGCTGTTTCTGCAGCATTGGTGCCACGGTAGAAGTCGTACTCGTAAATATACCGATATTTCATGTTTTCCATTGTGCGGTAATAAGCGACGCCAAAGAATAAAATAATGAGGAAAACAAATAAATGACTGTTTTCAAATATCAAAAGTACCAGCTAAATGAATTTATAAATTTGAATTTGGAATTCTTAACCAAAGAGGAGATATTTCAGATCAAAGTGGTCAGTACAACAAAACGCTAATTTCATATGTAAGGACCTAATATAACAATATTATACTTACTGGTACAAATAATGTAGAAATCACTCCTTTTAATAAAATTGTTGTTTTTATTCTACTTTTTCTTTTATACTTCTCAAGAAAATGTTTGGTGAATATTGTTGAGTTCTTCTTTGGATTCCTACCAACCCGTCCAATTAACCTTAACCATTTTTTCAAATTATAGAATCCGGAGGGAATCTGTTTGACAAACGGCAAAATAAAATTACATTTTAGAACGCAAACCGAGGATTTATTTTCTTGTTGTGTGGGCATGTCTATCGATTCAATATAAACATTCAAGATAAATATCGACATTAATTTTGACATAGTTGAGTCAATCCCTAGCGTAAATGTAAAATATTTTGTATAAAAATGTATTTACCAATTTTTTTCTTTGCAAAATATCAAAATTAACAAAATAATTGAAAACATTCTTTTCATTTTTTCATTTAATATTTTAAACAGTATATAACATAAATTTTAACCAAAAATAAACGCGTCATAACATTGACGACGTCTTGAGAATTTACCTGTGAAATGTGCAATTATCAGGTTTATTTCTATTATTAACACCACAGTCACTCACAGAACAAGTAACCATTTTGGAAAAAAGTTACTAACTAAAAATAACCACTATTACACTCTAAACAATTACAAAATATCTAGGAGCTATTTCTTGCGTGCCGACTTGTGCCGACCTGTCATTCAAAATCGGTTACAGAATCATGAGATTTGGTATCCTTTTCTATAAGGAATAAGGAATTTTCTTCTCCCTTGCACACTATGTTGGTCTATACGCCAGTATATTCTAAGTCTATGAGATAAAATGTTCTAGTGATTTTCATTCATTTCATACGCCACATTTTCTATAGAGTTTAGAACGTTTTAGACAGGGCAAAATAAAAAATAGTACAAAATATTATGGGAATGATTTATTAATAATATATACATTTATAGGTATTTAAAATAAAAATAATGAACAAGCTGCAAGGTTCAACTGATACTCTTTCTTGTAAACACAATTGTAAAATTGCTGTTCTCATTTTTATCAATGGTGAATTGATGAAACGTCGTCAAGATCACTTTATATAAAATATATTTAATTAAATTGGCACATGGCGTATTTGGCCTTCTACTTACAACTCGGCGGAAATTTGAAAAGAAAGATTTTGTCTGTTCTTGTAATTCTCTTGTGTACACCATTTTTCACAGAAGCATTGTTTACAACTGGCGTAGTTTCCAAAAGCATGATTAAGTGTCAGCTGTATATCGTCAGTCAGATCCTGAACTTTTTTGATATTTATTTTTGTTATATCTTGTAATCTTTTCAAAAACTGACACAAACTCATTAGTTTATTATTTGATATATTTTTTTTCTGTAACGTATCTTGGATAAGTTTGTAATTTTAATTTTATCACTAAATTCTTGCAATAAATTATTACGTTTTGTACAGTGATTCTCTCCTCTTAGTTTTGGCGTGACTGCATGATGTTATATAGGTACTGAGTAACCGTCAGTTACTAAGCGGCTATAAATCAATATATGTATGTATAGACATACAGATCTACATTTTTTGATTATATTATTTTTGATTTTTTGAAATTTGATTGATTTTTTGAAACCTGTTAATTTTAATTCTTTTTCCATACCATTAGATGGGCCTGAGTATAATGCCAGCTGTGCTCTTTGGCTGAAGTTATTTTTTTTTTATGCACAATTGCAGACAAAACAATATCTAAAACAAAATTTTACCTTTTCTCCTTCTAATAATAGCTCCTGCACCTGACACGGCGGAATAATTATTTCTATAAGAAGACCATTTACAATAAAAAAAATTGTTAACAGTTATGAGTGTAACATTTTTATCAGCTGCTTTATTCATGGTGTCTTGAGCAACACTGCCGGGTTCTGTACAGAAAATAATAGTTTAAAAAACTAAAAAAACACGCGTTTGTAGATAACCGCGTGAGTTGCTTTTTCAGATATTTTTATGATGTCGCTAATTTTAAAAATATTTACAAAAATATCTACAACAAATGACATCAAGCACCCCACGCTTATTTTTACAATAAAATGTTTTTTTTTTATATTAATCACTATTTTCTTATTTTAAACTTATTGAAAATTATTTTATACTTTTTAGTTCTATTATTTATTTTCTATTTTTTAGTGCGGCAAACTACAAAAGCGTGTTTTTTTTGGACCGAAGTTCTTTTACGCTGCTTACAGTAGATTGAACTGGCAGAAATCGTAGTTGTTTTATGAATTATTCGCAAATCCTGAGGATCTTGGCAAGGATAATGGGACAATCTATTTAAATTATTGCATTGTCATTGTCCTTGATAATTGTTTCAAATCAATGTGACGTTTTGAAGGGTATGAAAATCACATTCAAAAATTACGTTACATAGATACATATCAAGCTAATAAAAGCATGTTAAAATGATGCTGGCTTTGGTATTTCTAATTTAAAATAATTCGTAGGCGTAGTGCTGCAGAAAACTGTCCCAAATATAAATGGCCGCTACGAATGAACAAAATACCTGCTATGTAACACCTATTTACATATAAACTTTAATTATCATCTGCATAAAATTCTAAATAGCACTTTTTACACAAGAAAGTAAAGTTTGAGATCAGTCCATCTTATTTTTTGCTAATTAAGTGAATAGTAAAACAAACCAAGAGGTCCGTGATTTAAAATTTCTTGCAGCTTTTTATAGAAAAGCATGACCTAATTATAATATGTTTTCATCATCATAGAATAAGGGTGACAAACGAGCACACAGTCCACCTGATGATAAGTAGTTGCAGTGGCCCATAGACATCTACATCTATCTTCGTTTGCGAATTTAAATGCAGATGCGTTGTCAGCCGTGAGGACTAAGATAGAATGCCTCTTTTCCAGTAAAAAGGGTCTCCGGTTCTCTACACTCACCATACGAAACACAGCAGCATTAAGCTGCTATTTTACGCTGGTATTCTGTGAGAGCGTGGTCCTTCCCCGGTCGAGCCGACCCATTCGTGCTACAACTATACTATTAATATAGCTGCAGCATGGCTCTACCACGTGTTAGTTAATATTTAGCGATCTGATCTGAAAACGTTTAAGTGGCACACTTAAAGTTGTCATACATTAATGATGATATTTGGGTCATTATACTGGAAATAGTCTATTGAATATTTTATAATACAATTAATCATCTTCAGTATGATTGCCCGTGTGTATGAATTCTATAAGTTTATGCTATTTGTGATGAAAGTTATTATTGCAGTTAAAAGACCTTTCACATTTTTTTTAGTCTCGAATTTAAGTAACCAAAATAAAAATTTGAACTTTTTAAGAAGTCTTATCGGTAGCCTTCCTTTTACATAGAAATCACTCTTGATTCATCATTACAGCCCTTCACAAGGCCTATATATTATAGATATAGGCCTTCCCAAGGAATGTTAAACATGAGACCTATAAGTTCTAGACCAATATATGCTCAAACTCACATCAGTACAGTACAGTATCAATAGCCACGGTCGCAGTCATGACTACTGATACTGTATTACCAATCATAACAAAGTTTATTATGATGAGTAAAACAGCATCAATAAAGTTGAAATTAAACTGATTAAACGAACACATTCCTTTCTGTTAAGTTTATTTGTAATGAATTAACGCCGATTTCCCCTGAGTATGTTTATCAGACTTTGCGTTTTATACTTGTATGATACATGAGCACAAGTATTGTATACGTATGGCACAAACATGTTCCGAATACTTGTTTGTACTTTTTGTACGAAAACTTTAGTGCAGAGCGAAATGTCAATTACATAGAAAAAATGGCTGAGCATTACGTTACAAAATAGACTGTTTTCCAAATATAAATTCCTAAAACATATTGTTAACAAACTGTAGGGTACCTCACTAAAACCAGGAAATTGTTCATTTCAGGTTATTTGATAAACTATTCATTTTGAGTTTCCTATGCGCGTGTATTAAATAAGGTTTAGCGTAACCTGCTCACTGTGGTATTTAGTGTCGTTAGAGTGTTCATCAGAACTATTTTTGAAATACTTTCGGCTTTACTCATAAAATAGACATCAACTTAAGAATAAAATAAAGTCATTCTCTCTCTTTTATAAATGGCTATAGAAAGAGACAGGTATGGAGGTAATTAATACATAAGTAAGCGAAAATAAACGATTATAAGTTTTATTTTATTTTATTTATTTATAAGTGTCACCGACAGATGATACACAAAAACTAAAAACAAGATACAAGCATTGTGAGAAACTTGCAATGTGCTCACCCAGTTATAGGCAACCACAGCTAACACAGAGTAATGTTGCGAAAAGTTAAATAACGTAAAATTTAATACTACAGTAGCAAAATTGTGTATTCATGAGAAATTAAAAAGGTTTACATTTATCATCTAAATAAAGTAACATTTTTCTTCTGAAATTATTTAAATTGTCATTGAAAATATCCAAATCAGATGGCCTAGATATATCATTATACAGTCTAAACATTCTGCATAATGCTGAATTAAGACCGAGGTTAGTCCTGTGAGGTTGGACCATAAACAGCTTGTAGACATTAAAACGGGATAATCTGCTTGGAGCATTAATGTTAACCATTTCCAGTAATTGAGGACAGTCGATGCCATTATTGCATAGTTTGTAGAGGAAGCTTAAATCCAATAATTTGCTCCTGTTATATAAGGAAGATATACGGAAATGCTTTAGCCGTTCAGCATATGAAGTTAAGGAGCGATGACGGTTAAATTTCAATGCTAGCATACTAAGAAACCTCCGCTGTACTCGTTCAATTCTACACTTATGAACCTCATAGAAAGGAGACCAAACTTGAGAACAATATTCAAGGTTGCTCCGAACTAAGCTGTGAAAGAGTAGTAGTAAAGTTTGAGTATGTCTGAACTGTTTGGTGTTTCTAGCTAAAAATCCGCACATTTTGGACGCCTTCGTTATAATACTGTTTATATGTGGTACGAAAGACAGTTTACTATCCAACAAAACGCCTAGGTCCCGTAAACACTCTACTTGATTGAGTACTGTGTTGTCAATTTTGTATGTAGTTTGGATAGGACTATGTTTTGAGTACACCACTCGATCAATCTATCCAGATCGGTTTGAATAATGGCTGGGAGTCTGTTGATGATCCAACAGGTCTAATGTATTTCAAATCTACAGCAAACAAGTAAACCTCTGTGTTCAAAAAACATTCTGTCACTGAGTTGATCAAAATTAAAAACAAAAGGGGCCCTAAATGTGACCCTTGAGGAACACCCGAGGTTACCTTAAACGGTTTAGACTGGCTCCAATTGACCACTACATAACACTCACGACGAGTTAAATAAGATCTAAACTAATCCAAAATAGGACCACTACCACAACTACTTAATTTCGTCAAAAGTATCTGATGGTCAACTTTATGCATCAATGATAGCATCGACTTGAGAACCCTGATCCACATGCTGGATAATATAATTGGTGAAGGCAATTAAATTAGTAGTGGTGGACCTGTTTCTAAGGAAACTATGTTGACGATCAGTAATTTGAAATTTTAGTAAATTGTAAACATAAGGGTAGATTAAAATTTCAAAAATTTTAGGAAAAATAGATAAAATGGATATTAATAATTTAATATCCATTTTATCTATTAATAATTTCTGATGTTATTCTTAGTACCATCTTTGTAAATGGGAACAATTTTAGCCATTTTCCAGTAGGTAGGAAACATTCCAGTTTTAAGAGATTCGTTGAAGATACAAGTATAAGTGGCAATGATAGTTGCTTAGCACAGATATATAAACAACGGCGGTAATCCATCGGGGCCCGGACCTTTATTTAAGTCAAGTCTCTTTAACCTCGTTAGAATTAAATTATCCGACAACATAATAAAACCAAGCGAGCATGAAAAATAATGGACACCATCGTGTTAATGGTAAGAAACTTGTGGATTCAGACTTTTACTATAAATAGATGAGACATTTTTCGCAAAGAGTTTACTTATGCTTGTTTCATCCACTTCAATTTCATGGTCTAATTGCATACGGGATGGTATATTACTACTATTTTTAAGCTTATGCTCTATAAATGTCCAAAAATATTTAGGATTTGAGGTTATACTATGCTCAAGGCGTTTGTAATAACTATTATAGCACTGTTTCATTAAATTTTTTGTTCTTTGTTTTAGCAAGATTATTGTGGTAGATACAAGGGTTTACCGGGGGTCCAACGTAGGGACGGATCATTACTTGGTCTTATGCGGAATTAATGGTCTATTCAGGCGTTGGCGGCATCGGACTTCTGTGTCTACCACTGCGTTACAGCGTATAAGAATAGAGAGGTTACAAGATGAAGGTGTGAAAGAGAAGTATAAATGTAGACTGAGGGAGAATATAAGTGATTTGAATGAAATATGTATGAATGATTTAGACCTGAAGACTGCATGGAATAATGTTAAGAAAGTTTTGGTGGATGCAGCCACCGAAGTATGTGGTGTAAGTAAGAGAACGAATGAAAGGAAAAATAATACGTTGTGGTGGGATGATGAGGTACGGATGGAAGTTGAAGCAAAGAAGAGCATGGCTAGATTTACTGGCAACCAAGCTGGTAATTCTGGCGGTATGAATGATGAGATTGAAAGAAAAAGGCAGACTTTAGACTTATAAATAAGAGAGTAAAAGAAGTTGTTGAAAGGAAAAAGCAAGAAAGAACGGATAAGAATGATAGAAGGATATCTGATAACTTCCAGGTAAGTATTAAAATGTTCTGGAAACTCGTAAGAACTGCTAGGGGAAATTCAAAACAGCCTAGAATGAATGCTATACCAGACGAGAATGGCTGTATGCTGAATGATGAAGTTTCGAATTTAAAGAGATGGAAGGAATACTTTGAAAGCGTGTTTATGAGTGAAGAGTCGTCTGAATTAAGTGAAATAGAAATTCTGAAAGAAGTGGAGAGAAAAGTAGGGAGATAAGTGTAGATGAAATAATGAAAACAATGAAAAGCATGAAAGTAGGTAGGTAGTAGCCGGATATGATAGAGTATCACTCGAAATGCTAAGGGCTGGAAAGGGAGTAGTGGCAGGCCTGCTGTACACCTTGTTTATTTATGTTGGGGACTGAAGCGGGTACCGGAAGACATTAGTCTTATTAGGTAGACCCTTTATGATTTCTTTTAAGTTATATCAAGGAAAGAAATCATAAAGGTAGACCCTTTATGATTTCTTTCCTTGATATAACTTAAACTTGTAACACTATACATTAGAGTGCATTAACTTAAAGTCTGAACTTTTTATAGACCAATTGTTAGATTCAATAATGTAAGACTATTCGACGTAATACATGCCATAATTTTTATGCTATGCAAATATAGAGAAAATTGACAATATCCTTCAAAAGAGAAGAGCAGCAGGTTTAGAATTAGAAAACATTTAAACTTCACCGAATGCAAAAGGAATGCTGTTTAGACATATTAAACACAGATATTAATTTAAAACAAATTGAATTTTTTCACTCATTTAAAAAAAGAAGTGATATAAATTTTTTTTCCTCTATGCACTTCTTATGAATAAAGAAAGTATAACTGCAACGTACAAACGTTCGTAAAAATATACACATTCAATAATTAATAATCATGCAATAATATAGCCACTCAAATAAAAAACTCATTAAATGCATAAAATATAAAACAAATCTTACTTTTAATTACAAAATGAGTCTTACACATGCAGGAGTTTATTTTCTGTTACTGGCCGCTTGGACGCCTAATTAGAAACATTTCTTTTTTTGAAACGTAACAGTAATATTTCTTTCTAGGTTTTTTCAATTATTTTGGCGGCAATTCAAAATTAAATCTGAATTTTATTTTGTTCAAAATGGGCAAAAATAAAAGTTGTGACGCGTCAACTAGGCAAATAATTGTTAATTTACATATAGATCATAAGTGGGCGTACAGAAGAATAGCTGAGCATTTACATTATTCTGTTAAGAAAATTCTTAATGCAATTGATCATTATAAAACACATGGAACTGTTGAAAATGTTCTTAGAAAGGCTCGGCCAAGAAAAACCTCTCCCAGAGAAGATCGCTAATCGTTCGTGTTGCTAAAAAAAGTCCCAAGTAAAGGCTCCAACCAGATTAAAAATGAAGTTTTTTCGCCTGATGACCCGAGAAACATCTCGTCAAGATTGATACGCCGAAGATTAGTGGAAGCTAAATTGTTTGGAAGAATCTATCGAAAGGTACCGCTTCTTACCAAGCAACACCGAGAGAAGCTATTATTATTCGTTAAAAAATATGTTAATTGGACGGTACGAGAATGGAAAAAAGTGTTATTTTCAGATGAAACAAAAATAAATATGGTAAATTCCGATGGAAAGCGCTATGTTAGACGTCCTGTAAACAATGCTTTTAATTATAAATACACAAGGAGTATAGTCAAGCACGGTGCCGGTAACATCAATGTTTGGGGGTGTTTTTCCGGTTGTGGAGTTGGACCCGTTCAGAAGATTGAAAGTACAATGAATCAATGGCAATACAAAAATATCTTAGAGCATACAATGATTTCCTACTCGGACGATCATTTGCCTGTAACCTGGAACTTTCAGCATGACAATGACCCTAAACACACGGCCAATAGCGTCAAATGTTTCCTTAGCGAACAGCGTATATCCGTTTTAGACTGGCCAGCAAATAGTCCGGATTTAAACCCGATAGAAAATCTCTGGTATATTGTTAAAAAGAAAGTCTCAAACAAACGTAACACCAGTCAAAACGAACTATATGAAGCATTTGCTGAAGCCATTGAATTCAATCCCCCTAGAAAAATGTACGAAATTGATTGAATCAATGCCACGTCGTTGCAGTGCTGTTATTGAAAATAAGGGATACGCGACTAAATATTAATTATAACTATTGGTAGGCTGTGGATAGTACCTACAGTGTAACCTTGATATAACGAACCTCAATATAACGTATACCTCTATTTAACGAATTTTTCGAAATCCCCTAGAACTGCTAGTAAAAGCTAATGAAAACTATATCTTTACATTACGAATACATTTATCTAAAACCTCTTTATAACGAATTTTTAATCATTACAGAATATACATAGGTAGTATGTATTTTTTAATTTACCTCTATTTAACGATTTTTTTCATAATGGTTTCTTATATTTACGCGAACACTACACATTGAATAAAACTATTTTTACGGATTTTATCGCGTTTAATTTTACTAATTTTATTGATTTTTTTCAACTTAGAACCTTGGCATAACGTATCCTATTAATTATTCCCACTTAATTCCACAATAAATCACGTCTTGACAGGTTCAAACACGTACACGACAGGCAGATGAGTATTTACGTAATGTTGAGGTTAATAAACAAGTTTTCTCACTTTGTTACAACGAATCGTAGTCCCACCTAACCTCTATATAATAAACCTCATTATAACGAATTACTTGGTATAACGAATATTTTCTAATTCCTTCAGTTTCGTTACATCGAGGTTGCACTGTATTTCGTAAATAACAATACTAATTACTAATACTTAAAAAAATATTCTTTTTTATACTTTTTTGTTGTTGTTTCTAATTAGTTGACCATTATTGTTCATACCTTTAAACTGATTTAAATGTTTGTCCGTAATGTAATATTGAAACTGCACTTGTGTAATAGGATTTATATTGTTTTCCTAATAAATGATAAATCGTTGAACATATTGTTGTCCTATTTATTGTTTAATTTCAAAATAAAAACGATTGCGGTGAAGTATCTTACATAATGTCAAGGACCGTTGGTAGTGTTTCTAATTATACGATATCTCTATATATATATATATATATATATCCCTTTACGGTAAATGTTGATCTGACGCGACTTCACGCGAGCACTTTGTTGATCCGAAAATGCATGTTGATCCGACGCCTTTTTTTGATCCAATATGCATCTCTGGTAACAAATGTAACTCCGACCGGATCAACATCTACACTCACGGGACTGCTTACTAGCGTTCGCCGAAGTTGATACGATATACAAATCCACCTTGCGTTAGTTACGGAAAATGTTGATCCGATTTAAATGAGCCAATCAAAGCACAGCAAACGATCGGATTGGCTGAAAGCAGCCGCGACGTTGGCGTTTCGTATCTTTGGCGGTACAAGCTACAGATTAAACGGATAACTCAACAATTTGAGAACGCCACGACTTGTAACGGAAGTGGTGGCAGCGACGACATTGTCTAAGGTGGTCGAGGCGGAGAACGGAGAGAGTGATGGAGGCGGAGGTGGAGTCAGCGTAGTTTGTGGTGAAGGCATAGGTAGCGAAGGTGGTCGCGTAGGCGGAGGCGGAGGGAGCGGAATTTGTGGTGAAGTCGGAGAGAGTGGGGGCAGCGGGCGGTGGCGGCGGTGGAGGGAGCGGAGTTTATGGTGGATGCGGAGGTGAAGAGCGAAGGCTAAAAGCGGGGACGGTGGTGGAGGTGGAGGCGGAGGCAGCGGAGGTGGTGGTGGATGCACTGGAGTGCAGTGCAGTGGGGATCGCGTGAGGACAAGTGGGGCTCACGTTAAGGACAGGTGGTTACAGTGGGGGATAGTGTGGCTAGTAAGTGAGTATCGATACTGACCATAAAGATGTTACTACGAGGTTAATAATTTTACCCAATATCCGCTTGGCTACTTATTGGTACTAGGGACAAACTGAACAGAACTTTTGTTTTGTGACTTTTCTAACTCAAAATTATTCATTTTTAGAAAAATTATAGAACATTAGTTATTTAACCCCACCAATTAGTCAAAACAAATAACCTTTTACCTATATCCAATACCACTTGTTATCAATAAGTAAGTATTTTACTTATTATGAATTAAACACAGGTTAATTAATTTTGTTGCCGTTTTATCTAAGCAAGTATTAAACATAAGCAAGCAGTATCTACGAGTTTCAAGACAAAGTAATAGTGGATAGGAAAACCAATACCACTCAGATTAATAAATTAAATTAAAAAATTAAATAAATAACAAGTAGAAGATTTGTGGGACCTTGATTTTATATATATATATATATACAAAAGCGAAAGGTCACTCACTGACTGATTCATCACGAGATCTCAGGAACTATAAAACCTACAAACTTGAAAGTTGGAAGGTAGGTTCCTTCTAGGACGTAGGTGTCAGCTAAGAAACGGATTTGAGAAAATAGGGGGTATTTAGTAAGGAGGTGAAATGGGGTTTGTAAGGTTATATGGAAATCATATGTTTTTGAAGTTAGACATGAAAATCGGCATTTCGATTACTAACTTTAAATAATAAAAATCTGTGTAAGTTATTTTGAAAAATCCTCCGTTATGGGTGATGAAAGTTTATATGGGAAAGTTTTACTTATTGTCATTGTTAACTTTATTTTGTATCAACTCGCCCCCTAAAAAGAACCTACCTTAAGAAAAGATTTTTCGAAAATCCACTCCTAAGGGTGTGAAATGGGGAATGAAATGTTTGATGAGTCTTTTTTTTAATAGGTACCTATATACTTAAAACTAGAAATGTTGTTTACAGGGAAGTTCTGAAAAAATAGAACCGTCAACTCTTTTTGAAAATTAGAAATTGTTTCGACTGTAAAAAAATTATAATAATAATTATGTAAATTGCGACCTCAATTACAAAGTCGCGGATTTTACTAGCGCGAGCGGTAGGACTTTTGACTATAGGTCTCTTCCAGCGGGAAAATTTCATAATCTCATAGGAAATCAGAAATTGTACGCGGATGAATTCGCGGGCAACTGCTTGTATTCAATAAAATTTAAAAAACTTGAAAAACAAAAACACTGCTTCACTACATCAAAATAATAATCACAAACAAAACTAAAAATATTTATCAAAGAAACATAATAATCAATTACATTGCAACCTGACTTACTTATAAGTCTTTAGTCCTCACAATTAAATAATTACGAAACAAAAACACTGCTTTACTGTATCAAAACAATAACCACAAACAAAATTAAAAAAATATTCATTGAAAAAACATAATAACATTGCAAACATAATAACGTTGCAATTTGACTTATAGCACAGAATAAATAATTAGGTATTTTTATGTCACAACTCACTACTTAAATAACATTTCAGCATTTGATTTATGAACGTCTTTCATATCTTATTACTCTAACGAAGTAGTATACTGGGTTCTCTGTCACACGCAGAACGCGACGTTGCCGCTTTGTGTTCCAGTAAATTCGTCAATTTTGGCTCCGGATCCACTTAGTTTAAGTAAATGTCGCATATAAGTTAAATATACTCTGGATCTAAGAAATCATATTCAGTATGATTTTTTCGACCGTCGATGGATCAACAAATGTTGGTCAAATCGTAAAATAGGCGGATTAACAATTGTTCACTGGATCAACATCTACCGTTAAAGGTATATATGAAAGAGGCGAAAGACTAACGAACAAGCAGGAAAATATATTTACACAAGTGTGAATTAACGCCTTTTCCTAAATAATGGTTCTAGCGTCACATAATTTCCATATTTATCGTGATATATAATGTTATATATGTACTATAGGCGAAGTGTGGGGCGACCCCCCACTAGATGCAGTGACGACAGGTCGACTTTTTTTTTAGATGGAGGAAAGATCTATATTTTTGTTTGTTGAACATTGTATTTACATATCAATAAACATTAAAAAGGTTCTCTAGTGACAGGCTCGTACCGGTAGGCGGAGTGTAGGGCGACCCCCCACTAGATGGAGTGACGACCTGGTAAGACATGCAGGAAGTCGATGGATGCAGGTAGCTCAGGACCGTGCTTTGTGGCATTCCTTAGGGGAGGCCTATGTTCAGCAGTGTACTTGTGAAGAGCTGTAATTATATATATATATATATATATATATATATATATATATATATATATATATATTTCACTACTATATAAATATAATATAGAATACTAAATAAATATAATATAAGTGTGTCCGGTCTGAAGGGTATGGAGAGCCAGTATAAAGACAGGCTGTGAGGCATTCCATCTTAGTCCTCAAAAGAGACAAGGAATCTGCATTCTTTGTTTGAAGTAGGCAGCATTTGTCACGTTTGTCTTTTTAATTTTATAAAAAAAAATATTGAAATTAATTATAATTCATACAAAGAGCTCGAAAGTACTGCATCCTATTAACTTGTTGTGGTGAATATTATATTAGTTTCTGTGAATACGTGCATTATGTTTTTGAAACTATATTAATTATTGAACAATGGATACGAATTTCTGATTGCAAATGATATTTCTAACGACAAGTAGAAGGAAAAGGGGAGATCTCCCGCCGGGCAAGGTGTGCTGCCCGGGGAGCGGCCAACGCTCCGAGTGGTAGTTCGGAGCTATTGTATATATACGGTTTTTAATTAGGAACTTTGATAGCGCGATTAGGCTTCGATGTATTTCGCTTGTGGCGCGACGACAGCGCCGGCACATTTCCATTTCAACTAGTAATAATACTAAAGTAACATAATACTGTTGTGGTTTATGTTAGTTGGAGCTGCTGTTGCGGTTATGTCACCAATTACAGCAGCATATTATATAATAAACAATAATAATCGTGATATTAAGAACGACCGAATGTTTTAAAAACTAACCATCAAATGAAATCAGAAACAATGTCACGATTTTATACGAAAAGTTTTTTTTTTTAAATGCGGTCATCTCCCAATTTTATTATTGAGTCCTAACGCTTGAGAAATTTCGAATATTCTAGTTGAGGTTAAAATACAAATAATTTAACGTGACAACAGCCAAACAATATTTTCATTTTACATAACAAAGTATTTAATAAGGATAGGAATTTTTAATAATGAGAAGGTTTCAGAGCAAAAAAAAGGACGCCTTGGACGAAAAAAATGCTTTCAAAATGGAGTTAATCAAAATGACTGTGTCGATAAATGAATTAATTCATTGATCATTCATTATAGCCTTACTAAAGTCCACATCTGAACTTAGACCTCCCCCATAGATTGCCTCATAGGGGGGATATTTGCCATAGTTGAAACGTTTACGTAGTTATGTTACATAGTTAAACGTAACAGTTTCCAACTGCAATTCTTTTATATGTTTTAGTTGTTATTAAATGTTTCATTAAAAATAACTAGAGCCAGTAGGAAATAAAGAACTGGAAATAAATTTACACGAGATTTTGTAACAGTATTACAATAAAGTTATAATACAAGGGAGTATTCAGATTTATTCTGATAATGTTGCCTGGTATCAACTACATGATTTCTCAGCTAGAAGTTTAGTTTTGGCAGTACCTTTGCTTTTAGAACATTATTGTGAGAATGGTATTATAATATAAATATTTTATAGGAAAATAAATATTTTAGTTTCTATAACAGACAAAATTTTCCAATTTTGTTAGTACGCAGAAATAGAAACAGATTTTTTCATGTCGTACAGTTTTTTATCCACTACGGGAATCTAGTAATAATTCGAGAAGCAGACACTGCGTTGCTGGACTAACAATTTCCAATCCAATCAAAATCTCAAAATCGCCTGAATTAACTGTCACAGAGCTATGGTCAAAGTAATCATTGAGCTATATTTGTTCATACTTTTAATGGAAGCACACGCTTAAGTGGATAGAAATATAGTTTGTTTTGACAGCATATCATCATAGAAATTCAAATAAAAGTGCGGTTTTCTAATTTTAATTTTTAATAATTTATTCTTCCGAAATAGGTCATAATCCATTGGAGTCAAGTGTTACACTTAAACAGTATTCAAGAGATAGAATGTTAAAATTTTTATTTACACTATCAAAAATCCACTCCTGAACATACAAATAGATTGCCTCATAGGAGGCATTTTGCCATAGTTGCCACGCTTGGCAAACACATTTTTTCTATTTGTTATTGGGAAAACGCAGCTGCTCATCTCCTCGTTTGTTGTGTAAAAAATTGTGTGTGTTTGAGTGACCCTGGATGATCTAAACGATTCACAATTGGACTCAGTAGGTGGCGCTTTTGTCGAGATACAGAAATCACCCGTACGAATCGGCGCGGATCGCTAGTGAAAAAAAATAATTAAATTCATTGTTTTATTGGTTCCATAAACTTTTAGGTCTTGTCTTTACTCTTGGTACTATTGATGTCAAATCTAGCCGTCTACTCGTATTTTTTATAAATTTTATCATTGTTTATTTATATTGCAGGGAAAATCTCGAACTGATGCGTAGCCTAGGCGACAGACAAGCAATGGGTCGGGCTTGCGGTAATCTCGGAAACACCTGTTACTTACTAGGTGATTTCACACGTGCGATCCGATACCACACGGAGAGGTTAACGATTGCGAGAGAAGTTGGAGATAAGGCGGCAGAACGTCGAGCTAACAGCAATCTTGGGAACTCTCACATATTTCTTGGACAATTTGAAAATGCTGCTGAACACTATAAGTATGTATTTGTTGTAATAGACGACTTTATTACGAAGGCGGTTTATAACTAACTTCAAGCTACGTTTGCTGTCTTTAATATGTTCTTTTTTTAAATTATACTTTAGAAAATATTTCAGGTTTTAAATAAATAGTATGAATGGAAAGGTCTGTGTTAAAACTTATCTTTTAAGAACCTTTACTTACCTAAATTAGATTAATGGTCACATTATAATAAAAATCATAAGAATAAATACGTACCTACTTACTTTATCCGTGCTATTTATTGCATCTTGCGCTGTGCGCCTTACTTTTTGTACGAAAGTTTCAAGTTGTATTCTAATCATGTGTGCATTTATGTTACTTTAAAATAGTATCAAGATTAGCTGGGCAAAAACGATTTTTTTTTAAATGACTGAGCCATCTCGAATGCTAAATTGCTTAGTTTCCTTTTAATGCTGTTTTCTTTTTTTTAAACTTGAGCGTGTTTTGATGATGATTTGCGATTGATAAAAGCTCCGCTGTTTATTTCTGTACTTTAAAATATTGTCCTTTTAAGTAATGTATATCTATAATGCTACTGCTAAAACTAATTGCCTTCATTCCTACTACTGCTGAGCACAAGTCTAACAAATTTCTTAGAGGGTTGGCTTGTATGGTAATTTGCACCAAGTGCAATTTACCATACAAGCCAAGCCAGCCCCCTTATGCTGAACGCGTGGTAAATTAGCACTTAAAACTGCAATTAACAATTAGTCTATGCTGGCGGGGATCGAACTCAGGTTGCTCGCGTCCTATGACATTTAGTAAGTGAATTAAGAACGGATTACTTGAAAGTGAAAGAGGCACTTTGACTTAGACATCAGGCAGGACCACAATCTATACCTTAATTATCGTTTGAATTGACTTTAATTGAGGATGCTTGTAGGTGTCCACGGCATATAACGTAATTTACTTTGAAACTGTTGACTTTGGCTAACACTTCCTGACATTCCCACATCAGTAATCCACGGCTGAACATTATATTATGTTCATTTGACGGCAGAAAGTTTCTTGTAATGAATTATTATCATTAAATAAAGTTCAGTGTGCAATCGATCCATTCACGCTCGAACTATCTGTTAGCGACATGAATGATTCAGTTAAGTTTTATGCTGACGTGAAAGATGCACGGTGAGTGATTAAGTGATGTAGTTATTCACTAAAATTTGGAGCATATTAATTTAACGTAATCATAATAACCTGCTTAGACATCATAAGACATGCGGGAAGTCGTTGAATGCAATTTCCTCTGAACCGTGCTTACCGTTCCTTGGGGATGGGATGGAATGAATGATGATGATGGATAATGCTGACATGCTTAGAATTGATTACTTTTTCTGCTGATGACTATGGGAGCTTTGCATATGTGAAATTTCTCTAATGTATTTGTGTTATCAGGATATTCCCTTGACTACGTGCCTATATCCTTGTTTTATATGTTTTAAAATACCTAGTGCTTATTTGGCGAAATTTATTTATATGTTATCATATTTTCACATACAATTATTGAAAATCTAAATTAATTAATCCACATGTTTTTGTAGTGATGCTAAGCTTTATTTACACTTAATATTTAAGTATTGGTTCTTTTACTGTCTGCTAGCGTGCGTGTATATTTGCATGAAGGTTGTGTGGGCTAGTAGTCAAAGTATTTGGCTACTATGGGATTCGAATCTCAGTAGGAACTAATGTTTTTGCAAAAGCACAAACTCTTGATTTTCGGGTGGTTGTGTTTTAATTATTCTCCGTCCCTTACACTTCGTCCTAGTAAACTTCATATCTTATTGCATCACATAAGATCCAGTACGGAGAAATGGAGAGCAAGTGATTTTTTCTATAATTGTGCATAGTAGTGTAATATTTATGTGCAGTGGAACCTTTATATGTCTGTGAGTAGAACGCATGTTCAGAAGTTGTCACCATAGTCGAAACAGCAATAAGTAGAGCATGTGTGAGATTTCTATTTTAGTACCAATGGTAGTAAGACTAGACTACCCCCAACTCTATCATTCTCTAGAATTGGGAAAATGACGGGGAGAAATTCTCAATTATTTGACAAGCTTTAGATATTTTATAACGGGTGGTGAAGTACAACGTTTACAGTACTGCTATATTCTGCGTGATAGGCACCGTCCTGTGTGAAGCCTGCTACCCGTCTGTAGAGATTGGCGATTACTAAAAATCCTCGTAATGAAGTATTGGCCATAACCAATTGAAAACATGCCTAAATTGATGATAAGATTGACAAAACTAGGCGGCGTCGTCGAGGCTTTGGTGAGCAGATGTAGGATGTCTGTTCAGTGATCAGGTTAAGCACTGCTCGACGACATGAGATCTGATCAAAAATGTTTGATATAGATATAGATTGACCTTATCCTCATCAGTCCGTAAGTCTGCTGCTGGGCATAGGCCTCTCCGATTTTGATTTTTAGAAGAATTTACCTAAATCGCTACGCTTGGCAGGTGGCACGTGGTGATCGATTAGACATCTGGGTGTTTCACGTCTGACTTAATTATGAAATGGTTATATCTATTAGAAGGTCTTTAAAGCATTTTACGAGTGTATACATCAACATGAAAACTAATATGTATTCAATACTAATTCACATCATCGTCATCTTTGCAACTCACCACTAGTCCAATGTTTAACATAGGCATAATGACTACTACAAAGCTCAAACGTAAACCACCTGCATACATTTACTCCATGGATGTCACATAAGATCCCCCATTTAAAGGAGTAACGATCTAATAATCATTTGGGTTAGGTACAGTGTTAACAACAGTGAGGATATCCGCAGTAGAACCAGAGTAACCCACATAGCCCAACGGGTTAGTAAGCTGAAGTGGCAATGGGCCAGCCATATAGCTCGAAGAACCGACAATCGATGGGAAAAAAAGGTTCTCGAGTGGCAGCCTTGTACCGGTAGGTGAAGTGTAGGGCGACCCCCGACTAGATGGAGTGACGACCTGGTAAGACATGCAGGAAGTCGATGGATGCAGATGCAGGTGGCATTCCTTGGGGGAGGTCTATGTTCAGCAGTGGACTTGTGATAGGCTGTAATGATGATGATGATGATGATAATGACAGTGTTAACTCGAGGACTTTTCTTCCCCTTCAGCTCGTGGTTCTGCAAGATATGTGTCTGCTCCATTGGCAATTTAATCTGTTGGACTCTCAGTTATTCTGGTTGAACTGCAGGTGTCATGCAATGTAAAATTGTCACAAATTGAAAACGATTGAACACACGATTAATTCTTGTTTCTCCGACAGGCGCACCCTCGCTCTAGCCGAGGAGTTAGGAGACGCTGCAGTGGAAGCCCAGGCTTGCTATTCCCTAGGCAACACTTACACCTTACTCCGGGAATATCGTGTGGCCGAAGAGTACCATGCACGACATTTGGCCGCTGCCAGGAAACTGCAAGACCGAGTTGGAGAGGGTAGAGCTTGTTGGTCCCTCGGAAACGCCCACGCTGCGCTCGGAAACCACGAGAAGGCGTTATACTACGCTAAGGAACATTACAATATTTCTAAGGAGGTCAGTATAATGTTCTTTAATTTGGTGGCGGTTTGCAGTATTTAACACATGACATGTGCATGTTTTTATTCTTTTAGCACCTTGCCAATTAAGAATGAGGTTTTATAATAAACGAAAAAGGTATTTTTAATTACTTGAATTTGAACAGGGTGAAACACGATAAGGGAAAGCTATTGCTTACAGAGCTACCAGAGCTTTATGACGTATTATGGTTATTTGTATTATAAAAATGTTGAAAGAATGTGTTTAGGATTTACTGCGTGCGACGTTATTCATGGTTAACTGTCGAAAATACGTGCGCGAACGACAGAATTATTACTTTCTAACATCGGTCTCGCCCTATGTTCGACACCATCAACAACTGCTTGTTGTGCGCAGACGATGAGGCGCTGCTTCCATAGAATAAATGTGATGATGATAATGTCCTGATTATGCACACAAATATTGGTTGTTGTCCTAGTTCCAAAATGACTCATCCGACGTTTACTCTTGTACTGTTTCTTGAAACAAAAACCCAACAACCCCAAACCGGGAATCGCCGCAATTTCTAGCCACTATTTGCCTAGTCAAATAAAAAAAATGTCTTGATACATTGCGATGTTGAGTTTTTGGCTTTGCTGTTTATATTAATTTTGCATAAAATTTTTAATAATTGTTTTTTTTTTAATAATTTTTAATTTTCTTTGCTACAAAACGTTTACTTAATTTTACAATAACAAATTTATTTAAGAAAATAGCTATCATAATTAGTTTTACCTAAAGGTGAAAATAAAACAATTCTGGATTTTTTTTATAGCATAGGGTGACAAACGAGCACACAGTCCACCTGATGGTAAGTGGGTACTGTGGCCCATAGACATCTACATTTATCCTCAATTAAGAATCAAAATGCAGATGCGTTGTCACCCCTGAGGACTAAGATGGAATGCCTCGTTTCCAGTAAAAAGGGTCTCCGGTTCTCTACAATCACCATACGAAACACAGCACCATTAAGCTGCTATTTTACGCTGGTATTCTGTGAGAGCGTGGTCCTACCCCGGTCGAGCCGACCCATTCGTGCTACAAATGATTTGAATATGAAAACTTAAAATAACGCTAGGGTGGGTATGTATCCATTTAAAACACATTGAAATTTTCATTTATTTAAAGGTGATTAAAATGTTTTTCTATCTATCTCATGAACATACAAACAGTATTATGCCTCGTAAACCATGCAAACCATAGATTTAGTATAAACTGACGTTAGAATAAATTGACAATGCAAAAGAGAAAGAGCATAGTATACACGTATGTTAGACCGAGAAAGATAGACTAGACCATTCACGTACACGCTATCAGCCTGTATCGGTCTAACGTCATTCGTGAACAAAATAAATCCCGCTTGTATACCTCAGGTTTTAAAGTGAAAATTAATGTTTAATAGACGTAATAATGACTAGGTGCGTAGTACTTCAGAAAGCTAGTGCGTAGTAGCTCACCTAAGAAAGAAAATCCATATTATTATACATTTAATTCGTAGGTTAGATTGAAATGTTTGAATGGGAAAAATTATCACTTTTCATAATAATAATCATCTGAATGCAAAGCAATTGAATTAAAAATAATTACAAATACGTGAAATCCTGCTAATTTTAACCTCACTTTTGTAGAAATTGACATTATCGATAACATCTTATCGAAATGTCCTTAACAGGCAAAGGTATCCTTTCATGCAGCCTTATTCATACGAAGTTGAATAAGGCTAGAGTCATAGCTAATTATTCTTCTTATCGTATGAAAAATATATATTTTTAAGAGTATCAAGGTGACAAACGAGCACACAGTCCACGTGATGGTAAGGGAGCGTCCATTAATTACGTGAGGTGATTTTGGCAATTTTTCTACCCTCCTCCTCCCCCTGGTGAGATGTCGTGAGATATGGCTCGCCTCACTCCCCCACCCCCAAAATCTAGCGTGAAATTTTTCAAAATGCGTATTTTAGTGTAAATATGTTAATCTGTGCATGATTGCGTTAGGTTTGTTTAAAAAAAAAACATAATTTGCTTAGTGTTTTCTTACGCTATCAGTGAACTTCTGCAATATCAGGGGATTTCATTCAAACCTTATAGCCGTCCACTACCATCTGGAAACGGCGAAGCAGGCCTTGCTCTTTCTAACCGAGACACAGGTGTCCTCTCCGGCTGATACTTCGTATCTCTCCTACCCGGGGTACAAATTAGAACACTCCTTTGTGCCCCGGGCTGGAGTTTGCGTGTACGTCAGAGAGGACATCTGTTTTCGACGCCTCGGCAGCCTTGAAGGTACGGATCTGTCCATCCTTTGGCTACGCGTAGATAGCGACGACTATCCGCGCGTCTACGGGTGCCTCTATAGGTCCCATAGCGGTAATGCCGAAACAGACCGACTCATCGACCACGTCCAAATGGCTACAGATTCCTTGCTACAACAGGTCCCATCCGCAGAGATCGTGATCCTTGGCGATTTTAACGCCCACCACGCCGAATGGCTCGGTTCACGTTTAACCGATCATGCGGGGAGATCTGTTTATGACTTTGCCTTGGCATATGGTCTGACACAGCTGGTTACTTCGCCTACGCGAATTCCAGATGTGAAGGATCATACACCTTCCCTGTTGGACCTTCTGCTGACCTCTCATCCGGACGGATATCAGGTTTCCGTCGATGCCCCTCTCGGCTCTTCGGATCATTGTCTGATCCGGAGTGTGGTGCCACTCACGCTCCCCTCGCGGTTGCGTTCTGCAGGTTGCCGCCGTGTTTGGCATTACAGGTCGGCGGATTGGGACGGAATGCGGTCTTTCCTACCCATGGGGGCGGGTTTGCTTCTCGCCGGATGATCCCAGCGCTGTTGCTGACTCTGTCACTGATGTGGTGCTACAGGAATGGAACTATTTATTCCATCTTCTGTGGTATCCATCGGAGGCAGATCGCAGCCTTGGTTTGGTCGCTCCTGTGAGACTGCATTACGCAGTAAGCAGGAGTGCTATCAGGCCTGGGCTGAGGCTTCGGCGGCTCGGGATGTAAACACCAGCATGCTTAAAAAGAAGTATAACTTCGCCTCCAGGTCCTTCAAAAGTGTTATTGCCAAGGCAAAGTCAGAGCACATAGGCAGAATTGGCGAGAAACTAGTTCGCCTTCCTTCGGGAACCCGTGCATTCTGGTCTCTCGCCAAGGCTGTCCAAGGGAATTTCTGTAAGCCATCACTACCATCTCTGCACAGGGAGGACGACTCACTGGCCCACGCCGCAAAAGAGAAAGCCGACCTTTTAGGCTCACTTTTTGCGTCCAACTTGACTCTTGATGACGGGGGGAACACACCGCCGACCATTCCGCGGTGTGAGTGCTCCATGCCGGATGTGCGGTTCTCGCAGCGCTCGGTTCGCAAAGCACTCCTCTCCCTGGACATCCACAAGTCGAGTGGGCCTGACGGAATCCCCCCAATTGTGCTGAGGATGTGTGCTCCGGAGTTGGCATCGGTTCTAACGCGTCTTTTCCGGTACTCCTACTCCCTAGGCGTAGTCCCGAAATCATGGAAGACAGCTTTTGTCCAACCGATCCCTAAAAAAGGCGACCGTTCAGACCCGTCCAACTACAGGCCTATCGCCATCACCCCCTTGTTCTCCAAAATAATGGAGTCCGTTATAAACTGCCAGCCAGCTCTTGCGGTACCTTGAGGATCACCAGCTGATTAGTGACCGCCAGTACGGTTACTGTCGCGGTCGCTCGGCTGGTGATCTTCTAGGTTACCTAACTCATAAATGGGCGGAGGCAGTAGAGTCCAAGGGGAGGCGTTGGCCGTTAGTTTGGACATAGCGAAGGCCTTCGATCGGGTTTGGCACAAAGACTTTGTTGGACAAAGTCTCGGACTGGGGGCGACTAAATCTAGTCCAGTTCAATCCCCGGAAGACACAAGTTTGCGCGTTTATCGCTAAAAATAACCCCTTCGTCGTATCTCCTCAGTTTAAAGGCACTTCCCTTGTTGCCTCAGCCAGTATCGGTATCCTCGGCGTCCACATATCGAGTGACGTGCAGTTTCGTTGTCACTTGGAAGAGAAGGCCAAATTGGCCTCTAAAAAGCTTGGCGTGCTCAGCAGAGCGGGACAGTATTTCATGCCGGCACACCTGCCTGCAACTTTACAAGGCGCAGGTTCGGCCGCACATGGAATACTGTTCCCATCTCTGAGCTGGGGCTCCCCAGTGCCAGCTCCTTCCATTTTATCGCATCTAGCGCAGAGCTGTTCGAATCGTCGGCGACCAAACTCTTTCCGATGAGCTTGACTCACTGGCACTGCGAAGAGATGTAACATTTCTTTGCGTATGTTATCGCATTTACCACGGGAGAGCTCTGAGGAATTGTTCGGACTAATTCCAGCCGCACAATTTCACCATCGCACATCGCGACAAAACTCGCGATACCATCCATACCATCTGGATGACTGGCGGTCCACTGGACCACTGTGCGATTTAAAAGAAGTTTTCTTCCTCGCACAACTTCCTTGTGGAATCGACAACCACCAGAGATTTTTTCGGACCGATACGACTTAGGGACCTTCAAGAAAAGAGCGTACTCCTTTTTAAAAGGCCTTCAACGCATCTGCAATTCCCCTGGTGTTGCAGTTGTTCATGGGCGGCGGTAATCACTTACCATCAGGTGAACTGTATGCTCGTTTGCCCCCTCTCCTAAAAAAAAAGTTATTTTATATGATTTTTGGAGTTCGCATAAGCATTTAGCCATATTTTAATTTATCTAACCCAATTTTCTTGAAATGGTGCTCTGTTTCTTGCGGAAAAAATTTACGTGATAATTGCCGAGACCCTCCCTCTCCCTCACGTGAGATTGGGTGAGATTCGGCTCAACTCCCTTAAACACCTCACGTAATTAATGGACGTCCCTAAGTGGATGCGGAGGCAGATTTTCACAAAATATTGATGTTCGACAAAATGGTTGAAAATAATAAATAGAGAAGAATGGGTTCCCAAAAGAAAATGTTCGACTATATGCAGTAAGTACTTTGAAGAAAAACTTTTTCTCATAGAGGTGCTAGACTGGCGATGGAGTGATTAGGGCGATATATAGTATATAGGTGATATATAGTATAGTATTGGAAATACTACAATACATCCAATCAAAAACACTTATTAATAAAATTGCATATTTAAACTTATTTTATTATTAAATAAAGTATGTTGTAACAAAATTGCTAAATATGTTTAAGGAGAGTTCACAACAACTATACAAATAAATAAAAATGAAGTGTCTGTTTGAATGTTGAAAAATATGGTACTTATAACAAAAATACAATTTAAAAAAAATTTGTCTGTCTGTTTGTTCCGGAATGTCGAGAATATTCTGAATTACACCTTTTATTGGATACATATAAACGATATTTCAATATGTATTTCATTTTTGGGAGTACTTATGTGGCCGCAATAAGCCATGCAGCCTAAAACCCGCGAAAGGGCACAATGCTTCTAAAGATAATTAATAATTAATTTGTCAAAACACCATGAGTAGTTTAGAAGATCTGAGGAAACAGATGAACATACATACATACATAGCCTTTTAAAATTGTTGTTTCGACGTAGTTGAGTAAAAATATTCATTTACTTCATCTGCGTTAAATCAGAAGACACGAATATACTGCAATCTCTATCGATAATTACATCGATTAATTAGTTAAGGCAGACAATGCATGGTGCAGTACTATTTGTCACCCACACATGCACATTACACGCACACTGGTGTATTTTGATGTTGGTCTCGCACTAATCACTCCATAGCCAGTCTAATATAGTATATCTATGCTTTTACCCAATTCTGCTGCCAAATAGCAATGCCTACACTGCCGTGTTCCGGACTAAAGTGTATAGAGAGCGAGTATAAATACATATTGTGAGACGTTCTATCTTAGCCCTTAAGGATAATAACGCATCAGTAGTCTTATACGTCTAAATTTGGCTGTAGGTGCGACGCTCTCGGAACCACGACGGACGACGGCAACATACGGCATAGATTACAATTATCATATTTTAATGATTCGTGAACTAACAGTACTCCGTATAACACGGTGTACGAACGGTGCTTTGCATTATGCACGAGTTCAGATACTATTTGCTACAGGATTTACAGCACGGTAGGTCCATTCACAGGGCCTTTTTTGTTTGTTTTACGTTTTATACGTATTCAAATAAATTATTTTACATAGAAGTACTAAAATGGAAGAGAAAAAATTGAATAGCGTGTTGCCAAGAAACATAAAAAACAATTTTTATTCTTTTATGTCTTTAATATTATTAAAGGACCAATAGTGTCATCGTCTGATCAGATATCTGTCCTGTATTTTATGACAAGTACTAGTTCCAGTAGTCTTAAATGATATTTTAACAGTTACTCTCCTTCTAGGGCAATCAGGTAAAATGTGTACCAATTAATAACTTTGTACAAATTCGACGATCTACCAGCAATACTATCAAATACGGTTAAATAACGGCTGCGACTTGGATGTTAGCAACTACCAGTGGCTAGACGTCTGGATATTTTTATCTTAGCAATACACATATTTTTATTAAAGTAATGGTGTAAGGGCATTTAAACCAATTTCCTCGATTATTATTTTATGACATAAACTAAAATGTCAATAAAAGAGAAATCCATGCAATTGTTGTGGTTTTGTCTCATTATTAAGATAGGAAACCATTCAAAATTTAGAGACACATTTTTCTTAAATATTAGAGAATGATTAAAACTTAATGGCGGCTGTGAAGTGAGGCGCTACGCTGCACTCAAGTACTGTACAGTTCATAGTAATTGTAGTATGCTAATTTTTGGTCTTTTATTTTAGTGTAATATTTTTTACACCGCTCGAAACTTTACTAGGCGCAAGTTCGGCCTCACATGGAATATTGTTGTCAACTCTGTCCCGGGGCTTCCGAGTGCCATCTCCTTCCACTTGACCGCATCCAGCACCGAGCGGATCGAATCGTCGACGACTGAGTTTTTTCTGATCGGCTCGATTCACTAGCGCTGCGAAAGATATTACATCCCTTTACATTTTCAGTCGCATTTACCACGGGGAGTGCTCTGAGGAATTGGTCGGATTAATTCCAGCCGCCAAATTGCACGAACGTACATCGCGACAAAACTTACGATGCCATCCACACCATCTGGATGCTCGCCGGTCCACCACTGTGCGTTTTGCTAGCAGTCTTCTTCCTCGTACGACCTCTTGGTGGAATCGTTTACCACCGGCGATTTTCTGGACCGATACGACTTAGTGACCTTCAAGAAAAGAGCTTACTCCTTTCTAAAAGGCCGGCAACGCACACGCGATTTCCCTGGTGTTGGTTGCAGTTGTTCATGGGAGGCTGCAGTCACTTACCATCAGGTGAGCTGCATGCTTCTCGTTTCTCGTCTTCGCATTGCGTTTGCCAACTCTTCTATATAAAAACATTCTTTTTTAACTCTCAAATATAATAATCTCTATCTATAATAATAATCTTTATCATCAAACATATTACATGCTCAAAAATTTACAATGGTCAACAGGCCCTAAACTAGGGTATACCTTTATTATATGATATTTAAAAGTATTCCTTAAAACGTAAATTATGACAATTTAAAAAATAATAAATGAATGTAATGTTGAGAATGTTGCATAAAAATTGTGTGTGCGTGCCTGCGTGCGTGTATAATAATAACAATATC
Organism: Parnassius orleans; assembly: GCA_029286625.1. Classification (NCBI taxonomy): domain Eukaryota; kingdom Metazoa; phylum Arthropoda; class Insecta; order Lepidoptera; family Papilionidae; genus Parnassius; species Parnassius orleans. The sequence goes on along the minus strand of JAGSMP010000022.1, from coordinate 8,878,122 downwards.
TGGTGATACCCGCACCAAATAATGTTTGGTGCGGGTATCACCAGATATTGTTTTCTTTACAAAGCTGAACAAATTATTATCTTTTTATAAAATCTGAAGGTGATCTAAGGTATTTCTATGGGTTTCCTTTCATTATCATATTGATTCTTAAATGAGTTTTCATAGTAAATAACGTGTTGAGATGGAGAACATAAAACAAAACTATGCTTAATGTCATGTTGGTCGATTAATTCTAGAAGTACTTGTATATTAAGACTGTTTATTATTTTTTGAAAGTTTTTGTCAGTATATAATGACACAAAGTAATCTTATACTTAATAAACTTGATTTAGACTTGTAACGATGTACAGTAGTTATAATATCTTTGCTAAAAATTTAAGGGTCAAGAACAAAGAGGTGAAACGGTAGGTAAAAATTGTTTAGCCGTTCACTGTTACGATGAAAAACTGACACCGTAGTTATTAGGTTATTTGTAGAATCATTGGAACCGTAATGCAATTATGTAATAAAGAATTATACATAAGTATAAAGTGTTAAAGTGAAAGTAGTTTTTAATTTTACCATGGCACAGCCTGATATTGTAAACAATGTCGCAGTAAATATTATATAACAAATACATGCGTGTAAAATTATAGACACTAATAGTTTCCAAGTATAAAAACAAAGGTATTATGTATAATTATACAAAATATTTAAAAAGAGAAGCAAGTTACTGCGCAAAAAACCTTAAGTTCTACTATTTAAAGTACTGTTGTTCTGCATTTTGTTATAACGTTGATATTCGTTCGATAATGTTTATACTTACATTTGCTGACAACGTTTATGGCATTTTCTCACATCATTGACAACAGAACGACGTTTGACTATTGAGAAGGTACAGTTACATAGTTAAGAGCAATCAACAACGAACATATTTGAAATTCTAATCAAAACGTTGCTGTTGTATGGATTACTATATGCTCGAATAGTTTCAGTTTTGCACCTGACGTTGTGCACTTAATATTAGTTCTGCAAACTGCACATAAATCCGGTACATACCATACCTATATAAGATATGTATACAGGAAATGAAAGCGTTTTCTCCAGCCAGTATTATCCATTCTACGTGTGAACTATGTAATTTTTTAAGTTACAAATACTGTGAAACAAGTACTTAAACAAATCACAAAAATGAAGATAAACTTTCACCGAGTGACATCAATCGCAAGTGTAAATCAATATACTTTATTTAATTTTATTAATATAAAAATTTTTTTTGTATTAATAGGAAATTAATAGTAAAGAAGTCACCCACAGGCAAGAGTAGTATAGGCCTACAACAGAGTTACAACCTGTTTAGTCAATAAATATTGATGGCTCAGGATCAGTGACGGTGATGATAACTTTCATATAAATCAAAAAGCCAGGCTTACCAAAATTGCCGAACTTAAACTTTGTGAGCGACAGAAACCATAAACATAACAGAATCCTAAAAGTCCGACATGCGTTAAAACGTGGATTCTTGTTAAATTGGGTATTCTTTTGCTAGATTAGCGATAAAGCCGATGGTTCTTGTTCCCGCGAAATTTCCAGTAGAAAAAACAAGTAAGCAAATTATGCTTAACAGTATCTTGTGTCAGTAACCACGTGAAACCAACAGACCGTAAGTAGTTTACTACATCATGGGCGTCTATAAGTCTAGAAGTATCTGAGCCAATGATCATCGCCATCTTCATGGTCATCGTCATCGTCATTGTCATCGTCATCATCATCGTATGCATTATTTATGATTGACCCGCACAAGTATGTGTGTACTATGTCAAGTATGATGGTGAAGTGAAAAAATGCGGTGGCCTTGTTCTTCAAGAAAGGCGACAACGCTCTCTTGAAGAACTACAAACCAACTTCCCTTCTTAGCCGCGTCTATGTGCTGTTTTCGAGAGTCATTACGAATCGTCTCGCACCCAGACTGAATGACTTCCAGCCTCCCGAACAAGCCGATTTCCGAAAAGGCTTTAGCACCATAGACCACGTACATACCCTTCGGCAAAATTGTACAGAAGACCGAAGAGTACAATCTGCCACTTTGCGTATGTGAACTATAAGAAAGCCTTTGATTCCGTCGAAATTTGGGCGGTGCTGCAGTCCCTTCAGCGGTGCCAAGTGGACTTTCGGTATATCGAAGTGCTGAAGTGTTTGTACAGTAGGGCTACGATGGCTATCCGAGTACAGAACCAGAGTACGAAACCTATCCAACTGCAGAGAGGTGTAAGAACGGGTGACGGAATATCCCCGAAACTCTTCACCGATGCATTGGAAGATGATCTCAAGCTACTGGACTGGAAAGGATACGGTATTAACGTCAATGGCGAGTACACCACTCACCTTCGATTTGCCGACATCTGCGATAGTCCTTATGGCAGAATCGCTGGAGGATGTTAGCACTATGCTCAAAGACCTCAATAGTGTATCCCAACGGATCGATCTTAAGATGAACATGGACGAAACAAAAATCATGTTTAACGTCCATGTCACACCTATGCCGGTAGTTGTTCGGAGCACTAAGCTCGAAGTTGTTGACGAATATGTTTACCTGGGACAAATAGTCCGACTAGGAAGTCCAACTTCGACCGAGAGGTCAATCGACGGATTCAACTCGGCTGGGCAGCGTTCTGGAGATCACGACACATCTTCTCGTCAGGCATACCTCAAAACCTCAAAACTAGATTGTACAACCAGTGCGAGTTGCCAGTGATGACCTACGGATCTGAGACGTGGTCCTTCACTGCTGGCCGTATGAGGAAGCTCAAGGTCGCTCAGCGAGCTATGCAGGGGGCTATGCTCGGGGTTTCTCTGCGTGATAAACTTAGAAATGAGGATATCCGCAGTAGAACCAGAGTAACCGACATAGCCCAAAGGATTAGTAAGCTGAAGTGGCAATGGGCCGGCCATATAGCTCGAAGAACCGACAACCGATGAGGAAGAAAGGTTCTCGAGTGGCGGAAGTTAATCTGCCTGGAAAGACTGTGCTTTGTGGCATTCCTTGGGGGAGGCCTATGTTCAGCAGTGGACTTGTGAATGGCTGTAATGAATGAATGATGTAAAATAACTTTAAAAAAAACAGGAAGAATAAAGACTAATGATTTTAATAGTAATAGTTTATATATATATATATATATATATATATATATATAAACTATTTCTATTAAAATATTGACTACCTTCAAGTTATTTTAACTCTACTGCATAATACTTAATTTAAACCCTACTGCACAAAGCTTTTCTTATACTTTTCACCCTTTTTAGAGGTGTTTCTAATTAAGCCCTATTCAACGCGTACAAATTTCTATCTCCGCAGTAATTCAGAGAATTCACTCTTATTAACGTCTATCAAGATTTCATCGACGAATCGCAGACTGTTAATCGAAACTAGAATCTGGAAAACTGAAATAGAGGTATTTCAGTTTTCCAGTAGTCAGACGGTGTGCATCTTGTGTGCTCGATTCATTGCGAGGGATTGTACATTAATTTCTAAGCCTTTGTCAATTTGAGCGCATGATTTAGTGGTCACAGTAGCTTTTATACCGCTATTACGCTAAAGTTACGGGGTTCGAGTCGCAGGAAAAGTGTTGTGGGGTTAGGATGCAGTGGCATTCACGCGGAATCGCCTCTGATCTAATCATATCAGCTTCACATTAGATGGAATAGACGTATCTGCGACATGAGACATTGCTTTAGAAAGTGAAGTGGTGGCAGACTACATGCGAAGATAGTCCGGCGATTTAACCGTAACGGCACTGTCTGGATGAAGAAGACTAAAGATCGTAATAAGAACAAGATTTTAGAGAAAGAGCTTGGTGGGATAAGTGTTGTTCTGTAATGCTTGTATAATAACTATTTGCACTGTAGTGTCCAAAGACTTAGAATATACTGGCGTATAGATGACCTGACAGCCCGAAAACGCGTGACTATTTTTGATTTGTCATTGTGTGCGTTAGCTAGTTATGTACGTTTTAATTCCAAGGACTATCGAAAAATGATTGTTAAGGAGGCGGTAAAAAGATTTAAAAAAATTGTTTAGTGCACGAAATTGAATAACTTAAAAAAATGAACTGAATTTTTACCATGTTAGTTGTAAAATAATTAAAAAATATTCATATAACATGTTCCTGGGAGTAAGCTGAACCTACCTGCCTTTTGTTGGATTTTAATTCAATTGTATAAAATCCCAGGTGACTCTACGGATAAACTCAAAAAAGTCCCCAAGAATCAGATCGGAAAGTTGTATTTTCGAGCTATGATCTTTGGAGAAAAATATTTATGTTTCCCCGGAATTTTATTTTTTACATATTGTTAATAGATAGAATTGTAAGTATATACTTAACTAAGTATATACCTATTTATATTTTGTATATTTTATAAAATGTTTTGATGGGGAAATAAAAAGCGGGGACACGGATTACATAATGACTGCTTTATTTTTCATATACCTAAGTATTACTTTCGATAATTACAAACATTTAATAATTAATAAGTAAATACATTATAGAAGGTTATTTTAACATTCGACTTAAATATGAATGTAAACTTAATAATTTAAGTAAGGAAACTTGTAGGAATCAGTTAAATAAGATTGCTTTGTTTAAAGGCCAATATGTTTATGATGCTTCATCATGCTTCATGTTTATATTCTTTCATCTGTCCCTGATAAGTATAAAGTAATAATAAACTTATTATAATTTTAGCTGCATGAATTTTAAAAACATAATGATCTTAACAGAGTAAAGTGCACCAAGTGTCTGAGGATACAGATGCACTCTCTATTCTCTCAATCGCGGTATGTTAAGAAAATGGTCACTTATTCATGGACTCACCGCGGCAAGTGCAACTTAATCTCGCAGATCCATTGATCCGCGCATCTATTACTTAACGACGAGTTCCTCTTCTCTACGACTAACGCTGTAGGCGATGAACCACGCTATTTAAGCCCTCGGCACAATGTCGTCGGCCATCAAGCATGAATCGTGTATCGAGCGTTGTGAGTATCAAATACTATGGAATTTATACTATCGCGTCTCATGCGCGGGCGTCTAGTGGCGCTTCAGGAGCATTACTAAATATCTATACCTAACTACGCTAAAAATTTTATCATTGTGACTTGGGAACATAATCCGAAGCTCCGCTCAACACCTTGGGGAAAATAGCGTGACGCTATGAATATTGTACTATTGTGACCGTGAGGTTGTGCGGTTGGTTAAGTAAGGTTATACATTTATTTTGGTTGATAAATAGATACTTAGTTGGGTTCATAATGGCTTAAAGAGGATAATCTCAAGATTTTTTATCTTTAATGTACTACAGTTTTATAATGTATAAAAATCTGTCTCTATTTTTATCTAAAGTTTCTAAAATTAAATTTTTGAAGTCTTATTATAACAATGAATAATGAGCCAACAAATAAAAAAAAAAAAAAAATGAGTTCCCAGCGCCCTTTAATGGGGCAGGGGTGCGAAAGAATCTCCGGAGTAAAACCGGCGACGAGGTTCGCCACCGTCACGTTCTGTCTCCCGGAGGGGCGAAAAGTGGATTGCGGAGGCCCGTCTGGCTACGCTGAATGTATGTGGAGCAATGAATGATAAGATGGATGAAGTATGCGAAATGATGAATGATAGAGGAATAGATGTGTTGTATTATGTAAATGAGACGAAACGAAAGGAAAGGATGCCACTGCACATGGCATGTATACCGCTTACTGGTCTGGTGTAGACGAGACCGAGCGGGCATGCCAGGAGTCGGTGTCATCCTTTCCAGAAAAAATGGGTCAATGTGTGAAGAGTATGAATGTGTAAGCCCAAGGCTGCTATGGATACAATGAAAGTGGGCTTAAAGAAGTTGTTTGTGCTAGGGGTGTACGCCCCAGACATATCTAAGCCCACTTATATCCGAAACAGTTTTGGGACATAGTAAGGATGGTGTTGAGGAAATGTAAGAGAAATGAAAATATTATTATGTTAGGAGATTTTAATGGAAGGGTTGGGGTGAAGAGGTCTGGTTATGAAAGGATATTGGAACGTTCGGCGATGAAAGTGTAAATGAGAATGGTGAGGACCTCCTCATGGCTATGTGTGGAAAAGAATCTTTTGTGACGAACACTTTCTTTCGCCATAAAGGTTCACATGTATACATGGAAAGAGGTGATGATAGAAGCATGATAGATTTCATAATTGTGGATGAAAGAATGCGGAGCGCAGTGGTAGATACAAGGGTTTACCGGGGTCCAACGTTGGGACGGATCATTACTTGGTCTTATGTCGAATTAATGGTCTATTCAAGCGTTGGCGGCATCGGACATCTGTGTCTACCACTGCGTTACAGCGTATAAGAATAGAGGTTACAAGATGAAGATGTGAAAGAGAAGTATAAATGTAGACTGAGAGAATAATAGTGGTTTGAATGAAATATGTATGAATGATTTAGACCTGAAGACTGTATGGAATAATGTTAAGAAAGTTTTAGTGGATGCAGCCACCGAAGTATGTGGTGTAAGTAAGAGAACGAATGAAAGGAAAATAATACGTTGTGGTGGGATGATGAGGTACGGATGGAAGTTGAAGCAAAGAAGGCATGGCTAGATTTACTGGCAACCAAAGCTGGTAATTCTGGCGGTATGAATGATGAGATTGAAAGAAAAAGGCAGACTTTAGACTTATAAATAAGAGAGTAAAAGTTGTTGAAAGGAAAAGCAAGAAAGAACGGATAAGAATGATAGAAGGATATCTGATAACTTCCAGGCAAATATTAAAATGTTCTGGAAACTCGTAAGAACTATAGGGAAATTCGAAACAGCCTAGAATGAATGCTATACGAGACGAGAATGGCTGTATGCTGAATGATGAAGCTTCGAGTTTAAAGAGATGGAAGGAATACTTTGAAAGCGTGTTTATGAGTGAAGAGTCGTCTGAATTAAGTGAAATAGAAATTTCGAAAGAAGTGGAGAGGTAGGAGATAAGTGTAGATGAAATAATGAAAGCAATGAAAAGCATGAAAGCAGGTAAGGCAGGCGGATATGATAGAGTATCACTCGAAATGCTAAGGGCTGGAGAGGGAGTGGTGGCAGGCCTGCTGTACACCTTGTTTAATTTATGTTGGGAACTGAAGCGGGTACCGGAAGACTGGTGCAAAGCCGTTATAGTCCCAATATATAAGGGAAAAGGGTCACAGCAGGACTGTAAAAAACTACCGTGGTATCAACTTAACATTGTGAGTAAACTGTATGCTAAGGTGTTAATTGAAAGAGTTATGGAAGAAACTGATGGAAAAATTTGGGATGTGCAAGCTGGATTTAGAAAGGGATGGGGTGTACGGATCAAGTCTTTTCCATGCGCATGATTGCGGAAGTTTTGGCCAAAACCAGAAAGTTTTTGTGCGTTCATGGACTTGGAAAGGCTTATGACAGAGTGGACAGGAATATGTTATGGCAAACACTGAACTCATTTGGTTTGAGCGCTGGTTTGATACAGGCATTAAGGTCTCTTTATAGGGACTCTAGTGCTTGTGTCAGGATCAACAGGGTCTACTCGGACTGGTTTGGCATCCAAAAGGTGTCAGACAGGGCTGTGTAGCTTCCCGTGGCTGTTTAACCTATTTATGGACAGTTGTTTGCAAACTTTGAAAGTTGAAGAATGTGGGTTGAGAATGGGAGGTTAACCGTCAAATGCCTTTTTGTACGCCGATGATCAAGTCATATTGCATCGTCGGCGGCCGAGTTGCAAATGATGGTTACTTTAATGAACTGGTCATTAAAAGAAAGGGTATGAAAGTGAACGCAAGTAAAACGAAAGTGATGGTTTTTGAAAGAGAAGAAAGTAAAACGTTATGTGAAATAAGAATAGAAGGGGAGTTGATTGAGCAAGTGGATGAGTTTGTATATTTGGGATGTTTATTTAGCAGGGATGGTAGATATGATAAGGATATAGAACGACGAGTGAACGCAGGAAATAGAGTGAATGGGGCTCTACACGCTATTGTGAGGAGTCAAAATGTGTCAAAAAAGGCACGTTTGGCAATTCATAGTGCTGTGTTAGTCCCTACTTTAATGTATGGTAGTGAAAGTTGGGTGTGGCAGAAGAAGCATGAGAGTAGAATAAATGCTGTAGAAATGCGGTCATTAAGGAGTATGCTAGGGCTGAATCTGAATGACAGGGTGAGAAATAGTGTGATAAGAGAAAAGTGTGGTTTGCAAGATGACGTTGTGACCAGGATTAAGAAAGGAATGCTTCGGTGGTTTGGTCATGTAGAAAGAATGAACGAAGAAAGAGTGACAAAGCAAATTTATGCTGCAGAAGTGAACGGCAGAGTCGGAAAGGACGCCCTAGACGAAGGTTTATCGACCAAATTGGCGATATATTAAAATGGGCCAGATTAGGGTACCCTTAACCGACGTGCGTGTATGCGTATATATATGGATGTAAAGGAGGCGAGAGAGGTGTGCCAGGATCGTGCCAAATGAAGTCCGTAGTCTCTGCCTACCCCTCTGGGTGACAGGCGTGAGTGTGTTTGTATGTATTATAACAATATTATACTTAGTAGTACAAATAATGTAGAAATGACTCCTTTTAATAAAATTGTTTTTATTCTACTTTTTATTTTATACTTCTCAAGAAAATGTTTGCTGAAAATTGTTGAGTTCTTCTTTGGATTCCAACCAACCCGTCCAATTAACCTTAACCAATTTTTCTAATTATAGAATCCGGAGGGAATCTGTTTGACAAACGGCAAAATAAAATTACATTTTAGAACGCAAACCGAGGATTTATTTTCTTGTTGTGTGGGCATGTCTATCGATTCAATATAAACATTCAAGATAAATATCGACATTAATTTTGATATAGTTGAGTCAATCCCTAGCGTAAAATTTAAAATATTTTGTATAAAAATGTATTTACCAAATTCATGCAAATTATCAACAACGTGCCTTTTTTCTTTGATAAATATCAAAATTAACAAAATAATTGAAAACATTCTATATTTTAAACAGTATATAACATAAATTTTAACCAAAAATGAACGCGTCATAACATTGGCAACGTCTTGAGAATTTACCTGTGAAATGTGCAATTATCAGGATTATTTCTATTATTAACACCACAGTCACTCACAGAACAAGTAACCATTTTGGAAAAAAGTTACTAACTAAAAATAACCACTATTACACTCTAAATAATTACAAAATATCTAGGAGCTATTTCTTGCGTGCCGACCTGTCATTCAAAATCGGTTACAGAGTCATGAGATTTGGTATCCTTTTCTATCTTGCATTTTTGCCACAAGGAATTTTCTTCTCCCATGCACACTATGTTGGTCTATACGCCAGTATATTCTAAGTCTATGGTGGTGTCTAAAATGCCATTGTTAAATTCGCCCAACCACAGCACAGTACGATGCTATTGGATCCATAGGTAATTGTCAGATGGTTTTCCCTTTTATGTGATTGGTATTTTTAGTGCAAATGTATGTTATAATATATGAGTATTCAAGTGAGCTTGAATATGAAATATCCCGTCCTGAATAATTCTTACTAAAAGTATTACTTTATTATTATTATCACATATAATATTGTCACAAAATATAATAAAAATATAAATACAATTAATATTATTATTTCGGCTATTATCCACCGCTATCCTAAGCCATCAGTGAAGTTAGACATCTAAAGATAGGAACCTTCTTACTATTCAAGCTGTATTTAATAATGCCGCTTTTTGAATTTATCCTTTCAGCCATTTGCCCAAACCTAAATTGGACAGATAATCATCCATATTTTAACCGATAATTGGTGCAATAATAGTAGTATCAACGTCCCACTTAACGACAATCTCATGTGCTAAGTCGATATATTTTATTTTTTTATCATTCACTGCTTTCACGAGATTCCCGACATGAGGAACACTGATATCCACTATTATTGCCTTGCGTGTAGTTCGGTCTACCACCACAATGTGATGTTTATTTGCTACTATAAATGACCGTGATAATTGACCGATCCCAGTACAGCGTGACATTCTGTCCTTTGTGTAACCTGTTGAGTAAACTCAAATTTAATGCAAGCTGCTCATGTATTATCCTAGCTACTTGGTTATGTCTGTGCAAATACTCACCATTCGATAGTTTTGGACAATCGGAAATGACATGGCGAAGGGATTTTCCAAACCCATGAGATGCCCGACACATGTCCACCGTGCCGTCCCTCAAAATGTACTTCCGGTAGTTTTTACGGTCAGCTATAGTCATAGTGTGAGTATAGCTGACCGTAGTAGTATAGCTGTCCTTTGCTGATATGCGAGGTTAATAATTTGTCATTAATTACTACGTCACTATGAATGCGTGATGCGTCTTTTTTTGTAATAAAATAGTTTCTATGTTTAGTAAACCCCGCTCACCGTCTTTTCTTGGAATATACAACCTCATGACAGATGATAGCGGGTGGTCCATTTTTTTTTATAGAAGAGGGGGCAAACGAGCATGCGGCTCAACAGATGGTAAGTGACTACCGCCGCCCATGAACAACACCAGGGGAATTGCCGGCCTTTAAAAAAGTAGGCTCTTCTTGAAGGTCCCTAAGTCCCATCACCTAAGTCACATTCTGTGCGTAGTCATTAATGTATGGATTCGTCTATCCAAGGCGTCCAATTCCGTTTGAGACCATCTTGTAACACCAAAAGTATATAGAAGGCTAGGTTATATATAATTAGAGAGAAATTAGAGCATATAACTTATAGTGTATATAAGTTATATGCTGTAATTTTGTTAAAATTAGATACTCATTCTCCAGTTCACAAGGTTAGATTGAAGCGCCCAGCCCTATGGATGACAGAGGGCGTAAAGTTGGCAATGTCTGGACGAAATCGAGCTTTTCTTCGTTTCAAGAGAGAACGTACTGAGGAAAATTGGTTGTCTTTTAAAGCAGCCAGGAATAGGTACAATCAGATGGTACGTGCAGTTGAACGCCGATATTTTCATAATTGTGTTAATAACGCTTCTCCCGCCGCTGTGTGGAAATTTCTTAGATCTTTTGGTCTTTGCAGGCCAGCTACATTGGATTGTGGTCCTTCTCTATCACTTTACGAAATCAATGTTTTAATTTCTCTCCTGTTTTTCAGGATGATGTTAAAAAGTCTATTTTAGCAATTCACTCCAAGGCGGTGGGTTATAATTAGATTAGTAGACACATGGTAGTATTTATACAAGAGCACCTTCCGGCAATTTCCCATGTTATAAATTTTTCCCTTGATTCAGGTCAGTAACCTAATCTTTGGAAAAGGGCTTTTATAAGGCCCCTCCCAAAAGTTCCTGGCAGAGGCGCAATTCCAGAATATTACTTGTTCTTTTTTCCATATTAAATGACCCAGTTTCGCCTTCTTATCTTAAGAGTAAATTTCACTATATCTCCTCATCTCTTGATAGGGTTCTACGTTCTTCTTCTAACAATAAAATATGTATTCCTGTTCATTTCGCCGAGTTCTATACTTGTTACCATAGGGTTCCTTTACAGTTACACGCCTTTGGAACTCCTTGCCCGATGACATCAGAAAAGCTCCCAATAAGTTATCTTTTAAAAAGTTGTTGCGTAATCATCTATTAAATACTTGCGTCGTCGGCGGCCGAGTTGCAAATGATGGTTACATTAATGAACAAAGGGGAAAGAAAGGGGAATGAAAGTGAACGCAAGTAAGACGAAAGTTATGGTTTTTTAAAAAGAAGAAAGTAAAGCGATATGTGAAATAAGAATAGAAGGGGAATTGGTCGAGCAAGTAGATGAGTTTGTGTATTTGGGATGTGTATTTAGCAGGGATGCTAGATATGATAAGAATATAGAACGACGAGTGAACGCAGGAAATAGAGTAAATGGGGCTCTACACTCTATTGTGGAAAGTCAGAATGTGTCCAAAAAGGCACGTATGGCACAATGCTGTGTTAGTCCCTCCTTTAATGTATGGTAGTGAAAGTTAGGTGTGGCAGAAGAAGCAGGAGAGTAGAATAAATGCTGTAGAAATGCGGTCATTAAGGAGTTTGCTGAATCTGAATGACAGAGTGAGAAATTGTGTGATAAGAGAAGAGTGTGGTTTGCAAGATGATGTTGTGACCAGGATTAAGAAAGGAATGCTTCGGTGGTTTGGTCATGTAGAAAGAATGAATGAGGAAATAGTGACAACGCAAATTTATGTTGCAGAGGTGAACGGCAGAGTCTGGAAGGGACGCCCTAGGCGAAAGTTTATCGACCAAATTGGGCCAGATTAGGAGTACCCTTAACCGACGAGCGTGTATGCGTAGGTATATGGATGTGGAAGAGGCAAGAGGGGTGTGTCAGGATCGTGCCAAATGGAAGTCCATAGTATCTGCCTACTCCACTGGGTGACAGGCGTGAGTGTTTATGTATGTATGTATGTATATTTGTATATATGTATGTATAAAAGATTTTTGTATAGTTTATTTATTTTATATATTAGTAAAATGTTTTCATTCTATATTGCTACACCTACGTCAAATTCTCATCACTCCATGGGTTGACTGGTAGAGACTGCCTCAAGGCATTTTGTCCGCCCTTTGTATTATTTTTTAAGGAATGCAATAAAGAATAAATAAACAACTTTATTTAATCTTGACATAAAATATATTTTTTAATTTTTTTACTTTTTAACTTTTTTGTCAATAATAGCTATCTAGCACTTTCGACATATACAATTATTTATAAGTTTAGGTTTCAGACAGAGGACTAAAATGTAAATCATTTGTGATTTCAAAATTATTAGAAATTTTAATTTTGTGTCTATTTACATGGACAGCACATTTTACTATTCCGAATTCCATTCTAATATCATTATTTAAACTATGTGCTAATCTCAATAATAATAGTAGATCACTCTCTTTGAGATCAGACTCAGCTTGAGATCATCCATGTAAAGTAGATGTGAGATGAGTGAGTTTTCTATCCGAAGCTGAAACTCTAATCCAGAGTCCTCAAGAGCAGTGCTTAAAGGATTCAGAGCTAAACAAAACCAAGTTGGGCTCAAACTATCGCCGTGGAACCCGCTTAATATTTTTAGAGTCTATCGAACTACTTTGCCACTCATCAGGTAGGTTTAGGACAATGTTCCACTGATCCATTAGTTTACTTAGAAACTTGCAAATTTTGTCATCTATTTTATATATTTCTAATTATTTATTATTAAACTGGCTCTTAACCGAGACTTCGTCCACGTTTAATTTTTACTTGTAAATACGTGTTGTAGCTTAAGGATACGTATTATAATGTAATGTAATAATGTTTTGCTATATTTTGCTAAGACATAAAGATTTGTGGGTTTGATACTCGTGATCACGTCATATACTTACACTTACTACATTGTTTTTCCTAGAGCTTGTTTTTTGAAAAGTAACTAAACGTAAAGTGAGAAAACTGCAATCTTTTAAACTGAAATGGCAAATCCGTCGGAATGATCGAAATACGGCAAATGAAAACATTTTCTCATTTTGCTATTTATTGAAAATAGGGTTCAAATAGTTCGGCTACACCTACACTGTTGGATGGGGAACTATTTAAGCTTAGAATGGTAAAGGGATATCAGATCTTGATTACAAAGGCTAAGTGCAGTTATTAATTAGACAATGCAATTTTCCACACTTGGCTTAATCAGTCCATTTTAAATCCATATAACCAATGACCGGAAAAATAAGTGTTTACAGCTCCCTTGGAAGGAATTTATTGAAACGATTAACGCCCCGTAAACTTAATGTTATTCTCCGGCTTATCTAGTGCACTTGAGATTGCAAACTTACTTAATATCAATCATCAACCCAGTCCTTAGTAGTGGACGTAGAGTAGTCCATCAAGGCTGTGTAATAATAATAAAATTATAACTGCAGTTCACAGTGCTGCGACCAAATGCTTTGTCACTGTAATTACCAAGACGACAATACAAAAATACAAAATTCTATGATTGTCTTTTCTGTTTGATTCTTTTGTATTGAATTCTTTTCGATTTGGTTGCAAATTAGAATATGTTACGCACAACCCTGCAAAAATTGTACACGTTTGACAGAAACTTTTCTGTCTATAACACAATTATTTTTAAAATTTTGTATTTTTTTAGTTCTTCTTAAAAGTGTCCGTCAGAGCGTATTTATTAAGGATTCTTCAACCTTCATAGTCTGTCAGAATTAGCTAACGAAAACCAATGAATTAAGTTCGAGACAAAACTGCCGTTTTTGTTTACAACCTGCTGGCCACAGGTCTCCTATAATTTCTGAAAGGGTGATGGAGTTATTAGTACACCGCGCTGGTCCAGTATTTGTTGACTAGAATGGGTTAGCCCCTGAGCAACCGGCTCATATAAATATATGATAATTATAGCAACTTCAAAATATACACATCCGCGCCTACGGCAACATAGAAAGAAAGAAGAAGCGCTTCGTACTTTTCACCACCATGCCAAAACCTCAACTTGTTCCTACACAGGTCATTTGCAACCAACAACCTGGTTTTAGCGGCAGGTATGTTCTTACAGCAGCAAACTTTTAGGGGCTGATAAAGAAAGAAAAAGAAAAATGTGTGCGTGAATGCGTGTCAATAAGTTGAGCATGGTTTCGGCATCACTGGAAATGTACGAAGCGCTCCGTCTATTTTTCTTTGTTGAACTGAGATCGCGCTGCTTGTGCTTATACAAGTACTATCGTCTCTCGGCATTTTGTGCTCAATCAAAATAGCTTCCAATACGCATAAGCACAACACATGTACACATACAACTCACGTATAGCACATTACGCTTTCACTGTTTTGCACCATATCATAGAGCTACCTTGCAGCTATATTATGGTTGTAGCACTTATAATGGTTCGGCTCGACCGGCTAACCCACGCTCACAGAATAGCAGCGTAAAATAGCGTAAGAGTAGACTCTTTTTACTGCAAATGTGACATTCCATCTTAGTCCCCAGGTAGTGACAACGCATCTGGATTTTGATTCTTAATTCATTTTGGTGTCTATGGGCCCCTTATACTATTAAAAACATCATATTTGTTAAACATATGACTTTTACTCAAAGCCTGATTTTACTGAAAGATGTTTTTTTAACCGTGAGCTCTACTAGACTGAAGTCTTTTTTCTATATTATATACGAGCCACTAAACCCTTATCATTTTTCAAAAGAAAGAATGAACATTATTTATTTCCTATCTCAACTAGCTTCATAAACTTGAGTTAAGTATATTTTCATTAAAATCTATTACTAATTTAATATTAAGACCAATTTAATAACAAATTAATAATTTTGATTTTAATAAAAAGTACACAAGGTAATGTATTATGGCTGTACAGTAAATTAAAACCCCTGTTCTACGGCTATAAGTAGTAACCGTAATAACATACAATACATAATAACATACATACGAGTATCAAACCCACAAATCTTTATGTCTTAGCAAAATGTAGCAAAACATTATTACATTACATTCTAATACGTATCCTCAAGCTACAGCACGTATTTACAAGTAAAAATTAAACGTGGGCGAAGTCTCGGCTAAGAGCCAGTTTAATAATAAATAATTAGAAATATATAAAATAGATGACAAAATTTGCAAGTTTCTAAGTAAATTAATGGGTCAGTGGAACATTGTCCTAAACCTACCTGATGAGTGGCAAAGTAGTTCGATAGACTCTAAAAATATTAAGCGGGTTCCACGGCGATAGTTTGAGACCAACTTGGTTTTGTTTAGCTCTGAATCGTTTAAGCACTGCTCTTGAGGACTCTGGATTAGAGTTTCAGCTTCGGATAGAAAACTCACTATGACATAAGAAGCCACAGGGGGAAACTGGAAGAGAACATTGGCAGCAGCATGTTCCTGATAATAACTCAAAATAATAAAAAAGAACTGTGCTTGTAAACCCACCTGCTAAGCGTGGTCTCCCTACGAAGCAATCTATGGCAGAGTCCCATGTTCAACAGAGGATTTTAATATGCTGTAAATAATAATAATACCAATAAGTATACATAATATGAATAGAAAAATATTTTAATGACGGATATAAGAAGATATACTTTAAATTAAATCTAAGCATTTTGTGCCGGACGGGCGAAACTCGGGAGTAAATGTTGTCGAAGATACTCCGCGAGTCGCTCACGTCCTACACCTATAGGTTCCGGCGGATACGTCTACTGCCTTCTTTGTGGGTGCGGCTGGGGTAATGTGGACTGACGTCCAATCAAAATGCACGAACTGTAGAATACAAATGGCAAGGCAGTGGCCAGCAGTTCGACTACTCAACTGTTCGGCGGAAATCTTCTGACTATTGGTTGTCGACCACGGTTGTTGAATACGGTTGTTCACTATCGGTTGGTCACTATATTCTTCAGTTGACTATTTATTCAAGATGTTCGGTAGTAACTTAAGTACTATCTACTACTATCTGCTTCTATTATCACTGGTTACTAGCTACTACTATCAGTTACTACCAGTTACCGGGCCCCGAGGCGCTAAGGTAGACCGAAGCTTTAAAGTGAGCCGCTTGCCATTGCCTGTTTTGCCTCTTTATTGTTTAATATTAGGTCCTTACATATGAAATTGGCGTTTTGTACGGGAGGAATATAAAGTCAATTTTTTTTTGGAAAATATATTTAATTAATCAAAGTATGCACCGTTGTTATCTATGCACTTTTGCCATCTCATAGGTAGTTCATTGATCCCTTTACTAAAAAAACCATGGGGGCGAGAATCAATAAACTCTTTGAAGGCGGTTTGGACTGCCGCATCGGAGTTGAATTTTTTTCCTTGTAAGAAGTTGTGAAATTCCAAAGTTGTTTGTTGTGCAGTGTGTGGTCTTGCGTTGTCGTGAAGCAGCAGTGGCCTAGAGCGATTGACCAATCTCGGTTGTTTAGCAGCTAGTTCTTCCTTCATGGTTTGCAGTTGCTGACAATAGATATCTGCCGTAATCGTTTGGCCAGATTTTAGAAAGCTGTAGTGAACGACACCGGCGCTAGTCCACCAAAAAATCAGAAGTAACTTTTTCTGACTCAATTTTCGTTTAGGGCAGGATTTGGCTGGGTTTCCAGGGTTCAGCCATTGTGACGAGCGCTTCCGATTATCGTACAGTATCCACTTTTCATCACAAGTAATGATTCGATTTAAAATCCCTTCATTATTGTGTCGGTTGAGCAAAGTAACACAGCAGTCGACGCGTGTTTGCAAGTTCGATTCACTCAATTCATGAGGTACCCATCGTTCAAGTTTTTTTACTTTCCCGATTTGCTTCAAGTGGATTAATACAGTTTTATCACTTACACCAAAGCCTACAGCTATCTCTGAAGTGCTTTATGATGGATCCGCTTCCACAATAGCCTTTAATTCTTCATTTTTCACTTTGGTCTCCGGCCGTCCACGGGGTTGGTTCTGAAGGTCGAAATTTCCAGAACGAAAACGTTGAAACCAAAAACGTACCGTGCTTTCTTTTCCGACACCAGCGCCGTACACATCATTAATCCTTCGAGCTGTTTCTGCAGCACTGGTGCCACGGTAGAACTCGTACTCGTAAATATACCGATATTTCATGTTTTCCATTGTGCGGTTATAAGCAACGCCAAAGAATAAAATAATGAGGAAAAACAAATGAATGACTGTTTTCAAAACTCAAATGTACCAGCTAAATGAATTTATAAATTTGAATTTGGAATTCTTAACCAAAGGTGAGATATTTCAGATCAAAGTGATCAGTACGACAAAACGCTAATTTCATATGTAAGGACATAATATTTTCACTATAGAATTATCATAATTTACAATTTTTCTATATATGATTAATTCTTACGCTAATGTACTACATGGTTAGATCGGTAATTTAGTTGCCTAGTAGAACATCATAAAGGTTTCTTAATATATTAACAACGTAAAAAATTATTAATAAAAATATCCCAAATTTTCACAATATTTGGGTACATTGATTCTTTTATTTCCTTAATCTATAAACCTTAATCTAATCAAATGATATGTTTACAATTCTTTTAGAGCACAAAAATATTATCATTATTTTCGGGTCTTAATATTACACAATGCCCGATTGTTCTATAACTTGTCGCGCTCTGATTGGCCGCCTTTGTTTTGTGCAATAAGGGTTATTATCGTAACTATTACAAAACGATTCTCTATATTATAATATTAAGGGTTGTAAACATGTTGTAAAATTACACTAATGCACCTTTCACTTAGGTTTGTCACTAATATTTTTCCTAATTACACTTTTAATATTGTTTTTTAAATTCATTTTCAATCACTTTTTGCCGTCGCGAACACATTTAAATACTATTTCCCCTAAGATGAGCAAACTTTTAAAACCTGATAAAACTTAGATACATAAAATAACTTATCTGCATCACAAATTATACTACGACTATCTCGCAAGTCAGTCGCAGACATCAAAGGTGCCGCCCGGGATAAACGGGGAAAAGCTGATGTCGATAAAATGCTTATTAAATTCCGTTTACATCCACAGATACTTAGGAAAGGATTTTATTTTCTTTAATAACGTTACCCCTGCACTAGGAATTTCTCCTGCATCGTGAAGACATATTAAAATTTTTATTTAAGAAAGTTAGGTAATGTAGTTTAAGTAGGTTAAATTTTTAAGTACCAATAATTGTACTACGTACAGAAGTTGCACTCCTTTGATGTTGACTGCTTGCCGACGTTTTAATAGCCTACATAGTTATTATTAATCAGATAAATCGCGCACGCAAGCTAAATAAAACTTTATCGCTGCGCGCGAGTGTCCGTATTACTTTGCATCTTTTCTCCTTGTTACGTCACAACGGACTTTCAGTGGTTACTAAGGGCTGTTAATAAAGAGAAAAAAATACATTGTGAAATTGTAAGTTACTTGGTAAAGTACCTATTATGACTATGATCGACCATATTTCCGCTACTATGTGAGTTCTGTGATGCCCAACGCATGCAACTTGCAAGGCCATTCGTCGGGAATCGCGATGCTTGGCTCGTAAGAAATAGGTAGATAGTGTAAACAACACATAAACCCGAAATACAATTCCTAACAGAAATGTGATAGTATTCTACTTAGTTAAAAATCTTGTAAACAAAGTTTGAATTTCAGTATTTTGTGTTATTATAGCTTAAAATATTTTAATTACAAAAGACAAGTATAGGTATGTAAGTAGGTACTTGGGTAGTGAAGTAAATTTCAACTAAGTTTTGTAATAAAGTACTTAGGTATTACTTCTGTAGTTAAATTATTACTTAAATCTTTTTTCGCTATAAGTACCTATCTAACAAAAAAATTAAATAAATTCACGTTTCATTATCCTTCGTTTATTTAAAAAATGATATATCTGAATCCTTTTGTTTGCTTATTTAGCATCCATCCCCGCAATAATTATAGCAGGAACGATGTTTGGCCATTACAATTTATGAAATAGATAGGTAATATACATATAATATATATTATTCTTAAATTACATTAAAACTTTTTCAACTATTATATCCTACAATTAAATATACTAAACACTAAACAAAAACTATTTCGATGAGTATTTCAGCAAGTATTCACAAAAAACTATTTACGTAAACAGCGTTTGAAAACTTTAACATTCAATCGACTGCGTTCTGCCCCGGGAGCGCCTCGCGATTGTAGGTAATTATTTCACGCAGGTAGCAAGAGTGACAGAGGCCTGGTACTGTTTATTTTATAAATAGGTACGTGGACATCATTTATATGTCGAAACTGTGGAAAGAAACATAGCCTTAATGTGTTTGACCTACTTTTTAACGAGGAAAAATAAACTTGCAAATATGAAGCGCCTTCGATGCTAAACTCATTGGAATTGATTTTTCTTTAAAGACTATATAATATTCAGTATGATTTTTATACTAGTTTTTTTATACACGTTTTACACATACATCATACATCGATTGTTTATGTAGCAAAATATGGGGGTAGTTATGTTGTCAGACATATAATATAATAAATTGATATTCTATGTATACTCAACACTTTACCTACAACAGATCATCATCATCATCATTACAGCCCTTCACAAGTCCACTGCTGAACATAGGCCGCCCCCAAGTAATGCCACAAAGCACGGTCCTAAGCCACCTGCATCCATCGAATTCCTGCATGTCTTACCAAGTCGTCACTCCATCTAGTGGGGGGCCGCCCTACACTTCGCCTACAGAGATACTAGGCTGCCACTCGGGTAGAGTCCATGCTACAGCTATATTACTGGTATAGTTGTAGCACGAATGGGTCTGACTGTTGACCGAACTCTTCGCCCAAATCTCAGGTGTACTGGAAATGACCCTGTCTTAATTGATGTCTCAACTTCGACAGTTGGCTCCATCCGGAAGACAGATCTCTGGCAAAGACTTTAGATCCTTGGTTTCGTTCAATCACTTCTTCGCTGAAGATTGTAATTTCATTTCCACTTCTAACAGTCACAAGATTAAGAGTGTAATGGGAGAGTTTTTGGGTTCTTCTACAACGAGTCTTGCAGTACTTAGCTCCGACCGCAAGGGTGGTTTCCATGAGCTCTTCGTTTATATCGTCCATTGTACTGCAATCTTCTAGGCACTGAAAACGATTTTGTAATTCGAGCAGAAATTTTTCGGGACACGGGTAATAATAGTATAATACGAGCGTTAATTTCATTAGGTACATCGTGCCTCTTACCATTCGGTGATATCTGCCAGTTTTCTCCCTCGTTGGCCACCGTAGTTTATTTTAATTTATTAGAAATATGCTGCTGCCCATCTCCTGGTTTATTTTCCACCATCGTCTCTTACGACACTCACGGGACGATATTGGGTCGTCGATATTCTTAAACCACCGCTACTACGCGGTTATTCTATTAATTTTATACAAAATGTGTTCATCAGGTTACCACATAATGAATGCGTAGAAAACTTTTGCGACGAAATGAAATAATATCTCCTTTCCATTGTGTTTTCGCTCGTATTCACGGAGTTTGTACTCGTAGTTTTTGCGGGCTTAGTTAAAGTTAGTAGCAGCTGTCGCCTCACGGCTTATAGAACTAGGTACGATAATATTTATTTTTATTTCCAGGGTAAGTTTAACACTTTTTTAAATTAGAAAAACTGTAAAAATGAAGTGATTATAGTAAAAGTCATGTTACGCAGACGTGCCTACAGTTTTGAAAATCTTAATTATATTGCGAACATCATGAGAAACAAGTCTTATATGAAGGATAGCTTCATTCATTCATTCATTTTTTTTTTCATTACAACTCGTAAAAATTCTACTGCCGAACATAAGCTACCCCCATGATTGCCCCATAGGGATATTTGCCATAGTTGCCATACTGGGCATAGCCGATTGGCAACCGCATTTTTTTATTATTATTGCGTTCTTACCAGGAATAAAAAATAGCCGGAACAAACATACACACAGACATGCAGATAGACAGACAGACAAATATTTTTAAAATTGTTTTTTTTTTGTCATAAGTACCTACCATATGTACTTTCATATACATTTAGTAAAAAGCTGTTATTTTGACATTATAAACAGACACTTCAATTTTATTTATTTGTATAGATTAGATAACTTCATCCCTTCACCCGCTTCGAAATAAACCGTACATACTTCGTCATTCGTTACGAGTACAGCAACGCAGAGAAAATTTATTTTTCTCTCCGTTGCTGCCAGCGCGTCCTCCTTCTATCCCATTACAACGTCGACCGAGTGAATAGGTTTGTTAAGCTATACCAATATGCTATTTTATCATCCATGAGTTCATCATCTCTTACCGTCAGATACGTTTGCTTGTAGTCAAGTTATTGCTAATTGCTAAGTTATAACTATGGCAAAATCTATGTCGGAGGCCAATGTTTTAAGCAGTGGACTTTTGAAGATAGGCCTTACATTGCGACTTGTTAAAGAAACCTAAAAAGAATCTTCGCGCTTCTTCACAGTTTTGAACAGGATTTCCAGAGTGAGATATGCATTAGAATTAGGATTTTATTATTTTTGTGGTTAAGAAAATCCTTCACAATTGGGTATTATTAGGCACTAGACGATTGAATTACTTTTTATGGAAGTTGGCAAAATAAATATGTCTATAGAGATGAGAAAATAGTGCGTCATAATTTTATAATGAAATAATTATTTTGTTTGTATATTTTTAGCCGACTTCAAATAATGAGTAGGTAGGCATGTATGTTACGCAATATCTTCACCAGTTATTAACTGTTTTAAATGATTTTTTTAATTAAGCTATACATTAAGAGTGGTCTCGTATAATTTTGAAGACTAAAATAACTTCTACATAATTAGCTTCTGAAGTCGGTGCTAGTATTGGTGATCGTGTATCGAAGAAATAAAGCCTGACGATCATACACCGTGTAGTGGCGGTGTAAGAATATCCACTACCCTATATTATCTTCCCGTGGGTTTCGTAAGAGGCGAAAGAGGGAAACAAATCAGGAGATGGACAGCAGCATCTTTCTGATAACAGCAAAATAACAATAAAAAAACTGCGGTTGCCAACCCGCTTGCCAAGCGTGGCAACTATGACAAATATCCCATATGAGGCAATCTAGGGTTGAGGCCATTGAGGCCAGGTATGTTCAACAGTGGACTTTAATAGGCTGTAACGGTAAGGGTAACGCATTTTTCTATTCTTTTTAGTTGTTTGAAGTCGGCTCTTACTTCCTATTAAAATATTATTTTTTAAATACTTAAATTCTTATTTAACTTAAAATAGAAACAACCAAATTTTAAGACACTATACTGAAAGTAGCAAAATCAAATTATATGATATAGCTTTCAATAATTGTGGTGACAACTGCCCAATTCCTAAAGGTTTTATTTTGTTAACAGCTAGGTGACGTGTTGGGAATGGCTACCGCTCAGATGAACATCGGCGACTTGTGCAAAGTGCTGGGCTTGCCTAACGAGGCGGAAACACCTGCTGAGGCTACGTCTCCGCCTGTTTCTATGGCTTCGAGTGAAGACGGTGCACGAACTCCTTTTAACGCTCTACGTGTTCGTCGTCAGAGCATGGAGCAGTTGTCTTTGATTCAGGTGAGTTCATGAGTGTCACAGTATTACTGATACTTCCTCGCATATATGCCACCATTTTATGGTCTATTCCAGTTTTCTAACTTCAGACTAAGGTTAAAAGTATGTGCATCAGTTAAATTATTAATGATAATTGTGAATTATTAAAACATGATAATCGTGCCCCTGTGTTACTGCATCTAATTCTATCTCTCTATGTCCGATATAGAACATAATGTTGACGTTGAAAGTCCAGCTCTAAGATCA
Organism: Parnassius orleans; assembly: GCA_029286625.1. NCBI lineage: Eukaryota > Metazoa > Arthropoda > Insecta > Lepidoptera > Papilionidae > Parnassius > Parnassius orleans. The sequence continues at coordinate 8,854,799 of JAGSMP010000022.1, read as the reverse complement.
TTTAACAAAAATCTTTATATATCACAATTAAGTGAAAGACGATTTTAGTGTTTTTCCACCTGCCATCGCAAAATGTCGCGAGTGATCTAAGTTTAACATGAACTGGTTCACTGGATTAGGAATTTTAATTCAATTTTAATTGGATTAAAATTTCTAATCCAGTGCTTTATCACGTACTCGGCGTTTAACACATGGATAAAATCTACAGCCCGGGTTTTTAAACTTCAGTGCCAACATTTGTGTAACATAATCTAGACTTAAATTTTAACATCGTCGAACTTGCGTTTAAACTCGGGATTGTCTCTAAATAACGAGCCTACGTATATAAGGCCAGTCCCTTGCCATCCATACAATACGACCTTTAAAAGTTCACTGCTAAACGTAGGCCTCCCCCATAGATTGTCTCCTAGGGGGTTTTTGCCATAGTAGCCATGCTCGGAGGGCGGGTTGGCAACCGTAGTTTTGTTATAACTTTGTGTTGTTATCAGGAACATGTTCTTGCCTATCTCCTATTTCTATTCTTACACCGACACTACACGCTAAGTCCAATATTCAGAAATGATTTCGAGCTCCACAATGTTAAAATTTAAATCTAGTCCATAGTATACAGTCAAGTCTGGCAACTTTACCAATGGAAGGTAACTTTGCCATTTGGGGTGTACTGGTACAAAATTACGATTAACACGGGAAACATAACGTTTATCGAGATATGCCATTTTTTGGATGAAAATACAATAACTAATTGACAGCACTGCTTTCGATATAGCAACATGAGAGTTAATTTTGGCATTTTATTTTAACGCGGAATTCTGCCGGCGAAATAACCTCTTTGTTCAGTGCTCTAGAACTTTTGTTAATTTTAGCTTGAAATACTGAATGTAGGTCACTTTCAACCTATAATTTTAACCGATTACGACTATTTAAAGAAAGGGTTCTGTACTTGACATTCTATATATGTATGTTTGTATCGATGTTTATTTTAGAATATGGGTGACAAACAAGCACACATTCCACCTGATGGTAAGTGGGTGCTGTGGCCCATAGACATCTACATTTATCCTCGATTAAGAATCAAAATGCAGATGCGTTGTCACCCCTGACGACTAAGATGGAATGCCTCATTTCCAGCAAAAAGGGTCCCCGGTTCTCTACACTTACCATACGAAACACAGCAGCATTAAACTGCTATTTTACGCTGGTATTCTGAGAGAGCGTGGTCCTACCCCTCGAGCCGCCCCATTCGTGCTACAACCATAATATAGCTGCAGCGTGGCTCTACCACGTTTGCATGTTTCACCGTAGCATCCCATTAGACCGATTTTACCAAATGATTCGTCAATCAATTCATCTTTATCAAAAGTGAAGGATAAGAAAAGAGAAATCTATATTATTTTTACTGCGTTGTCGGGCATTAATAATATTATTACTACTCAGTGTTTTTCATACTTTCAACTTAGTGTATTGATATTAATTTGCACCCAAAAACAGTGTAATTTTTAATGATTATCAATGTTATGCTATTGTGGGAAAACAATATTTAGATTGATTACAATATTTTTTTACCTGACATTTTGATGATGATGACTAATAAAAAAACGAATACTTGATAAAAATGATTGTGACAAGCTTTTTTTTATCTATACTATAATTGATTTAAGCTTATTATTGCACCAATTTGATTTTAAATTTTAGACGAGAGTATTTTTGTTTGATATATTTTAGATTTTTGTTTAAGAAACTATTGTGACAAGATTTAAATAAAAAATAAAGTAAAGTGCGTAATCAAGGGTTTTTGACAACCCTGACACATATTTCCAAGTTTGTAAAAATATTGAAAAATGGGATGGTAACTTTGCCACAAGCGTAAACTTTGCTATTTTCAATACAATTAAAGGCGCAAATCATATTTCTGAGTGTTGTGTATTATATTATGAGGTAAACTTACCTTGAACCTTGTAGTAAAATCCTATTATTTTCATTATAAACCCTGATGGCAAAGTTACCACAAAGTCAGGTTAACTTTGCCGTTTTCTATTTTTGAGTATTTTGTCTATTTAATGTTAGTATTTGTTTAAATCACTAATAAATACCAAATCTATGGAGAATAAAATGTCACATTTAACATTGACGCCCAGTCTGACAGTACATTTGTTGGAAAATTGATCCTAAACTTTTAAGTCCTTCCAAAAATGGCAAAGTTGCCAGGTTTCACGGTACTCTACAAACAATTGCATTGTCAAGTTTGAGTTAAAACTCGAGATTGTCTCTGAATATCGGCTTGAGAAATTAAAAATGTTTGGAATAAATCTGCGGTCTGCCAATTTTATAGTGCTTTTCGACCTCTTTCAAAAAACGAAACCGCCCTAATAATAAAATGAGGCTTACTCAACAAGGGGATGTTAGTAAACTGGCACATCTTTTTTTTCTGGCAGATAACACCTGATGGTAAAAGAAAGGAAGAGGAGAAGGATGCTGTTGAGCAGCCAAAGATGGTAAGGGCTGAGTCGGAGGACAATCCCACCGAGTCGTTCTTTGAATTGCTGAGCCGTTGTCAATCAGGGCGTATGGATGAACAACGTGCGACTCTAAATTCGAATAAGGAAAATCGTCCGTGGTCCAAGAGCGGAAAACTACAACGTTCCGCTAGCAGCAGTGATAAAAACATCAGGTAAGTGTGAATGCTCCGTGCAGAATATTATATTTATTATCTGTAACCATCATACAAAAATAAATATTTCTTTAAGGGTTCCACTCCGTAAAATCTAGGTGATCTTTTAGCACTGCCTTCACTGCTTTGTTCCGGCCTGAAGGGTAATTACAGGCTAAAAGGCATTGCATCTTTGTCCTCAGCGGTGACCACGCATCTGCAGCCTTCTTTGTTTAAAGTTGGCTGCAACTGTCCATGAACTGCAGTGGCCACTTACCATCAGGTGGACTGTGTTTGTCACTTCAATTTTATAAAAAAAAAATACAAAGAGCCTTATATACATGTCACAGCTTACTGACGCTTCAAGAGTTTTTGATAAAATTAGATAACGAAAACAGATGTTTTTACTCTCTATAGAAACCACTTTAAACTCAGTTTTTGCTATCATCTCGAAAGCTATTCGCGACATGGCAAAAAAGTTGAAATAAAAATTGAAGTTTTATTAAAATATCTTAAGATAGATTTATATAGATTTATTATGTCTGCTTATTACGAACTATCATGATATAATCACTATTCTTTTTTTATATTAAAACATCCCTTCACTCAGGGTTTCATCCTGTATTATGGAGGCGTTTTACATACATAATAAGAATAAACATAACAAGCGGGAACAAATTTGGCCATACAAACACTTTTCGTGTGCATAATTCAAACTCGCAGCGCTGAAGTGTTAATAGCAAACGCTTAGCCACCTGCTATCGAGTTACACAAGTGAGTTTTGTCACGGACATCGCATGTATAAAATAAAAACATGTTACAATTGATCCCTGCGCTGATACATCACGTCAAAGGGTCGGTGCGCATGACAGATCATACACTATCGCTATCGCATCGTATCCGTCGCCTCTCGAGATTATCGCCTGAAATAATACGTCGTAGGAAAAGCCATGCTGACTTATATATATATATATATATATATATATATATATATATATATATATATATATATATATATATATTACACGGCCCTTGGGCCACTCTAAAGCCGCGCACATTATAATGTTATAAAATTTAATATACGATATTCCACAAATAACATGAACATTTCATCTATACTAGTAACACGGGTGTGCTCTTGTACATTCAGTTAACAATTATAATTATTTCCCTAAATAAGTCTAGTAAGATAGTTATATTACTAGATCGTGCTCGTGTCATAGTTATATTCCTAGGGATATAACTATATTACAGCTTCAACCATCTTACTGCGACATATTATATGTATATATGATGTTATTTTAAGAAACCGTTCATAGACATAAATTTACAACGTTATATTAGTTTAAATAACCCTTAACTTATTTTATCATCATCATCAGACTGCGGCAGTGCACTATGGCTGCCAGCCGCCTTGCGCAGATAATAGCTCCATTTAACTAAGGGGCGTCCCACATTTCGTTTACTAAGCGCGGCCTTCACTTTTTGACACGCCTACTCTAACGTTTATCGCTTCTGCGACAGATGTGACCAGCCCATTGCCATCATCATCAATACAGCTTATCAAAAGTCCCCATAGATTGCCTCATAGGGGGATATTTGCCATAGTTAGGTACCACGCAATTTTTTTTTATTATTATTGAGTTATTATGACGAAGATGCTGTTTAAGTTTCCTTCTGTCGCCTCATACGACTCCCGGGGGATGATATGAGGTAGTGGATTTTTTTATAGAATAAGGATGACAAACGAGTACACTGTCCACGTGATGATACGTGGATGCTGTAGTCCATAGATACATCTATCCTCCATTAAGAATCAATGTAAATGCGTTGTCACCCCTAAAGACCTTCCTTATTAGTAAAAAGTTTCTCACGTTCTCTATATTCACCATTCGAAATACAGCAGCGCAATAAGCTGATATTTTACGCTGGTATTCTGTGAAAATGTGAGAATCCGAAATTCCGGTCGGGCCGACCTATTTGTGCTGCAACCGTGATAAACCTATTCTATCACGTATACAAATTCAGATTCTCGTACGCCACCACTATTACTTTTCTACCGACTTCAAAAAGGAGGAGGTACTCAATTCGACTATAGGTTTTTTTTTGTTTTTTGTAGTTGTTTTTTTATGTGTGTTACCTCATAACTTTTTTCTGGGTGAACCGATTTCGATGATTTTATTTGAAAGCTGGTGCTTTTCATGTGGTGCCATATGAATTTGATCAAGGTCTGACCAACAGTTTTTGATTTATTCTTAATAATTTATATTGAAGTCGGTTGTACAAAAGTTTTAATTTTAAATTATTTTCCCTAAACTCACATTTAATATATTTACAACTTGTGCCAAATATATTTTTTTAATTTTTTTCCCATAGCTATGTTGCTCAAAGTGATATCAAACTTTGGAAAATCTTTATGCATATAAATTTCTAAGTGGTAGAGTTCCTTTTCTATCTAAAAGTAGGTCGAAGTAGGTATCATCCTCTTCTACCACATGGGTAAAGAAAGATAAAAACATAGGTAAAGGAAGATAAGAACTGGTGGATAAAGCCGTCCTGTCTTTGTTTGGAGTAATCTGCTATGGCCACTTAATATGAATGATAGATACAATCATAATTATATATTATACAAGTACTATGTACAGTGCAGACTCACAAATCCCGTTCAATAGATGATTTCTTAGATTAATAATCTCCGTCCACTTTAACCTAACTCTTTAGACGTACAGCAGCATTAAGAAATGCAAAATATGTAATTTACATTTTAGTTCTTATCACAACCCAACAAAAATGTTATATTTTTTTTATTTCATAGTATCTAGTCGATGTTACGCAGAAAACCATACATATTATAAGTTTATGTATGGTATCATATGTTGCCTCAAAAAGATGTCATATAATTGTTTCCGGACTACATAAACTAGCACTGACAATTTCAACTCCCAGCATGTCTTCGTTTCCTCGTAAGTTTCTGATTATTATACCAGCTCCATCACTCGCGCTCGCGTATGTAACACTACCTACTCTTTTAGTACAGACTATTTTGAATTTCAAATATACCAATAATTGTGTAAAGTACTAAATGTAAACTGTTTGAATTTCACATGACTCACGAGTCAAATATAAGAATTATTTTGTGTAGTTTTAGCGAATTTGCACTTGAGTCATAATTTAATAAATGAAAATAGAATTTGTATACTGAAGTCATCACAATGCTATCGAAACATTAGTTCAATAGTCCAATAATAAATAAGTAAATTGTTTTGGAGGGGAAACGACAGTATAAGGTAATAAAACTCCCACTGCTGATTATCTGATGGGCTACCTTTCAATATTGAGCATGTAATGAAACGAGGATAACAATATATCTCAGAATTATATTTATTTTAATTGCTGAGAAGGTATGCACGTGGTAGAGTCATGCTGAGGTTATATTACTGGTATAGTTGTAGCACGAATGGGTCGGCTCGATCGGGGAAGGACCACGCTCTCACAGAATACCAGCGTAAAATAGCAGCTTAATGCTGCTGTGTTTCGGATGGTGAGTGTAGAGGAACCGGAGAGCCATTTTACTGTAAACTAGGCATTCCATCTTAGTCCTCACGGGTGATAACGCATCTGCATTTTGATTCGTCATCGAGGATATATGTAGATGTCTATGGGTCACAGCAACCACTTACCATTATGTGGACTGTGTGCTCGTTTGTCACCCTTATCCTATAAAAAAGGTACTTTCTTACTGTTATTACGTTGATAATAACAAGTAGTCAGCTAACAGACCACAGTTGACAACCATACCATACCCCTTAGCATTTTCCCTATTTACCCTTCCAGTATGGAAAAATTGGCGATTGTTCTAGCGGTGTCAATGTATTACACTATATATGCAGCTTTTCACCATTCACACGTGGTAAAACCAATATACATATTATGATTGTTCTGTATCTCTCAAAGAATACAATCGTAAAATAGCAGCGTAAAGCTGCTATGTTTCAAATGGTGAAAGAACGGGATACCATTTTTACTGGAAACAAGGCATTCCATCTTAGTCCTCATGGGTGACAATGCATCTGCATTTTGATTCTTAATCGAGGAAAAATGTGTTTATTAAAACTAAAAGGTCATCTATTACCTATAAATAAAATTGAAGGGTCTCTGTAATATCGAAATAACTGCCTTACTGGTTGGATTTTTTTTGAAAAACGATAAATTGTTAAAATTGACAGGCTTTTATTATCTTTAATCTAAATAACACCACATTAATAGGCAGGATCTTGGCGAAGCCAGGGCGAGTAGCTAATCAACAATATAAAAAAAATATTTTGCGAAAATGTTGTACTGTACTCAAATGTGTAATGTATTTGCAATTTGCATTCAAAAATCTATAATATAAAAATGTCCTTTTAAATATTTTGTACAATCAGCCGTTTCTTTATCTTCATTAATTTATTTTGATTCGAAATAACTGATAGAGTTTTTGACTATAATCTGTATAAAATATTTTGTTATAATTTTTAAAGAAAATACATATAACACATTCCATGACCCTAAATTAAACACTGTATGTGTTACTTCTTTATTGTAAATATCTTGCACAAAGTTTCTAAATATCCCATCACACGGCGTCATGACATTGTTTCTTAAGTACGAACCAAGTAACGTTACATTGCATGTGCACTACATGGTAAAATTACAGTCCGTAATTTTATATAACTTAATTAAAAAGGAATAAACCCTTACGATGATATTCTATTTTATTACCAGATAATTCTTAGTTCTTCTTTTTTGATAAACGTTACACTCGGGATTTACTCCTGTATCGCGGGGGCAGTTTACATACACATATTTCACAAGGACAAACATCCAGACCCAGAACAGTTATTTGTAGGCCATACAAATACTTGTTCCGTGTGGGATTCGAACCCGCGGCCCTTAGCGCTGCACCTCATTGCTAAACCGTCACGGAGTTGTGTGTAAATAACCATGTAGTAGCGGTCTAAGAATATCTACTACCCCATATCGGCCCGTAGGTGTGGGGTAAGAGGCGACAGAGGGAAACTGAATCTGGAGATGGACATTGTTTTGAGTTGTTATAAACTGCGGTTGCCAACCAGCCTACCAAGCGTGGCAACTATGCTAAAAAACGCCCTTTGAGGCTATCTATGGGAAGTCCTATATTCAGTAGTTTTTTTTTTATAGGCTGTAATGGACGGATGTATAAATCTTGTCTCGAGTTTGTGATATAAAATAATCTATTCAAAAGGTTTAAAAAAATAGACTTATAATTTTCCTCATAATATGTTTACCACATCCTATGTGGGAATTATTTTAATCATTTTAGTTTTTTTGATGTCGTTTCTACGTTTTTCAAGTATAAATTATTAAAATTCCATTTAGCCCAAAAACTTTTCAAACACCGAGCTTTTGGCATGACAAGACAAGCGTATATATCCTTTTCTACTACCGATGGGCGGGGCATGAAATTTCGGCCAGTAAAATACGGTAATTTTAGTACACAAGCGCCGTAAGACCGCGTTACTTCGCGCCTATGCGGCTCAGATTTGCCCTCGCAGTCATCTGCTACGGTCGTCCGCTTCCACTGTGCTTGAGTTGTGTACCTGTGTACGATTCTACATCGTCGATATGATGAAATTGTTTAAACTATGGAGAAGCGACAAGTGCGTATTATAATTTTATGCTTGTCGAGATTTATACTCATATCTAAGTATGGGGATTAATAATAATAAAATTTATTTAGCGCGATAACATAACAATATAGTACAAATTGTGAAAACATGAAAATTCATTTGACGCGTTATCGGAAAACTTGTGGAGATATTTACATCATAATGATTGCCTTTTGTTTTGTGTTGAAATTTTGTACATATTATACATAAAAAATAAATTCAGTGATTTTACACTAGCAAATGGGTGATTATAGTAACCAATAGTAGTTATACTAGTTACTTTTGAACACAATATATTAATAATAATAATAATAATTTCTTTTAATATTCTATAAGATATTAGTCAAATGTGCAAACAGTCCCACTTGCTGGTAAGTGATACTGGGCCTTTTAATAAATGTGTACTTGCATTACTATAAATTCTAACTGGTATTAGGTCATCTGATTTTTAAAACACACACACAGTTATATTTGAATTTGTTCTCGTTTTATAAAAACTTGGTCGTAGTATTTCTGGTATTCTAATAGAATTCTTAAAGTACATAATCAAATGTTTTTTCACTGAATTTTTAATTTTGATAATGATTGATGAGCATTTGACATTATCTTAATGCAAATGCAAAATTGTTATGTATTTTATACTGTAAAATATTTAGTGTATCGTATATGATGTACATGGAACGACGATTATTGTTCAGTTTTAAAAGTTACCAATTTACCCAGTTTAAAAGATATGCATTATTTAGTTTTAGCAGTTAGAATTCAGAATTTATTTACGATATAGAATTGCGGTTGTTAATAAAAATGCAACAGTACGCCACGACATTATATACAAGATGTAAAAAATGTTGAGTTACAGCCTTTATACGCCCCACTGCTCAGCACTAGTCGCCTCTTATTTCTAAGCGCCCGCCCTAAATTTCACAGTACGCGAGCAACCCTGGTTCAATTCCGTCGGAAACAATGATATGAATGAATTGTAATTTTAGGTGCGATTTATCATGTGCTCGGAGGTAAAGGAAAACATTGTAGGGAAACCTGCATGTTTGAGGAATAAAAAAATATTTCGAAGATGAAAGAAAGCCGCCAACACGCACTGCAGCAACGCGGCGAACTAATTGTTCCATAACTCTCAGAAACCCTACATAATTATTGTGGTAATCAATGCCCAACCCAATTACTGAAGTTTTGTTTACAGCTTCAGAGGCTGGTTACATAATGGAAGGTTTTCTATGTGGAAATGTCGGAACTTAACAATTATTTTCAACTCTATAAGTTTCTACTTCTCGGACTTTAACTTTGTCAGGTTTCAATGCATAAAAAAATGAATTTCATTCATTTTTTATGCATATTGTTAACATATTTTTTACATTATAATATTGTGTCATAACTTAACTTGATATTCTATTCTGCTATCCTGTCATTCACGAGTTTACATTGCCGTTATATCTTACATACATGGCCTAATTATGTGCACGCCTGAGGCGCAGGTATTGTGTTCGAGCTTCCAGCCAAAACGAGTACTTATGCTAAAATATGTTTTTCTGGTCTGGATCCATCTCGTTATTTTATATAATCATTTTCATTAGTCTCCGAAATTGTATTCGAACTATATATAATATTTTCGTGTATAAATCGTTGTGACGTTTACAGGCAAAATAGATCGATTATTAGAATTACGCGTGAAACGCATTTAAGATTATTTTCAATATATTTTTTCATAAGAGTGACCAACGATATTACAGTCCACATGATGGTAAATGGCATACGCAGACCATACAGAGGAGGCTACGGATGTGTTGTCACCTCTAAGAACTAAAAGAGAATGCCTTACAGCCTATAATTGTACTGGATCTGTATACCCACCAGCCCAGCAGAAATAGTCATGAGGGTCCTTCCCAGACGGAGTCCTAGTAAATTTACTAAACATCTGGCTGGGCAACGGGATTATATAGCTAAAATAAATCAATAAGAATTGTCTATTTTTTTTATTTACTGAACTGAGAATTATTTAAGTGGAACTGTCTATTTCTTCACTATCCCGTAAAAGACATGGGCCTCACTTATTCTAGAGAGGCTTTGCCTCAATCGCACACATGAAATGAAATAAAATAAAAACCTTAGTTATCGACGTAAAAAATATTTTTATTTGTCAAACATAAACATTATTTTTTAATCAACTACCGTTTCAAAATGAGGTTCCTCTGTCCGGAGAGGAAACAGCGAATGAAACTCCGCAGGGGTCTTCTTTGTTGTCATTGTTTTAAGATCCAAGAGTATGATATTTAATCTAAATTGAAAAGGAATAGACCCATAGGTAAATAAAGCATGTTCTATAATAAAATTACACAACACAATAATAAAAAAATATTAAAAACTAAAGCTAATGAATGTATTGCAACCCCGAGCAGATATAAATGTGATTAAAGAATGTCTGCGAGAGTTTCTGTACTGAAATACTAAACACGGTATAGGGATATTTTAACAACTCGTGAATTCCAAAAAGTATGTCAATATTTTCTTAAGACACGTATATAAGGGGTGGGCCGTCTGCTGGTTTCTTTTTAAACTACTTGTTATTTTTACACTGACTGCTCATTCGCGCTCAACAAATTGACAGAAACACAGTATCATATCTCCGCGGTACAAAATAAATCTATTTACGCTTGAACAACGTTGGGAAATATTGAAAACTTATTTCCAAAGTGAGTGCTGTGTCGCCGAAACAGAGCGAATATTGTAAAGAAATTTCGGTCGAAACAATGCACCAACCGGGCCTACCGTACGCAAGTTTGTGAAGAAAGTTCGTGAGATTGGCATGTTAGTTGATAACACAACTTATCCTCGTGATAACACAACTTATCCTGTGCGCCGAGAATATTGCTGTTACCCGGGAACTTCAACTTGCCACAGATCTCAGCAACTGAACATTAGCCGCACTAGCCTGAGGAGAATTCCACATAACGACCTCGGATTATTCCCTTACAAAGTCCAACTGACTCAGGAATTGAAGCAAAATACCCACCCGCCTCGTTATCGCTTCTCTCTTTGGGCTTTAGAGCAGCTCGAAATTGACATCGATTTTGCTCAAAAAATCATCTTTTCGAATGAGACACATTTTCATCTCGGCGGCTATGTGAAAAAGCAAAACTGTCGTATTTGGAGCTCGGAAAACCCACACGTACTCGTAGAGAAACCAATCCATCCTCAGCGTGTAACTGCTTGGTGTGGTTTTTGGAGTGGCGACATTATTGGCCCATTTTTCTTCGAAGATAAAGATGGCAACAACGTGACGGACAGAGCTACAGAGACATGATAACAGATTTTTTGTGCCCAGAAATTGACGAATTGGACTTGGGCGAGCTCTGGTTCCGGCAGGATGGCGCTACGTGCCACACAAGCCTTCCAACAATCGATATTTTGCGCACGAAGTTCAATAATCTTCGAATGAGCTGTTTTGGTGATGTAATTTGGCCTCCCCGGAGCTGCGATTTGACGCCGTTGGACATTTTCCTGTGGGGTGCTGTTAAAGATAAATGTTATTCTGACCACCCACAAACAATTCTGGCACTTAAGCAAAATATTGATCGAGCTATTCGTGAAGTAGAGCCTCAAACCATCAAAAATGTACTGCAAAATTAGGTTGTGAGGATACGCTATTGCCAAGTCAGACGAGGCAGCCATTTAAATGATATTATATTCCATAATTGGAAGGTTTACTCTTTTCAATAAAACAACAATCTTTGAAAAATATTAAGCACTGTCTATTTTATTGAACTTTAAAAAGAAACTAGCCGATGGCCCACCCTTTATATCCAAGAAAACTTTGTTTAATAATCTACCATTTTTTTATATAAACAATAACTTCAAATGAGATTTCAGATTTTTATGCAGAGAAAACTGTATAAACTGTACATCATGAAAGTTTAATTTTTAAATTTAAAAATAAAGTAAAGTAAAAACCTTTTAAGGACGGCTATAAATTAAGAGTTAATAATCAGTAAAAGCACCTTCTTAGAAATGTCCCCCGCCACTTCCCCATATCACGATAGAGTAGACATAGCGGTTTTCAACAAAAAAAATAACAATTACTCCGAGCACAAAAAGTTTTTCTCCCTCTAGTTTAACTCAGTTTTTACCGCCAACACATTTTAGTTTTACTTTTATTTAAATGTGAAATAAATGACGAATAATTTTATTTTAAAAACATTTTAAAGTGGCCAGTGCTTTTTTAGATGGCCAACGTTATTAAAAATATCCCTATACCGTGTTGATGTGTTTATTATTTAGTAATTAGTTGCAGTTATAAACTTCACAGTATGTTTTTCATAAAGACTTCTCAGAACTTCAATTTTAAATAAAAATGAAAAGCTTTTCACTTATATTTTATAATTTTCTCTCCTATTCCGCTACCATACGGTATAGTGGAATCTATCACAATGGCGACGACGAACGAATTATTTCTTTATTAATATCACTTTTTTAAATTCTCTATCAGCACCAACGACGATGTGAAGAACAAGATAAAGGAACTACAGTCGGAACGCATAGACTCGCAGCGCGCGGAACTTCCTTCTATTGTGAAGAAGCCAAATAAAGAAAATAAAAGTGCCTCTCTACCGGGACTTCGTCCTCAGCACCAACCACCAGCAACCAGCTCTAAGCCCGATGACGAATTCCTCGATATGATCGCACGTGTCCAGGTGATTTAAAGTTTCTTCTTAGTTATTTCTGTCTACTTCTACCTTCTACCTTCTACCTTAAATAATTTTGCCTCATTCAATGGACATTCCTTCTTAGTTTGATCTTTTAATTTTTAATATTCTTTAGGTAAAGCCTAAAAGTCCATCTGATTAGATTATTATTATTAGACCAATCATTTACCTCAGTACATTATATAATTTTTTTTTCATAGAATAGGGTGACAAACGAGCACACAGTCCACTTGATGGTAAGTGGTTGCTGTGACCCATAGACATCTACATCTATCTTCAATAAAGAATCAAAATGCAGATGCGTTGTCACCCGCCAGACTAATATGGAACGCCTCTTTTCCAGTAAAAAGGGTCTTTTTATGTTATATGTAATATGGTAAATTATATACCAATCATTTACCTATTTACAATACTGCCGCCAAGTGCACCTGCATGTCATGGATCCAAAATTAAAAAAACTGTTTATAAGTACAAGTCTGTAGCAGGCTTTTTATTTTAGTACACCGGGGTAAACATCTGTAAACTTCTTTGTTTGAAATTGGTTGCAGTTGTCCATGGGCTACAGTGTCCACTTACCAGCAGATGGACTTTTAGCACATTTTTCACTCTTATTATAAAAAATATTCAAATGCATCAGTTAATGTAGTAAAAGCACCTTTCATAATTTCGAATCATAAATAATGAAAATGTTTGACTCTACTACTAATACTCCATCCACCCATCCATCCATCCATCCATCCATCCATCCATCCATCCATCCATCCATCCATCCATCCATCCATCCATCCATCCATCCATCCATCCATCCATCCATCCATCCATCCATCCATCCATCCATCCATCCATCCATCCATCCATCCATCCATCCATCCATCCATCCATCCATTCATCCATCCATCCATCCATCCATCCATCCATCCATCCATCCATCCATCCATCCATCCATCCATCCATCCATCCATTACAGCCTATAAAAGTCCACACTGAATATTAACAAACAAGAGGAAGTAGCAAATCGCACAACTTGTACCAGAACCACTGTCGCCAAACTCACACATTCGCAAGAAAGAAATGTGTACACCACTTGTGCATAATTTCAATGATTTTCGCGTGATTGGCAATTAAAAAATATAGATAGAGAAAGGTTTTATGTTATTCGCCATTCACTTAAGTCCACACCTTAATATGTTCTTTTTTTTAAAACAACAAAAAATATGTGCTTACATCTGAAACAATACTACTGTTAGGTGAAAAACTGGTGTCTAAACTAGGTAAAACCTGTATCTAAGTCACCAGGTCCCCACCTGTAGATATCCGTGGACAAAATAGATAGATGAAGCTACAATAAATGATTTCCTTCACAACTTCTTACTAATAATATGTTCGAACTGGAACATCGTTATGTCGTTATCCAAAAAGTTTCTGAAATCAACGAAAAAATTTGTTACTCGAGGTTAGATGTCGCTATGTTATTATTGCGACATCTAACGCTATTATAGTCACAAAGCTTATTGCTCATCGAGATTACGTTGACTTTGCCGTACCTAACCATCTACTGTTAAGTGAATGATTTTAGTAATGCAGTTACAGTGCCTGGACGTGTTGACCTATCGATTTTCAATTGATATTAAAGTATGGGAAAATATATAATAAAATGAGTAAAATAACGAAATTTATTGGAAATTGCATTGACGTACTTTTCTACTTTATATAATATTTCCTTCATAATATTTCCTCGTATTTCATATATGTATATTTGTCTTTGACGGAAATACATTTTCTTAGAGATCCAGTATTTACATATATTTATTAATATGTTAGTGAATAAACATGACTACTGAGATAAAATTTTATCGATAGCTTTAATATCGGCGTAGTCACAATACTATCGCACACTATTTATTAAAATCGTTAAAGTTGAAAGTTGAAGTTACAGCCTATATACGTCCCACGGCTGGGCACAGGCCTCCTTTCATTTCTGAGATTCTTTTGGGCAAGGAAACGTCCGCCGCGCTGCCCCAATGTGTGTTGGTGAACTTCACGTCTGCGAAATATTTTTTTCTTATTTCTCAGACTTGCATGTTTCCTCGTAATGTTTTTCTTCATCGCCAAGCAGGTGCTAAATCAGCACTTAAAATTTCAATTAACAATTTGATTTTTTACTTATTATTGAAAAATGTATACATTAAATACATACTATCACTAGTAAAACATAGTTATTAGGTATTCAAAATCGCTTGCAATATTAAATCGAACTGGGCGCCGTCGCCTACACAAGGGTTCGCGATTTGCACAAATACATAAGTGTCGGAGGCGAGGACTGTTTACCGCCATCCGTCCCCTGCTCCGCCGAAGTTCGTTATCCGCTTGTTCGCTATGTCTACACTCTCTATACGGTTTTTTTTATTTCATCTATCGTTTTTTTTATGTCTGTGAATATAATTGCCATCCTTAAAAAGAACGTTATAGTCTTTTTCCTATTTTATACATTTATGACCAGTTCCGTAATGTCGACACCAAACAAAAGACCCTACCATGAAAGACCGTTCTACTGCACTCACAGCCACCTGCTGGCTAAGGTGAGCTGCACGTACAAATTACTCGCGCTTAGGTATTAATTCATCTAATCTCGTACGCAACAACCTATCTTGTAGCAGCTTAGCTGGACTTTCGCCGGTTGTACTATGCTCCGGATATATCAATAGAAATCGACATAACATTTTAGGACTCGTTTACAATATCTTTAAAAAGATTAGTCATTATCTGTTGGAAAATAATCCGGGATTCGAAACTAATCCGTAAACAAGTCTAAAAGACTGTCCACTCTGTTTTCAGTTCTTAATGATTCTTCCTCACCCCTTTATCTAAAAGAAAGATTTCAATTCCGTAGTGACACTCATTCTCTCAATCTCCGTTCTTCACACAGTTTATTCCTGTCTACTCCTCTCCACCATTCTGGGTTTATGTCAAATTCGTTCACAGTTACATCCATCTCCCTCTGGAACAAATTGCCTGTTGACCTGCGAAAAATACCTGTCAGAAAAGTATTTAAAAGAAAATTATACGAGCATATCCGTATCTTATAAAGTTAAGTCTAATTACCTTATATGTTTATAGTTATTTATATATACACTTATTGATATACATAATATGTATAAATTATATATGTGTATCAATTTTATATATATATATATATATATATATATATATATATATATATTATTTATAAGTGTATATTTTATGTATGTCTTGCATGTACGATACGACTTAGGGACCTTCAAGAAAAGAGCATACTCCTTTTTAAAAGGCCGGCAACGCATCTGCAATTCCTCTGGTTCCCCTGGTGTTGCAGTTGTTCATGGGCGGCGGTAGTCACTTACCATCAGATGAGCCGCATGCTAGTTTGCCCCCTCTCCTATAAAAAAAATATATATATTTGAATTGAATTTGATCGTAACAAGTTAACTGCCCAAACTCACTCTCTGTTCTATCCAAGGTTAGCTGGTAGAGAATGCCATATAACTCGCCTTTTGTACAACTTATTGGTGCAATAAAGAATTAAATAAATAAAAGACCACGATGAGTATTAATTATCGTATATTTCTTGGAGCCGTTTAATTCGATTTGATTGAAGAGAGATCAGTTTTACTAAAATATTTAAACCCACTTAAGTTGGTAAATAAATCTTCTATCTTTGACCAGATCTTTCATTATCAGACTTTCACTGTCAGACTTATTTACGATTACCAGTGGAGTGGCTCAATCGGACTTGTCAACCGGCTCGATGACAACTGCACGCTGCAGTTGCACGGGCACGGCCCATCTAATACATCAGCAAACCTGAAAATATTTCGTTCGCTTATTTATCTTTATTTACGTCACTATTTAATTACAATAATAATAAAATATTAATGATGTTCCATTCTCTATTACGTACATATATAAAAATGTTGTGAAATTTCGATAATAACAATTGTTTCTAAATAGCCTAAAGGTTTTATTTTTGTATTATCACAAAAGGATAATATTAAACGGCACGGTTTCAGAGGTAGTCTATGTAGAGTCTATACATTTTGTTGGTATTTTTGCAGCCACCGAAGTATGTGGTGTAAGTAAGAGAACGAATGAAAGGAAAAATAATACGTTGTGGTGGGATGATGAGGTACGGATGGAAGTTGAAGCAAAGAAGAGAGCATGGCTAGATTTACTAGCAACCAAAGCTGGTAATTCTAGCGGTATGATTGATGAGATTGAAAGAAAAAAAGCAGACTTTAGACATATAAATAAGAGAATAAAAGAAGTTGTTGAAAGGAAAAAGCAAGAAAGAACGGATAAGAATGATAGAAGGATATCTGATAACTTCCAGGCAAATATTAAAATGTTCTGGAAACTCGTAAGTACTGCCAGGGGAAATTCAAAACAGCCTAGAATGAATGCTATAAGAGACGAGAATGGCTGTATGCTGAATGATGAAGTTTCTAATTTAAAGAGATGGAAGGAATACTTTGAAAGCGTGTTTATGAGTGAAGAGTCGTCTGAATTAAGTGGATAGAAATTCCGAAAGAAGTGAAGAGAGGTAGGGAGATAAGTGTAGATGAAATAATGAAAGCAATGAAAAGCATGAAAGCAGGTAAGGCAGCCGGATATGATAGAGTATCACTCGAAATGCTAAGGGCTGGAGAGGGGGTGGTGGCAGGCCTGCTTGTTTAATTTATGTTGGGAACTGAAGCGGGTACCGGAAGACTTTGTGCAAAGCCGTTATAGTCCCAATATATAAGGGAAAAGGGTCACAGCAGGACTGTAAAAACTACCGTGGCATTAGCTTGCTTAGCATTGTGGGTAAAGTGTATGCTAAGGTGTTAATTGAAAGAGTTATGGAAGAAACTGATGGAAAAATTTGGGATGTGCAAGCTTGATTTAGAACGGGGATGGGGTGTACGAATCAAGTTTTTTCCATGCGCATGATTGCGGAGAAGTTTTTGGCCAAAAACCAGAAAGTTTTTTGTGTGTTCATGGACTTGGAAAAGGCTTATGATAGAGTGGACAGGAATGTGTTATGGTAAACACTTAACTCATTTGGTTTGAGCGCTGGTCTGATACAGGCATTAAGGTCTCTTTATAGGGACTCTAGTACTTGTGTCAGGATCAATGGGGTCTCCTCGGACTGGTTTGGCATTCAAAAAGGTATCAGACAGGGCTGTGTAGCTTCCCTGTGGCTGTTTGACCTATTTATGGACAGTTGTTTGCAAACTTGGAAAGTTGAAAAATTTGGGTTGAGAATGGGTGAGTTAACCGTCAAATGCCTTTTGTACGCCGATGATCAAGTCATATTTGCATCGTCGGCGGCCGAGTTGCAAATGATGGTTACTTTAATGAACTGGTCATTAAAAGAAAGGGGTATGAAAGGTAAGACGAAAGTGATGGTTTTTGAAAGAGAAGTAAGTAAAACGTTATGTGAAATAAGAATAGAAGGGGAGATGATTGAGCAAGTGGAAAAACAGAATGTGTCAAAAAGGGCACGTATGGCAATTCATAATGCTGTGTTAGTCCCTACTTTAATGTATGGTAGTGAAAGTTGGGTCTGGCAGAAGAAGCATGATAGTAGAATAAATGCTGTAGAAAGGCAGTCATTAAGGAGTATGTTAGGGCTGAATCTGAATGACAGGGTGAGAAATAGTGTGATAGGAGAAAAGTGTGGTTTGCAAGATGACGTTTTGACCAGGATTAAGAAAGGAATGCTTCAGTGGTTTGGTCATGTAGAAAGAATGAACGAGGAAAGAGTGACAAAGCAAAGGACATTGCTCTGCGCCCATACATTGTTTGCCCTGGAACCAAAAACATCGGAAAATTATGTGATGCATTTTCGATAATTAGTAAATTCCTATGTGATCGTATTTTTTAGCGGACTAGCTGCAGAATAGATTTATTTCAAAAAAAGTATCAGATTTTGAGGTTATAATCGAACCACGAACATAATGGTTTTTCATAGCTCCGAGTAATTTTTAAGAAACTGAAAAACAATATCCAAAACATTTAGCTATTTTTAGTTCTTACCTAGATAATTGGGTATGTAGTTTTTGTTCTAAAGATTAAATGTAAATAAGTGCAACGTATAAATGCACAGAATATAGTCGCGTCTACTATCTAGTGCATTTGCAAGCGTGTGCGTCTGGACGGCACTGTTAAACGCGTGACTATGAAACCAGCTTTACCAATTAGATAGTAAGTTGTTTTTAAACCTACATTAACTTATTATTTTTGAATTAGAAATAAAACACAGATTTAATTTCATGTTTATTGTTCATCTTCTAAATACATCACGAGACTCTGAATATGCAGACAAAGTAGAAATGTAATTACAGAAAGAGGTGCAGTCCATTGTTGTACACAGTGACGAATCTGTTCATCTTCCAAGAACATAGAACCAACAGCAGAGCCACAATTTACATAAAATATATTTTCCATTACGTATGCGTAAGTCCGTTTATGAGTGCCAGGTTATCGTTTGAGCGGTACATAGTTACGAAAATCACAGCCAGGTAAATCGTTTTTGAAAGCAATTTTGAAAGTAATATTCAATAGATAGTCCCGAAAGTCCCCAAAATACACCGATATAATTACGAAGAGCGAGCGACAGCGACGCCAATGTAATTGACAGAGTGCGAGACCATAGACTTAAAATAAACTGGCGTATTCTAAGTCTATGTGAGAGACTGATCAGTGACAAGTGACCATTAAGTGAAGTCAAAAATAGGGATGCTAAATACGATACGATTTATCGATATTTACTATGGCCATACGTTACAAACAGTATAACATCAACTTTTGTCATACGATAATATTAATACCATAACAAGTATACTTTACTTATAATGACACGATACTTCTCTACTTCTTCTATACTTGTAACAATGTTAACAATAACATGTAGTCTGCAATATTGCTTTTTAAAGAAAACATTTATAATTCATGAAGTAACAATACGTGTTTTTTTTTACATTCATCATCATTACAGCCCTTTACAAGTCCACTGCTGAACATAGGCCTCCCCCAAGGAATGCCACAAAGCACGGTCCCGAGCCACCTGCATCCATTGACTTCCTGCATGTCTTACCAGGTCGTCACACCAACCAGTGGGGGGACGCCCTACACTTCGCCTGCCGGTACGAGGCTGCCACTCGAGAACCTTTCTTCTCTATCGGTTGTCGGTTCTTCGAGCTATATGGCCGGGCCCATTGCCTTTTAATTGCACGGGGCGATTCTGGACATTGTCCTTTTTGTTGCTTTAGGTTTATCGACCAAATTGACGATATATTGAAAATGGGCCGGATTAGGAGTACCCTTAACCGACGAGCGTGTATGCGTAGATATATGGATGTAAAGGAGGCGAGAGAGGTGTGTTAGGATCGTGCCAAATGGAAGTCCGTAGTCTATGTATGTATGTATTTTTGCTTATAGGTACAGATTGACCGAGGTGACCGAGGTGTTGACTTCCATACAACAGCGGTTTACCCTGTATTAATAATTAGCGCTGGCTGTAAATTTCACAGTACGCGAGCAACCCGGGTTCTATCCCCGCCGGCACCAATAAAATTGTTAATTGCAATTTTAAGTGCTGATATGACCACTTGCTCGGCGGTGAAGGAAAATATTGTGAGGAAAACTGCATGTCTGAGAAATAAAATAAAAAATTCAAAAACATGTGAAGTTCGCCAACACGCATTGGGGCAGCGCGGCGGACATTTCCTTGCCCTAAAACTCTCTCAGAAATGAGGGGAGGCCTGTGCCCCCCAGTGGGACGTATATAGGCTGTAAATTTAATAATTTTATGCTAACCGTTTTTTTTTTTATATAGAAATAGGGTGACAAACGAGCACACAGTCCACCTGATGGTAAGTGGTTGCTGTGGCCCATAGACATCTACATCTATCCTCGTTTGCGAATCAAAATGCAGATGCGTTGTCAGCCTTGAGGACTACGATGGAATGCCTCTTTTCTAGTAAAAAGGGTCTCCGGTTCTCTACACTCACCATACGAAACACAGCAGCATTAAGCTGCTATTTTACGCTGGTATTCTGTGAGAGTGTGGTCCTTCCCCGGTCGAGCCGACCCATTCGTGCTACAACTATATTATAAATATAGCTGCAGCTTGCCTTTACACTCCCTTGACGACATCTAAAAAATTGGTTCTTCTTCAGATGCCGAAATCTCAGGTTCTAAACTAGACGAGTCCCCCCTTCCCTTAAGCGGTTGCTATTAGCCACTGGTCCAGAACGCTGTTACGCCCCACGCTGGGGTCCGCACGCCGCCATTTTGTTTTGTTTACCTTCCTTACGCGTATTATTTGGACACATCCGACGTGAATGGCTTCTTCTCCGACACTTTACGTGGTAGAGCCATGCTGCAGCTATATTAGTAATATGGTTGTAGTACGAATGGGTCGACTCGACCGGGGAAGGACCACGCTCTCACAGAATACCAGCGTAAAATAGCAGCTTAACACTGCTGTGTTTCGAATGGTGAGTGTAGAGAACCGGAGACCCTTTTTACTGGAAACGAGGCATTCCATCTTAGTCCTCACGGGTGACAACGCATCTGCATTTTGATTCTTTATTGAAGATAGGTGTAGATGTCTATGGGTCACAGCAACCACTTACCATCAGGTGGACTGTGTGCTCGTTTGTCACCCTATCCTATAAAAAAAAAAAAAAAACACAGACTCTGTAGTCTGTGTTTCTTCGTCTGTATGTTCGGGAGGTCTAAATAAATTGATAACGACATTAATCTATGTCGTGACGCCGATCACCACACGCCTCACATTCTTTTATGACTCTGTATACCGCTCTCGATAAACGGTCAATCTCCTCCGTGTTTTCGCCACGCCGTAATACTTTTTTTTAAAGACTTCGAGCACGAACCGCCTCCGAACCGAACTGCTGTATTCGCGTCGACCGCCAAAACATTACGTTCCACTGTCTCAATAGTTAATGATAATAATAATAAATAATAAATTTATTCACTTTGTTTACATGCAGGGTATCTTAAACTATTACAGTACTGGTTATTGGTAACGTAATTAGTTGTAGCTAACGTAATTGCCCGCGCGTAATTTATTTTTCTTTGGCAAAAAGTCACTGGGATATGACTTCACAGTACACTCCACACAAATTGATCTCTCAAATTTTCATTTAAACCGTTTCCAAAATCACAACATTGCGACAGTTTTTTTTAGGCCCGTAGTGTATTCTGACACACTACTTGTTTCGCGCTGACGACAGTTCCTAAATTGATATCGTTCTACTAGTACATACTATGTAGACTGTAAATGAAAAAACTGTTTTTTCATTCGTTTAATGTTTTTTTCATTCGGTTTCATAGGGCTACAATTCGTAAGCACTATCCCCGACTACTAAAATTAACGTAGGAACTTAACTTTAACATCGTTCACAAAAAAATACATTTCTAATACTCGTAGCTTACAATAAGACTGTCAGTTTCCGTTAGTAACGTCGAACGAAGCCATTTACACTACTTGTAACTATCCTCGTCGCCACTGAGGAACAAAACGCCTCATCCAGGTAGGCGCTAGTTGAGTGGCTTATTGTTAGTATATATACCAAGCTTCAGCCTAATCGGGTCATTAGCTTTTGAGTTATCAACGAGTAAACAAATCAATCGGGAAGAAACTGAATTACGCGCCGTCATTCATTAAGTTTCTTACCAAACAAGGAAAGACACCTCAAACCATTTTTCAAGAGATGTCAGCTGTTTATGGGGACTCCGCTCCTTGGAATACCATGATTTATAAATGGCACGCCCTTTTCAAACAAGGGAGGGACTCCATTGAAGACGACCCCCGACCTGGACGGCCGATTGAGGCTACCACGCCAGAAATAATCGAAAAAATTGAAAAACTTGTATCGGAAGATGCCCGGCTAAAGAAAAAACAGCTTGCAGCATTAGTTGGAGTATCAGAAACAACCGTTTTAAACATCCTATATCAACACCTTGGCATGACTTAAAGTCTGTGCAAGATGGATTCCGAGAATGTTTTCTGCGCATCAAAAACACGAGCGCGAATTGTAACTGGCGATGAGACTTGGTTTTACCATTATGAACCTGAGTCAAAGCAAGAGTCGATGCAGTGGCATAAAAAAGGCACACCCGCTCCTAAGAAGTATAAGGTGTCTCAATCAGCCGGAAAGATCATAGCGACGATCTTTTGGGATACAGAAGTTATCCTTTTGATTGATTATAAGGAATGATTATATGGTGTTTCCATAACGGGATAATACTACGCTTCTTTACTAGATTATTTAAAAGAAGCTATTAAAGAAAAAAGGCGAGGAAAGCTTACAAAAAGCGTGCTCCTTTTGCACGACAATGCGCCCGTGCACACAAGCCATGTTGCGACGGCTGCCATTCACCGGTGCGGTTTTGAACAACTGCGCCACCCACCCTACAGCCCAGACCTGGCCCCAAGCGACTATTATTTGTTTCCAAAAATGAAGAAAGAACTGCGTGGGAAATATTTGGTGACGATGATGAAGTGAAGTCGGCAATATCGGCCTATTTTGACGCCCAAGACAAATATTTTTTTTTAGATGGTATTAATAAGTTATTTGACAGATGTAATAAATGTATTAGGGTTAAGGGAGAATACATTGAAAAGGAAAAATAGTTTAATGTTTCATTTCATTATCCTTCCCTGCCATTCCGCGAACTTTTTGACCTCCCCTCGTACACTACAATTATGAATTAGTTTATGCGCTTGTGTTTTATCCTTATCCTTTTCTTCAATCACAACAATTTCATCAGTCTGTTGTAATCCGGCACCTTTGTCTCTACTTCCTGTCCATACACCAGATGAGTATTTTACATTGTTGTTAATTAGATATATTATATATATCCTTTACGAGTTGGTATATCGACATCTATTATAGGCAATCTAGTACTTCCTTTTCTTCTCCTTATTTTAAAAACGTCACCCCCACAGTGGAATTTCGTCTTTTACATACATAATTTGCACATTAACAAACCAACAACAAACCAAATATTTAGATAACATTCTAGTTGTTTGCTACCTCAAACTTGTGTTATTCCTTAGACCACTTACAGAGCAAATTATTAAATTTCTAATTAAAAGTAAAATGCCTGTGAAGTCGTTTATTTCTTCTATACGCTATCATCCGTATTCACAAACAATACTATGCGGGACTCAAAGTACGCTCGAACGCAGAGGGTGCAGAAATCAACAATGCTTACGGGACGATCGACAATATGTTATGGATTTGAACGCACAGCTAAAGCAGTTCGCTAGCTAATTTACGCTAGGCATAGTGCGAGTTTTATTGCTTGCCTCAGTGATTTTAATTAAATTCCTGTTATATTTTCTGCTATTTTGTTTTGTTTGAAAAATTGCGATCGATTACAGTAGCGAAGGAGAATATTTTAATTATATACTTGGGGGAATAAGATAAGCCTACAAAGAACGATCAACACAAGTATAGTGCACACGTGACTTTTAAAATCCTTTAAATTATTACAGTGCCGATGATTTTGACACATTTGTTCGAGCATCACCAATCTATTCCTATCCCTAACTTTTGCCGAGTTATAACTCTTTAAAATTGGTATGGCGGTCATCCTGTTATCCGCCATTTTGAATTTTTTTCACCACCACTAGAATTTGCCCAGGGTGTAGGCCGTTATTAGTTAAGACGCGATCCCGCTGTCTCACCGTTTAGTCGGATAGTAGTTACTATCTCCTCGAAGAGCTGATCGCGGACGTCATTGTATTCTTATTCTTCTCAGCGAACCCTTTTATTTGATATAAATGGATATCAAATAAAAGGGTTCGCTGAGACATGTTGGATAATAATAAAACATAGTCCGCCATCTTTGGGAGTCCACCATATTAGATATAGAGTAACGTCATTTATTTTTGTATTTTTTACACCAAACTCTTTCATTTGATATCCATATCATGGGGGTGTATAAATAAAACATAATCCACTATCTTTGGGTGTCCACCATATTGGATTTAGAGTGACTTAATTTATTTTCGTGTTCTCAGCAAACCCTTTCATTTGATACCCATAATATCATGGGAGTCCATAGAACATAACTGGACCGCCATCTTGTGCCGTCCGCCATATTGGATTTAATATGACGTCACTTGGCTAACCATGCATTGTCATCAAAAACATTTATGCAAAATCAATCAGTTGAGGATAACTGCTTTCAGTTGCAAGATTTGACTCTAACAAACAAACATTGCAAGTTAAATAAAAGCTTTTAAATATGGGCAAGGACTATATAAATCACTGCGCACAGATTATAACTAGATATTATATAGAATTCTATTACACATTGAAAAACTATTTGAAGTTTTTTTTTTTATAGAATAAGGGTAACAAACGAGCACACATTTCAACTGATGGTAAATGGATGCTGTGACCCATAGACATCTACATATATCCTCACTTAGAATCAAAATTCAAATGCGTTGTCACCCCT
Source organism: Parnassius orleans (assembly GCA_029286625.1). Taxonomy (NCBI): domain Eukaryota; kingdom Metazoa; phylum Arthropoda; class Insecta; order Lepidoptera; family Papilionidae; genus Parnassius; species Parnassius orleans. The sequence goes on along the minus strand of JAGSMP010000022.1, from coordinate 8,829,231 downwards.
GAGGACTAAGATAGAATGCCGCGTTTCCAGTAAAAAGGGTCCCCGGTACTCTATACTCATGACACGAAACACAGCAGCACAGCATGAAGCTGCGTTTCCACCAGAGATGTACGAGGTAGCTAGGCGGTGCGAGGTAGCGTAGCGAGGCTGTGGAACTGTGTGAGCGTTTCCACCAGAGATGTGCTAGGCCGCTGAGCGGTGCGAGTATGTGTAGCGTAGTAGAGAACACATACCTCGCACACAGCTCTTGAACACATCCCTCGCAACACATCCTTCGCACACATTCTTCCCTTGTTTTGTATGTACAAAAACCTCGCTCCATTTCCACTAGAGCTGCGCTGAGCGAGGCTAGGTGCATGAAGTGATTCTATTGGTTTTTAACAAACACATCCCTCGCTACGCATTCTCGCATATCTCTGGTGGAAACGCAGCTTTAAGCTGGTATTTTGTGAGAGCCTTGTCCTTCACCGGTCGAGCCGACCCATTCGTGCTACAACCATAATAGCTGCAGCATGGCTCTACTACGCATAGAACGTTTGTTTATCCGTCAATCAACTTCAGTGAAATCGCATCAGAACGTTAACCAATCATTGTGCCATTCAATGCTATGTGTACGCACTATAAAAAGTCCCTTGAGTATATTCTTCATGAAATGAATGACTTGCCATAACGCACTTACTTATCATAGCGTTGCTTTTATATTTAAGACACTAATGTTTGTGAATACGCACATTAATCTTAATACCGACTTCAAAAGCTATTAGGTGGAAATTATATTATTAATTTTAGTTTGTGGAGTCAACTTTTTCTTTTTATTAAAAGTTTAATTTTTCATCTAATATTTTTCAGGACACCCGTTTTGAGGACCAGCGTACTGAGCTCCACCGTCCGAAACCCGAGGAACGTCCTAAGACGTTACCAGACGACGATTTCTTTGCTATGTTGATGCGCGCCCAATCAAGCCGCATGGAAGATCAGCGAGCTAGCGTGAGTACCTTAGTATAAATGATTTATTTAGTTTGAGAGGGCAATTGACATTCAACTCGAAAAACTTCTAGCATGGTTGTCTTATCTTTTGCACCGTGTTTACTGAAATAAGGCTAACTGAGGTTTCTAGGGCCGGTAATCACAGACAATCTTGAGTTTAAGCTCATACTCCAGTCCAATGTCGGAATTTGAGTCGAGACCACGTCACGCAGATGTTGATATTGTGAAGTTTAAACTAGAAGTTGTCTCTGAATACCGGCATGTCACAGTAATAGTTCACTGTTATCATTAGAAATCTTTAATGGTCTTTCTTAACTCAGTACTGGATATTATATTTTTACGTAGAGCCACTCCGCGAGTAGGTATTTATGATAGTAGCTCAAATAGGTCGGCTCGACCGGGGAAAGACCACGCTTTCACAAAATCAGCGTAAAACAGCAGCTTAATGCTGCTGTGATTCGTATGAAACGAGGCATTCCATCTTAGTCCTCAGGTGTGACAAAGGATCTGCATTTTGATTCTTAATCGAGGATAAATGTATAATATGTATATGGGCCACAGCATCCACTTACCATCAGCTGGACTGTGTGCTCGTTTGTCATCCGTATTCTATAAAAAAAAAATATTTCTGTCGCTAAATAGCAGTGAACACAGTGCTATGTTTTATGTGTATAGAGCCAGTTTAATTACAGAGCTCGAGACATTCCATCTTAGTCCTCACGGGTGACAACGCATCTCTAGCCTTTTTTGTTTCAAGTTGGCTGCAGGCATACTGCAGTAGCCACTTACCATCAAGTGGACTTAAATTTCGTTAGTCACTTTAGTTTTATAATAATTCGAGTTTTCATGAATGCGCCATCTTGAAAGAGTTGCCCTTACTAACGCTAATTTAAGTAAGTGCAAGTTGGCGAGAAAAGTGCTGTTTTCTTCGCACTGGTAATTTAACTTCCCATCACCAGGATTTCGTACTCAAGTGTGGTATTAAACTCCAATTAACTACTTTAAAGAAACAAATCCAGCGTACACCCATTAATTAAATACTGCTTGTGGGAATACGAAAATGGAGTAATTCCCTAATCGACCTTCTTATAACCGGACAAACTGGTACATACTTGCTTCAGACCTTGAAGTTAGTCTGTATTGGTACAATCCTTTGACCTATTTCCCGCAGGCCATCCACTGCTGTGTTGTGGTTTGAAGAGAGACAGTTTAATTATATTTAATTAGATGCATTCAGTATTAGCCAGAGGCAGCTCAGATGTGACGATGTATCAGTGCCTTATTTGTGTTAAGTTGGTATTGGTGCAATGAGCTGCGGCTATCTCTTAACATATATTTTTTTTATAAAACTGAAGTGACTCCTGCAGCCCATAGATACCTACAGGCAACATCAAACAAAGAAGGCTACATATACGTTGTCACATGTGACTTAGATGGAATGCCTCACACCCCCACAGTTTGTAATTCCAAATAACTAAAAAAGGATAAAATAATTTTAACGTAATAGCTTCAAAAGTCGGACCCTTAATACTTCTGTAACTGTACACTGTGTCGTAACACCGCTTCTGAAGCTGTGCGGAAATTGTTTTATTCTTTATAGTTCCAAGGACACAATTTTGTTTGCCATTTGTAATACTGTTGCACACTAGGAATTAATCTTGCACCATACCTATAATATGTCGTTCATATATCGCACACGGACATTAACATAATTATATTCCAGATTCCGTTGAAGGAAACTAGCGCGAACAAGGGCGATTCAAACTCAAAGAAGTAAATGAATAATCAACGTTCAGCGGCTCGCAATTGGAGCTACGCACTTTAAACAGCTTTATTTCAGCAGGATTGAGTTGTTATTTCATTAGCGGGCTTCTTACGTGACAACACTGTAGCATATACTATTTGGTTTAGAATAAAATGCACAATGCCATATTAATATATCCTAAAAGGTGGAGGGGATTTTTCTTGTAAATGAAAGTTGTCGGTTTTCTTTTTCAAATACAAGAACGATTGAGCAGATACTACTCTGTTGTAATGTTAGCTGTTTGGATATGAATAAAGGATCTCTCGTTTAATTTTTTAAGCTTTCCGTTTCCCTTTGAATTCGTGAACTGTTGTCAGGGGGAGCGTCCCACATTAAAATATCAGGTTCTTTGTGAGGTTCTTTAATGTTACATTATCGGTGTTTATTGGACGTAATATATCTGTATGACTGTTAGTTAGCACATATTAGATTAATGTTAAGTATCGTATTAATAAATTGTTTACAAAGCGGAAAAATTTGAAGCAAAATGTAACTATTGGGCGCACACATTAAGTAAAAGTACCTCGATATTATATCGACGGTGAAATTTAGATAATACTTGAAATAATTTAGAAGCGAGCTTAAAAGCAAATTATTAATACGGCAGTAATAAAGCACATATGAACGTCCCTGTTAGTTGTAATTAACAATAGAAAAATATTAACTATTAAATGCTTGATGTTCAATGGATATTGATGTGTGAATCTTCTCTAACATTAGTGTTCTTTAGATTACAAAACATTTCGAATTACTATGCGATATCTATCTAAGTAGAATTATTATTAACTGAAAGATATATTTATAACATAACTTGCAACATTCCAGTTTTAAAATACTAAGTTCCTTTTCGAATCCACGTCCCCAAGGAAAGAATATGTCTGCAGCCACTGCTAAAAGTGTCACAAATATGCATTATAATAATGCACAAAGCATATATTATCTATGGTTATATTAAGCATTTCTTTTGAATTTACATTCTGTCAAAATGTTGTCCTCAGCACTCAGAGCAACAAAGAAAGATAGACGAAGCGCTGCTATATATACACTGAAACCATGCTCAACTTACTGATCTCACGCACACATATGCAACTGAAACCAACAAGATGGTGCATGAGTGCGTGATCTTACAGCGTGGATTAGTAACGGCGTTACTTAAATGTACGCAGCGCCTCGTCTATCATTTCTTGTTGTTCTGAGCCTTAGCAGCATTAACAGCATTTTATAACCTTGTTTTCTTACCACTGGCATATTATATAACATTTTAAGATTTCTTAACGGAGATGTGAAATTCGAGTAACAAATACAACTATGGAGAATAAAGGCAAGGAGTACCATCCTTGTTGTGTCTAATAGCGGTGTATAAATTACGTTCATTTAAAATTAAAATAAAGCGGTTCGAAAGTTAGTGTTGGACCAAAGATAAAATCCTCCTGGTGAATACGTACTTTTAAAATGAGTTGTACATAATTATTATTATCAATTTGCGACCTTTCATACAGTATGGTATTACCTCTCGTTGCAGATACTTCATATTTTTCTACCAAAAGCAAATACGCTCTGGTCTCTTTATTAAAAAAGTTTCCGTTTTCTCTTAAGACTCGTTCTATAATGCGGGTAGCATGTAAAAATTGCTTATAATAAACCGGTTCAATAACATACGATGGCCTGAACAGTTTTGTTTTAGGTCGTGGTAAGTTGGCGTAAAACGGTTAAGGGAGGTCTGCACTCTGTAGGATAGAACATGCTGGAAATAATTGTAATAATAATAAAGTTACTGGACAAATAGTTTATTACAAAATCAGTTTTACACGCACTTCGTTTATAAAAAAATAAATCGTAACAAAATACGTTGTGTTTTTACCCGTCAGTCCCAGAAGGAGGGTTATGTTTTTCGAGGGTATATATGTGTGTATATCTATTTCTGTGGTAGCCTCAACGGTTTGATGGAACATAATATGGGGTCGCGATAGATAAATCTTAACCCATTCCCTGCCCGTGTACAGAGTCTGATAATTGGAATTTTTTCCGGTTTTTAAATATCGGTAGCTTTTTTTCAGTAGGCGGTTTTTTTTTAAATAACCGTTTTAACCATTGGACTTGTTTAAATATTTTTATCCGACATTAGTCTACAAATGCAAACTTGGTATCAAATCCTGTTCCACTATCGTTGTCCTCTGGTCCTTTATTTAATCGCCATTTAATTTTTTTTGTTTTTTTCAGATCAAGCCTATTAATTCCTAATGGGCTTTGAATAGTTTAAGACCTATACGAGATGGTCCTCCTAACCTTAACGCTCCATAATTTTGTTGTCTTTCATGTGCATATTTGCAAAGATATTTGCAGAGAAAGAAAGGGACATTATGATTTCTTTAGCACAATCATAGTGTACGCGTAAATTTAAAATGCGGAGTGTTTAATATCGAAGCATTGCAACTTGTGTCAGTTGACTGTATAAAAGTCTAGGCGTGGACATTTTCCTACCCACCTATGAATAAACATATTTAATGTAATAGCCCGCCGTCTACTTCTATATTAAAAGTTCAGCGTTACACAATAGTTTGTGGCATGAATGATCTAGTCGAGTTCAGATCATGTATATAGTAAATTTGTGATGCATAATACAACTATATTACCAGGCAGTAAATATTATACATCGAGCTATAGAAAGAGATAATCGCCCATCGGCTGCGTAGAGCGTTGTCTCTGTCACTCATATTTGTGTGACGTGACGTTTTGTCGGACAAGGGGTCAAAGGAGATACGTTCTCTTTATTAACTAACGAGGAAACGATCAAGTATAATATTCGTAATTAAGTTTATGTTGCTATTGTTTCTGTGATTAGTCAAACTAGCTAATATTCCACCCGATGGTAAGTGACAATTGCAGCCTATAGGAAATTGTTAGCAACTTCAAGTACCACATAGGCATTGTCATCCCTGAGTACTAATGCCTCACAGACTATAGTAATTCTGGCCATACGTTAAACTATATTCCTGGAATTCGACTTGTCACTTAGGGGGCGGTTGCGCCCACTTCAAATATATGTACAGAGTTATAAAACCCTCGATGTAGATTTATTCTACGGCAACTAATATAAATAAAGTTAAATACATAGTTTGTTGTTACTTGTTGTTATTTTTTTTAATTAGGTTTCTGAGAAAATCTATCATAAATTTTTCATCAGTAAGTTTTATTTCTATTTGTAGGTTTATATTCTATTTAAAAATTGCTAAGCTAAGCAGCGTTTAATACATACCGGAGCTTTCATATTATTATAAAACTGAAGATACCGATTATCGCTTTCTAAAGCTTGACGTGTAATATTTACTGCCGGGTGCTATATAGGTATTATATTATTTAGTTTTGTCCAACATAGGGAACAAATAAAATTTAAAAAATATTTACATGCATAGTCCTGGTTCACGGCTAGGCGTCGTACAAATATTATGACTATATAATTGGTAAAAGACTAATAACAGTATAAAAAAAACTAAATTTTTTTGATTATATGATTTTATAGTATTTATTTTAATTGATTTTTGTATTATAGTTTATAAATTTACAATACCCTAGAAATAAGACTTATTTAAGGCTGAAACTATAAAGCCAAAACTATAATTAACTATAAAGTGGAAAATATTGTTAACAGTGTAAAAGATTTATCAGTGTTAAAATCACGATTGGTATATGGAAATATGGAGGCCACTAAGATTGATCTTATCTGGTAATATTAAATCATGTTGAAATCAAAAAATGGTAAATTGATATTTATATATGTATACTGTAAGAATTTAAAATCTTCATTAATAATTGATAAAATTTAAAGAACTGTTCAAAATGCATAACTTCAGAGTCTAGTAATATTAAATCACGTTGAAATCAAAAAATGGTAAATTGATATTTATATATGTATACTGTAAGAATTTAAAATCTTCATTAATAATTGATAAAATTTAAAGAACTGTTGAAAATGCATAACTTCAGAGTCTAGTAATATTAAATCACGTTGAAATCAAAAAATGGTAAATTGATATTTATATATGTATACTGTAAGAATTTAAAATCTTCATTTATAATTGATAAAATTTAAAGAACTGTTCAAAATGCATAACTTCAGAGTCTATTCTTTGTGAATAAATTAGGGGTACCACGATGGAATTGACTTAGTTTAAATTGAGATAGGTAATATTGTTGTATAGGCCCGTATAAATAATGTAATGAATGGCGCACATGGACTTAGAAATGTCTTGAAGATAAAATCATAAACTATACTGTATGTGAATAATATGTAAATATATATCTTATAAAATAATTAAGTTGTATCAAGCAATATTAAATAGAATTGATGCGTTCATATAATGAAATTGTTAAGCATTATGAGGTAAATATATATTTGATTTGCTTTACACTTATCTGCCCAAACATATCAAATATTGAGATTAAAATATCTTAAATCCTCGGAATGAAAAGCGTTCCTTCCTGTTTCACATTACACCTTGTCGAATTCTTACCGATGAGGCCGACGTACATATTCGGCGCAGCACAATTTAATATCAATTGTTCGGGAAAATTTCGCGTCTCATCTCTCGTAATCATCTTCATCTACAAGAAATCAATTTTAGTAAAAAATATTCGAAAATGTTTTTTTATAATAACTTTCGGTCTTATTATAATCGATCACTATAGCTTACTTAAATTATTTACTTATTTCTATACTCTATTGTCATGTATAGAAGAGACAGAGAGACTGAGAGACAGAGAGACAGAGAGAGAGAGAGAGAGTAACAGAGAGAGAGAGAGAGTAACTTTAATAATTTCTTTGATTTTTATAAGTAAGGCCGATTACGTTTTTATAGCGAAATTGTTTAGAAAGTTTAAACAACGGTTTATTACATTCTGCACCATCTATATGATATAGTGATGTGCTCAGTCAAGCCTCCGACATACAACCAAGCTTACAGTTATCTAGGTTACCTTTGTTAGGCTGACAAATGAAATTTTAATTTCTTACACGGAACATACAAAATATTTCATTTAAAAGTATCAATAACGTATTGTTGAACAAAGTTCTGAGAAGTAGAAGTAAGGAAAGAGACAACGCGATTTAAACCGATTTAACGGAGTCATCTAAATTGGTTTATTTCAGTTCTTATTCTGCATTGATTCGTAGAGTTATTGTGGTTATTGGTATTATTACTAATAGCTTGGTGCACAACTAATTGTTAGTAATCTAAATTGGAACTAAAATGCTTGTAGCGAAGCAAATATTATTAATCCGGTTATAATTATTTATTTGCTTTTAAAAATCGCTGTTTGTGTTTTATTACTTTGGCATTTCTCTGAACAAAAAAAAATACTACTTTTATTAATGAATAATTAGTTTTCAGGGTGTTTTGTCACGCATGTCGAAAATGCTGAATTTATGTTTATCGTGGACAGTGTATAATAATATGCATATTTATTATAAAACTTTTTAACAAATATACGTCCGATATTTTTGTTAATTAGAAAGTTTTATTTTTATCACTATAAAACTATTAAATACACTTCACATTTTTAGGTCCATGGGAACAGAGTTTAAGTAAGGATAGGAGTTTGTTGTCTTATAAAATATTGTATATTTAGCCCCAGGAAGATATCTATCAATGTTAATCATATCTATTCTACTCGAAATTGTTAGTAAAAGTGAACCTTCAGTTAACAGTATTACAGTACAGAACAGTACTTGTTGTGTTATAGTGCGGATCAACATTGTCACTGAAAAATAAATGCATTTTAATGTTATATATCAAACAGAAATTAGGTTATTTATGCTCTAAAATGCTTGAAGTTTAATAATTCTATAAAAAATGATATATGGATATATATATATACACATATATAAAATTTATATGATTCTTGTAAAAAGAAATATCAATTAGAATCAGAATACTTTGAAAGTTAATATTACCTAAACAGAGTGTTCAATTTGAGACTAGCAGTGGATTGAAAAAGATATTTTACTCCGTTAAGAAAGAAAAGAAAAGAAATATACATTATAACATACTAAAAACAAGAGTTGAACAAATTGTGCATGAACACTGTTAATAAATATTGTAGTAAACATGGACACTTACAAGTCAGCATTCAAGTCTGTTTAAACATCAAGAATTTACTATATTCTAGCTAAATGTCTTAATTATTCTCAATAAGAAATAAATATATCGATGTAGCTCTACTTAGCCTGGTCCCTCGTAATATAATTGTTGTGACATGTAGAATTAACAAAAGCATTATTCTGACGACCTACTTTAAAACGAATTGTTTTACGATAAAATATATTGGCCTAACAAAATTGTATTCTTTACTTAAATACTTGTTTTTGTATCGTTTAAATATTACATTTTTGTGCCAATTTACAAAAAAGCACCTGTGGAGATATTCAATTATTTACTTCAAGTTTACGTTAGTGCATGTATACTATGATATGTTAAATTAAGTAACTGTTATTTTAGGTCAATAATGAAATGCCAAATTATGCATTAAATTATTATTATTATTTAAATCGTGCAGTTTTCTTCAAATCCTATAACCTTACTATTTCTTGCAATTCTTAAGGACGTATTCACGTTCCAAGCGCTGATTAGCTCAAAACAGTACTTTTCAAACCTGTTAGTATCCATCAACCGCTTATCTTGCACAAATGTTAATTACTCATAACTTTAGAAAATTTTATGGTCCAAATAGTTATGAGATTTTTTTTTTATATTAATACAGCGTTTGTGGAATGTGGATGCTATCAAGAAAACTGAAGAGAGGTTTTTTTAATTTCCCTTTTAGCGTCAATTTCAAAGCTAAAATATCTGATATGGCTGACAATTTTACGAAACTAAAAAATACAATCAATTCGACCCAAGGGAAATAGTTACTAGAAAAGATATTTTGATTCAGGTTGTGTACATTAGAAATTAAAAATTCAAACCCAGTGAAATTTTAATGAAATGCTGTGCATAAAACGATTATGTTCACCAATTTATGTTACTTAATTTAATAAAATAATAGCTTAATATGTTAGAAGGGGTTATTCTGTTTATCTACCCTAAGAAATCCATCCTAGGGTGGATACTCGGAAACGCATGTTCATGTTCGTTTATCCACCCTAGACGGGGTGGATAGTCGGAATTCACTTTTTAATTGTTTTTCCGCCTTTCCACCCCAAGTACAGTTCAACAGAAAATATATTCATACTTTAATATATTACTGATTGATTTTTAATAACCACAAACTTCATATTACGTATTGAATTTAAACCAAATTAAACTTCCTCGTTTTAAATAATAATAAGTGACTTATAAAGGCTGTTATTTAAAGGGTTAGCAGTAAGTGTTCATGTTTTTGTCAGCAGAGAAATGTATCTAGCAGCAGAAATAGATAATTGGTCAGCAAACCATGGCTAGCAAACATTATTAAATCAATCGGCAATTTTTGACATTCTGGACGGCTGTGAATTTTTACATTTTATATTGTTCTAATGTACGCGGCTTTAGGGTGGCCCAAGGGCCACCCCAGCCGCACCTTAACCTACTGTCAAAAAAGGAACATGAACAAGAACACAACAGAAACGTCAATGTCGCGAAATTTGTTCCTGCTGTGCATTCAGTTTACAATTATAATTATTTCACTAGATTAGTCTAGTAAGGTACCGGTATATAGCTAGAATCTTGCTGATCAAGTAGTGTGCGGATTGACTGTTCATTAGGCAAACTCATTATTGTAAGCTGTCAATTTTAGATTAAATTACTGAACATTATCAAGATTATTTGCCGAATGTTTTTTATTAATTGCAAACAGAATCTTTGAATTCTAACCAAATGATTTAAATGCTGTTTTTTTGTGGCAAACCAAATTTTATTACGGCTTTACATTTAATTACTTCTCATTTATAAATTCTGCAATATGTCCAGGAAGTGACAAGTTTCATTATTGAGTAGACGTAATTGTATATCCTGTGTAAATTCGTCTCTTTTCATGTACATTTGCAATCGTTTTCTAAATTTTTTTGTTACTACAGATGTATTGCAAAAAATTTGGTGTTTTTTGCAAGCAATCCAAAAACTTTACGAAATTCGGATGTTTGTCTTTAATTTTAAAACGCCATATTATCGTCATTATTCAATGACGTAAATTATGTCACATCGAATGATATTTAATTGAACAATTCGGCGCCTACGCCGCAATGGGGCGAACCTCACACAAACGGTCAAAAATGAGATAAACATACAAAATTTCACCATTATTCGAGATCTATGTCGTCTCAATCGGGCTAAGCTCAAAGTACAAAAATGACGAATTTAAAGTGACGGCGTATGTCAAAAACACGTCGTGTGAGATTTTACGATAAGACAAAGCTCATAGATAGCCTTTGCGCAGTGATACACCTTAGTAACAAAATAGGTCCTAACTAAGCATGCGCCCTTTTGTTGCGACTCATAATCATTTGTTAACAATATAATATTACACACAACAAAGAAAATCATACCCACAAAAGCTGTTGGTGCATACTGTAGTGTAGCAAATTGTAAAGAGAAAAATCGTCACTGTTAGGTAACGTTTTATAGATATTGATCGCAAAGTTATTTCCACCGAATTTCATGGTACATGTGATATGTCTTTGAAAAAAATAGTTTTTTACGACACATTACTGAATGTGAGCCAAAACAGCGAACGCTACTACCGGGAGGCAAAATTTTAAGGCGTAAAAGATCACTTAAATATTACCTATCTCTTGAAGGCCAAAAATACCCGGTGTGCAGTACTTTCTTTTTGAGCACATTTGCTATGTCTTAAAATTTTGTTCGTATTTTTTTGGTTATGTCTAGTCAGTAAGGAATCATGCGTCAAGATAATTGAGGTGGTCGTGTAGAAAGTCTCAAATATAGAGACTTTTAGATGGTAGAGCCACGCTGCTGCTACATTATGGCAGGGCTGTAGTTAGAGTCGAATTTGAGGTTATTTTTGGTTACAGGTAGGGCGAAAGTAAAAAAATTATCATAATTGATCTGCCCTCGAAGCACGGGCTCCTAAATCAATCACCATGTATATCACTGACCTCTAGACAAATAATTTCTGTGACAGAACATGAACATGGATCTAAGAACTATTAAATCCTCAATGATGAAGAACAAGCGAACAAAATGGTTGAACTTCCAGATTTGGATGTAGAGATCCACGTCTGAGTGAGAGTGAGGTAATAATTAATTGTTGGGTGGGGTGATACGAGTAAATAGATACGACCAAAAATAACATTTAGATCATATTGTTTCTGCAAACTTATTATAATAATTAACATAATAATAAAAATATTTAAAACAGCTGAATTCTACGATTCGCCATGTTATTAAAAATGCGAAGAACTTCGTTCAGATCAACTGATTTTTTTTTTTTTTCAAAGGCTAGAAATACCATACCAGCCATTCTCTCGTGACCCATTGACAGCCTTTGAGGCCTATTGATTGCAGTTAAAGTTGAAAACGTAGATTCCCACACTGCAGTGCTACATCCTAGGGTCGCCACAGATGCAAAAAGTTCATATGTATCTTTGAACGCCTCTCGTTGCCTGTACAAAACTTGCAATGTATTTTCCATTTTATCCTCGTTACGACTCAAGTATGCTTTAACCTAGCCTCTTCTCTTGATGGAATTTTTAGACCTGAAAAATTAGTTAAAATTGTAAATTGAACATGAAAAATTATTTAAATTGTAAAATTTTTTCAAACCTACCCTAATTTTTCAGTGGAACCATTTCATCTACATCATACTCGTCGAGACTTGCAATCGAATTGATTAGATCATCATTGTCCGAAAACCTTCTTTGTAATTCAGCAATTAGTATGTCCAACATTTTGAAATACTCAGACTTAAATGGGTCGTCGTTCTTTTCTATATTTTGTCTGGCGGAGGAGCAGGAGGGGCCATACGTCAAATAGTCATCCATCCGATTTGGTTTTTTTACTTGCCTCTTCGAGGTATGTGTCCTATTTTCAGATTCGCCGCAGTCGTTGCTTGTTAAATAAAGACTTAGCTTCTTCCAGAAATTGATTATACATTTGATTTGACTTTAATTTTATAATTTCATCTTCGATACACTTTATGATTGTTATGGCGTCTGTCAATCCTGCGCTTCGGGTTTGCAAAGCTGCGTCTGCAGGTTGTAGCGCGGATAAGATTTTTTGGCCACAACCTTGGCCATTCGGAATTCCAGATCAAGCATGACTTTTTTAATACCGATACTCTAGGCGACGTCATCACCGTTGAATCTGCCATTTTTAATTTCTTTCAAAGTCTGCAAAATCGATGAATAATTATCGTATACAACTTTTGTAACTGCCAAATGTCCAGACCAGCTTTGTTCGAGGAGTCGGCCAATCCTTTTTCGACCATATAAGGCAGCTATTTTGCCATGATGAAACAATTCATGTAACATGATGCATTGGTGAAAAAATAAACGAATGAAGGTCATTTCTGAGATAATTCTGATGACTTTTAAGTGCGAGCGATGGCTATAGCAGTGGACGTAAGGACTTTTTCGGCCCAATTTATTTTCATTCTAGTTGCAACTCCTCAAACTTTCCCACTCATTACACTTGCGCCATTATAGCATTGGCTAAGCATACCGAAGGGTCAATGTTATTTTCCGTAAGGGTATTTAACGTTAATTCCGTGAAAGTGGCTGCATCAAGGTTTTAGTAGTCTTAACCATCAGCTACGATTCACTGACGACACCATCCTTGACGTAACGTATTGCTAATGCAATATTTTCGCGCTTATTTTTATCTTTCGTCCCATCTTCCATTAGAGGTAACCATTTCACGTCAGATTCATTAATATCTTTGACAATGGAACTGCGTACTACTTGAACCATTGCTTGAATTATTTGATTTTGAATTTCAGGTGAACGATATGTTGCGTTTTGTGGTATATGAGTGAGAACCTCGTTCAAATTCAGATCTTTCATACATGTGTATTCAAATAAATTCTGAAATAATCCTTGTTCTTTTTCTTCTTCCAAAAAATAATGTTCACGCAAAGCTAATTCGTTGACAATTAGAAATTGTATCACTTCAATGATAGACTTCACGTAATACCTATATTTTTCCAATACTTTTTAATTTATTAACGTTTCAACACTGCTAGGTGTAGAATATGAGAAATTGACTTTTCATGTTTTGGAAAACCAGCTTTAGAATCAGTGGCATTTTTTCAGTTTCTAAATCCTGTGGAAGTGTACGAAGTCCGTTTGCTTACATGAGGTAAAAATTGCTGTCATGGATAGCAAAAAGCAGCATCTTTCGCTACAGAATACTGCAACCAATATAATAATAACGCTTGAACCAATCGAAAACAAAGCTCCTGTTATGTTCTTTTGGATATGTGTCTAAAACAACTTGTTTCATTGGTTCTCCGATTTGTGCAATATCAGAAGGAATACCATAGCTAACATTACCAACATATGTTGACCAACCTGTTGCCATGGTACAAGGAGTAGCGATTGTATTTTGTGCTTCCACCTGTTTTGAGCAGTGAGGTTGTTCGTGGTCAATTTGCTCTTCAACTCTTCGTTTTTTTCCAAAGTAAGCCCGTATATCCATCGCGTAATCAATGAACCTTCAATTTATAGCAATTAGTAATAAAAATAACAATTGTATCGATTTTTGACTAAAACACTCTTTATCGTACACTTCACTTGACCAAACTACAAACAATCATAATCAATCTCTAGTTTATTTTAGTTTAAAAGGGCATTCCCCGTACCATAGATTGCAATATAGCCCATCCCCAAATATCGGTGATGCATAGGGAATCCCCTTTGCATCACAGATATTCCCTAATAGCACAGTTTGCTTTAGCAAAAGTTTACTTTGCAAAAGTTTCCTTGAATTTTTCGTTAAATTTTCGTCAACTTCGGACTTTTCCATTTTTTACGACAATTTGTATGCAACTTGCAATTGAATTTGACATAAATTTACTGGTTTACTGCCCGAATTAGAATGCAAATTCACTTCAAAAGTTGACTAGAAAAAAGATGTCGTCAATTTTCAAGCAAATTTTATGTCAATTTATTGTTAATTTGACTTGAAAAATTGTTAAGTATTTTTTTACCGTCAAATTGTAGACAATTTTATGTATAAATTTGCTTATCTTCTGAAATGGTAAGGATGAACATTACCGACTTTTTTTCGTAAAAATTTACCTTAAAGGTAACTAAAAAATTGAAGATTGAAGAAAAAATTTACCGCAAATTTCTATCTTCAACTTTTGCTGCCAAATTGTCGGCAAATTCGGGCAGCAAATTTCAGGTAATTTCAACATCAAATTAGCATCAAATAAAGCTAAAGTGGCTATTAGGGTTATAATTAAATAGACCCATCGCTTCATGTGATGGTGCTTCAAAAGCCATCTATATACAGTACAAAGAATTATTGTAATATGAAATGAATGTCACAAGCTGTGGTATGTTCGGAAAAGTTTAGATACCTATCGCTACAATTTTTTTTTCTTAAACTATGAACAAACAATTTAATTATAATAATTTATCTTAGTTTTTGGTATTTTAAGGTAGGGCATTGCCCCACAATGCCCCCCCCCATACCTACGGCCGTGTATTATGGCTGCAGCACGGTTCAGGTGGATTGTTATTGTTTCACGTGGCCCGAAATAGAAAGTAGACGTAGGTCGACAGAAATTGCCATAGCTGTATTTATGTTCTTAAATAAGCATGACGTAGAGACTACTAAAGAGAGTTTAGTTAAAAGTTTGGTAAATTTATCTTATATTAGGTAGTTAGTTATGCATGATTATTGATTACACATAAATAACAAGGTTTGTGTGCTTACTAATTTATGGTTTAACTTCAGGTAAAGTAGTCCCAAGTGCTGATGAGATAAGAACGGAAAAAGTAAAAAGTAATGAGATTTTGTTTATTTTGTGTCTGAGAATGATTGAAATTTCTTGAGCAGCAGTATTAATAAAGAAAAAAAGCTGGCCTTCATTAAAATGACGAGCTTTTTTGCAAAATGTGTGTTGAGAATTTAAAGCTCGAAAAAGTGCTTTAAGGCGATAATAAAATGGGCATAAATCAGGAAGTTATAGCAGGAATTATATCTACTGGTGCTGGATATATCCAGCTTCATATTGTTCTTGCCTATGGAGACATCCCACCGTACCTCTGCGGTTGTATGAAGCAACGCGTAATTAAGTTTACAGAAGTGGGAACAAACGGTGGAGCATTTTATGGTTGAGGCTAGGAAAGAAGAGGTGGAGCATGTAAAACTCATCGGAAATGTGTCGTCTCAAGAAATACCAATGATAGCCGTAATTGCAGACGAATGTTGAGTAAACGTTCATACGGCACAAGCTACGATGCTTCCTCTAACGCTGCGACAATTGGTGACCAGCACAGTAAAGAAGTCCTGTACTGTGGGGTGAAAAATTAATTCAAAAATAAAAACAAATGTTCTGTCACATGTTCCCGATCAGAAAGCAAAGGAATTGAGCCATCAGATCATATATGTCATTCAAGAAATTTTGTGAGTTCAACAGTCAGGCTACGGAACTCTGCTTATAAATACTACTTGAACTTATATTACAGTTGGTGAAGTCCCCAGAACAGAAAAGCTATACTGAAAGGAGCACTGTTTTACAGAGTGCAAACTCGCTCTTGAAAACTAGAAGAAAAGTTGACAGCTTCATGGTTTGCCATACTTTGCAAGCGGCTTGAAAATACCAACTGTGCTCTCTTTGTTTGGCAATTACTGATTGGCTACGATTTAAGCAATGCGCCATCTATAAAAAATAGCAAGAACAACGAACGTAAAGCGTCCCGAGAATTAGAAAGGCCTTTAAATGTTAACATACATGACTGTAGTTTACATATTTCAGGGTGCTAGTCCAGACGGCAAATAAGCTCATTGATCCGATTATAATATGGAACCCGAAGAAGCAATCAAACAAAAGAAAATTGACTTTTGATTGTATAAATCTGACGTTTTCACAGTCAACACAAAAAGCATATGTTGGAAACAATAAACTTTCATTTCATTTCATTTCAACACAAAAAGCAAATGGTACTATCAAGTTCAGGGCCAATTACGAACTGGTCAAAATATACCTGTGGATAGGCGACGGTAAAATTAAAGTTGAATTCATAAAAAGAGACGACCAGTTCTGGAAGGAAAACTGGGACTTTTAGTAAAATTCTACAATAACTGCTTACCTCCAGTCCGGCTAGCATGGGCGGGGGACAAAAATTTTATCCCCCGATTATAGCCACTGACAAGAGATAAAATTATCTTGTTATGTCAAACGGGGAGAAGTATATCCCCATTTGACATAACGAGTAGACATATATCCCCCGTCCGCAGCATGGAGCCAAATGAAAGATAAAAAATTATGCTTTTTTGACATTTGAAAGGGACAATTTTATCCTAGTTCATTGGACGTGGGTTGAAGTTTAAATTCATACAAACAAATCTATCTAAGTCTAAGTCTATCTCCCATTTTATCTACTGTGGATATTATATCCACCGGTGTGCCCATTCTCTGAGGGTGGATAAAACTAAGCGAGGGGATAAACATTTTCTCCTTTCCCCGGGGATAAAATTGTCTCCTGCCCATGCTAGCCCTGCTGAGCTAGATGATACGCGAGATATATGAATCTAATATATCAAAGCTCACATACGATTAAAAACATAGCGATAAAATAACGTGTAAAAACAAACATTTACCTGTTTTATTTTTGATTTTTTTAAAAATTGATTCCTCACTCACACATGCACATACAATCAGTACATGTAATCATGTACGGTAAAACAGCCGCAAGCCCACGTGGTCGTGGTCGTGGCGTCCTATACAAAATTATTTTGTAGTAGTGTTGAACCCGCACCCAACATTATGATATTACAGGAGTCGCAGAAAGGAATAATAATACGCCTGATTATTTGTTGAGCCCCTCCATCATTATTGCAATCGTTTAAATAATATCAGACAATGGTGGTAGCCTATCCCTACTACCTATCAAAACTGAACCTAGCAACGGTTCGAATATGTAAGAATTATACAATCCAAATACTTTTATAATATGAAAATAAGTAAACCACTATTATAAATATTACTGTTGAGTCAATTAATTACAAATGTTTAGAAAATGAAATTACTTATATAATATTCTTTGCAAATCTCTCAAATTCTAAATTAAAAATAAACTGAGAAAATTATCTATGATAATTATTATAACAATACAATGACTTATAATCTATTTTATATTTGTAATTAAAAAATAATAATATAATAGAAAACGATAATTAGGTACACAATTATTATTTTAATGATTCATAATGCCAGATACTACATGCGATTGCTAAGATTCGCCAAATAACTTTACTTAATACTTGTAAAATTAATAATACTTCAAGTATCCTTACACCAACAAAGGAAGAAAAACGGAGCGCGGCGTACATTTCAAGGGATGCGAAATCCAACCCAAAACCATTGAGTTATAATGTACTACGTATGTAGTACATTATAACTCAATGGCCAAAACCATGCTCACCTTATTGCTAGAACTAGATGTGCCGAGTTTGGCCTCGTTTTGTTAGTTATGATGAGACCTTACCTCCGGACTTGATAGAATGACCTGAAGGTGTACTTCGGTGAGTGCTACTGGAACTCCTCGAAGAGTAGAACTAGGTGTGCCGAGTTTGGCCTCGTTTTGTTAGTTATGATGAGACTTTACCTCCGGACTTGATAGAGTGACCTGAAGGTGTACATCGACTACTGCGACTGGAACTCTTCGACGAGTAGTAATAGGTGTGCCGAGTTTGGGCTCGTTTTGTTAGTTATGATGAGACTTTACCTCCGGACTTGATAGAATGACCTGAAGGTGTACTTGTGTGTGTACTACTGGAATTCCTCGAAGAGTAGAACTAGGTGTGCCGAGTTTGGCCTCGTTTTGTTAGTTATGATGAGATTTTACCTCCGGACTTGATAGAGTGACCTGAAGGTGTACATCGATGACTGCGACTGGAACTCCTCGACGAGTAGTAATAGGTGTGCCGAGTTTGGGCTCGTTTTGTTAGTTATGATGAGACTTTACCTCCGGACTTGATAGAATGACCTGAAGGTGTACTTCGGTGAGTGCTACTGGAACTCCTCGAAGAGTAGAACTAGGTGTGCCGAGTTTGGTCTCGTTTTGTTAGTTATGGTGAGACCTTACCTCCGGACTTGATAGAATGACCTGAAGGTGTACTTCGGTGAGTGCTACTGGAACTCCTCGAAGAGTAGAACTAGGTGTGCCGAGTTTGGCCTCGTTTTGTTAGTTATGATGAAACCTTACCTCTGGATTTGATAGAATGACCTGAAGGTGTACTTTGATGACGGCTAATGGAACTCCTCGACGAGGAAAATTAGTTGTCCCGAGTTTGAGTTCGTTTTGTTAGTTATGAATAGACCTTACCTCTGGACTTGATGGAGTGACTTGAATGTGTACTTCGGTGACTGCAACTAGAACTCTTTGACGAATAGAACTGCAATTAAATTTTTTTTTCACGATCATATGAGCATTATGAGTCGTGCACTTTTGGATTTTCCAATCTTTTTTTTAAATTAAAATTTGACGTAAAATTATCGGAAAATTGGAAGTATTGTAATAATTATAAGGTTTTGAGTGAAAACTTGTGTCTAATAAAACTACTTTAAAAATTTACGTATAATCATGTTATACGTAATTTTTTTTAATGCGCTTAAGGCATGCACAATTGGATTGACCAATAGTTTTTTATGCTTTTACTAGTGGTTTGGAAAAAATTTCTATCCCGGGAAGAACCAGCAAAAAAACAAGCGTGACAATTTTTCAAACATTAATTTACAATAAATATGTAAATATGTTGTACAATTAACATGGTACTGATTATCTCATCCCCTGGGGTTGTTATCAATGTCGAAACTCTTTAGTAGTATAATATGCCTAATTGAACAATTTTTGCTTAACAAAAATATTAAACTTTTTGATGCATAAGCCCTGTATATTTTTTTTATTTTTGTGTACATAGGTACATTAAATTTTTGTAAATATTCTAAGGCCAAAGTTAATATATTTATTTCTATAAAATTTTCTTTAAGGGATTCCTTCTAACCTACGTTATAAATTGATCTTATGGTTCTCTTCTGCAAAACAAAGATAGTTTCAATGTCAGTCGCATTACCCCATAGCAAGGTTCCATATGATAATATGCTATGGAAATAATTAAATAAACTAATCTAGCTGTTTCAACACATCATTTTTTTTTATAGCCTAGGGTGACAAACTAGCACACAGTCCAACTGATGGTAAGTGATTGCTGTGACTCCTAGACATCTACATCTATTTTCAATAAATAATCGAAATGCAGATGCGTTGTCACACGTGAGGACTAAGATGGAATGCCTCTTTTCCAGTAAAAAGGGTCTCCGGTTCTCTACACTCCCCAATCACCATACGAAACACAGCAGTGTTGTGTTGAGCTGCTACTTTACGCTGGTATTCTGTGAGAGCGACCCATTCGTGCTACAACTATACTACTAACATAGATGTAGCATGGTTCTACCACGTAAAAAATGTATGTAAGACTTACTGAAGTAACTCTCCAGACTGATTTTTTTATTAATTTCTATTTTCTTTGTAAACTATAAGGGTTGCTGTTTTTGGTTAAATAACAGGACAGTTATCGCGAAACTTAGCAAAGCAAGAGTCCTATTCATTCCAACTCAATATTATCTAAACCGAAATATATATTTATAATATTTAGTTTGAAGTTAGATTAATCATACATTTATTTTTTCCAAAATAGGTAATATTGCAAGTAAACCTATAACATCACACTTAAATTTCATTCGTTTTGCGAAAGAGCCCTCTAGGATTATTTGTCGAATCATGTTTTAGATAGTTTAACTATACTATGCCATAGAGGGTGTTTTTTGTTATTAGTTATATAATAAGCATTTGTTGCAAAGTATAATTTTAATTTATACTTTAAACTATAACGAATTCTGATTTAGGAACTTTAATGCTGAATAAGATTGATAGTACGTGATATTCTTTACCGCAAAAATAATTTTGACACATTTACCATATATTTTATAAACTTACACATGTTTTATAAAATCTTGCAGAAATATATTATTCAAGCAAATACGGTCAATATCCACCAAACAGACAGTAAGTGCTAAGTGCCTAAGTGCTTTTTTCATAATCTGCTCGAGCCCTGTCTAAAAATGTTCGGATATTTTAAGAAATTGACATCCATCTTCAAAAAGCCTGGATTTAAGAAACGTTACCTACAGAATTTGGAGGTTAGGTACATAACAATAAAGCTAAGAGAGTAATCACTACGTTTGACTAGCGAATGAGAGTAGTGATAAAGTTGATAAAGGTGTGAGACGTCGTGTACAGCGATCGTCAATCCACCTGCCAAAGAAAGCTAATAATTTTCTGCTCAACAGATGTCGCTACTTGACACTGAGGTAAAGTTTTTTGTTACACAATATAATTTAATTGAGAAGTTGGTTTTTAATAAAAGTTTTTCAGTTTCTAGAGTATTATATTAATACACAAAACAATAGCTCAGTGGTTTGCTCTTTAATTTTGTGCAAATTTTTAACTTTTTTTTAATTTTTCTACTTTTATGAATATCTGTGATTTGGTTTATTTATTTTTAATATATTAATATAAAATATAGCTAATAGTACATAAAGAAATATTAACCTTACATTTTCCGAACAAATTAACTTCCCCGCTATGAAATCTGTCAAATATTGTACCTCACTTTTAAGTGGCGCCGCTCTGGTGGCAGTTAAAGTCGTAGATGCCCTCCTTGTGACGATTAATTATAAAAAAAACATGCGTGAGTTTCGTGGAACACTCGGTTGGAACGAAGTTCCTTTCGTAGTATAGTATAATTATAATAGAAGCGAATTTTACTAACGAAATTGTACATAGTAAAATTCATTTTACCATGTACAATTTCGTACGTGTAATTCGTTATCTCGTATGTGTAATTCGTTACAAAAATTCGCTGCCATTCCATTCCGCCGCAATGTAAATTGAGCCTTAGGGTATCAATTGAAAGGGCTTGCCGAGTATAACTAGAAAAATAAAGTGACGTTATTCTAAATCGAATATGGCGGACTTCTAAAGATGGCGGACTAAGTTTTTTATGCTTTTCTACAATATGGGTATCAAATGAAATGACTTGCTGAGAATACGAATGCGAGTTAATAATAATAAAATAAGATGGTGATCATATACTCCGTTGCTCCAATCCGTCTGAAATTTAGGTGTACTGGGGTTTTTGAAGTCCTCGATAATGATATTGAGGTCGAATTGTTCGAGTCTGTAGTATCGGTTGGTAACTTGTGTAATTTGGCGAGATAGGCGTCAATAGCATTGGCTTGCAACCTGTCTAGGAGAAGGATAACTCCAAAATCAAACCCGGAACTGTTTCGTAAGGCACAAGTAAGCTTCAAGCTGAAATAAGTGATGCATTCCTCCAAACACCCAAGTCAAGGTGACACCGTGCCGAGGACTAAGTGGCATCAGGGTGTAACATGATGTCAATCCGTCTGAAACTTTGGAGTCTTCGATTATGATATTGAGGTCGAAATATTCGAGTCTTGTAGCATCGGTTGGTTAACTTTGACTGTCCAAAGGTCTGGTGAACGGTGCCATTGGACCTATTACAGAAATCATATGGCCCTGAATCCGGAGAACACAAAAGTATGATACTGACATACCATCCGTCCGTATCCCATGACTTCGGTAAAGACTGTGTTCATCTCATTCAACCCAAGACTGTGCAATTTCCAGCAAAATATTCACGACACTGCAGAACGAAGAATGCTGCCAATTATATTATGTTGGGCTTGCACAGTACACAAAATACAGGGTAGTACCACAGTCTATAAATCCATACAGTCGTCCGACGAAGACGTCTAGACGGGGCAATCGTGCGGGGTGTGAGGGGTGAGACGCGGGAAGGACAAGCCCGATCTGCTTATGCCAATCGTATTAGTAGCTCGGGACACGACTTCCAGGAATCCAGGGTTAACGCGCGCTTGCTTTTATTATTTTTAAATTTAGTTTTGATAATTATAATTAAAATGGTTCATACGACGTGTGCTGTGAGAGATTGCAAGTCGTCATCTCGCATAAATAAAGATCTGTGATTTCACCAAATTCCGCACACGGAGGAAAGGTAAATAAATATTGTTATTCTTTTTTACATTATGTATATTTTGTCATGTCATGCCAAATAGCCAACGTAAAAGAAATGGCTGACGTAAAAAATAGGTACTAGTCGCTGGGCATTACTGATTTTTCTTCATCTAAATCGTGTGGTTGGACAGGCTAAGGTTTTAGACCATACTATAGTGCCTCGTCTTCGGTCTTTCGAAGTTTTTTTATAAAATATTAAGATTTAGGGTTCAATTTTTAAGTTTGTCGGTGTGCTAATCACGAAAATAGCATTTATTTTTAAATCCAAGATGGCGGTCATTTTTTTTATATATGTAGAATATGGATGTCAATTTCAAGGTTTATTGGGGTGATGATTACGAAAACGCCATCCATTTTTATATCCAAGATGGCGGACATTTTTTTAATAATATGATATGAGTATCAATTTCGAGGTTCTTGGAATGCTTATTACGAAACCGGCATCCATTTTCATATCCAAGATGGCGGACATTTTTTTAATAATATGATATGGGTATCAATTTCAGGGTTTCTTGGGGTGCTTATTACGAAACTGGCATCCATTTTCATATCCAAGATGGCGGACATTTTTTTAATAATATGATATGGGTATCAATTTCGGGGTTTCTTGGGGTGCTTATTACGAAACTGGCATCCATTTTCATATCCAAGATGGCGGACATTTTTTTAATAATATGATATGGGTATCAATTTCGGGGTTTCTTGGGGTGCTTATTACGAAACTGGCATCCATTTTCATATCCAAGATGGCGGAAATTATTACTTATTCTTTATATTAGTAATCATATTGTTGATCACGATGTAGATCTAAAATAAATAATGAAATTAGTAAAAGTTGTTAATTTGTGACAACCCTAACCTCCATACGCTGTCTAGACGTTGTCGGCATTTACTACGAGATCAAAGGCGTCGTCCTACTGTATGTTTTTATAATACTGTGGTAGTACTGACGACCATGCCGTTGTATACTTAGGCTCGAAGCTCTTCGCTGCTGGTCAAGCCTTAAGAGGACTACAAGAGCCAAGTGACCTCGAATGATGCACGCACACATTTACACAATCAATGTGAGCGCCATCTAACGACAGTGAGGTTTAACACTAACGGATTAGCGAGGTTACGCCGGAGTGTTACGAAACGCAAGTAAGATAAAGATCTAACAGAGAAATAGTTGGGACAACGAAATTATTTTTAATTTTAATTTAATGTTACTTGAAAATTTAAGGATGTCTACGGCACCCTCAGGAGGTCCACTCATACCAAGGCGGGACAATCATGGTGTGGGTAGCATTCAGAATTCGTTTTGTCCGACGAACCCAGCTCGTTTGGATCCAAGGCAGCATGACTACACAAAAATACCACGAGGAGGTAGTAGACCCTGTTATTGTCTCACACAGAATCCAAATAGGCCAGGGATTTCTATTCATGCACGATAATGCTCCTTCCCATACGGCGCGGCTGGTGAAGGCCGCTCTCCGAGATCACGATATTCAAGTTTTGGATTGGCCTGCACAGTAGCCCGACTTAAAGCCTATCGAGCATGCCTGGGACATGTTCCAACGAAAAGCTTTGAGAGATTTCCCGCCAAATTTGACGACGGAACAACAACTTTACGAACACTTGCAAAGAACATGGGACCTCATACCGCAGCAAGACATTGACAATGTAATTTTAAGTATGAACAATCAATGTCGATGTGTAATTAAATAAGAGGTGGCAACACTGATTATTAATTATTAGATTTAATAAGATTTTTTCAATTTTAATTATAAACACTAGTTTTATAAGAAGAAATTAAGTTTTTTTTATCATACAAATTTTATACGGCGATTAAAAAAAATTTATTTAAAACAATAAAATTACGAAATGTTTTTATTTTTTATTAGAGAACTTAAAATAACCTATCTTTTTTCCATTAACTATTTCAGAAAATTCTTCATAGATTTTTAGATATTTGATGAAATATAAAATATCCCTAGATTCTGTTGATGTGCTTATATATGTATATATACAATAATTAAATAAATGTGTTATAAAATTATTTTCAGTTATTTTTGTTCCTAAAATCTCCTAAAATCTAAGTAACGTGTAGAGGTTGATATTTGTTGTGAATAATTTTCCTCATAATTTTGGATCGGCATAATTTTGTCGTTATCTTTATCTTTGCTTTCGCTTTTTTATTTCTTTTCGATTTTATTCTCGTTTTCCATTTTGTCTTTGTTTTCGTTTTTGTCTTCGTTTTCACTTTTGTCTTTGTTTTCACTTTTGTCTTTGTTTTCACTTTTGTCTTTGTTTTCACTTTTGTCTTTGTCCGTATTTTCATTTTTATGTTTTATGTATGGTTAACGAATTTTCATATTTCTTGACATTGGGGGATCAAGTATCTCAGGTAATATGCAGTCGAAATAGAATTTTGATAGTTTTCTTTCATTTCTTTTTCAAAATTATCATCTCGTTTAATTATTTCCGTCTTTAGCTTTTCTTTTCATTCTCCCCAAACAGGCAATATTTTCTTTGAGTCACGTGTAGCTGCCCTTGAGCTTGGTAATACCAAGCATGCTTTTGTTAATGACAAGTTTACCTGTTTTTGTTTTTTGCCAGAAGTTATCTTTTTTCTTTTCAATTGCTGCTGCAAGGCCCATTTTATTGGCTGTCAAAGGACACTTTACTTCAACCACAGTATTTTCTCCAGTTAATCCATCAGGCGTTGGACCCAAGAAACATAATTCTTGGTTTATAAATAAACCACAGGGTCTAATGGTTATGTGTTCTTGTACAGCCAATTGTGCAAGGGCGGTTTTTTCATTTTGTTGGCCATGGATTCTACGTGATCAATTTTTTTCGGTAAAGTATATCTTTTACTTAATTAGCACATGGTGTATTAGTACGCCTTTTTATAACCCTGGCGAAATTGGATGCAGTCAATAAAGATCTTCTCATCTCAAGCCATTCTCCATTAGCACTTTGTAAAATAGAGTTTCTTTCAATTGTTGCTCGCTCCTCATCCGTCTTTTTTAATGTTTTCATGAAATCATTTTTCATTTTATCCAGTACTCCTACCGGCATATCAGGTTTTTCACATGCCTGGCCATAATCCTTATCACTTCGTTTTTGACTGAAAACTAGTCGTCTTTTCATTTTTGTATACCTTTTACTAAGGACTTTTTGTTTTTGTTTTCTTTCTTCCCACATCTTCAGTTTACCTCTTAGGCTTTTATTGGTCATTTTCTTATATAGCTTTGACAGTGCATTTTCTTCATTGAACGACACTGCTGAAGCAATGCATTGCGTCTGATACGAATTTTTGAGGGAAAAGTTAACTCTCTTCCCTCCTACATATTGCGCAATGATGCTGTAATAGCGTTCCACCATGTTGCTGTCCACGTCATGAAGTAAACTTCGAGCATGGCCGGCAATACCTTGAATCATAATACAGATACTCTGCCACAGAGAACTTAGCTCGAAATCATTTAGAATATCATTTTGCTCCAGATTTCCCGTTTTATCACAGAAATGTGTTTTGAATTCAAGGTGATTCCCAAAAGCATGATGATGTGCTTGCAAAATGTCATCAAATAAATATTGCTCTTCTGGGCAGGGATCATTTTTGTTCTTTTTAATTGCTTTTTTTATGCAAGATCTCATAGTCATGATTCTTGATGTTGTTAACAGTTTTCTGTGACTTCTTAAATATTTAATTTCAGTTTGAAGTGATTGCATCTTATTACGAAAATTCCTCAGTGAATGATTTTTGCATTCTACCTTCTCAACTGTAATATCTGGATGTCTTGCTTGTAAAATTTTGGAATAAGTTCCGTATATCAGACCGTGGATAGCCAAAGATTGTTTAAAACCATCCACAATAATTTTACTCTCCATTTCTGTGGACGGATCGGAATAGTTTTTAGAGCAGAAATGCTCAGGCACTGTTTTTTCTTCTTTGCGGCACGATCACAATGGTAGCAGTATTTGTTTCGCACTCCCAAATACAAAATTTTGCCTGTTTTTCTGCCTATGATTGCGGCAGCACCGGATAAAGCCGAAAAATTTTTTTTGTATGACCTTTTACCATACACATCATCTGCTATCACATCTATGATTGGCGTGCTATTTTTAGTGACTTTGCCTTCTGCTATAGCCATATTCCTCTTTTCTTCAGCTGCTTGGTCTTGGACTATTGTGCAAGTTGCTGCCAGTTCTCAGACAACAATTTGTGTTTTTTTGGTAAGTTTTTGAGACATAAATGGTAAATTCATGGCGGATGAAAATTCTTGTATCTGAGAATAACCACACCCAATTGAAAATTATCACCGTCGTTATCGATCACAAATTGTCGTTTACACATTTTGCACGAAAAAATTAATTTGGAAATTAAGCCGTGAATCTTTTCGCCAACTAATTCGATACAAGATAGTCCGCAGTCTAATGGTCCGTGATTTGAGATCTCATTTAACTTTTCCAAAAAATGGGAAATCCTATTTGGATGTTCTTTTTAGAAGTATAGTTTTCCATCTGAAAAATAAATGAATACGAATACTATTTTTTGGTAAATAAGATAAATCTTTGTTCGCATAAAACATTGAAATTTAAATGTATAAAAAGATGTGTTCGCGGAAAAACTTACTTCTATACTGTAATTTAACCCATCTGTTTCATGGTTTTTAGGTTGGACGTCAAATTGCCTTTCAGGAGTACTAGCCACCTAAAATTCCACTATTCCATTATTATTTTCAAAATCAATTTTAAAACTAAACGTGTTTGTGGCAAGGTGATGTTACATTACAACGTGCGGCTGATGTTATGAATATTACTTGTGTATAATACTATGGATAATATTTACTTATATCAATAACTTCACAATGATGATTTTTCTGTGGTACTGTTTCCAATCTATGGAAAAATTGAATATTTCAAATTATGTTGATATGTCAATTCTAAATATTCTATTTATTAAATAATTAGTTATATGGTTCACAAGATAGGTAATAAAAATTTGCATTTCGTTTATTGTTTGTATTTGCCTTTGAAAAATTGTTAAGCTACAAGTTAAATACCTAACATTCATACATTCATATTAGGTCCTTACATATGAAATTGGCGTTTTGTACGGGAGGAAAATAAAGTCAATTTTTTTTTGTAAAATATATTTAATTAATCAAAGTATGCACCGTCGTTATCTATGCACTTTTGCCATCTCATAGGTATATAGGTATATATAGGTAGATACCTTTACTAAAAAAACCATGGGGGCGAGAATCAATAAACTCTTTGAAGGCGGTTTGGACTGCCGCATCGGAGTTGAATTTTTTTCCTTGTAAGAAGTTGTCCAAATTCCGGAAAAAATGGTAATCTGTTGGAGCAAGATCCGGGGAGTACGGTGGATGTCGCAGACATTCCAATTGTAGCTCATCTAATTTAGTGGTTGTTTGTTGGGCAGTGTGTGGTCTTGCGTTGTCGTGAAGCAGCAGTGGCCTAGAGCGATTGACCAATCTCGGTTGTTTAGCAGCTAGTTCTTCCTTCATGGTGTGCAGTTGCTGACAATAGATATCTGCCGTAATCGTTTGACTAGAGTTTAGAAAGCTGTAGTGAATGACACCGCCGCTAGTCCACCAAACACACACAAGTAACTTTTTCTGACTCAATTTTCGTTTAGGGCAGGATTTGGCTGGGTCTCCAGGGTTCAGCCATTGCGACGAGCGCTTCCGATTATCGTACATTATCCATTTTTCATCACAAGTAATGATTTGATTTAAAATCCCTTCATTATTATGTCGGTTGAGCAAAGTAACACAGCAGTCGACGCGTGTTTGCAAGTTCGATTCACTCAATTCATGAGGTACCCATCGTTCAAGTTTTTTTACTTTCCCGATTTGCTTCAAGTGGATTAATACAGTTTTATCACTTACCCCGAAGCCTGCAGCTATCTCTGAAGTGCTTTGTGATGGATACGCTTTCACAATAGCCTTTAATTCTTCATTTTCCACTTTTGTCTCCGGCCGTCCACGGGGTTGGTTCTGAAGGTCGAAATTTCCAGAATGAAAACGTTGAAACCAAAAACAAACCGTGCTTTCTTTTGCGACACCAGCGCCGTACACATCATTAATCCTTCCAGCTGTTTCTGCAGCACTGGTGCCACGGTAGAACTCGTACTCGTAAATATACCGATATTTCATGTTTTCCATTGTGCGGTAATAAGCGACGCCAAATAATAAAATAATGAGGAAAAAACAAATTAATGACTGTTTTCAAAACTCAAATGTATCAGCTAAATGAATTTATAAATTTGAATTTGGAATTCTTAACCAAAGAGGAGATATTTCAAATCAAAATGGTCAGTATGACAAAACGATAATTTCATATGTAAGGACCTAATACATAATTATAATTCCTACTTATAAACAAAATCAATAAACCTAAACTCTTTCATGTGATAAGTAACATCGCAATTTTTAGATGATTCTGTTATTTCGTCATGCCTATTTGTTAATTTATCAATAAGCCGCGGTCTTTTAACAAACGTTCACGTCAGCTATGTTTTCTTTTGAAGCACCAACGTTCCGGGAAGTCTGCAGTTTGTGATCATATCCTAGACGGCCCCCACCATTACATTAGATTTGATAAACCACAGATTCTCGCGAAAGAACATCGATTCCTGCCAAGGATGATACGTGAGGCTATTGAAATTAAAAAACATCCTAATTTCAATAGAGAGGGAGGCTGGGTACTACCACCTGCTTGGGATCCTGTAATTAATAAAATTAAAACTAAACCCAAGCATACCACTGCAAGACTTCAAGACACAGTTAGTTCATTCTGCGTAGATCGGACCAAAATTAATAATTAAAAAAGCTGAAGGTACCCCGGATTAACTTTGACATTGGGACGTCAATCACCTCAGTCCCCCGTGACCATGGGTGCTGTAAAGCACCCGAAACGTCGGGAATTAATAAAATAAGTTAATTAAACGCGATATAATCCGTAAAAGTAGTTTAATTCAATGTGTAGTGTTCACGTAAATATAAGAAATCATTATAAAAATAAATGTATTTTATTTTAGTTATTATTTATAAAAATATTTAATAAATGTATCTAAATACATAATACTTTAAATAAAAAATAAAATTTGACTTTATATTCCTGGAATCGAACCCAGGTACTCAGGTATACACTACTTTTCCAAATCATAAGTTTATTGTTATAAAAATAAATATTTAGTAATATTAAAATGTTCTTACCTTTTAATATCGTTCATATGTTGGGCGTTTGAGTTATATGAACGTTTTATAGTCTTCGTAACGGGTTTCACTTTATTTCCCATATTTACCAATTATAATTATTAACTTAATTTAAATTAATCTAAACTTAAAATATTTTATATTTACACGAAAGAAGAATATTTATGAAAAGAAGAATATTTATGAATATGAAACAATTTAAAAATAAAATTATACAAAAACATCAAATAATCTTTACGTAAATAATGCGGCAAAAAGAGCGACACGTCTGTATGGCCATAGATAATATACTATATAGGGCATGAATGGCATCGGGCCTCGGCAAGCAGTGTCGCGGTACACAGGCGTTTACGCGCATATCCGTACATATTATTTCAGAAATAAGAAAATGCGATTTAAAAAAAATCTATTCATTTGTTTAAAAAATTAAAACACTATTACGTTAATATGTTGCTTGTAGAATAATCTGACAAAAATCAAAATGATTGCATGTATATTAGTATGGTTTTTACTCGTTAAAAAATTTTTTAGAGGTATCTTTATGATTTTTTTTCTATTGTATCAAATTAGTAGTATCATGTTTTCATCACACTATCTAACTAGCATATATACTAAAAAATATCATATATTTTTCTTATTTAGTTTACTGCATTGGATCATATACTTTAAGGCAATATAAAACTTATTATTAGCTCCTGTAGTCCCCTTAAGTAGGGTCATTAGAAGGTCTCCTTATTGAAGAGCTAGACTGTTCGAAATTAACCGACAAACTACCTTGCAACAATGATGCGTTGAATGAGATGAACAGACTGAGAAACCTATCCAGCGATAACTAGAAAGTAAAAATAAATTAAAAGTAAAAAAACTTTTTTTAAAACAAGCTTTTATTTAAATGCGCTAAAAAGAATAAAATAATCTTTTCCTTTAAAACTTTTACTATAAACTTATAACGTCTTACACAATTTATATGATATAAAAGCTTTTCGCGAGATTTACCTGCCTTGATAAACAGGATCTGATTGATTTTAATTTTTAAAATTTTCAAACTAAGTAAATACGAGTACTTAAAACTCGCGACAAGCTTTTATATCATATAAATTGTGTAATGACGTTATAAGTTGATAGTAAAAGTTTTAAAGGAAAAGATTATTTTATTCCTTTTAGCGCATTATATAAAAGCTTGTTTTAAAAAAAGTTTTTTTTACTTTTAATTTATTCTCGCCTAGCCCCCATCCGCCAAATTCGTACCGTCCGATGAGGAACTTCGTTCCAAAAAAGTGAAATCCCCTTAAAAAATTTAACTGATATTTATTTAAATGTTGACGAAAAATATAGGAAACTTTTGTGATTTTGTATACAGTGCGCATTGTTTATAAAACGAAATAACAGAAACATGCATCTAAATGACAATGCCATATATTTGTAGGATTCGTGATTATATGATTCTACTTTGGGAGATTGGAGACGAGTATGAGATACTATTTGGCCGTATTTAAATAGGTTCCCAATTCGTCAGTTTTTTATCTTAATTTTAAACTAAATCTAAATGTTGATCCCATTTCAATAATTCTTTTAATAATCTTTTTTCTATTAAATGAGCTATACCCTAAGAGAATTCCCATTTAAATCTGAAGAAAAGAATATTTCATCCCTAAGAATGAGGGCTAATAATTTTCTGCTCACCAGATGTCGCTAGTTGACAATGAGGTAAAGTTTTTATTACACAATGTAATTTAATTGAGAAGTTGTTTTTTAATAAAAGTTTATCAGTTTCTAGAGTTATATTATATTATAGTGTATATTAATACACAAAACAATGCGTCAGTGGTTTGCCTTTATTTTTTTGCACATTTTTAACTTTTTTTTAAATTTTTCTACCTTTATTAATATTAATATGACATTCTATGTGTTTACTCGAGATTGTAATTATTCCTTAGTCCACATAAAAGGGTAAAAAATAACTCTTTGAAGAACTGAAAGAATAAAATTATTTCCATATAATAACTTCGATACGTGATATCTGAGCACCGACTCAGAAGCTCTTAAAATTCCATTGAATGTTTAATTGTTTAATTTACAATAAAAATATAAATTTGAGCATTTGATTAATATTTTATATCTTAGAAACTAAAGCATTCGTATCATATAGGTAATTTATAGGACGTCACAAGTTGTAATTAATCGTCATTTAGTATAGATGTCGTACCTGAAGTCCAATGTACATTACACCGTGGAAATTTTGCTTTTCATGCTAATAGATGTCGCCCTTCAGAATTAACATCGCGATTATGAAATATTGTTGTAGGACTATATACACCGCCGAAATTTAATTAGCGTCAATGCCATTTGTAGTTATACGCCTTCAACTACTAACCTTAAATTTTTGGAGGTCGCCCAGTCCTGGGTGGTCAATATTTATATGATATCCGAGGAATTTGTGCACAATCATAGTTGTGTCCATTTGTGGTTTGGGCGTATAAAATTAAAGTGAGAAAATGCGAAAAATATATCGATTCTTTCATTCGCATTCGCATTGTTCCAGATTGCCATTTTAAAAATTAGATACAGTACATAATTATATCGGACGAAACAAGAAACTGAAAATGTTAATTTTGTGTTAAACTTTTTTCGGTTTGCTCATTAGAGTAGATATGAGACGTATTTACGCTACCAGGTTTTAAAATCAAGTTTTCACTTCAAAGTAAGGCGCCCTGGTACGAGCAAAAAATACTTGCAAGTATGAAAGTATGTGTTGTAAGTCAGTTGCTCGAAGAACTTGAACACTACACATGAAAATACTTGCATAGGAAAATGATCCATATCTTAATAGGAATAAGAAATTCAATAGTATGTGTGAATAAAAAATACTTTGAACTTCAAAGTATTTTTTTATTCATACGACTTTGCTCCTTATTCATAATAGGATAACATGGAATACGAGTCGAATTACTATGCAAGTATTTTCAAATTTTGAGACTGCGGCTCGACACGTCGCTCGCGTCGCAAGCAGCGCGGGCCCGCTCGACGCGTTGAGTTGGCGAGGGGACGCGCAGGGAGTGGGTTGTCGAGCCCGAGTATTTCCAACGAAGGCCGTATGCTTGAACCGAAATCTGCGTATGTACTTAAGGCGGCTACTCACTTGCCTGCCGCAGGGGAAATCTAGGGTGTAGGAGTGGGGATGACCCTTAATTGCCTCCTTAATTGTGATGTATGTATGCAAGCAGAGGCAATTTTCTAAGTCGGCCCTGCGGCAGGGCGGCAGGGGCGCAAGACCTTCCTTGCTCCCTAGATCGTAGCTGCCGCTGTCGTGTGTGTAGCGCAATTGGGGCAATTTCAATCAGTTCGTTGCGACTTTCGCGCGGAGCACACGTGTGAGTACAAGTCACAATGGATACCAATAAATAATGTGAAATTTGGACACTGGTGGTAGAAGTGTATAAAGAGGGGCTTCTTCACCCAATATCTCCTTTAAGTAAGTATGAAAGTATGTGTTGTAAGTCAGTTGCTCGAAGAACTTGAACACTACACATGAAAATACTTGCATAGGAAAATGATCCATATCTAAATAGGAATAAGAAATTCAATAGTATGTGTGAATAAAAAATACTTTGAACTTCAAAGTATTTTTTTATTCATACGACTTTGCTCCTTATTCATAATAGGATAACATGGAATACGAGTCGAATTACTATGCAAGTATTTTCAAATTTTGAGACTGCGGCTGGACACGTCGCTCGCGTCGCAAGCAGCGCGGGCCCCGCTCGACGCGTTGAGTTGGCGAGGGGACGTGCAGGGAGTGGGTTGTCGAGCCCGAGTATTTCCAACGAAGGCCGTATGCTTGAACCGAAATCTGCGTATGTACTAAGGCGGCTACTCACTTGCCTGCCGCAGGGCAATCTAGGGTGTAGGAGTGGGGATGACCCTTAATTGCCTCCTAATTGTGATGTATGTATGCAAGCAGGGCAATTTTCTAAGTCGGCCCTGCGGCAGGGCGGCAGGGCGCAAGACCTTCCTTGCTCCTAGATCGTAGCTGCCGTTGTCGTGTGTGTGGCGCAATTGGGGCAATTTCAATCAGTTCGTTGCGACTTTCGCGCGGAGCACACGTGATACAAGTCACAATGGATACCAATAAATAATGTGAAATTTGGACACTGGTGGTAGAAGTGTATAAAGAGGGGCTTCTTCACCCAATATCTCCTTTAAGTAAGTATGAAAGTATGTGTTGTAAGTCAGTTGCTCGAAGAACTTGAACACTACACATGAAAATACTTGCATAGGAAAATGATCCATATCTAAATAGGAATAAGAAATTCAATAGTATGTGTGAATAAAAAATACTTTGAACTTCAAAGTATTTTTTTATTCATACGACTTTGCTCCTTATTCATAATAGGATAACATGGAATACGAGTCGAATTACTATGCAAGTATTTTCAAATTTTGAGACTGCGGCTGGACACGTCGCTCGCGTCGCAAGCAGCGCGGGCCCCGCTCGACGCGTTGAGTTGGCGAGGGGACGTGCAGGGAGTGGGTTGTCGAGCCCGAGTATTTCCAACGAAGGCCGTATGCTTGAACCGAAATCTGCGTATGTACTTAAGGCGGCTACTCACTTGCCTGCCGCAGGGGCAATCTAGGGTGTAGGAGTGGGGATGACCCTTAATTGCCTCCTTAATTGTGATGTATGTATGCAAGCAGGGGCAATTTTCTAAGTCGGCCCTGCGGCAGGGCGGCAGGGGCGCAAGACCTTCCTTGCTCCCTAGATCGTAGCTGCCGTTGTCGTGTGTGTAGCGCAATTGGGGCAATTTCAATCAGTTCGTTGCGACTTTCGCGCGGAGCACACGTGTGAGTACAAGTCACAATGGATACCAATAAAGAATGTGAAATTTGGACACTGGTGATAGAAGTGTATAAAGAGGGGCTTCTTCACCCAATATCTCCTTTTTATCTTTTTTTTTGCGGTAGCACCGCAGAAAGAACGTTATTTGAATGTGGTAACGTTTTTAAACTAAACGTTTTTAAATTGATATCAATACCAAAATCCCTAATACCAAAATCCCTAATGCCAAAATCCCTATTAATATCGTATAACGTGTGTTCCATGAATTACACCCGAGAGGAAGTTTATATATAATTTTTAAGAAATTGTACACATATCAAAAACTGACATACACAAAAATACCCAGAACATAACAAAAGTGTCGCAAATCTGCTGATGCAGTATTACAATTGCTGGAATATAAATAAAATGTCATTAACTAAATAATTACATAATAATAGAAATTTTAGTAATTAAAATTATTAAAAGTCATCATTAGAAAACTATCCTGGCTATTTGTCTCACTAGTTAAAATTATAGTTACTAAGCACTAGTTAGTTAAGTTATATCACAGAATAAATTGGTTATATTAAAATATGACGAATGAAGTTAGTCACATTTAATTATCTTTGATAGCCTAAAAATAGCGTGGCAGAGCTATAATGCAGCTTATAAGCACTATATTATGGTTGTAATTATTAATTAATTAGTTGTTTTATTGATAAATGTGGGTGTCTATGGGCCACAGTGTCCATTTACCATCAGGTGGACTGTGCTCATTTGTCACCTTTATTATGTACAAAAAAGAGCCAAAGCCAGGGTATTTTTGAAACGCTCCCGAAAACGAAGACAGATGATAGTACCACAGTCTATAAATCCATACAGTCGTCCGACGAAGACGTCTAGACGGGGCAATTGTGCGGGCTGTGAGGGGTGAGACGCGGGAAGGACGAGCCCGATCTGCTTATGCCAATCGTATTAGTAGCTCGGGACACGACTTCCAGGGTTAACTCGCGCTTGCTTTTATTATTTTTAAATTTAGTGTTGATAATTATAATTAAAATGGTTCATACGACGTGTGCTGTGAGAGATTGCAAGTCGTAATCTCGCATAAATAAAGACCTGCGATTTTACCAAATTCCGCAAACGGAAGAAAGGTAAATAAATATTGTTATTATTTTTTACATTATGTATATTTTGTCATGTCATGCCAAATAGCCAACGTAAAAGAAATGGCTGACGTAAAAAATAGGTACTAGTCGCTGGGCATTACTGATTTTTCTTCATCTAAATCGTGTGGTTGGACAGGCTAAGGTTTTAGATCATACTATAGTGCCTCGTCTTCGGTCTGTCGAAGTTTTTCTATAAAATATTAAGATTTAGGAGTCAATTTCTAAGTTTGTCGGTGTGCTAATTACGAAAATAGCATTTATTTTTAAATCCAAGATGGCGGTCATTTTTTTATATATGTAGGATATGGATGTCAATTTCAAGGTTTATTGGGGTGATGATTACGAAAACGCCATCCATTTTTATATCCAAGATGGCGGACATTTTTTTAATAATATGATAAGAGTATCAATTCCGAGGTTCTTGGAATGCTTATTACGAAACCGGCATCCATTTTCATATCCAAGATGGCGGACATTTTTTTAATAATATGATATGGGTATCAATTTCGGGGTTTCTTGCGGTGCTTATTACGAAACTGGCATCCATTTTCATATCCAAGATGGCGAACATTTTTTTAATATGATATGGGTATCAATTTCGGGGTTTCTTGGGGTGCTTATTACGAAACTGGCATCCATTTTCATATCCAAGATGGCGGACATTTTTTTAATAATATGATATGAGTCCCACATAACCACGACAGACCGGCTGTCGTGGTATGCAAAAAGCATTCACCACCTCCTCGCGTAACGGGGTAGCCCTTTCTAATTGCTTCTGGGCGCAAAAAAAAAATTGGAAAATCCAAAATGCACGCCTCATGAGAGTTTCATTTAATTATGATGAAAAAAAAAACTTTTAAAAGGTGTTCAGTTCAATAGCAAAAATCAATAAGGACCCTCCTTAGAATATATGGAATCTTATTTAATACTATATATCTCAATCTATTGCTCACATTTCTATTAAGCGAGAAGACTCACAGACGCATAGACAAACGGACGGCAGTCGATAATAGTCGATAAAGAAAATAATTAAATGTCTGTAGTCATTGTAACGTATATATATATATATATATATATATATATATATATATATATATATATATATATATATATATATATATATATATATATATGTATATATGTATATATATGGATTTGATGTCTAGCTAAGAGTATAAGAACGATTTTATGTAGCGAAACTGAGGTATGGCCACATCAATATGTGGCCATACCTCTTTCACAAGAAAAGATGATTTTTTTTCCTCGGGATCGAATTTCTTTGTGACCCATCATCATAAGTATCCTTAGTACTATCATCTGTCTTCGTTTTCGGGAGCATTTCAAAAATACCCTGTATATACCGATTCATTGATATTTCGATAAACCTGGCGCCATTCTCAACGCGTGTGCCCTTTTGATTCCGTCGAAATTTGGGCGGTGCTGCAGTCCCTACAGCGGTGCCAAGTTGACTGTCGGTATATCGAAGTGCTGAAGTGTTTGTACAGTAGGACTACGATGGCTATCCGAGTACAGAACCAGAGTACGAAACCTATCCAACTGCAGAGAGGTGTAAGACAGGGTAACTTTATATCCCCGAAACTCTTCACCGCTGCATTGGAAGACGTTTTCAATCTCCTGGACTGGAAAGGATACGGTATTAACATCAATGGCGAGTACATTACTCGGCTTCGATTTGCCGACGTTATAGTCCTGATGGCAGAATCGCTGAAATATCTCAGCACTATGCTCAATGACCTCAATAGTGCCTCCCAATAGTAGGTCTCAAAATAAACATGGACAAAACAAAAGTCACGTGTAACGTCTATGTCACACCTAAGCCGGTAGTTGTTGGGAGCACTATGCTCGAAGTTGCAGACGAGGGTAAATTACGGTTACAGCCTATTTAAGTCCACTGCTGAACATAGGCCTCACCCATATATTGCCTCATAGGGTAGATATTTGCCGTAGTTGCCACGCTTGGGAAGCCGGTTGGCAACCGCAGTTTTTTTATTTTTAGTCGTTATTAGTAAAACTCTACAGCCCATCTCCTGATTTGTTTCCCTCTGTCGCCTCTTACGACACACGGGATGATATGGAGTAATGGATATTCTTTCACCGCCATTACACGGTATATTACCTACGACTAATAGTCCGGCTAGGTAAATCCAACTTCGACCGAGAGGTGGGCTGGGCAGGATTCGGGCGATTACGACACATCTTCGGTATACCTATTCTTCATCTTAGGTATACCTAAAAACTTGGAAACAAGGCTGTACAACCAGTGCATGTTGCTAGTGATGACTTATGGATCTGAGGCTTGGTCCTTCTTTGCTGTCCGTATGACGAAGCTCAAGGTTGCTCAGCGAGCTATGGTGAGGACTATGCTCGGAATTTATCTGCGTGACGGATTTAGAAATGAGGCTATTCGCAGTAGAGCCCAATGGATCAGAAAGGTGAAGTGGCAATGAACTAGCCAAATAGCTCGAAATCCCGACAACCAATGGTGAAGAAAGATTCTCGAGTTCTACCGTTAAGTGAAGTGAAGAGATGCCCCCGCTAGATGGAGTGACGACCTTGTTAGAGATGCGGGAAATCGATAAATGCAGGTGGCTCAGGACCGTGCTTCGAGACATTCCTTGGGAGAGGTCTATGTATAGCAGTGGACTTGTGAAAGGCTGCAATGATGACTCTACGTAAATAAGGTCTATCTCAAATAAATTGGAAGTACTTCTGACAACTATTTTATATAACTAACGACACATTTATAACACATATCTTTTCACCTCTCTAAATATTAGTACATTATATTGATAATATCTTAATGGTGAAAAGAGCTAAGTGCAAAACAGCGATTTATAGTAAAATGAGTAAAATTACAAAATCCATTATTTTATAGAAA
Organism: Parnassius orleans; assembly: GCA_029286625.1. Lineage (NCBI taxonomy): Eukaryota > Metazoa > Arthropoda > Insecta > Lepidoptera > Papilionidae > Parnassius > Parnassius orleans. The sequence continues at coordinate 8,790,037 of JAGSMP010000022.1, read as the reverse complement.
AGACCAGAAGCACATTTCACTAATGAGACGTAATTTTTATAAAAATCTGAATAACGGTTTTGAAGTTAAAGATTAATTATTATTTTTTGTTTAGCCTCCCCACTTAATTGTTCATTATATCAAAACTTGTTTTGTGTGAGTTGACTCTATTCACTACCAAAGCGATGATATGAGAGTGCGTGTAAGAAGTTGAGCATGGTTTCAGCTTTACTTAAAATGTACGCAGCGCTCCGTCTTTCTTCCTTTGTTTTGTTGGTCTGAGCAAGTATTAAGTTTAGTTAGGTGTAATGTATAAAATATAGCGGAAAACTATTTCAATGTGCGCATGCGTAAGTCAGCTTGCAATTCGAATATCTACGAGTTTGAGCACGTCAAAAATCTAACCACGTCCTTAAGGTAAACCTATTTTTATTTAAATAATATAATCGTTGGTGATTCTGCTAGTGATTGCGTAACTTCCGAATTTCGTATCGATTGATAATAACCGAGTGAGATCATATTCACGAATATTTTTGCCAAGACGATGGTCCTGTGGATTGGCTAAGCTAGGATACGATAGGTGTAGACAGGTTATCAACCACCAGAAAATTACAATTTATGTTGTTTTAGTTCTAAAAAAGAAAGTCAACAATAGTCTATCCGTGCCAAACTTTATTAAAAAGTGCTGTAACATTACTTTCATAAACCCATAAACATTATAAATAATGTCCATGAACTAATCGCAAATGTACTATCCACAGAAATCGTAATATTATTACGATTTCTGTGGTACTATCTTATTACATATTTATATTTCGCTACCCAGACCTCTGCTGCTACTGAACAGTACCTATGACTTTACATTGAATTTGGAATTAGTTCTAAGTAATTTAAATTAGAAAATGATAGAATAGGGGTAATCTCTAGCAATAATAATAATCTTACTCATATTTGTGGAATTTTTAAAATATTGGTCTTGAACCAAATAGCAATAAAAGTAAATATTTTTTTCCAATAATTTATCTACTTCTCACAGAGACACTTTAATTCAAAATTTCAATCATATTTCTCCAGTAATGAAAACTGCCGGTACGGAATCACTATATCTGCTAGGTGCCCCGTTGTTTTTCGATAGTATTAAACCTGTTTTGAAAATAAAATTTTATCAGTTTTTAAACCACGTTGATAAATTGTATAAATTAAGCCCCCACACTGCGCTTACTATTTTAAAATATTGTCTCCTTGTACCTAGATTTACATACTTACTCCGCTCGAGTCCAGTCTGGAAATGTTCGGATATTTTAAAAGATATTGATAATAATCTTAAAATAGCTATAGAAAAAATTCTAAATTTTACTTTAAATACAACAGCCTGGACTCAAGATACTTTACCTATAAAATTTGGTGGTATTGGTGTGAGAAATCTTTCTAGCGTTGCATTGCCTGCTTTCCTTGCTTCCGTGCATAGTGTCATTAATTTATGTAACATAATTACATAAATTACTGACACTATGCACGGAAACGTAAGTAGACCTATGCTTTGCTACGGAGGCAGGGCAGACATGGCAAACGCTCTGTCCCGGCGAAAATGTTCCACTCGAAGTTAACCAACAAAACCAGTGGGATATTCCGTTGGTACAGACAGTAGCGAAGCTAGGGCTCCAAACTAGGGCAAGCCCAAGATATGGTTTTGTTGTTTTTAGCAGTTTTATAAAAATACACCAATCTTGATCTGTCTCCACTCTTCAGTTTCATATTCAGTGCTGTCGAGGACGTGTTTAACAAAGCACACAGAAGGCATACTACTGCTAGATAGATTGTATGACATATCAGCAATTGCATACCTTCAGTGGCTTTGAAAAAAGCCGTTTGGGTTTGCTTGAGCGAAAGAAAAAGATATTTACATACAATACAATACATGAACAAAAGAAACGCATGAACGAAGTACAAACAATGTACAAAATTAAAACAACAAATTATTTATATTCTAAATCGAATCGTTTCTCTTTCTTAAGGAAAGATTTAATTACGTCCGCGTAAAATGTTGGTGAACGTTTTAATTGTACCAATAACTGTTTTTCAATTACGATAATTGATAAGTCTGAAAGACGCTCTTGACCTTTTAATTTCTCAAATAAGTATGGATGCGCTTCAGAGATGAGAAAGCACGTTCCGCGGAGGAACTTGTGGCTGGAATAGTTACGACAAGATAAGCTAACTTTAAAAGCTGGGGAAAGGCCTCTTCAAGACTATTTTCGTTTATAAAGTCAATGAGTTCGAAAACATTGCGGTCTTTTAATTCAGGGGAGGAATACAATGAAATCAATTGGTTTTTCAATGTTTGTTTATCAAAATGGTTTGCGTAATTTTCAAATAATGAATCTAATGCCTCTAAAGGAAAATCTGAACGATATTTTTCGAATAGTTTGTTGTTGAACAATTGGAAAAATTTTATTTTGAAAATTTCAGAATATCGGCCATTAATTTCTGAAGATATGTTATCAATTATTTCAACAAAAAGTCGTTTGTATTCTGTCATTGCACAGCGCACATTGCGTCTCAAACGAGGAGCAGAGTTATTTTGCAATATGTTTTCATAAATGTGATCCAAATCTGACTGAAATTCAGAACGTAACCATGTCTGAAACTCCTTTATTTTATTACTGCAATAACCGACATCAACTTGTGATTTTTGTAAAATATTGTACAAGCAGTCGGTTTTTTCAAACACCCGGTGGAAAATTGAAAGAAAAAAATTGAAATTAAATGAACGCAATGTGTTTTCAAAATTCTCGGCGGCCAAGATCGTATCGCCGTCCCAGTTCTGCGGATTGTCGCACATATCCGAAAACAAATTAATCAAATTATCTTTTTGTTCGAATACTGTATTCACAATTCGTGACGTATACGTCCAACGAGTTGCGGGGGCATTAGACAATTTTTTGCTGCAATGTGCATCATAAAAGACGACCGCTTTGTGCTGTAATGAAAAAAATTAAATAAAGCCTGAAGGGCTGAAAAAAAAGTGCTGACTTCCCCAATCCTGTTACAAGATTTAGATAAAACTAATGACAAAATGTGTGCATTACACGAAATATACATGGCTTGGGGACAAACTTTTTGTTGCACTCCATTTCTGACACCGGACATGACACTTGCACCGTCATAGCTTTGCGCAACTAGTTTTGTGGTGCAGTCATGTTTGTTTAATAATTCCAATACGATATTACAAAGTGTGTCTGCTGTGCGACTTTCAGACACATCTACATACCCCATAAAACGGTCATGAATATTGTTTCCATAATAATATCGGAGAATCAGACACAATTGCTCTCTGTGACTAACATCGGGAGTTTCGTCAATAATAATTGAAACGAATTTTGACAATTTTACTTCGTACTCGATGCGAGTTTTCATTACATCAGCGACAGAATGAATAATGTCATTTTGGATTGTACTAGATAAATAACTCGGCCGTTTGTCGCTTTGTTGATGCTGTATATGTTTTTCTAACACGAGATCGTACTTCGAAAGAAGCGATACAAGTTTTAAAAATTTCCTCTATTTAATGAAGTTTTCGACTCATCGTGACCTCTGAAAGGAACTTCTTTTTGTGCTAAATGGCAAACAATATCGACTAATCTTTGAAAAACACTACGGTTGTGATCAACACGCATGTTGTGTTTTGTAATTTCCTCGGATAACTGACGCGACAAAGATGTTTCAATCCGATTTTTTCCAAAATTACTGAACGAAATTACCGCATTCATGTGTTTTTGAGAATTCATATGCCTTTTAATGGCTCCAGATAAGTTATTTAAATCATCATATCCAGTAGTATTCCACGCTGTTTTTCGTTGGAAAAAAGTATACAGCACCAGCAGTACAACTTATTGGTATGTGAGCAGCCAACAAACCCAATGATTTTTGTAAACAGATCTATTAAATTGCCGTTTGTGGGTTTTTCTCGTTTGAGAAACACATAGATCAGGCGTTGGTTTCGGCGTAGATATGAGCTGTTTTTTCTCAACAAAGTTTAAAGATTTTACCTTTTCCTCGCCGATTAGCTCTTTAACACACTTTAATTCATCACAAGGAACACTATTATTCTCCATGTTCACTAAAAATCTTTAAAAAAGTATAAATTTACAACTCAATATTGCGACTTTCATTCGCTCAAGTAAACACACACAGTAAACATTGATATGTGAAGTGCACTGCAAAATGCAAATGTATCGCTCGACGCCCCCACTCTCGACTAACTTCACGCTAAAAGCCTGGCTTCGGCCTTCCATATTAATTGCTATATAAACAATCGTAGTTATATTTCATTATAGAACATTTTGCCATAGGTTAGAAAGGGAGCGATCGTCTTTTCGAAAGCCCGGTAAAAAGCCCACGCGTGCGAGAGAGACGACTAATCAACAGCAGTATCGCACAGTTTTGCCGCGTGTTGACGTTCGAGGTCACGACCTGTGTATATTGTATAACAGAGGAGCGCGCGAAATTTGAAATAGTTTGAAACAGTTTACGAGTTATTTTATTTGTTGATATTATTGATTGAGCAGTTTGATAGGGCAAGCCTGGCTTCTCGGCTTCTATGGAGGCTTCGCTACCGGGTACAGAGGGTGCAGAAAGATTTGTCTCATAATTTCCATAGTGACCAAGATAAGGCACGCCTTCTAGCTGTTTCGACTAAGGAATCTAGTCACTGGTTACACGCTTTACCATCAAGTAATCTCGGCACATTACTTGATGGGGAAAGCTTGCGCATCGGTGTAGGAATCCAACTAGGAGCGGCGATTTGTCAACCCCATCAGTGCCCTGTGGTAGCAGCGTCGACAAGTTTGGGCTCCACGGACTTTCTTGTAAGAAAAGTGCTGGTAGGATTTCACGGCACGGTTCTTTAAACGATGTCATCCGAAGGGCTCTTGTCTCTATAAATGTTCCCTCGGTTTTAGAGCCTTGTGGAATATTTAGAGACGATGGCAGGAGACCCGACGGTATGACATTGGTCCCTTAGGAGAGAGGTAAAGCCCTAGTGTGGGATGCTACTTGCGTAGACGTTTGGCGGCCTCTCATCGCAGGGGTACCTCGTTTAGAGCCGGGGCGGCATCAGAGGCAGCTGAACTGAGTAAGTGGCGCAAATATGAGTCTCTGAGAGATGACTATATATTTGTGCCATTTGCTGTAGAGACTATCGGTCCGTGGGGTCCACGTGCGGTGAAGTTCTTAAAGGAACTCCATCCGCGGCTGGTCGTTGATGCTGGTGATAAGAGGGCTGGCTCTTTTCTCGTTCAAAGGCTAAGTATAGCCATTCAGCGGGGAAACGCAGCCAGCGTTCTTGCCACGATACTGCGTGGAGTAGGACTGTTTGATAATTAAATTACTAGTTTTAGTTTTTTTTAATTATAGTTTTTAATATTGTATATAATAAAATATTGTATATTATGTTATGTAAATAAATGTATAATATAATAATTACGATTCAAATTATCCAGAATGCAGCCCACAAATAGTTAACTGTAGAATTTCACATAAAGACAATCATAAAAATTGTATACACCTGGTACATCAAAATATGCAAGGCATGTTGGGCATAGACTTAGAAATTGAATTGTTTTTAACCTGTAGTTCAAAGCAGATCCGTCTATGGTCTGAGCATGAGGCATCTCTCGACCTTAGACCATTTAGGTCTAAGCTCGACACGTGCTATCCAGTGATTAATTTATTTATGAGGGCTCGTTCGGAACCTGTATTTAAAATATTTTGGCTAGTTCTAAAGAGATATTCAACTAACACCTTACCTCATTCGTTGGGTTTCTCCATTCCCCAGAGAGAATGATGTGCGTTGGAGTCCATCCCGATCACAACCTCTAGTACAGCCCTTACGCAGAAATTCACTGGCATTACGAGGTCATGAGGGGGAGGTGTGTCTTCCTCAGGCATGTAGACCGAGGGGACGAATATTCTTCCCTCCTGTGTGTTCTGTATTTTTATGTATGTCACATGTCTCTGGAACAGAAATATGTTAGGGGTTGTGCACAGATATCCTAAGCTGTGTAAATACACGCTCTAGGTTTATTGTATTCAGTGTTGTAGAATAGCTTACCTCTTGAGTTGTTTAGGCTTTTGATTTTAACAGCCCTAACCCACGGTTCCCGGATTAGGGCTATGGCCGTAGAGCCTACACGAGGCTAGTTTTTGACGAAGGGCATGTCATCATTAATCGCGTCTTCCCCTTCCCCGCCTAAAAATAAGCCTGCCAGCAGATTACAGGTCCTGTCGTCAACCACCAAGTCTAAGTTGAACGATAGAATGCCGTCCTCCTCTTCCCATAACGAACTGCCACTGAGCTCGATCTCTTCCACGGTTCTGTTGTGCAGGCTGCACGCCGTATTGTCACTGGACTTGGGATCCAGTGATTCCGCTGCCCCAGTGTCCATGACTTCCGGGTTGTTGCCCACCTCTTTGCTCGGCGGAGTATTGTAAAATTTACTTCCACGACCTTGGAATTTGCGAGGCGGCGTCCGGCTTTCATCAAAGTCGAGATATGATCATCCGGCATCGAAACAATGAGGAACCACCCTTCCGTTTGGTTATCGGCCTTGAGCAGCAGCCATTCCCTTATGTTCACCCACCGGTTCTAGTACGCCAGCACGCGACCAATATCGCGGCAGTTGTTCCAGGCTCCCTGAGCGTCTGGGATAAGGATACCACATTTTACTATTTGTAGTATCTACGACTGTTTTTAATGACCAACGTGGTGTTGGATTTAAAGTCTAGGGTAGCGATGTTCCCCTTCAACCAATCCAACGCCTCCTGTCGTTGCACCACAGCTTCAGGACACTCTCCGTGTAGATGTGTTTGCCCCTAAAAACTGGGCCCGACGCATCAGGTTGTTGGCTACTCCAAGCCTCGCCGATCATCTTCCGCTGTATATCCACGAGGATGACATCAGCTACTTCCTTTGTTATATGAACTGAACGTGGACACGTTAAGGCCATACACCATTCTGCTTTAACAGCAGAAGCGTAGCTAGTTCTTTCAGCCTTTGGTTACTGTTTGAGTCGCACTTTTTTGCTCTCGCCCCTCGGCGAGGTGGACTCGTCCTTTGGGCTGCTCGTTCCTTCTAAACAGGACGCTACCTGGCGGATATCTTGGAACTGGTCCCTGCAGCCGCGCCTACCACTTGGGTTAGAATTTTATCCTTCCCAGTTTCAGTACGGCTACTGATTCCAGCCCTATGAATCACAGTAACATCAGCTTGCCCAGCCTTCTTGGTCAGTCTATCAAGTCCGGAGGTAAGCTCTCATCATGACTAACAAAACGAGCCCAAATTCGGCACACCTAGTTCTACTCGTCCAGGAGTTCCAGTAGTAGTCACCGTAGTACACATCATGTCACTCCATCAAGTCCGAGGGTAAGGTGTAATCATAACTAACAAAACGAGCCCAAACTTGGCACACCTAGTTCTACTCGTCCAGGAGTTCCAGTAATGGTCACCGAAGTACACCATCAGGTCTCTCCATCAAGTCCGGGGGTAAGTTCTTATCATAACTAACAAAACGAGCCCAAACTCGGCACACCTAGTTCAACTCGTCCAGGAGTTCCAGCAGTAAGCACCTAAGTACACAATCAAGTCTCTCCATCAAGCCTGGAGGTTAGGTATCATAATAACTAACAAAACGAGCCCAAACTTGGCACACCTAGTTCTACTCGTCCAGGAGTTCCAGTAATGGTCACCGAAGTACACCATCAGGTCTCTCCATCAAGTCCGGGGGTAAGTTCTTATCATAACTAACAAAACGAGCCCAAACTTGGCACACCTAGTTCTACTCGTCCAGGAGTTCCAGTAATAGTCACCGAAGTACAATATCAGGTCTCTCCATCAAGTCCGGAGGTATACTCTCATCATAACTAACAAAACGAGCCCAAACTCGGCACACCAAGTTCTACTCGTCAAGGAATTCCAGTAGCTGTCACCGAAGTACACCATCAGGAGCAGCTATTCGTATTTCGTATGTAATATATTTTTGTAGGTATAAGAAATGAGAAAAAAAATCAATCTTTCAAATTATCAAAATGTTCTTACTTGATTACGATTCCCACACCCGCAGCTAACCGTGCGTACACTTGTGTGTGTGACCCGTGTCAATGTAATAGTTCGATTCTATACCTATCAATTTTGCAAACGCGTCCTTAAATTTTTTGGGTGGTGGTGTGCCTTTTTTGTGCTACTGCTTAGAGTCCTGTTTGGACTCAGGTTCATAATGGTGAACTCAAGTTTCGTCACCAGTAACAACTCAAGCCAACACTCCATATTTGTCTTCCATAAAGAGGTCCAAAAATGCACGAGAACACTCCACGCGCTGTTGCTTTTGAGACGGCGTGAGCATTCTAGGCACCCATTTTGCGCTGACTTTGTCATGCCAAGATGGTAATGAAGAATTTTGAAGATGGTTGTATCTGATACTCCAACCATTTCTGCGAGATGTTTTTTCTTTAGGCGGGTATCTTCTAATATTAATTTTTCGACTTTTTGAATAATTTCCGAAGTGGTCACCTCGATCGGCCTTCCTGGCCGTGGGTCGTCTTCAAGTGACTCTTTGCCTTGTTTAAAAAGGGTATGCCACTTGTAAACCATAGTTTTACTTGGACAAGAGTCTCCGTAAACGGATGACATCTCTTCAAGTATAGTCTGAACTGATTTTCCGCGCTTGGTAAGGAACTTTATAACGGCACGGAACTCGATTTTCTCCGTATTTCACAATTTCTTCCCGATTGACTTGTTTGGTAGACGATAACTCAAAGACTAATCTAATTATTATAATAGAATTAATAATTAGATCTCATTACAATAAAACCCGGTATTTATACTAATAATGAGTTGCTCAATTAGCACGTAATTCAGCGACGTCCCCACTTATTACCTACCCACCCATTTCGCGAACTTAAAAACGCACCCTCGTACATTTCAGTGATTATAAATACTTTGAAAGCAATATCAAAACGCAACAGGTCTTGAAAGTGACATTTAAGTTACATCTGTCAATCTGTCACTTGTGTAAATAAGATTTATTTTGCAATTTACTTGTACATAAATCAGTTTTCTTGAATAAACTGTTTTGTGTTTTGCATAGATCAATCTTCCAACTACGGTGTTTTGCGGTTTGCGTTGTGTGTTTCATGCCTATGTTCTAAATAATTACAGGTTCTGTACTAGTGTAGTGTGAACCACGACAGACGTTGACAATATACTTGATATTTATTATTCTTCTTGAAGTTTCCATGCTGTTAAAACAAGGATGGATGATAGCACATCAAATTTTGTTCTGTAAGTACATATAACTTTTTACTATCTTTGTATTGTATATATTCAATTTAATATAACGTCATGTTGAGTGCATGGTCTCTCCATGGTTATGGCAACTTCTGACTTGAGATAAGCATTGTAAGTATTATCTACCATAAACATTTATGTGTTATGTTTATGGTAGATAGTAAATTAAAATTTGAGGCAAATACCATTAGTAATTGCCTCAAATTTTATAGGTTTGTGATGTAATGTCATTATTTGATAGTTCACCATTCCAATAAAACTATTATGTTATAGGATCAACAATTATTAATGGACAAATTAACTGGATAGATAATGATATTTGATACACTTTAAAATTATGTTCTAGGTTAATTGATTTAAAAAGTAATAGAATTCATGTTACAATGGAGGCATTCCTAAAAAAGAAAAGAGCCTACTCCTTTTTAAAAGGCCGGCAACGCATCTGCAAATCCCCTGGTTCCCCTGGTGTTGCAGTTGTTCATGGGCGGCGGTAGTCACTTACCATCAGGTGAGCCGCATGCTCGTTTGCCCCTCTCCTATAAAAAAAAAGAGAAAAAAGATAGTATGTGTATATAAATTGTTTAATGAGGATTTTTTGAGTGCTAAATATTACATTAGAGCAATAATTCTTGCATCCCACCATTATATGAATTATTTCACTATGTCTTCCACATCATGTGTAATTACAATTAATAATAAAAAAATTGCCATATAGTGGTGGTTAAGATTCCACTACACTATAATATCGTCCTTGAGCAGGTAACAAAGGGAAATAAAATGGGAGATCGGCAGCAGCATCTCTCAAATAACAACTCAATAATTATATTAAAATGCAGTTGTTAACCCTGCAAGGGTGGCAACTATGGCAAATATATGTCCCTTATATGTAAATAACACAATCTAAGGGGGAAGCCTATTCTCAGCAGTAAACTTTTGTTAGGCTGTAATGAATTAAATAATGAACAAAAATGTTTTATACCAATGAAAGTCTCCCATCTCACTACGACGGAATACTCTACTAAGGAAAGTATGGCAAAAACCAAAACTGAACTTAACACACAATAAACAACAACCAATTGAATTGAATTGAATAAACGGGCTGTTTTCCGCAACTCCACGTCTAAGCGCGTATTTTGCGTGTGGGCAAGAATAATGTATTTATTCGAGCCATGAAATCTCCCCGAAGAAGTTCAACAGTCCTTTGATGTTGCAAGCAACTTCGGGGAGTGATCCTGGCGTGCCGAGATGTTTAGCCCTGAACCCTGTATGCAGCGACTTCCGGACATGTCAGCAACATGTGGGCCTCCGTTTCTTCCTCCACCATACATGCCCTGCACAGGGGACTGTCTGTAACAACTATGGTAAATAAATGTTTGTTAAAGGTGCCGTGTCCTGTGATAGCACTTGTTACTATCCTGATCTGCGGCTTGTTCTGTCTCATTAGAACTTTGGTTAAACAACTGTTTATTTCAGGCTGGGCCTCCCTAGCTTGTCTACAGTCTACTAGATTTATCCAAAGTTGAGCGTGTTGATTAGTGAAGTGTCTACGTACCAGTGAACGAACATTACCAAAGGGGATTGATATGATTGGTTCCGGCCCTATAGTGGCCAGAGCTAATCCTCTTTTCGCCAGTTCGTCTGCTGCATCGTTGCCTCTGGATCCACTGTGTCCCTTTATCCATTGCAAAGTCACATTGTTGTGTTTACATACCTCATTTAATTGTTGATGGCATTCATATATTAGTCCCGAGTTCACCACATTGCAACTCAGGGCTTGTAGTACCGCCGAAGTCATTAACCTTCCTAGCATCTATTGCTATGGCCGCTTGAATGATACCCATACATTCCACCTGAAAGACTGTGTTGTAGATTCCCAGCGGTGTGCATATGTGGATGTTGAGGTCTTCAGAGAAAGGTCCAGATCCTACACCTTCATTTGTTTTGGAACCATCGGTGAAGACTCTAAGCTCTTTTGGGCTTAATTCCTCCGGCTGGTTGGTTCCATTTAATTGTATCTTATACTTCTTATAGAATACAAATTGTTTAGGGATCTTATCGTACTTGGCTTGTAAGATAGGAATTTTATAGTGAATTCTATCAATTATGCCTGTATGAGGGACTCTATTCTTACTCCAAAGATTTTGGGTCTTGAGTCTAATGGCAGCTAAAGTCGCTTCTTGTTGTATGTGTAGATGAAGCGGGGTTAGCTCCAGCTTCGCCTCTAAGGCTGCTGTTGGCGTAGTTCTTATGCAGCCTGTGGCAGCCATACATGCCAGTCTCTGGTAACGCTGAAGATTCTTTATAGTGGTGGCTTCATTCGTTTTGGGCCACCATACCAGAGCGCCGTATGTTATCATGGGCCGAATTACAGTTTTGTACAGCCACAGTATGATTTTTGGCATCAGACCCCATCTTTTGACAATCATGTTTCTGCATTGCCAGAAAGTTATACTAGCTTTGTTGATTTTGTTTTCTATGTGTTTATTCCAGTTGAGTTTACTGTCCAAAGTAAGACCTAAATATTTTACCTCAGAGGATAGCTGGAGTTTTGTGCTGTAAAGACTTGGGAGATAATAGTTATTCAGCATTCGTTTTGTGTGAACATTACTAGGACCGTTTTATTTGGATCGACGGTTAAGTCGTATTCCCTGCACCATGTCTCCACTATACGGAGAGCCGTTTGGGTCAGGTCGCAAACCATGTTTGCTGTCTTTCCAGAGACCAGTATTGCCAAGTCATCAGCATACTGTGTAGAAGTGATTGGCATTTAATTTGCTGATGAATTCATAAATGACCATATTCAACAGGAGAGGTGAAAGAACCCCACCCTGCAGGCAGCCTTTCTTAATCTGGATTGTTTGAGATTCACCAGTAATCTTTATTGTTCGTGTACTGAGAATGTTTACTATCTATCCAGTCAATCAGTGCCGGTTCAACTTTATGTCTACTGAGTGCACTTTTTATCCTGGAGAAGTTCGTTCTGTCAAAAGCACCTTCTATATCTATGAAGGAACCTAGACAAATTACTTTTTTTTGGATGGCCTCTTCAATCTTTGTTACTACCTGGTGAAGTGCCGATTCTGTCGATTTACCTAGACTGTAGGCCTCACTGTAGAATGTAGGTGTGCCGGGAATATGCCATCAGGTCCTGCCGCCTTGTAGGGGAGGAACCCTGAGTTACGCAGCAACCTGGGAAGTGCGTTTCAATTAGGATGCGTTGGGTTTCATCCGGCAATGTTGAGTAGCTTCCGTCGGGTTTCTTTAAAAGAGATGGATTCCGACGTGTTCTGTTTAGCTAGGATTTTTCTTATCCGATTCGTTTGTTCACAGGTTTCTATATTACCACAGAATTTACGCCACCCTGTCGAGCGTCGATACCTGATACATTTTTTGTATTTGGACTTGGCTTTCTTGTATAGTAGCCATTCTTCATCCATTGAGGTATTCATGGACCTATTTAGGGCTTTTCTTGCCTTCTTACGTTTTCTATCTAGTTCTTTACCCCACCACGGTTGATTTACCTCAGCATGTCTTGGTGGAGTGATTTCTGGACATGATTCATGGTAGCTATCCATCATGGCCTTAGTAACAGCTGCTACCTGTTCTTCTAGGAGCGACTGATCTGCTATAGTATTTGTCGCCTCAAAACCTGCGAGCGAAGACGTCAGCCTATTAAGGTATTTTGTTTTATCAGTCTTGCGGGGGTTTCTCCATGGTGGTGTAGCGGGGAAATCGACCTGTAGTACGAAGCAGATCCACCTATGGTCTGAGCATGAGACCTCTTTCGACACATGCCATCCCGTAATTAGTTTAGCTGCTCCTTCTGTTGCAAGTGTGAGGTCGATTATTGTGCGACAACGTTTGTTTATGAAAGTTGGTTCAGAACCTGTGTTTAAAATGGTTAGGTTAGTGCTAAATAGATACATATTCAACTAAAACCTTACCTCGTTCATTGGGTTTTTCCATTCCCCAGAAGGGGTAATGCGCGTTGGAGTCCGTCCCGATCACAACCTCTAGTCCGGTCCTCTCACAGAAATGCACCAGCCTGACGAGGGAGAGGAGTGTCTTCCTCCGGCATGTAGACCGAGGCGACGACTATTCTTTCCTCCTGTGTGTTTTGTAATGCTACGGCATACATGTCTCTGGAACAGAAACTGTTAATGGTTGTGCACAGATATCTTAAGTAGTATAAATACACGCTCTAGGCTTGTCATGCTCAGAGTTGTAGAATAACTTACCTTTTAGGTTGTTTAGGCCCTTGATTTTACCGGCCCCAACTCACGGCTCTTGGATTAGGGCTATGGCCGTCCGTTGAGCCTCCAACCACTTGCGTAATTGAGCCGACGCGGTTTCGCTGTGGTGGAGGTTGGCCTGCATAAGGCTAGTTTTGGACGAAGGGCACGCCATCATTGACCGCGTCCTCCCCGTCCTCGTCCAAAAATAAGCCTGCCAGTAGATCTTGGGTCTCATCGTCAGCCACCGAGTCGGAGTTGGACGGCAAAGTGCAGCTTTCCTCTTCACTCAGTAAACTGCCGCTGAGCCCGATCTCCGCTGGTGGCTTCGACTCGGTTGTGCAGGCCGTTTTGTCACTGGTCTTGAGGTCCAGTGATCCTGCTGCCTCGGTGTCCATGGCATCAGTGTCCGCGGCTTTTGGATTGACCTCTTTGCTCGGTGGAGTATCATAAAATTTTCCTCCACGACCTTGGAATTTTACGTGGACTGCCCCACATATACATGCGAGGCGGCGTTCGGCTTTCAACAGGGTCGGGATATGATCCTCCGGCACCGAAACAATGAGGAACCACCCTTCCGTCTGTTTGTCGGCCTTGAGTAGCAGCCAATCTTTTATATTTACCCAGCGGTTCTGGTACGCCAGCACGACCAATGTCGCGTGAGTCTTTCCAGGCCCGCTGTGCGTCTGGGATGAGGATACCACATTTGACCCTTTGTGGTATCTCCGACTGCTTCTTGATGACCAGCGAGGTGTTGGATTTGAGATCGAGGGTAGCGATGTTCTCCTTCAACCAATCTAAAGCCTGTTGGTCGTCGCACCACAGCTTTAGGACACCCTCCGTGCAGACGGGTTTGCCTCTGAAGACTGGGCCCGACGCCTCAGGGTTTTGGCTACTCCAAGCCTCACTGATCATCTTCCTCTGGATAGATACGAGGATGTCGTCAGCTACTTCTTTTGTGATGTGACCTGTACGCGCACACGTTAGGGCCATACACAATTCAGCTTTGACTGCAGAAGCATAGCTGGTCTTTGCTGCCTTTGATTGCTGTTCGAGTCTTACCTTTTTATGCTCGCCTCTCGGCGAGGTGGTCTTGTCCAGCCTCCTTTTGGCTGCTCTTTCTTTTTTACCAGGACGCTTGGCCACTCTCTGCTTCCTGGCGGATTTCTTGGAACCGGTTCCAGCAGCCGCACCTTCCACTTGGGCAGGATTTTTATCCTTTCCAGTTTCAGTACGACTACTGGGTCCAGGTCCAAGCACAGCAGCAGCTTGCCCAGCCTACTTAGTATTAGTTTTGGGAGCAGCCAGCTCTCTGCCCGTTCTTTACGCGCTTTTTCTCTCTGCTTCCTGTTCTTTTTCTTTACCTTACTTCCGCTCCCTGGCTAGATGGACCCACTTGTATTAGTTTTGGGAGCAGCCAGCTCTGCCCGTTCTTTACGGGCTTTTTCTCTCTGCTTCATGTTCTTTTTCTTTACCTTACTTCCGCTCCCTGGCTGGATAGACCCACTTGATGGTCCGTCGGGTCGGTTAGTCACCTTTTTGGATGCCTTGCTTTTCCCTTTACGGCTTACCAATTGCCAGCCAGCTGAGAAGAGGTCTTCCGTTCTAAGGGGTTCCTTAGGAGTATTTCTACTCGCGGTCCCTTGTTCCCTATCTGCATCCAGCTCCGAGGAACTGGAGTGGTGGAGGTTGGCACTGACCTTAGACATGCCACGATGGTTATGGAGAATGTTTAAAACGGTCTTAGTTGTTACTCCAGTCATTTCTGCGATCTGTTTTTTCTTCAGACGAGCATCTTGAAGAACAACTTGTTCAACTTTTTCAACAATGTCTGAGGAAGTTGCCTCAATCGGTCGGTCTGAGCAATAATCATCTTCAATTGAGTCTCTGCCTTGTTTTAAAAGGCTATGCCATTTTTAAATCATCGTTTTTCCAGGGTAAGAGTCCCCGTAAACAGATGACGTCTCTTCCATAATGATATGTGGCGTTTTTGCTTGCTTTGTGAGGAACTTAATCACGGCACGAAATTCAATTTTCTCCTTAGTTAGTGTTTACTTTCCGATTGACTTGTTTATCCTGTGATATCTCAAAGGTTAACGAACCAATCTGGCTTAAACTTGGTATTTATAGTTGTACCACCAAGTAGTGATAGTTAAAAAAAAATCCCCCATTCCCTCTTTAACCCCTCCGTTTCACGAACTTTTTGACCCGCCTCGTAGCTTGAGCGAGAATTGTATATAGAATCTGCAGTAAGGTTGCTTTCAGATGAAAGCAACCTTCATGTAGCAACTTTCTCGTCGTTAGCGTTGTTAGAAATGAGTACCGCGTAAACATACCGAAGACCAGAAAGGATGTCGGGTGGATGAAAATTCATGATGAAGAAATCGACACTGCCCACGACCTAGCGTCGCACCTAGCTCCGTCGAATATAGCTTTATAACTATGAACCCAAAACAAACATGCATTAGGTACATTTTTAAATGTTTTTAAGAGACGTTGCATTGTTATTGTACTCATCAATAAGGAAATGACCTATGGCCTAATGAAGGAGATCTTATCGTTTATTTTGCACTCGACGTTGGCTCGGTATGCTAAGCGTATGTTGCTTAACAGTCGTATAGAACCAGGAAACGATCTGAGTTTTCACCTTATCAATCATATACTTGTATGTGGAGTAAAGCGAAACGCACGACTCACTTATCATTCAGATTTGTTTGATTCGATTGCGCCTGGTGACCCGCCATTACGCAAGGAATGCGCAAGATCCAGTACCCTCGTAACATCTACATTATAATACAAAGTTACGAACGAATTAGTTAATGAATGCTCTGCCAGCAAAACAATAACAAGGGTGTACTTACAGGGGTCGGTCTGTAGTAAATTTCTATGGAACTTGGTGGTGGATAAGCTCTTGCATATGAGTATGCCGAAGGGTTGTTCGATCCAGGAGTCCGCCGATGACATTCTGCTTCTGGCCCGCAATAGGGGCTCAAAAGAGCTCGAGCACAACGCCAACTGTGTGCTTGCCGCGACGATGAAATGGGGAAGGGCGATGAAGACGTCGCTAAAACACAGGCTATAACGTTCACCAACAAGGCTGCCAGATGTACGCTGCATTTTTCCGGTCACACAATATAATTTTCAAATGAAATAATTCATGAAACACGTTTATTTTGTAATAAATAAAACTCGCGAATTATATACACAAACTCATATTATTCGTCAAACCCACTTGGGGTATACATTACGAAAACATTTAAATCATATATCAATTTGGAATAGAGCCCATAATTTGTTATGCAGGCTCCATCCGGCAGTCTGCCAATGAGTACCGCCGTGTTGCCGACAAGCTGCTCACTGTAGCCTACATCTCTCTTCCGACAAAAATCAAGGAGATAGCGGACAATGAGTGCTCTCGAATTATTCATACATCAATATATCTTTCCCACAATATTACTCTGGACGTATCTGAACAACCGAAAAAGCTCCTTCATCCATCACTGCGCAGCCCATAATTTATATAATGAAGAGCTACCATTCAGTGACGGAACAAGTAATAACGCTGAAAATTGCTGCAGAATATACACCGATGGCGGTGAATACGATGCAAGGGTAGGCGTTGCTGTGTGCAACCAAATCGGATAGGAAAACCTTGACACAATTACAACTGCTCGCCTCATGCTCGGTGTTTCAGACCGAATTCTCGCTATTTCCAAAGCATGTAAGTCGGTCAAGAAGTACACCGTTACCCCAGTTCATATATTTCATGACAGTAAATCTGGCCTTCAGGAAATAACGAATCCAGATAGCCATAACTCTCTTGAGGTATCCATCCACAATAACCTTATACGAATGTCGCAACCTCAATTTTTGACCTTCACTGAGGAAATACTAATAAACTAATAATATAATAATAACTTGCAGGCTGATGCCGCAGCGAAGACCGCTGCTTTATGTCACCGATCTTATGACTACTCGGAGTTCCCATTAAGTTACATTAGATATCAGAACCGAGAACAAGAGTTAAAAGAGGCGAAAGACTTTAACGAACAAGCAGGAAAATATATTTACGCAAGTGTGAATTAATAATGCCTTTTCCTTAGGAATGGTTCTGTCATCACATATTTTCCATATTTATCGTGATATACAGGTGTCCTGTTTTTTTTTATTGAATATTATTTCTGACTAGATGTACTGCATGTTTATTGCAGTTTCCCAACAACGTGAACAATTTCTTTAGAAAAAATATTAAAGTTACAAATTTAAAATACTGCGATGTTAAAAAAAAGTACTACATCCTGGATGCCCATTGGCTTGACAAATAGTGCACTGAATGAAGATTTAAAAACAATAAAACAAAAAACAATTTGTAATAAAACAAAAAAGTTATTGCTATTTCATTGCTGAAGGGCCAAATTTTTCGATAAAAGATTTTTGCTTATTTTGCAGTACGTCTCAAAATATTGTAAAAATTTGAGATTGTGGCCCAAATTAGAGAGGTGGAACCAAAACTAGCAACAAAACAGGTTTACAAGTTAATAAATTTTTAAAAACACTAATGATATAACGAATAATATTATGAAACAAATAAACCAAAAAATATTATTATTATTATTCATTTATTTTTCATAACAGATGTTCAAAATGTCCACCCCCTGAGCTGATACATAGCCGACACCTTCTAATAAACGAACATTTGATTCGTTGTGCATATCCAGCATTATTAATTACTTGAGCAGTGGTTTGGTTACGCCCACGCAGTCCTTCAATATTAGCAATAGACTTCTTGTACACAATCTCTTTCAGACATCCCAGTAAAAAAAGTCTAAGGGACTTAGATCGGGAGACCGTGGGGGCCATAAAATAGGTCCTAGGTGTTCAATCCACCTTCGTGGGTAATTTTCGTTTAAAAAGTTTCTCACTCCTAAGGCGTAATGCGCAGGACAGCCATAATTTTGCAGCCACATTCTTCTGCGTGTTTCTAATGAAACATTCTCCAGGAGAAGATGGAGTTCACTTTCCAACAAAATTAAATAACATTCTGCATTAAGAGTCTCTCGCATTAAGACTCAAATGGCAAATTACTTGTCCGTCAATAATTATGCCCGACCACAAATTTATTTTGAATTGGTATTGTAATCTTTCCTGCCTTTTTAAGTGTGGATTTTCCAACTGCCAGCTCTGTGAATTGTACAGGTTTAAATATCCATCTTTCCGACAAGAAGATTCATCGCTTCACAAAATAGTATTAAACCAACCCTCGTCTTCTCTTATTTTTCGTAATATTCTTCTGCAAAAAATGACTCTAGCTCGATAATCTCGACGCTGGAGACTCTGGACACGTTGAACATGGAAGGGACGGAAGCCATGAATCCTTCTTAAAATTACTTGAGCTTTGCTCTTGTAACACCAGTGTGCCGGGTCTTCCTTCGCGAACGCCACCAACGCGCCGTCCAGAAAATCTACCTCCGGTCAAGGAGTTATGTACTCTTATGAACACACGGTGGTCTGGGTGCTGTGCGTTCAAGTATCTCTCTCTGTAAAGTTCAGCAGCTGCTCTAGCAGTACCTTCACAGACTCCGTAAATGGAATGATAGTAGCCACAGAATGCACAAAACTCTTAGTCCGGAAGAATGCCAAGTCGTCGTGGTCACAGAATCCAACATCCAAATCACAAAACAAACAAATCAAAGTCGAAAGTACAATTTCGAGTCCATAAATAGCAAATGAGATCCGAGAAAGCATATAGCGTATGCGACGTGAAATAACGCACTGAGCATTAGAAAATAAATAGGAAACAACATAAGAAATTGGAAATTTCAAGGACCGGATTATCTGTCTCTTTTACTCACTCCTAACCAAGTTCCGAGCTTACTTGCTATCTCTCCCAGGCGCTGCATTCATGGGCGCAAGGATGGGCTCAGGCAGCAATATCAAGGTCAACACGAGCACTTCTGTGTCGTTCATAGACAAAAATAATAGTCATTCATTGACAAAAATAGGTTAACATAGCAAGTGGATAAAATTGATTAACTTGAAAACCTGTTTTGTTGCTATTTTTGGTTCCACCTCTCTAATTTTGGCCACAATCTCTAATTTTTACAATATCTTGAGATGTACTGCAAAATAATACAAAAAAAACTTTTATCGAAAAATGAGACCCTTCAGCAATAAAATAGCAATAACTTTTTTGTTTTATTAAAAATTGTTTTTTGTTTTATTAAAAATTGTTTTTTGTTTTATTGTTTTTAAATCTTCATTCATTGCTTAATTTTTCAAGTTAAAGGGCATCAAGGATGTAGTACTTTTTTTTAACACCACAGTATCTTAAACTTGGATGAAAAATCTTGTCTCGTAGAAATTGGCAACTTTAATATTTTTTCTAAATTAACTGTTCATATTGTTGGGAAATTGCAATAAACATGCAGTTACACTTCTAGGTAGAAATAATATTCAACAGAATGGCATAAAGTATACGTATTAAAGTGATAAATTTTCGATAAAATCATAAAAATCAAAAAATCTTGAAAAATGTAATAAAATTTTATAATTCTTTTTTCTTTTCATAGGAATACTTAAGCAGTTCTCATAGGGCACGATCTCATCTCTCGCCACATTTCGTTTTGACTACTATTAACAGGACAACCTATATAATATTATATATGTACTTTAGTAGATTTATGTATTTTAATTCGCTTTCTAACGCCTTACCTTGGTTTACGTCGACATCTAAAGCTATCACATGCTAAAAATGTTTATTGCAATGATAACATTTATTACCCTTAAATTATATGTATTTGTGTACTTTTGTATTAATATATTAGTATTATTATTAGATAATCAAAAGAACCTCCAAGTGATTTTCGATTGCTATTATAATATGAGTCGCTTCATTCTTTGATATAATTGTTTACTAAGTAGATCTTCAGAGTTCAAAGGTTTGTTTTATTTAAGTGTAAGTGATATGCATAGGATATACTTAAATTCAAACCACTTTTAAATCATAGAGGTTTTAAGTAAAAGTCGTAACTTAAATTGAAAATTTAAAAAACCCCGGAACACAACGATCTGATGATCTTCAAACGGCAATACCGATTTTAATAGAACATGTCTAAGAACCACCGCTAGAAATTTTGCTTTAAAAAAAAACGGCACCCAAATCGATTCACCCCATAAGAGCTACGGTGTCACATACAGACAGACACACATAGCGGTCAAACTTATAACACCCCTCTTTTTACGTCTGGGGTTCATAGTTATAAGTTTATAATAGAATCTAGACAAAACCATGACAATCTTCAAAAACATTTAATATTTTATACAACCAAAAATAACCATGAGACGCTCTGTCTTAGACTTAACTTAGATTATTAAACTAATTATTGGTAGGACACATGACGGCGTTTGCGAAATCACTTTCTCTTACAATCGGTCTATTATAGAAACGGGCAAAGGCCGTGTCCGTCTATACTGAGCCCCGCGGCCAGTGCGGCTGAGGTAGCGGCGTGGCGCGTGCTGTGTGACACCGCTCACCCCCAGAACCTGCTTAATCTAGCGGCTTATAGCGCCTTTGTGGTATTTTTTGTACGTCAACAACAGTTTATCTGCATTCGAGGTGCTCATAATCATCATCATCATTACAGCCCCTCACAAGTCCACTGCTGAACATAGGCCTCCCCCAAGGAATGCCACAAAGCACGGCCCTGAGCCACCTGCATCCATCGACTTCCTGCATGTCTTACCAGGTCGTCACTCCATCTAGTCGGGGGACGCCCTACACTTCGTCCGCCGGTATGAGGCCGCCACTCGAGAACCTTTTTTCCCCATCGGTTGTCGGTTCTTCGAGCTATATGGCCGGCCCATTGCCACTTCAGCTTACTAATCCGTTGGGCTATGTCGGTCACTCTGGTTCTACTGCGGATATCCTCATTTCTAAGTTTATCACGCAGAGAAACTCCGAGCATAACCCTTTCCATAGCTCGCTGAGCGACCTTGAGCTGCCTCATCCGGCCAGCAGTGAAGGACCACGTCTCAGTTCCATAGGTCATCACTGGCAACACGTACTGGTTGTAGTCTCCTTTTCAAGTTTTGAGGTATACCTGACGAGATGTGCCGTAATTTCCCGAACGCTGCCCAGCCGAGTTGAATCCGTCGATTGACCTCTCGGTCGAAGTTGGACTTACCTAGTCGGACTATTTGTCGCAGGTAAACATACTCGACAACAACTTCGAGCTTAGTGCTCCCAATAACTACCGGCATAGGTGTGACATGGACGTTATACATGATCTTTGTTTTGTCCATGTTCATCTTAACACGTATCCGTTGGGAGGCACTATTGAGGTAATTGAGCATAGTGCTTAGGTCCTCCAGCGATGCTATAAGAACTATATCGTCGGCAAATCGAAGGTGAGTGATGTACTCGCCGTTGATGTCAATACCGTATCCTTTCCAGTCCAGAAGCTTGAAAACATCTTCCAATGCAGCGGTGAAGAGTTTCGGGGATATAACGTCACCCTGTCTTACACCTCTCTGCAGTTGGATAGGTTTCGTACTCTGGTTCTGTACTCGGATAGCCATCGTAGCCCTACTGTACAAACACTTCAGCACTTTGATATACCGACAGTCAACTTGGCACTGCTGAAGGGACTGCAGCACCGCCCAAATTTCGACGGAATCAAAGGCTTTCTCATAGTCCACATACGCCGGACATAGTGGCAAATTGTACTCCTCGGACTTCTGTACAATTTGCCGAAGGATATCTATGTGGTCTATAGTGCTAAAGCCTTTTCGGAAAACGGCTTGTTCGGGAGGCTGGAAGTCGTCAAGTCTGCATGCGAGACGATTCGTAATGACTCTCGAAAACATCACGTAGACGCGGCTCAGAAGGGAAATCGGTCTACAGACCGATTTCTTTTTTTTCCGATTGAAGGTCTTCAAGAGCGTTGTCGCCTTTCTTGACGAACAAGACCACCCCACTTCTGCTCCACGTCTCCGGTGTAGTGCCACCATGGAGGACGGAATTGAAGAGCTTCGGAAGGACTTCAAGTACCGGTTTTCCACCCGCTTTCGGAAGCTTCGCTGTTATTCCATCCTCGCCTGGGGCCTTGCCGTTTTTAAGGTGCTGGAGAGCCACTCTAATCTCGACCATACTGACGTCTGGAATATCATCGACATAGTGTCGGATAAGACTTGCTCTTGGATCGTTACTCACACTTTCGTGTGGCTCCAACGGTGACGTGTATAGCTGCCCATAGAACCTCTCAATCTCACTCAAAATCTCAGGTGTCCCGGAAACGACGCTGCCACACTCGGTCTTCAGCTTCGACAGTTCGCTCTTTCTGGCGGACAGATCTCTAGCAAAGACTGGAGCCCTGGTTCCTCTCGATCGCTTCTTCAATACGAGCAGTATTAAAGTTGCGTAAGTCCCGCCGCATGCATTTGGAGATCTGCCTGTATGCTGCCAATTCTACTGAAGACTGCAGCTTCATTTTCCGTCTAACAGCCATGAGATTAAGAGTGTGATGGGAGAGTTTTCGTGTTCTTCTGCGGCGGGTCTTGCAAAACTTAGCTCCGACCGCATGGACAGTTTCCACGAGCTTGTCATTCATATCGTCCACTCCATTGCAATCTTCTAGGCACTGAAAACGGTTTTGTAGCTCGAGCTGAAAGGTTTCGGGACTTTGGATTAGAGCACGAAGGACGGAGCGGTGACTTCGTTGGACGTGACCTCTTCAACTTAACGTTTAGGTTCATTGTGCCTCTCACCATTCGGTGATCGCTGCCGGTTTTCACCCTCGCGATCACTGAGACATCACTGAGCAGTTATTGTCTGGTCGTCATAATGAAGTCAATCTCATTTATTGTCGAACCGTTGGGGTTCGATCAGGTCCACTTCCTGTGGGGCCGCTTCTGGAAGAAAGAGTTCATCATAAAGGGTCCCTCTTTCTCCATGAAGTCGGCCAGCTGCTGGCCCCTCGGGGTCCGTTGCCCTATTCCAAATTTCCCTACCTTCAGCTCACCGTTTTCTCTTGTGCCTAGTTTTGCGTTGAAGTCTCCCATTAACACCGTATAGTGGGTTTTGGAGGAATGCATGGCTCTAGATATATCCTCATACATTTCCTCCACCTCCTCATCGGGATGATCCGAGGTTGTTGCGTAAACCTGTATGACCTTCAGCGAATACCGTTTGGTGATTCTGAGTATAAGGTACGCAACCCTCGTCGACACACTCAATCTTTACAACGTTGTTAACGAGAGACTTGTGGACGATAAAACCTCCTTGGGACAGATGGTCGCCCTCCCGGTGATGGAACAATTTTCTGGATTCGGGGATTACCATGTCCTCCTCCTTTCTTCGGACCTCAGATAATCCTATGATATTCCAGCGCAACTTGTCTATCTCTTCTTCCAGCTCCAGGATCTTCTCGTCAGTCCTCAGGGTGCCTGCGTTATATGCTGCCAGGTCGAGTCATATTAGGTGGCAACCGAACCTCCACCGGAGATTCTTAGCACCCCCTGCCCCGCCGTTACTATGGTCGCCACCGTAGCCAGGAATAGTGGGGCCGCCGGGGACTGGGTGCCGTCTCTTCGTAACTTTAATCATGGGGGGTATATTGCCATAGTTGCCACATTTGGCGAGCGGGTTGGCAACCGCAGTTTTTTATTGTTGCTTTGCTGTTATCAGAAAGATGCTGCTGCCCATCTTCTATCTCAGTTTCCCTCTGTCGCCTCTTACGACACCCACGGGAAGATATGGGGTAGTGGGTATTCTTACCCGCCACTACACGGGGGCTCATATTATTTGTCACAAAAATATAATGCTTGAGGGCTGAAGCAGGGCATATATTTATGTTCACGTAAAAGAAAGGCAGGAATGACTCAGGCTGATCACGTCCTGGGCCAGAGGTTTTTATTGTCTGTTGTGGCTATCTTAACACGTTTACTTAAGGCTTTAAGAAGCCTGAATGACCTTGATGAAACGGTGACCGCAGAGATTTTAGCCGACGTCAACACCGTCTAGCGACTACTTCCTGTATTACTTAGAAAAGTGCAAAGATTAATAGACCGCAGAGGTGACAAGTATATAAGTGATATACTGCCTATTATGCTTGCGCGTCACTGAGAGTTATGTCGCGGTTAAGCATCTCCCATTACATTGCACGATGTGGTGCTGTAGCTTCGCCCGGTAGACATCACGAGCTATCAAGTGTTTTAGTTTTAAGTACGTAAGAGTTTTTATTATATTCGTTGAATCGTATTTATTTGTGTCGTATTAGTAGCTCTGGGTCTAAGCGCTCGCTGTAAATTTCGCCCGGGTTTGATCTCCGGCAGCACCAATGTAATTTTTAATTGCAATTTTGAGTGATGATTTAGTACGTGCTCGGCGGTGAAGGAAAACATCGTGAGAAAACCTGCATATGTCTGAGGAATAAGAAAAAAAATTCGAGGACATGTGAAGTTCGCCAACACGCATTGGGGCAGCGCGGCGGACATTCCCTTGCCCTAGAACCCTCTCCGAAGTGAGAGGAGGCCTGTGCCCAGCATAGCGACTTACATAGCCTGTTACTTTACTTTTGTATCGTATACATATGCAATATTCATATTCGTTTCAGATACAGAAGGGTACCTAATGCTGACAAAAATATCATGTGGAGGCCACGAAAACGTAAAACATTTTTGTACCTATAAAATGTTCTAGTGATTGTCAGTCATTTCATAAGCCACATTTTCTATAGAGTTTAGAACGTGTTTAGAACGATTCAGATAGCGCAAAAATAATACAAAATATTATGGGAATTATTTATTAACAATATATACATTTATAGGTATTTATAAATAAAATAATGAACAAGCTGCAAGGTTCAACTGATAGTGTTTCTTGTAAAAACAAGTGTAAAATTGCTGTTCTCATTTTTATCAATGGTGAATTGATGAAACGTAGACAAGATCACTTTATATAAAATATATTTAATTAAATTGGCACATGACGTATTTGGCCTTCTACTTAAAACTCGGCGGAAATTTGAAAAGAAAGATTTTGTCGGTTTTTAATTCTCTTGTGTACACCACTTTTCACAGAAGTATTGTTTACAACTGGCGTGGTTTCCAAAATCATGATTAAATGTCAGCTCTATATCGTCAATCAGATCCTGAACTTTTTTGACATTTATTTTTGTGTCTTTTTGTTATATCTTGTAACCTTTTCAAAAACTGACACAAACGCATTAGTTTATTATTTGTTATATTTTTTTCTATAACGTATTAGGTATCTTGGATAAGTTTGTATTTTTTTTTTCACAATATTTTTGCAATAAATTTTTTGAAACCTGGTAAATTTTTTTTCCATACCATTTGATGGGCCTCAGTATAATGCCAGTTGTGCTCTTTGGCTGAAGTTATTTTCAATTGCAGGCAAAACAATCTCTAAAACAAAATTTTACCTCTTCTCCTTAAAATTTTTCTATAAGTCCATTTACAATAACAATTTTTGTTAACAGTTATGAGTGTAACATTTTTATCAGCTGCTGTATTCACAGTGCCTTGAGCAACACTTTGCCGGGTTCTTTACAGAAAATAATAGTTTAAAAAAAAAAAAAACAGGCGTTTGTAGATAACCGCGTGGGGTGTTTTTTCAGATATTTTTATAATGACGCTAATTTTATAAATATCCACAAAAATATCATAACAAATGACATCAAGCACCCCACGCTTTATTACAATAAAATGATTTTTTATGTTAATCACTATTTTTATTTTAAACTTATTGAAAATTATTTTCTACTTTTTAGTTCGGTTATCTACAAAAGCATGTTTATTTAGTTTTTTTAAACCATTATTTATTTTCTATTTTTTAGTGCAGCAAACTACAAAAGCGTGTTTTTTTTTGTCCGTAGGTCTTTTACGCGGCTTACAGTAGATTTAATTGTGTAGAAATCGTAGTTGTTTTGTGAATTCATCGCAAATCCTGAGGATCCTGGCAAGGATAATGGGAACTTAAATGATTGCATTGTCATCGGTCCTTGATAAGTGTGCGAAGTTTTAAATCAATGTGACGTTTGGAAGGGGATGAAAATCACATTCAAAACTTCCGTTACATACTCGTAGATACATATCAAGCTAATAAAAGCGTGTTAAGAATGATGCTGGCTTTGGTATTTCTTATTTGAAATAATTCGTAGGCGTAGTGATGCAGAAAACTGTCCCAAATATGAACGGCCACTACCGATGAATATAATCCCTGCTATGTTACACCTATTTACATAGAGCTCGCGGGTGATTACAGGGCGAAGGAGGAGGCACGCTCGCGCGAATATATTCAATTTCGGGGAAAAATGATATTTTCTCGAGTAAAACGGCGAATAAAAATAAAACTCTCAATTAAAAATATTAATATTTTTAAGACCTTTTTTTTAGTGTAAAAACTATTTAAATAGCTTGTGCCGTTCTGGAGAAATTTTGCAAATTATGACCAAGGTAGGTTTTTTTTTTCTAATAAGGGGTTGACAAAAATACAATTTTGTTCAATTAAAAACATTTATTATATCCTCTTCTGTCACACTGTATTTTTTCTTTGCCGATTAAATGAACAGTTATTGTGATTTTTTACTTAAATATCCAAGAATTTAGGCATTTCAACCGCACTTAAGGCCTTAAGTAATTAAGATGTTCTGCATTTTTATGAAGGAAAATGTTTGAATAATGTGTGCCGTACGGAGTGCTAACAAAAAGATAAGTTATTTGGTGATTTTTTCGAGACGTTCTAAGTTTGGGTACCAATTTGATATACAATTAAGGGCCAACTGTGATCCCATGTTGATGTATATTTGGGTCGGCTTGGGTTACGTTTATATGCGCCCTTTATCAAGTTTTTGATCCATTCGGCTCAGCCGGTGTTTTCGTTTAGAAATAATGATAGGGCTGAACGATGACTGTTAAAATAGCAACCCTTATTAATTTACTGTGTTAAAAATGTTAGTACTAAAGTTTTTGAGCCTTTCGTAACATTAAAGTTATTAAGCGTACGAAATTCCCACCAAAGTTTGAGAGTAGCGTCTAACAGTGCTGTCGAACAGCGATGAGAGCATTTGGTGTAGTTGGTCTGGTAGCGCGCGCGGCTCGCGCACGCCGACCGCAGACCTTCGCGGCACCCAGGGTAAACTTGGAGTGATGCTCCTTGTAATGGAATTTCAAAAGATAATTGTTTGAAATCCGAGACTTTGTTCAGCAAATACTCGACTTCAGACACAAGTTTGTCCCGGTACTCGGCGACGTTTCCCCGAGAAATATTGGCACGGCCGGTATATAAGGCATCACCAGTGTTGTCGTCAGCATAGCAATGAATGCAACATATCATTGATATGCAGAAGAAACAGCGTTGGTGATAGCACGCAGCCTTGTGAAACACCAGCGATGATAGGCTTGTAATCAGAGCATGCACCGTCAACTACGACCTTGATGCTCCGATCAGCAAGGAAACTTGTGATCTGTTTGCACAATTTCTCGGGAAGCTCATAGGAAGGGAGCTTCGAAAGAAGCGCTTTGTGCCAGACCCGATCGAAGGCCTTCGCTATGTCTAAACTAACGGCCAATGCCTCCCCCTTGGACTCTACTGCCTCCGCCCATCTATGAGTCAGGTAGACCAGAAGATCACCAGCTGATCGACCCTGACGAAAACCGTACTGGCGGTCACTAATCAGCTGGTGATCCTCAAGATACCTCATGAGCTGGCAGTTTATAATGGATTCCATTATTTTGGAGAACAAGGAGGTGATGGCGATAGGCCTGTAGTTAGACGGGTCTGAGCGGTCGCCTTTTTTAGGGATCGGGTCCAACCGATTGGTCCACTAAACCTGTCTTCCATGAATTCGGGACTACGCCTTGGGAGTAGGAGTACCGGAAAAGGCGCGTTAAAACCGGTGCCAACCCCGGAGCACACGTCTTCAGCACAATGGGAGGGACTCCGTCAGGCCCACTCGACTTGCTGACGTTCAGGGTAAGAAGTGCTTTGCGAACCGAGCGCTGTGTAAACTGCACATCCGGCATGGATCACTCACACCGCGGGATGGTCGGTGGTGTGTTCCCCCCGTCATCAAGAGTCGAGTTGGACGCAAAGAGAGAGCCTAACAGCTCGGCTTTCTCCTTTGCGGCATGGGCCTGTGAGTCGTCCTCTCTGTGCAGAGATGGAAGAGATGGCTGACAGAAGTTCCCTTGGACATCCTTGGCGAGAGACCAGAATGCACGGGTTCCCGAAGGAACGCGAACTAGCTTCTCGCCAATTCTGCCGATGAGCTCAGACCTTGCCTTGGCAATGACTCTTTTGAAGGACCTGGAGGTGGAATTATACTTCTTTTTGAGAGCGCTGGTGTTTATATCCCGAGACGTTGATGCGTCAGCCCCGGTAGCGAGCCTCCATAGAAGCCGAGAAGCCGGGCTTGCCCTATCAAACTGCTCAATCAATAATATCAACTAATAAAATAACTCGTAAACTGTTTCAAACTATTTCAAATTTCCCGCGCGCTTCTCTGTCGCTGTAGCTGACCTGTTCTACACAGGCCATAGATTATTGTATATACACAGGCCTTATAACGTCAACACGCGGCAAAACTGCGCGATTAGGTTGTCATAAAAATTAGTCGTCTCTCTCGTACGCGTGGGCTTTTACCGGGCTTTCGAGAAGACGATCGCTCCCTTTCTAACCTGTGGTAAAATGTTCTGTAATGAAATATAACTACGATTGTTTATATAGCAATTTGTACGCAGCCATAAGCCCGGCTTTTAGTGTGAAGTTAGTCATTAGAACACTCCTTTAGATACCTTTGCAAGTTCACTTCACATTTCAATGTTTACTCTGTGTAATTACGTGAGCGAATAAATATTGCGAGTTGAAAATTTATGCTTTTTTATAGATCTTTAGTGAAAATGGAGGATAATAGTGTTCCTTGTGATAAATTGAAGTGTGTTAAAGTGCTAATCGGCGAGGAAAAGGTAAAATCGAAAAAGAGAAAAGGTAAATTTTTATAAAACTGCTAAAACAACAAAACCATATCTTGGGCTTGCCCTAGTTTGGAGCCCTGGCTTCGCCACTGGTCAGCCCAGGCCCGGTAGCACTCCTGCTTATAGCGTGATGCTATTTTACAGGAGCGACCAAACCATGGCTGGGATCTGCCTCCGATGGGCACTACAGAGGATAGAATAAAAAGTTCCATACCCTGAAGTACCACATCAGCGACAGAATCAGCACAGAATCAGCAACAACGCTGGGATCGTCCGGCGAGAAGCAAATCCGCCCCCAAGGGTAGGATGCAAAAAAGACCGCATCCTATCCCAATCGGCCGACCTATAGTGCCAAACACGGCGGCAGTCTGCAGAATGCAAACGCGACGTTAGAGTGAATGGCACTTCACTCCGGACAGGACAATGGTCCGACGAGCCTAGAGGGGCGTCGACGGAAACCTGATATCCGTCCGGATGAGAGGTCAGCAGAAGGTCCAACAGGGAAGGTGCATGATCCTTCACATCTGGAATCCGCGTAGGCGAAATAAACAGCTGTGTAAGATCATATGCCAAGGCAAAGTCATAAACAAATCTCGTCGCATGATCGGTTAAACGTGAACCGAGTCATTCGCCGTGGTGGGCATTAAAATCGCCAAGGATCACGATCTCTGCGGATGGCATCTGCTGTAGCAAGGAATCTGTAGCCATTTGGACGTCGTCGATGAGTCGGTCTGTTTCGGCATTACCGCTATGGGACCTATAGAGGCACCCGTAGACGCGGGGATGGTCGTCGCTGTCTCCGCGCAGCCATATGAACAGGTCCGTTACGACCTTCAAGTCTGCCGAGGCATCGAAAACAAATGTCCTCTTTGACGTATAGGCAAACTCCAGCCCGGGGCACAAAGGAGTGTTCTAATTTGTACCCCGGGTAGGAGAGATATGAAGTATCAGCCGGAGAGGACACCTGATACTCGGTTAAAAAGAGCAAGGCCGGCTTCGCCGTCTCCAGATGGTAGTGGACAGCGTTAAGGTTGGAATGAAGTCCCCTGATGTTGCAAATGTTCACGGATAGCGTGACAGGGGTCGCCTTGGTGTTATTGCTCCGCTTGCCCCGAGCAGGTTTAGTCGCGAGCGGAATATCGCCCCCCCCCTCGCAGAACGCGGGGCTGCCTGAGCATCCACGGTCAGGATTGGAGTCGCTTGGTCGTGGATGTTCAGCGAGGGATTCTCCAGGGGTGCTGGTACCCTCCTGGGGTAGGCTGATTACATTTAGTTCCGCTACCATGTTGACGGGATGGGGGGGGGGGGGAATTGGGCTTCGGGCCGCCTGCACTCACCAAGCGAAACGCAGAGGTAAACCTCTGCTTCACGCTGGTATTCTGTGAGGTCGTGGTACCACCCCGGTTTGAGCCGGCTCATCCGTGCGACAGCAAAAGCTACCGCGTGGCTCTACCACTGTTTTCATGACAATTGGATTGTGACAAAATTTTATGTTTATTAAACTTTCCATGTTTTTAAATAACTACTGAAAAAACACGGGCTTAAAATATTAGGTCCTTACATATGAAATTAGCGTTTTGTCACTGACCACTTTGATCTGAAATATCTCCCCTTTGGTTAAGAATTCCAAATTCAAATTTATAAATTCATTTAGCTGGTACATTTGACTTTTGAAAACAGTCATTCATTTGTTTTTTCCTCATTATTTTTTTCTTTGGCGTCGCTTATTACCGCACAATGGAAAACATGAAATATCGATATATTTACGAGTACTAGTTCTACCGTGGCACCAGTGCTGCAGAAACAGCTCGAAGGGTTAATGATGTGTACGGCGCTGGTGTCGCAAAAGAAAGCATGGTACGTTTTTGGTTTCAACGTTTTAGTTCTGGAAATTTCGACCTTCAGAACCAACCCCGTGGACGGCCGGAGACCAAAGTGGAAAATGAAGAATTAAAGGCTATTGTGGAAGCGGATCCATCACAAAGCACTTCAGAGATAGCTGCAGGCTTCGGGGTAAGTGATAAAACTGTATTAATCCACTTCAAACAAATCGGGAAAGTAAAGAAACTTGAACGATGGGTACCTCATGAATTGAGTGAATCGAACTTGCAAACACGCGTCGACTGCTGTGTTACTTTGGTCAACCGACACAATAATGAAAGGATTTTAAATCGAATCATTACTTGTGATGAAAAGTGGATACTGTACGATAATCGGAAGCGCTCGTCGCAATGGTTGAACCCTGGAGACCCAGCCAAATCCTGCCCTAAACGAAAATTGACTCAGAAAAAGTTACTTGTGAGTGTTTGGTGGACTAGCGCCGGTGTCGTTCACTACAGCTTTCTAAAATCTGGCCAAACGATTACGGTAGATATCTATTGTCAGCAACTGCAAACCATGAAGGAAGAACTAGCTGCTAAACAACCGAGATTGGTCCATCGCTCTAGGCCACTGCTGCTTCACGACAACGCAAGACCACACACTGCACAACAAACAACAAACAACCACTAAGTTAGATGAGCTACAATTGGAATGTCTGCGACATTCACCGTACTCCCCGGACCTTGCTCCAACAGATTAGCATTTTTTTCGAAATTTGGACAACTTACAAGGAAAAAAATTCAACTCTGATGCGGCAGTCCAAACCGCCTTCAAAGAGTTTATTGATTCTCGCCGCCATGGTTTTTTCAGTAAAGGGATCAATGAACTACCTATGAGATGGCAAAAGTTAAAAAACGGTGTATACTTTGATTAATAAAATATATTTTACAAAAAAAAAATTGACTAAATTCCTCCCGTACAAAACGCTAATTTCATATGTAAGGACCTAATAAGTCAGTTGGCGTATACTAGACGATACTTTTGCGATCACTCGAAGTGCGTGTAAATTTTGGGGATTTTCCTATACTAAAGTCCTACGATGACGAGTGGGTAGCGGGTTTGAGTTTGAGGAGCGCGCGAAACGCCGCTTATTTTATAGTAATTTTATTTTGTGTATTACATTCTTTTAATATGGATCTATTTAAAAAATAATTTCTGTTACATATTCTTTACCGAGAAAAATGCATAATACATTTCTCCTACAAATAGTTGCAAGTTTGAAATTAATCACGACATTATACTTGAAACAACCTTTTTTTAAATATTTTTCCCAAATCTCTAATTAATAATAACGTGGTTTATAACATAAGTATTCAATAACAATGTGTATTGGCTGAAGGAATATTCACTACTCCAAATCATCCCGTGGGTGTGGTAAAAGGCAGATGGAAACCAGGAGATGGGTAACGGCATCTTCCTAACAACAACTAGATCCAAAGTAAAAAACTGCGGTTGCCAACACGCCTGGCAAAAGTGGAAACTATGATAAATACACCCTGATGAGGTTATCCGTTGGATAGGCTTATGTTCAGTAGTTGACTTTGATAGATCGTAATTAATTAATGAACAATGTATATTTGATCTCAACATAATTTTAGAAACTGTTAGAACTCGTCAAAACATCGTCATTTACGTAGCGGAACTAAGAATTTTTCTCGTTAAGTGACTTCGTATAATGTTTTTTGTAAGATAATTTATAATATAAAATAAATATGAACATATTAAATATTATTAGGTATTCAAGAAGAGATATGGAATTTTCATAAACTACCAGGACATTATTAAAAATATTTTCATTATTATTTCTAATATTTTTAAATTTAAAGTTTCTGAGATTAACTCTATCTAGAAAAAAATACTGGAAATAACTATTATACTTCGCTTTTAGCACTAATGTTATAATAATATATAAATTTAGACGAAAAACATTTTTATTATACCTACTTTATTGTACAAACCATAACAGTGTACGATTCCCTCGAGGATGAATCTGTTGATTGATGTAACATGTATGTAAGCTGCTACTTTTTTACTTTTCATGGGGCAATATATGCATTTAAAGAAAACACGAATTAAGTAAATTATAATATTTCTCCTTGGCAGTAAAAAATAGCTGCAATGGTTGCAACATATAAGATATGATCCGCCATCAAGAAAGATACTGTTGAGGGGACTATTTACACACAAACCTTTGGGGTGCGCGCGCCGCGCAGCGGCTCGCTTTGATAAAATGCTGTATCTGCCGTGTCAGAGATCTCACAGTGGCCATAGGTATGTCGGCACGTGTCGTTTAGTTCAGATGCAAATAACATTTTTAGAAATATTAAATTTAGTTAGTTACTTTATTAGTAACGCTAAAATTCCATTCATAGTACACCTATCCGTCCCTAAAACGACCAACGGGTTGTTTGTTACATACTGTATAAATTGTTTAAACCACTGTGATTGTTTAAATAAGTATTAACCTTTATTTTTAATAAAAGATCAATTTATGAAACCCACATTTCCCATATTACACAAAACATTGATAATATTTTAAATTTTTTCATAAATAAAAAAAAATTGTTAAAATAATACCTAGAAAACGTACACTCTTTGCCGTCAGCTATTAATTACGGGCTCGCGAACTTCGCTATGAAACAAGCAAATGACACAGAAGAAATTGCAAATGGCTACATACAATGCGTGTTTTTTGTGACATTCATGAACATCCTACGAAGACGAACGCGTGATGAATATGTAACTTGTGCGAAGCACCAAAAGTAATTTATTCATGTCCAGGGTGCGTATACTAACACTGCGCGATACGTCTGCGTGACTAGAAAATATCAATGTAGGTGTTCTATTAGAAGTTCCCACGCTCAAGGACTACAGTCTTAATTGTAAATATTTATATAATTATATATCACCGTAATAGAAAAAAAACCTAATCTCGATATTTAGGTGTCAGAGATCGATCCATTATTTAAGATCGATTAAATTTATCGATTATCCCCTAAAATCCCTTAATTCGATCTCACAATCAGACTGCCATCCATATAGCGAATGCAAGCTTAGGGATCGCGGCACAGCAGCTCAATGAACATCATTCAGTTATAAGTACCTACGTAGTATGTACTAGAAGCTATTCTAAACAAAAAACTTGTCGCATCTTTATGACAGCGGTGGCCTGCGCGGGGCGAGCGCACCGTGAACTGACTGAGATATTTGCTGCAGCGCTAGAAATTTGTTTGAACTATTAAAACATGAAGCGCTAGATCGCTTATACAGCGAACAAACTTTATTTGCGCGTGCAATATGCTTGGTAATTTCGTAACTGATGGTACCTTATAATTAGCCTAATGGCACAGAATAAATAATAGTTAAAAGAACTAATGGTTAGAGTGTGTGTCAACCACGTCGGAACGCGCGGGTTCGAATCTCGCAAAGGTGTAACTTATTTTTAGTTTTTATTTTTGTTTTTTAGTATTCTAACGCACATGCCCCACAGATCGGCAAAAATAAGTAATTATTTGCCGATTTACGTACATTTTATGGTACCTTGCGTACTTTTTAAACGTGAGGTCATTGGACTATGGAGGATTTGGTCGAAAAATGTTTTATTACCGTATTTTTTTTTTACAGAAAAGCATTTCTTATTAATATACTACCAAAACTATTGAATACTTTTATGAATGATTAAAATGAAAAAATAATAATATGTATATTTTATATGTATATAACTGGTTTCTCGAAAACGAGCCCTACGATTTGAGTGAAATTTGGTACTAAGATACCTACAAATTTACTTTACCTACAAATTTACATGTAAAACACATCTATTCAGAAAAATTGTTAATTTTTCTAATTTCGGTCACCCAGGAACTATAATATTATACACACATCATACAGCTTGCAAAAATGATTAGAAGAATACAGAATTAAATAGTAATAGGTATGTTTTGCAGTCGCGATCACGCTGTGCTTGACCGCACATTGACCCCGAGCGTGTTATCATGTTATGGTTGTAGTTCCACCATCCGCCGTGCTACAGCACCGTGGTCTCCGTGCGGGACGCGAGGGTGAAATCGCAAAATTTTCTGGCTCAATACCCACTTTTAAAGTGGGTTTTTTTAATAATTTGTTTATCGGTTTTAGTTCTCTACATAGTATAAAACAAAGTCGCTTCCTTAGATCTTTTAAAGATAGATTTTGATGCGGTTTTCATCAATAGACAGAATGATTCAAGAGAAAGATTCATATGTATAATACGTGCATTATATACAGGGTATTTTTGAAACGCTCCCGAAAACGAAGACAGATGATAGTACTAAGGATACCTATGATGATGGGTCACAAAAAAATTCGATCCCGAGGAAAAAAATCATCTTTTCACAACGTTTTATTAACTTTTTTCACGCTCCATCATGTTATTACAGTTATTTGAAACGATCTTTCACAAAAAAAAATCATGAAAATACTGAAAAATAAAACCAGCAGTGGAATTACTGAATTACAATCAGCTGACTAGGGGTCAATGTACGCGCGAACGCCGAATTCGCGCGGCCCGCAACTAGCGATGGTACCACAATACCTAATAATTTACAACACTTGTCTAAATACCTAACTTATCTACTTAACCTACTAATTTGCCACTGTGCTTGTCTCCACGTAGCCACTTTAATTCGAATTACAGGTTAAATAAACCAAATAACTGGTTCGATTCCCGCTAATGAAAAAAATACTTAAATAAAATGTTAACAAGGTTAGAATCATGCTTTTTATCCATTGTGTAGGTATTTTTATTATTCTGATTACGTGGTAAAGCCATGCTGCAGCTATATTAGTAGTATAGTTGTAGCACGAATGGGTCGGCTCGACTGGGAAGGACCACGCTCTCACAGAATACCACCGTAAAATAGCAGCTTAACACTGCTGTGTTTCGTATGGTGAGTGTAGAGAACCGAGACCCTTTTACTGGAAAAGAGGCATTCCATCTTAGTCCTCACGGGTGACAACGCATCTGCATTTTGAGTCTTTATTGAGGATAGATGTAGATGTCTATGGGTCACAGCAACCACTTACCATCAGGTGGACTGTGTGCTCGTTTGTCACCCTATACTATAAAAAAATTATAGTCCAGAATAAGTTAGTATTCAGTTATGTACCTATTCAGATCAGTTCAGTACTAAGTTATTTAAAAAATTAGGTATGAAACAGCTTACCGATCCTCCGTGACCTTATGAGATTCTTCAAGGCACATTAACATGTTGCCGTATTCACGAGCACTATAAACGTACCTACGTTAGACATTATTAAAACCAAACAAAAACACAAAACGTAACAACAAGAACAACATCATTAATTAATAAATAACAAGTAATAACGATAATAATTTAATAAACAAAATAATTCAACTATCGCTCGTGATAGTCAACATGGCACTGTCTCAAAAACTAAAATTATTGTAATATCCTTGAAGCATGTAAATTCCACAGCGCGAGGCGACACGAAGCAGCGTGTGTGTGAAAGGGAAGGGTAGAGTGAGTAAGTAGTATAACCTAATGCATTGTTTCGTATCGATCTAGGAAAGAGTTCGGCGCCCGCGAGGATATTGACCCTATTGTCAGCTGATTTTCTTTTTAAAGTTTCACTGCCGTTTTATTTTTCAGTATTTTCATGATTTTTTTGTGTGAAATATCGTTTCAAATAACTGTAATAACATGATGGAGCGTGAATAAAGTTAATAAAACGTTGTGAAAAGATGATTTTTTTTTCCTCGGGATCGAATTTCTTTGTGACCCATCATCATAGGTATCCTTAGTACTATCATCTGTCTTCGTTTTCGGGAGCGTTTCAAAAATATATACATATATAATTCTTCTGTCCGTGTGATGTGACTGAACTCCTCCTAAACGGCTGGACCGATTTAAATGAAATTTTGTATGTGATTAAATTGATTCGAGAATGGTTTAGATTCACAATTAGACCCGGTAGGTGGCGCTGTTGTCAATCCAGAAATCACCAGTGCGAAGCCGGGGAGGATTACTAGTTTAAAATAAAACGCTTTCCACCACGGCTTAGGCGGTAAGAAGAAATGTTTGAAATGTACTGTTCTTGTGACGGTAGGTATACATTGTGACACAGCTCCTAATTCAAATAATTTATCTATAACCTCAATCATATTGCGACTATATTTAAGTGTAAAATTAAGTTTCGGTGTTATAGGTCGAGTCATTTTCGCACAAAAATCTACAGCATATCCATATTGGATCCATGATAATACAGTTTGATTATTTGTTACATGAGACCAACAATTTAAGAAAAAATCAGTTGAGAGTAGTTCTGACGCAGCGCTGCCGCTCACCTCTGGTCTTTGTAGCTCTAACCTTCCTGCCAACCACGCCCCCATGTTCGATGGGTACCGAAGAGGTTACCGAAGCTACTGTTTTTCTAATTTGTGAGCTTTGCCTTCCAACTGCCTTACTGGTTTTGATGTTATCGGACAAGAAGTTCTCGAATAAAGTATTATCTCGCTCAGTCTTGTGTTACGTGCATGAAATTATTTTTCAGACTAGGCGTAATAAGTTTTATTCTATCTTTTGTCTAGGAATAATATAAATTTGTCAGAATGCGTCAGTTGTCGCTTAAATACTTCAACGCTTGAATTTTATTATACGTAGAGAGCACTGTATCCATTGCTTTATTAAAGCGTCTCGAGCTGTTGTTGAAAGCCGAAAAACTTTTTGTCATCACCCCTTACGGCGTCGGATACTGCAGCGGAAATCTCTGCGTTTAATTTCAGTGCTTGTAACATTTTACAATTTCCAGATATTCCTTGTCCTTTAGAAGATTCTCTTTTTTATCTTTAGGTAGGCCATTTTTTAATAAGGGTGTCCATAAGCTAGCTAAGCTGTCATGTGTATCATATCTGAAATTAGGTGTATCAGCTGTAGATGTCCCTAACTCTGAATGTATCTCAGGGTCTAACTTAATTTCCGCCGTAACTTCCGATGTAAATCTCTTGAATGGGCAGGGTAGGCTGTTCCGACGCTTTTTCGTCGATACAGTCGGGCGGATTAGACGAACCAGCCCCCGGTTCTTCGTTTTGAACGATATTGACCGTATCTAAAACAATCGTTTTTATATTATGATAAAAAATAATACTAAGGGTGAAATGAAAATAAAAATGTACAAACTAATGTGTTCATGTATTGTCCCGCAGACAATAAAAATTTTAGATAACGTGCGTCTACCTTAGAACGCATGTATTTTCTACGTTTAATGGCATAAATGTATGACCAGTAGTTAGCCCGCAGTATGATATCGCGATTGACCCACAGTCAATCTCGATTTAGTTAGTAATATGATTAGGATTTGTAAATCACTTATTATATTCACTATATAGAAATTTGCAAAATCGTGGGAACATATAAAAATATCAACGTAGCATTTACTCTAGTTTACTTTTCTTAAAGGAAAACACTACCTCCCATATGTTTATCTCTGCTTAGCCTAAGTCCGCCACATGTACTATTTTTGTGCATAAAAGTTTAAATAAATAAAAAAAAAGCTTCCAATATTAAAAATTGCGTAATTATCTTCAATAGTGCCAACCAAAGATAAGATGTCCTAGCGATAATAGACAAATAGTGCTGTCTCTGAATAAAGGAAAAGCCAACGAAAGGAAGATCTTGCGGTGTGACAGAGCAGAATAAGCTTCTTCTGTATATCAATAATCCTTATTTCCTAGACCTACATGGAGAGAAGTCACGTGTGCGGGTCGGATGCAGGAACCTTAAATAGCCTTGCTATAAATTCATACGAGGCGGGGCATAACAAACAAACCTGCCTCAGTGTCCACAAAAGTGTTGAACATTTTGGGGAATTCTGTTATCTTGGAAGTGAAGTGACAAATGCACCTTCTTACAGTCCAACTGATGGTAAGTGGTTACTGTAGTCCATGGACACATGCATCCAACTTTTTTTTCATAGGATAGGGTGACAAACGAGCACACAGTCCACCTGATGGTAAGTGGTTGCTGTGGCCCATAGACATCTACATCTATCCTCAATAAAGAATCAAAATGCGGATGCGTTGTCACCCGTGAGGACTAAGATGGAATGCCTCGTTTCCAGTAAAAAGGTCTCCGGTTCTCTACACTCACCATACGAAACACAGCAGTGTTAAGTTTTTTGTTTTTTTGTTTCGTTTCTACAAATATACTACTAATATAGCTGCAGTATGGCTTCACCACGTATGAAAACTTACCACGTACAAAAACTTTAAACATAGTACAATACAGATGCGTTGTCACCTCTATCGACTAAGATGAAATGCTTCTTATAAACTTAAGACCGCTACTACACAGCTACACAGCAGTGCTGGCTGGCACTGATATTTGGCGACAGGAATAGGTAAGAGAATGGTACCTACACAGACACACTCCTACACAGATAAGGAGTCCCATCATCTAGTAACAAGTCCTTTGGAAGGTTATAAGTAAAAATATGTTTTTTTTATCCTTCTTCTTTATCAGCTCTTAACACTGCTGCGTAAACTGCTGAACACGAGCGTCATCCATTGTAGGTAGGAGTTGCAAAAATCGACACGCTAGGCGGACGGAACGGCGATCACATAACAAGACGTATCACACCATTGATGCCGCTCCCAGTATCTGGTATATACGAGGTGGTTATACAGTAACTATCCGAGGTCACAAGGTCGCTTGCCTTCCCCATAGTCGCCTCTTACTGCACCCATGGGATGAATTGGATAATGGAATCTCTCACGGCGCTTCTACACGCCAAAAAGATACTACACCTAAATAAAAGAGTTATTAATACTATTTTCTAATACAGTTATACAATATAGTTATGGAAATATACAGGATTATTTTGCAATAACCGG
Organism: Parnassius orleans; assembly: GCA_029286625.1. Taxonomy (NCBI): domain Eukaryota; kingdom Metazoa; phylum Arthropoda; class Insecta; order Lepidoptera; family Papilionidae; genus Parnassius; species Parnassius orleans. The sequence continues at coordinate 8,749,719 of JAGSMP010000022.1, read as the reverse complement.
CCAAATTTGCAGAGAAAGTTCAGAATATGTATTATAGGTAATAGATGAAGAAAATTAATAAAAAAAATCTCAAACATTCTGTCATTTTTATCTTTTAAATTCATAATGCGTGGTAATGCATTATTATAACTGATTGTTATTCATAAATATCTGACGCGTACTATTTTACGCAAGCACACATTCGTAAGGGCCGCTCGTTAAGGTACCTTGTCGCGCGTCTTCCCACGCCCATCCCTTCTATTTACCGTTACACCGTTAGGTACCTACGTCCTACGGATTCCATTTTGAGGTACCAATATTAGATTAGTCGTCGGTTACGTCGTTGATAAGCAAAAATATATTTTTTAATTTTATTTATTATGACTATCCTAAGCCCGTTAAGGTGCAAAAAGAAAATTGGAATCATAATTCGCGTCATGTAGTTATTATCTTAAGCATTATTACTACTAATGCTACTAATGTCACTAAGACAGTAGGCAAAAACTTGAGAAATGAAAACGTGAATACAATCACACACACAGGAGCGAGTTACGGATACTCAGTCTGTAGGTATATGCTTTGTCAGCACATCGCATAGCATAGCAACAAGTTGAAGGGGTTGACTCAGCATTTACTTTACATGTATATAAAATATTGCAAAATACATAATGAAATGTTCTAGAACTCCTTGCTTCGCGAATCACCCTTGGTAGGAATCGGTGTTCTTTTGCGAGGATTTGAATACTTTTTGGTTTATTTTTTTTCATAATATTATTCTGCGTAGATCGGACCAACACTAATAATTAAAAAAGCTGAAGGTACTCCGGATTAACTCTGACATCGGGACGTCAATCACCTCAGTCCCCCGTGACCATGGGTGCTGTAAAGCACCCGAAACGTCGGGAATTTAATAAAAATAAGTTAATTAAATGCGTTAGAATCCGTAAAAGTAGTTTTATTCAATGTGTAGTGTTCGCGTAAATATAAGAAATCATTAACTTAAGCAAGTAGTCATTGAATAGGTGGTGGGGAATATGACACGACTACTTAAAAAAAACTGATGGGCAGTTGTGTCAAGTATCCTACCATAACCCTACTATATTAGTCGATACTGTGGGTAAATTTTCATTCTCAATTCAAAATAACAAAATATTTTTAATGTTTGTGTATACCTACTTTGTAACAAGCTTCATCTATGTATCAAAGACTGTAATATGTACTTAATTTAGTGACCAGCGTTGCTGAGTTCACAATAATAAAAACTGTGAAGTAATTACATTAGATGAGTTGATAATTGTGAACTTGTTTGTGGTCCGAAGTTTAATAAATAAAAAATAAATTAAATGATAACCTTCAAATAAAATTTGTCCGTACGATACGCGCGCCACTGTAAGTTAATAAAACTTCGCGCAACTGCAAGCAATAAATTGACAAAGTTTTACCGCAATCTGATGAACGCAAATATGGCAGCGCATGAAATACGAACAAGCAAAAATTATTTTTTATATAATATTAGACTAGCTGGTAGGTACCCGGCGCGGCGCGCTACTGCCGCAGAAGAAATAATTGTGGAAATATAGTTTTAAATTTGGAAGTGTTATATTGTTTGTTTAGGAATGCTAAATACATTCATTGAAATTGAATGATATAATATTATAACTTAAGTATAAAAATTAATTTGTCGGCACTATACGCGCGCCACCTACTGTAAGATAATTGTACTAAACCTTCGCCTAACTGCAAGCAACAAGTTGACAAAGTTTTAGCGCAATCTGATGAACGGTATGGCCGCCCATAAAATACGAACAAACAAACATTAATTTTTATACCTATTATTAGAAGAAGATTGCTTTAATAAATGTCAAAAAATATAAAGAAAATAGGATAGACTTATTATTATTCGAGCGATCAAGTGAATTGTTTTCGAAATCAAGTGATGATAATTATATTACTTTGCAAATATTCGTGTCGCGAACTTTAAAAACTAATAGTCAAGAGGTATGAATACTAAGTTTTACCAGTAACACGGTACATAAGCGATCCCATTTATAAATTTTATTTATTATATTTTCAATTTTATATGCTGATTAGCGGAAAATAAAACTATCGGGAAAACTATATTTGCTTGGATGAAAACAGAGAGGTAATACGTTCGTAATCGATTTATTGGTAGTTGTGGGTGAGCGAGAGAAGAGGAGGCAGACCGCGGTCGTGCCGCGGTATTTATACTTTCGTAGCAATGCCCTCTGTGTACGTTCCGTGAAGCATAGAAGCGATGTCTATTAGACAAACAAATAAATAAAATATTTCAAAGGAGTAATGGTCCAGGAGAGCATGAGTACCGAAAACTATTCTACCTCAATTTTTTTTATGCGATTCTGTTCAAATTGTCCTACTGATGATATAAATGCATGTTGCCATGGGACAACCGATTTTTTTTCAATTGCAAGGAATGGTTATTTTCAAACCAAACAAAACTCTAAAGCCATGCGTTCCTCCAAAACCCACTATACGGTGTTAATGGGAGACTTCAATGCAAAACTAGGCACAAGAGAGAACGGTGAGCTGAAGGTAGGGAAATTTGGAATAGGGCAACGGAACCCAAGGGCTGGCCGACTTCATGGAGAAAGAAGGACTCTTTATGATGAACTCTTTCTTCCAGAAGCGGCCCCACAGTAAGTGGACCTGGTCGAGCCCCGACGGTTCGACAAAAAATGAGATTGACTTCATTATGACGACCAGACGACAACTGTTCAGTGATGTCTCAGTGATCGCGATGGTGAAAGCTGGTAGCGATCACCGAATGGTTAGAGGCACACTGAACCTAAACGTTAAGTTTGAAAGGTCTCATCTAATGAAGTCAACGCTCCGTCCCCCTCGTACTCTAATCCGAAGTCCCGAAACCTTTCAGCTCGAGTTACAAAACGGTTTTCAGTGCCTAGGAGACTACAATGAAGTGGACGATATAAATGATAAGCTCGTGGAAACTATCCATGCGGTCGGAGCTAAGTTCTGCAAGAGCCGCCGCAGAAGAACTCAAAAACTCTCCGATGACACTCTTAATCTCATGGCTGTTAGACGGGAAATGAAGCTGCAGTCTTCAACAGATTTGACAGAATACAGACAACTGAATAGTCAGATGTCCAAATGCATGCGGCGGGACTTACTCAACTACAATACAGCTTGTATTGAAGAAGCGATCGAGCGGAACCAAGGCTCCAAAGTCTTTGCCAGAGATCTGTCTGCCAGAAAGAGCCAACTGTCAAAGCTGAAGACCGAGTTTGGCAGCATCGTTTCCGGGACACCTGAGATTTTGAGTGAGTTCTATGGGCAGCTGTACACGTCATCGTTGGAGCCACACGCAAGTGTGAGTAACGATCCAAGAGCAAGTCTTATCCGACACTATATCGATGATATTCCGGACGTCAGTCTGAGCGAGATTAGAATGGCTCTCCAGCACTTTAAAAACGGCAAGGCTCCAGGCGAGGATGGAATTACAGCGGAGCTTCTGAAAGCGGGTGGAAAACCAGTATTTGAGTCCTTCAGAAGCTCTTTAATTCCGTCCTCCATGGTGGCACTACACCGGAGGCGTGGAGCAGAAGTGCGGTGGTCTTGTTCTTCAAGAAAGGCGACAATGCTCTCTTGAAGAACTACAGACCGATTTCCCTTCTGAGCCGCGTCTACGTGCTGTTTTCGAGAGTCATTACGAATCGTCTCGCACGCAGACTCGACGACTTCCAGCCTCCCGAACAAGCCGGTTTCCGAAGAGGCTTTAGTACCATGGACCACATACACACCCTTCGGCAAATTGGACAGAAGACAGAAGAGTACATCTACCACTTTGCCTTGCATATGTGGACTATGAGAAAGCCTTTGATTCCGTCGAAATTTGGGCGGTGCTACAGTCCCTTCAGCGGTGCCAAGTTGACTGTCGGTATATCGAAGTGCTGAAGTGTTTATACAGTAGGGCTACGATGGCTATCCGAGTACAGAACCAGAGTACGAAACCTATCCAACTGCAGAGAGGTGTAAAACAGGGTGACGTTATATCCCCGAAACTCTTCACCGCTGCATTGGAAGACGTTTTCAAGCTACTGGACTGGAAAGGATACGGTATTAACATCAATGGCGAGTACATCACTCACCTTCGATTTGCCGACCTAATAGTCCTTATGGCAGATCGCTGGAGGACCTAAGCACTATGCTCAATGACCTCAATACTGTTAGGACAACGGATAGGTCTTAAGATGAACATGGACAAAACAAAGATCATGTTTAATGTCCATGTCACACCTATGCCAGTAGTTTTTGGGAGCACTAAGCTCGAAGTTGTGGACGAATATGTTTACCTGGGACAAATAGTCCGACTAGGTAAGTCCAACTTCGACCGAGAGATCAATCGACGGATTTTATTTTATTTTATTTAAACTTTATTGAACCTTACACATTAAGTAAAGGAACAAAAGGCGGACTTAATGCTAAAAGCATTCTCTGCCAGTCAACCTTAAGGCAGTGATATAACTACGAAGGCGGTTACAAAGATATATACATACACACATACATATACATATTATACATACATATACATATATACATACATATTTACACATACATACATATATACATAATATATCAATATACATAAGTATTTCAACTCGGCTGGGCAGCGTTCGGGAAATTACGACACATCTTCTCGTCAGGTATACCTCAAAACCTGAAAACTAGATTGTACAACCAGTGCGTGTTGCCAGTGATGACTTATGGATCTGAGACGTGGTCCTACACTGCTGGCCGGATGAGGAAGCTCAAGGTCGCTCAGCGAGCTATGGAGAGGGCTATGCTCGGAGTTTCTCTTCGTGATTAACTTAGAAATGAGGATATCCGCAGTAGAACCAGAGTGACCGACATAGCCCAACGGATTAGTAAGCTGAAGTGGCAATGGGCCGGCCATATAGCTCGAAAAATCGACAACCGATGTGGAAAAAAGGTTCTTGAGTGGCAGCCTCGTACCGGTAGGCGGAGTGTAGGGCGACCCCCCACTAGATGGAGTGACGACCTGATAAGACACGCAGGAAGTCGATGGATGCAGGTGGCTCAGGACCGTGCATTGTGGCATTCCTTGGGGAGGCCTATGTTCAGCAGTTGACTTGTGAAGGGCTGTAATGATGATGATGATGATGATGATTTACGTAAAAACGTTAAAAAAACTTTAACATTCAATCACCTAGAACGCGATAGCCCCGACTGCGTTCTGTCCCGGGGGCGCCTCGCGTATGTAGGTAATTATTTCACGCAGGTAGCAAGAGTGACAGATGCCTGGTGTAAGTAGGTACATCATTAGCAAAATCGGTTAAAACTATGCATTTAGTTTTACAATAATTAATAGTTTTACACTTAATTTTTATCATTATCACGTAGGATTTTATGACATATAAATAATAAAATGTAATTAAATAAAAAAAATCTGGTAAAACTCATTCTTTAAGCATTTAAAATGATACAAAATGTTGTCTATGACTTTCGTTCGTAAGTTCCGGATCTTTTACTCCTCCTTTTGTTGTTCTTAATGTACACAGCTGAACACGACGTATTTTTACTTTTTCAAATAAATTTTAGCCAAACACTGAAATTTCTTATGATTTCGTGATAATCGTATAAACTTTACTGCAATGTTTGACCGACTTAGATAGTAATTGTGTTCTGTGGACTAGTCTGTCATGAAGTGACACGATTTACACAGACAATGCGGTGTTGTCAAACTTATATGAAATATTTATTTTATTCGTAGCTAGGCTCCGTGTAATAGACAAAGATAGACACACGGTACATCAGACAAGTTATATACATAGTTAGAAGAGTGGCAACGTCTTATGACTCCATACAGTATGAGTATGATACTTGATCCAATATTGTACCACGTAAAACGTCATACTCGTATAGAGTTTATGTACAAGAATTTTGTTCTTATTTCAGGATTCCCTCTGCTAGTAATTACTCTGAGTACGTAACGATAAAAATGTTCAAAAGTATACGTAATGTTTTTTGTCCAGTGTCGTCAATTTTTTTTGATATAATCGATCACACTTCAATGTCGTTTTGTAGAACCCTTGGCATTTATCACTATAATGCCCATTTTTTGACATTGTTGGTGCAAAAAACGTGCTAGACTACGCTTTGCTATTTAACTGTTTTAAACATAGCGATTGTAACTTTTTAGTATAACCTAGTCAATACAAGTGGTAAAATTAAAAAATTTGTACAACCGACTTCAATATAAATAAAATGACAACATTATCAATGTAGTCGAAGTCAACTAATTATCCATTATTAAGGATAACTCAAAAACTGCTGGTCAGATCTTGATCAAATTTATATGGGACCACATGAGAAACACCAGCTTTCAAATAAAAAAGAATCATCAAAATCGGTGCACCTAGAAAAAGGTTTTGAGGTAACACAAATAAGAAAGGAAAACAGTCGAATTGAGAACCTCCTCCCTTTTTGAAGTCGGTTTAAAAAACTTAGTGATAATTGCCCATATTTACGTGAAAGTAAACCTACAGCCTATATGCGTCCCACTCCTGCGACAGGCTTCAACTTATTTCTGAGAGGGTTTTTATTTTTAGTGCAAGGAAGTGTCCAACGTGCTGCCCTTATGCGTTTTAGATATTTACGTACAATCACTTAAATTTAAACCGGTGTAGCTTAGGGCACATGAGTAAATAAACGGAATTTAAATGATGAATTACCATGTGTTCGATGGTAAAGGAAAATATTGTGAGGAAACCTACAAGTCTGAGATTTTTTTTAAATATATTTTGAAGTTATGTGATGTCCTGCCAATACGCATTGGGGCAGCGAGGCGGACATTTATTTGCCCTAAAAGCATAAAACCCTCTCAGAAATAAGAGGAGGCCAGTGCCTATATTTATACAGGGTTATTTTGCAATAACCGGCCAAATTTGCAGAGAAGGTTCAGAATAAGTAATATAGGCAAATGGTGAAGAAAAAATAATTAGAAAAAACCTCAAAAATTCTGTCATGTTTATCTTTTTAATTAAAAAGATAAAATTTTCAATTGAAAATGCATGGTAATGCATTATTTTAACAGATTATCATTCATGAATATCTAACGCCTGCACTATTTTACTACGCACGCAATTCGTAAGGTTCGATCGGTCGGTATAAACGTTGTGAATTGAATCGCACACAGAGGAACGCGCGTACGCGTAGTTGTTGCCCATAAATCACATTCAATTTGGGATAATTTCAAATAAAAGTAGAAGCCTTATTTACTCATATTTTCAAAAACTGCAATAACGGTATATAAATTCAAAATTTGGCCACTCTTTGAAAAATAACCCTGTTTAGGCTGTAACTTTAAGTCAAATCTATATATGCGTAAAAATTACTGAACCAATTTTATTATCTACTAATACTTAAGATTCTTTTTTCGTAGGCTTATACCTACACCATTACGCATGTAAACTAGTAATATATTATAAGTCTCATATTTACACATGGTCTTGTTATTATGAATGGTAGCGTCGCGGTTGTTATTTATTAAAACACCTATATTTATCTGTGAGGTACAATCTTTTTATTAAATTTAGCACATAAACACATTTCGTATTCGTAGCTACAAAAAATTCAGTGTCTCCATTCGTTTTTAATATGCCTATGCATAATGTAATATTACTTACAGGGAATCTTGTTGTGGAGCACTGTCTATGCTCGTATTTCAAATCGGAACATAGCAGTGCATCCACTGATGTGTTCTGATTTGACAGGTAAGAGAAAATTATTCCTGTCTATGCGGCATTTCAAATAAGTCATTAGGGATAACACAGTATCGGTGGCCTTTATATGAAGTTGGTTGCGGGCGTCCATTTATTGTCACGTGTTTTGCCACCCTAATAACTTGTAAAAAATATGATATTGGTACGAGGCTATAACTCAAGAAGGTTTTTTACATCGCCACTTCAACGATAAATACATAATTATTACTTATAAACGATTCATAATGGAAATGATGTAACAATCACTGATAACATTCGATTCCCTCTATCACCTCTTACGACATACGCGATTATACGGGGAAGTGAATTCTCTTACGCTGTCGCTGCACGGCAAGTTGTACTAATAAATAAAAGGTCTTCAAAAACGGGATAGGTATGAAACCTTGATTTTTATTTATTGTGACTACTTAATTGTATATTAATAATAATAATCTTTATATCCATATATATCAGTTAACATTATGTCTATTTATATACTACACAAGATTTTTTTATCTTAAAACATGAAAAATAGCATCCATTGCCGAACTAGGCTAAAACCTGTATTTCATCATATGGTGCCACTTCCCACACATAATAAACATAAATTATTTTTATTTATATTATGAAAAAATTACAATACTTTTTTCTTTATATTACAAAGCATAAAAATGTAAAATAAAAAAGTGAAAAAAAAAACAACTTGCGTGTTCGAAATTCGAAAACCGTGTAGGTTACAAGGCTCACAGAGGGGTGGAAAAAAAAGTTTGTAAATGTATCATCACCATGATTAGAACACATCACAAGTCCACTTTTGAACATAGACCTTACCCATAGATTGCTTGACTGACTGAGCCACCTGCATCAATCGGCTATTCTCTTGTTATCTAGTATTTCTCTATCTAGTAGGTGGTCGCCTTACACTGCGCTTGCCAGTACGAGCTTGCCACTGGAAAACCTTTCTTTCATACTGCTTTTAAATTCATCAAGCTATCTTGCTGGCTCATAGCCACTTTAAGGTATTTTACGTGGTAGAGTCACGCTGCAGCTATATTATGGAATTATAGCACGAATGAGTCGGCTCGAACGGTCGAATTGCGGCTGTGCTTCGTATGGTGAGTGTAGAGAACCGGAGACACTTTTTACTGGAAACGAGGCATTGCATCTCAGTCCTCAGGGGTGACAACGCATGTACATTTTGATTCTTAATTATGGATAAATGTAGATGTCTATGGGCCACAGCATCCACTTACCATCAGGTGGACTGTGTGCTCGTTTGTCACCCTTATTCTTTATAAAAAAAGGTCGAAGTGATTTTGATACTATTGATCCGCTGGGCAGTTACAGCCTCACACACACACACACACACACATACAAACACGCGTACAAAAATGTTACCTCTTGGACAGAAGGGTGCCACCGTAGAACACGATTCATAGTTCAACTCGCCCTTTTCAATAAATAGATCCTTCTTACTGTAAGCATATTGAAAAAGTTACATTTTATTGTACTTCGCCGTAAGTGAGTGTGGAGCATGTTTGCTCGCTTGCTTGAAACTTTTCTATCTATGATTTTTCTCATTTAGTTTTCTAATCTTGAAATTCAGTATGAGAATCTATAATTGGACTTTTGCTAATAAATCAACAATTTTAACTTTAGAGCCTTGGGTTAAAGCCTAATTGAATTAATATTAAGGTATATTCCAATGGTAGCCGTGGTAGCTCAGGGGCTAAGCGCTCGCTGTAAATTTCACAGTATACGCGAGCAATCCTGGTTCGATCCCCGCCGACACCAATAAAATTGTTATTTGCAATTTTAACTGTTGATTTACCACGTGCTCGGCGGTGAAGTGAAACATTGTGAGGAAACATGCATGTCTGAGAAATAAGAAAAAAATATATATTTCGTAGACGTCAAGTTTGCCAACATGCATTGGGGCGGCATGGCATATTATTGGCGGATAATACCTTGCCCTCTCAGAAATGAAAATGGCGTCTCTGAAAGGAGGCCTGTGCCCAGCTGTGGGACGTGTATAGGCTGTAACTTTAACTTTATATGCCAATATTACCTTAATATTTCCTCAGTAACACGTGTGTAAGTTTTTGTTGTTACTTGCGAGTTGATTTATTGTTACTTAAGAGTTGAGTGCATTAAGATTGGCATCGATCCCTTAATAATGTGAGGATTTAAACAAAGAAGTATAATATTTTACCATTATCATTAAGATAAGTCCAAAATGAGGCTTATGTAGTCGTGTAAGCGTACGCGTTGTTACAGAAGCTGAAGTTTTAAAATTCAAATAACAGATATTTAACAACGGGACGTTGACTTTGATTCCGATCGTCTCAAGGTCAATATCATACGTCCTACAATCCGATAAATGATACAAAATCTTATTTCATACTCGTAACTAACGACCAGGCCCGGCTTCGATGGATAGAATCTATTAATGTGGCGTTATTTACATTTAATATAATCAAAGAATATTTATTTTATCAATTTTCCAAGTAAAAAATATAAGGTCAATGGAGGCTATTGCAACTATGGGGCTAAAGCAACCAACAGCGATATCTTCCATTCTCATATTTTTTAAATAAATTGCCATCTATGGGCCTGGAGAAAAGTCATAGTTTAACCTATTATAAACAGATGGCGTCGGAGGGATGAATACTGTTTGACTTATAGAGCTTTTTTGTTAGTCGCCATTTTTACCAGGTGTTTGGTGACGAGCGTGTCATCAAGTTTAAACAAAAAAAAAATTCGTGCATTTTACGCAAGGTTTTATGCAGAAACGAAGAAAAAGTAAAGGTAAGTACTCTATACACTTATGTTTTTAACGTTATATCTTATATTTACTAAGATAATGTTGAGATTCCTAGGATAATGTAAGATAATAGTTACATTAGCATCAAATTATGTCGTTGCGGGGTTATTGCGACTAGTTTTTTTGGTTACAATAGCCCCTTCGTGTTTGTATCAAAAAATAAAAACCAGTGATGTCGAATATAGATAATTGTAAATCGATATACTTACAGCATAGTTTAAAAATTCTCGAACTGAATCAATTTCGGGCCTGGGATAAATTGCGTAAATAAATGTTACAATTTGTTTTATTACAATTTCAACCAAGATTTAAATCTATTTTACTTTCAAGATGGAAATACTATGGTTAAAGACTATGGTTAAATAGGGACCGAACGAATGCATTTAGTTCACGACTTCACCTGTGCTATACCTACCCATACTACATATCTTAGAAACTTTGATCTAATTTGATATTTGACTTGTTTTAGATGGTCCGAAATTATATTAAGAAAAAAGAAAAAAGCTATTCTAAAGAAAAACTTCTAGAGGCACTGGAGTTGGTTAAAAGCAAAATGTTAAATAGTTATGAGGCATCAAAAACGTTTAATATTCCGAGATCTACTATAATTGCACATTTATATGGCACACGCGGTCAAAAACAGGTAAACCCTGGAATGAAGACTGTATTTTCAATTGATATAGAGCAAAAAATGGCTTCGTATTTGCATACTTTAGAAAAGTATGGCTTTCCTGTAACTAAAAAAGAAGTCAAAATACTGGTATCGGAATACGTCGTAAGAAACGGATGGATAACTCCATTTAAGAATAATATTCGTAGAGATGATTGGTTTCGTCAGAGCGCTTAGATGGAGAATTATTTAAGTTTCTTAATAATATTGATGTGTATGAAGTGTAATTTTTGTTGTGTATCTATCTGTATTTAGAATTAAGCAAAAAGTCATTTCGTTAGAATCTCATAAGAAAATGTGATAACTATGTGCCATTGATTTAGTTTAAGTAAAGTGAAGTTAATTTTAATAATATTATTTTAGAATTGAAGCATTACAATTAAGATAAAATACCAAATGAAGTTAAACCAAAGTATAGGTTCCTATCATTTTTGTATTTGTCTTTAGAATTAATTACCCTACTTATTTTAGGATCTCTCAAGTATAGTTCAAAGTAAAAACAAACTATTGCAATTTAGAAAAAAATGTTTCCTTATAGATTTTGAATAATTTTAGATATTTTTTTTATGTTCTTAGAAAATTTTGTATTATGTTTTGAGAAGTATCTGACACTTTTATTTTTAAATGTGATTATTAGCGAATAAAAAATAAAAAACGAAGCATGGTTTTATATTACTTAGGTACCTACCAGTATCGATTGCCTACACATTTTATAATTTATCGATATTTTTTACGTCTACACAACACTATTTCTATAGAAAATAGTCATATTAGCCCCAAACATTACGAAGTATACTTTTAGTTTGATCGGGACTCTACTGGTTCAACTCAGAGAATATGCTTGCGTAAATTTCACACTGGGTGTCATGTGCTTCGATTGTGATCATGAATGCTACAAAAACCAATGAGTTAGTTTAGATAGTCGCATTTACCCCAACATGGGGCTAATGTAACTTTTCCTGTCCGCATGGATCTTTTAATAAGATTTTAACCAAATCCTACGGCTTTTTGAAATTATATTAGGTCGAAAGTAATCTCAGATATATGCTTAATCATATAGATATAATGGATTATCCCATAAAGTCAAGTGGTCGTTTTTGGTGAAGGTTCAAGTTTCAACATATATTTTTTTAGTTGCAATAGCCTCCATCGACCTTATTGGAAAATCCAAAAGTGCACACCTCGAACGGGACGGTTTACAATAATAAAATGCAAAAGGCTTCCTAAGAATTAAAATCTAAAGCTAATAAAAAAAAATCAAAGTGATAAGTTCAGTTTTTGAAAAGATATCTTGTTCACATCCATACCGACCATCTGACGTCCAAGTGAAATTATTATTATATAATAATTGTAGTTCAATTAACTTTTTTTTTTAATAATAATGAAATAAATAATCTTAAGCCGCGTATCGATTATGCGCTCCCGGCGCGTGCGCCATGAATGACCGCGTCAACCAATTCGTTCCGCGGAACGCGCTCTAAATGTTCGAAGTGTATTAAAAAAAGATTGCGACGAATTAAGAACCTCCTCCTTTTTTGAAGTCGGTTGAAAAACTACTTTTGCAATTCGACAGCAGATCTTTTGAACCATATAATTTTATCAATTTACGGCAACTTTGGTTATCCATAGCTCGGAACGCAACGAACACACGAATGATGAAAACACATGGACCGAAAATTATAATCAACAAATTACTTCTTTATTTATGTGTATATTGCATAGAATACTATACACAAGTATATTGCATATCAAATGAAATTAATTTGACCGATTTTATTACATTCTATTTAACGTAAGTATCTCAAGTTATAGATATTTTAAAAATTCAATGTAAGACCTCATGAAATCGTAAGGTCTTTTTGTGTAGAAGTGATCTATGGCTCAGTTTTAAAATACAGTTAGCAAAATTCGATGTGAAGTAAAAATTACATAAATAACCTTGAAGGGTTTGTTTGGTAAGAGTGTGGAATAGGGTAAATTGGGAAAATAACGATCATCATGTGAGATATCAGTTAGCTCTTTCAAAATATCTAACTCATTATTTTGCTAGTTCGTTATTTTATTGTATGTATTATTTCTTTTAAGATTTATCTACGTCGCGTCGTTCATAGCTTTATAAAGTCTATTGTATATTTTAGATGGTCTCTACAACTCAACCATAATTAAATGAACTACTTTGTGATCGATTCAATGCTCAAGGGTGAGTATAGTCTATCGTTACACAAAAATATTGTTGATATAACATGTAAATTAGCTCGGAGTAAATTACTAATCCTAGGCAAGGCACCCAGCCTCTCTCGAGCTATTTTTAAGCTGCTCGTTAACTCAAACGTCACTCGGTTAACGAATATAATCGCTCGTTAACGAATGTGAGTCGAATAACTGTCAATGCTTTCCGTAAAGCATATGTTTGAAAATCTTCAGACAGTCACTTTTTAACGATATTGAAAATGTTAGAATTAGCGTTTATTATAAAGGTGAGGTCTCATATGTTATGTGCTGAAATTTACTATGTCCATGTTATTTATTCTTTATTGCATCACCTAATGAAAAGTGTACAAAGGGCTGAAGACAGTAAGCATTTTTTACCAGTCAACCTATTAAGCGAATCAGTTTTTAATAGGTGTATCACTTTAGAAAAAAACAAAACAAATGGACATGAAATGGTAAAGACGCAAACCAGTTAATATAATCGTTGGTGCTTATGTTAGTAATCGTCTAACTTCTTAAATAATCAACTTTAGAAAATAATTTTATGGGACTGTTACTAATGGACAAATAAATAAAGAAAAGTATTCATTGTATCAAAAAATATAAATAAACAACGAGTTTTGGTCTCGCAACTTCTAGCTTTGCTGACAAGGCTATCGATCGACTACTTAGTAGTTATAAACAATAATTATTCCTTAATATGTTATATAAATAATTATTCCTTATTATGTTCCTTAATATGTTAATTATTCCTTAATATAAACTGCCTCGTTGGTCTAGTGGTTGTAGTAGTACGACTGGTGATCATGAGGTCCCGGGTTCGAATCCCGTGTCGGGCCAAAAAAATCAGTTATCGAGTTTTTCCATCAAGAAATTCTCAGTAGCTGCCCGGAGTCAGGAAGTTGGCGGTGTCTCATCCCCGTGCCGCGGAAAGCACGTAAAGCCGTTGCTCCTGCGCCTGATCTCTCTCCGGTCGTGTCGGCTTACCGTCCCATCGGACTGTGAGAGTGAGGGAATAGAGAGTGCACCTGTGCTTGCGTATACACTTGGGCACTATAATCCTGTCCTGCGCCGATGGCTAGTCTCCGTTGAGACTGGCCGCCGTGACCGAAATTCGGTCTGGAGGACATTATTATTATTATTCCTTAATATAATTAATCAATGAATCGAATATAAAGTTAATTATATCTTTAGTTTTGGTTATGAAAGATTCATTATACGAAAGTGGTTTTCGTATTTTCTTAGAAATTCTTCCTGTCTTTTCATTCTTGTGTGTAAATAGACTTTAAAATTATTTTATAATACTAAAAAAGCTTTTGATAATAAGTAAAAACCGACATAGTGCAACGAAGAATAATAAGCCCCGACTTCAGAAGCCATAAAGTAAAAATTGTATATCATTGTTTTTAATTTTTTGGAGCCGGTTTTTACTTTTTATTTAAAATATTTTTTTCCTTTTTAGTGATCTAAAGAGTTTTTCAAGTTCAAGGTAACAATTAAAATGTCTAAATTATTATACTTTAGAACAAAATCATCATTAATTATTTTTCCAGCCATAGGAATAGAGTTTTCCACTTCATATTTATAAGGGACCACTCCTGAAGTATAATATATAACATATACATTAAAAAAGGAATCATTGAAATCGGTTTATAAATAATAATAATTTCTTTATTGACATTTTTATGGTTTAGTTTACATACTTGTTAAAAATTTATACAATACATCATGTGGACCATTAACAATTAGAAACGGGTAGAATTTTGAGTCTCCTAGCTAGGTTAGTGAATAACCTGTATTTAAGAGATACTCGTACAGTCCGGTTTATAAATAAAGAAGTCATGCCCGTACCCAAAGTCATTGAATTCACGTCTCACAGACGATGAAAAAAATTAATAGTTCATAAATAAAAATAAGTATTATACGAACGGGATTAATCAAAATCCTTTATTTTACTAAGTCTTAACTACTACATACATACTAAATCAATTTATCGACTACGTTTTTGTTTCGCTTATTTCATATCAATTGAGGTGTCTATGGGATGAAAAAACGGCAACAACTTTGTAAAAGAAAGAAGGTGAGAATAGTACCTACGTAAAACGTCATAATATGCGTAAAGAGTTCAACTACAAGAATTTTGTTCTTATTTTAGGATTCCCTAGATTAAAAGTTAAAAAAAAATATCTTAACGACGAAAGGAATATTCCTACCAAATTTCAAGTCTCTAGGACTTATGGTTCCAGAGATATCGATAATATTATAAATAAGGATTAAAAAATCAGCTCGAAGCCACAATATAACGATAATCGTCTTTAATTTTCGAAAAACGTTTGTATTTTAACGTACTATTGGACAAGCAAGGGACATCGAGTAATACTTTTTAGGCATCTTCAAAAAGGAGGAGGTTTTCATTTTTCTTACATAGCTCGTAAAAAATATTTGCTCGAGTGTACATTATCTAGAGAGAAAACAGTGGAATACGTTTGTATTAACTAAACACCGCTCGGACTTTTTTAACGGCAATTATAATAATAGTTATTTCTGAATATGTATTAAAGAAAAGTAAGATTTCAGCATTAGAGGGAAAATGAAAAGAAAAAACGGTCAAGTGGGTTTAAAATAACCTAAGCTATTTCTTGGAATCCATTAAGTGAGATGTTAATGAGCTACCTGGTAATCTCTTGTTTAATTAATGAAACTCTTAATTTATCAACATAAATAAAAAAAGAGAACAACATAAAATCAGTATTACTTTTTTAACACGTTTCCATTAATTCGCTTTCTTATCTGCCTGTCTGTGAAAATTAAGTAATCGAATTTAAGCTAACTTACCGAAGAGCTAGACTGATGAGACCTTGAAATGAACCTTGAAATTCCAATGAATATAGATCGGAAATGTATGGCAATGTAACTTTAGTCAGTATGTTTGTTTGTTTGTCTGTCCGTTACAAATTTTGAAATCGATTTCAATCTAACTTCACGATACTTAAACCAAAGAGGATTTCAAACATAGCTCAGAACTAAAAGCAGAGATAATCACTTTTCTAATATACCTCGTTTTTAAGATGTACTAAAAATGATAAAATAATTGCTTCTAGCCTCATACAGATTTATAACTATACGGGTTAAACTAAAAACGCGTAGCGCTAGCAGAGAGTGTAGTGTTCTGTAGGATATGGATAAGTTGTCGTTAAGAAAACTTACAACAGAGTTTATGCTTTAGGGAAACCTTTCCAGATTCCCTTAAACATGCAATGGTCCCTTAAATACTAACTGCAGCTGTTCATTACTTAGTAAGGTCTCCGAGGCCAAGTATCTAGGAGTCGTTGTTGACCAACATTTGTCGTAGCATAGACACAGAATTATCCTTGGAAACTTACATGGACATTTAGAACACTTGAGCTGATTTTTAAATCGTCAAATAAATGTGATTCATGACATAAACAATTTGAAAATTACAGTTGTATTATTAAAATAGTGCAATTGTTTGACTTTTTACATAAATATCAAATCTATTGAATATTATTAAATAATTTATATAATAAAATATTGCTTTGTTAGTTATTTGACCATAAATATTTGCACACCACTAAAGTAGAATATATGTAGCACTAATTATACTTGTTACTTGAACACCATTGTACAATCATATTCTTACAAATAAGGATTATTTTATATTCAGTCAGGTTATAATTTATTTGATGGATAACTTTTATCTGACGATTGAAAAATCGACCCTAGGTTATACTACGAAACAGATAAACATATGTAATACACAGCTACGAAAAATTTACTGTACCAAATATAATATACTACCTGTGCCCCGCGGCTCATCCACGTTTAGCACGCGCCTGGGAAAAGAAAACAATTAAGTGAAGAGAAAATTAAAATAAATCAACACTCGGTCTCGCGGACCGAGCGTGATTTATTTTAATTTACTATACTACCTGTGTTCCGCGGCTCACCCACGTTTAGCACACGCCTAGGATAAGAAACAATTAAAAAGACAATTTTTCATTATCTCCATAATACACAAGTATTTTATAACTTACTGGAGCTATCTCAATTTCTGTAATGCATGACAATGTATTGAGAAACAATAAAACAATTTATTTATTTATTATTTATTATTTATCCATAAATATGGGTCCAAATAACATGCTATAAAAGCAAGGTTTATCTTCATAAAATTGTCTTGATGATGAAGTAACTTTAGTTCGTAAGGATTAATATGCCATGCCTAATAATAACTCTCATTAATCACTTTTTAACTTTTAATATTGCTTTGTCACAAAATACCATATTGTGGCTTATATATATAAGAAATTGACATATGGTATCACATACTTTTTTTAGATGGAGTAAAGATCAATATTTTTGTATAACATTGTATTTACGTACCACTAACCATTACGCCAGCGCACGCGGATAAAGCAGTTCGGGAGCGCTTTTTCTTCCGACTTGCCTAACAGAAATCAATATTTTAGGCTTTTTTAGAGATTTTTATTTAGAGAGTAGCGTGTTTAATCAAACAAAAAACTCTTCTGCTTTATTATATTAGTAGAGATTGCACTGGTTCAATCTATCTTAATATAAAATAGTATTCCTGTATGGGGTGGAGCTACTAAAACTAAATTTTCAGAAGTTGAAAATGGAGGAAGGATTTTTTTTAATTAAGCGTATGTATTTTAAACCAAAAACATTCCCAACAGAAGATCTTTATGCTATAAGTGATGTACTTATATTTTATATTCAGTTCTAAGGCTACCTTTATTACTAGTTTTATTATTATACTATCGAGTAGTTTTTATATAGATTTAATTCGTTGATTTAATGATTAACGTGGTAATTACGTGGTAGAGCCATGCTGCAGCTAGTAGTATAGTTGTAGTACGAATGGGTCGGCTCGACCGGGGAAGGACCACGCTCTTACAGAATACCAGCGTAAAATAGCACCTTAACACTGCTGTGTTTCGTATGGTGAGTGTAGAGAACCGGAGACCCTTTTTACTGGAAAAGAGGCATTCCATCTTAGTCCTCACGGGTGACAACGCATCTGCATTTTGATTCTTTATTGAAGATAGATGTAGATGTCTATGGGTCACAGCAACCACTTACCATCAGGTGGACTGTGTGCTCGTTTGTCACCCTATCCTATAAAAAAATATAATAATAATAATTACATAATTAAATAAAAATAATAATAATTAATAGTTAATTTTTATGTGGTAGCGCCATGCTGCAGCTATATTACTGGTATAGTTGTAGCACGAATGGGTCGGCTCGACCGGGGAAAGACCACGCTCTCACAGAATACCCGCGTAAAATAGCAGCTTAACGCTGCTGTGTTTCGTATGGTGAGTGTAGAGAACCGGAGACCCTTTTTACTGGAAACCAGGCATTCCATCTTAGTCCTCACGGGTGACAACGCATCTGCATTTTGATTCGTAATCGAGGATAGATGTAGATGTCTATGAGCCACAGCAACCACTTACCATCAGGTGGACTGTGTGCTTGTTTGTCACCCTTATCATATAAAAAAAATATTATGTAAAGGTCATGCAAATAGTAATGTAAGTGCTATAGAAGAGTGAAGTTTCCAAACACAATTCATTATACTTAAAAGGAGACCCCATCCCCGGTTATATTGTGTGTATCATTTATTACTTAATTCATTAACTATTTCTTAATTTAAAAAAAGAATAAATTTTTCCGACTTGATTTTTTTTAATGTGATCCTTTTATAGAATTTGTGTGAGCACCAACTTCTGAAGCTTTTATGGTGAAATTATTTTATTTCTTTTAGTTCTTGATGTCGTCTTTAACGTTTATTAAAAGTTTAAATTTCAAGATCTTTGTTTTTTTCCCTCTTCCTTCCGTGATTTACGATGCTCAATCTTTTCTTTTTCAGTCATATCAAAGAGCTATCTTTTTATTTACCGTTACCGTTACCTATAGATTGCCTCATAGGGGGGATATTTGCAGTAGTTGCCACGCTTGGCAAGCGGGTTGGCAACCGCAGTCTTTTATTTTTAGTTGTTATTAGGAAGACGATGCTGCCCATCTCGTGATTTGTTTCGCTCTGTCGCCTCTTAAGACACCTTCGAGATGATATGGGGTAGTGGATATTCTTACACCGCCACTACACGGTTTCTTTCTCTTTCTCTTCGTATCTTCGTATCGTATTTTCTTTCTATCTTTTTCTTTAATTCGTTCTAAATTCTTCTACCTAATCATTTCCATTGTTTTAAATTATTCTCAATACCACCGAATCTTTTTCCGAACACAAAAACACTACTTGATACAAACATTTTTAAATGGCATCATTTCATCATAGTTTATTAGGTATTTTAACATTTACGGCTCCGTGGCGCAGTGGCTTAGCAATGAGTTGCAGCGCTGGGGGCCGCGGGTTCTAATCCCTCACGGAACAAGGTAAAATACCTCCACGATACAGGAGAAAATCCTAGAGTGGGAGAACGTTTTTGAAAAAAATAATTGATAAAACAAAAAAACGTTGCGGCGTTGTCCTGTCGTTGCCTTATGTCGTATTAAGGTCTACTATCCACCACTTAATTCATACCATAGTCAATTTAGATCAATATTGACCATTTGGCCTGGTGTAATCTTTTAAATATTGTGTCATCCAGTGTCATCCTACTTCCGACTAATATTATAAATGTCAAAGTTTGTTTGGATGTTTTTAGGTCAATCATGCAAAAACTACTGAACGGATTTTGATGAAACTTTTTCAATATTGTGCCGGACGGGCGTGTCTGTGAACAGACAGCCCGCAGTTAACATTCACGTTCGGGCATGTCTGTGCCCGCGCAGACAAAATGAGATTGCGCGGCCGTTCAACAGGCAAATCTGCCAGACCGACTGCGGCGGTCCTACACTATCAAACTTTGCACAGACCTATAGTAGCGAAGTCCGGCAGGCATGTCTACAGACATGCCCGTGGGCATATCCGTCTAGTGAATTCCCCGCTTAAGTGTTATCGAAAGTACTCCGCGAATCGCTCAAGTCCTACACCTATAGGTTCCGGAGGATACTTCTACTGCCGTCTTTGTGGGTGCAGCTGGGGTACTGTGGACTGAGGTTAAATCAAAATGCACGAAATAGAATACAAATGGCAAGTTCGGCGGAAATCTTCTGACTATTGGCTATTGACCACGGTTGTTGAATACGGTTGTTCAACTACGGTTGTTCTATATCAGTTGTTCACTATCGGTTGGTCACTATATTTTTCAGACGATTTCTTCAGTTTACTATTTCTTTAAATTGTTCGGTAGTAACTTACTACTACTAGTGCTATCTGCTTTTATTATCACTGTTTACTAGTTGCTATTATCAGCTACTATGTTGTACAACTAACTATTACTATCACATGTGTAGCTGCTATTATCAGCTACTATGTTGCTAGCTACTATTCACTATACTCTATATTCAGCTACTTCTTGGTTCTGCTACTAGTCACTTCAGCTACTACAATGTTACTGGGCCCCGAAGCAATAAGGTAGACTCGAGCGTTACTTTAAAGTGAGCCGCTTGCCATTGTCCGTTTTGCCTCTTTATTGCATAACATTTTTTTCTATACAATTGTCTTAAATTACAAGTTTTTCTATACACGATTACCTCTTAAGCCAATGTACCATACATTGTTAAATCGGTAATTCAGTTGTATATTAGCACACCGTAAAGGTTTCTTAATACAATAACAATGTAAAAAGTTATTAACCAAAATATCCCAAATTTTCACAATATTTGGGTACATTAATTCTTTAATTTCGCTATAAGTAGGAAATACGTTTCATCGCGCTAAATATTCTTTTATTTCCTTAATCTATAAACCTTATTCTAATTCACTACCATGTTTACAATTCTTCTAGAGTATAAAAATTATTTCCATCATTTTATTGTTCAACTATTACGCAGTTAATTAAAAAACGTCTAGAAAGTTCTATAATATGTCTTGCTCTGATTGGTCGACTTTTCGTTTGTATAAATAAGAGTTATTTTCCTAACTATTACCAAATGATGCTCTATACTAACATATTAAGGTTTTAAACATGTTATAAAATTATATTATTGCACTTTTCACTCAGTTTTGTCACCAATTTCACTTTTAATATTATTTTTCAATCACTTTGTTTCTAAACAATTTTCACCGTCGCGAACAAATATTAGAGATAACAAGTGGTAAAATTATAAAATTTGTTCTACCGACTTCAATATAAATAAAATGAGAACATCAATGTAGTCGAAGTCAATTAAATACGCATTATTAAGGATAACTCAAAAACTACTGGTCAGATCTTGATCAAATTTATATGGGACCACATGAGAAGCACCAGAAATCTCAAATAAAAAAGAATGATCAAAATCGGTTCACCTAGAAAAAACAAAATACAGTCGAATTGAGAACCTCCTTCTTTTTTTGAAGTCGGTTAACAAACCAAAATGAGACAGGTATTTTTATAAAAATATTTGAGTCTATCCCAATTTACAGTTTATAACATAAGTAAATTACAGTTTGTAACATAGGCCTCCCTCATAATTTGCCCACTAGAGGAGATATTTGACATAGTTGTCACTTTTCAGGCTTGGCGAGCGGGTCGGCAACCGCAGTTTTTTATTATAATGAATTATTAACAATAATATGTTGTTTCATTTCCCTCTGTTGCCTCTTACGACATCCACAGGACATCTTAACGCTGTCACTACATGGCCAACTTTTAAATATAATAGTTTCGCTAGTAAAAAGATGCGTCAGCTTTTAATTAAACGCGAAGGAACAAATATTTATATATGCCAAAGAGTTTAATACTCATTTCTTTAAAGTTTTAATTATATTTCATTTATATTTGTCCCGTACTGCTTATTACACGTATACCTTAAACCTTGTAACGCAAACCACACCGCATTATTATACATTATTGATATTTTTCTGTCTTAAATTTTTGTTTCATTTAACGCCACATTTCTGATTAGGAACGCCAGATAAATTCGATCCGCAGTTTAACAAATTCTCCTATTGTATCTTTTAGTCCGCATTTTGTTGGATAAAAGAACATACGTGAGTGTCGTGGAACACTCGGTTGGAACGAAGTTCCTTTCGTAGTATATTATTATTGATAAACGTATTATATTATTGAATATCAAATACAAATAAATGAATTACTAGCGTCTATTAAAATGAAGCTTCATTTAAAATAAAATAATATTTCTTTCATGGCAAGATAAGAAAAAGTGCGAGGGAGATGGATATTATAGCCGCCAAGGCCGTCTACACTACGTCAGAAGGGGTAGTGACGGAAAAATTTTACACTTTTTCTCGCCTAGTTCCCATCCGCCAAATTCGTACCGTCCGATAAAGAACTTCGTTCCAAAAATTAAAACTATAAATAAAGAAACTAAACTAGTTTCGTACTACAAAGTTAGTTATACTACATATAACAATCATATTTCTAAACGATTACAAAAAATTACGAGACCTCAAAAATGCATTTAATTTTTGGACGAGCAGAGTTTAAATATTAAACAATGACATAGTGAGATTCAAAAATTTTTAGATTACTATAATGTTGAATATTTAAAATTAATGAATGAATCTCATAAATATAGGAAAGCTAGAAACTTTTATTAGTATTGCTATTTTAACGTGTTTTTATTAACTCGCCTTCTTGTCTGTCTGTTAATCTAAATCCTAATGCAGATATTTATTGATTATAACACTTAGAAGTCATTTGAAGATTTATATAGTCGTATAAAGTGTCAAACCACTAAACTACCCACATCGCCTCACACTGTTACGTTATAAAATAAATTTTCAACTATAAATTAAAATCTTCGCCCCTCGCCAATTCGATTAGCTCATTTTGAAATCGTTTCGGTTCATTTATAAACCCTATTTCTTTTTCTATTCAGAGGTCTTTAAATAAGGGATGACATTTAGTTAATAAAAGCTAATAAAATTAATTGACACTTCACCTCCAAATTTCGTCATAAATTAGGCTGAATGAAGTGAGGCCAATATCTAGCGATTGAAAAACGATAACTTTCTTGTCAAGTTGTCAAAAATTGGGTACTTTGCTTGATTTTAAATTTGTTTGATTCACAATATCTTTGCATTCACCAAGGCAATTTTTAATATTTTTGCAATTAGTTAAAAATAACCGTTTTTTTCTTATTCATAGCCTATGTCATCGGAATCATAATCAAATCAATTTTGTCATGTATGTATCTATGATGTAAACAATAAACATGGTGTCCTAAAATGGCATCTATGTAAAATGTTACTTATATTATGGTAGTTTTTTCCACCACCGAAATGATCTGGCTTTTTGGGATTATTATTAAAAAAATGTACCTGACACGCTATTAAATTTTCAGCGTGGGTCAAAATGTTTTTATTAATTAAAAAAAAAATTTTATTGGGGTGGTCTGGTTCCGTGCCACCCCACTCAAATGATCTGCAATCGATATACTTTGCTTATTATTGATAATAGAATAGAATTTGTGTTATTTCATGCTGGGTCAATTATATTTTTAACACAAATATTTTACCTCACTTTTACCTTGCGCAGTACCTGTCTCACCTGTACATGCCAGGCAGACTAGCCATAGGTAGGTTTATTAATACTTCTTTATATTTGACAAAGGTAGCGAACCCTTCTGCCCACTCAATGACGTCATCATTAGTAAAAGTTTAAGAAGCTATTAAAAATTAACTACAATTGATTGTTATTATGACCTCATGTATTAAGGAAGACATAAAAACTACACCTTGAAATAAGTTTAAAAGTCTACCGAATTACAAATTTACCGAATTGAATTAATATCATTTAATTGTGATTAATTGCCAGTGGTTAACTTATGCCAAACATTTTTATTATTTTGGTAAAGGTAAACAAATAGAGTGAAAGGCGTTATGGCTTTGCGCCGGGTTGTCTGCTAGACAATTATCCTATTATTTGCAAAATATTTTGTTTTTTATATGTGGCAAAATGCCACGAATTCGCAGTGTATTTATTTGACTTGATCCTTTAGAATGTCGATGGCAATTGAGAGACGATGACAAACTGTACGAATTAAAATGGTTTAAAGACGATGCAGTGCCATTAACCATTAAATAAATTTTGTCGGATGATATCGACAAAACCATCCCAGATGATGAAGATCTTTATATTTTCATAACAGAGTGAATTCTGCTGAAGAGGAAAATGATGATTATTAACACTGAATAAAAATACTTTGATGAAATAAATAACGACCGTACTTAATAAATTTTAATTTAAAATTAAACATCATTTACTTCTTTTTATTGGGACGAAGTTTTGAAACGAAATTCTTTATCGCACGGTACGAATTTGATGGATGGCGGCTAGGCGAGAAAAAGTGTAAGATTATTTCCGTCACGACCCCCTTTCTATAGTGCGAGCGAGATGGAATAATATCCATCTCCCTCGCACTTTTTCTTATCTTGCCATTAAAGAAATATTATTTAAATGACGCTTCAGTTTAATAGACGCTAGTAATTCATTTATTTGAATTTGTTAATGTATAACGTGTTATATTAATTAACAGTTAATCAATATAATACGTTTTTTTTGTAAATTAGATTGTTCAGTTAATGTTCAGAAAAATTAGATTTTTAAAATCTTAACAAAAATATATCATTTTTTATCATGAGTGTGAACTTAGCCGACAACCGACAATCGAAAATTTTAACAATCGATATCTCAGCGGGAAAATTGAATTTGACAGATAAGAAAGGCAGATTCTTTTTCAAATACTTAAAGGTGAATTTATTTGAATTTTGGATGAAATTTTTTTTTCACGATGAAATTAAAAAAAACGCAAGTGCTCTTCAACCCTTTTTGATCTATTTATTCATAGTACTTTTATAGGTTACAAATGAAAACTTTGATACACTTTCCGAAATAGATTCGGTTTTAATATTGCAAACTGAAACAGTGTAATAATTTTAAATTCAAAAGTTATCCATATGTTTTGAATTTTTATCTAAGCAACTATAATTTCGACGCAGATGGATGAAAAACTGCCAATTTAGGATATGTCGCACTTAAATCGTGAACAACTTTTAAAAAAGTAAATTTTTCAAAAAATCAATACAGACCAATTTCTTCAAAAATTGATCTATTCTATGACAAAAACAAAAAATTCGATCTTCTTAAGAAGTCTGAATTCTACAGAAATTTGTATACCAATTTACACTGGTCACGCGTAGACGCGCGCCTCGCGCTTAGTTTCATGCGTGTAGTTTTTTTAGATACACTGCCCGTGCTTTTGAAAAATGGCATATAAAAAAACAAAAAATATCAAATTTGAAAACCAAAAAACATCTGGTGTAGTAGTACGACCATTATTGTTTGCGAAAATGTATTTCTATGAAGATTTTGTAACAGTATAAGCGTACAGTACGACCATTATTGTAGCCGAAGATGTGCCTAAGTTATTTTAGTAGTCATGTAAACAAATAAAACAGACTTTATTGATTACAGTGCATCAATACCCCGCTCTGAGAAAGGTACCTTGGCATATAAAAAATGCACAGAAGAACAGTAAGTACCCAACGGGCATTGATTAAGCATATGAAAATTGATTTTTTTCCCACGCAAGTCATAGACATACAGACTTTGTTTTGCTAATATCCAATATTTTGTCAGTTGACAAAGGTGTAAAATGTCAGTTTGAAGTTTGTGAGTTCTTTTTCAGAGCTTTTTCCCGCACGGAACAAGTATTTGTATTGCCTGCAAATAATTGTTCCGGGTCTGGATGTTTGTCCTTGTGAAATTTATGTGTGTAAACCCCCACGAAACAGGAGAAAATACTAGTGGGAAGGTAACGTTTAAAAAAAAAAGATGATGTGATCTTCATGGCCGAGAACTATAAGTATAATTTACTAGGTTGATCAAAAAGTTTTCGGAATAGGACACTTATCAATGAGTTATAGAAATGTGTTCTATTTTTTTTCGAATCTTAAATTCGTTAGTAGCCAAGGCCAGAAATAACTAAATTAAAAATTATACCCAATTATTTTTTCAATATTCACATTTGGCGGAAATATGATTTGTAACCAAAATGGAGAAACTCGAACTGATGCGCTGAATTTAAACGTGGCAGAACCGTCTGCAATGACGACACTCGCTTCGGGCGTCCACCAACAACGTATTTTCTAAACCGCTTCCTAAGCGTGGCAACTATGGCAAATATCGCCCCTATGAGCCAATCTGTGGGAGAGGCCTATGTTCAGCAGTGGATTTTAATAGGCTGAAACAGTAACGGAACAACCTACCTTTGTTTCAATAATAAAATTAATTGATGTTAAAACTTCCATAAAGTGATATTATATGTACATTTTATGCAATAATAAAAATAAACTACTAAATAATAAAATGTAAATCTGACGAAATAAAAAAGTCCTACCAAAGAAGAAAAATATCAATTCAATTATTATAGTATTCAATTCAGTTGATCTACTGCAAATATTTATACTGTGGCGTGTATTTACCGCACGGAGTCCGCATAGAGTACCTATGGTTCGCGCCGCATTGTGAATAAATACGTCGTGCGTCGCGCTTAATTGGCGTGAGCTGGCAAAGCGTTATAATTGCCTACAGGTCTGGGACAATCTCCCCAAAAAAGGAAATTTGTCGTGAGAATAAATATTTTAAGGGTATTCACGCAAACAGTTGTGACAAGAATGAGGGTGCCAGACTCGAATTTTCATTTTTACTGATCAAACTATCAAATCAAAAAGTTACATTTACATTTTATCTTAGATTATTTACTAGTAAATAATCTAAGCATTTTATATATCAATTTTAAATATAATAATTTCATTCGTATGTCAACTGCGTATCGGGTTGTCGGAAAGGCCGAGAGATAAGCCATGATGTGTCATCGACTCGTCTGGCAGGCCGTCTCGAGCCTTAGCCTTCTCGTTATTTAGTTAGTAGGTATAATTAATTAAATTTAGGAAATAACAATGCGCTGAGTAACTTTTTTATTTTCTATGTAATAGACGGGTCGATATTTCAGCTATACATATTTGGCAGCGGAGCTGAGAGTCTTGTTTTCAAAACAACGCGACGACGAATAAAGGGGCCTTGGTGCCTTTGTGCGATTTATGCATTTAAAACACTTCCATTACATACAACATTCCATTCCAAAAATGTTTAATTAATTTTAGGCTTTTTTAAATTTCTGATGTCTTATGAACGTCAATTACCACTGAGAAGACTTAGAAGACCATTGACGTATGTAACTAAAAAAAATAAAAAGTAAAAAAGACCAGTAATTGTTTATATTACAATGTTATATGATGAGCTTTACATTATATTATTATTTTAACACAAAAATAATTTAATAAAACATAAGATAGTAATATTTACCCGACTGCCAAGGAAGGGTTATAATTTCGCGCGTATCTTGTATGTATGTTTGTAAATTTCTTTATTACCTCGTATCTTCCAAATGGTTCGATGGATTTCGCCAGTTAAGGTATCGTTTTATTCTTCTTAAAAACCCAAGTGTTCTTAGATAGCTGTTTGAAAAATAAAGAAAATGGCGGATTTTTGGCGCAAAATAGTAATACGTTAATAAAAATTAATTAATCAATCCTATCGAGTAGGGTATCAAAATAAAGGAAATTAAAAGGGGATTACAAAAATATATATAACTTATATGTTTAAATTTAATTAGGAATAATAAATTGGTTTAAAAAGTTTTTGATAGCGTAAACATGGGCCATGTTTGTGTCGTACCTCGTGCTATTATATGAAATTTAGTTCATAAGAATGTGTCGGGACACTAAAAGGTCTAAAATAATATGAAAAATAAAAAAATCTAAAACCCGACTGCAAAAAAGACAATTTAAAATAATGCACTAAAAAATTATTGCTCGAACTTTGCGACTGATCAAAATATAACGGAATTTATGCAAGTACTGAATGCCAGATGTTATTGTTTTTGTTTGTCGTGCTTGATCTATTAATTTATAACATAGAAATAACGGAACAAAATAACTTACAACATAGTAATAAAATAAATAATTAATAAAATCAAAAACCTGACTGCAAAAAACACAATTTAAAAGTAATGCACTAAAAAGACCGAAACAAGATTCAAAGTTAAATTATCTTGCAGTCTTACTCCCCGCAGTATACTGCTAAAACGCTTGTTCAAATTTATTAATAAAAGACGAAAAGGTTTCTCCAAGGACAGTGTACCTTCTGTTTTTAAACCAACTCTGCCATGTTTTTTATCTACTATTAAAACGAATTCGTATACAACGTTTGAAACCAATCAAGATTCTTACTGAAATTTAAATAAGTTTAACAAAATTACTATACTTGAGTGCTTACTGACTTTCATGTCTCTAGGAACGTTATCAAACATTTTGTTGCAGTCTAGATAGCATTGCTGTGTGATTAGTTAGTCCCAATACCAACGTTTCTAGCCTCTACATCGTAGTCAATACAAATGTTAGCATTGGCAATGTACAGTTAGCATATTTTATTAGGGTTGAGTTGAGATAGTAATTCAGTTATTTGCTAGATGCCTAAGAAACTTTAGAACTTGTCAATATCTTCTTGCATGTTTGCCTCACATTTATTTTAGGTATTTGATACGAAACTCAGTAGATAAAATAGGTAAGTTAGTAATTGGTTATGCCGCCGCACATGACAATCAGCCTATAGCCAATATATTGGCCATACCTTTCGCCAATCAGCGATTTGTCTGGGTAGTCGAGAAAAAAATATTAGGATATGTTTTATTGTATAATTATTACGTATTTTAATATAACTTTCTGAATGTCGATATAGATAATTGACTGTTCAGACAAAAACTGTTGCTGGGACATTCTAGATATATAATTAAAAATTAAAAATTTTGTACAACCGACTTCAATATGAATTATTAAGAATAACTCAAAAACTATTGGTCAGATCTTGATCAAATTTATATGGGACCGCATGAGAAGCACCAGCTTTCAAATAAAAGAAGAATCATCGAAATCGGTTCACCCAGAAAAAAGTTATGAGGTAACACACATAAAAAAAACATACAGTCGAATTGAGTACCTCCTCCTTTTTGAAGTCGGTAGAAAAAGTCTCGATTACTAACTGTTAGTCTCGATTAAAATTTAGTCCAGACTTTAAATCAGAGTATAGTGAGAGCCAGATTATCCAAAGATTACTTGATACTGTGTTAAATTTACAGATAAGTCAAGTCTAAATGAGTAGTGCCTTCATTCTTTTTTCGTTCATTTTAGTATTTTTCTATTAAATGCAAACAAAAAATGAAATCCAAGAATATTTAAAATTAAAAATTTACATTTTCCCTTAACATAAATTATTTAATATGACATAACAATAAATAATAAAGTAACGTACTGAAAAAAAAATTGAGTTTCGTTTGTTCGTCATTATAAAACTGCCTCGTTGGTTTAGTTGTCACAAGCATGATTGCTGATCATGAGGTTGAGAAAGAAGCAAAATATCTTTATTCGGTGCTCCAATTTTAACTATTTAAAATAAAAATAAAAAGTGAGAAACTAATAACAAAATAATAACTAAAAAACAAAGTCCAAAGTAAATAATAACTAAAAAATTTGGATTACAGTAACAAAAAGGCCGACTCAGCATAATAGCAACAGAGTAACCACAGCGCTGATATTCTATCGGTGCCACATAAGGCGACCCATTGCGACTTTCTGTCTGCGAGTTATCGCGTTTTTCTGTCAAGAAATTCTCAGTTGCAGCCCGGAGTCAGGAAGTTAGTTAGTGGTGTTTCACCCCCGTGCCTGGGAAAGCACGTAAAGCCGTGGGTCCTGCGATTGATCTCCCTCCGGTCGTCGGAATACTGCGCCATCGGGACGAAGGAATAGAGAGAGTGCACCTGTCTTTGCGTACACACCGTGTACTATAATCTTGTCCTACGCAGATGGCTAGTCTCCTTTGAGAATGGCCGCCATGACCGAAGTCTAGAGGACATTAATTATAATATTATAATATTAAATAATAATCGTGTTCAGATTTTAACGTGCCGTATTTTTTAGTTCCTTATGATCGTTTTAAGACCATGCACGCATCAGGCTCGTAAAACACGCCAAACACTACTACGCCCACTAAAACGTATCAGTAACGTATCATACATACCTGTATACAACGCGTTCAGTCACCGTATCGTCCCCGTTCAATATGTGTTCTACTCTGATGCCCGTTCTATCGGCTCTAGCTCGTCTTGTTCCGAAGGCCGCATCAGGAGGACCTTACACTATAAAGTACTGAACTAATTGAAGCATTTAATTTGACTTCAGGTAAAGCCGCCGGGAGAAGAAATCGCGGCTGGCGCGAATTATGACGCGCTTCCGACATATCAGGTATATTATATTGAATTGATGTTTACTTTGTGTATGTGTATATTTTGATTTGGTCATTTGGTAGAAATATTTTTTCATTTTTGTGTGCGACCCCAAAGCTAAACTTTTTCCTAAATCGCAAACAGCTAATTTATATAAATTTTATTATAATAATTTGATTATAGAATGGTCCTCCATAGCACAGAACCGTAAAAGGTGGAAAGAGATTGGGGAGGCCTTTGCCCAGCTGTGGGACGTTATGGGCTGATAAGATAAGATAAGATAAGAAGATGATTATAATTGCGTAACGCTCGGCTTAATTGTTTGGTTGATTTAATTTTGAATGTAGTTAGGTTCAAAGGACATTAATGCATCTATCTAGCTAGTTAAACATTTCTATAATGTCACAAAAACTTCGCCCTTAGTTTATGTTTCCGACTTTCCAACAGTTGGACAAACATTCCGCCAAAAATCTTATCTTTATACTTACACTTCTTGAGATACTTAATAATGTTTTCGGACTGCCCAATTTCGTTAAAATGAAAACTATTTTTTCAAGTAAGTTATTAGTTATATATTTTAAATACATAACCCATTGTTTATTACAAAGCGTGTTTACATATTACAAATTCAAAGTTTTGCGTAAAATTTGTATGTATGATCTCTGTGTTAATAAGTATGTTTTCAGCTTTGAGGGGATTTTATTGTTCTATTACCTACTTAAAGTCAAGATCTATTGTTACACCATACACCAATACTACTTGGTCTCACTTGTGACCGTTGACTATCGCTTACTTAAATTAAGTATTAGTTATCTCTGTTCGTACTTTTTTATTGTTATTTAGTGAAAAGGAAGAGAAAACGATTTTAAGCATTTAACTTCACTTTATGATTAAGGCCGATTCTGTTCTACTCTTTATGCATCATGTCTTTATCACAAAATAAATAATATTACTAGTAGTATGTCTATCTGCTCTATGATGTATGGATTTAGCCGCCTTGTGTTCGCTTACGTAAGCATCGGTTTTCATGTGTTCGCTTATGTAAGCGTCCTTAAAGCTTAAACATACAAAATCAATATTTATACTTGTACGTATTTGCAATCCAGAAATGCGAGTAGGTGAATCGCTGCGCTAAGACAAATTGTTGCTATGAGAAGTGATTCTTAGCAACTAAAATATTCTCGAGTGGCAGCCTTATATCGTTGAGCGAAGTGTAGGGTAGCCTTGCTACCAGATGGAGTGAGGATCTGTTAAGTCATGCGGGTTGGATATGGTTGGAGATGGTTGCAGATGGCTCAGGAGCACAGGACCGTGTTTTGTAACATTCCTTAGAGATGCCTAGGTTCAGTGTATTTGTGAAGGGCTGTAATGTATCATGATGATGATGAAGAAAAGTGATTATACCAAAAACAGGGTGTCTGTACAACCCCTTTTTTATTCAAATTTATGCCAGTTTACACAATATGAATTATTTAGTTTGAGTCACTTTAGAGTCAGACTTTTCTGTTTTTTTACTAAAGTAACTAATAATATGTCATCTATTTAATAGGTATAAGGCTTTATATAAACACGCTGAAATAAAGTTTAGGTTGGCTATTTGACAATACATAATAATTGCAAACATTACAAAGTTAAGTACTGCATACATATGTATGTATGTGATTACTCTAATGTAAGTGAAACTATGGCTTACTATTAGCAATATCGCTAAAAATATTCTGATATCCTAGGACCCCCATATTTTAAAAAACATGACTCATCAGTTGCTAAATCATGAATTAGAGAAAGGGTTAATCCTCTTAGAAATGATAGGAAGGAGGCCTTGTCTTTGTATATAGGCTGTAACTTCACTTCTTTCCTTTACGAGGACATAATTGATAACATTACATTACTGCACAAGGGCTTTTCAGTAATAAGGCCTTTATTACTATAAACATAATTTAATTTGTTGATTTTAGTGAACCACCGCATATTGTTCGGAAAGTTCTGTCGAAGTTGTTGATTGGGTTAAATTTGTCTTTACTTAGCGTCCGTCAGTGTACAGTTTGCTTCTGGCTATATTCCGTGTCCAGAGGATGTAGGCAACACCAATAGTTTTGCATATGTGTTAATTTTATATTTTAATTACTGTGTACTAATTTAAACATAGAAATATTAATAATAATTAAAACAGAGGAATACAGCCCAAAAATTTATTTTCACTGTGACACAATCTATAAGATACATAATGATTTCTTATATTTACGCGAACACTACACATCGAATAAAACTACTTTTACGGATTATATCGTGTTTAATAACTTATTTTTTATGACTTCCCGACGTTTCGGGTGCTTTACAGCACCCATGGTCACGGGGGACTGAGGTGATTGACGTCCTGATGTCAGAGTTAACCCGGAGTACCTTCAGCGTTTTTAATTATTAATTTTGGTCCCATCTACGCAGAATGAACTTACTGTGTCTAGAAGTCTTGTAGTGGTATGCTTGGGTTTAGTTTTAATTTTATTAATTACAGGATCCTAAGCAGGTGGTAGTACCCAGCCTCCCTCTCTATTGAAATTAGTTTGTTTTTTAATTTCAATAGCCTCACGTATCATCCTTCGCAGGAATGATGTTCCTTCGCGAGAATTTGTGGTTTATTAAATCTAATGTAATGGCGGGGGTCGTCTAGGGTATGATCACAAACTGCAGACTTCCCGGAACTTTGGTGCTTCACGTCAGCTATGTGTAACGTCGGGAATTAATAAAAATAAGTTATTAAACGCGATATAATCCGCAAAAGTAGTTTTATTCAATCTATAAGCTACAATTAAACATTCTAAACAAACTTAATCAGCAGTTGCCTCATTTTTAAAGCGGAACGCTTTTTTTAAGCGGATCATTATCATTTGGAAAACCCGCCAACTCATCAAACACAATTTTTTTCGAAAGCGTGTCTAGTTTTCGGTTTGATGAAGTGAGTCTCCAGCTCGGATTACAATTTTGCCGGCGTTTTAAATTTTTGAACAGTAACTACGTAATTATAGGCTATTTTTACCTGGCGTCATCTAGAATATTATTACGCAAAGCTGCTATATTGCAATACATATTTATGAAGTGAAAACTTCCTTAGGCACGTTGGGCACTTTTGGGATGGGGAAAAGCACTGAACTCGCGTGATGGTCACGCTCAGATACATAAAATTGATGAAAGTAATGTAGATAATCATGTTTGAAAATTCGTTTAGAGTTGTGAAATGGTCAAGGACGATTACAGAATTGTAGTCAAGCCAGCTAATTTATTGATAGATTTAACAAAAAAAGTTAAATAATCGGCCACGTACATACATGAAACTGTTGGACACAGGCTTTGTCTCACTTGAGAGGAATACTGAGCGGGAATGATCCGCCGCACTGTCGCTGTCCGATTTGGTAAATTTCAAGTGACTTCGAAATATTTGAGAAATGCATGCTTTTGAGTTCGAACAATGAAATTGTTTACTTATAATATTTTCCTGCTCTGCAGATCACCTAATAAAACAACACTTTCATTATTAATTGCGAAGCACTAACAAAACAGAATTTCGGTCCACTCACGGTATTTCGGGGTCAAATAGACCCTATTTCATTTTCGAAGTTTTGTAGCTCGAAAACTATGTTTTTTTCTTATTTAGGTTATGAGGTTTATTTATTACTAAATAAAATTATATTTTTAATCATGCTAGTTCAGGAAGCATAGTTATTAATAGCAAAAAAAAAGGATTCAAATTAAAACATTCCACTGAAACGATCTTCCGATTTTAAATAAAAATATATAATCGTTAACTATGCGGTTAATAAAAACGGTTAAAATTTTTGAAGGAGTTATTCCAAGAATCGAAGTATAACAGTTTTTGTCGACATGAATTAAAAAAGAATAATGTTAATTTTTCCTCACTATTTATATTGTTTATAATATAACAATACTCTACGTGCTCTACGGTGAAGGAAAACACCGTGAGGGAACCTGCATGTCTTAAAAATTAAAAAAAAATATTTCAAAGACATGTGAAGTTCACCAACACGCATATTGTGGTTGCACGGCATACTTTTCCTAGCCCTTAAACCTTCTCCGAAATGAGAGGAGACCTGTGCCCAGGAGTAGGCTGTAACTTTAAATTTTTAACTCTAATGTCCTCCAGACAGAATTTCGGTCACGGCGACCAGTCTGAACTACGTATAGCACTATTATATATTCTGTATCTCAACGTAGACTAGCCGTCTGAGCAGGACAGGATTATAGCGCCCGAGCAGTCCGAGTGTATGCGCAACAGGTGCACTCTCTATTCCCTCACTCTCTTACTACCCCTTTACTATTCTCTATTCACGCCACGACGAGAGAGAGATTAGGCTCAGGCTCCTACCACAGAATAGATAATAGTGCTACTCTGCTACTGAGAATTTATTGACAGAAAAACCCAATAAGTGATATTTGGCCACACCCGGGATTTGAAACCAGGACCTCATGATCAGCAATCGCGGTTACGGCCACGAGACCAAGGATAAAGAGTTTTTTTTTTTTTATCAAGGTTGACAAACAAGCACACTTAAGAATCAAAATGCAGATGCGTTGTCACCCCGGAGGACTTAGAAAAACCAGAAGGATTTTCTGTTTCTGTCGAATAATCTTACATCGAAATTCGCATTATAGACCTTACTCAGTCGAAGCCGAGATGGATCTCCCCGGAAGCGATCCGCCCCGGCTTCGCATGG
This sequence comes from Parnassius orleans, assembly GCA_029286625.1. NCBI lineage: Eukaryota > Metazoa > Arthropoda > Insecta > Lepidoptera > Papilionidae > Parnassius > Parnassius orleans. Next base: position 8,714,130 of record JAGSMP010000022.1, on the reverse strand, counting down.
GTGATTTCTGGATCTCGACAACAGCTCAACCTACCTGGTACAATTGTGAATCTAAACCATCCAGGGACCCACTCAAACACACACAAAATTTTTCATCAGAATAGGTCGAGCCAGTTTCGAGTTTTAGTGAGACTAACGGACAGCAATTGATTTTCATATATAGAGATTATATTAGTATTTTTTCTCTTATATAATAATATTAATTTTTTAAAGTAGAAATATCGAAAGAAATCCATTAATCAAGTAATCTACATTATCTATTATACATGTATGTTTACAGTCATTAATATTTAATAAAAAAATATATTTAACAAAATAATTTACTTTACAACTCTGCCACAATCGTTACAGAAATATACATGATGATAGTCACACATGATAGGTGCTCATGATGGAATTAAAGTTTTCGATTTGTGACCATCTTTTCGAGGGCATACTACCGCGAGAAAAATATCTTGAAGGCAAGGCCAATCTTTACTTATATATTTTTTTCAGTTTTTGCTTTAGCACCACTCACAAGAGAAGTCGAGGAGTCACTCTCGTTTTCATCTTTGCATGTAACTTCACACTCTTGATTTAAGTAAAATATTACCTATGATATAAAAATCGGTATACACATTTTTCACGATTATACAATAAATTTTTATTGCTGTATACCACCAGGTCCTCTTCGCTTGACAGTTATCTAAGTAAATAAGTCAGACGGCTGTCCTTTTATGTATGTTTAGACTTCACACCTAGGCACAGGTGTCTCGAATATTCCTTAGTTTTGAAAATGTTTCAGATCAATAAAAATAAGTTAGAGTCCAGACCTGTGTATTTCTAAGGTTTCTTTCCCCTCCCGATAGATTGCCTTATAGTTGAGATATTGCCATTGTCGCTACGCTTGGCAAGCGGGTTGATAACCGCAGTTTATTTTGTTATCTCAGTTATTATCAGGAAGATGCTGCCCATCCCCAAGGTTTAGTTTCATCTGTTGTCTCTTATGACACCCACGGGATGATATGGGGTAGTGGGTGTCCTTACGCCGCTACTACGGATGATGGTACTACGTAAATAAAATATTCAAATATTTTACACTTGAAAGTAATACGTCATTTAGAAAACAGCTTTTGCGAGGTGTAGAAATGTACCGGTTAATAAAAAATAAAAAAGTATTATATAATAATTTATATTGAATTAAATATTATTTTATTCTATTCCATCGTTCCATAAACTTAATTAGTGTTTATATATGTAGTATTTATCAAATACTTAATTAGTGTTTTAGCTGTAATAATGATTTATGTATATTATAAATGATAATTTGTGATGAGATTTATTAATGAGAAATTTGTTATAATAAGCTCATAAATGTCTTATATTTTTCACGATTAATACTAATTCTTTATTTTTATTATTCTCGTAGTTCGAGAAATGATTTGCTTTTTGCTCACAATTATCTAATTATTTACAAAACATTCTAAAATCTTTGACAAATCTTACAAAATTTCCGTATTAATTGCTTTATAATGAGCTCAAGGGCAACCTTAAGTTAGATCTGGGACCTGATTATTATATCAGCAATATTATAATAATATATGGCCTCCATCGGTCTTTGAAAGTTTAATTTTCCGTCCCTAAATGAAAACCACGGGCAATCTATATATTATGACACACAAATTTAGTTTCCTATAAATTTCAATTAAGGACTGGAGTTTGCATTATTGTTTCATTTCATAAACATATTGCTATACATATCTCTCGCTATTTTAAGAGGAACATTTAAAATTTCCTATATTTATGAATGTCTACGTGGTAGAGCCATGCTGCAGCTATATTATTGGTATAGTTGTAGCACGATTGGGTTGGCTCGACCGGGGAAGGATCACACCCTCACAGAATACCAGCGTAAAATAGCAACTTAATACTTTGACGTCTCCGTGGCGCAGTGGCTTAACAATTTGTTGCAGTGTCGGGTGCCGCGAGTTCGAATCCCGATTCACGTTCGATCCCAGCTTCACGATACAGGAGGAAATCCTAGTGTGGGGTGTAACGTTTTATTTTAAAACGTTACACCCCACACTAAAATACTGCTATGTTTCGTATGGTGTGTAGTGAACCTACTAACCTAGTCCTCAGGGGTTGATAACGCATCTGCATTTTTATTCGATATTGAGGATAGGCTTAGGTGTCTATGGACCACAGCATCCACTTACTATCAGGTGGGCTGTGTGCTCGTTTGTCACCCCTATTCTATTTACAAAAATAGCCTTATAAAATAACAAGTTCATTTTATCCAAAAACAGTACAATATAATAAAAGCATTTACTGTAATGCCATTAAAATTTACAATAATATTCCTGACTCTTTTAAAAATATGAACGATATAAGATTTAAAAAGGTACTGAACACGTGGTTATTAGATAAATGCTTCTACAGCTTACAAGAATTTATAGAAAACAAAGATTAAATAAAGTAAAGATATATTTAGTGGTTAGATTTATTATTTAATTATTCCAACAAATTATTGAGTACTAAGACAAAATTATAATGAAAAAGTTAAATAAAGTAATTTTAGTAGTAAGTAAAGTATTTTTAGTATAGAAAACTGACATCATATATTGTAATAATAATTTTAAAAAAATACGATGACATTAATGAATTAATCTATATATTATATTTGATAAAGATATCGATTATTTGATAAATATAATTAAGACTTAATATTGTACACCTGAAATAGGTAGACTATGGAGCACAAATGTACATAACATAATCTTAAGATCTTATTTAATTTTACCTGTAGTCATGCAATAAATATTTTTGATTTGATTTGATTTGAAAATGTAATTGATAAATATTTTATAGCCGCCGGGGACTGTAAATGTATCAACAGCACTAAGTAATTCCGTGTGTGTCATGAGCTCATGAGAGACGACTGGGGGAAACCGAAACAGGACATGGTTGTATATTCCCGATCACAAGTTAATAATAACTAGCTGTGCCCCGCGGTTTCACCCGCGTATATCTCGCGTCTGCGCCTCGCGACATGCGAACTTCCAGAGAGACATCACGACGGACGGTTGCTGAATTAACAAAGATTTAAAAAGTGATAAATGTTACTTAAATTACATGGTTAACGTAATTGGTGGTTATGCATGGTACAGGTACTGATATAGCCTTGAATACGAAGTGATTTATTTGGATATAAGGATTAATACCAAAGTACGAATAATGTGGCCTAGCTTGTACCGGTGTTACTATTGCATATTTTAACATGAAAAAGTAGTTATTGTGACATAACTGTAATAGTTAGACATGATATCGCAGACTTTTTGTAAATATTGATACCCTCTATAAAACTGTAGTACATCACTTTGCTCTATTGTCAATAGTTTCCGCAGATAGAGATATAAGGATTCTTTTTGGTATTTTTTTCACACATTGGGTTACATTAACGGAATTTTCATACGGATCCCTAACTTTTTTGAATATATTCTATCACCTATTTCATCAGGGATAATGTAGGATTCTAATGGTGAAAGAATTTTTCAAATCGGACCAGTAGTTTCGGAGCCTATTCAATTCAAACAAACAAACAAATCTTTCCTCTTTATATTTTAGTGTAGATGTAGATTAAAAACTGCGGTTGCCAATCTGCCTGCCAAGAGAGGCGTCTGTGGCGACTGTCTTCAATTTTATGATAAATTTTTGTAAGTAAATGTACTGATGCGAACCCCTTTGTCAAACGAAACCACATAATCTTATACTCTATACATATAAAAAAATTGAAGTGTCTGTGTGTAATATTAAAATAACTGGCTTTTATTAAGCTCAGGGGGTTATTTGCCTGCTATTAAGTCATAAATATCATCATTACAGCCCTTCACAAGTCCACTGCAGAACATAGGCCTCCCCCAAGGAACGCCACTAAGCACGGTCTTGAGCCACCCGGATCAATCGACTGCCTGCATGTCTTATCAGATCGTCACTCCATCTAGAGGAAGGCCGATCTACACTTCACCTATCGGGACGAGGCCCTAAAACATTTCTTCCCCATCGGTTGTCGGTTCTTCGAGCTATATGGCCGGCCTATTGCCACTTCAGCTTACTAAAGTTTATAAAACTTTACAAAAATAGAAAGCAATGCCAGGAGGGATCTAAGATATATTTTATTTACCAAAATTACATATTATATAACTTAAAAATATCAGAGTAATGTAATTTAACTCCTTTGGAGCGGAAGCATTTCCAACATAAAGTCATTAAATAAATAGGCCACTGTTTACATAGTTATGAATATATTTAATTCTTTTTATAATAAAAAAATGTTCCAAAGTTTGTTAAACTATATAACACTATTTATAATACTACGCGTTTTGACTAATAACATTTGGTTATTTTAAGTATTAGGTAACGAGGCAAGATCAAAAATCACTATTACTTATTTATAAAATTATCTAAGCACTAAACGTAAAAGGCAATTGACATAATTGCGGAATTTGAGGCTGATAACTCGCGTCACACATATTACATACTGCGTAGATACTTTTTTAACTCATACCGAGCGTCTCTGTTAAACAATAAAATACAAATATAATGACTGATATATTTACCTACTAGATAGAACTAATTCATATGAGCACACTAAATATATTTACTGCAGAAACTTCTATCTGGTGTAATGGTAAAACCTAAAGTATTTGGAATTTTAATGTATAACAAATATCCAAATTTAACATTTATAATAGAAATGGACTTTTAAATACCTTTAATAAAGTTTAAACGGTTGTTATTTTAGTTTCAATTAGCTAGTTTAATTAATTAATTCAGTAAGTAAATGGTGCAAATTGTTTTTGACAACCCTAAAAATTATGTTTCTATTAACCTCTTTTACGTTTCTAATAACCCCTCATTCGTATCTATGAGTAGATACGAATGAGGGTTTAATAGAAACCAAAGGCGTTTTTATTCATCACTCAGTCGTATCTATTCACCTCGAATTCGAGAAAAAATACCAGTATCCTGATATTACTATTTAAAAGAATAAAATCGTTTAATATCGATATTCAACTTTGTATTAATAAAAGATGAGAAACTCAACTCTAAAAAAAATTGCAACAAGGAAACACTGAAGAACTTGATGTTTAACTAAAAGTTTTACACATCATATAACCACTTGTACTCACACGTTTACAATAACCGACTTTTTCTTTACTGTTATCAAAATTGACACTAATTTAAAGGTTGCCAAAATGAAGGAAAAATGTTGGTAAATAATAAACAGTAGTAATTTTGGCCGAGAATGAAAAAAGGGAGATCTCCCGCCGGGCTGCTGTTCTGCCCGGGGCGCGGCCAACGCTCCGAGTGGTAGTTCGTAGCTATTCTATATATACTGTTTTTGCTTCGGAACTTTGATAGCGCGATTTAGGCTTCGATGTATTTTCGCTTGTGGCGCGACGACAGCGCCGCCACATAATAAACAGACGTTTCCGAGCTACCTAGAGATAACTTTATCAAATAACCAGACTTGTTTCTATTCACCCCGCGATTTCTATTCACCCCATTTCACGATACAACTGTACATATCACGAAATCTCAGTATTAAATTCGAATTTCCTTCCATGGAGTTGTTAGGTTATCCTATTCCAAACTATCATTTGCCATGTATCATTACATTACTGTAATGATACATGGCAAATGATAGTTTAGAATCGCAGCGATTAAATATAATCGATATATCGAATCCAAAACAAATAATCTGGGTGTTTACCCATGCCCATGTCAAATTGGTGAAAAAAAAACGACGATTATTCTCAGCGTAGGTGTGTATTTACTCTGGGATAAGCCTTATTCTACTTTTCGTGAAATCTGTCCGTTTTTATATACGATCTCAGGGCGGCCTCCTACTAGATAGTGTGACATGCAGTAAGCAGGATGCAGGTGGTTTAAGACTGTGCTTTATTGCTTTCCTGGAAGGAGGCCTATGTTCAGCATTGGACTTGTATAAGGGTGTAATGATGATGATGATGATGTCAAATCTAATCATAAAATGTCCGCATAAAAGTCGCTACACCGCTGCAATACACCGTATTGCTTCGCTCTAAACGTATTGTCTAATTTCAACTGAAACATAATTACATTTGAAAGGTAACCGATTTCTCGTCACAGTTTACGTGATCGAGTCTATTTCAACGGGGGGTCGGCGTGAAGAAGACAACATTGAATGGGTCATAGCAGGGTGGCCTCGTAATGTCTCGTACAGCGTCAACCCCTACCAATTTGTAACAAACGGCCATTTGCGACCGCTTAGAGTAAATTCGCGAATACTTTATCGAGTGACTTAACCGATTCGTTTCGGCACCAATTTTCGACAACTTTTATCTGTGGTACGCCTATTGTGCTATCAGCCATGTGTAAAAATAATTTTCTTTTTTATGGTTTTTTCACTTGTTTAGACCTAATTAAGTTTAGTTGACATCAAACATCAGTTGGAAACGGAAAGATACTTGTTTTTTAGTGGGTAACTACGTGTTTTTCTACGTGTTTTCCTTAAAATTGAGAGTAAATGACTTTTTTTATGCAGTGATCACAAACCTTTAGTACTATTTATTGTTTTATAAAAAAATCAATTATATAAGTAGGTACAGTTAAATCACCCTGGAAAACCTTGCTTTTTATTAAATTAAATTTTCACCTAATAATAACATTTGTAAATATCAAACAATCAAGAACCTTTGGAAAGAAATAAGGTTTATGATTCATTGATATTTACAAATGTTAAATATTATTTAAAGTTATACAAATGTAAAAGTAAAGTCGATCTGAAAACGTCTCATTAGTGAGAATAGCAAAAGTGTGTTCAAAAGGAAAAAAACGCCGGCGCTGTACAGCGGCGGATGAGCATAAGACTATTTATTAGCGAACGTTTTTATGCATGAACGGGTTCGAACTGTTTCAAGCAAAAATAAACCTTATACCATATCACAAGAGCACATGGTACTTTATAGGTCTATTCGGCCATATGATAGTAATAAGACGGCAGTTCAACCATTTTAAACAAAATTAAACAATAAATCAAACGCATTTTTTTTAACAGGATACTTGTTCTCCAGAAACTTATTTACAACTTGAGTTTGTGAGCGATCGCGATGAGTGCTATTATTTATTACTTATTAGACTATTTTTCCAGAACATGATTTAAAAAACCCACACAGTAAAAAGAGTACCATGTACAAGTTAAAAAAAGGTTGTCAACCTCTAAAAATTTCAAATTCTCAAAATATCCAGAAATGAAGCTGTAGGCGTAAACTACTTGCAAAATAATGAATATTTTGTTCTGGATAAATCTCCGAAAACGCAATTTGAGCGAGTTATAACGATTTTTAAAAACACACAAAAATCATCGATCGCACGCCTGGCGTGCCATCCGCACTCTGAATCGGTTAATTAATACTTAATTAATAATATAAAGTAATTTTATGAAGACTTCGATATACTTATGGAAATATTCTAATATAATATACCAACGAATTTGGCTCACGACCGTATTTTGTAGCATTTTTTGGTGGAGACCTTTGTTCAGCAGTAGACTTGTCCCTCACAATAAAATGATGATCATGATGTAATGTGATATAATCATTCGATAATTCGCACTTTTACTTATTGCCCCATACCGTTACCGTTACAGCGTATCAAAAGTTCACTGCTGCACTACTTACATAGGCCTCCTCATTGATTGCCTCATAGGGGGAAATTCACCATAGATGCCACGCGTTGCACGCACGCTTGGCAAGCGTGCGTTTTTCATTTATTATTTGTTATTTAGGAAGACGCTGCGCCTATCTCCTGGCTTGAATCCCTCTGTCGCCTCTTACGACACCCACGGGACGATATGGGGAAGTAGATATTCTAACACTGCCACTATACGGTTATACACATTGCCTCCTTATACCATAGATAACTTTAATGAAAAATATAGTATTGATATTTATAAACTTTTTAATGTATTTAAAAGATCATGTTTCAGTTAAATTTCGTGTGAGACCAAAACAAGTAGTACTGCAAATAATCCCATGCGTTACAAGCGCCCCTTTGTTGGCAGATAGGTGCGTGTGGAATGAGGTGGGAGGGGTGGCAGGGGTTGTCTCTGTCACAAACACAAGCAACAGGTATCTGTTGCTATCCAGCGAGACGAATTGGGAAAATATACGCCTACTGATATCCAATATTTTATTTTATTTGACCTACACTTAATTGCTGTCTCATGCTTATATTATTATAAATTGTTATTATATTGCATCTTTATTATTAATAACAATCTTTTCAAATTATTCACTTTGTGCTTGTATATTAATTTATTTGGTCTTTATTTGTACACCAAGTACAAAAAGGCGGACTTAATGCAACAAGGCATTCTCTACCAGTCTACCTCCAGGGCAAAAAAGCAGAGAAGATATTTACATTTTTCCATACGTCTAAACCACTTTGGAAATACTTTTGACTCTTCATCTTCAACTTCGAGGTATTTAACCTAAGAAATCTTAAAATTTTAATCAGCCACAGTATCTTATTAGCCTTTAAACCTCCTTCCTATTTTGGAAACAGGTAAAAATCAAATGGTGAGGCCTGGGGAATATGTCGAGTGAGGTAGGATAGACACATTTATTTAAATAAAATAAAATGAAGGGTTCTGACAGACGGGGCAGCGCTACGTTGTCTGGGTATCGATGACGTTGCCGGATTCCTGATTTTGGTCGCTCATCACACCAAGTTTATAATACTTCTAGGGTACTAAGTGTCATATACAACCAGAGTTAACCATTTTTGATCCTCTAAAACCACAGTAGCAATATGGGTCATATTGTTACTTTTCTTGCATAATAACGAGGCGACTATTTGTTTGTGTGCTTAGCATACGGCGATATTTCGTAGTAGTCACGTCTTCAAAGCAACACATATAATCAACTGTCTTTGTTTCGAAATTAATTTTTACGTGGTAGAGCCATGCTGCAGCTATATTATGTGTTGCACGAATGGGTCGGCTCAACCGGGTAAGTCTCTCACATAAATAGCAATAAAATAGCGTAAAATAGCAGCTCAATGCGGTAGAGTAAATTCGTACGGTGAGTGTAGAGAATCAGAGACCCTTTTTACTGGAAACGAGGCATTCTATCTCAATCCTCAGAGGTGACAACGCTTTTGTATTTTGATTCTTTATCAAGGATAAATGTAGATGTCTATGGGCCACAGCATCCACTTACCATCAGGTCGACTGTGTGCTCGTTTTACACACCCTTATTCTATAAAAAAATGTTGTGTAAACATTTTATTCTCGCCGGTGACGATGACCTATAACTTGCCAGTGTTTATCAAAAGAGTAGAGTTTCTAACTTATTTGTCTTGCCCCTTGCATTATACTGCTTTTTCACGCTGATATTCTGTACGAGGGTGGTCCTTTGTTAAGTTAAGCACTTGCATAGCATTTGGCGAGTCGCTTGTTTCGGCTCTTACATTAGCAACCTTAGACTAAAGAGTGTATAACTACGTTTAACTTTAGGCCATTGAAGTATTCAGGTATCTAGATCGTTAAGGTGTCATCATGATTTAAAAGTTATTGCTTTTTAAAGAAGATGCGCTTAGGATTGTCCGGTGTTTCAAATTGTTCATCATTATGGCACCTTGGCACGTGACTTAATTAAGCTGATTAAATCTTGGCTGCCGGTAAGCCGATTGTTAGCCATGGTAGTTCAGGGGCTTAGCGCTCGCTGTGAATTTCACAGTATGATTAGATCCATATCTATATTGTTTAATTAATTTACGTGTAAATACATCATTTATGAACGCTGAGTGAAATTAAACCTTTGCTTCGTGAGCAGAAGGTTTCGTTCAAATACAAATAATGTAGAAAAATATATGTCAGCACGCTGCTAGTAAATTTTAAAGGTTATTATTGTTTTTAAAACGACATAAACAGTTTTGCAAATAATCTCAAATCGACATTTTCTTTTGTAGTGCCTATATAGCATTAGCAGGCATATGCTATATAGCTTTAGCAGGTGCATACAAATGTCTTGTATAGACCAGTAAACTGTTTAAGAATCGTGTTTATTCTCTTTGCTTATTTTCTCATCCATATCTGAACATTTAATACATGCATGTTAGCTTATATTAATTGAGTTAAATTAACCTGAAGTCAAGTTCAATCTTCAGTATGCGAAGAATATACCCAGGTAGATAACTATAGATGAATGTATTAACGCTTCGCCACATATAAACGAGCAATTTTTTTTGCTTTATGAAACTAAATTCTTCATTTGCTAAAAAGTAAAAACCGATTTCAAAAACTTAAAAGACTTAAAAATCCACATATTCGCTTCTGAATTCGGAGCTTAACATAAAGTGCATAAAGTGTGAAGTATTAGAGACTTTAGAAGTGAATCTATTTTAATCTATTTAGATTTTTAAGTCGGTTTTAACTATTTATTAAAAGTTAAATATTTTACCCTTTTCATCATCATCATTATTACAGTCCTTTACAAGTACACTTCTGAACATAGGCCTCCCCCAAGGAATGCCACAAAGCACGGTCAAGCAACAAAGTTTAAGGCAGCAACTTGTTTGTGTTTTCCACTTGTAGGGGTGGAATATTTAGGTACTTCAAATTTATATGGTAGTACTGATTCTTTATATTTTTGAAGTATAAAGAACCTGATTAAAAAAAAAGTATCATTTCAATCGGTTGAGCCGTTTCCAAGAAATAGGTCAACATACGTAAAAACATACGGGACAAATATAGATACATCCCTCCCCTAATTTGTTTTGCACTTTTTACTGGGTGTTACAAAACTACCCGTAAAGCCGAAAGGAGGTTAAATGGGGCTTTATAACGATTCCATTCACAATATTTAAGAACCGTAGTAACGCTGTATAACATACCTAAAAAATTAAAAATATTATTATTTTCACTGATGTGCAAACCCTATTTCAGTAAAATTAAAGAGTAAACTACGCAGAATGTACCTACATTTCTACCTAATTCGCGGAACGACTAAAATTTTAAAAAACCTAACCTAACGAAACAACCTAAACGAACACTTACTTTTTCATAATAAACGTCAAATTTACAGAAACGCTCAAAGTGTGCTCCGCCTTGCTCAATACACAACCTCGCTCGTCGGGATATGGCTTGTGTGGCATTTCGCACCATCGTCGGTGTTATTGATGCGAAAACCGATCTAACACGCTGTTCCATCTCGGCAACCGTTGGACAATCGGAGAAATACACTCTGTCCTTCACATAACCCCACAAAAAGAAGTCTAAGAGTGTGAGGTCCGGAGAACGAGCAGGCCATAGCACCGGTCCCCCGCGGCCGATCCATCCTCGCGGAAAGCCAACGTTAAGATCGTCTCGTACGTTGCGAACAAAATGTGCCGGAGCTCCATCATGCTGAAACACCATGTTTCTTTGATTCTCAAAGTAATCCCAGTCAGCCACAGGAAAGTCGTCAATCGCCTCTTCAAATTCCGTTTGTAAAAACGTTAGATAGTTGCTACCGTTCAGACGTGATGGCATAATGGCGGGACCGATGACATGCCCGTCATGAAGGCCAGCCCACACATTCAGCCGCCACTGGTGTTGGAATCTGCCCTGCCGTGAAGCATATGGATTCACGCGAGCCCAAACGTGATCGTTATGCATATTTGAAAGTCCTGACCTTGTGAATGTTGCCTCGTCCGTCCACAGAACATAGTTTATGTAATTAGGGTTTTCCTCTAACTGCCTGAGGTACCACTCGCAGAAGTACCTCCTGGGTGCAAAATCTGAGGGTGTACGGCGATAGTGATAAGGGTGACGATTGTCGTCACGAAGAATTCGCCAAACTGCAACATGGTTTATACCGAATCTTGTACCGGCTCGCCTCGTACTTGTGGTCGGCTCTTCTTCAAAATGCTCTAACACTAATTCAGCCTGCCTGGCGTCGACTGTGCTTGGACGTCCACTTCCAGTAGACCGATGAAAAGAGCCGGTGGAATGTAGTCGTCTTGACATGTTCAGAAAACACTGGTACGAAGGCAGCCGTCGCTGTACAGTGGGGGGTCTACCATCGATAAATCGTTGCCGATACAGTTCGCGAGCACGATTTAAATTGCTATCTTCATGGCCTACGCATAACATCATATCGTAATATTCCGAGTTAGAAAGCATCGTTATTTTGCAAAAATGTTGGAAAAATAACTCGAAACAGTTGAGGATATCGATTAGAAGATTTGAAATTGACAACATTTTTTTTCCAACTTGACATTTTTTGAAGCTAGTACTTGAGTGTAATGACATCCTTGTATTGAAGTAGCAAACATTTATGAATGAAAAATAGAAAAACTATTAAAGAAGACAATTATTAGGTAAAATAAGTACGTAGGCCTTTCTGTTAAATAATCTGGTTCCCTGACATTACAGCTTACTAGGGTTGACAAAATTTTTGGCTTTGATAATTAATTATATTTTTACGGGGTATTTTGTAACACGTTGTATAAACCTATCGGGACTACTCACCCACGATTGACAGGAGGAACAAGTGTTTTTATGGCCAACAAATGATTCTTGTGGATCTTTGTACTATTGCAATTTTCACATACATGACACACCTCAACGCTATGTACAAAACAAAGCTATTTACTATTTGATTGCGAACAATAATATATATATTTACATCACTGACGACTTCTTGCGTCTTTTTGCGATAGATACTTATTGCATCTTCTATTTCCGGCAGAATTACTAATGTTTAGAGAGTGAATCTTGCTCATTTAGGAAGTCCGTTCATGATTAAAATCATGTGGCACTCTGTATATTCCGTATATGGTTCGTATGTTTTGCTCACTTAATGCGTCCATTCATGACGGAAATTATGTGGAACTCTGTATATTCCGTATATGGTTTGTATGTTTTGCTCACTTCATGCGTCCGTTCATGACGAAATTATGTGGCACTCTGTATATTCCGTATATGGTTTGTAGTTTTGCTCACTTAATGCGTTGAACTTGAGACCGTCCCTATTCCGTATGAAATCATAGCGGTGTTCGTAGTGCAAGTTCGTAGTGTTTATGGTTCCGTACCCAAAGGGTAACCAACGGGACCCTATTACTAAGCCTCCGCTGTCCGTCCGTCCGTCTGTAGGTCTGTCCGTCTGTCTGTCAGCGGGCTGTATCTCATGATACGTAATAGGTAGACAATTGAAATTTTCTCAGAATGTGTATTTCTGTTGCCGCTATAACAACAAATAATAAAATTAAAATAAATTAAAATTAAAAGGGCTCCCTTTTTATTTGGGGTAAACATATGCAACAGGGAATCGCAGGTGTGTTGCCGAACTTTAAGGTTCTAACATTTATCTGTCGGAAAATCGCTGGTGGTAGTCGATTCCACAAGGAAGTTGTGCGAGGAAGAAAAAAAATTCTTCTTGTAAATCGCACAGTGGTGGACCGCCAATCATCCAAATGGTATGGATAGTATCGCGAGTTTTGTCGCGATGTGCGATGTTGAAATCGAGCGACTGCAATTAGTCCGAAGAATTCCTCAGAGCAATCCCCGAGGTAGATAAAATACGCAATGAGATGCAACATCTCTTCGCAGTGCCAGTGAGTCAAGCCGATCAGAAATGGCTCGGTCACCGACGATTCAAACCACTTTGAGCTGGATGCGATCAAATGGAAGGAGCTGGCAATGGGGAGCCCGGCCTAAAGATGAGAACAGTATTCCATGTGAGGCCTTGTGCCGGCATGAAATACTGTCCCGCTCTTCTGAGCACGCCAAGCTTTTTAGATGCTTATTGCTTTCTCTTCCAAGTGACCACGAAACTGCACGTCATTGATATGTCGACGCCGAGGATTCCGATACTGGCTGAGGCAACAAGGGCAGTGCAATGAAACTGAGGGGATATGACAAAGGGGTTCGTTCAACTCGAGAACCTTTTTTCCCCATCGGCTGTCGGTTCTTTGAGCTATATGGCCGACCCATTGCCACTTTAGCTTACTAATCCTTTGGCATATGTCGGTTACTCTGGTTCTACTGTGGATATCCTCGTTTTTAAGTCTATCACGCAGAGAAACGCCGAGCATAGCCCTCTGCATAGCTCGCTGAGCGACTGAGCTTCCTCATACGGCCAGCAGTGAAGAAAAACGTCTCAGATTCATAGGTCATCACTGGCAACATGCACTGGTTGTACAATCTAGTTTTGAGGTTTTGAGGTATGCCTGACGAGAAGATGTGTCGTAATCTCCCGAACACTGCCCAGCCGAGTGGGAGCCGTCGATTGACCTCTCGGTCGAAGTTGGACTTATCTAGTCGGACTATTTGTTCCAGGCAAACAACTACTGACGTAGGTGTGACATGGACGTTAAACATGATTTTTGTTTTGTCCATGTTCATCTTAAGACCTATCCGTTGGGAGGCACTATCGAGGTCATTGAGCATAGTGCTTAGGTCCTCCAGCGATTCTGTAATACGGACTATATCGTCGGCAAATCGAAGGTGAGTGATGTACTCGCCATAGAGGTTAATACCGTGTCCTTTCCAGTCTAGCTTGAAAACGTCTTCCAATGCAGCGGTGAAGAGTTTCGGGGATATTACGTCACCCTGTCTTACACCTCTCTGCAGTTGGATAGGTTTCTTACTCTGGTTCTGTACTCGGACAGTCATCGTAGTCCTACTGTACAAACACTTCAGCACTTCGATATACCGACAGTCCACTTGGCATCGTTGAAGGGACTGCAGCACCGCCCAAATTTCGACGGAATCAAAGGCTTTCTCATAGTCCACATACGCCAGACATAGTGGCAAATTGTACTCCTCGGACTTCTGTACAATTTGCCGAAGGGTATGTATGTGGTCTATGGTGCTAAAGCCTTTTCGGAAACTTTTTCGGATATAATCGGAATAGTGTCAGATAAGACTTGCTCTTGGATCTCGCTCATGAATTTGGAACTACACCTAGGGAGTAGGAGTAACGTAAAAGGCGCATTAAAATCGGTTCCAACTCCGGAGCACACATCTTCAGCACAATAGAGGGACTTCATCAGGCCCACGCGACTTGTTGAGGTCCAGGGAGAGGATTGCTTTGCGCGACGAGCGCTGTGTAAACAGCACATCCTACATGGAGCACTCACACCGCGGGATAGTCGGCGGTGTGTTCCCCGAGAGTCGAGTTGGACTTCTCACTTCACTTTTACGATTTTGCAGCGACCGCTCCAAACGGACTCCAAATGACCGACCACGAGACATTTATCTAAATAAACAAATATTCGCCACGTGCCCGAACGCGAATCGTAAGTGCCTCCCGCCCCCTTTCGTTTTTACTTCCCCGTACAGTACATATCGGGAGCTCAGAGATTTCCAGTGCTTACTTTTTTATTGTATTTTTTTTTATCTTCACGCTGCGAAAAAGCAAAAGCATAGCGAGTATACTGTAAAACATATTACACAATGAATGAAAGAATAAAGCGTAGTACAAAATTATCAACATGGCGCGAACATTCAACATTTAGAGGTTATGTCCAAAAACAACAATAAAAACAATACCTAGTGTTTTTCATAATGATTTTGATTAAATGTGTTGAAAAGCAGCAAAAATTGGTGTAAGTAAATAGATAAATATATTTTTAGGTTATTTTCCAAGGTTAAACTTGCTATAGGTACAAAATTATGATAAGTAAGTAGGTTTGGTAGGTACTCACGATCCAAAAGTTACATCCTCACTCTCTTTTTTCACAGCAGTGAGGCATGCAGAACAATAAACATGGTCCGAGTCAAGAATTTTTTGCTTAATATATTAACTTTGGCCTCTCAATACATTTATGAACAACAAAAATAAAAGTAGTTTTACAAAAATAAGTGATATTCATTCTGTAAATACTAGGAACAGACACAAGCTAGTAGTACCAGTTACTCGACTTCATCGAGTCAGTAATTCATTCTTGGGACGATGTATACGCTTTTACAACAAAATCCCAGAAAATATGCAAAATTTGACCTGCTCAAAGTTCAAAAACTTTATTAAACAAAGTTTGTATAAAAAGGGTTATTATAATATTAAGGAATTTATGGATGTTAAATAACCCCTGGGAATGAGGTGATCGCTACCAAGCTATTTATAATTTGTTTTGTGTTGTTAATTGTGTAACATACATGATTGTAAGCAGTTATTTAAAATAAAATAAAAAGTCCCGCTGGGTTTCTTGCTGGTTCTTCCCAGGACAGAGGTTTTTTTTCGAACCAGTGGTAATTAAACAAAAGAGTGACTTTCAATAAGTATTATTTATAATCTATATTGAATAAAAAAGTTTCTGTTTCTGGTTCTGTTATATACATTGACCGTGTTGAGGCGGCGACAGAGAGCAGCATTTTCCTACTAACAACTAAAAATAAAAACTGAGGTTGCCAACTCGCGTACCAATCGTGGCATCTATAGCGAATATCCTCTCAATTAGGAAATCTATAGGGAAAGCCTATGTTCAGCAGCGGACTTTTGATAGCCTGTATAGGTAACGGTAACTAAAATACTCGACGTGAAAAACAGAACGTGATTTCCAGTAAGTTGAGTCGGCCCTAAGCCGCGCACACATTTATTTATTATTAAAAAATAAATGTTCTATTAAAAAATATAACAATAAGCTAGGATGCATTTCGGAGAGTGTGCGCAGGAATTGCATAATTTAATTCCTCCCTCTCCCTTCCACCATCGGACATGCAGACGTTCGGCCAGCCTCCACCCTTTCGTTGTTGACTTATCACGCATTCGAACCAAACGGTTTGCTACATCGTTCATCATGCGTACAGCAAAGGATTGGAATAAGTTGCCAGCATCTGCGTTTCCATCCTATTACAATGTGGGTGTCTTCAAGGCAAGAGTGAATAGGCTTTTGTTAAGTTAGTGCGCTTCATCATCTTAGGCTACATCACCACTTACCATCAGGTGGGATTGTAGTCAAGCGCTGGCTTAGAAAAAAAAACGCTATTGTTGATTATGAGTACATAATGTTATCATCATCAGTATGATATTTCTTGTTCATACGCTTTATTAATCACCTCATTAATTTCAAGTAAAACGCAATCAAGTTTTAATAAAAGATTAGCGAAATGTTGAATATAATGCGAAACATAATGTTGTTACATAAACAGAAATTAGGTCACTCAAACGTTTCAAACTCGGTTAAAATAAACCTAATATATAAAAATTAATATTTGTTTGTTCGTATTTTATGCACTGCCATACCGTTCATCAGACAATTTATTTGAAAGTTATGGATCATTCAATTTCAATGATTGTATTATCATTTCTAAATAAAATAATTTAACTCTTCCAAATGAAAAACGATATTAGAGCTCAAAAACGTAATTTATTACATCAAAAACGATACGAGAAGAAATTTCAAAGTTGTTTGAAAAAAATACTTTATTGAAAATTATCGTTAACGATTTCTCTTCAAGGCATCAACCGATACACAGCTGTTTAAAAGTTATTGAAAAAAACACTTTGTGAAAATTTTATATTTGTGATTTCTCAAAATCTATTGGTCCGAATCGGTTCAAATGGTACAGAAAATCTAAATTTGGTAAAGCACACACACACACACACTCACACACACGCACGCACGCACACACGCACGCACGCACGCACGCACGCACGCACGCACGCACGCACGCACGCACGCACGCACGCACGCACGCACGCACACACACACACACACACACACACACACACACACACACACACGCGCGCACGCGCACACACACACACACACGCACACACACACACACACACACACACACACACACACACACACACAGTCCTACCGTAGGGTCTCCTGCCGTCATCTCTAAATATTGTACAAAGTTCTAAAACCAAGGGAACAATTATAGAGACACGAGCTCTTGACATCGTTCTAAGAACCGTGATGGGACAACATTACATTAAAGAATACCATAATATTATTACACGGTTATTTAACCGCGCAATAAAAATATGTTGTTAAGGGTGGATTCGACCAAATACCATGTTCCACCAGAGTAACTAACTCTCGAATAATTTTACTTTTTGGTCTTACTCTCAGATAACTTCGTTTGCGTTTTTCCAACACAAACGTGGAGTAGCCAATACTGGGTATTGTTACTCTACGGTTTGTGAATCGATAACAACAGTAACATTTGATAATTAACTGTTGTTGGCGACTATGGTTGTTAACAGATATGGATAGAAAAGAACGTCAAAGTATTATAGACAAGGAACTCGACAACCCTATTGAATTTTATTGTATATCAAAACTCAGTAATATAAAGCCAAATATATTGGTAATTACGATATTAAGATTAGTAACAAATTTTTAAGTACCTATATTATCAAATAGTTTATTTTTTTAATATTAGCTGTAAATTCACTTACTTGTGAAATGTTATCCCACTTTCCTTTTGGTAAGGAGTTTTACAAATTACGCACACTCTCATTATTACTAAAAATAACTCTTATTTCATAACTAAAATCAAAAATACTCAAACTACACAAAATACTGTCATTTTTTCGTTTAAAACTTTAAAAACAGAGATACCATTTAAACAACACAAAAGAGATTGGCATATTAAGTCAATTTTAGTTCCCGGTACGAACAATGGCGGCGCTTCAAATCGGCACAAACATTTTGTAGGGATATAGCCAGTCCAACGTACTTGTATATTATATAGAGGTCAGTGGCATACTACAATCACAGAATAAATAAATATAATACCGGATAGTGTTTTTAACCGAGTTAAAATTTGAGGAGAAAAATCAACGTGTACATTTTTTTAATGTATTGGATCGGGGAAAAAGTTTCTTCGTATTGTATGTACAATTCAAGACATTTTCTTTTAGAGTTTAATTATTATATATATGTGCCATTTTGTTCTATAACGTGTTGCCATCTTGTAGGTAGTGACATAATCCCGTTGCTGTAGAAATCTTGGGATTTTTGATCAAAAAAATGCGACAAGTTGTTTTGACAGTCCTCTCTTGATGTTAACCTAAAACTACCCAAAGAATTCTGAAGAGACCGAAACAGGTGAAAATCTGAGGGTGCACGGTCAGGACTATATGGTGGATGGATTAACACTTCCCAACCAAGCTCTCTCAATTTTTGCTGCGTGGCCAAATATGTGTGTGGTCTGGCGTTATCATGATGAAAGACCACTCCTTCGCTGTTGATCAATTCCGGCCGTTCTTTGAAGTCTCATTAGTTGTTGGCAGTAGAGATCCAAATCGATGGTTTTGCCCGGCGGTAAAAGCTTATATTAAACGATGCCCTTAAAATCCACCATACACAGCATCACCTGATTGCGTGCTAATCCGGGTTTCGCTACAGTCTGTGGAGCTTGACTACCCTTTGACCATGATCTTTTTCGCACTTTCTTGTCGTAGGTGATCCACTTATCATCACCAGTGATCAATCTTTTCAAAAATAGTTTGGTTTCATTACTTTTCAATAGAGAATCGCAAATGAGTACACGATACATTTGGTTTCTTTCAGTGAGCTCGTGTGGTACCCAAATATCGAGCTTTTTCGTATAGCCAGACTTTTTCAAATGGGTCAAAACTGTTTTGTGGTCAATCCTCAATTCCTCGGCTATGTCGTAACTACTCATATGGCGATCTTTCTCCACTTTTTCAAAAATGGCATCTACTTTATCCGTATGAATATATATATTATACTTAATCACTTTATCTTTATCTTTTGCCAGAGCGAGCTGCATCTTTGACATCAAAATTCCCGGACTGAAAACGCTTGAACCAACTTTGTGCTGCTGTTACTGACACTGCGTTCGGTCCATAAACGTCACAAATTTTTTTCGCGGCTTGAGTCGCATTATTCACTTTTTTGTAATAAAACTTCAGAATGTATCGAATTTCTTCGTTAGATTCACTCATTTCGGAGGACAGAAAAACAATTGAAAAATGGTGGGAAAGTGTTTTTTACTTCTTATTTTTCTTTTTTTTAATATCCCTATATTTATTGATATTAAAACCAACCAGAGAGATTTTTCTTCAATTTTATACAAACAAAATACAAAGAAACTTTTCCCCCGACCTATTACGTTACCTGATTTCTCGGAACCGATTATACTTCAGGGGTGCTCCTATACAAATTTGAAGTAGAATTCCCATCCCTGAGATTTCAGCCTTATTGAATGAAGATTTTATGGATCTAACTATTTAAGTAACATCTAGTTGTTAGTAAATAGAATCAGGTGTTACTTTGCGGAAATACGTTATACAATTTTAATGTTGTTAAAAAATAAATTGCTAAGATCCGCGTAATAAACTCTTTAAACTAGGTAAGAACACACATTATTCTATTTTATTACACGAGTCTTAGCAAATTAATTTTTCTCAAATTTAATTCTAGTTGTCACCTTAATATTTCTTGTGTTATTCCTAAAACCACGCAAAAGAGTAAAATATTTAAACTTTTAATGAAAAGTACTAACCGACTTTAAAACCAAATAAAATAATAATTACCATTTGATAGTTTCTGTATTCGAGTCTTTAACTCTTCGATATACTGTCTTAGCACCGACTTCAGAAGCCATTATGTGGAAATTATTTTTTTAATTTAAAGTCTGTTTGTACTTTTTATGAAAAGTTTAATTATTGGAAGTTAAGTCTTATTCTAGAAATAATTACAGTTCGGCTTATTAGTTTACTGACGAGAAATGTCGCGTGAAGGTGTCACGTAACAGAGTGTAGTATTACGTAGAGGGGAAGACAGGAGAATGCAGTGTCGGACACACTTAGACCAGTGTCAAGTATCGATAATCAACTGCTCTCCCTCTTCTTATCACGGCTGTCGAGATTAATTTGATTTGTTTTATTTGTTTTTGTAAGGAGATTTATTGTCTCTTCGAAATAAGATGATATATTTGGTTTCCCAATATTTTCTGTGATACGGTATTCGTATTTCGAGGTCGTTGTTCATCCGCTGTCACTGTCATATTTCTATGCGGTCACAGAATTCGATTTAAATATTTATAGGTACTTTTAACCAAAATCGGCGATTTTATCTCTCATATATTATTTATTATGTTCTTGGATGAATTTCTGGGAAAAGATCTAACTACTTTGACTCGTTCTGTTACTTTCAACCAAAAATTTTATTTAAAAAAAATGGTAATACCTTTTGCTCTAATTTATGCTCATAAAATTCAGCCGTGAATTTTTATTCACGTTGGAACCTTTAATATTATGTAGACTGGGATAATTTGACTGAAATTACGATCATATTAAGGTCGCATCAAAAACATAGTACATAATATGTCTAAAATTCTTACAGACGTCTAATTGTATGTTACTTACGTAGGTCGATCAATTTCATTAGTTTTGTAAATTGATATAATAATTTCAGAAATACAACAAACTAGATCATTCCATAATAAATATTTTGAAAGTATTAGAGGTTTCATTAAACCTTTCATATTCTTTCTAACATAGGTTAGAATTCGTTATCTAATGAAACTATGAAGATACAAACGATACTCTAGTTTTTGTCTCGGGCTTGTGATATTTCTTCGTACATGTTCTTCGTTCTGTCTTCCATCCGATTACAATGTGGCTGGCTTCAAGGCAAGAGTGAATAGGCTTTTGTTAACTCACTTCGCATCACTATCTTAAGTTTTCCATTTATCATCCGGTGTGATTGTAGTTAAGCGCTGGCTTAGAATAGTAAAAAAAGAAAATACTATAATTAAATTCAAATTAAACTATTAAGGCGATTTTCATTACTTTGTAGTCTTGAAATGTAGTTATTGTGCAAAAACAAAATAATTTTATGATAATTAAAAATGCGGACAAGTTATCTGTGAGTAATGAATCGCGAATCATAATAATTTACTCTTAACAAAATCATAATGTTAAAACCTGTACTTTGCAGATATTCAATATTTAAACTGTGTAAAAGTTATATCAAAGGTTTATTATTTTTAGGTCATGTTGAGAAAACATTTTATGAATCACCTTTTATTTTTATTTTATGAAAAAAATAAACCCAATTAACAGTTCAAGTGCTCGCGCTTGCTACGGCCATCCAGTTTACACCAGCTGATGCCGAAACATCTTCGAGGTTGGATGTACGTTATTGTTCTAAAACTTCGTCACGCTTTAGTTCCAATTTGCTTGAAAATTATTGCAGGAAGTATGTTAAAGTTTTTATAATTTACACACCGTACTGCCGTAATAAAAAGTAGAAACCGACTTTATGGAATGATAAAATAATAATTTTACATTCCACACTTTATTCTTTATATGTTTGTGTTTAATTATTTAATTAATAATTACATTACATGTATATTGTAACTATATGAACATTACACAGCACACATATACATTTGTACCTTTTCAGGTATAGCAACAGGAAGAGAGAGAGAGAGAGAGAGAGAGGCAGATATTTAAAGCGTTTTAACTTCTAAGTACTCATTGACGGTATAATAGGCTTTATAGTTAAGTAATTTCTTTAATAATTTAATAAATTTAGCAAACTTATCTGCTTATTTTACTTTTGAAGATAGTTTTTATAGACATTGAATTTGGAGCGGAGCTATGTAGTACCAAATTAGATTTTAACGACCGAGTTCTGTCCGATCGGCTTGACTCACTGGCACTGCGTAGAGATGTTGCATCTCTTTGCGTATTTTATCGCATGTACCACGGGGAGTGCTCTGAGGAATTGTTCGGACTAATTCCAGCCGCTCAATTTCACCATCGCACATCGCGACAGAACTCGAGATACCATCCATACCATCTGGATGATTGGCGGTCCACCACTGTGCGATTTAGAAGAAGTTTTCTTCCTCACACAACTTCCTTGTGGAATCGATTACCACCAGCGATTTTTCCGGACCGATACGACTTAGGGACCTTCAAGAAAAGAGCCTACTCCTTCTTAAAAGGCCGGCAACGCATCTGCAATTCCCCTGGTGTTGCAGTTGTTCATGGGCGGCGGTAATCACTTACCATCAGGTGAGCCGCATGCTCGTTTGCCCCCTCTCCTATAAAAAAAAAAAATTGATTTGAACAGGTTGTTTTACAGTGCGATTGGTAGTGACAAAAAATATGGCTGCAATGCTTCACACCATGGATTTGGTGTAACTCAGCGATAAGTCAGGGCTTTAGTTGGCCAATATGTCTGTCGCAATAAAATCGATACTCCTTTCAAAGATGAAATTCCGGGAGACGAGTGGATAAGAGTCTTCGAAAGTTACTTTGCAAATATACTGTTCCCAGGAATATGCAAATCAGGCAAACCACAACTTGTGATATACGACGGCCACTCAACACACCTTGACTTAAACGTTATTATAAAGGCTATCGAAAACAATATTACCCTTCTAAAACTACCGCCTCATTCTTCCCATATTTTGCAGCCCAACGGAATTAAAGTTATTTTTCACTTAGCATTGTTTTTATTACACTTTCAAAACATCCAAGGCAAGTGTGACATAAATCCATTTAAAGGCACATCACTATATCCGTTAAAAACTGTCCCATTTACCCTATGCGTGGAAAAATCCATTGTTACACAAAAATAGACTTTCAAATCGTTCCAATAGATCATAAAATATATTGATATTAGTATCATCTCATCAACTTACTCGAAAACTACAGATAATAATAAAGTAACTACAAAAAAGAAGCGTACTGTCACACTTGCCTCATTGATGGGTAAGTGTGAGAGTCTTCCACCTTAATTAGTTTTAATTACCTCAAATTACAAAATGCTACTTATAGATACTAAAATGTTTCATGAAACAAACAACCACTTAATAATTGATGTTATGAAACGGAGTTATCTATGTTAAATCCTTATGTGTAGTCCTTATCCTATGAGTAGAAGTATTTAAATGTTCATTTTAGTTTTAATTAATTTATGTCACACTTGCCTCGGGTGACTCTACTTTCTTACATAAAATTAAATTAAATTAAATTTTAAAATTTCCCTTTGCATTTTCTATCGCATCTACCACGGGGAGTGCTCTGAGGAATTGTTCGGATTAATTTCAGCCGCCATATTTCACGAACGCACATCGCGACAAACCTCACGATACCATCCACACCGTATGAATGCTTGGCGGTCCACCTCTGTGCGTTTTACTAGGAGTTTTCTTCCTCGTACAACTTCTCTGTGGAATTGTTTACCACCGGCGATTTTCCGGACCTTCAAGAAAAAAGCTTACTCCTTTCTAAAAGGCCAGCAACACACCTGCAATTCCCCTGGTGTTGCGGTTATTCATGGGCGGCGGTAGTCTCTTACCATCAGGTGAGCCGCATGCTCGTTTACCCCCTCTTCCATAAAAAAGTAAAGTTAAGATAATTGTATTTCTAAAGTGAGGTTTTAACTGTCTGTAAAAACATCCAAATTTATGTAGAGAAGATGGCTGGGTGCTACTATCTGTTTGGGATCCTATTAATTAGATTTAATCCCAACCCCAGCACACCTCAGTCCAGGGGTTGACGTCCCGATATAATAGTTAGCCCGGCTACGTTCAATTTTTGAATATTAATATTTGGTCTGATCTACGCAGAATGAGCTTACAGTATCTTGAAGTCTTGCAGTGGTATGCTAGGGTTTGGATTTAATTTTATTAATTATAGGATCTCAAGCAGATTGGAGCACCCATCCATCTTCTCCATTGAAATTAGGATGTTTTTTATTTATTTAAATAGCCTCGCGAATCATCCTTGGTAGTAATCGGTGTTCTTTTGCGAGGATTTGTGGTCTATCAAATCTAACCCCGATTGTCACGCTTATAACATAAAAAAAAAACTACAATTTAATAACAATCCCCATACAATTCTACAAATAGAGTGATAAATTACAAACTTACCTCCGCTCAATCAAAATGGTCGATAAATACACCAATGCTTGCAGAACGACCTCCTTTAACAACTTTGCTGACACCATATCAAAGGTTTACGCATTGAAAATTTTGCTATTGTGAAATTTATAAATTCCTTGAATATTTCTTCACTTGGCAATATAAAAATCATAAGCAGCCTAACTTATATTTATAACTTTTTCGCCGAAGTACTAATAATGGGTGCAGTGCTTTCATTTGGCTCCGTTTTTTTTTATTTCATCACTTTTTATTTTATTTCATAATAGATTCTTAAGCCATCACCAGGTACACCTACATCATTTTAAGAATTTATTTGACGTTTCATTTGATATTCGAAATGACTTAATAGTTAATACTCTATAATAGGTACTAGAAATATTATAATTATTCTTCTTAATAGTTATTAACATTTCAATTATTCTAAAATTAAATTGAATATATACGTATTTAAAGTTAATTTGCTTATATCGGCGTATTGATTTAAAATGATGTGTTTCACCTAGTTGTAGAGCACCTCCCGCCCTCCCCAATTGCGTGCACTATCCCCGTCACCAATAGCGGTGCTCTTCAACTAGGTAAGACACATCATTTTAATTCATTATGCGGATATAAGCAAATTAATTTTTAACTACTTTAATATAATGCATTTCCGCAAAGTACCGTCTAATTCCATTAATTATACACGTATTTGTCCAACCAACTAGCTCTGTTTTTAATTTTACTTCTTGTGTCGTAAGAGGAGGAAAACAAATCAGCGTCTAAAATGTATTTAAAACTGGCAATCCGGCCGGGCTTTGCATGGGTGATGTCTGGATCTCGACAACGGCGCCACCTACCGGGTCCAAATGTGAATCTTAACCATCTAGGGACCTATACAAACACACAAAAATTTCATCAAAATCGGTCGAACCGTTTTTGAGTTTTAGCGAGACTAACGGACAGCAATTGATTTTATATATAGAAAAGAGATATATGTTACAAAAATACATTAAATAAAATAAATTAAAACATACATTGTTTTCGTTCATATACTGTCAATGTCAAATTTATAAATGTCGTTTGTTGAGGTTCATACTGCAAACATCTCAGAGTATACACTCACATAATATGTATGTTTTTACTCTAAGGTCAATATCAAACAAAATTCAAACATTATATAGCCTGTGGTCGAACAGTCGCACAGAGTAGATTATCGCCAAAGAATTTTAAAATGTTACCAACAAATTATTACTGAAATTTTGTGTGACTTCAAATATTCCATTTTAATAGTGTATATTTTGTATATTAGATTTTTGTGTTTTTACCCATTAATGAATGACACTTGTATAGTAACTTTAGTTTACTAGGGTGGGTCAGGCATCAGTCAGGCGAAAATGTACTGTCTATGGTTATTAGAGAGGATTATGAATAAATGTGTTTTTAACCAGAAACTTTCCTCCATTTATCCATTTAGCAACATTTCTCGATGCTGTTTTTTATGGAATTGAAGTGTCAAATGACCTTACCGTCTATCTGATGGTAAATGGCTACCATGGCCAACTGCACTAACTTTAAACAAATAAGACTACAGATGCGTTGTCGACTCTGACTAAGATGGATTGCCTCAGAGCCTGTGATGAGCATGTACGTAGTGCACGCACTTCTGCTTAGTGGCAGGAACAGGTAACTCAGGTAAGTGAGTGGTACCTACGCAGACGGACTCCTTAGGCAGATTAAGGCTGCGTTTCCATCAGAGATGTGCGAGGATGCGTAGCGAGGGATGTGCTTGTTAAGAACCAATAGAATCACTTCATTTACTTAGCTTCGCTCAGCACAGCTCTAGTGGAAACGGCTCAGCGGTGCGAGGTTTTTGTATATACAAAACAAGGGAAGGATGTGTGCAAGGGATGTGTTGCGAGGGATGTGTGCGAGGGATGTGTTGCGAGGGATGTGTGCGAGGGATGTGTGCTAGGGACGGACGCGAGCGAAAAAATAGCAGTCACTAGACGGTTTTTGTCAAAAGTAGCTGTATTGTGTATAGAAAACATGGAATTTGAAACTTTTAACTTTTTTTTCACAACAGCCATAGATATAATTATATTTTAGCCCGCTACACATCCTCGCACCGCTCAGCGGCCTAGCACATCTCTGGTGGAAACGCTCACACCGTTCCACAGCCTCGCTACGCATCCTCGCACCGCCTAGCTACCTCGCACATCTCTGTTGGAAACGCGGCCTAAGAGTCTGCCACCTAGTAAAATTTATTTATATGTTTCATTACATTACTGGTATTATGTATGTAAGATATAATGATGTATAAAAACTAATTTTATCTAAAGGTTTATTCGTTTACCCTTTTATTCCAACTTTACACTCCGATTTATCGAAGGCTTGATCAAAATTAAAACAATATTTATTTAAATACTATCGAAAGGCCGTTATGATACATAAAGTTACAACCTATAATACGTTCCACTGCTGGGCACAGGCCTCCTCTCATTTCTGAGCTTTGCCATCAGGGATGTATAGGTACAAAATTACGATTAACTGACTTGGCAAAGTTACCATACTAGTGATGCCACGAAGTGACGGGTACTTTGCCATGTTTTTTTGAGTTTATGGCCTGGTATCTAGACCTTTAGGCCAAGTCTTAGGTATTTTTATTCGGTTTATTATAATTTTCTTCATAGTACACTGCTTCACAATATGTTGATGCGTCACATTGTGCAGCCCTTGGGAGATTTTGACGGCAACTTGAGTCAGCAGACAGCTGACAGTTGGCGATGGTATCTCAAGGCGCCTAAGCAGATAGACACCTTATCTTGAGAATCACATCACCATCAAAGCACTTGTATCACCGTTTCCACTAATAGTTCACATGCGCAGACACTTAATACACAAAATCGCACCACTTTTACATATCAAAATCCACTTCAAACCATTATTCAAACAATAATACAGGAGCAGCAAACCGCCGCCGATCAAGTTCCCGCCAAAACTCTTGCCATGTTTTGCGACAACCAAGGGTTGCCACTTTCAACCTATATTTTTAACCGATTATGGCGATTCAATCTTTGTAGATGTTTCACCGTAGCAGCCCATAGGACCGATTTTATCTAATGACTTGTCAATCAATTCATCTTGATCAAAATTGAAAGAAAAGAAAAGAAATCTATATTATTTTACTGGGTATTAATTCATATTTTCAACTTAGTGTGTTGATATCAATATGCACCCAAAGAACAGTCTCATTTTTACTGAATATGAATGTTTTACTATTGTAGGAAAACAATATTTAGGGTGATTGCAATTATTTTTTTACCTGATCGTAATAAAATGATAATGATGACTAATAAAGAAAAGAATTCTTGTTAAAAATGATTGTTACAAGGTTTATATTTAATCTATACTATTATAGATTTAAGCTTATTATTGCACCGACTTGATGTTTATTTTTAGACGAGAGTATTTTTGTTTGATATATTCTAGATTTTTGCCTAAGAAATTGTGACAAGATTTAAATTAAAAAATGTTATGCGTGTTTACATGTACGAAGTGAAACTTCTTTACGACATATCATTCTTTTTTTATTTTTTACTTTACATAAGTAGGTTAAATAAATAAGGCTTACGCAAAAAAATGTTACAAGAAAATGAGACATTTTTTTAATACCGTACTAAATTTCTCCACTACGTCGATAAAGACGTTTTGCTTCAAAAATGAAATAAACTACGTAATCAAAGATTTGACAACCCTGACATATATTTTCATGTTTGTATGAAAAATTGAATAATGGGTTTCAAATGGGTCACAATTAGAAGAGCAAATCATAACTCTGAGTGTTGTGTATTACATTATGTGGTAAACTTACCTTCATCCTTTAAGTTATTATTTTCATTAAAAACCCCGATGGCAAAGTTGCCACAAAGTAAGGTTAACTTTGCCATTTACTATTTTTGAGTATTTTGTCTATTTAATGTTAGTATTTGTTCAAATCACCAATAAATACCAACAAATATTACACTTTAAACATTAACGCCCAGTCTGTTAGTACCTTTTATGTTGGAAAATTGGTCCTGCACTTTTAAGTCTTTCAAAAGATGGCTAAGTTGCCAGGTTTCACGGTACTGTAAATGTCAGTAGTCAATTAACGTGAATATTAAAATAAAAAAAAACTTACTTCAACTATCGTCAGATCCTATTGAAATTTTCACTTTATATATTAAAAGAAAGCCTTGGCAGCCATGCTGAGAACTGTTCTATAGTAAAATATGTTCAATATCTTTATTAAACGCCTGTCAGGCACAACGGAGCAATCGTATTAGCTTTTATTGTCGCGAATTTTTTATGTATTATGAGAATTTTATTTTACATTTAATTTGACTTTTTTTTAAAAACCTTTAGATTTTGGTAAGTGGAAGTAAAAAAAATAATATGTTTTTATTATATTTTATCTTATCATTAAAATTTGTAGTAGTAAGATTAGGTATACTCAAATATTTTATCAAAATCGGTCAAAAACTATAAAAGTTATGATGCTGTGACAGATTAATACTTATGTCACAGTCAAAACTGTTTCCTGATCAAAAACACTTTCGACCGACGAAAGCACTCAAAATATAGCTACTAATATAGATGGAGCCATGCTCCATCTATATTAGTGGTATATTTGTAACACGAATGGGTCGGCTCTACCGGGGAAGGACCACGCTTTCACAGAATACCATTAACACTGCTGTGTTTCGTATGGTGAGTGTAGAGAACCGTAGACCCTTTTTACTGGAAAGGAGGCATTCCATCTTAGTCCTCACGGGTGACAACGCATCTGCATTTTGATTCGCAATCGAAGATAGATAGATGTAGATGTCTATGGGTCACAGCAACCACTTACCATCAGGTGGACTGTGCTCCTTTTTCACCCTATCCTATAAAAATAAATCATTTTGTTATCAGCCAAACACGATTTATGGACAAACTGTTCTTTGAAAAAGTAATATCAGTGACAGTAGATTGAGGTTTTCAAAGTCGCGGACATCTAGTTGATCCTGTAGAACTAGGAAAAACTCGTTT
Organism: Parnassius orleans; assembly: GCA_029286625.1. Lineage (NCBI taxonomy): Eukaryota > Metazoa > Arthropoda > Insecta > Lepidoptera > Papilionidae > Parnassius > Parnassius orleans. The sequence continues at coordinate 8,684,183 of JAGSMP010000022.1, read as the reverse complement.
GTCCTTAAAAATTAGTTGGCAATAAAAGTCAAAAGTGATTTTCTTGGGTAAAACTACTTTATACGAGATTTTTCAGTCAAAACTACTTTTGACTGTATTCGTCGGTCAAACATAGTTTTGACCGTAAAAGAGTTTTGACTGTAATTTACACGCATAGAACGAAATTATAAATAGATTAATAATTCAAAAAACGCCAGCGACTCTTTTCACTTATTCTTTGTTCTACTTATGTGATCCATTCCATTCCATTACATCCTACCGATCCACTGCTGAACATAGGCCTCCCCATAGATTGTCTCATAGGGAAATTTTGCCATAGTTGCCACAGTTGGCAGCCGCAGTTTTCTTTTGTTATTCTCAGTTGTTATCAGGAAGATGCTGCTGTCCATCTCTTGTTTCAGTTTTCGTCTGTTTCTCCTAACGACACATACGGAATGATGTGAGGCAGTGGATGTTCTTACGCCGTCCCTGCACGTGTACTCATGTGATTGCAAAATAATAATAATCTCCTACTGATAACACATACAAGCAGTCGATTAATGCAGGCTCGGGGTCGTATTTTGTAGCAATCCTTCGGGGATGCCTATGTTCAACTGTGGAGAGCTATATTTGATAATAATGATTTTCGCAAAATATGTTTTATATACGATATTAGCTCTATAATAATGCGGTAAACGGTTCAAAATCGCACGCAAATCGAGCGTCTGGGCACCTTATCATTTTTAATTGTTATATATTATAAAACAATTTACTGCAAAGCATTTTCCATTGCATAACATTCTGTTGTGATTACGAGCTGTGACACGTGTAACGCGCTTTGTCTACTTGCAGTTGTTTTTATCGCAGCGCTTTTCAAAATTCGCATACATCACTCTTATTACTTTATACCAGTTCGGGAAATCGCTTGTTAGAGTAGTAATGTATTACTGAAATGTTTTTTTAAATCGAATGTTGTTTTACTGCGGACAGGTTTGAGGACGGTGGCGTAATCGTCATGTATTGTATTGCTTGTTGCACTCGAATATCGAATGAAACAATTAAAATAAATACTACGTGTTTAAAATGAATGGATGGATTCATTAACCCCATCCATTATTACCCCAATTCGTCGTCGACAGAGGCAAACTGAAACACTTGGGCAGCAGCATGTTCTCCATAACAATTCAAAATAATAAAACCGCGGTTGCCAATCCGCCGGCCAAGCATGGCAACTACGGCAAAATACACTCAATGAGGAAATCTATGGACGAGGCCTATGTTCAGCAGTAGATTTTTATAGGTTGTAATGGATGGATAATTCTTATAATAATATATGCTATTATAAATATAAAAAAAAACAACTGTAATAATTACAAAATAATTCTAATAGGGGACTTCAAGCTTAAATAATATTACAGTGGGGGGTAATCCATATAACTAGGAGTAACAAATTAGGCAATTTTGGTGGAGGACGAGGGGGAATAAAGTGTGAGGTTGTATGCGGCAAAGTTTTGCTGGTATCTTGTCGTCGTTCTTTATATGCCGCTTGATAGGTTTCCTCCGAATGTACGAGTACAGCTGATCGCACATTTCTCAGCATCATACGCGCGGCACGCGCCGTACTATACTGTCGGCCTCGCATCTCGCACATACGCGCCGTACGTGCCGTAGGTAGGCAAATCTTTAGTATTGCCAACAACTGTTTGCATTTTTTCTAACCACTTATTTCTAACAACGGTACAGTGACATTGATTAAGCTATGGAAAAAATGTAATAGCCTGCTTATGGGCAGAGGAATACATTCACAATATTCATTTAAAAAGGTCGTTGTAGCGAGGATATCATATTTCCAGATTTATTAGATGACGATGAACGATTTTTCTGATATTTGCATTGGACATACAAGAAATTTCAAGAATTGCTACATATTCCAAAACCATATCTCCATATGGAAAAATCAATGACAGGCGCGAATGACAGGAATGAGGCAACACTGTGTATCAGCACGCGCCGAACGCGCCGTACGCGCCGCATTATATGACGTCATCAGCATGCCTCATCCCATCACCACCGCGGGTGTAATGTGTGAGTATTCATATGATTTCACGCAACGAATTCTAAAATGCGACGCGTACGGCACGTGCTGCGGGTAAGGTGCTGAGTATCATTGTTAAAATTATTCGTGACATAAATCTGAAAGCTGTTTTTCACAAACCATAGAGCAACACGGGCCACCGGCGAATCGGAGGAGAGTAGCCATACGCAGGCGTTCCCCTGTGTCAAAGTATAAGTCCACACAGTCCCATGCGTGCAATAAAACTAGTTGCAGCTGCACTGCTCACTAGACTAAATCTAGTTGTGCGGCTGAATCGACTTCCCACAAAAATGCCGAATTGTTCAGTTTTTTGCTGCAAAAAGAGATGTACCACGTCAAATTAACTAAAAGATGGCGTTGGCGTTACCTTTCATATACGAGATATAAGTAATTTTTAATCACATTTTTGCTATTTACTTCTTTTTAAACTTAAGAATTACAATAATAACGGTCGTATTGTTTCGGATTTGTTTACCAACACAGGCCGCTAGTCTTCATACAATATGCAGATTCGAGCGACTGATCCGAGTCCGAGTTGTCACTGACTGATACTGTTCTAATGTATCTATGCGTGTGTGAAATTGTAAGTTTATTGTTTTAATATACGTAGTAACAGGAATGTTTTTATGTGCGCAGATTTCCCACCGCAAAAAATTACAGACAGCTCTGTATCGGGGAAAAACGCTATGGCTACTCCCCTCCGGTCCACCGGTAGGTAGCCCGTGTTGCTCTATGTCACCAACGGTTCAAAACATCTAAGTCGAATTGTAATTATAAATCGTTTGTCCAGTGCAGGGCAAATATAATAATTATATTTAACAAAAAAGTTTTGAAAAGTTTAAATACAACTTTATACGTGGTAAATCAACATTTGAAATTGGTGCTGGGGTTGCTCGCAGAACTGTGAAATTTACAGCGGGCGCTTAACCCCTGAGCTACCACGAGTGTTGATTTATCACGTGCTCAGCGGGGAGGGAAAACATCGTGAGCAAACCTGCATGTATAAGAAATCAAAAAGAAAATTTGGAACCATGTAAAGTCTGCCATCGCGCATTGGGGCAGCGCGGCGGGTGCCCTAAAAGTCTCTCACAAATGAGGGAAGGTCTGCGCCCGGCTATGTACCGGTATATGACGACTTCATGGTACTGCAGCATTGAGTTGCAGCGTTAAGGGATCGTAGGTTCTAATCCCGCACGGAAAAAGTATTTGTTAAGCCTAAGTAAAAGATAATTTGTTCTAGGATATTTGTCCTCGTGCAATTTATGTTGACCTTCACGATATAGAAGAAAATCCTAGCGTGGGTATCGTTTTTATACAAAACCTACATGCTGTATAATTTTAACTTATATTCTACTACGACTTTAAACTTGTCCTCTACTGCAGAACGTGGGAAGATTGATACCTATAAATCAAGGTTTATTTTTCATTATTTATTATAAAATTTATTTGTGCAGTTTGTTGGCAAATATATCACCGACTTACATTCTATGTACCTACTGAAATTAATACACTAATGTTGGATTTAAATTTAAAATGCAATGTTCTATCCTGTATATTATATCCTATAGCGGTATATTAGCGATTCATTTATTTATCTAGTTGCTTTTAGTGGATTAAGGAAAATGTCAGACATAAAATTGCAATATCGATGAAAGCGATTGTCAACCCGTCTCCATATTTTAAGTGTACGTTTCCATATTTACGTACATATGTCCAGCAGCTTTCTCCTGAAAATGGTTCAAATTTAAGTTTGCTTTTAATCCGAACCTGACTTTTAGAACCTATCCGAAAGGAGAAACAATTTCGAGTTACGGATCAAGTTTTATCAGCGCCTTATATAATATATTATTTAGCAATATTTAAGCAAATACAGAAAAATATATGCGATGTACGACTTTTATTTGCAAATGTCAAATCCAATTATTATTACGTTTGGAATTAAACTTAAAAACTTTCTTCCGTAAAATTAAGCAGTTTTATTTAGGTACTTAGTTATTATTTTTTGTAAATTTATTTTGTACCGTCGGATGTTATTAAATGACTATATTGTGTAAAAATAAATATAGTTTGGAAAATCAAAAACTGCACGCCTCATGAGCGTTTCATTTAATTTTGATTAAAAAAATTCAAACCGTTTTTTATCGAAGTAGCAATATAAAATGATTTTTTAGAAAATGATGGATTAATTAGTGTTTTCTTGATATAAGGCTACATATATTATCGTATAGGTGCAATATGGTTATGATAGAGGCATTTTAAGAACACAAAATTGCTTGACCTTGGCGTGTTGAGAGTATTGTACTACCTAATAACAGTGTAATGCAATATAAGTATATTATCAATCGGTTGAAATCTTCATCACTAGTAACACAAAGCTGATTAAATAATCTGTCATTTAAAGAGTTGTTTCGGATTTTATTGACTGCTCTGATGACATGTTGCAATGATTGAAACAGTCGTTCACTTAAATTTCTAGCAACCAAATGTTGTCAATGTATAACGCAATGTACAGCAAGCACATCTGGAATTTTGTTTTTTAAGTACGCTATGAAGCCTTTTTGGCACCCCGTCATAGCTGGAGCACCATCTGTAGCAGCTGATGTAATATTCTTCAAGGGAATTCCTTTTTCATCACAAAACTTTTCCAGTGTTGTAAATATGGTTTCTTCTTTTGTGTCTGTCTCTAAATTTCTAGCAAATAATAGTTCTGGACATATTTTTTTATCTTTATTAAATCATTAGTTGGTAAAGTGGACTCATCCGACTGAATTGAAAATAGACTAGTCTTCAGATCATTTCACAATAACTCTTCAATGTTTTCAGCCATTTCATCAATTCGTCTTTGCACAGAACTATTGCTCAAAGGAATTTTTCGAATTATGTCTGCCGCCGGTTTATGGAGCACAGTAGTTATAACTTCTTTTATTGCCGGCAAAATTAACGTTTCTGCGATGGTGTGTGGTTTACCTGTTTGAGCAATTAACAAAGAGATATTGTATGAAGCTCGAAGTCCGTCATCGTCTTGCTTAGCAGCCACCGAAAAAAGTTTTGATACACTTGGCTGAGCATTATGCTTATTTTCCAGGTCTTGAAAATAGGCTAAATTTTTGTCCGTTTCTGGATGCATTTTATTCAAATGATTTTGAAGTCTTGAAGGCTTCATCGCTTCGTTTGAAAATGTTTTCGAACAAAGAAGGAACAAAGGCAAAGATGGATTTGTCGAATTTTCTATGAATCTATATATATATTCTGAACTATATTGTCGTCTCTTTTTTTTTTATAGGATAGGGTGACAAACGAGCACACAGTCCACCTGATGGTAAGTGGTTGCTGTGACCCATAGACATCTACATCTATCCTCAGTAAAGAATCAAAATGCAGATGCGTTGGCACCCGTGAGGACTAAGATGGAATGCCTCTTTTCCAGTAAAAAGGGTCTCCGGTTCTCTACACTCACCATACGAAGCACAGCAGCGTTAAGCTGCTATTTTACGCTGGTATTCTGTGAGAGCGTGGTCCTTCCCCGGTCGAGCCGACCCATTCGTACTACAACTATACTACTAATATAGCTGCAGCATGGCTCTACCACGTATCTTGTCGACATGGCTTTTTTTTTACAAATATGTAAATAAAGTGTTGAACTTAAATACTTGTTTAAAGATTGCGCGCGAAACCACTAATGAAAATATAAAAATTATAACGACAAACACGCATAAACTCGTTTATCTCTTTCGACGCTCAATCGTACTGAGCAAGTTAAGACAAGTATCGATGAACCAGCCGATTGCTACCGGATTGCACCAATTGCGTTATTTAACAAAAACTTGTTACAACTTGATTGCGTACGGCGTACGGGCTATCCTACGAAATCTATGTTAAGTATTTCTAGTTTATATACCATCATACAGGGCAGAAATATAAACTAATTATTCGATATTGAGTAGTAGGTAGGTTTTAATTTTAGTAAATTTTAAAATATAAAGTACCTAAATGAAAATACAAATCAACCATCGCCCCCCTAAACCACGCCAACGCCCCCTATTTTTTTCTGGGCCCCCTTAACGCCCCCCTCTTGGTCTCCAACGTCCACAAGACTGACTCGGCACTAACGCTTCGCGTTATGAGTCGTGCAAAACAAATAAAATAAATAGTAACTGTTAGTTAATCTGTGGTTTAAGTAGCAAACACGATGTTCATAATGTTATCCCCGTCATTTTAGATTATAGTTTCAAAAAATGTACCGGAGTGTGCCCTATATGTGCTATCATACGCCGTATTGTAAAGGGGCTTCTACGGTTCCTACAGCGCCACGATTTGAAGGCAGATTCGCGTAGATCTCGTTACTATATAATGACGTTATAAGTTGATAGTAAAAGTTTTAAAGGAAAAGTTTATTTTATTCTTTTTAGCGCATTTAAATAAAAGCTTGTTTTTAAAAAAGTTTTTTTACCTTTAATTTATTTTTTACTTTTTAATTATCGCTGGACAGGTTTCTCAGTCTGTTCATCTCATTCAATGCATCATTGTTGCAAAGTTGTTTGTCATATAAATTTTGTAATGACATTTTAAGTTGATAGTTAAAGTTTTAAAGGAAAAGTTTATTTTATTATTTTTAGCGCATTTAAATAAAAGCTTGTTTTTAAAAACGTTTTTTTACTTTTAATTTATTGTTCGTTTGCTTACTTATTTCTTTGTCTTCTATCTTGCCGAACGGACATAACTGTCAAATAATAAAAAGTCCATGTAAATGGTGTTTATATATATGTAGTAATTCTTACTATAAATACTTAGGAAGTTGAAATGGCAATGGACCGGCTATATAGATCAAAGAACCGACAGCCGATGGAGAGAAAATGATGTCGATTTCTATCTTCTATCCACAGCTGTGTTAGGGGCTGTAAAGAATGAATGAAAAAAGTACTTAGTAAACTTGATTTTAATAGAATGTAAAAAAATGTGTGCATAGTCAAAGACTATAGCATACATAGAACTCTTTGACTATAGTTTATAAAAATATATTTTACAACGGAATAGAATTAGAGACTGTTTATGAGTCAGTGGGCGGGGCGATGTGGGCGGCGCACGCCATTATGCCCGTTTTGTTTCTTTCTGGCGCTTCATAACTTTTACGGCATTACATATAACACCCCTTTATAAAAAGAACCTTAATCGGTAGCTTCTTATGAGAATTTTTTATATACAATGAACTGAAAATTAAATGTGACAGCATACACAGAAAAAATCAGCACGCAGTCCGCGTGATAGTCAGGGGTTGTGAAAAGCATAATCTTTTGGCTGTTATTCATGATTTATATTACTAAAGGCCTATTTTATAATCCTTATATAAAATATTAAATATTAAACGCTTAATATTTCTATCATTGCTCCGTAGACTCCTATTGGAATTCACTAGTAGATTCAATAATAGTGTATACGCGCCAAACATAAATTTGTATAGGTGTAAAAACTTATCGATAAAAAATAAATATTTACCAAAAAGTAAAAGCTGTCAGAAGTTGACTTTAATTTTTTATTTAAAGTTAATTTTTTACCCTTTTCAGTAGTTTCCCTGAAGTAACCTATTTAATAAAAAAATTGTCAAAATTGGTTGACAATTGATGAAGATGTCGCGTCACACACATACAAAAAAAAACGCAGTCGGATTATAACCCCTTACTTTTTTGGAATCTGCAAAAAATGAAATTTTTTTTTTGGTTAACGTTCTTATAGAAATAAATATATTTTATACAATTCAAATAAGAAGTGTTGGACCAAGGTAGCAATAATAAGCTTAGCATGGAGATTGATTAAAATTCGGCGGTTTATCTAAACCTACTAATGCACACACCTAAGAGCAAATAATCACACACCCTAGATATATTCTTTAATAATCGTATTGATAATAATTATAAGTAAGCATGTTTTGCTGAATAAATTACATTGCAATAGAAAACACTACAATTACACAATTAAACTACAATTACAAGAAATAACTTTACCTTATTAAAATATGTTGTCGGATCATTATATTAATATTTCTGTTTCTGTTGTTAAGCTGGGTTTTATTCAATCACCTCGCAATTTGTTGTCACGGTCTTATCGGAAGAACATTACAGGCTTCTGTACATGGTTATGTGACCTTGTTGATACCTACGCCGGTTCGGTCAGTGTTAAGCCTATTTACAATTTAATTGGTTTCCCGACATTAAACCCGCTCATTTAATTTTGACTTTTGTGTTATTGGAACTTCGGGAATAATTTGCTTAATAAGACTTCTTACAAGAAATTTGCTACTTTCTGTTGTAATGTTTCTGTAACTCGATCAAAGTTATTGTACTACGTGGAGGAAATTTGAACTACGATAATTATTATTAATTTAATGTATGAATTGAACAACTCTAGATGTTTTTTATTATTTTAAAATGACAAATTAAGTAACAGCAGAACATGACAACGTATTTGCCCTTTTTGTATAAGGTTACTGCTACCCAACTAACTTTATACAAAGAAGGCAAATACGTTGTCACCTTTGAGGGCTAAGATGTAATTACCTCACAGTCTATTATACTGGCTTTCTTACCATTCGAATTGGAATACTGCATTAGATACATGCTGCTTAGCGGCTGTGTCGGCGCAAACGTACTCCTAGGCGGTAAGGGATCACCTATTAATATAAATAGTGTACATTTTTTAATAAAAATGAAGTAATAAACGAAACAGTCCTAATAATAAACGGCCACCTTAGTCTATGGACTCCTGTAGCCAAATTCAAACAAAGAAGACTACAGAAGCGTTACGTCACCTTTGTGTACTAAGATGGAATGCCACACAGTCTGTGATTATACTGGCTCCTTCAGGCCGGATCAGTAGTGCAAGGTCTGTTATTTTGCGGCAGAAATAGGTAAAAGATTTGTTGGTAAAAGGACGGACGTCTGCTTAGATATCAACCTTCTAGTAAGAAAAGAAATAAGAAAACCTACACTTACTAAAATGTAGTCTCTAGATGCGAGCTAGTGGCGTTATAATTCTTATAATTTCTTTGCTTCACATGCTCATTAAATTTCTTCTGTCTAAGATGTAGACAAAATATATACGTTACTACTTAATGATATTTGGTTTTTATTGGTTTCATTGAAGCTAAATTTTATTTATTAGTCGCATCATTATTTTTTAGTCTCAATCCCATTTAATACCAACATGCTGTTTGAGAAAAGCGCCACCCACTTTATTGGGCCTAGAAGATTTAAAGTCGAATTCAGTCACATTTTGCGTAACTTTTGCCCGTCCAATACCAAACTACATACGAGTATGCGGTGGGCGTTGGGTATAAAAACCAAGAACGCGACGTACACGGGGTATGTCTCGTATGTGTTGTCGCGTAAGGGGGTGTAACGTCATTCTAAGGGATGCTCACGAATGTCGCGGAGTAGCGGCGCTCGTTCACGGCAGTCCGGTAGCGGCGGCGTGCAAAACGGTCGCGCGTGACTCACGCGTGACGGTCGCGCGATGGCACGCGAGTACACGCGCGTTCACGATTACTACATGCATCTCCACGAACTGCAGCCACCGGCGCATCATTACAACCAGTATGACATAAACCAGTGAGTACACAACTATGTGCAAATGATAACGTCCTTTTTGTCATTTATGTATGCTCTATTTGAATCTCGAACGATTTGAAGTAAACTTTTTTAAAATAGTTTAGATAAATTAGAATTTTTAGTATTATATTAGTAATTAATTTAAGTTTAAAGATAATTTTTGGCACGTTGAACTTGATATTTTTTCTTTATATTATAACTCGTTAACTCGTAACTTAGAAGCCATTAAAATTTAATCACAATAAACTGGAAATCTAACTAAAAATTCATTTTAATTGTTCTCAAGCAAAAAAATTTGTTTTGTACTTTTTCATCGAAACTGTTTTTATTAAAACTTACAACGCAACGTTGAAAAATACTATTATTAAATATTATTAGAAATTAGAACAAAATTATGGAATATTGCGGCAGAAAGAACTCTTCAACAGTTCTAGTTTCCTAGCCTAAAATATTTTTTTTAAATAAAAGAACAGCAGTTGATGGCAGTTTGCTCTAAGATCTACGAGTACCGACCGTTTGTATTGTTTGCCCAATAATTTGTCATTCATGCTTGCGATTGTTGACTCTTGGTGGACTTGCATTTTTAATTTGGTGAAGAAATTTGTAACATCTTACCATTACCGTTGCAGCCTATTAAATTCCACTGCTAAACATAGGCCTCCTCCATAGATTGCCTCATAGAAGGGATATTTGCCATAGTTGCCACGCTTGGCAAGCGGGTTGGCAGCCGCAGTTTTTTATATTTATTCGTTAATGGTACCCCATATGGATATTCTTACACCGCCACTACACGGTATCATCATATTTATGCACGTTTCATATGTTTATTTTATTTCTACTGAACGGATTCGTTTCTAAGCGCATTTTCAGAAGCTTTGTCGTTGTTATCTACCTACTTACATTACTTCTTTTCACTATTCTTACTTTGAAAGTAGTATTATATTTTCCTTTGCCAATCGTTCTCTCTAATCCTTTGCACACTTCGTAATTTTCTAAGAAATCCTTTACTATCACTGCTGTGCATTTGTGGAACTACCTCTCCACATACGTCGCGCTAAATCTCTTCAATCTTTCAAAAGTTTTGTTAAACGCCATTAGATAAATTACTTTACATTTTCGTACTCTTTTCATTTATATTCTTTATCATATTGGATAGCATTTGAACATATTATCTATGTTTAAATGTATTTACATATTTTAGGCACACCATTTTAACTATTGTTTGCATTAGTCCTTTACGTAAATGTTGTCTGAAAAAGATCACTTTCAGAGTGATAAGACCGCCTGTTGTACGTTCATTCATTCATTCATTTATTACAACCGATCGCAAGTCCACTGCCCGACATAGGCCTCACCCAAGGAATGCCACAAATCACTTTCCTGAGCCACCTTTATACATCGACTTCCTGCATGTCTTACCAGGTCCTCACTCCATGTAATGGGGGGCCGCCCTAAACTTCGCCTACAGGTACGAAGCTGCCACTCGAGAACATTTTGTTGTACATATACTTTAAATTGTACTCCACACGTTTTTTGTATTTTGGGGTACAATAATGAATAAATAAATATTTATAATACATTAGAATAATATAATTTATTTATAAACTTATAACATAAATTGTTATAGCTTAGGTACCTTTTCATTAAATGACTATGCGGCTGTCTCGATGCCATATGCGAGTTTTGGTTAATATCTTACCAAGTCCATTTCATAATTTCAAACTAATTAAATTTGCTTAATACTTCGGAAGCGTCGTAGTGCGGTGAGTGTTTTGCTTTCCACAGATATGTGAAATCGTTATTTGTAGAACCCTTTTGAACACAACGCAATTTCCTATTTGGCGATAAAATTAACATCTAGCTCGCAGAGTGGCTTTCAGCTTGTAGAGGTAGAATAACAATTAAAAAATTATATACCTTTTAAAATATTTCAACCTAAAATATTTAGACCGGTGACGGGAAGCTTTATTGTAGGCCCTTTTGCAAGTCGGTATAGCAGCGATGCAATGACTGTCTTGTCCAGGTCTTTGTCCCGACATCTCTACAGCTCTTGACTTGCAGAATTGATTTGGCATTCGACACTTTTTTATTTGCTAATATGGAGAAGTCAGCAATATGATTTTTACCTATACTTACGATTACAACAACTGAAATGAAGATTTTGGAGGCAAAAGAGGAGCCAGGCTTAGAAAGAAATCATTATGAGTGTAATCGGCTTTCGCGCGGGAAAGAACGCGCATGTAAAGATAGAAAAGGAGAACGAGAATGCTCGCGAGCGCCGCACTCTCACGCATCCCCTCATACCTCAGTCATGCATTCAAGTCTGTACTTCAAACTGGGGATGGGCAAGTGCAAAAAATATATCGATATATATCATATCGATATTTTTAAACAGTATCGATATATATGGCGTGATAAATATTGATATATGGATATATCGTCATCATTTGCATGATGTACTAGGAAAAGGCCTAAAATTTAATTAGTGACGGTTGGAAGACGAAAAAAAAGCGCCAACCGCACATGAATGATTTTGTAGCTGTTTTTGTTGCTTCATGTTTTTCATATTTTGTCCACCATATTTTAAAATATATCGAAATCGATACGAATTCGATACTCAAAAATAAATATCGATATATCGCCATTAAAATATCGACGAAATATATCGATATTTTTATGAGAAAATACCGTTATTTCGATATTTTTTACCTAAGGCTACTTCAAACATAATTTACACACACGGTTTTGTGAAAACGATTGTCGTCGTAAAATGACGGACATTAGATTATGGAGCAAGGATCTTACTACAGAATTCTTGGCAATATACAAGTCTCATGCATGACATATTATGTTTTATTTTATTTAATAATATATTAAAAATAATATATAAAATAAATTAATAAACAAGCAAACATAACTGCTTGTATAATATCCCTTCTAACCCTTTTGTCCATTTCTTTAGAACGCTAGTCTTCAGAACGCGCGTTTAACAAAACTGCGTGATTTTCATACACTCCATGTCGCTGCAGTTTCCTGTAGTGAATCACGTCCTATTAGCCTTTACAAGACGCTCTTTCCTCTCTGAATAAAAATACAGAAGTAACAGGACGCGAAAGAGTTAACGCACATAAAAATGGATAAAAACAATCACTCACAATTGCGCGTGCAAGCTTTCCTGCGTTCATTCGCGCACACTCCGATCGCGAGTAAAGTACCGTGTCGTGTAAAGGCGGCTATTAGTGCAAGATAATATTCTTGTCTGACAATAGTGATACGATAAAATGACGATGCCACACAAGTTTGTGTCGCGCGGTAATATTTCGGCCGCTGTTACATTGAATAATGAAGGAATCTTTGTCACAACAGAGATTCCTTCATTATTCAATTCCGACTACAAAAAAAGAAGGTTCTGAATTCGAATGTATATTCTTTTTTTACGTGATATCTTCGCCATATACGACCCGATTTTATTGTAAATATGTATATAATGTAAATTGCCTTATGGCATTTGTTCTGCAGTGTACTTTTGATACGCTGTAATGAATGAAAAAAGATTATATCAGAAAAAGACATGCGTGAGTGTCATGGAACACTCGGTTGGAACGAAGTTTCTTTCGTAGTATATTATTATTGATAAACGTATTTTATTATTGATGAACAAATACAAATAAATGAATTACTAACGTCTATTAAAATGAAGCGTCATTTAAAATAAAATAATATTACGACATGCGAAGGACATGGATATTATTCCATCTCGCTTCCTTATAGCCGCCAAGGCCGTCTATACTACGTTAGATGGGGTCGTGACGGAAAAATCTTACAGTTTTTCTCGCCTAGCTCCCATCCGCCAAATTCGTACCGTCCGATAAGGAACTTCGTTCCAAAAAAAAAAACACCCACTCGAATTGACAACCTCCTCCTTCTTGAAGTCCGTTAAAATATAGCGTTATTTTTCAAAGAGTATCCAAATTTTATATTTAAGTTAAAATATATAAATATCGATATACCGTTATTGCAGTTTTTAAAAATACGAGTAAATAAGGCTTCTTCTTTTATTTCAAATTATCCCAAATTGAATGTGATTTATGGGCAACAACTACGCGTACGCGCGCTCCTCTGTGTGCGATTCAATTGACAACGTTTTTGCCGACCGCGCGACCCTTACGAATGTGTGCGTGCATAATAAAATACTAGACGCTAAATATTTATGAATGACAAACAGTTAAAATAATGCATTACCGCGCCTTCTGAACTTAAAAGGATAAAAGGACAGAATGTTTGAGATTTGAGATCCTGGATAGTTTTTAAGCAGCGTCCAGGGTTTTAAAGCGCTAGAACCAGGACTCCTGGATTTTTAAATCGCTCTAAAAGTTTTCGACTGGATTGATCTAACAGAGTCCGATTTGCTAGATTGGAGCAACATTGAAAAATCTTTGGTCTTTTTAGAAGATCACGGCATTGAAATTAACGACGAAAAATTATTAGACGAGTGGGTTAATTCGAAAATTTTAGCTCAAAGTTGAATCCTACTCAAAAAGATGACAGCTTAAACGCCTTGTGGCTAACATATTTCAAGCAATGCATTTTCGAGGAACAGTATGCAGAACTACGGAAAGTGGCTGAATATCTATTTAGTACACCGGGTCATAACGCTAATGTAGAGAGAGTCTTTTCTCTCATAAATTCACAGTGATCAAATCGATTACTGCCAACAACAGTAGCTGCAATCATCAAAACTATCTATAACATAGATATGAAGATATGAAGCGTTACCAATTTTAAGATTGAAGAATTTGTTACAAACTAAAGTTTTTGTTTTATATTTTAATAACTGGTTTTCAACCCGTATAATTTTATTCAAATACTTTTATTAAAAAATATGACTATTATCATTACTTGAATTTCATTTAACCTAATTTCATTACATATCGATGTAACTATTGCAACTCTATTATGCCCGAGTCAAATAGATAGCGAGCCGATAGCGTGGCGACGCGTTTTTATTTTATGTATGGTATCGTTTGAATCTAGTCACATATAAAAAGCGAAAACGAACCGATACTTGCATACATAGTACATACATTCGTCACGTTTTCGGTTTGGTTCGCAGTTATGTTTGACGAGGCCTTTACTGCGTCCTGTTTTTATACTGATTTGTCCTGGTTTTTCTAACTTCAAAGTCTTCATCGCGTAAGAAGTTCCTCAGACGACGTTCACAGTCTTCGCCAAATTATTTCCTGTCAAATTGAATATTTTACATTTTAATTCACATATTTTCCACGGAACTTTTTACTTAAAACGTACTCAGTTTAAACCTAAGACTAATTATAAACTACTTATTGTAATAAGACGGAGTACCCATGTCCAGAAGGACTATCGATATTGTATATTATACTAACTGGTTCTTAATAATTTAATCAAATAAACCAAACTGAAAAGTTATTTATCAAAAATTATGGTATCATATTATTTATATAAGTGATGTCAGTCACGTCACGTCCCTAGCACTCCTCTCATCTCCTCTGAACAACTGGTAAAAAAATGGTCACACTCACATTGCTTTTCATGGACATGCTGGTGCGAAATTGTGCTACAGTTACTTAATTTTGTTAGGTATTCCCATTTAAAACAAGCAAGGTTAATATCGTTTAAAAAAACCCGACTGCATTTTTACGCATTTGGCATAAGTTACTAATAATACCCACTATACAATTATATAAGAACTATCACAGCTTTATTATAAGTTTTGATAATTTAAGTGAGAATGTCCGCTAACCAACTTTAAATCGTTATAGATCCTAAATTTAACAAAATATTTAATTAACGATAGGTACCCCACTTAACATAGTTCGTCGACTTTATTTTTTTCTTTTAATCAATATGGCGTCTGGTTGTCGCCATGTTGAATTTTGATTACCGTCATGTCTTTAGTGACACTCACAAGATTAAGAAAAATCGATTGACGTAAGAATGATCAAAATCGGGCCACGCGTTTGGTCTCTAGAGCGCCACAAAGCAATAATGAGGAGATTGGATAGAAGCTAAATAGGCTATCGTTTGAGATCGTACAGTAGTGTCCATAACAGGAGCAGAAGCAAAGTGGAGATTAATGTCATCACAAGACAAGTGAGAGGCGCACTCCAGAGTAGGCTCCATCTCACCCACGCCAATTGACCTAAGAAACTTCCAGACATTAGCTGGCGAAGAATTAATTATATTATTTTGGATATAACGGCGTTTGGCGTTACGCACCATCTGATTGCATCTGTTCCTAGCTTTCTTAAAACATATCCAATTCTCTTCCGTACGCTCTCTTTTGAAACGCTGAAAAGCCCTGTTCCGCCTTGTCATCGCCATCCGAACTCCCTCAGTCATCCAAGGAGAAGGTTGATGTTTAAGTCTAACTTTACGTACAGGAGCTTGTGTGTTATTTAGACTAATTATTTTATTATTAAAATAATTAGTAATAAAATATATAGCTGCAGCATGGCTTTACGTGGTAGAGCCATGCTGCAGCTATATTAATAGTATAGTTGTAGCACGAATAGGTCGGCTCGACCGGGGAAGGACCACGCTCTCACAGAATACCAGCGTAAAATAGCAGCTTAATGCTGCTGTGTTTCGTATGGTGAGTGTAGAGAACCGGAGACCCTTTTTACTGGAAAAGAGGCATTCTATCTTTGTCCTCACGGTTGACAACACATCTGCATTTAAATTCGCAAACGAAGATAGATGTAGATGTCTATGGGCCACAGCAGCCACTTACCATCAGGTGGACTGTGTGCTCGTTTGTCACCCATATTCTAGAAAAAAATATCATCGACAGTCGTTGATAATTTTAATTGTTCAAAATTTAAATTAGAAGCATCACTTTTTAGTTTATCCAAATTTATTTTAGAAAAGTTGTGCAAGTGAATAAATGTAGGCAACGATTTAGGAGATTTTAACTTGTATGCAACATGAATGAGGTCGTGACGCGAGAATCCTGGAGCGGAACACTGACCATGTGATATCACATGATCAGGAGAAGCTGTAATAATAAGGTCAATCAAAGAGTCCTTGGAATCGAAATTATGATGTGTTGCCCCTGAAGGAAGAATGTGGAGATTGACTGACTCAATGATTGTACGAAGTTTTTGGGAACGGTTAGAATTTATCAAGAGGTCGGTGTTAAAATCACCCATGATTATGCAGTGTGCACACTCAGAGACAATTTTTTCGAGAGCCGTTTCTAAAGTGGCGAAATAGTCAATGGAAGGAGGACAATACACTACTCCAAGAATCACCTTTACGCCTCTGACACTGACTTCTAAGAACAAAAGAACAAGAACTCCGAAAAACCTGAATAAAGGGAAGGTGAAGCTAAAATAATTTCATGCGAACATGACGAGTGTAGGTAAATGGCAACACCGCCTCCCCTTTTACCAACACGGTCATTTCTAATTAGTACAAAACCCGGAAGTGGATACAAAGCCGAGTGAAGACTTGGCTTCAGCCAACTTTCGTAGATTAGAATAGATTGTATCAAGTTCGGGTTAAAAGACGCTTCCAGCTCAGAAAAGTGACTCGGAATACTTTGAGCGTTAATATGACATATATTAAAAGGTTTTATTGTTAGATTGAAAAGTTTCTTTTAACTGTGTATATAAGGTATTGGAAATGTTTATAGAATCGTTACACGATAAGAATGACGAATCAGAACTGTTAAATGAATGAAATGAATGAAATGAATCGGTATCAGACATTATTATATATATCATAAATATATATTTATATATACATAAAATTTAAAATAAAGTTGCTATAATACTAATAGCGAAAAATTTTAAACTATTTAGGAATCTCACAAAATACCATCCCACCAGTTGACTGTTTACACAGCATGAAAAATTAAACATCTTAATGATAACTTAATGATTAATTAGTTACATACTCATACTGGGCTACACTGCTTCACCAATATGTTATATAATTATTAATACTACAATTGAAAACCGCCCAAATTAACACGCTGGTAATACTTTGATGGGAAACAAAAGAAAATTATAAAAAGTTAACTAAGAAACAATAATAACTATTCACTAAATAAGTAAAACATAAAATGTTGCATGCAATGAAGGCGATAACAACTTATACAATTTGTTCATATTTAACTTATACATTAATAGGCAGTATGTTTTAGACATCTGTGCCTTTTGTGGCTTACAATCAAAGAGTTTATAAGCTCTACGGGGATACGGAGATATAATGTCTATGGCATATGATAATAGTAATGATGAATGATGACAATGACAGATCAACTTCTAATTGCTATATATTTATTTATCTATGACCTACCTTGTTACATATTTATTTACCTATGTTAACTTCTTCTTACTCTAAAGTAAAGAAATTATATGCATAGTTGCAAGATTACTATTAACGTTGTGTATTATCTCATCTGAAATAGTATTAGAAAACGATAGCGATTATTCTAAGAGCAGGATCACAAAAAAAGTAAATTTAAGTTATTAAAAATACCAGATACTCATAACATTACCAAATCACTTCATACTTATCAGGATTACACCATAAATACACTGATAAAATAACTAATATTAAAATTACAGTGCCACTCAAAGGAACTTCAACAATTAAACAAACATTTATACATAAAAATTAAAAAGTAAAAAGGCTAAATATGAGTATATTAAAAATTACATTGAATGCAATATGTTCAAGATTTGCTAAGTAAAGGTTACATCACCAATTACATTAGCGTAGTAAGAACAAAAGCATGAATTTTATATATGCAAAGTTGCAAAAGTACGAAAAATTAATAAGTCTTTGTCAATTAATACAATAAACGTAGTGAATTATCTCATCTGAAATAGTATTTATAATATTAGAAAACAATAACGATAATTCAAAGAGCAGGATCACATCATAGTAAATGAAAAAGTAAATTTAAGTAACTAAAAATATCAGATAATAAGAACATTACCAAATCACTTCATACTTATCAGGATTGCATCATAAACACACTGATAACATAACAAATATTAAAATTACAGTGCCACTCAAAGGAGCTTTAACAATGAAACAAAAAAAAATTACATAAAAATTGAAGCACAACAAGCAGTAGTTAGAAGACTAAATATGACTATATTAAAAATTACATTGAATGCAATAATATGTTCAAAATTTGCCAAGTAAAGATTACATCACCAATTCATTAGCGTAGTGGAACAGAAGCATGAATTCTATCATCACTATTGGTCACTGCTGTAATATTATGACGGGCTGTTTCTTGCACACGTTTAGTGCTAGATGAACCTTGTGTTGACTTTGAATTACTTGTAATATCCGAGGTATTAAAAGCAGCGTCTGACCTGATTGGAGTACTTGTTGTGGGATATTTGGCCATCAAAGCATCTAACTGTTCCATCGCAAGGATCTTATCATAACCACCAGGATGTTTAACATAGATAACACCATCCAAAGTCCACACATTCTTTATTCCAAAATGTTTTCGAGCTCTTTTATGTATTGATTGCCTGGTTTTAGTTAGGAATTCGGAAACAGAGATTAGCAAGCCTTTCAATTTTGATTTAACTTTCCACACTTCCTGTTTTGTGTGGTGATCACGAAAATGTACTATAACAGGCCTAATGTGGTTACTTTGCTGCGCACCAAGTCTATAGCAGTTTTCCAAGCTAATGGCACTTATATGTTTTAAACCCAATTTATTGTGCAACAGTTGTAGTATTTCATCTGTTATATTAGTCACAGATGCCTCTGGGATGCCATTAAAAACAATAGCCTTTCGACGATGCCACATGTTAATAGTATCAATATTCTTCATGCACTCATGAACCTGCTGCCGTAAAAAGATTTAGCATTTTGATAACAAGTTCCTTAAAGGAGTAAAATTCTTACTGTAGTTGTGCCAGTGTTGGGTTTATTGGAGTGGATGCATCCTTCAAGCGTTTCTCAAATACGGCCATTTTCTGACTCCAGCAATCTTCCAACTCTCTCTGCATATTCTCAACATCCATGACATTTGCCATTATTCAAGCACTGATACCACGAAAGTTATTTACTAAGTAAACAAGTGAACACTGTTACGAATTGAGGTTATTATGGGAGGTGAATTGTGAGTATTTAACGATTTAAATTGTCATACTTATTGAACACTGAATTAAAAACAAATAACTAGTTATTATATTAGCACAAATACTAAAAAATATATTCAAAATTATATTTAGATCGTAAAATATTACGAGAGCACTTTAGTAACTGTATTTATTCAAAACCTACCCGCCGAAAAAAAAGTATATGTACGCGTAGTTGAGAGCTTCGGATTATCCGAATGCTATGGTTGAACTAACATTGATTGAAATACCATATGTACGTGTTTCGGAACGGTATTGCTTGAATAATATTGAAATTTGCCGCTTTTCCAGGATTTTGACTCACGATTGTGTGAAATTTAATATGTAGTTATATTAATTAGATTAAAAATAAACAAACCAACCAAACCAAAAATAATTTTATTTTATAAATATATGTGGTTTATACGAGTATAATATCTGAAATCAACTACGAGATATAAAAATATTTCAAGATGGTGACATATTATGCCAAATGTAATGAAACAATTCGCAACAAAGGATTTCTGAAATATATATTTGATTGACTGATGAAAGGCTATCGTATCGCAAAGCCATCTATGCAAACAAGACTATAGTTTATATAAAAACAAAAGTGACAAGCAGGCTCGGGTCTCTTAAACTCTTTTTTAAGCCACTTTAATTTCCTGACTGCTCAGACCTGCAAATAAGAGTTTGTCGGGATATTTTTCATATGTGCGCATGGGGATTTTGTTGTTGCTCCCACCACAGTGCCTGTTCAGTCTTTGAAAACTTCTAGTCCGCGTGTGATAATTTCAAGACACGGTTGCTAAGGCCGCCATCGTTTGTCCTAGCTACGACATGCGTCGCTGGATCTCTTCCACTACAGCGTCCAATTGCGGGACCGTCCTGTGACGCACCTACGTAACCACGCATGCATCTTGTTAACAAAACAAGCAGCCGTCATATTTTGATTTTGACTTTTTTATATTTTCAGTGTAAGTTTTAAGTTACTTTATTGTGTTTTTAAATTTGTTTTAAGTTCTTCTTTTTTGTGATTGTATTTAACTGTTGTGAATTGGGTTGGGTCACGGCCCAATCTTGTGATGGCACGTCGAACGCGACCCATACATGTACACAGTGCAACAAGTAATTCAAATCTTTAAAAGGCCTCAACATACACACTACAAAAATACACAGGAAATGTATTAGCCAAAACAGTACACCTTTAGACATCCACCCCATTATTCCGAGTGCACCTACTTTTGTAGCCAACGATCCAACTCCTTTCCACACATATCTTAGCCATTTGAAAAATAGTATACCGATAGTTAAAAGAATCCCTCGAGGAGCTCGAATAACCGTTGCTACACATTTGTCACAATTAATCCAGAAATGTTACATAAGCAATTGTACTCAAGACTGGCAGAACCTATTTTTATTTTCATACAGCACACTACATATAATAAAAACTGATAAACCAAATTTATCCTTGACACAAAAGATTAAAAATAACTGTGCTGTTAGCTCTGGTATGGGATGCAATCTGTTCAGACACGCTGGCCCCTTCCCATCTACATGGAACCAACAACAGAGCTGGTGCAGCTTGTGAAGCAACTGAAAAAGCTAAAGCATGCAAATACAGGGGTCTAGGCTCGGAATATGTTTTTGTCCCATTCGATGTCAAGACCCTTGGTCCGTGGGGTCCTAGCGCTATAAGGCTTTTTAAGGAAATAGTAAAAAGTTAGTCGACGTCACAGGAGACCGAAGAGCTGGCAGCTACCTCGGACAAAGAATTAGTCTAGCTATTCAAAGGGGGAACGCTGTCAGTATCTTCGGAACCTTGCCTAAAGGGCCTCCTTTTTAATAATATATTTTAGTTATTATAATATATTTTTTAAGGTTTTTAGTTTTAGGTTCATTGTTCTAGTAAATATTTTGTTTTTATAGGTGAGAATTAAATGCTATTTTAAAACATGTAGGCGATACCTTTGTATTGTTTCCGATGTGGTATACTTAACGTGCAGATTTTACGAAACGTTTTTAGGACTTTCCCAGCCCTGTTACAAATTGCTTTACGATTTATTTATCTGCATAGATTTTTCATAATATTAGAAATTTTATAATCCACCTGAGAATAATTGGTTACTTCAGCCTGTGGACAACTGCAACCAACTTCAAACGTGGGTTACCAGTGCGTTGTTACTCCTGAGAAGTGAGATGATTTGGTAGCTTAGTGGCAAACTGATTGGTTGTGGGGCTGTGTGGCCGCAAATCCCGCACGGTACACGTGTTTAAACTGCTTACGTATCATTGTTCTGGGTTTTTATATTTGTATACCTTTATGTAGGTAAGAAGCCTCCACGACAAAGGAGAAAGCCTTTTTATTATTTAAAAATCCTTCACAGAATACCATCGTAGAATAGCAGCTTAATGCGTTTCGCTATTCGTATAGTAGCGGCTTAAGGAAATCCACTATTCCATACCCCGTGAGTGTTGTAAGAGGCGACAGAAAGCAATTCTTTTTTAATTTTATGTATTCAAACAGAATTACAGATACATTACTACAGAAATTATCTCGCCAAACTACAGTCAGTTTGTCTAATAAAACTATTCAATATATTATTATGCACCATCACCTACAACACAATATCAATAATATTCTTTTAATTAAATAATAATTAACATTAAAAAATAATTCAATAATTTTAAAAAGAGGAAAAATAAATTAGAATTAAATTTTTTTTTTAAAAACAAGCTTTCTTTGAAATGCCCTAAAAAGAAGAAAATAAATTTAAATTAAATCAAACCCAATTTATTACATTACACAGTTTTTATGATATAAAAACTTGTCGCGAGATTTACCTGTGTACATCAACAAGAATACAATGTGTAACTTGATACTGACATAACGTTGTTTTATAGATTAGAAAACACTCATCATGTCAACTGAATACAATTGTTTTAAAAAATATTGCTGAAATTGCCCCCTCTTCTATATTAAAAAAACCTGGAAGCAGATTTGTACTTCTTTTTGAGTGCGCTAGTGTTTGCGTCCCGGGGCGCCGATGCGTCGGCACAGGCCTTGTAACACTTCTACTTTTGCCACGACGCAACTTTGCAGGTGCGACCAAACCAAATCTGCCACCGATAGGCACTATAGATGACGGGATAGATCATCCAGCGAGAATAAAATCTGCCCATATGGGTAGGATGAAAAAAATTTGATGCATCTCATCAAAATACGCTGACTTATCGTGCCACACACGGCTGCAGCCTACAGATTGCGCCTGCAATGGGCATGCGATGGACACCTTACACCGAACCAAGCAGTGATCCAAAGAGCCAAGATTATCAACGGAGACCTGATAACGGTTCGGATGAGAGGTCAGCGGAAAGTCAAACAGGAAAGGTGCATGATCCTCCACATGTGGAATCTGCGTGGGCGAAGTTACCAGTTGTGTTAGACCATATGCCAAGGCGAAATCGTAAACAGATCTCCCGCACGATCACTACCTACGAGAATCGAGCCATTCAGCGTGGTGAGTGTTAATATTGCCAAAGAGTAGGGATCTGATGTAGCACGGAGTCTGCAGCCATATTTGGACTTAGTCAATAAGTCGGTCCGTCTTTGGCATTACGTCTGTCGGACCTATAAGGGCACCCATAGATGCGGGCCGTCGCGTCGTCTATGCGTAGCCAAAGGGTTGACATGTCCCTTCCTTCAAAGCTACCGATGCGTTGAGAATAGGTACCGTAGTGATTTTGATCTATTTGCTTCGTATGGTTGCCCAGTGAAGGATTCTCCAGGATCGTCGGTTATTTACATAAAGGGAAAAAAATTAACAAAAACTAATAAAATCACTTCGGTGTCCGTCGGTATTTTGTGTTCTGCTGATGTTCCGTATGAAATGTGGTGAGAACGGGTACAGACTGTTTATTGGGTACGTTGCACATATCTTTCAAGTAAATTTTATGCCAGCTTATCTTGGAAAGGCCTGTCGGAAAATATGGGTTGTATATCAATAAAAGTTTTTTTCTGCACTTTTAAAAAAATTGAAAAGTGGTTGTGAATGTTGCCTTCCTTTTAAGTGCTAACTTTATTAGATATATGTAACCGCGAATAACTTGATGGTGTTAAATCACACTGTACAAAAATTTATTAATTTAAGAATTTGAGTAGTGTATGGTTGTTACTTGCAACACTAACTGTACAAACGTAGCTTGCATAATTTAACTGATTTGGCTTAAGTCATGTTAAAATGCCATGTATACGCTTTTACAACAAAATCGTATACAATGTACAAAATTTGTCTATAAATAAGTTAAAATTTTATATTTCTATTAAAGAAAAATTATTTAGCGATGAGTTACAGCGCTGGGGGCCGCGGGTTCGAATCCCGCACGGAACATGTATTTGTATGGCCTATAAATAATTGTTCCGGGTCTGGATGTTTGTCCTTGTGCAATATATGTTTGTAAACTACCTTCACAATACAGGAGAAAATCCTAGTGTGAGGGTAACGTTTTCAATTAAAAAAAAATAAAGAAAAAAAAGAAAATTTGTACAAAAAGGGTTATTATACTATCAAAGAATACATAAATGAAAATAACCCCTGGTAATGAGGTGATCGCCACCATGCTGGTTCTATTAAAATTCATTTAAAAATTGTACAAACAAAATTATTGTAAAGTGAAATATGTTTAAAAAAATTCCCGTTGGGTTTCCTGCTGGTTCTTCCCTGGACAGAGGTATTTTCCGAACCAGTGGTAAATAGAAAAATGGCTTTCAATATGTATTATGTAATAATCTATATTGAATAAAATTACTCTATTCTAATCTATTCTAAAAGTCACAGAAGCCGATGAATAACGTGAGATACCTTGTAAAACGCGTTATTCATCGATTTTTCTTTACTGGAACACGACCCTTTTTACTGGAAACGGGGCATTCCAGCTTAGTCCTCACGGGTGGCAACGTATCTGCATTTTGATTTTGATGAGAATAGATGTAGATGTCTATGGGCCACAGCAACCACGTGGAATGTGTGCTCGTTTGTCACCCTTCACATATAATTTTAAAAAAAAACTTGTAAAAATAATGTACGGTAGTTACTACAATGGTGGCGATATTTTATCGTAGATTATTATTGATAATTTATTTGTGATTGCATTATCCCCTCCCCCCCTCCCTTACATTAGAAGAGATTTATATCCAGCAGTGGAAGATCCAGAAGATGAAGAAGAAAATTACATTATTTGTGTAATACTTCAACTAATTTTTAATTACCCTAAATCGTCTCGAGTTAGGTAAGTTTTATACGTGGTGGAGCCACGCTGCAGTACACTGCTGCCACAAACGTAAAACAACAGTTTAATGCAGCATTAAGTATTTCGTATGGCGAGTGTTGAGAACCAGAGACCCTCTTTACTGCGAGGCATTCCTCGTGTGTGACAACGCGTCTGCATTTTGATTCTTAATAGATAATAGATGTACATGTCTATGAATCGTAAAATCTACTTACCATCAGGTGGATTGTGTGTTCGATAGTCACCCTTATTCTATAAAAAAGAGGAATATCCGTAATATTTTCAAAAGATTGACAATATATATATTTTTTTATTAAATGGCGGATCCATAATTGATCAATTAAGAAAAAAGAGAAAATATTTCTTATTATTGAAATATAAATTGAAATATGAATTGAAAAATAATTGGCAATTACCTACATACTCTTTTAATTAAAATAAAAAATAAAAGCTACGTTACTTATTATAAATAACGCACTGAATAATAATGTGAATTGAGCAAAAATTTTTATAATAATTTTAAAAATGCTTTTGTACAGAGTGCCTTGCTTATTTGTTACGCAAGACTTCCTCGCCGTCACGCCGATTTTTGACTATCAATTAACCGCTCGATATATCATTTTAAAATGTATATTGTTTACCAATATTTTGTTGCTGCTTTATTATAACTATTCGCGTAATATCCGAGACTGGCTGACTCTTCAAGGTGACTACTAAAACTGGCTTTAGTTTCGAATACCTTTTTTATTTATCGATATTTTTAAATCATTTATGAAAGCTAGCATTTAAATTTGTTATACATGGCGAGTATTCTCAATTATACGCTAGTATAATTTATAATATTATATTACATTTTCTCGAATTTGATAATACCAATATGTACAGTTTACCAGTTTATATATACATATATATATATTACTGTAAATATAAACTGGTATTGCTTATAAAATATTAAATTAATAAAAATTATAATATAAATTACAAAATAGTGCTAAAATATACTTTATAGAAAAAATAACGTGCGTTCAATCCCAAAGATACGAGTATCACGACGGGCACAGGTATGCCAAAGCAGCCGCGAGCGATTTAAACTGCTCGATATTCTTAAATATTTTCATAGATTTTTAAATAAAATAAAAAATAATTTGTAAAATGTGTTCTCAACATGACGTAAAAATAATTAGGCTTTTCATTTCATATAAGTTTTACGGTTTCATTATGGAATTTTATCAGCGTTTACGTTTAAATAGCGATTTAATATCATCTTTGTGATTTTTTTTATCGAGCCAATATCTTATTATAAGCGTTTCTGTCTTCAGAAACCCTTATTCTAAAATGAATTTTGTTTTCCGTAATAGATAATTACATTTGAGTGAATTAACAGAGGTTTCAAAAAGTTAAAAAGTACTGCAACGTCGCCTTAAGACTGTAGATGTTGCAAAAACATTCAAAGATATCATAAGATTCAATCGCTGATAGAACGAACTAAATTATCGATTCGTGTTCAATTCTACAAGAATAACACGTGTCCTCTCTTTACACATTTTAACGTTTTTACGTTTGTGCGCACCTTTTCGCTGACTATAATGACCTCCAGGCCAAGATTTCACACACTTTGACTGCTGTTAGTAAAATAAGTATAACGAAGTTGTGTATTTAAACTATACTGTACAAAAAAATTCTGTGCAAAATTTCTGATCTTCGGTGTTGGTTAAAAATTATGCTAATAATAAACAAATTAAATAGCCTTCTTAAATAGGTCGTCTCAAAATAAAAACTGCCACTACTCTAACTCAATCTACAACCTACACCAATGGAACTCAATTTTTCGGGTCTTGATTTATAATACCACTGCTTTGTACATTAACAAGATAGAGTGGGCAGATATATTCATATTAAGGATTCAGTTCAATCATTTGAATGAAAAATATTGGGAACTATGTAGCCTATCTGAAATCAAGACGAACAAACATAGAATAGGAAGTCTTAAAAGTTGTATTCAATAAGATCATAAAACAGTCCGAAAAAAAATTGATTAATTGATAATTTTTTCTCTGCATCTAGAATTAATAATATCATTATGGGAACATTGGTCTTCTGTAGGCAAAACCCAGAAATCCAAATACACTGGCCTCCAAAAAAATCGACCCAGCTACGTTTTTTCGCAAAAAAGTGTCCTATGGGTTTTTACAACAATCGATAGATATTTTTTATCTTGTAGTAATGCAATTATAGGGTTGTAAAAAACTAAAAAACGGCGCGTGAAACGGGATATTTTACATACAAATGTTATGAGATATTGAAACCATAACATTTTACAAAATTTACGATTTTACTGTGTAAGATCGATATTTACATTTTTTGACATTTAAAAAAATGTAAACCTTACTCTAATATGGGGTGTTTCCTCCTCTTGCTTTTATCACCGCCTGCATACCTATTACGGGAACAGATCAGCTTCTTTATGTCTTCTTGGGGTGTCTGAATGAAGAAGAATGAGAATTCTTCTGTTAAGGCGGCTTCCAGTTGATCCAACGTCTCGGGAACTGGTTTTCGGGCTCTAACCTTTCTTTTTATCTGGTCCCAGAGATGCTCAATAGGATTTAAGTCCGGACTATTAGCTGGCCACTGCATAACTGGAATTCCGACCTCCTGAAGATATCCAGTTACAATTCTAGCGACGTGCGGTCTTGCTTTATCATGCATGAGTTGAAAATTGTCCCCAATATACCCAGCGTAAGGCATTACGTGAGGTTGCAAAATGTCCGTAATGTAACTTTCAGCATTAACCGCACAATTGCGAAAGAAAACCTCCGGTTAAAGATATGCCACCCCAAAACATTGTAGAGCCTTCACCAAACCGGACTGTTTCTCTTATGCAACACTGAGCATAACGTTCTCCTGGTCTTCGCATAACGTTACGACGTCCATCAGAGCCTACAAGGGTCATTCGGCTTTCATCGCTGAAGAGAACAGTCTCCCATTGACCAAGATTCCATTGTACGTGTTGCCTAGCAAATTCTAACCTTGCTTGCCGATGAGATGCAGTGAGTTTTGGTCCTGTCACTGGCTTGTGTGGTGTCAGGTTTTGCTCCCGAAGTCTTCTTTTCACCTTATTCTCACTTACAGACACTCCACGAGTTTCCCTCAGCCTACCCTGAACATCAACAGCAGAAAGAAGTCAAGGCAATAAAACGGTCATCCGACAGGTTTGTGAGACGTCCTCTTCCAGACCCTGGTCTCCGGCGGTACTCTCGCGTCTCTAAGTATCGTTTATAAACTTTACGCACTGCTGATCGACTCAAATTTAATCTCCTTGCCACATTTCGCTGACTTAGTCCTTCACAAACGAGAGCTACCACTTGAGCGGCTTCTGCTTCAGTGGTATCCATATTTTATGGTTAAAAGTAACGATATGTTTGCTACAACAAAGAATTAAAAGATTAAGTCACTACGATGCACAGAACCAAGAATATTACGCGTCAAAAGTTCGAAATAAACTAACCTTGCACTCTATGCACAAGTCGACAATTTTTTAATGCCTAAATACATGCAATGTTAAAAAAAATCGGTTATTTTTTCACATTTTCGACTTTAATGAAAAAAGTAGGTCATTTACCTATCAATTTTGTACATTTATTAGATAGAGCAAGATATTTCCTTAACATAAACGTTAAAATCTTAATTGTAAATTAAATAGTTTAAGAATTGTACTTTATCAAACACGACCTCTTAAAAGCGCAAGCTGCACGTGCAGGATCATTTATGATAGTTCAAGAGCAGGTAGAAAAACCCAAAGCCCATTGTTTGATGTTCTAAACAAGTGTACTTGGGACAACAAAAACAGTCGTCCCTCGCCACGCGTTGTGATTACACTACTTTTGCCCCTTTAAGATCGCTTGTTGTCGTTATTGTTAAAAAAAACCGTTTTGTGGAACTTTTTAAGTTTGTGGTGAAGTTTCTAGTAACATTTTTTTAACAATAACAACAACAAGGGATCTTAGAGGGGCAAAAGTAGTGTAATCACAACGCGTGGCGAGGGACGACTGTTTTTGTTGTCCCAAGTACACTTGTTTAGAACATCAAACAATGGGCTTTGGGTTTTTCTACCTGCTCTTGAACTATCATAAATGATCCTGCACGTGCAGCTTGCGCTTTTAAGAGGTCGTGTTTGATAAAATACAATTCTTAAACTATTTAATTTACAATTAAGATTTTAACGTTTATGTTAAGGAAATATCTTGCTCTATCTAATAAATGTACAAAATTGATAGGTAAATGACCTACTTTTTTCATTAAAGTCGAAAATGTGAAAAAATAACCGATTTTATTTTTACATTTTTTTTTCTTTTCTTAGTCTTTTTAGGATCTAAATACAATTTTGCAGTTAAAAGTTTGCTTTTATTTTATTACGCGTATCTTTATCTACCCAATGAGATATCTTTTAAGAATGTAGGACTTCTACATCGAGGAATATTGTAATTTTAATGCGCGAGGTCGAGGTGGTGACACAAAAAAATTTAAATGGCTGCCATTTAAATACAGCTAGGTCTAAATGAGATTTGAGACATGATTTGTCGATGAAATTGATTATATTTTATAGCATTAAAAGCTCCGACACCGGTAACCGGACACATTGTATAATATATTAAATATTTAATATATAAGAAAAGAAAGCTTAAGGCAGAATTGTCATGTTGGGTATGTTACGTAGGTCTCCATTTTAATTATATTTTGTTAGATATAAATTTATGAGTATAGATAAAAAAATAAAGATTATGTAAATATGCATAGTATTTTCTCCTCATTTGGCATTACGCTGCTTTTTTACGCTGGTATTCTGTGGAGAGCGTGTTCCTTCCCGGTCGGGCCCGCCAATAATTTTTGTAATAAATCACGTCTCTTAAAGACGCTATAAGGCATTGGTAAAGTATAAATAACTTGCACCACGTTCACCGGTGACCGAAAACCGTGAAAGAATGGTATTAGTATTATGGAATGATTAGCATATACGTACAGTCAAAGAAATGGGTAATGTTATGTGTTTTGTAGGCTAGCTCAGTACGTGAGCTAGGGACGGAGGGGCGCGGCAAGCGATAAACGCGGCGATTGCGAAACCAATGCCGACCATAACAAGCTCACGTCATAATACAATATGCGTAACTCTCAACTTTACACACAGATGGCTTATCTACGTTGTTAAGGGAAACGTTAACGATAGGTTCTCATCGGAGGTTTTAGACCAGTTGAAAATATTACGGACGGACTTCAGAGTTTAGAGAAAAATCTAATAAAAATAACTTTACATTACCTTACAAAATTTTGATTTCTAGCATTATTGAAACATCTGTAGTGTGTTGCTTGATACGAGGTGTGGTATACAGTATACACAAAATATGCATATGCATAATAACCGTCAACGGTGGTTTAGTAGTGAAATCGTCATCTACACAGTCCGCGTTCGATTATTTTATATCTGTTAGGTGCTGGTAACATAAAGCATCACGGGCCACCGGCTTACCGGAGGGGAGTCGCCATAGCGTTTTTTCCCGATACAGAATTGTCTGTCATTTTTTGCGGGGGAAATCTGCCCAGACAATAAAAATCCTCTGTCACTTCGAAAATCAAACATAACAATTAAAATAATAAACTAACAATTTCACACACACACACATATACATTATAACAGTATCGCTCGGTGACAGCGACAACTCCGATACAGACTCCGATCAGTCGCTTGACCGATCAGCCTATTGTATAAGGGCGTGTGACCTGTGCGAATCAAATACATAGGCGTTAGTGATAAAACTATATGCATTAATTTGAGTCAAATTTACAAATAACACGTGGCTAACACGTGGTAGAGCCATGCTGCAGCTATGTTTGTAGTATAGTTGTAGCCCGAATGGGTCGGCTTGACTGGGTAAGAACCATGTTTGCACATATTACCAGCGTAAAATAAGAGGAAACACAACATCATTTGTTGTTGCCGTAGGAACATAATATATAAAACACATATTGCTGTTGTGTTTCCTACCGTGAGTGAAGATAATCGGAAACTCGAGAATCGTAATATCGAATTCATTGTTACCAAAAAAGTATTGCTAACAAGGTATTCCATCTTAGTCCTCAGGAGTGATCACGCATCTGCATTCTGCATATTTATTTTATGAGTATCTCTGTGTCACAGACCTCACCTTGACGACTCCGTGGCGCAGTGGCTTAGCAATTGAGTTACAGCGCTAAGGGCCGCAGGTTCGGATCCCGCACGGAACAAGTATTTGTATGGCCTACAAATAATTGTTCCGGGTCTGCATGTTTGTCCTTGTGCAATTTATGTTTGCAAACTGTATCGTGATACAGGAGAAAATCCTAGTGTGGAGGTTACGTTTAAAAAAAACAAAACAAAACTTAATATCTGGTAAACTACCTGCTCATTTTTCACCCCTATTTTCTACAAAAAATAATACCGAAAACGAACGTAAAAATCTCAACTACTATTTAGCAATGTATACTATACTTACTATACTACATAATTATTACTATAATAATATATTAGGGTGAATATACAATGTATAGTCACCCTAAACGAGGTACGACAAAATATTTTTTTGAGATTTGTCGTCGTACAGTCGTAGACGATCGCATTGATAGCTTTAAATCCCTTCATTAAATTCCTAGTTCATTATCGAGCTCTCTGTTGCATGATATTGCACAATGTCCAATTAGATAACCGACCTAACCTTTAATATGCATGATTTTCCTGTATATTGTTTTTGTTAAATGAAAATATTGTTTTGTTTTGAATTAGGTACTTAAGTTACAAGGGATGAAAGGTAATAAAGTTAATTATATTGTTTTTAATAAAATTATTGTGTCAGTGTGTAATTATCTAATTATGGTAAGTTCTGTCTTTGTATTTTTTCAGGACAACAAACTGTTACATGATAAGGCTTAAAGTAAATAAAAATTTATAAATAACATGAGTAATTATGTAACCCGGTATCCACAAAGCAAAATTGGTATGATAAAATGTATGTCCAAGTGTAGATTGTTGTCTTACAACCCGATTGCCGATACGAGGCTGCCACTCTAGAACCTTTCCTCCTTATAGGTTATCGGTCTGGCAAGCTATATGGCCGGCCCAATGCCACTTCAGCTTACAGATCCGTTATTCTATGTCGGTTACTCTGGCTCTGGTGCGAGTACCATTGTTATGGATTTTATCATGCAGACAACTTCGAGCATCACATCAGTCAACACTGAAAGACTGTTAGTGTATTTTCACTGACAGCGCGCACTGGTTAAACGCTCTTGTTTTAAGGTTTCGGTAAATTCCCGACGAGAAGATTTGTCGTAATCTCCCAAACGTTGGATCAGGATTGGATGGTTGGACAATTATTGAATAACTGTTTGAGTAGCCTGGTATGAGCACGATAATGATTGAAATATATATGATATATTAGAGATAAAAAAAATGGAAAAAAAATGGTGATTTTTGAATTCATATTACACACTAACTTCCAAATTAGAAAATAGACAATAAAAATGATAATCTTGATAAATTTTGTATAAGTAAAGCATTTAATTCATAATATAAATTCAAAATATGGCCAATCAAACAGTTCTAGTTATTTTCAGTGAATCGTACTTCACGAAGTTGTCCATTCCACCTAACGTAAGTGACTTATTAATTGAAGTCGAAGATACAGTTGATTTGGGCATACACGTATGATGGCATATTTAAATTTTTCTTACTAGTCATCTTGTCACAACTGCCATATATTACATATTTTATAACTAGCTGTGCATGCGACTTCGCTCGCGTAAATGCAGGATGAAAAAAAACATGTTCTTAAAACTGTTTGAGATTTTCAATGCGACAAAAATCTCATATAGCCCATACACATGCAAATGTGGGTATAAAACTCGTGTAAATGTCGATAAATTCATATTAAAATCCTGATCTAACAAAATTATTGAATTGTAAAGATAGTTGTAGGGTTTGATTATTGGTAATTATATTTAATAATATTAATTGGTAATAATATTACAGGTACAAGGTGGCGTTAAGGTTTTTATAGAAATTTCAATTAAAAAAATAGACAAGGTTTCCTGTAGGTTCAAGTCTTGGCCACGTTTGTACCTACTGGGCAGTTTCAGATCACTTATTTTAACAGCGAAAACGGATTATTTTTTATATAATCTTTTTGTAACGAAGTTCCTTATCGGACGGTACGAATTTGGCGGATGGGGACTAGGCGAGAATAAGTGTAAGATTTTTCCGTCACGACCTCTTCTGACGTAGTGTAGACGGCCTTGGCACTTTCTCTTATCTTGCCACAAAAGAAATATTATTTTATTTTAAATGACGCTTCATTTTAATAGACGCTAGTAATTACTAAATACAAATAAATAAATTAATTTATTTGTATTTGTTAATCAATAATATAACACGTTTATCAATAATAATGTACTACGAAATGAACTACGTTCCAACCGAGTTTTCCACGACACTCACGCATGTTTTTATATTCTTGAGTAATGGTTTTGTTGTAATTAAAATAAAGCATACTTCAAAAATCATTAGAAAACATAAATACAAGAATGTATGGAGAAGAGATTATTAAATAAGCAACGTAGGTACTGTTAATTCTTTACCAAGAAACATCTTAAAGCAACTAATACTTCAGTAACGAGTTCATAAGTTTTCATTTATTTATTGGATATTTTGTCTTGTCCATATCTAAGATAAATTTACAAAATTGCGTCAATTAAAACTTTTAATTGATGGCGAGTTTTAAAATTAGGGTTTTTTTATCTTGTGAAGCCTAAAGGTAATGAATTAATTTTTATTGGATGTTTTTTCTCATAGTGCTTACGATGCCCTAATGACTTGAATGTTTTTGCTATTTATCCCCATAATGATGATGATTGATAACCTATTATTTTTTACTACTTTATTAAATTTAAAAATGTGCATTTATTTTAAATTATTGATAACAATATTTACAATATAATATATGAAGTGTATTTTTTTTATAATTATCATCGCAATACTTTCATTTTATTGTACTGACAATGGGGCTGACTAGCCAACCTACTGGCAGTAAGAGGGCGCTGCAGCTCAATGACACCTGCAGCCATCTTAACATAAAAGGGATATAGTTATTTTTTCACACCTGAGAACCAGGTGGGAGTGCTTGACAACCTGTAATTATGGAACCCTTTCAGACCGGAACACAATGTGATATACTGCTGCTTAGCGTCAAAAATAAGCGTTCTCATATTTATAAATACGTAATCAGTAATCACACGTCATAGATAAAATATTTTTTTGATGAAACGTACATGTTTTATTAAAGCTTAAACAGAAATAAATATTTCTAATTAATGTATCAGCCTATCAAAAGTCTCGCAGTGGGAATATTTGACGTAGTTGCCACTCTGAGCGGGCGTGTTGACAACCGAAGTTGTGTTTATTTTTAGTTGTAATTATGAAGACTCATTTATGAACGCTATCTTTACTAAACGTCTCTGCGAAACGTCTTCTCCTTGGACTTTTCTCATTTTGAAACTTTACAGTAGAAACTTCGATACCTCAGTTCAAAATTATTTACTTGGCGTGTCGATTTGTCCTCTAAAAGACAGATATTTGTTTCGATTTGAAAGCGCAATGTAATTTGATTATTAAATTACCTTTGTAGATATTATTAAGTATAGATGCGTTTAATTCATTCAAATATTATCACACAACTTGAATAAAGATGTTGTTTTTGATAAAGTGGTCCATTCCTTATCGCCGAATAACCGATTTTTAAATTGATCGATCTATGATCGACATACCTACTGTTTACTTTACTTGTTACCCACTTGCTGTTGTTTCGATTTTCGACTTTCGACCATTTCGTTTCCTGGGTAAACATAGCTTTTTTCTCGATTTTACATACAGGTCCTGCTTTTTTATTGATCCTTGCTTCGTTATTCTACATCGTGAATCTTGTCTACACGACAGATCCGGCCTTGCTATTTTAGCACAAGCCTATTGATTGGATGTTGACATCATGGACCGCTGTGTTGATTGTGGCATAGCGACAGGCATCTATCATAAAGACCCATATTATGTCAATTATGTGGTACGTTTTATAGGCACGGTAGCATACATAATATAGCGTCACCCACCTTGACGATATTTTGATAATTATTGAATTAAAATGTCTTAAAATGTGTTTTCTTTGAAATAACCAATGTCCTCATCTTCCTAACCGGTTAAATTAGGTAGATCCTAGTATTTGAGGCGTATTAATGCGTGCTGAAAAAAGCACTTATCAAAGTCAAAAGGTGTCGGATTCGATTTCAAGTTACCTCATTTTCGTATTACAAATTTATAGTCACTCGCTTTAAATTTTAAAGCGACATTTGTGAGAATAAACTCTGCTTGCCTGAGTGTTCTCGAAGGTAAGTGATGTTAGCTTGGTTGACTATTCATTTACTATTGGGATTACAAGGAAGCTTTTGTCCAGCAGTGGGACAGTTTATAAAAGAGGAGTTGTTATTTAAGCTCCTCACTACAAGCGAAGTAAGTATGGGTTAACCTCCATTTTGGATTCATACGTATTGTGTTCATACGTTATATTTATAGTAGGTATGAGAGTTTATAAATATTAGGTCCTTACATATGAAATTGGCGTTTTGTGCGGGAGGAATATAAAGTAATTAAAAAAAAAAATATATTTAATTAATCAAAGTATGCACCGTTGTTATCTATGCACTTTTACCATCTCATAGGCAGTTCATTGATCCCTTTACTAAAAAAAACATGGGGGCGAGAATCAATAAACTCTTTGAAGGCGGTTTGGACTGCCGCATCGGAGTTGAATTTTTTTCCTTGTAAGAAGTTGTCCAAATTCCGGAAAAAATGGTAATCTGTTTGAGCAAGGTCCGGGGAGTACGGTGGATGTCGCAGACATTCCAATTGTAGCTCATCTAACTTAGTGGTTGTTTGTTGTGCAGTGTGTGGTCTTGCGTTGTCGTGAAGCAGCAGTGGCCTAGAGCGATTGACCAATCTCGGTTGTTTAGCAGCTAGTTCTTCCTTCATGGTTTGCAGTTGCTGACAATATATATCTGCCGTAATCGTTTGGCCAGATTTTAGAAAGCTGTAGTGAACGACACCGGCGCTAGTCCACCAAACACTCACAAGTAACTTTTTCTGAGTCAATTTTCGTTTAGGGCAGGATTTGGCTGGGTCTCCAGGATTCAGCTATTGCGACGAGCGCTTCCGATTATCGTACAGTATCCACTTTTCATCACAAGTAATGATTCGATTTAAAATCCCTTCATTATTGTGTCGGTTGAGCAAAGTAACACAGCAGTCGACGTGTGTTTGCAAGTTCGATTCACTCAATTCATGAGTGAATCGAACTTGCAAACACACGTCGACCAAGTCCAGTACCCATCGTTCAAGTTTTTTTACTTTCCCGATTTGCTTCAAGTGGATTAATACAGTTTTATCACTTACCCCGAAGCCTGCAGCTATCTCTGAAGTGCTTTGTGATGGATCCGCTTCCACAATAGCCTTTTATTCTTCATTTTCCACTTTGACCGTCCACGGGGTTGGTTCTGAAGGTCGTAATTTCCAGAACGAAAACGTTGAAACCAAAAACGTACCGTGCTTTCTATTGTGACACCAGCGCCGTACACATCATTAATCCTTCGAGCTGTTTCTGCAGCACTGGTGCCACGATAGAACTCGTACTGGTAAATATACCGATATTTCATGTTTTCCATTGTGCGGTAATAAGCAACACCAAAGAAAAAAATAATGAGGAAAAAACAAATGAATGACTGTTTTCAAAACTCAAATGTACCAGCTAAATGAATTTATAAATTTGAATTTGGAATTCTTAACCAAAGAGGAGATATTTCAGATCAAAGTGGCCAGTATGACAAAACGTTAATTTCATATGTAAGGACCTAATATAATTGTTTCTTTGAATCTTCTACCACCTTTCAAATGTGAATAATATTGAGAAAGTAAATATTTACATTACCTTACAATTAAAAATTATCTGTTACATTGTAGATAATACATAACCTAACTTTTATTTAATATTCCATAACTCAGCTTCTCCTGAACCGTGCTAGCTCAGGTGGTTAGCGCTCGCTGTAAATTTCACAGTACGCGAGCAAACCGGGTTCGATCCCCGCCGGCACTAATGAAATTGTTAATTGCAATTTTAAGTACTGATTTACCACATGCTCGGCGGTGAAGGAAAACATCGTGAGGAAACCTGCATGTCTGAGAAATAAGAAAAAAAATATTTCGAAGACGTGTGAAGTTCGCCAACACGCATTAGGGCAGCGCGGCGGACTTTTCCTTGCCCTAAAACCCTCTCAGAAATGAGGGGAGGCCTGTGCTCAGCAGTAGGACGTATATAAGCTGTAAATTTAACTCAGATTGACAAATCTTGCCAGATTTCTAGCTATGAATTGTTTATATGTAAGCTTCCAAATGATCCAACTTTTATCCCTTTATCTCCTTTTTGTTAGATATATCAAAAACATCGTTTTCTAACAAAAACGCAAACGAAGCTAATTTTTTATTCTCCATAGATCGATAACATCCAAATATCTGCTTGGTGTTATATTTATTCTGATTTTGCTTACGAACATGGTAAACGTTCGACAGAAAATAAAATGTTCGTAAACATTAAAAGTCGAAGTCTTTTGTTAAAATTTTTACTAAAACTGATTTTAGTTGAACTGATTTTGTGGTTATTTTTATCTTCTAGATGTTAGTACATATATTGGACTTTACCGAGTTCAGAAACGTAGTGGATCATCCTCGGTGAGGAGATTAGTGATATCGGATATTACGTTCTGTGACATGTAGCGCGTATCGTGTACTCATATCGGGAGAACAATAAAAGTACTTAATCAGTAAGTATTTCTATAATAGACGAATTAGGACTGACTGCAATAAACTGGATGCCAGGAATATATATAACCTCTCAGAAGTTTTGGTCAGCAACACCTATTTTAAAATTCTTGCAAACATTTTCCCCGGACTGATTTAATAATGTTTTCAAAGTAGCCGTACAAACTTCTCGGTGCTAACTTTGTGGCATAAATTTTGTATATAGTATTTGACTTACTTTTAATATTGTAAGTTTGTTTTAAAATTTCCATAAAATTAACAGAACCATATTAGCATAAAAACAGTCTATGCGCGAGAAGTTCTGAAGTTATTTCAAATTGAGCAATTTGCATTGCGTCGTGGAGTTCCTACTGCATCTATACTTGGTCGCGCGTCTTATATCCATTTTTTCCTTTTCATTTCTTCTTTATCAGCCTGTAACAGGTCACTGCTCGACCTCTCCCGGAGAAGAGAATATTTGCCATAATCGTCCCGCTTGGCAGGCAGACTCATCACAATCCCACGTGACGTTTCGTACCTTTTTCGTCAACGGACTGTACTATTTTAGATCTGGTATACACGAGATTGTTATCACTATTAGGCGCAGAATAGCTTGACTTATACGAAATATTATAA
This sequence comes from Parnassius orleans, assembly GCA_029286625.1. Taxonomy (NCBI): domain Eukaryota; kingdom Metazoa; phylum Arthropoda; class Insecta; order Lepidoptera; family Papilionidae; genus Parnassius; species Parnassius orleans. The sequence goes on along the minus strand of JAGSMP010000022.1, from coordinate 8,645,531 downwards.
CAAACTCAAGCAATGGTTTGAACACACAGAGAAGGAAGAGAGGCCTCAGATATATGCGGAAGCGATATGAACATCAGGGGGTGGGGATTTCTCTTAAACTGCCATTTCAAGGCCATAAGCTACTAACAAAATATCGAGTTATAACCGCTAATTTAATTAACAAAGGTTGAAATGTTTAACATGCATAATTTATTATATACTTATAAACTATAAGTTAATGCAACTCCCATATTGTAACCTCGAAGTGTTTCGTTTTGTAAGCAGGTTGTCGTGGCAGCATCGGTGGGCTGCAGGGCGGCGACGGAGTCGGGCTCCGGAATTAATTAGTTTTATTGTATTAGTGGCGCGAGGTGCCCTATCGATCAGAGAAACCTTACCAGACTTTTTAGGGTGACAATGTTTTCTTGGGAATAGTTAGGAAAACAATAGTTGTAGCCTACGTATTACCTACTATAAATAGATTTTCTTAAAATGTTAATAACAAAAAGTTAGAGAATAACGTTTCTAAACTTACAGTTATTGTTTTTTGTTCAATTTAATAAGCAATTTGAAAATGGACTCATATTTTTTACATATTTTAAATTACTTTTTGTGCCTAATTATTTATACTGGCTCTATTTTATACTGGCTGTGTTTAACGCATGAAAACAGAGACATTACTCATACATATTCCTTTTCCTTACACCTTATCAAAAGTCGCCTGCAGAACATAGGCTTCCAACGTAGATTAATTCATAGGAGGAATTTTTGCCATAGTAGCCACGTTTGCCGCGGAGGCGGATTGGCAACAGCAGTTTATCATTGTTTTGGTTGTTATTAGGATGATGCTACCGCCCATTTATTGTTTCATTTCCCTCTGCTACCTCTTACGATACCTAGGGGATGATATGGAGTAGTCGATTATCTTAAGGCACCACCGCACAGCGACATACTCAGATGTTCACTTAAGTATATTGTAATTAATTAATATTACATGAGTCCTGTCTCAGAATTGACATAAATGTAAACTACCAAAAATAAAATAATTTTAATTTAAGCGAGAAGAAGAGAGGATGTGACTTTTCGTTATCACACCAAGATTACTCGTTCGTTTATGCGTTATTGAGTGACGGAGATGGAGACGGAATAACACATTTTTTTTAATCCTATGCTCATCAGTGGGACGCAAATATGCCGTTTAAATTATATATAGTTATTGTTATAAACCGTTACCGTTACTCCCATTTCGCCCCCATAGATTGCCCCGTATGGCGATATTTGCCATAGTTGCCACGCTTGGCAAGCAGGTTGGTAACCGCAGTCTTTTTTTTAATTTTTAGTCGTTATTAGGAAGACACTGCTGCCCATCTCCTGATTTGTTTCCCTCTGTCGCCACTTAGGACACAAACGGGATAATATGGTGTAGTGGATATTCTTACACCGTCACTAAACTGTAATTTATTATTATATATAGTACATAATATATTCTGCAGTACCTTTGCATGCGTGAAAATATCTATAAATACGCTAGCCGGTTAATCTGAATATGACCATAGACTTAGAATATACTGGCGTATAGACCACCTGACAGCCCGAAAACGCGTGACCAATTTTGATTTGTCATTGTGTGCGTTCGCTAGTGATGTATATTTTACTTACAAGGACTATCGAACATGATTGTTAAGAAAGCGGTAAAAAGATTATAAAAAATTGTTTAGTGCATGAAGTTGAATAACTTCAAAAATTAACTGAATTTTACCATGATAGTTCTAAAATAATTAAAAATATTCATATAACATGTTCCTGGGAATAAGCTGAACCTACCTGCCTTTTATTGGATTTTAATTCAAATGTATAAAATCCCAAGTGACTTTACCGGTAAACTTAAAAAACTCCCCAATAATCAGATCGGAATGTTGTATTTTCGAGCTATGATCTTTGGAGAAAAATATTTACTGCCGTGGGCAGTTTCCCCGGAATTTCTTTTTTAACATATTGTTAATATAAATAGGTAGATACTTAACTAAGTATATACCTATTTATATTTTATATATTTTATAAAATGTTTTGATGGGGAAATAAAAAACGAGGACACGGAGTACATAATCATTGCTTTATTTTTCATATAAGTGTTACTTGTGATAATTACAAACATTTAATAATTAATAATTAAATACATTATAGAAGTTTATTTTAACATTCGACTTAATTATGAATGTAAACTTAATAATTTAAGGAAGGAAACTTGTAGGAATCAGTTAAATAAGATTGCTCTGTTTAAAGGCCAATATGTTTATGAGGCTTCATCATGCTTCATGTTTATATTCTTTCATCTGTCCCTGAAAAGTATAAAGTAATAATAAACTTATTATCATTTTAGCTGCATGGATTTTAAAAACGTAATAATCTTAACACAGTAAAGTGCACTAAGTGTCTGAGGATACAGATGCACTCTCTATTCTCTCAATCTCGGTATGTTAAGAAAATGGTCACTCATTCATGGACTGACCGCGGCAAGTGCAACTTAATCTCGCAGATCTATTGATCTGCGCAGCTATTACTTAACCACGAGGTCCTCTTCTCTTCCACTAGCGCTGTAGGGGATGAACCACGCTATTTAAGCCCTCGCGACAATGTCGTCGGCCATCAAGCATGAATCGGGCATCGACCGTTGTGAGTATCAAGTACTATGGAATTTATACTATCACGTCTCATGCGCGGTCGTCTAGTAGCGCTTCAGGAGCATTACTAAATATCTATACCTAACTACGCTAAAAGTTTTATCATTGTGACGTGGGAATATAATCCGAAGTTCCGAAGCTCCGCTCAACCCCTTGGGGAAAATAGCGTGATGCTATGAATATTGTACTAGTGTGACCGTGAGGCTGTGCGTTTGGTTAAGTAAGGTTATAAATTTATTGTTGGGTTCATAATGGCTTAAAGAGGATAATCTCAAGATTTTTTTGTCTTTAATGTACTACAGTTTTATAATGTATGAAAATCTGTCTCTATATTTATCTAAATTTTTGAAAGTTAAACTTTTGAAATCTTATTATAACAATATTTTACTTACTTGTACAAATAATGTAGAAATGACTCCTTTTAATAAAATTGTTTTTATTCTACTTTTTCTTTTATACTTCTCAAGAAAATGTTTGCTGCAAATTGTTGAGTTCTTCTTTGCATTCCAACTAACCCGTCCAATGAACCTTAATCACTTTTTCTAATTATAGAATCCAGAGGGAATCTGTTTGACAAACGGCAAAATAAAATTACATTTTAGAACGAACGCAAACCGAGGATTTATTTTCTTATTGTGTAGGCAAGTCTATCGATTCAATAAAAACATTCAAGATAAATATCGACATTAATTTTGATATAGTTGAGTCAATCCCTAACGTACATGTAAAATATTTTGTATAAAAATGTATTTACCAAATTCATGCAAATTATCAACAACGTGACTTTTTTCTTTGCAAAATATCAAAATTAACAAAATAATTGAAAACATTCTATATTTTAAACAGTATATAACATAAATTGTAACCAAAAATAAACGCTTCATAACATTGATGACGTTTTGAGAATTTACCTGTAAAATGTGCAATAATCAGAATTATTTCTATTATTAGCACCAAAATCACTTACAGAACAAGTAAGCATTTTGGAAAAAAGTTACTTACTAAAAATAACCACTATTACACTTTAAAAAATTACAAAATATTTCGAAGCTATTTCTTGCGTGCCGAATTGTGCCGACCTGTCATTCAAAATCGGTTACAGAGTCATGAGATTTGGTATCCTTTTCTATCTTGCATTTTTGCCACAAGGAATTTTCTTCTCCCTTGCACACTATGTTGGTCTATACGCTAGTATATTCTAAGTCTATGGTAAGGACATCGTTACTATACTCCTACAAATTGCTCGCGATCAACACAAACGGCGTTGTTTTGTTACCCGAGCAAGATGGTCTAATTCAGATCTATGTTTATTCTAAATAAACAGTATAAATATAGAATTTGAATTATATATTTTGTAATTTCATTTTATAGTATATCACAATTTATATTAATTTCTCCATGGTGCGTGGTCACATTAGTTCCCAGTTCTTAACTTGTCCTCTATTTTAACAAGTCGGTGGTACAAATATTTTAAGGGTTTACTTGAAAACTTTCAGCGCGACACTTTTTGAAATACTTTTTACATTTTGATTGTAAATTATTAATTGAAATGTACCCTGTTCGCTTTAGCATGGGATTTTAAGTAAACATAACCCCTTCCGTCCTTAAATTTTTACTAGGGTTTCGTTGAATTCTAGTTTGACACCGTTTAGAGCTCTACTGTTCCTAACAGGTATAGCTGGTATATACATGCCGATAGTGCGATACTCAAACATGTGGCTGATGCGTAGCTTTTGAAGTGTCATAAAATGACTGACAGGTGTGTTTATACCCACTCTGTACACACTAATCACTGCAATTCTATGTTTTAAAGCCCCACTCCAATGTTTTAACAGTGTAATGTATATTTTAAATTAGTGGTATGCAATTTAAAAATGATGTAATTTAACTAACACAATGAAATATGATATGTGAAATGGCGACAAATCTATCGAAGTTTTTGTTTCTTCCTTGTTAAACGCATTCCAAATTTAAATGCAGAAAATAAGAAAAAGGAACTTTAAATTATAGTCTTATTTAAGGCCACGCCAATTATTTTTAATGAACAGCTATAATTGGTCCAGTAAACCTTATTAAATCTTAAGATATTATATCATTATACCTCCTTATCGTATTTTTGGACTCTTATCTTCATTGAACGATGTAGGTTTCGGATCTGAATGTTGAAAATCGTATACATGTAATATTTGTTTAATAAAACTGAAATGACAAACTAACCCACAGTCCACCCGATGGTAACTGGAAAGTTCTATAAAAAAGTGGGTGGCTACTGCAGTCCATGAAAACTTGCATCCAACTTTTTTTAAAGCTACAGACGCTTTGACATCTATTAGGATTAAGATGAAATGTCTCACTGCCTGTAATTATACTGGCTCTTTATACTCTTCAGCGCGGCTTTATACCCTTTAAAGATTTACACGCGAAATACCAGAAATGGCAATAGACTTGCTGCTGTAATTATACCCAAGAGTGCTCGATTTTAAAAAAAAACTGCTACTGGATGTGTATGCTCATATTTAATAAAATACCCCAAAATATAAAAGACAGAACACAATTAACCTCTACCAAGAGCAGGTGGCTAAATGAACATTGTTTTTATAATGTGAATGACTACCTAAATTTGACATGATGTGACACAACAGTAGTTCTATATTTTTAATTGTATTTTAATGTGATAGTATTTCATTTATAGAGCTAAATACTTTTATATGGGTTTCAGGGAAAGATGCGGGGTACAGCACATTTCAAGTCAATATGAAGCTATGTAATATAAAGACTTTTGAGTGCTGTAGAGATCTGTTTAGATTTTTTAATGAATATCTCCGCTCCGCTACATTCACAGCCGGATTTCCTACAGTGTCAAAATTGTACCGACGGTAGGCTATTTAAAGGTAAAAGTGGATTAAATATACATATTAAACGATGCCATAGTAAAAGTATTTCGGCTTCACAGCCTACCGTAGAAATTCATAGCTCTATTAGTAATTCCTCTAATGACACAAATTTTTCCCTTTTTTCGGAGCAATTTACAATTATCATCGTAATGTACCAGTGGTTAAAAGAATTCCTAGAGGTGCGAGAATGCAGCTTGCTAAAGCATTGTCATGCACTATTCAAAATTGTTTCACTAATAGTGAAAAGAGTTTGCAAAAATTATTTACTTTCGCGTATTCCCATTTTCATTTTGATAAAACAATAAATAAATCAATTACATCTCAACTAAAAGAGACATCTTTTCAAAATTTTGATTAGCTAATTAATACTCGTTTATCTCGACCACGTCCTAAATTTGATTTAAAAAAAGTTGTTGAGTCGAAAGTAATGGATGGCGACTTAAAAAATGCATCCCGTATTTTATTCTCAGATGACGTCCTGGCTCCTCGTAATGTCGAAACTCTTGGAGGCCTTCGTCAGAAGCATCCTTCGGTCAATCCTTCTCAAATTTTACCGCTGCCTCCCAAGACTTCTATGCAACCTTTACGAATTTCTGAAAAAGACACTTTAGAAGCAATTATGTCATTTTCGAATGGCTCTGCTGGCGGCATTGACGGAATTACGCCTCAACATCTTAAAGATCTTGTAAGCGCTTCTGCCGGTGACGCCGGCGGAGTACTTCTTAATGACATTACAAAATTATGCAACTTTAATCCAAATTTCATTCCATTCTTATATGGGGCAAGATTATGTGCCTTCAAAAAAAGGATAACGGTATCCGTCCTATTGCCGTTGGTTCCATATTTCGACGCTTAACTTCAAAATTAGCTTGCAGGCACATAATCTCTAACCTTAAGACAAAATTTCAGCCTACTCAACTAGGCTTTGGCACTAGAGGTGGCTGTGAGGCGGCGGTACATTCAGTGCGTAGAAATGTTCGGATATTTTAAAAAATATTGATAATAATCTTAAAATAGCTATAGAAAAAATTCTAAATTTAACTTTAAATACAAAGGCCTGGACTCAAGCTACTTTACCTATAAAATTTGGTGGTATTGGTGTGAGAAATCTTTCTAGCGTTGCGTTGCCTGCTTCCTGGCTTCCGTGTATAGTGACAGTGACTTATGTAACATAATTTTAAATAATAAAGTAGACCTGTGCTTTGCTACGGAGGCAGGGCAGACATGGCGAGCGCTCTGTCCCAGCGAAAATGTTTCACTGGAAGTTAATCAACAAAAACAGTGGGATATTCCGTTAGTACAGAGCGTGCAGAGATCTGTTTCAGAATTTCATAGTTACCAAGATCAGGCACACCTTCTAGCTGTTTCGACTAAGGTATCTAGTCACTGGTTACACGCTTTACCATCAAGTAATCTCGGCACATTACTTGATGGGAAAGCTTGCGCATCGCTGTAGGAATCCGACTAGGAGTGGCGATTTGTCAACCCCATCAGTGCCCTGTGGTAGCGACGTCGACGAGTAAACGATGACATGCCGATAAATATTTTAATTGAATTTGATATTGTAATATTGAATTTGATATAGTAAACTTAATTATAAAAAATGTATTTGCATGCTATTCATAGATAACTGAAAAAGCTGAACTACACTTTACAATAACCACCGAAATGTACCCCTTTTTAAAAGCAAATAAAAATATAAAAAAAGAACATATACTAAGAGCTATTTGGCGGCAAAAATAGGTAAGAGCGGCTGACCTACCCAGAAAAGGAATCCTAGCAAGAAGCCCCAACCAATATATGTATGTAAAATATCTCCATGATACAGGAAATATTCTTAGGAGGCAACTTTTTAACGAGTATTTTCCGTCAAACGTTATTTTCACTGAAACACATGTCTCTATTGCTACCGTTTGCCTTTGTTACCAGATTTTAGATACTCTATGTACTAGAACACTCAATAAGAAAATTTCACACCTTATATCTTTATTACCCTATGTTTTATATCTTTATTTCTTACTAGCGCCCCGCCCTGGCTTCGCCGGGATAAGATTTATTAACGTGGCGTTATTTTGATTTCATTTTTCATTTTCTACCGACTTCAAAAAGGAGGAGGTACTAAATTCGACTGTATTTTTTGTTTTATGTGTCTTACCTCATAACTTTTTTCTTGGTGAACCGATTTCGATGATTCTCTTTTTATTTCAAAGCTAGTGCTTCTCACGTGATCCCATATTAATTTGATCATGGTCTGACCAACAGTTTTTGTGTTATTCTTAATAATTTATATTGAAGTCGGTTGTACAAAATTTTTAATTTTAAATTATTACAAAAAACTGCTCCAATTTTATCAGCTATCACCGTGAAGTTTCATTAAAATCGGTTCAGTCGTTCCAAAGGTTTTTCCGGACGTAATTACATGCAAATAACCCCCTCAGCTCGATATGAAGCAGATATTTCAATAGACATTTAAATTTTATTAATATGTATAGATATATCTTTTGGGGAGGTTTGGCTACAGCAATAGTTTTCAGTAAATCGTCATCATCGTTTTCAATTACAACCGCAATGTTCAGCTGTGTATATCATCGACTATATTAGCATAAACGTTAAAGGCATGTATTTAGTCACATTCCGCGACCTTCGCTACATTTTATAACACTTACAAAATAACATAGCTTCCAATGCAGTACTACAAGAACCGGAAAATACATACAGACTTCAGAAATTATAGTAAATTATGCAGCTTCCGATGAATAAAAGTATAACCATCTCGCAGCCCAATTATTTAATCAACTGGTCAAATTAGACGGTAACAGCGAATTCACAATGTTACGGTTTATTTGATTCAGTTTTCTAATACAGTTAAGGTTGATTTTTCAATCATCAAATAATAGTTATTCCTAATTAAAACAGAATATTTAATAAATAGAGATATTACGTTATGGCAGTTTCTGAAACTTTTATTTGAAATTATCCCACTTTAAATGTGATTTATGGGCAACAACGTTTTTGCCTATCAGTCGACCTTTACGAACGTGTGCGTGCGCAGTAAAATCAGTTAAAATAATGCATTACCACGCATTTTGAATTTAAAAGATAAAAAGGCCAGAATGTTTAAGATTTTTTTTAATTAAATTTTTCTTCACTATTTGCCTAAATTACTTATTCGGAGCCTTCTCTGCAAATTTGGCCGGTTATTGCACACTAACCCTGTATATATATATATATATATATATATATATATATATATATATATATATATATATATATATACGTATATACAGGGTTTGCAACGCACTTATTAACTTTAATTTTTTAATGCGTAATTTTTATTATTTAGACGACATTTTTTATACATTTAACTTGTGATGTTCTTTAGATCAATCAAAAAGGTAAAGTAATTGAACTTTGAAAAGAAGTAGAACCGACTTCGAAAACAGAAAACAATAAAATAATTTCTACATAATAACTTCGGAAGTCGGGGCTTCTTTTCGGGACTTTTTTTGAAAGTTTAAATATATTATTTAACAGGTTTACTGGAAATCATCGCTTTCCTTTTTAGTTCTGCCACTCCCGCGTTTACAGTCATATTGTACAAGATCGTATCATCAATTGATATAAGTTTAAAAATTCAAATGGTGGTTTGTATTAATTTTATTAATAGATAACATAGTTTTAGCCTGCGAATAATATTAAGGCATTAAATTTTAAAGACCAAGGGAGATCAAGGATCAAGGGTTTGATGGAAACCGATTGAGGGAAACACTTGATCACTTCTTGATAAGTTGAAAATGAGTCTTTCCACGTACTAAGTAGTATAATATATCTGCGTGTAATTTTCGAATTCTCAACGAACGTTTATTTACTTGATTATGAACATGAAACTAACATAATTTTTTTGTCTACCAGTATCTACAAACGGATATGACAATTAATATTATGAAATTACATGAAAAAAAATTTGAAATTTAAAACATATAATTCAATTCAAATTAACAGAGGTTCTGTTTGTCACCAATTTAGTTTCCGGTTTCAAACGGTTTCTAGGATATGTATTTTGTTTTGCATTCACACGCACAAAGCTGGTGTTTATAAATACATTTTTAGAATTGAGTTCAGTAAAAAAAATCTTTATATATGTATATGAATTCAGTGGTTTGAACATGTAGTTTTATGATACTGGCTAGTCCCATGAAGTTCCTTTACTTAGAATTCCTTAATATCTTTATCTTGCGTTTGACTTGAAATTCTAAACTCAAATAAATATAATATTAAAGCAATGACATTGCTTTTAAAAATATCAGTAATTCATTTATTTTGTTTCTTGCCGCTTTTTTGTGTTAACGCTGTGTCTACACCATGGAAAAACTAAAATTCATGCTATTTTCTATCATGATAAGTTACACTAGTGATGCATAATAAGACACGCGAACATTTACTTAATGTTTTTACAAACTCGAGTCGAAGCTTCCATTCATTTATCTTGAATCGGCACACAAAAAGAAGATATTCTAAATAGAATTTTTTATTGTGATAAAAAGTGGATTGTACCTATTTGAAAACGAAAACGAGACTGATAAACCTACTTGTAGAATTTTACTACAAAAGACTTGGCGCAACAATTACCGCAGGAGTATACTCTAAAGATTTCTTTGAAATTAAAATAAAAGTTGCAAACGATTATGTTGTCTATCATCTGCTTATCAGCTCTTCACTACTTCTAATTGATAGCGATCATTGCACAACGCATTGACTCATATTCACCTTAGGTCCGACTGGAAACACTACGTTGTTCCGCTTCCGCTTGTTACGTACTTCCGCTACACTTGTATGTACTGATGTGTATTTATTTCAGTTTTTTTTTAAAGTAAGATAACAAATGAACACGCAGTCCACCTGATTGATGGTAAGTGGATGCTGTCACGCACAGGAATCAAAATGCAGAAGTATTGTCAGTTCTAAAGCCTAAGATGAAATGCCACGTTAATAGTGATAGGGTTCTCTAGTTTTCTTTACTCACCGTAAGGAACACAGCAGCGTTAGCTACTAATTTATGCTGGTATTCTCTGAGAGCGTGGTTAATCCCCGGTCGATCCGAAGCAAATATACTTGAGCTATTATACAACTGGAGCTTTACCACATAACAAAATGTATATAAGATTTTAACCGATCTTGTCGTAACGAATACTGACTTATTTGTATAAATTAAAATAAAGATTCCAAATTATGGACTCTGGCATTGCACAAATTGTTCATATCCAAAATTAAACGAGAGAAAACAATTTTTAATAGCAACAAAATAACATTTATCTTCTGTGAAATTGTATTCCTTTAAGGAACAGGTCACTTTGATTTGGGAACATATCCTTTCTTTTTAATGGCATATGTACGATTAGGCTCACGCCTAAGGGGCCTGTATTGTTTGTTGCGCATTGTATTCTTCAGCCCAGCGCGGATAACTTGATCACGTGGGCGGAGAGAATCGGCCACGCCTTACGGCTGCCACGCCCCGAGCGGTACGACACTCATATCCGTCCAATTTACTTTAGAGTAATTGTTGTGGATACCTCGGCTAAGGAAGCGGTCGTTACCGAGCCTAGTCCGTTCAAGGCTTGCCTCGATTGAATTAATGAAGTTTTTATTATATTATTTAATAAATAATTTTTCCTCGCTCCCAACTGCGCGTGTCTTTACTTTAAGACAGCGCTGAGATCAATACTTGCGTTTTCAACGAAAAAGTTTGGCCTTTGATGTATATTGCCTAATAGGAAGTATAAGGCGTGTCCGAGTTTTAGTTATGTTTTGGAAGCACTAGCAAGAAACTCTGTGGTGCTTTATTGCAAGTTTTCTTAAACTGACAAATTAGTACGATGTTAAACAAATACTTGTGAATTTTGTCATATACTTGATACATAATATGATTTATTATTTTAAGGCCCTCAGAGCGGGTGAAATGCCTAAATTCTTGGATATTAAAGTAACAATAACTGTTGATTTAATCCACAAATAAAAAATACAGTATGACAGATAAGGATTTGATAAATGTTTTTAATTTAATAAAATTGTATTTTGTCAACCCTTTATTAGAAAAAAATATCCCCAAAGAGTACCTATTTTTCAAAATTTCTCCAAAACGGCACGAGCTCTTTAAATAGTTTATACACAAAAAACATGCGTGAGTGTCCTGAAACACTCGGTTGGAATGAAGTTCCTTTCGTAGTATATTATTATTGATAAACGTATTATATTATTGAGTAACAAATACAAATAAATGAATTACTAGCGTCTATTAAAATGAAGCGTTATTTAAAATAATATTTCTTTCATGGCAAGATAAGAAAAAGTGCGAGGGATATGGATATTATTCCATCTCACTCGTGTGTGATAAGGAACGTTCCAAAAATAGGTCTTAAAAATATTATTATTTTTAACTGAAAGTTTTATTTTTATTCCCCTTTTTACTCGTGAAAATAACATTTTTCCCTGAAATTGAATATATCCGCACGAGCGTGCCAGCTCCGTCGCCCTGTAATACCCCGCGAGCTCTATCGCAGTCCGTTTCAGGACATCGTCGAGGGTGGACCGCTTGTCGCTGTTGGAGCGATTTCGTTCAAATACATTTTAGTTTTTGACAAGTTTCTACCCATTTGTAAATATTTATATGAATAAAATTACTTGGTTTAGTTAAAATTTGTACATTATTAACTGTAAATATTGTTTTCTAAATAAATTAATTTTTAAAATGCCCAAAGAAACTAGATACAGATACTTATATTTATGTACACTATTATACAATTAAATCAAACAATTTTAATAAAATAAAAATTGTGCTTTCCTAAGTGCTACGTATACTACAAAAACATTATTGGGCTTATGTTTTCTTTAAATGTTAGACAGTACATCACCTGAAAAAAATAAAAATATTATATAAACCAAATGTGGCTGCTGGCAATCTGCAATAATATATATATATATATCACATACGTTGAAAACATCAGAAAATAAACTAAAATTCCTCCTCAACATTATGAAAATTCTGAATAAATAGTCCAATGTTCACTGAGCTTGGCATTGAAAGATCTGCCAGTTTCCTGTGTTTCATTTTTAAACAATATTAATTTTGCATCACAGACACGACATTGAGGTAGAGTTTCTGCAATGATGAAATCGATTTTAAATAACAGCTAAAAATTATTAGGGCTTTTTGCTAACCACTAAAGCTAGTTTATGCTATTAAAGGTCATGCTTTTCTATAAAAAGTTGTAAGAAATTTTAAATCACGTACCTCTTGGCTGTTATATGAATACTATTAATTTATGTAGCGAAAAACAAGATGGACTGATCTCAAAGTTTCCTTTATTGTGTAAAAAGTGGTATTTAGAATTTTATGCAGATGATTATTAACGTTTCTATATCAATAGGTGTGCCATAGCAGGTATTATATTCGTAGGCGGCACTAAGCCTACGAATTATTATAAATCAAAAATACCAAAGCCAGCATCATTTTCTGTACAGAAACCGGGAAAGGAGCTATGAACAAAGCAGCTGATAAAAACCTTACACCCATAACTGTTAACAAAAAATGTTTCTTCAAACGGTCTTATAGAAAAAAGTATTCTACAGTGTCAGGTGCGGGGGCTATCATTAGAAGGAGGAGAGGTAAAATTTTGTACGAGATAATCAAGAACAGACAAAATCTTTCTTTTCAAATTTCGGCTGATTTGTAAGTAGAAGACCAAATTTGCCAAGTGCCAATTAAAATAAAGATGTTTTATATAAAAGTTATATCGGCTATCGACTACGTTTCATCAATTCAACATTGATAAAAATGAGAACAGTAATTTTACAATAGTGTTTACAAAAAAGTGTGTGTGTATGCTTATGTACGCACGTAGGAAGTTATATTTCTTTAGCGTAACAAAACAAAAAAACTTGAGATACAATTACCCACTGAAGTTGTCGCTTTTAGGTGTCAGTGTGCGCGCCCATCGTAACAACTTCATGGTGTCGTTTTTAGGTGTCGGTGTGTGCGCGCATCGCACTCTCATCATTTTTCCCAAACGCCCCAAAAGAAGTATAACTTGAAAAACCTTGCAGCTTAGCTTGTTCATTGTTTTTATTATAAATACCCATAAATGTATATTTTAATAAATCATTCCCATAATATTACATATAATTTTTTATTTTGCCCTATCTGAAACAATTTAACTCTATAGAAAATGTGGCGTATGAAATGACTAACAATTACTGGAGTATTTTATTTACATACAAAGATGTTTTACGTTTTCGTGACCTCGATATAGTATTTTTCTCAGCAATACGTACCTTTCTGTATCTGAAAAGAAAATGAATATTGATAATATGTACACGATACAAATAAATACTATTCAACAAATAAAATAAAAACACTTACGTACTTAAAACTTAAACACTTGATAGCTCGTGATGCCTACCGGTTAAAGCTACAACAGCACACCGTGCAATGGAATTGAAGAAACTGAACACCGCGCACGCGACATGACTATCAGTTAAAGTTAAAGTTACAGCCTATATACCTACGCTGGGCACAGGCCCTGAAATTTACAGCGAGCACTCTCTGACTCTCAGTGATGCGCAAAAATAATAGGCAGTATACCACTTATATATATAATAATCTTTGCACTTGTCTAAATACTACTGAGCGTTTCGTCAAGGTCAATCAGGCTTCTTAAAGCCTTAATATATATATAATAATAATAATAATATATTATGCATCCCTTAAATTAGAAAGGTAGGTCTGGTCCGTCCGTGCGTCCGCGGGTTTACTCAGAGACCCTAGGTGCTGCAAATCTGTAATTTGACACAGTTATAGATATTAATCACGCCCACAAAACTGTGAAATAAAATCTTAAAGACCTTTTGGGAATATGTTATTTACATCATAACAACAACATCTGTAAGAAAAAATAATATATTTCTTCAATTTTTATTTTCATACAAAAATAAAAATATATTAACTGGACCTTCTAAATGGTAATAGTCCTAGTATTAAAAGAAAGCGCGTGGCTTGCGGAGTAGGGGTGGAGGGGTGTAGGAGGCGGCGCTTACTCATTTGAACTTGACCTAATTACTGTGTCGTCAGCCGCCTTTGATGCGCCGCGACCATAGATAATATACTACATATATAGGGCATAGATGAGCCACTCTGCCAAATTATTAGGTGACGAAACGAGGGAAGTTTCTTCTGCGCTTTTATAGATGGCGTTGGGATTATAAATTACTGAAAATTAAACTGGAGGGCGCTATCAACTAGGTTCAGTATTATTTCGTACATATTTCATTAAAATTAAAAGGAAATGTATTTAATTACTAACTATTTTTAAATAACTCTTCTTTTATTTTGTTTTAGATGATCATGGTATGAATTGCTTCGTTTATTTACATAGAATTATTCTATATATATACCGCAGTATTCCATAACTTCGATACCATGATTTAGGCTTCGGTATAAATAATAAATACCAGCAGTGGCGCCATCTCTTTTTAATAAAATGTGTAAAAATATTGAGAAAATAGTACTTTCTTTTATTCTGAAATTGTTTAGGTACTACAAAATACAGACTTAAAAGGAGTCAGACATGACAACAAAAACTTAAAGGTATTTTTTTTGTAAATGTATTATATTCTGTAAAGAGTTATTTCGCTAAAATTGTTTGTAATGATGCCAACCAATATATTCCCAAAAAGTCTTTAGTAAATTAAAAATGACCCTGTATAATAAAGTTAAAAGGAAAACTATCACAGCTAAGTAGCATTAACAAGTTAGTCTAACTTATGAAATGCACTTGGATCGTTAACTCAATAGAAAGTGACCTAAAACTAGCTGCATTATAACTTTGTAATGTTATTGTAAACTGTAAGAAATAAACATTTTATGAAGATAACGACTGATATGCATTACTACTATAGCTTTACTTTTTCCTATGTGGGATGGGCAGGGTAGATCTTTTTAATTACTACCTTCGTTTATTTTTTAGTTGGTAGTTATTTATTGTAGGCCCCATTCAAAGTATTCATACAATCATATAGCCTCATAGAGTTTGATTCGTGGTACTCTGTAATTTAAAGCAGTGTTGGTTTACGGGAAGGTTCATTACGGTCGTATATATATCTAAGGGTTGCACTGCCGGGAATATATAGATAAATAGTCCAACTATAACGATCTTTGTACGGACTTGGCATGTGAATGATTTGATGTATATTTTATTAATTTCAAAATCGACAAGTTTTTTAATATTTTTTGAATACCACTCCCTATAAGTCTAATTGGAAAATAAGTCCTTCATTTACCATCGTCCTATTTAGGCCCATTTTTAGTCGCTATAGCGGTCAAACCGCGAACTCAGTTAATATGCTCATTATCAAGAAAGCCCACGTATTGTGATGGGCAATTACGGAACCCTACCTCTACATTGTGCGTGGCCCGACACGCACTTGGCCTGTTTTTTAAATGGGGAAATACGTATGCATATCCGCCTGGTGGTGGTGGTGTGGGCGACTAAAACCCCAATGTGTTTCACCTTTGCCGCTTATTGGCAGAGTGACGGCAACGCTTTCGTAATTATTCGCGTCCCCACCAGCGCCGGCCACCCCATGGCATCCTGTCCTCAGAAGAGGACAATTCTGAGGACAGGATGCCATGGGGTGGCCGGGGGAGGCCCCTTCTTTTCAAATAAGGCTCACCAAAGTACGTCTTTCTGCGCGGCCTCTTACTCAACCTGCATAACGGCCAATGTGCCATACGCAAAGACCATGGGGCAAGGGAAAACGAGCACTTGTAAGCACTAGTCTAATCTAATTGAAATTCCTAAACTACAGACTAACTACTTACATTGTTGCCGAAGCGAAATTTTCAATTGCCGTGTTCAGTGATCAAAATTGCCGCGTTTGTATGGAACATAGGCCTTTCGATCGCCATAGCATCAAAAGAAAAATTAATGAAACAAAGGCATGTTTAAAAATAAACATTTCAAGACGGTGAAAGTTTGAAACACACCGACTCGTTTTGCAATATTCCGATTACTTTGTTGAAGGTTTTGAAATGAAGAAAATTACCGTAGATTCTCCTATGGCAACAGAGATACTGTCGTAGGCCGTAGATTTTTAGAAATATCTGGTTAATAGCCGTACAACACGGTTGTCGTGGTAGCAATGGTAACACTGTTCCCTTACTTCTACACTCCTTATCTTCAACAACTAGTGCAAAATTTAATTTTCATTTAATTTTTTTTTGTTAACCTTTAACAATTTAGCGGTGATGTTAGATAGGAAAAATTACGATAAATTCAAAATATCAAAAATATGCCAGTAATTTTAATGTGTGATTCGTCTAGTGCAGTATGAACTTTTTCTTTTGTATTAGCAGTATATGGACTACGGGTACGTGAGGGTAATATGATCATCCGGTTAATATGGTCACTTTCTTATAACTCAAAAACTACAACCTTGTTTGCATAGATTGCTTTGTCATACGACAGCTCTTCATCAGTCAATCAAATAATAAAGGGTCAAAAGGGCGCTGCTTTATCGACGCCATTTTGACAGTTGAAATTATTGTAAATATTTTAGTCGATTTTAGTATTGTGTAGTGTAATTAGTCTTTTTTAAGATGATTTTTCGAAGTGTTCCTAATTATTGCCAAAGCCCGTTCGCTATTTTTTTCGTAATATATTATATAGAGTATACGATTTTATGTTTTTGTCTCTGTCCTAAGCCTAGTTTTGGTTTTATAGGGCGGCAAAGCTTAAGGTGACCAAATTACCCTCACGTACCTCAGTATAATAAAAAGAAAAATAAAGTGATAAAAAACTTAAATTCATTTTCACCATGATTAGCAAAAGATCTTCTCAATACCAGTAATCAGGAGAAAAGTTGGTTAAAATTCATCATTATCCGTCATAAGGCTGCTGAATATAGCCTTCCACAATCCTAAACACAGACTTGAGCCGCCTGTATATATATCTACTCCCTGCATGTTTCATCAGGTAATGTCTATTCACTTCACCTAGTGGGAGATCGATCGCCTTATGCGCTTGCCAGTTTCTTCCCCATCGGTTTTTAGTTCTTCGAGCGATATCGCTGGCACATCGATATTTCAGTCTACTGATCCGTTTTGCTATGTCAGTTACCCTTGTTCCGCTGAGACTATCCTCGTTACGGATTTTATCGGAGAAACCCAAGCATTGCTCGCTAAGTGACTAAGCTTCCTCGTATGGCCGGCAACGAACGACCACGTCGCTATTCACAAAGTCATGTGTGATTACAATTTAGACGATATAAATATTCAACATAATAGTTATATTAGGCCTCTAATTACAAAATGAAGTTACACACGATAATATTTTAATTCGACATGGTTATTACGAACCATTCAAGTCTACAATCTACATTCCACGAAAAATATTCTAGCATTGGGGTCGAGAGGGGCCTATCTTCAGTGGTTTCGAACAAAGTGCGGCCTAAGTCTTCTGTATTTTTTAAATATAAAGCGTCTGACGATGATTACACCTAATGGTAAGCATTGATCCAGTCTTTGACATTAATTCTCTTACAGAATACCAGCATGAAATAGAAGCTTATTGCTATGTTTCGTATAGTGTAGAGTACCGGAGACCCTTTTTATTGGAAATGAGGCATTATATCTTAGTCCTCAGGATTGACAATATACATGCACTTTGATTATATAGGTCATGAGTTACTGCATCCGCTTACCATCAGGTGGACTATGTGACCGATTGTCACCCTTATTCTGTAAAAAAAAAACTGGGACCATTAGACATTTTTCAGATCAGTTAATTAAAATGTTTATATGCCGTAAAATAAAATCAAGTTTCTGCCACGTTTTTCCCACCTGAAGCTCTTTTTCACTTTACACTCTGGCGCGGTACATCTGCGCGCTAACCATAGGTGATCTCTGTGGCGAAATCACCTATCATATTGCGCGGACAAATTAGGTTTTTGCCTTGTACGTGAAAACATGGAGAAAACGTATTTTCGACCTAGATCGATTTTTAGCCCCTGTAAACCCCCTACATTGTAAATGTAATCGAAATCGTTAGAGCCGTTTTCGAGAATGCGATTACACACAAATATATAAATATTATGAGGCAAACTATGGGGTCTATGTTCAGCAGCAATCTGGAGTATTACTCTTTTAGCCCCAAGTTAGTCAGAGTCCTCTAGGCTAGGCAGTGGTGTAGCATAGAGTTCTACCGCCCGGAATAGTAATAAAAACTTCTTTATTCAAAATAGATTACAAACAATACTTAAATATAAAGACATTCTTATGTTTAATTTACCAATGCTTTAGGTTTTAAATCATGGATTGCTCCTGTGGCCCTCTTCTGCAAAACAAATATTATTTCAGTGTCAGTCGCGTTTTAACATAGCAAAATACCATACGACATTATGCTATGGAAATAGCTAAAATAAACTAGTCTAGCTGTTTCAACGCTGGAAAATTTCTATTCTTTTTTCAGTGTACGCTGCAGAACTAAGTCTGCTTGCTGGTTCTAGATAAATATGGGGTCTACCTAGTAGAGTGAATCCAAGAAAAATGGTGGTATCGACAAGTCTCATCTACTTCCCATTTTAAATTGGATTAGTATTTTGATATTTGTTATTAAGAGAATTTATACCTACATTTAGTTTCAGTGCCATTTAAGTGAAAATTATCAATATTAAACCAATGTACAATAGATACAGCATGATTTATTTCGTCATCATCATAATTTTATAATTGTCGTTTTACTTTGATGAACATGTTGTTCCTTGTTGTTGTGCATATGTGTGCGTGAGTACGTGTTTTTACAATAAGTTGAGCATGATTTTGATTTACGTAGTTTCCCTCTATTTTTAACCGACTTCAAAAAGGAGGAGGCTCTCAATTCGTGTGTATGTTTTTTTTGGATGTATGTTACGCGATATCTTCGCAGATTGTGAACCAATTTTTATTGATTCTTTTTTTAGTAAATGGGTTATACTCAAGGGTGGTCCCATATAAATTTGGAGAAAAAATTCACACTTAAGGTTTGCAAATAAATAACTTCTTTTTTAGCAATTTGAAGTTGGTTTTTACTTTTTGTTAAAAGTTATAATTATTTTGGTCTGAGATTAAGGTCGATCGTCATTACGGTTGTAAGTTTATGTTGGTTTAGTTTATGATTTAAGGCTGATTAGTGTAGTAGTAAAGCGTTTCGAATCCTGCCCAGAGCAAGTATTTATATGGCCTACAGATAATAATTTTGATTCCTTTTTTATAGAATAAGGGTAACAGCAATCACAAAGTCCAACTGATGGTAAGTGGATGCGGCGGGCCATAGACATCTCCACCCCACCACTGAAGTCAAGATGGTATGCCTCGTTACCAGTAAAAATACGAGACAGGAACAGTAGCTGTCTGTTTACATACTCTAGTATATTTTTTTTTATATACTCTAGTAGTAAACGCGACTGCAGATTATGAGCTCCCAGGTTCGAATCCCGGATCGGGCCAGCAAAACTCAGATAATTCTGTCAAGAAATTCTCAGTAGCAGGCCGAGGTGATGAGGTTGGCGGTGTCTCACCCCCTTGCCTCGGAAAGCACGTAAAGCCGTTGGTCCTGCGCCTGATCTCTCTCCGGTCGTGTCAGTTTGCCGTCCCGTCGGACTATGAGAGTGAGGAAGTAAAGTGCACCTGTCTTGCGCATATACTCGGGCACAAAACCTTGTCCTGCGCAGATGGCTAGTCTCCGTTGAAGCTGGTCGCCGTGACAGAAATTCCGTCACGCCGCAATTATTACGATACAGGAAAATGTCCTAGTATGTATGGCGCTTAAGTATTTTAAAATAAAAAAATCTTCTATATCTTGAATTCCACATGTTAACAAACTTAAAACGTGTTTTAAAACTATTAAACTTGCAGATATTCCTTATAGACATTTTTCTATGTTTAATATATACAGCCTGTTAACCTTGCAAGGCCTGGTTTTATATGCGAAGTGTTGCATTTAAGCGCATTGTACAGTGATTCTATGTATTGATCACTGTATATAATAAAGTAAAAATTTATATCACAAGTTACTTTATGTGAAGATCTTGTAATTTTGTTTTATTATGGTCATGTTATTTAAATAATGTTGTTAAAATTTATTACTTAAGATCCACGTAATAATATAAATAAGATCCACGTAATAATATAAAATGATGTGTCTTACCTAGTTTAAAGAGCACCTCCCGCCCTCCCTCTATTGCGTGCACTATCCCAACACAACTACGCCTAAGACCACTACACTAGGAAAGAAACACCACCGTCGATGACACATGTACGATGTACACGCCACCATCGATAAAACATGTAGCTACAATAAACTAATTTTGTACATGAAAAGTGTACAATGAAAAACAATGCCAATTTTTTTAACATCTTTAATATAATGATTTCGGCAAAGTAACGCGTGATTCTATTAATTTTAAGGTAAAACGATGCAGCACATCTTCTTCTTCATCAGCTTTTCCTTTCCCGTCATTTAGCAGAAGCTTCTTTTTATATAAGAAGGGGCAAAAGAGCATGCGGTTCACCTGATGATAAGTGACTACTGCCGCCCATAAATAACTGCAACACCAGGGAAATTACAGAAAAAGGATAGGCTCTTTTCTAGAAGGTAACTAAGTCGCATCTGTCTGGAAAAATCGCTGGTGGTAGCCGATTAGAAAAAGGAAGTTGTGCGAGGAGGAAAATCGGCTGGAATTAATCTGAACTATTTCTCTGAGCACTTCCTGTCGTAGATGCAATAGAATATGAAAAGGGATGCAACATCACTGCACGGCGCCAGTGAGTCAAGCCGCTCAGAAAGAACTCTGTAGTCGACGATTAGCTATATTGGCATTTCCCATATTCGCCATTGTCGTCTCTTACGATACCCACGAAACCAAACTGGGTGATAAATTCTCCTACGCCGCCATCACACTGCACACGTACACACTGCGCACGTTTCACTGCGCACGTACACACTGCGCACGTACACATTGCACACGTAAACACTGCGCACGTACACACGTAAACACTGCGCACGTACACACTGCACACGTAAACACTGCGCACGTACACACTGCGCACGTACACACTGCGCACGTACACTCTGCACACGTACACACTGCACACGTAAACACTGCGCACGTACATACTGCGCACGTACGACAGTGTATCAACCCTGCCAGATTTTAAGTACCTACCTTGTGCAGTAACTAGAAACGGCCTGAAAATTACGATGCGTGTAATACTGCTAATCCGCATCAAACGTGACGTTTCTCTTTCTACTATGGCACAAGGTTAAGTCCAGCAGTAAATTAATTACGGGCTAGTTGGAGGAGAATATCCATCTTAGAAGTAAAATATTTTCAGTTTCGTGCAATTCACTGCCAAAAACATTATTTTAGTGGTTTTTGTAAATATTTAAATTCTAGTGTTCATTGGTTGTGGTACCTATTCAACTAGCAATAATGAGTACATTAATATAATTTTTATCTATTAGTGACAAAGGTGAAAGGTGCGACTAATACGAGTATCTTTATGTCTTATAAATCTATATCTTGACTATAATTTGGTTATATGTCTTCAGTCGCCTGATCATATTGTTCAATACCATAAGTTAGAATGAAAATATCACTACTCAAACCATAATTTTGTTAGAGAACGCCAACTTTTGTGATTGAACGGGATCGAAAATTAAAAATAACAAGTATACCTGTATTTCTCCTGAAAATATTTTTAACATTGAAGGCGCAAAAGTTTCCTACTTCGATGAATTTTCCAATAACACAATGCATCTTTTATATCAGTTAGCAAACTTAATTTCATTTTTCTAACAGTGTAAAGTTATTTGTAATTTTCTCACATTATAATTGTCTAATTTTATTAACTTTCTTATTCTGCTGTTCTACTGAGCAACAATAGATAAATAATTAGATTGCGAACATTTTAATAATAGCGATTATAAAACACTTAACGGTTTGCGTTTTAAAAGGTTATTATTAAATAAATTATTCTTTATCCGTTATACAAGTAATTACTCCAATAGTTGTCCTCACAATCATTATAATCTGACACATTGTGACGGACAAAAACATCACAACATTACGTATTTTAAACTAAAAAATACGATAGGGATTTTTATTAGATCTATATATTAATACATGAAGAGGAAACTATGTACCCTTTTTAGGCATATTGCGCGCACGGAGGTGTGTGAGATTTGGCACAGTTAAAGCTTATATGGAGAAGGCTAAAATTTATATAAAATATGTATTACAAATTGTACATGAAATAAAATAAAACATTCATTGTTTACATTCTTACTGTTGTCAGTATGAATGTCAAACACATATTAAACTGTCGTTCGTTTAAGTTCACAGTGAAAATGCTTATAGCTTGAATTAGAGTTAGTACATGCACAGCCAAGCCATAAACTTCCATCTACATGTCAAACACATAATAGTCTGTGGTCAAAATGTCGTAAAGAGTAAAGATTATACTGGATGTTACAAAACTACACAATTTCCATTCACAATATTCAAGAACCGTAGTAACGCTGTATAACATACCCCAAAAAAATAAAAATAAATTATTATTTTCACTGATGTGCAAACCCTATTTCAGTAAAATTAAAGAGTAAACTACGCAGAATGTACCTACATTTCTAACTAATTCGCGGAACGACAAAAATTTTAAAAGACCTAACCTAACGAAACAACCTAAACGAACACTTACTGAAAAAGTAAGTAAAGTAATAAACGTCAAATTTACAGAAACGGCTCAAAGTGTGCTCCGCCTTGCTCAATACACAACCTCGCTCGTCGGGATATGGTTTGTGTGGCATTTCGCACCATCGTCGGTGTTATTGATGCGGAAACCGATCTAACACGCTGTTCCATCTCGGCAACCATTGGGCAATCTGAGAAATACACTCTGTCCTTCACATAACCGCACAAAAAGAAGTCCAAGGGTGTGAGGTCCGGAGAACAAGCAGGCCATAGCACCGGTCCCCCGCGGCCGATCCATCCTCGCGGAAAGCGAAAGTTAAGATGTACGTTGCGAGCAAAATGTGCCGGAGCTCCATCATGCTGAAAAACCATGTTTCTTTGGTTCTCAAAGTAATCCCAGTCAGCCACAGGAAAGTCGTCAATCGCCTCTTCGAATTCCGTTTGTAAAAACGTTAGATAGTTGCTACCGTTCAGACGTGATGGCATAATGACGGGACCGATGACATGTCCGTCATAAAGGCCAGCCCACACATTCAGCCGCCACTGGTGTTGAAATATGCCCTGCCGTGAAGTATGTAGATTCACGCGAGCTCAAACGTGATCGTTATGCATATTTGAAAGTCCTGACCTCGTGAATGTTGCCTCGTCCGTCCAAAGAACATAGTTTACGTAATTAGGGTTTTCCTCTAACTGCCTGAGGTACCACTCGCAGAAGTTCCGCCTGGGTGCAAAATCGGAGGGTATCAGCTCCTGTGTACGGCGATAGTGATAAGGGTGACGATTGTCGTCACGAAGAATTCGCCAAACTGTAAAAACTTTAATTATTATAAATTCTTACTCCCCGCGGTATTGCGCCAAGAACGCTCGCTCCGCTTCCTCGTTGAATATATTTGTTGGCTATAGCTAGCCTTTGAGCAAGAAAAGATCCAGACTTCTTATCACCAGCTGCGACGATAAGTCGCGGATACAGTTCCTTTTCGAACTTCACCGCACTTGGACACCTCGGACCGATAGTCTCTATAGCAAATGGCTCAAACATGTAGTAATCTTACAGAAACTTGCGCCATTTATTCAGTTCCGCCTCTGATGCCGTCCGGGCTTCAAACGAGGTACGCCTGAGATGAGAGGCTGTTAAAGTGTCTAGGTACGTAGCATCCCACACTTTACCTCTCTCCCAAGGGACCAAAGTCATACCGTCAGGTTTCCTGCTATCGTCTCTAAATATTCCATAAGGCTCTAAAACCGAGGAAACATTTATAGGGTTAAGAGCTCTTCGTAAAACATCGTTCAGAGAACCGTGGCGAGACGACCTACCCGCACTTTTCTTACATGAGAGTCCGTGGAGCCCATACTCATCGACGTCGCTACCACAAGGGCACTGAAGAGGTTGACAGATCGCTGATTCTAGTCTAGGATTGCTACGGCTATGCACAAGCTTTCCCCATCAATTAATGTGCCGAGATTACTTGATGGTAAAATGTGTAATGGTATGGGAGCTAACAACGTCGGGAAAAAGAGGATTTGAGGTAGGCTAGTTTTGGATAAGCCTTCTCTCTCACTCTCCCGGCTAGCGTACAGGCTAACTGGCTGGCGGTGGAGGTTAATAAAAAAATTGAATAATTATTATTTTAGCTCTACAGGTACGATGCGCATGTCTTAAAAACTGATCAATATTTGTTTTTAAAACACGTATAATACTTTCGAAAAACAATCGGGCGGCTAGCATGTTTAGCGATTTCACGATGACAGTTATTTACTCCTGAAGAAATATGATTGAAATTTTGTTATAATAGAGATACTTATCTCTGTTATAACTAGATAAATTATTTAAATTTAAAATAAATTTGTCGGTACGATAGGCGCGCCACCTAACTATACTATGCCTATAACCTTTGCGCAAGTGCCAGCAATACGTTGACAAAGTTTTACCGCAATCTAATGAACGATATGATATGGCAGTGCATAAAATACGAATAAACAAACATTAATTTTTATATATTCGATTTATTGCTATTTGTTTAAGGGCTAATATTTTAGTATTATGAAAATTTTACTTTGTTTCATGTATATGTAGGTATATTATATGTATAATAACACTAAAGTTTTACTTTATTGCTTATAGTATTGAATTTTGAGTATTTTTCTCACATGATATAATGTGAATCAATTTCGCTCTACTCTAGAATCTTCCTTCTCTTTTGTTTGTTGTTTCTTTGAGATATGTGATCGGACCATAATTAGTATATTATACATAGTAATTTCTCTTTCTATGACTTAAAGAGTAAATTTAAACTTCGTTAGTTAAATACTAATGAAAGAACACGTTTCGGTTCCGTAGATCACAAGTTTAAGTTTTTGAGATGAGTTTCTGAAAGTGGAAAAGAAGATAATTCACAGTTTCCTGGACGTTGCACATTGCTTAATAGAGGTCATTGAGCGCAGTACAAAGGTGAACACAAATGTTTAGTTTTATTTAATTCTATGTCTGTTTATTTACTTCAGTTTACACTACTGCTTACCCTCTAGTAAAACTACTCATCTTCTTATAAACCTTACGTTTAGAACGAGTAGTACAGTAAGGATTAAGTTACAATGAAAAAGTTAGTCACTTAATTATCTTTCATTGCTATCTTTGCATATAGAAATTTTACCCTCAACGCAGTTATAGAAGTATAACTTTAAAAACATAAACTGTAATTACGAAATTACGTTAATCTTTCAAAATCGTGTGTAGTTGTAATCGATCAGACTGGCGGCAAGATATTATTAATACTTTCTTTTTAATTAAAATATTTTATTTACGAATCGAACGTACGTTTCTCAGTCTTTCACTTTTCAATTTTACGAAACTTTCACATCAATAGTGAATATCCATACTGTAATCGAAGAAACGGGAAATACCAAGCCAAAGGTATCAAAATCGCAGAGGCGGCCTTATCGAGATTGTTACGCGGTCTCGTGGTTGCATTGTATTGCGTAACGTCGCGTCACCTTGCACTTGAACTGATGCATTCGTTGCGCTGCTCGATGTTGTAATAATGTAACGATTTTACATAACGCGTCTTATTCGCTTCAGTGAGAGTACGAGTATACAGGGTTATTTTGCAATATACGGCCAAATTTGCAGATAAGGTTCAGAATAAGTGATAATAAATAGGCGAATGGTGAAGAAAAGTTAATTAACAAACATTCTGCCTTTTTATCTTTTAATTCAGAGTGCGTAGTAATGCATTATTTTAACTGATTGTCATTCATAAATATCTAACGCCTACTATTTTACGCATGCACACATTCTTAAGGGTCGCCCGGTAAGGTACCTTGTCGCACGTCTTCCCGCGCCCTTCTCTTTCGCTTACCGTTCCACCGCTAGCTACGTACTGTTGACCGTGACCTCATTACGTACGTTTCGTTACCAATGACGGTACGAAAATATTAAAACCGCGCATACTATGAAACTATAAAATGTGCGATATTACATTTTAAGCCATGAAAGTTTACGTGATGCGCAAAGATTATACGAAAGTGAGTCTTTATCGCTACAAGAAATTAAGGTATGTGTAGTAGCTATAACTTAAATAGTGAATATGAAGATAGGTGGATTGCGCACGTAGGCCCTATACTATGGCCTGCAAACTCGCCGGAACTTTCACTGATAGACTTTTATCTGTGGGGTGAAATAAAGAGTCGTGTTTACGTCAAAGAGGCCCAAAGTTATGAAGACCTCCACAGTAAAATTATTGCTGCGTTCACTTAAGTTAAAAGTGCTCAAGCACAGATAATAAGTGTAAAAAATAACTTAATAAAACGTGCTCGTCTGTGCATAGAAAGTGTGGCGGCGAGCTGTTCGATCGTTCGGCAATCTTCGGAAGCCCTTGACTGCGCGGAAGCAACCGAGCCGCCTCCTTTTCCTCGCCTCGCCAGTCGATCCGACCGTCCGAATCTGTGAGGCCGCTTGTTCGCGCTCCGATCCGCTACTTTGAATTTACGTTGTGAATAAACGGTTATTTAATGTGTAATGTGTTCGTTATTCACATCCCCTCAAGAGAAACGGATTCCATTTGGAGGTACCAATATTAGATATTGGGACTACTTTCGTAATTTAGCTGTAAATAGTTTATTTCAATTTTTTAAATACGCCATAATAATGACAGTCGTCGGTTACGTCGTTGATAAGCAAAAATATTTATTATGACGATTCTAAGCCCGTTAAAAATGTGAAGGGAAAATTGGAATCATAATTCGCGTCATGTAGTTAACTTAAGCATTACTAGTAAGCATTAATTAAGAAAGTAAACAGTAGGCAAAAACTTGAGAAACGAAAACGTGAATTGAATGACAGACAGCAGCGCACGTACGCGTAGTTGTTGCCCATAAATCACATTCAATTTGGGTTAATTTCAAATAAAAGTAGAAGCCTTATTTACTCGTATTTTCAAAAAATTTTATATCGGTATGTCACTATTTATATTTTGAATTTAAATATAAAATTTGGCTACTCTTTGATAAATAACCTTGTATAACCGCTTGTAGGTTCAATTATTGCACTTTGTTTCTTTATTCGATTTTAATACTTTTATTTTATTTTATACTAGCTGTGCCCGCGACTTCGTTCGCATAGAATAATTTTTAGTAATTTATTATTATACTAGCTGTGCCTACTACTTCGTTCGCATAGTTTTTAGTAATTTATTACCATACTTCCCTATTCGAATCAGATTTTGTTCACAATTTCATGGTTTTTAATTTTTTTTTGCGCGGATATCTAATTATTTTTTCTAAAATAATAGTACCCTAAGTTACTCCTTATAACAACAGCTATCTGCCAGTAAAAGTCTAGTCAAAATCGGTTCAGCCGTTTCGGAGATTAGCCGGAACAAACAGACAGACAGACAGACAAAAATTTAAATTTTTTTTCTGTTCCGTATATACTTTCATACGCATTTAGTAAAAATCTGTATTTTGATATTACAAACAGACACTTCAATTTTATTTATTTGTAGAGATCAATCCATGGATTCCACGTGTGGTGAACGTCCTAAAGGAACTATATGCGCGACTTGCCGTCACTGCTGGTGTTACGAGGGCCTAAAGGCTAAGTATAGCCATTCAGCGAGGAAACGCAGCCAGCGTTCTTGTCACTATATATGTATATTGTTTTATTTTATTATGGTAATAAATATTATAGTTGCGGTTATTAATGTATGTTTAGTAAGAATTTAGTATTTGAGGCTTAAAATACATATTTATGATATTTTAAAAATATTTTTAGGTGATTACCGTTAGGGTGCCCGATTTCTTTATTGACCACCTTGAGTTTAGATCTTCTAATTCGATTTTCAAAATGAAATGATCACAGTTACGCAGTACCACACTTCTTCCCCTTTTATCGCTGCTTTTCGTAGCTGATCAGTTGTATAGATCTACAGCATTGATTAATAACATCGCCATCTATTGGAGACTGCAAGATCTTCCTAGATTTTTTTTTAGTCTATAGACGTCAGAGTCATTAGATACGTACTATGAAAAGATAACTATTAAAGAATTCTTACGTTACTTCTTTTAATTTTCTATTTTATTACTTCTTTTTTTACTTGTACAAACAGTGTTAGTTTTGTAAATGTTCTACTCGTTTCTCAATTTCCACAACGAAGTTACTCAATAATAAATAATGTAATCATGCGTTATTACAAGTTATATTAAAGATAATACGATATATAAATAACCTCTGAGTATGTAATCCTAGCTTACAGCTCGCGGCCTTGACAGCTCGCGACCTTGTCTACTTACGGTCTTGCAGACCCTGAGTCCGATGAAGTTTTAAAAGCCAAAAGACTTTAAAGAATTGTTTTATTTTATATTTCCATATGATACCTATACATGACGACTCGAAGATGACATATCCAGATAACATGAGTAGTAACAGCACTACCATCCCAGAAAATAGAAACCCTAGCTTATTCCTAAACAAATCTTCAAACGGGGTTAACAATCTGTTTTATCGTCACCGTTATAATCTATTAAAGCCATTGCTTAACAAAGGCCTCTGCCGTACATTGCCTCTTATTTGCAATAGCTACCACGCTTGGCAAGCGGGTTGGAAACCGCAGTTTTTTATTTTTAGTCGTTATTAGGAAGACGCTGCTGCCCATCTCCTGATTTGTTTCCCTCTATAGCCTCTTGCGACGCACCCACGGGATGAGTACCATTGGGGTAGTGGATATTCTTACACTGCCACTATACGGTAAAAAATCTGTGTACCAAGGACAATATCCGACACTATTTGCTTTATGAGTTTGAAAAAATTCAAAATGCATTTGGACTGAACCTTGTCGAAATAATTAAGAGGTATACGAGAAGGACACTGTAGACAAAAGCACACAATCGTCTCACATAACTCCCTGACCAAACGATCACTACCTATTAACAGAGTCCACTCTACTACTTTTTTGTACATCTCATGATTAAGAAAAATTGTACTTGAGATGGGAAGTCTTACTTCACCATTCATATTTATCCAATCTCCTATCATCTCTTTCGTTGACTGCGAAACACTTTCATTCAGAAAAAACTTCGATATATTTGAATAAGGTACGAATATTTAATATTAATATAATATTTTTTTTTTAAATCCGAACCAGTGGTAAAAGTAAAAAATGACTTTCAATAAGAATTACTTGTAATCTATATTGAATAAAAATGATTCTATTTTTATTCAATATATATTCTTTTTTTCTATTTATGATTTTAAATCCGAAAAATGTTATAGAAAGGGAATCTTCTTATTACTAAAAAGGTGGCAAGATGCTATTGATAAGAATGGCGATTTTGAAGATTGAGGTGTAAGGCGCTTTTTAACTTATTTTATTTTTATACACTAAAAACGAGTATAACTTTTGCACATACCTATAGTAAAATTATTTTGTCCGTGCAGTTGAGGTCATAAATCATAGCTCGGCCTCAGCCCGGCCAGGGCGGTGAGCATGTTGCGCGGGCGCAACGCCATTATCGATAACAACAAATGAATCATCGAAGGCAGGTACACGGCGGCGGTGCGGTATACAAAGGGTGGTGCGACATTGTTATGTTATGAGTCATTTGTTTTCCATTATTACCCCCGCCTAATACATGCAAATTAGTGCAATGATAATTTAGTACATATATCGAAGAGAAATTTGTTTTTGCGCAATCGCTCTCTGAATTTCTTTAGTGACACAATGGCTACTCCTTTGTTTTGTACCAAAACGGCAGAATTTATTCACAATAATATTTTTTCCATTTTTATCATTAATCCAACGATATCGATAACGCTTATCGACAACAATAATGTGCATCACTATGCTCGCCCCTAAGGCCCGTGAGTGGGAGAGAGAGCGAAATACTCCGATGATTTATGACTCAAACTGCACGGACAAAATAATTCTAGTATAAGTTTTACTACTAATGCTATATAATGATATATAAGATATATCTATACAAATAAATAAAATTGAATTATCTGTTTGTTATGTCAAAATAACAGCTTTTTACCAAATGCATATGAAAGTATAAACGGTACTTATAACAAAAATCAATTTTTTAAATTTTTGTCTGTCTGTCTGTCTGTTTGTTCCGACTAATCTCCGAAACGGCTGGACCGATTTTGACGGGACTTTCACTAACAGATAGCTGATTTTATAAGGAGTAACTTGTTCTACTTTGATTGAAGTTGGCTGATGTCTATGTACTGCAGTCACCATCAAGTAGATTGTAAATTCGTTTGTCACTTATTTTATAAAAAAATATTTAAAACTATATAATATTTACTTCGCCGGCCTATATACCTATCTAAGAAACCTCCACCCTCTACATGCATGCTGCATACTAAACTTCATAGTGCTAAAACTAATGGTGTTGAATCCCTTGTACTTTTACAATTTTCATTAAATCCCTTAAGCCGTTAGAGCGTGATTGTGTGACAAACATCCTAACGGACAAACTTTCACATTTATAATGTTAAATATAATAATAAAGGCTTTACTCGTTCTGTCTCTGTTTATCTACCGACTTCAAAAAGGAGGAGGTACTCAATTCCACTGTATGGTTTTTTTATGTGTGTTCAACTAAGCGCGCCTGGCGCTCGCGGCAGCCGTTCCAGTGTTTGACCGTTCAACATGGATGTCGGTCGTGTAAGAGCAGCTGACGCTTTCATAGTTCCATGCATCTTCTCTGAGCGCTTTATTATGATAAAAACGACTTTTGCTATTCCACAGCAGATCTTTTAAACTATATAATTGTATTAATTTACGGCAACTTTGATTATCCATAGTTCGGAACGCAACGAACACACGAATAATGAAAACAATCGTCCCAACGGGCGCGCGCGCCAAAACTTAAACTACTTTGATGCGCGGTAAAAAACCGACACCAGATGGAGCGGCCCGCTCCACGTTTGAGCGTTCCAACGAACAATTTGGCGCACGTTCCAAAGCGGTATCCATTTCGCGCGGCTGGAGCGCGCGTCAATGTTCGACCTCTTGGAGCGCATAATCCATACGCGGCTTAAGTATTGTAGCAAACAAGAGGAAACTATTGTTTAAATGTCAATCTCTGAACTCTCTGTATTTATCGTCCTACTCTGATCCTGCCGTTATAATTTTAAAGCGGTAGATACACGCTGCAGCGTAGTATTATTGCTGGAACACAAATGGTTTGGCTCGACCGGGAAAGGGCCACGCTCGCACAGAATACTGGCGTAAAATATTGCTGTGTTTCGAATAGCGAGTGGAAATGCTTTTGCTGGAAATCCTTTTTACTGGTAATGCGGTAATCGATGTTAGTCCTCAGGTGAGACAATACATTTTGATTCAAAACCGTGGTTAGATGTAGTTATCTACGTTCAACAACATTCACTTAGCATTATGTGGACTGTATGCTCGTTTGTGTCTTTTAGTTCTATTCTGTGTAGTGGCAGTGTAAGAATATCCACTATCCCATATCGTCCCGTGGGTTTCGTAAGAGGTGACAGAGGGAAACAAACCAGGGGATGGGCAGCAGCATCTTCCTGATAAAACAAGAAAATGAAAAAATACTTCGGTTATCAACCCGCCAGCCGAGCGTGGCAACTATTGCAAGTAGCTCCCTTATGAGGGAGACCTGTGTTCAGCAGTAGATTTTGATAGGCTGTAATGATGAAAAAAAAGTGCCATACTAAATATATCACCTTCATCATGATAATAGGACAGATGAGTTCCGTTAGAATAGGTACGCTAAGAGACAATGAAGGGCATTGATTTTGGAAAAAACCAGACAAGAACGACACGTAACGAATCGTAGACTTTAGTATTTCATATTTATTTCAACTTCATATCTTTACATGTTCCTGGGCAAAAAGGTCTTGACAGACGGACAAACGCACGGCCGGGCGGACAACAAAGTGATCCTATAAGGGTTCTGTCTTTTCCTTTTGACGTACGAAACCATGAAAAGAAGGAAAATTAAAGTAAATTATTTAAGTTGCAAAATTTATAATTCTATGTTTAGTAGGTGCGAGGACTTAGTGCGAGGTACGAGTTTTGATCTCTTAAGTACTTAGTTCGATATTTTCATGCATGCATGGATCTAAAATTGTATTTTTGCGGAGGACTTATTGAAGTTCCTTGCCTCTGGGTGTATTTTATTTAAGTAGTTAGTAGTTTTAACGTAGAATCACCTGCCTTTGAAATTTGAGTTCCACGTTATTGAACTGATTTTCCACCGTCATTCGGCCGCCCTCACCATAGCCTCGTCCGTCAATAAGCAGGGTGCCCCACGTGCAGGTGTAGTTGTTCATTGAAAAAAAAACTTCCCCATAAAATAAATAGGCGATGATTAGGTGGTAACCAATTTTAAAGATTTATCATTCCCATTCAAAATCTGCTTAGCTTAAGCATACCATACATACATAGATATGTATGTTTATGTTAGCCCGATGAGCGAGTTCAAGCTTACCCATACGACAGAATAAATAATATCCCATTCCATAAATTGACAGAGAAAGTGGCTTTTGGCCGGTGTTATACTGACTGCGATTAATAAATATAAATAAATAAACGCCTTCTACTCTCTTTTCCACGTTATTTAATGCACTACATATTCATGTGGTAAAACTAGGGTCAAACTTTTTATAAGGGTTTTATTAAATAAAATTTCTTTTGTTTAAATTATTCATTTTGTTTGTTCTATAAAATACTGAAGCAACTTTATAAAATAAGTAAGGGACATGCTAACAATTTGATAGATGCAGTAATCATTTTTTCATTTGTAATCACAGTTGTTTTCACAGTTTATTGAACAAACTGCTTTCATTTCCGATTGACGTGCATTCGCCAATCAAGTCCGCTTGCGACCCGTGACTGATCACGCGTCGGTATCGGGTGTCGGTATCGAGTTATCAATGCAAGGCCAATGTCGCACACCTAGGGCTCCTTTTCTGCTTAGAAGTTTGAAACTTGTTTATGTTTGTAACTAATTATTTAATCAATAGTCAATATGTTCTAAAACACTTTTTTTTTAATAATTGTGACAAACGGCAAACAGTCCACCTGATGGTAAGTGGATGCTGTGGCCCATAGACATCTTCATATATCCTCGATTAAGAATTAAAATGTAAATGCGTTGCCACCCCAGAGGACTAAGATGGAAAGCCTCGTTTCCAGTAAAATGGTTCTCCGGTTCTCTACACTCACCAATAGAAACAGCAGCATTGAGCTGCTATTTTACGCTGGTAATCTGAGAGCGTATCCCTTACTCGGTCGAGCCGACCCATTCGTGTTATAACCATAACATAGTAAAACGTAAAACTTATAAATGTTACAATGACTATTAGGTATATTTAAATAAAATTGTACTTGCACTTTTTTTATTCCTATCGCATATTAACCCGAAACGCAAAATTTTATACATTCAGCAATTTAACGATGAATCGTTTAAAAACTTAGTCTGTCTGGACGAGTCTGGACATTGGGTTGGATTTTGGTGCTGCGGGGCCAGACATATGAATTCCGCACGGAACAAGTGTTTGTATGGCTTTCAAAATATGTTCAGTTACTTGTAAGGCTGTCTAAATTCAAACACATCCTTGTAAGAATTTGTTTGTGAGTCTTGATATGAAGAAAGACCGCTTCAATTAAGCTAAATTCGATATTATGTACCCTAATTTTTGATGCAAAATTATAATGACAAATGGTCTTACAGTCCACTTTATGGTTAATGGTGTTGCAGCCTATAGAAATATGCCACATACTTAAAGAAAGGCTTAGTTAGTTGTGTTGTCACTTCCAACCACTAAGATGGAATGTCCCACAACCTGTAATTTTACTGGCTCATTACACCCTTCAGATTAGACACGAACACAGCAGTGCTGCTTTCGTGTCTAATCTGAAGGCCATCTGCTATTTTGTAAAAAAAAATCTTTAGTCATTATTGCCCAACAATCGCGCATATGAAAAATGGAGATGCCGTTGTCATAATTGTACTTAATTGTCGTATGCGATCGGGCTCTCAACTCATCGCGCTTGAGATCAAGTACAGATCAACGATGACTACCGTATTTTGTTTCGAAAGTCCCGAGTATATGAGCTTCTTTCGGAATACGATGAGTGATTTGGCCTTATTAGTTATGAGCTGTAGGGTCCTTGTAAAATGAAAACAATCGCATGTGAGAAATTGGATTATTGGATTAATGTGACGTCAATTGGTTATGTGACCTACGATTGACCGCTTCTGCATATCGGGTGACAGCGATGTGTATGCATTGTCAAGGTTACGTCGTTGTGAACGCACGCGAATTGCAGCACACCCTCGCACTTAACTACACAAGAACGCATGTTGGATCCCTACGTAGGTATTATTCATAGTAAATTTGAAAGAGTTGCGGCATTATTGCGGTTGTTTTTGTTTTTGAATACAATTTGTATATTTACTTATATTAGGATGTACCTATCGACATTGCTTACCATCAGATGGACAGTAGGGTCAACGGACTCTGCTCGGTGAATTCCGTTTTATGTTAAAAATATTTGCGGATCATATGTTTGTGCAGAATATATTTAAGTAGTATTTATTATCTTTATGAAATAATACATATTTTATAATATTATGTCTGACACTGCGATTGTCAATGCGCCTGGGAAACGTGATGATTAAGGCAAATCCTCTACAACGAGGGCAGCCCACATCCAGCAGTGGATATTTAAGAGATGCTAAAGAAAGACAATATTCAGGATACCGTTCAAAGCCTCTCGACAAGTAAACAAAGCCTTTCTTGTGATACTTGATTCTTAAATTATAATTAAAAATAAGATTCTCACTACGTAATGAAGTTCGGTTTGCAAATTCTCCTCCTGTTAGGTTTTTATATTAGAAAATCTTCTAACTAAATACCTATGTTTGTGTAATCTACCAATCTTTGGGTAGTATTTAGGGATAGATTAAAGTTCAAAAATGCATTTTTGGTTGTATTAGTATTTTCGTTTTTCTCCTTCATTAATATTCAACACATCCTAAAATCCACTGCTGTGTTTCTCCCGTAAGATTTGCTTACTGATTGAGTGTTAGCTATAGTAGATAACAGTTCACTATGGTAAAAGACGATCGCAGTTTAGTGAAATTCGCCCTAATCGTCACGTTTGACAAATGGATTAACACGATTCGCTCCGTAGTTGCTGTTTTCCGTTACGGGACCGAATATTCTAGTCTTTGCGTTGTAGCATGGTGCGGACATGCGGATGACAGGTCACTAGAACGTAATTTGCGTGCGTGCAAATAGATACGACAAAATTATTAACTATGAGAAAATAACACTATATTTCTTTTTTTTATTCTGTTATGACTATTAGATTAACATTAACTGAAAAAAATCACACCTTATATCGTTTTTTTACTGATAAAATCATTAAAAGTTTAATTTATTTCACTTGCGTGCGCAGTTACATACTATGCTTACTAGCGGTCATTTATTTTTAATTACTAGAGATGTGTCTCTTAATCAAACGTAAAAACTGTCAAGCCAATACAATTGTAGCTTGAGTTTGACAAAAGATTAATAAGATAAAATAATCAATAAGTATTTTAGAATGTGTGTTGCAATACCATCATATTCATGTATACTAAATTTAAGTAACTTACGATTCATGGACTACAGATTCACCGCAGATTCGTGTATAAACAAATAAATAAAAAAGGTGGTAAAATTAACAAAAAGAAATTTAATAATTTTATATTTATTCCGCCATTTTGTTGTTCTTGCTTAAAGTAAATGTTGGAGGTGAATGACTAAACCCCTCGTTTCACTTCCCAATACAATTTTTTTTATTCTTTTTGGCAGTTTAAATAAACAAACGCAACAAATAACAAAAATAAACTTAACAAAACAAAACAATAAACTCAATAATCGAAAGTAATAACAATATAAACTCAATTGGAAATTACAAAACGGCTGATGGGTGCTTCATAGAAAGCGCTAGGCGCTAGCATAGATTATACACATATAACGAAAGGCGCTAGCACTCGTACCCTGAAAAGGAGAAGGTGCATTCAATGCCTTACTGAAAATCACACGTGCCGGCAGCCATTTTGTTTGTTTTAATATCAAGAGAAATGTTGCCATTAACATAAAATAGAAGATAATATTTCTTTTAAATTAATACACAGTATAATATGTAACTGTAATTTGTATTACACTGTAACTAAAATTTATGTGCATTGTAATTTAAAAAGAAATTGAAAATGTTCATATTTTAATTTTTTCTCGATAGCTAATCGTTAATTAATTTTTCTGTGTTTGTGTATCGTTAATACCTTTTTTAAATCGATTTAACATTGTTCCATCTCTAGACACGTTCTGTAGGCTGTCACCTGCACCATGCTACAACGTAAAGACTATAGGTATGGTAATTTTTGGTGGATGAAAGTTTGGATGTACAAATCATTTTTTTCCGAATGTCGCTCTGTGAGTGTGATCTCCCCGCCCACTTACGACAACCGCGTCCCGAGTCAGTACGTTAGCAACTCTTCCGTCTACACCTAACGTCATGCCGTCATTGGCGAACCTTCAGCGCGTGAATTTTAATAAGCGAGCCTCTACTTACCCATTAACCTAAGAGTCATTGAACGCAATCTAAAAGCGAAACGATTCCCCATAGATGAGAAGAAGCCTTATAATATTAGTGTCTAGATGTATTTTTTCCGTAAACGTCTTATCTAAAAAAAATCCATTTTTGGTCGAAACCAACGTTTAGGTGCCTTCAGAGTCTTGGTGAATATATTAGAGGGGAAAGGGAATTGATACAAGGACAATGTGGGCATACAATATTAGAAACTATGAGTTCGATGGCTCTAAGGTCTACGTGCCACGATCGATACAACAACGACCGAGGATTATCTTGACAATTCAGTAAATAAAGTGTCCTATTGAGCCGAGCGAGGGTCGGTGATTGGGCAATTGTAAAGTGACGTACATGAAAATAACGATTTGCGGAAGGATCAGACCCGCTTATATAGAATAAGGGTGACAAACGAGCACACTGTTCACCTGATGGTAAGTGGATGCTGTGGCCGATAGACATCTACATTTATTATTAATTAAGAATCAAAATGCAGATGCTTTGTCACCCCTGAAAACTAAGATGGAATGCCTCATTTCCAGTAAAAAGAGTCTCCAGTTCTCTCTACTCACCATACGAAACACAGCAGCATTTAGTTTCTGTTTTATGCTGGTATTCTGTAAGAGCGTGGTCCTTCTCCAATCGAGCCGACCCATCCGTGCTACAACCATAATATAGCTGCAGCTGGGCTCTACCACGTTTTGTGGACCGTTTATAAATATCAGTGTCCCTTTGCCATTAACTGTGTCTCAGATCGTCACCATGAAAATCACCGCAGCGATAATACTGCAGTTTAGCGCTCCATTCCATCCAATTTTAGCCTATAAAAGTCCATTGCTGAACATAGGCCTACCCCCATAGATTGCCACATAGGAGGTATTTTGGCATAGTTGCCACGTTTGGTAGTCGGGCAGGTAACCGCAGATTTTTATTATTTTCAGTTGTTTTCAGGAAGATGCTGCTACCCATCTCCTGCTTTAGTTTCCCTATGTCGTCTCTTACGACACTCACGGGATGATATGAGTTAGTGTATATTCTTATGCCGTCACACAGCCTTTAAATATTTTCATAATGGTGATATACAGTGAAAAACGAACAAAAATGATAAGTGACCACTGCAGCCCTAGGGCACCTTTAAGCAACTTCGAGTAAAGATAGCCACAGACGCGTTGTCACCCTTGATAAATAAAATAAATGCCCTTCATGTCGAAACACATCAGTGTAACATAGCTGACAACTAACTCAGGCTCTTAGGCGCTGCGCAAACCTAAACACTTTTGTGTCTTGTGTGGGATACAAGCTACCAGTGAATATTTTATTTTCATGTAATCAATATGAAATCAGCCATTCCTTGCGCAGACGCAGACACTTTTTGTGTCTAGTTGCTACCACTTGGCACATACCGACCGCCAATCAAAAAGTGTTCGTTGTAGGTAACTGGAAACTTTAAGTAGTCAGTTGAAGACAGAAGCAACACAAAGCAAATTTCCTTACAATTGTACGGCGCTAACATTGACGTGGTTGTTTGCCTGTAAATATTGACGGCGACGACGTCTACGTCAACGTGTAATCAACACAACAAGCAAAGGTAATGTCCCTCCATCGACATCCAAGGCACATACTAACTAGTAGATTCTACCGAATCAGACGGATATCTCGTGAACTAAATTTACTCGACTTAGCTTCTGCATCACGATTGGTTGTAGGTTGTAAATGATACACTGACATTTTTTTTTATTTAAACGAGGCACGAGGCAAAGGACGTTCCAAATATTAGTCACTTCAGAATTTATTTTATTATATTTAAAATAAAACGAGGTAAATACAAATGAAACAATATTGAAATCTATTTATTCACTTTATTTTTCAGCTTTTTGTT
Organism: Parnassius orleans; assembly: GCA_029286625.1. Lineage (NCBI taxonomy): Eukaryota > Metazoa > Arthropoda > Insecta > Lepidoptera > Papilionidae > Parnassius > Parnassius orleans. The sequence goes on along the minus strand of JAGSMP010000022.1, from coordinate 8,606,197 downwards.
ATATTTTAAGAGAGAGAACAATGTCTACAACATATAAAACACTACACTTTTATGGTGATATGTCTAAATATATTTAATAAAATAATTAATATAATAACTTACAAAATGCAGAGGTATAATTTAAGGCTCCTGCCACGGTTTTACTAAATACACGAACACAATTCTGAACCTGCAAATAATCCATAAGAATTTGATTAGGACAAAGTGTATAAGTGTATTACATGTAAAAAATTAAATTACATGTAATTGAAATAAAATTACTATTATTTTTTACCTTGTTTTTTCTGGAATAAGATGTTCGTCGTTAAGTTTGTGTAATAACCGTGTTTCTACATGTTCACAGTCTGTCTTATACACATCTACAATATCTGTCCATGTAGAAATCTTTTCTTGGTATTGTATATTTTTTTATTAAAAAATTGTTTCTCATTCCTTTGATTAAATGTGGTGGATCGAATATAACAAGCATATGTATCAGGTCATCTAAAAATATAAAACATATTAAATTCTATTAAGAGTAAACATGGCGGTAAAGTTTTGATTAATTGTACCTGGGTTTTTATTTTCTACTATTTGAACTGCTCTAGTTTCCTCTTGCAGTAGTTTAAGAGCAGATCTGCATGTAGCCCCGTGATCTGAGACTGATGTTAGTGGAATAAGTCCTGTCTCACCAACAGCCGCAATAATTTCTTTAAAAAAAATTTTCACTTCAATAGTAGATGTTGATCCTTCACCGTAGACTCCGTGACCGTAGACAACAGTAGTGATTTGAAACCGACGGAAAACAAGCAACGAATTATTACCAGTGTCCAGAACTAGCAACCGGCGACAAGTAGCAAACAGCAACTACGGCTTCCTGTGATTGTGTGCCGTGTCGGTAACAAAAAGTGTCCACGTTTGCGCAGCGCCTTATAGTAGAAAGGCAACACTAAAGATATATATGTGAAACTATAAAAAATTATATGTTTGAAGCCTTAGTTTTTAATGTTCTCTATTCTTTCTGCTTATTCCTAAATTTCATGTGTACACCTATTTCTGGCAAATAATTGCATTTTTTTCTTTGTTTGTTTCCTGTAGGGCGAACGCGAGCGCGGCGTCAGCGTACGAGATGACGGCGGCGGCGGGCGCGGGCGGCGGGTACGATGACGGGCTGCTGGTCGCCGCCCACGCGCCCGCCCAGACGCCCGCGCCTCTTTCGCACGCGCACCACCATCACCACGACCCGCGCAAGAGGAAGAGCCAGCACTAGTGAGAACCCTTGTTATACTGTCAAGTGCAAAGTACACCGAATATTTTATGTCAAGTTTTAGTTGTAATCTATGTCTATACATACATAATTACATATACTATTTATATTATATGTACATTTATATTATAAATAGTATATATATATATATATATATATATATATATATATATATATATATATATTCTGGTTTATTCGAACTTTGTTGCCTTTTTTCTCATTATTAGTTTATTTCTGCTTAGCCTAATGGTTGACTGGGAGAAAATGCCTTAAGGCATTAAGTCCGCCATATGTACGATTTTATTTTTAAAATTTTATGTATATTTATTTATTTAAAAGTTTAAATAAATAAATATACATAAAATTAAAGTCTCGGTCTGTAATATCGAAATAATTACCTTTTATAGAGATCAGGGGTTATTTGCATGTCATTAAAATATGAGTAGCTTTTTGTAAAATTTTTGCCTGTCAATCTGTTCGGGCTAATCTTTGGAATGGCTGAACCGATTGTGATGAAACTTCACGAACAGATATAAGTCTTTACGGTGCTTGCATTGCACATTGCACTGTGGCATGTGTGTATACTGTACATACGAGGGTGATACTGAAAGTTCTTAGAAAATCATAAACTGAAGAAACTAGCAAGTTATTAGTTTTATTATATATTTTTAAAATAGTGTCCCTTTACATCAATACATCGCTGCATCCGATGGAACCACTGAGAAAAGCACTTTGCCCACTCGTCCTTAGGGGTCTCTTCGACGGCATTTTGAAACGCAGCCACTGCTTCCTCGGCGTCCATAAAACGTTTTCCTCGAAGTATTTCTTTTATTTTCGGAAATAAATAAAAATCACAAGGTGCGAGGTCGGGGCTATAGGGCGGGTGAACCAGTAATTCCACGTCTGACGTCGCCAAGTAGTTGATTGTTTGCTTGGCGGTGTGCGACGAGGCGTTGTCGTGGTGAAGGAGGATCCTACTGCGAGGTCGTTTCTCCCGAACTTTTTCCAAGACAAGTGGCAAACAATTGTTAGTGTACCACTCTGCATTAACTATTTTTCGATCCTCTAAAACAATTGTTGCGTAATAACCTGTCCTTCCGAAGAACGAGGCCACCATCTTTTTTCCCATGCTTCGACCTCTCTTCACTTTAGTTGGCAACTCTTCAGAAGGAAACACCCAGACAGCAGACTGTCTCTTAGTTTTAGGATCATAACAATAAATCCAGCTTTCGTCACCCGTAAGTATGTCGAACACAGCATTTGAGTCACCTCCGTTAAATCTTTGAACCATTTCACGACACCAATCAACACAACGGAGTTTTTGGGCCTCTGTCAAATTATGAGGTATCCACCGGGCACAAAGCTTTCTGACCGCTAAATGTTCATGGAGGATTTTGTGCACTTGACTCATACCGATGCCTAAGCTTGTCCGAATCTGCTGATAAGTCACCCTTTTGTCAGTCTCTATCATACGCCGCACAACACTGATGTTACCTTCAGTCGTCGCCGTAGAAGGCCGTCCCTCACGCAGATTATCGGTGAGATTTGTGCGACCACGTTTAAACTCATTAAACCAGTTGTAAACAGTGGCACGAGATGGGGCTTCATCGTGAAAGGCCAATCGAAGTCTATCATAACTTTCTTGTTGACTTAAATGACATCGAAAGTCATAAAAAATCATTGTACGAAAATTTTCTCGCGTTAAATTCATGCTGACGTGACACAGGCAATTTTCAATTTGCAGCCAAATCGTACACAAATGACAAATTAATAAAATACATACGCGATAATATTTGCAAAGTGTTCCATTTTCAAAATTTGAACTTATTTTTTTATTATATCGTTTACAAGTGGCCAGTTCTAAAAACTTTTAGTGTCGCCCTCGTACCGCGCGTACAACGGTTATATTATACCGCGGCAAAATGTTTTTTTTATACTTTCTGTTATGTATTACAATGTTCTTAAATTCTTACATCTTACATTGTTCTAAAATAAATATTATTCAACATTAATTTTTGACTTTCTGAATAAGAATTTATATCACTAGCATTATTACTTGCATACTATCATATTATCTTACTAGAAAAACTTGGCAATCATTGTCCTGCATACAGATTTTGTGGTAATCATTGAACGGTATAGAAAATGGTATGATTCAGTGCCATCTAGCGGTGAGTTAAAACAAAGTGGATAGCATAAGAACCTCTAATAAAAATACATAGGAGAGAGTGGGGACACTTAATATTACAATAAAAAGTACAACGTTAGCAGTAATCAGTATATTTTTCAATATTATTTAACTTTGCTTATATCCTTACAAAATTAACATAATCTTTTATTTTAAACTAATCAACTACTCATTGAATAAAACTAATTTTACGGATTATATCGCGTTTAATCAACTTAAGTTTAAGTTTAAGTTGATTAAACGCGATATAATCCGTAAAATTAGTTTTATTCAATGTGTAGTGTTCGCGTAAATATAAGAAATCATTATGTAATCAACTACTATTAAATATTTCAAAAAAAAGCTTGCTGTCCCGGTGCATTTCGGATAAATGCGGACACCATTTGGGGTAATTGCGTATCCTCTGGGGTAATTACGAACGACCTATTATTCTAAAGACCAAACAAAATCAAAAATATAACCACCAGGGGTGGATACCACTCAGGGTATCCAGTCATATGCGGGAGACAACACATCCCAGCGATAGGAAGAGTATTTAGTATTTTTGTATCTTCCCTCTCTTGCATCGTATCAAATCTGAAGATATTTAACTCCTTCCTTGGACTTTGTATTCGTGTACTTATTTTTTTATAACATTTCTTACATTCGTTGTACGTGGTAGAGCCACGCTGCAGCTATATTAGTAGTATAGTTGTAGTACGAATGGGTCGGCTCGACCGGGGAAGGACCACGCTCTCACAGAATACCAGCGTAAAATAGCAGCTTAACACTGCTGTGTTTCGTATGGTGAGTGGAGAGAACCGGAGACCCTTTTTACTGGAAAAGAGGCATTCCATCTTAGTCCTCACGGCTGACAACGCATCTGCATTTTGATTCTTTATTGAAGATAGATGTAAATGTCTATGGGTCACAGCAACCACTTACCATCAGGTGGACTGTGTGCTCGTTTGTCACCCTATTCTATAAAAAAAAAAAATTCTCAGTCTACTTCTACATGTTTAACTTAATTCCTCATTCTTTATATTTTTCTTTTTGCTTTCCAATTTTTGGTTTTCGGAAGTACTAGTTAGTACAATCCTTTTTTTATTACCAAACTTTCAGATGTAGCCCAAATTTTATATTTTTATTTATTTTTGAAAATTAGGAAAAATTTACAGAAGGGTTATTCATGGTTACATCACATTGACGTTGATTTCTGGGACACGTGATATGTCATATCATAGCAAACTTTATATCATTTATATCATCTTTCATCAAGTGTGGGAATTTGACCCCACACCTATATTGTTTTGCATCTGTCATCTTTAGTGCATGGACAGTAGTTAAAACTGAAGGCCGAGCACGCACTTCAAGGTATGTACCGACAAACTTTTTGTGACTTTTCTTATAATTTTTGGCTATTTTCATTGACGTGCATATGCAGTGATATGTGTATTACCGAAACGTTACTTCTGCTACAAAACCATAAAGGATACACTATTAAAAAATAAATTACATGAGCTATCATAAACTCAAAAGTATTTCAGGTGTACATAATATTTTTGTACACCTGAAATATTTTTGAGTATGCGTCCGCGTTTACCTACGTCCGCAATTAACCCAATCATAGTTGATAGGATTAATTGCGGACGTAGATAGGAGGTGGGGTAAATACAGACGTCCGCAATAACCCCATTAAAAATTGAACTTTAGAATAAAAATAATGTAGTGTCTGGTCTATCTCTTTGTTTGTATATTATGTTCAATAAACGGTATTATAAATATATACATATAGTACATATTTTTTACAGTACAGTCGGTTAATGTTGGGTGATGTAATGATTTTGAATTCGATGTTGGGCAAAAATGTAACATTTTATTTAAAACAGTTATGTTTTAACTTTTAACTGTAATTTACAGAAGGGTTATTCATGGTTACATCACAGAAAAAAAACTGACGAAAAGTTAATATTTGTAGTCACAGAACTTGAAAGATCATCACAAGTTGTCAGTTTTTGAGATTTATTTTTCAATCCTTATAATTTGAAAATTTTAACTTAACCCAGCTCTCTCGGCAATTTCATACTTCTGACGAACAAGGTGATATGTTAATTAACTTAATGTCACACATTAAGTTCTTCTACCCTATGTCAGAGGAGTCACAGACAAGGTTGGCTACATCTTGAAGCGAGCTTCCATTAAAACATACGAGTACTTCAAGCCGCAGAGGAAGATTAGTCAATTTTTACCATCCATCAAGTGTAATATCCCTCTACAAGATGCAGGAGTGTACAAGCTTGATTGCGAATCTGGTCTCTCTTACATCATCATCATCATCATCATCATTACAGCCCTTCACAAGTCCACTTCTGAACATAGGCCTCCACCACGGAATGCCACAAAGCACGGTCCCGAGCCACCTGCATCCATTGACTTTCTGCATGTCTTACCAGGTCGTCACTCCATCTAGTGGGGGAACGCCCTACACTTCGCCTGCCGGTACGAGGCTGCCACTCGAGAACCTTTCTTCCCCATCGGTTGTCGGTTCTTCGAGCTATATGGCCGGCCCATTGCCACTTCAGTTTACTAATCCTTTGGGCTATGTCGGTTACTCTGGTTCTACTGCGGATATCCTCATTTCTAAGTTTATCACGCAGAGAAACCCCGAGCATAGCCCTCTCCATAGCTCGCTGAGCGACCTTGAGCGTCATCATACGGCCAGCAGTGAAGGACCACGTCTCAGATCCATAAGTCATCACTGGCAACACGCACTGGTTGTACAATTTAGTTTTGAGGTTTTGAGGTATGCCTGACGAGAAGATGGGTCGTAATCTCCCGAACGCTGCCCAGCCGAGTTGAATCTGTCGATTGACCTCTCGGTCGAAGTTGGACTTACCTAGTCGGACTATTTGTCCCAGGTAAACATATTCGTCAACAACTTCGAGCTTAGTGCTCCCAACAACTACCGGCATAGGTGTGACATGGACATTAAACATGATTTTTGTTTTGTCCATGTTCATCTTGAGACCTATCTCTTACATAGGACAAACAAAAAGATCCATTAAAACCCGTAACTGCAACATCGGGACGTCAAACATCTCAGTCCCCCCCGTGACCATGGGTTGCTGTAAAGCACCCGAAATGTTGCGAATTAAAATAAGTAAATTAAACGTGATAAAATCCGTAAAAATAGTTTTTTTTTAAATGTGTAGTTTTCGCGTATAAGAAATCATTATTCGCAATATATCCAACGCCATTTACTAATCCTCTCTTCTGTCTTCTAATATGCTGATTATTTGATAAAATAGTGTTGTAATGATCAATCTCATCAAGTTCATGTTCCAGCTGTAAGATGATACTCTCAAAGTGTTTGTCTGTTTCTGATTTATACGTTTTCTTCATATATAATATGTAGTTATGTATGTTATTTACACTCTACCAGTAGGTACTCATATTATAATAAAGAATAAGTTTTCGTTCATTCCGTATACACTGAAATAGTGATATTCCATCGAATTATAAACCTTAATTATTACTTATTTCAGTGATATTAAAGCCTGGATGTTTTTGAAGTAAGGGTGATATTAAAAATGATAAGAACATAAAGATGTATACGAATAAATTCTGAAGGATATTCTTTCCTTTCCTGGCACTACGATGCTGACGTGGGGCATTGATTTCGGCAGTGTAGGGCATTTCGTCCGCAGTTGGCGGTGGCTTCTTTTTCTTCATCTTCAATTCCACATGCCCGTTAAAATCAACACCAGTATGCGTAAAGGGTCTGGACGGCACGACTCTTGGTCGCGGTAAATCGGCCATTATAGGTTGATACTTCTTTTGACTGAAGCGGCGACATTTTGAGCATTGTCGAAGTTGTTTCTTAACGGTACGCATTCCACTAATAAGCCAATATTTTCCCCTAATGTATGATAAAGTTAGCTTAGCCCCACCGTGCAAAGTTGTAGCATGCGCCTGTTTAATGATAAAGTCGGTGAGCTGACTGTGACTTGATAGGATTATGGGATGTTTGGAAGACCTGGTTAATTCCGCGTAGCTGAGTCTACCTCCAACTCTAAGTTATCCTTGGTCGTCTATACATGACTTCAAACTTGCCAATTTGCTCGTTCTATGCACATGCTCCTTATTTTTGATATGGTTAAAGTCGTCGCTAAATTCATATGATTGCATGGTGTTAGGAGGTCTCTTTTTAGGTCAGGGCCACACTCCATCAGATCATTGAGGCTATAACCGGTTGATGTTGGTGAGGATGCGTTAAACACGGTGCTTAGTGATGTAGTGGTTGAATCTAATTTTAGGACACCAAGGTGTGGTAGGTAGCACTTAGCAGTCGCTGATTCGTGGGTGACGTCTGCTTTTCGTATTTGACCTAAACCTCGATATTATTGCGTAAACTGATTGTATTTTTCGAGTAAATGTGGATTTTTTGACACTTTTCGCTCTTGCTGAAGAAATTGTGCTATTGTTTTGGGCTTGGATGTGCCTAGATGCTTTTGAAAATCAGGTTTCATAGGTAGGCCGACCTCGTACCTACCGTTTTCCAAACGTCACGTAGTAGCTTGATCAAGATCTCAACAGTATTGCTCTTCTGTTGTCAGGACTAAGATCGAGGACTCTTTGATATCTTCTACTTCCCAATACTTGGTTAGATCTTCCGTGTTGTCTGACAATGTTACAACAACAACAACAACTGATAGAATCCATCCCATCTTGGTTTGTTGTGCGATTGGAGCCTGCGCAGGACCCTTAATTAGACCGCTCATGATGATATCTGAATAGACGCTGGCATCTAATATTAAATCTATAGGTTTTGATACGTTATATTTGGGGTTTGGCCAGACTGATATGTTAAAGATGAGGCTATACTTGTTTGCTTAATGATGAGTTCAGTAAATTATTGATAACTCGGGAAATAACCAGTGCTTGAGTAGAAAACTGATAATCATTATATATCGACATACAATTTAAAGATACCATGCCTTTGCTTTGTTTTGTGGTGGCCCCAATGCCTGATACTGATGCATGATACTTAGTGCGGCGTAGTCCTAGTTTTTGGGCTGCATTATCCGATATGAGAAAGATCTGAGAGCCTTGGTCTAAGAAGGCCCTCAGTGTGACGTAGGTTGTGAGTAATATTTCTTCATCCTGAATGGCCACATGGTTTACATTATGTAGTTTATTAGTTGCAGAAAGCACCGCTGAAGACTTATCACTCGTGATACCTCGGGAGGCACGCGCGGTATCGAATTCACGTGGCGGCCGTTAGTTGATTGACCGACAATTGCGTCATGAATTAAAGTATTATATTCACCGTTGCACTCTTTGCACCGTTTAGTGGCAATGCATTTATTGCCATAATGCTTAAATAAACATTTTTGACAAATGCCATGTTTCGAAATTGTCCTCAATTTCGCATCCGCTGGAAGGTTCGTGAATCTTTTGCATTGGAACAATTGATGATCAGAATTATGGGTACAAATAGGATATTTTTGATAGTTAGTAGCGACTGCTTGATGATTTCCGTATTGAAATCTTGGCTGATAGTTATATTTATTCGGAGCATATTAGAGGTGTTATGTTGCGGCGACGATATGATTTTAGGAGCTGGCTGTTCCTTCTCTCTCTTGCTTAAGGCCTCGAGGGCGGTAAATTTACTCTTGAGTAAATTCATGAGCTCATCCAATGATGGTAGTTCGCGAGGTGATTTTTGTGATTCCTTATAATCGAAGAAAGTAGGCCACTGAGTATATTTTTCCGTGAAAGTTGGTATCTCTATTTTGTGGGTTGAATGCTTTAAATGAAGAGTTGAGGTCAACTTCTTATTTAATTGCCGTTTGATAAAGAGATAGATTTTTCAACTTTGCTGTATTCGTTATTGTACAGTTCGTCTTGGCCTATGAGGGTATTGTCAATGCGTAGATGTAATTCATCAATAAGTAGCCAGCGTCGGTCTAAGTTCTTCAGCTCGTCTTCGATTTCCTATTTTTCTGATAAATCTAGTTCGTCTATGTGCTGAGAAAGTTTATAAAATGCTCGAATATTTGTTCTTTGTTGCGACAGTAATTCTTCTACAGGGTACGGTAGCTTTATCGATCATTCATATCTTCAAATGATATTTTTGATTGCTCACTCGTTACTGGAGGGTTGCTGGGCTTAGGGGTAGTATTATAGGGGGATACGTGGACATTAAACGCTTCGTAGACTCATAGTACCCCTTGATACGAGCAAACATGTTTTTGGCGAAGTATTCATGCTGCTTACCCTCGTAACTTGCGAGAGTTCTGTAATTGGCTTCGAACTTACTCCACAAGTCACCTAACGCGCGGACCCTCTTCTCAATGTAGTCCCGATTCTTGCGACTAGAGCTGTCTTTGCTAAAGTTTACGCCGATGCGCTCTATCTCGGCGATAAGTTCACTCTGCCGTACCAATAACTTATCCATGATATTAGGAGAGGAGTTGATACACTAGTACCTCACTTCACACCACACTTACTTTTGATGATATTACTTGACTAAAGTTAGTTTAGATATAGTGTTTAATGATATAAAATAATTGCTTTCAGTTTTAGTATGATAAAATGTTCTGTAATTCACAGTTTAAGTATGATAAAATATTATTTCAATTTGACAGTATATGTTAGTCAATAAATGGTGAACTTAGTTTATAAATTCACTGAACTGTCCACGATTATTTGACGAAATTTGATACACGCGACACGAGGTCCCACTTCGACCTCTCCGCACGCTAGATCAAAGGTACGAAGGGCTGACGAAAGATACCGCCTCTTCGCAAGCTCGAAGGACTAATAAATGTGGGGTGTAATTCCCATACTTGATGATAGATGTTTTGAGATCATCAGAAAATTTTACATTAAAAATGCCTGCCCATAATACCAAATTTTTGGACAGGTCGTTTACTATCCAAGCAGTCCGTCTATGGAATGCCCTACCTCTGTCAGTCAGACGCGCCCAATCTTTATCTGTTTTTCAGAAGCTTGTACACAGTCACTATCTTAACTTTTGAATTCGTGCCATCTATATATGTATACATTCTTATTTTATGTCTTTATTTGTTATTTATTTTTATATATTATATGGAAATCTTTATAAATATTATTTCTGCATCACCAAACCACACAATTTTCTGCTTTTTGTAATCCTGTCCATCCAAAGGTTGTCTGGAAGAAATCGCTTTTAGCGATAAGACCGCCCATTGTGTCACTATTTTGTTTTTTATTTTTCATTCGTTTATGTATTGATTTGGTGTACAATAAAGAATTATCTATCTATCTATCTATAGATGATATAAATTATATAAAGTTTGCTATGATATGATATATATTTGATACGATATTAGTATGATAAGGAAAACGACTGCTTGAAGTGCGCTGCTCGCCGAGTACTGGCGCGTTAATGTGCTGTGTTATTAAGACTGCTAAGTTAACAAACTAAATACATATAAGTCATTGTGAAATATGCACGTTCCACCGTACAATAGGAATTGCGAGACGCGAAGAGGACTAACTTCTAAAAATAACTGCGTCCGGAACTACCCGGTGTCCGCAATAACCCCACTCTCCCCTATATGGCCAACTTCTCAACGGTGAACTGAAGTTTATTAATCTCAAACAGACATACCAAGCCTATATCAAACGCATAATAGTATGAGGTCAAACAGTCGCACAGAGTAGTGATTGTCGCCAAAGAATTTTAAAATGTATGCAACAAATAATTACTACTTAATTTTCCTTTGTTACCTACTTTTTCAAAAATAATTGAGAAGATTGTGAACAACAGACTTATAAAATATCTAGAGCGTTATGGATATCTAGCTGCGAATCAATTTGGTTTTAGGTCACATCGTTCAACAGAAGACGCTATTTTACAACTGATTTCGAAAATAACATCTTAAGTAGACAAAGGTGATAGGCGCATATGTGTTTTCTTAGACTTGCAAAAAGCGTTCGATACTGTGTCTATTCCTATACTTCTCGGACGTCTCGAAAATTTGGGTATAAGAGGGATGCCATATGCATGGTTTTGTAACTACCTTACAAACAGAACCCAAGTATTACGTGTTGACGACGAGCTAAGCGATAAAGCCGAATGTAGCTATGGCATTCCACAGGGTAGCATTCTTGGACCAACACTTTTTTTGACGTACATAAATGAATTATGCAAAATTAATATCCGTAGTGCGGACCTTTTTATGTTTGCGGACGATACTGTAATCCTCTTTCATGGTACAGACTGGGATACTGTGCAGCAATGTGCTGAAAATGGATTACGCACGGTTACAAAATGGCTGGAAAATAATATTTTAACCGTCAATTGTTCAAAAACAAAATATATATGTTTTTACAAAACAATAATCTCAAAACCACCACACAGCTTCTCTGTCACGATGCATACGTACCCTTGTAATACGTCCCAAAAAAAGGAGAGATGTAAATGTACAATATTAGAACGAACATCTACGATAAAATACCTTGGGGTAATCCTCGACGAAGGATTAAATTGGCAACCTCATATATCAAATATATCTAAACAAATTCGGAGACTCACTATAGTATTTAAGAACCTAAGAACGGTAGCGACTAAAAAACTGCTAATTCAAACATATAACGCCCTTTGTCATTGTCTCATAAATTATTGCATCTGCTCATGGGTTGGAGCTCCCAAAACATATCTTATTGAGGCCGAGCGAGCTCAAAGATCTATACTAAAACTAATATTACATCTTCCTTATACATACCCAACATTTAAAGTTTACGAATTGTCAAATGTCCTCAGTGTATGAAAATCGTATATATACAAATGCATAAAACGATATCATAAAAACAGACGCGTACGCACACGCACACACGCACACACGCACACACGCACACACACGCACACACACACACACACACACACACACACACACACACACACACACACACACACACACACACACACACACACACACACACACACACACACACACACAGGGTAACCTAGTTTAGGAGTCAGGGCACCAATGAATTGTATATTATATCTGTGTTCAATAAAGAATTATTATTATTAATTTTGAGCGATTTCAAATGTTCCTTTTTGAATAGTCGGTGAAGTGTTGTAGTACAAGACAAAAAAATATTTTATTTTATATTTTGTATATGAAATATGTGTTATAATTTGCAGTTGAAATACAATTTGCTTAATATACAAACTTAAAAATTTAATGAATCACGGTCAAATTTCGACCACTAGGCGATACATTGATGATGAACTGATTGATGACTATCTGCATATTTATGAAATCGCAAAATGCTTATTATTTCGAATGGATTAGTCGACGTCGATCGAGCTGTTTGATTATTCGATAAACCGCCCTGCTCCACCGACCGCTCCCTATTGTCCTCTTCTGAATACATTTTGAAAGATACTAATGATGAGCCCACAACAACATCGATTAATTGTCGATCGATGATTTAACAACGTTTTATCGACCAGTATCCGCCGATCAGCTAAAGCTACCTCACCAATCGATCGACCTCGATCGACATCGATCGACGATCGATCGATTGGTGTGGTAACACCCTTATAGGTATTATAGAATTTTAAGCCATAACGAATTGCCACTGTTTAATCTAAAAGTACCGAGTGTAGGCGGCGTAAGAGAAACCATATCCATTCGTCCTATCATAAGAATAAAGCTTCTGATAGATGTTAACGCCAGGAGAAAAACAGTCAGACGGGTGACAGCAAGCAGAGTCGAAGGTGCGATACTTCTGGTACTGCGATGGTATCCACCTGCCAAGCCTGACTTTTAAGGCAAATACTCTTAAAAATCGAAGATAACCCTTGTCGATCAGTGGACATTTACGAGCTGATGATGAAGAAGAAGAAGAATCCAAACTAACTTTCATTACTCAGATATCTGCATTCCAATATTTAAGAAGTTATTTTACATATACTAGCGACCCGCCCCATCTCCGCCTGGATAGGATCTATTATTGTGGCGTTATTTAGTTTTAAGATAATCAAAGATCATTTATTTAATCAAGTTTTGCTCTCTATCTGTTCGTAAAGAATCACAAATGATCCAGCTATTCGGAAGATTAGCCCGACAGACAAAAATTTTAACAATCGTTATTAATATCTTAATAGCATGCAAATAACTTAATAGAAGCCAGTTCTTTCCATATTACAGACAGACACTTCAATTGCCTTTGTATGTGTGGCTTATTAAATGTTGGTACGATTTATGATTGTTTTGTTTTTAGCTTATAAAATATTTTCTAGTTGCCCGGAGAGCTACGAAATGCCGCATTGTGAAACGCCGCTGGCCACTGCGTCGAATCCATCGGTTGGAGACCCCGCCAGTGCGACACGAAAAAGAAAACCATCCTCTTAGTAAGTATTACATCGACTATGTACATAAATCGCTTATGCTTATGTCTTACAATAAACCCAAGCTAGTATTTTTTTAATTGATGAATTTATTTTTATTCAGTCTACGGCCAGTAAGTAATTCATCAACAGAATAATGTATACGTTTTTCAACAAAGTCCAAAATATTAAGATTTACGTCTATCACCAAATTTACAGTTTTTACTAAACAAAGACAAGAATAAAAAGAGAGATATAATAATTCCGTAGAATGTGATCGCTGTCAAAATATTTCTAAAATAATTTTTGCAATTATTTGTACAACTTACTTCATTCTTCAGTTTATTGCTAGTTCTGATGGTAAATTCTATTATATTATTATTTACTGGTAACTCCAATGAGCAAGTCTTAATTTCATCAATCCAGAATGCATCACTAACTTGCGCATGCGCGCTGTCGCAGTCAGATAATTAAATTATATTGTAATAATTAATAGGTCATTAAAACTAAAATGATTTTGTCATCATCTTCATCATCATCATTACAGCCCTTCACAAGTTCACTGATGAACATAGGCCTCACCAAACGAAACACGCTCCTGAGCCACCTGCATTGTCTTCCTACATCTCTTACCAGGTCATCATTGAATCTGCGATGCTGCCACTCAAGAAACATTTCTTTTCCACCAGTTGTCGGATCAAGCTATATGGCCGGCCCAATGCCACTCTAGCCTACTGATCATAGTCCTCCCCCTTAGATTGCCTCAAAGGGGTGATTTTGCCACAGTTGCCACGCTTGGAACGTGGTCGGTAACCGTAGTTTTTTTATTGAGTTGTTATCAGGAAGATGCTGTCACCCATCTCCTGTTTCAGTTTCCCTCTGTCATCTCTTAGCATGCCCACGGAACGATATTTTCGACACTATTCGGATATTATTATATATTCGGATCTATTCGGATTTCGACACTACACGGTAATATACGCATATGTTCTCTGCAACACTCTGTCCTTCTGCATGTGTCAGAAAACCATCGAAAAAGAGATTAGTAAGTTCACGTTAAGTATTTTATAATCCTGTGGATTTCCATAAAATATTAGAATTTAAGATATTGAGTAGGTGTCAAGATTTACAATCAGAATAAGCTTAAATTAGCAAATTGGCTTTAAAAAGAAAAAAATCTGTTATCTTAAATTCATTTTTTATGCGACTTTAAACATAATTTACTTGAGGATAAACAGCCTCATCCTACCGACAGATAAAGTTATCCAGTTTTCTACATATCATTGTGTGCTTAGGACTTGAAGTGTAGTTCTCAAATACTAATAGTATTCGACATATACACCTGAAGAGGTAGGCAAAAGTATGCTAATAACACTGTTTAAATTTTCCCGTAGTACTTTGGTCTTAGTAAACCTATTTGCCCAGTATTTCCATTCAGATTTTTTTAAAACCACGATCGACATCCGTACTTCTCATTATATGACCAACAAGGCAGTTAGCATTGAGTATTGTACAACCTTTTTTGCTATAAACTATGCACAAACTACAAAAGCAATAAAAAGGTTCCTAAACTTTTTTCCTTAATAACAAATATGTTATAAAAAATAGTGTTTTTTATTACTACAGCCTATCAAAGTCCACTGCTGAACATAGACCTCCCCCATAGATTGCCTCAAAGGGGGATATTTGCCAAGTTGCCACGCTTGGCAAGCGGGTTGGTAACCGCTGTTTTTTTATTTTTAGTCGTTATTAAGAAGACGCTGATCTCCTGATTTGTTTCCCTCTGTCGTTTCTTACGACACCCACGGGATGGTATGGGGTAGTGGATATTTCTCACACCGCCACTACACGGCATATAAAAATAGTTTATTGACACCAAACCAGTAAAATTTCGGCCCTTAAACAAATAATATACCACAGTCGACCACTCGTATGGACCATCATTTTCGCGTTCGATCAAAGCTATTATTAAACAGGATATCAATTAACTGGTCGGTACGGACGATGCCTAAGGCTATCAGGGCTGTCTGTAAAATTACCAGATTGCAAGTGGGGGATGACGGGAAATAAACGATGAGTTTTAAATTAAGCCGACGTGTTTATCTACACCTACAGTGTACTGTCGATAGTTTTCAATATCATTTAATTTTTCGCTTTGATTGTTATATTAGAATGATTGTGAAGTAGAATATTAGATGAATTTAATCATGTGGGCCGAGAAAAAAATATTTTATTTATTGTTTGGTAATGTGGTATTTTACGCGGCATTGCTGTCTGTAAACTAGAAATTGCTAAAACTTTCTTCTCTATGTTTACATATTATTCATTAATACTAAAATATATATCTATGTTAGACATCCCAAATCACGGATGTAAAAAAACTAATTTATAAGTTTATTATGTTACATATTATTCCTTATGCAGTTCCGTTATAAAGCAATTGTAACGACAATTTTTAGTAATGACATTTCTAACTAAAATCCGATAGGCTTGAGGAGGACTTGGGAAGTTTTAAAGATTTATGGCCAATAAGTGTGCTATCTTTATTGTCTAAAGTATTGAAAATAATTGTAGGTTATAAGTTAAGTAAATAATATAAATGTGTACAAGGTATTTCGAGTTAAATGGAATATGTATTCAGAGAATATCAGTCGTGGTTCCGTTAACACCTAGGTAAGTGACAGAATTGCCTTTCTTGTCGTTATTGAAGATTTCATTTCGTAACCAGTCTTGAGGTAAGTTCCAATTTTAACACTGCTGGATTATTGATGTCCGTTTGATTATGTAAATGGGACAATACTTTTGTCAAATCAATGTTTTGATATTTCTGCTGTCAAATGATCATTAGACAGTTATCTTAAACAACGTACAAAAGTGGCTAATCCTAAAAGCCTCGTCTACTGCTGAGCTGAACTTACGGGGCGTTCCAGAGGGTACTATTCTCGGACCTACTCCATTTATTTCATACGGGTCACATATAACTATCTAAACTCAATATCAGTAAATCCAATCTTCTCTCATGATGAAGTGAAGTACTTTGTGGCAATTTATTTTGCTTTACCCCATATTATCCCGAGATCCATGAGATAATATGGAGTAGTGGATTCTCTTACTCCGAATCTACGCGGCTAATTGTTATATGTTTTTGTTTGATGCAGCAGCGTTTTCCTAATAACAACTTAAAAATAAAAATAAACTGCGGATGCCAACCCGCTTGCCAAGCGTGGAACTATGGCGGATATCCAACCCCATAAGGCAATCTATGGTGGAGGCCTAGGTTCAGCAGTGGTCTTTACGGTGGTTATCAAACTAAGAAAACGGGTTATCGGTACTACAAATCATTTACTTGGCGATATCACATCATAGTTACAATATTATTATTATTTTATTTATTCAGGACTAAATTAATTACCAACTAAATTGTTCACACAAACAACATACAACACTGTGTACAGTAAGCTAACATTTTAAAGCTGTCCTAGAGCAAAATAAATGCTTCATCCTTCAACAACATCCTATTCAACTTAGTTTATAAACACCACTTTGCTAAATGAAAAACGAAATAAGTTATTTTGTTTTGAAATTAATGTTGAATCATTCTATACAAATATTTTTGCACATTATGTTTTATAAAGATAGCTTAACAATGATAGTTTTACAACGATAGCTTAAATTCAATGGTTTCCTACACCGTGTAAATATATCTAATGAAATCTTAAAGTATTTTTATTTGTTCCGTTGCTTTTATATTGCTTTTTTTAAGTTGGATAATATAAGTACTTTTATTTCCAAAAAACAGTATAATTGACAACCCTAAAACTTCTAACGGTTGCCAAGAAACGGGCCGGTATACCTTTGCTCGAAGCGAACCACCTGCCAACTCTATTCCCACTATCACAAACAAATCATATATAATAATATAGAGATTTTATTCATCCCTTTTCCTCATTTTTATTGCATTCTATATATCGTTAATTTTACTTGCCTTTTCGAAAATATGCTCTAACTCAATTAAATAAAAACTTCACTTCATTGAAAAGTAGTGAAGCTTCTTACGAGTACTTAGGTCAAAATAAAAATCCTTTTAAGAGAGTTATTTTAATTACTTCATCTAATTATGCTATTCATCAGTATCAGTTATTTGTATTATATATTCATAAGTGTATTTATATTATATGCATGCTATGTATGTTTTATACATATTTGTGTATACATATTTTCATGATTTTATGGCACCTGCTTAATTTTCTCGGCTTTGTTTAATTTAGTATTCTCTACTATTAATTACTGCTTTTTTTAATTAAGTATTTTCTACTATTCCGCTGATTGTGCAATAAAGATTTTAAATAAATAAATATTATCCTTTTTTTTACATATTATAAGCCAATGCTTGACCAGAATCCCACCTGGTGGTAAGTGGTGATGCAGCCTTAGATGGTAAATCGCACTGTCTTAGCGTAACAAAAGCCTATTCACTCTTGCCTTGAAGACGCCCAGATTGAATTCGGACGGAAAGATAGACGCCGGCAAATTATTCCACTCCTTTGCTGTACGCATTACAAAAGATGAAGCAAACCGTTTGGTTCTAATGCATGGAATATCGACAACAAAGGGATGAAAACCCGCCGACCGCCTGGTAGTCCGGTGGTGGAAAGGAAAGGGAGGAATTAAAGCGTGTAATTCCTGCGCACACCCCCCGAAATGCATTCTATAGAATACCGAGAGACTGGCTACTCTGCGCCTGTGCTCGAGGCTGACAAGATCCTTTCTTTATAAGAATGCTTTTCACA
Organism: Parnassius orleans; assembly: GCA_029286625.1. Lineage (NCBI taxonomy): Eukaryota > Metazoa > Arthropoda > Insecta > Lepidoptera > Papilionidae > Parnassius > Parnassius orleans. Next base: position 8,587,604 of record JAGSMP010000022.1, on the reverse strand, counting down.
TGCGCTTTGAAATTATACAAAAGCAAATCATTAATACTAAATCACTAATATTACATCTACCCAAAAATGAACCGCTAGTTTTATGAAGTCTGTACTTTGGTACAGCAAGTTTAGATTAATTGCGCGTGTTAAAATTATGAACACCATTCATTTTGTAAAATATATTAAAATAGTTTCTTAAAGTATTATTATTATCTAAAAAAAGGGATGCAATATATAACATATTAATTTCTTTATAATAGTCTCTGTGTGAGCCCCTTGATCTAATATTGTAAATAGGACGTAAAGCTCTTTTCTCTCGTATTAATATATTTTAAATATCAGTTGCTGATCCTCACAAAATAATCCATAGGATATATCATAGTACTGTGGCAATAGCTGTTATAAAGCAATCTCACTTTCTCCACTGCAGTCTATTCACAATCGTCTCGGAAAGGGAAATCTACTCTGATTCGATAACTTCTCGCACGGAAACCAATAAACGCTCTTCACATTCGACGTTCGAATCAGGCTGGTGCAACTTCCATAGTAAAAATTATATGTACGAAACGGGGGCAAATTTTAATGTCAGATAACTTTTCTTTCTACTTTTCGTAATATGTCTATCAATGACATTGTCAAATGAAATTCAAATGTCAAATCAAACGGTTAAATTTATATTTATTTTAATTATTTACATTGATTTTAATTTTGCTATAGGAGCCGTTGTCTATTTACAGAATTGTTAAAATATCAAATATGCATTATAAAACTTGCCAATTAGATGGTGTACGAAGCGAAAAAAATAATAACAAGAAAAGGCTATACATAACAATATTTCCCTTAGATGATGTAAGGTGTGTGGTGATTTCAACTTTAATTGTAATATGATATTTATATTTATATTTGTATGTAATAGCCATCTACGTAGGACAGGTTTTTATAATGTACGATTGTGTGCACAAATACAAACACACTCTATTTCCTAACTCTGATAGTTCGATGGGATGGCAATCCGAAAGAGCTATACTTAGAAACTATATTATCAATTGTGACTGCTTACATTCTTTTTGTTCAATAAAAATGTGATTTTATTTATATTATTTTTTCAGATGTAAGCAATGGGTGAAATTAATTGGGAATGGAGACCTGGCAGATGTTCCAATTGAAAAATATCACATGTTAAAACATATTTGTGGCAAACATTGCAAATCCGAGGATTTAAATCCAACTAAAACGAACTGTTAATCTATTAGTGGACTCAAAGCTTCCATAATTATGTGTATGTTAATTAGATTTCCTTTCCATGTAGCAAAAGATAATATCCCTTTAAAGTCACATTTTGGTAAGAATTCGATTATATAACTAAACTCGAAGTTATTTGTAATTACTTGATTATAAATATTTACAGTTTTTTTTATAGATTCATCTACAAACATTAGCTATAATGTGCACTAATTTTGAAAGCGACTATTAGTAGATTATCTCTGCGAGTAGTATGTACCTTTGTGAAGAAGCCTAGCGATTTGTACATAGTATTTGTTACACTTAAAACAAATTAATCCAATCAGTGTAAAAAAACAATATTTTGACCATTTAAAAATACTAACGATAAAAACAAGCATCCAGACGCAGACTATTTATTTTACAGCATAGAAACACTTGTTCAGTGCGGGAACGAACCTTCGGTCCTGCAGCCGCAGTCAAACGCTTAGCCACTGCGCTACGTAGTCGTCATTTATTTTTTACTTGATTAATTACTAGTATAACTGTGCGTTGTTTATTTTATGTTTTTTATACATATTTTTGTACCTACTAGTTGTAGAGATATAATTACAAATTGCCGTGTGTAAAATACATTGATTTCTTATCTTAATCGGCATTTTTACTCAATCCCACGTAAAAACTTTTATTTCTCATAAATAATTCAGTATAGATAACTAACTTTTATTATATAAAAATATCGATAAACAATATATCGATAAATATTATATCGATAAAATTGTTCGAGAATACACATTTACAGCACTATACTACATATTCACCTATGTTGTCAGCACTGTTTGTCTAAAATTAAATGTCATGTCTTGATGTTGGTAAAGTAGCTTGGCGCCCTTACATACATTTACTTTTACCACAGAATAAATAATAGTACAAGAACAGAAGGATCACTCTCTGATAGCAAACTTGCGAGTTTAAACTTAGTTACGACGTCGCTAATGTTCATAATACTTTGCACGCCTCGGAAGTGACCTTCGTGAAATTAGCCTACCGTTTATATCGTCGAAAAAAAAATTATGCGGCGCGCGTATTAAATCAAAATGCACCTTACGTCCGCGTGCGAGTGTCTGTATCACTTAACCCGCTACGCGCCTTTGTTAAGACCGCTTCTACTGTAGGATTAGGTGTTGTGAGAAAACAAATTGAATCCTTTGATATTAGTTGATATATAGCAGAATACACCGAGGTGTTATGCAATGTATTAGTATTTCTTTTATTTATTTTTTATTTTATTAAAAAACGTCACCCCCCACACTAGGATTTTCTCCTGTATCGTAGAGGCAGTTAACAAACATAAATTGCACAAGAACAAACATCTAGACCCGGAACAATTATTTGTAGGCCATACAAATACTTGTTCCGTGCGGGATTCGAACCCGCGGCCCCAGCGTTTCAACTTATTGCTAAGCCACTGCGCCACCATTTTTAACCGACTTCAAAAAAAGGAGGAGGTACTCAATTCAACTGTATTTTTTTTATGTGTGTTACCTCAAAACTTTTTTCTAGGTGAATTGATTTTGATGATTCTATTTTTATTTGAAAGCTGGTGCTTATAATTTATATATCCCATATAAATTAGATCAAAATCTGACCAATAGTTTTGGAGTTATCCTTAATAATGCGTATTAATATTGAAGTCGATTGTACAAAATTTTTGATTTCATTAGTTGTCTCTCTTCTTCTCTTTTCAAAAAACGTTACCTCTACACTAGGATTTTCTCCTGTAACGCAGGGACAGTTTACATACATAGAAAAGACCTAGAACAATTATTTGTAGGCCATACAAATATTTGTTCCGTCCGGGATTCGAACCCGCGGCCCATAGCGCTGCAACTCATTACTAAGCCACTGCGCCACGGAACCGTCACTTGTCTGTTTCACATTTTTTGCTATTTACAAACATGCGACACGCGACTTCATTATTAATGAAAGAGTGGCAATGAGAAGTGCTGCTACTTTCAATCTCTTTCTTTTATCGACCAAGTGTTAAACTAATAACCAGTATATGCTGATCTTGCATTAGTAGGCAGTCACTAGTACTGGGAGGTCTACTTACACTGAACTAATTTTTAAGGTCTATGGCATTATACGCGAAAAAATCGAAAACTGCGAAGCTGTGGTCGGGTCACTAATCAAATAATAAATCTGTAACTATGGCGTCAAAAACTCAAAAAGATCAAAAGTGCCTAAATACTTATTTAGAGAAAAATAATTTTTATGTTAACGTAAGGCGCGCGTCAGCTCGAGCGCGCGCGTCACAACCTCACGGAATTAGCCTCATGTAGACGGCCACGCAGCGTAAGTATATTTTCATGCCTAAAGCGCGGATTTAGACAGGCCTGCTTTTACTAAGCTAGTCCCGCCTCTTAAACGTAGTGGTTATATTCTCTTTGATTCGGATAAATTTGACATTCGTTTTCGGATATTGTGACAGTTCGCATCGAAAACTTCACGAGAGCTCTGAGGCTGGCGAAAACTTGAATATTGATAATTAGAAGAGATAAAGAAGCCCTTTTAATTATAAGGTAGGTAAAAAAATTCCAAGTGTTCTTTTTTGCTGAAATATAAAATAACATACCTAAAATTAGTTTCAATGAAGACAAGAGTAAATAGGTAAAACTTAAATCAGCTATCATCGTCACAGGCAGACGCAGGGTCGAAATCAATAAACTTATTAGGGACTAAAATCAAAGAAATCATGATGTAACAATGAAATAACTTGAATAGCTCTACTCACCAAGAGAATATCCATTATTCATATAATTATATCACACAAAAACAATTTATATATAACAATTTAAGACAAGTGACAACAATCAACAACTCTTGTTTCGCTCCGAAACGCAATGACAGTAAAATAACATTTACGAAGTAGGTATGTTAGTAAGAAAGACTAATTTTCAATTATGAAAATATGGACCACATTACTAAAAGTATATTAAAATTAATATTATTTTTATCGAAAATTTTGATTAATTTACTGCATGTGTATTAAAAATATGAAATATTTAAAGGCATTAACGTTTTATGTAGTGCTATTTTCGACAATCTATCTTTATAAACACTACAAATTGGTGTGAGGGACGGAGGTCACTTTCGGCGCATAGACAATCTATAATGCACTCCCACTAACATTCGAAAACCTTTCCGTGTCAAATCGTAAGCGAGAGGAGATGTGAATACGAAAGTCTGTGGTGACATTCGGATCGAATACTTGACGAACGAAACTTTCCCGCTTCCGAGAGAAATCTTTCCGATGTGTTGTGAATAGCCCGGCAGTTAACAGCAGTAGCAGTTAACAGCAGCGGTAGTTCATTCCTTAAAATAATTTATATTCAATTGAACTACTGAAAAAAAAAATTAATTTCAACAATTGAATTAATCAATTTAAATAGTGAGATTTATCGGAATTAATAATCTAATCTAACACAGGAGTTGACAAATTTGGATGAATATTTACTAATTTAAAAATATTGCATCCCATTGTATATATGGTATTCATATATATATGGTATTTCCATTTCGTCTATCTACATAGATATACAAAGAGCAACAAATATTTATTAAAATATTTTCTAAGTGTAATTATTATATAGGTTGTTCGTTTGACTTTTAAAAGAGTTGAAATGCTTTTCGCTTACTTTAAGCCAACAAAATATAAAAGATTAAATATCGCGTTAAAGTTGTGAACAAGTAAAGAATAAAAAATGAAACTTTAAAACATGTTAAAACTTTTCCAGTTTAGAATTTGTTTGGTTTCCCATTTGTATTATGCTAAAGATTTAAAAAAAACAGAAAGCTTGGTTTCGTTACGTTACGAGTACTAACAACAAAATTCGCGGATAAACTTTCAACTAGTTGAAGATTTCCTGTATAAATAAAGTCTTGGTTACGTTATAGGGTAAAAAAGTTACACAGCCAGACACAGGCTTAATCTGATTTATGAGACCTTAATTTATCCAAAGGATCAGCATAATATAAGCAGCCTGTCAAAGTAAAGGCCTAGAAGTTAACCAAAGTAAAGACTAATAGAGCCCAAACAATACAACACATTACAATACAATAAATTGTATATCAAGAAAAAATAAGGTAACAAAAATATGCAAATATTCAAAAACAAGAGGCGGTCTTTTTACTACGCAACAATTTCTTCCAGAAACCTAAAAAAAAAATCATTCATCATTACAGTCTTTCAAGTTCATAGCTGAACCATGGCCTCTCCATAGATTGCCTCATATCATAGGGGGGCTATTCGCCCTATTTGTTAAGTTGCCGCGCTCAACAGGCGGGTTGGCAACCGAAGTTTTTTATTTTCTAGTTGTTATTAGAAAATGTCTTGGTTTGTTTCCCTTTGTCGCCTCTTACGACACCCACGGGACGATATGGGGTACTGGGTATTCTTACACATAAACGTTAAAAAAATAAAAAGTACGAAAAAACAATGATAAAAATAATTAGATAAACGTTAACAACTTATGCATTAAAAAGACAAGAGGCTTAGCGATATACGTTTAAAGAATTAAGACAAATGCATGACACTTACATGAGTACATAGTTTAAGGTAAATTTCACATTCGTTCGCCAAATTAATTTCACCAAAAATACACAAACTTCACCCGCGCAACGCATTCACGATTATTTAAATAAGTCATTTGCAACAAGATATTTATACAATTGTTTCTGGAATGCGTTGCCCGAGTTAACATTTTTTATGTGTGCGGGTAATTTGTTATAAAGTTGCGCTCCTTCAAATGTTATCATTGTGTTACCGTAATTTGTTCGAGTCTTGGGTAGGGAGAATTCGCGCGACGCGAGCAGCAGCGGTTGTAAACCTTTTTACGTTTTACGAATTGTAAGCTAGTAAAAGGCAGGTATTGTATATATATATTTAATATTCAATATTTTTGTTTCGTTATAAATTTTTTTGATTTAAAAAAATGATAATTAAAAAGCATTTTAACGAGTTTATTTTGTAAAATTTGAAGTTCACTTATCCTTGTCTTTACTGCATTCCCCCAGACTTCGATGAGGTATGTTAAATGTGGTTTTATTAACGTGTTATATAAAGTAAGACGTAATTTATTAGGAATGCATCGGACAATGTGACCAAGACAACCACAAAGTGACACCAGTTTCGTTTTTATGTGTTCGACTTGGATGTGGTGCTTCCATGTTAAATGAGTGGCAATTTGTAAGCCAAGGTATTTTTCACGGGTTTTCGTTTCTAAGGGAATATTATTTATTGTAAGCGGAGAGTGGGGGCGATTTAATTTATTTTTGGCCTTAAATAAAATGTAACAAGTTTTTGAAATGTTAATGGTTAGTAAGTTATATTGAAACCAGTCATATAGGGTGTTTAAATCGTCTTGAGCCTGTGATATTATGTCGTATATTGATGAACCAAAGTAAAATAGGCAGGTATCAGCGGCGTAATGGGCAAAAAGAGCAACGGGCTTAAAATTGATCCTTGAGAATTCCACAAGTTATTGGTAATGAATTACTTTAAATATTGCCTATTTTGACTATACGAGTATGTGACCTATTTTCTAGGTAGGATTTTACATGTTCAAAACTTTGCCGGTAATACCGATTTTCTCTAACTTTTTAATAGGTAATTTATGGCTGACCGTATCGAACACCTTTTTCAGATATATGAATATACCTGGGATTATATTTTTTTAAATCTATTATATATTTTATTTTAGTGATAAGATCAATTTTTGCTGTAAGTGTGCTACTTTTTAGCCTGAAACCATATTGTCGTTCAGATATAAGTTATAGAGTTCAGATAGTTATGTAATTTTGTGTTTAAAACCTTTCCAAGAACTTTCGATAAATCTGGCAACACCGAGATGGGTCAGTAATTGCCTGGATCAGTTTTTGGTTCTGATTTGTAGATGGGGGAGACTTTAGCTACTTTTAGTGTGTCTGGGAAAACACCATCAAGTAGTAATTTATTAAAACAGTCCGTTATTTTATTTATTATCAGATTTTTTATACAGTTTATCATTTTGGTACTAATTCCGTCTAAACCGATGCTGCAATTGGGGTCAAGATTGTTGATAATATTTAAAATTTCTTGTTCAGTACATTGTTTGAAGTGTGACATTTGTGAGTTTTGTTCGGTAGATTTGGGCAAGGCTTGAATGTAGTGATTGTGAAATTTTAAAGGAATTTTATTTGCTAAAAGTGTTCCTATTGTTGAGAAATATTCGTTAAAAACTTGACAGATATGGTGAGAGTCTGTTATTTCTCTTGAATCTACTACAAGCTTCGAAGGAGTGCAGCTTTGTTTGATTTTATTTGTTGACAAATTGTTTACTACGTTCCAAATTTTCTTGGCATTGTTACTGTATTTGGAAAATTCTTTGTGGTAGTATGATTCCTTCGTGGCTGGATTAGTTTTACAACTTGGTTTCTTTTTGACTGAAATTTTTCCTTTAAAGCTTTATCATCTGTAGTTTTCTTGAGCTCGGCTCATAAAATGTTTTTTCTGTTTATTTCAGTAATTACATTTTTATTTATCCAGTCTTTTTGCGACTGGTTAATGCTTTTAGTTTTTACTACTTTACTGTCCTTTGCGCACCTTTTAATCTGTTCTTCTAATCTTGCATAGTCCATATTTAAAAATTTTGTTGTGATATTATGTGTATTGGTTAAGTTGAACAGTTTTTCATAATCTGTAGCTTCATACTGGGAATATATTTTCAGTGGACGGTGCACTTTTTTAATTTCTAAATATATCTGCTTGTTGTCAGATAGTTAGGAGTTAACTGTAATCATGTGAAAACTATCATCTTTCAGGTTGGTGCTTACATGGTCCAAGATTGATTTCCTAGTTGCCCCTTCTCTCGTGCAGTATTTCTTGTTAATTTTGTTGAGGATTGTATAACCTGATTCTTTTAGGAGCCTTTTTGTCTTTTGTTAATAGATCAATGTTAAAGTCTCCGAAGTCGATTGCTCTATTTCTATTTTCCAGCTGAGATTCGTATGTTTCGAGAAAGTTTTTAAAATCTGTGTGCTCTGGATTCTATACAACACCCACTTCTATTGCGTATCTTTTTAGTTTTATCCATAAATAGTTATTTCCAGCTATGTATTTAGACTCCAATTGGGTATGAAATAAGCTATTGTGGACGTAAGCTGTAACTCCTCCACCACCAGAATCAGTCATGTAGTTGTAATAGTGTGTATAATTAGGGAGTTGAAATTTCAGATCTAGAGTTTCTGTGCGGCATGTTTTCGTTAACAAGATTACATGTAGGGTGTTTGGTATTGCTTTTAAGATGCATTTGAGCTTGTCAAATTTACCTTTCTTGCGATACTGCGAGCGTTCAAGTAAAGGAATGTAAATCGTGATTTGTTGACTGGGAAATTTTGATAGATATCTAGTGTTACGTAAGTATTACACTTTACGGTGACATGAATGCTTGCTAATTTTCTTAGTTTTTTAAACTGGTTTTAATAATTGTCGGTGTTCCGTTGATGTATTTAATAGTAAGACCATTCTCACAGTCATTTTCTCGACGTTTCAATGCTTCTTTAAGATATTTGAATTAGTTCTGTTGGGCTGGAGTCTGATCGGAATATATCTTGATGCCAGCTGTTAGCTTGCTCTTGTTGCGGAGTAATTGTTTGGCTGGAGCCGGTACATCCAAGCATACTTTAATACTGCGATTTTTTGCTGGATTATTCTTCCCGATTCTAAAAACTTTTATTGGCTGAATTTCTACACCTAGTGAGGAGACGATATTAAGTACGTCAGTGTAAGGAACAGAGGAAAGAATATCTTTAGATATTCTTTCCTCTGTTCCCGAAGTAGTTGGTTCTGGCAGGCCTACAAGTATTATGTTTTTTCCTCTAGTGTGACGGTTTTGTACCTCTTCAATTATTTACTCATCTAAACGTAGTTTGTCCTCTAAGTTGAAAGCAGTTTGAGATAAGTTTTTCATACTACTCACGTCAGTTTCGAGTGATTTTATTTTCTTTTCACCAAGAGATATTGATTTTTCTAACTTGGCTACGTGATTTTTGAGGTTCTTTTGCTCTGTCAACACGTTAGATGTTGAGCCTTTAACGTCATTGATCGGTGTCGTAACCTCGTTAACATTCTCCCGCATAACGTTTATTGTTTTTTCATTAGAGGTCTTTAAGTACGAAACTTGGGATTTTATATCATCAATGCTTTCTTGCATTTTTTTCAAGATTTGCTCATTAGATCCAACATATTTTTCCAGTAAAAGACTCATTCGGTTCATTTCTGATCGTATTTGTTTTAAATCATTTGAGCAACTGCATTCAAGGTTATCTGGTTTTTTACGTTTTCGAATGGTAATTTGCGCTTCTTCAATACTTAATTTCGATAAGTCGGGTTACGATCCGGCCGCGCTTGTTATATTGGTTAAAGCGGTTAGGAGCCGGGTTGGCGATCTCTGAACATTCATGTTTGTGACGTCTTACTTACCCAACTTCACATGAGTTACAGCACGTATCTTTTTCTCGCATTGGTGTTGTTCAGAGCGTAATATTGTAAGTAGCACAGTTGCTAGTCACAACTTTGAGTTTAATTTGCACAGTAGCAGAAAACTGATTCAAATGACACTAATTTGTGTGTTTTTAGGAAAAATTGACATACTTCTACTCGTTAAGACTGACGAACAAAGTCAGCAAGAATAGGTCCATGAGGTGACAGCTGTGATTGAGGTGATGGCAACATTTGAAAATAACTGACAAGGCATAAGACAGTGAGGCACGGGAAACTCAGAAGGATGTCTTTACACGGAGAAGTGTTCCCAAGTCAAGTATTTTTGTAAAATAAAAAACAAAGATTAAGGTTACAGCCTACATACTACGTACACCTTGTGAAGTCGACAATAAAAATATAACAAACATTTTGAGACGGATAGTGAAATTACCATCTGCTAATGATATGTAATTGTTGAAATAAACTGTAATAATTGTAAGTTATTTTTTGTTGTTTGGACGTTAAATCCACTTTTATATATTTTTTTAATTATTTAAAACTCAGAGCCTAAGAGTTTAACTTTTATTTCATAGAACAAAAACAACCCGAGATCGATAGTCGCAATGAATTTCTTAATTGCAATTTTAAGTGATGAAAACATAGTGAGGTACATATTTCTATCACACGCACTGTTCATGTCTTATAATAAAAAAAATATAATTACACTTAATACAAAAACCTTTTATTTTATAAGAAACACTTTGATTCTTGCTATTTAATTCTGTCGTTTATGAAATGGTTTGTTAAATGGTTATTAGATTATCTCTATCTCTATCTCTATCTTTAGATATTCTGTTGTTTGTAAAATGGTTATTAGATTGCGAAATTAAGATACAATCTTTCTATATTGTTACGATACCATATTATGTTGTTACCGAGTGGTGGTAGAGTTAGAAAATCTACTAGCCGTCCCATGAGTGTCGCAAAATGTGGCAATGGAAAATGCCAAAACGATCTCATTATTTCCGATAGATGGCGGAATAACTAAACCTAGAAAGGTACCTGGACCAGTGATGGGGAACAGAGTCAAAGGTACATACTCCATAATTGAGAAAGATTTTTTTATCGAATTAGGGTGACTAACGAGCGCACAGTCTACCAAATGGAAAGTGCACACTGCGGCCCATAAACATCTACATTTATCCTTGATTAAAAATCAAAATGTAGATACGCTGCCACCACTGAAAACTAAAATGGAATGCCTCGTATCCAGTAAATAAGTTCTTCGGTTCTCTACACTCACCATACGAAATATAGCAACAATAAGCTGCTATTTTACGCTGGTATGTGAGGGCGTGGTTCTTCCCCAGTGGAGTAACCCATTCGTGCTACGACCATAATATAGCTGTAACATGGCTCTACCACAATACAAAAAATAACATAAAGTATTGCACATTAGAATACTGTTTTTGTAAAATTCAGGAGAAACGTCAGTGTTCTAAATATGCCTAGTACTAACTTGAACGTAACATGGTCAATGAGATGGCCCTTACATGGAAATCTCCCGGAAAGAAATTGGGGCCTCTAATAGATGGCGGTATTCCATTTCGTATTTGACAGTTGTAAATTACTCAGACCAGTGACAGGGTGCAGCATGAAAATTGCAATATATCTGTTACTGGGATTACCAATTTGCTGTCACGCGTGGCCATCGTAGCTAATCCTACCTCTACTATGTGACGTCTTGCTCCAGTAAAGGAAAATAATAAGAAAATACTATATGTAGATGGGATTGAAAACTTTCACTTTGATGGTAGAAAGCTTTTAGCAAAGTAATTATTTAAATAGTTATATAGACACGGTAGTCTGTCGGCAAAGGAAAAGGAAAGGGCGACGCATCGTTACTGTGTATATTTACACGAACCAATTCAAGCTACATTTTACCTCCTATAACTCAAGAGCTATTATATACATACATACTTGCAATATCGCATGTCTAATAAAGCCCTCTGAATACCTAGAACCCCCATATTTCACATCATAAACCTTCATAATAAACCATTTATAGTTTTGGAGTTATTAACGTCGAAGAGTGACATTTATATTATCGTTTATCACTTATTCAGATTGATTGACCTACAACAAACAAATAAAACCTACAAATTATCGACATGAGGATAGACTAAACTATGATGTGGTTAGTTTCAACTATTGGCAATCGCACCAATAAGTTTGTCCAATATAATTTTTACAGTTTAAATAAAAAAAAAGAAAACATTAACGCAAGTAAAAAATATGCTTAAGTCTTGGTTTTATTTAAGATCCGTGCGAAGCCGGGGCGGATTCTTTATGGATCTCCACAACAGCGCCACCTAGGGCCTCCCCCAAGGTCCAATTGTGAAACGCTTAGATCATCCAGGGATCCACTCAAACACACGTAAAAAAATCATCAAAATCGGTCCAGCCATTTTCGAGTTTTTGCCAGACTAACGGACAGCAATTGATTTTTATGTATAGAGAAGATTAATAAAAGGATATTTTTTAAAGCCAATGATATCCCGTTAAATGTACAATAAAAACTCCTTGTAGTTATGACGTAAAATAATTCACTATCCCATATCATCCCGTGGGAAGAGGCGATAGATAGAAAGGCAACAGGAAATGAACAGCAGCATCTTCCTGATAACCACTCCAAATATTAAAAACTACGGTTTCCAACCCTCCCACCAAACGTAATAACCATGAGCAAATATCCCCAACATAATATGGTATCGTGAAAGAATACAATATGAAAATATCTCTTTGAAGAAATAAAATATAATCTGCTGTTCAGGAACTAACCATACGTGTCGTCAACAAACTGGAGAAAAGCGCACGGTCATCATATGCAGAAATCCAATGTGTTCCAGAAAGGAAGACGGAAAATGTGTTAAATATTGTTAAGGGTATATTTAAGGTCACAAATTGCAACATAAGTGAAGATAAAATTGTTAACTGTACACGCATTGCAAAAATAAATCGGAGCAGCCCCCGACCACAATCAATTATTGTTCAATTTTTTCATCACCTCAGACACCTTTCATACGCGATCAATTCTTGGCTTCAGCGATTAAATTTAATAAAATAGATGTCTCCAACAAGCTTAATTCAACTCATCTCGGTTTTCTCGGTAATAAGATTCTATTTATATAATGGAGCATTTGTCTCCAACCAACAAAGCCTTGCATGCAGCCGCCAGGATAAAAGCGAAAGAAAATAACTTTAAATACGTTTGGGTGAGGAACGGACGAATCTACATGAGAAAGGAACAAACAATTCTAACTACATATCTGGAGAAATTAGTATGATCTTCGTATTTATATATAGATCTAAGGATAATGTATATTGGATATTTTTTTAATTCAAATACAGTAGTTTAGTTTTAGTTTACGAACGAAAACTCTAAATTATTACCGTAAATTGTGCTATTTCGATTACAATGTCATCATATTGACTGAAACATGGTTGAATAATATGATTATAAGTAATGAGCTATTTGGTAACAGATATGTAGTTTATAACAGGGACAGAGAAACTACCGGTTTTCAATGAAATAAGGATGGTGGAGGAGTATTGATAGCTATATCTAGTAGACTGAAGTCAAAAAGAATGATTATGTGGGAAAGTAAATGTGAAGATCTTTGGGTTAGATGCTACAGACGGAAAGAACTATTTTCCAATTGCCCTTTGTGCTGTCTATATTCCTCCACCAATTCAGTCTAAAATATTGGAATGTTGTCTTAGTAACTGTAATTCTTTGTTTGATAAACTGAAACTAAGTACTTGCATAGTGATTTTAACTTACCTAACATTAATTGGAATCTCGTTAATGACTTGAATAGTAATTATACCTACTGCTCCCATTATGACTCAAAGTTTTATGGATTTCTGTTATATTAATAAATTACGACAGTGCAATTTTGTCGAAAATAAAATGGGGAGAATCCTCGATTTCATCATTATTAAAGCCCTTCACAAGTCCACTGCTGAACATAGGCCTCCCCCAAGGAATGCCACAAAGCACGGTCCTGAGCCACCTGCATTCATCAACTTCCTTCCCATGTCTTACCAGGTCGTCACTCCATCTAGTGGGGGGCGTCCTACACTTCGCCTACCGGTACGAGGCTGCCACTCGAGAAGCTTTTTTCCCCATCGGTTGTCGGTTCTTCGAGCTATATGGTCGGCCCATTGCCACTTCAGCTTACTAATCCTTTGGGCTATGTCGGTTACTCTGGTTCTACCGCGGATATCCTCACATAGAAACCCCGAGCACGGACCTCTCCATAGCTCGCTGAGCGACCTTGAGCGTCATCATACGGCCAGCAGTGAAGGACCACGTCTCAGATCCATAAGTCATCACTGGCAACACGCACTGGTTGTACAGTCTCGTTTTCAAGTTTTGAGGTATACCTGACGAGAAGATGTGTCGTAATTTCCCGCACGCTGCCCAGCCGAGTTGAATCCGTCGATTGCCCTCTCGGTCAAAGTTGGACTTACCTAGTCGGACTATTTATCCCAGGTAAACATACTCGTCAACAACTTCGAGCTTAGTGCTCCCAATAGCTACCGGCATAGGTGCGACATGGAGTTATACATAATCTTTGTTTTGTCCATGTTCATCTAAAGACCTATCCGTTGGAAGGCACTATTGAGGTCATTGAGCATAGTGCTTAGGTCCTCCAGTGATTCTGCCATAAGGACTATGTCGTTGGCAAATCGAAGGTGAATGGTGTACTCGCCATTGACTTTAATACCGTATCCTTTCCAGTCCAGTAGCTTGAAAACGTCTTCCAATGCAGCGGTGAAGAGTTTCGGGGATATAACGTCATCCTGTGTTACACCTCTCTGCAGGTTTCGTATTCTGGTTCTGTACTCGGATAGCCATCGTAGCCCTACTGTACAAACACTTCAGCACTTCAATATACTGACAGTCAACTTGACTGCCGCTGGATAAACGACTAGACTGCAGCACCGCCCAAATTTCGATGGAATCAAAGGCTTTCTCATAGTCCACATACGCAAGACATAGTGGCAAATTGTACTCCTTGACCTTCTGTACAATTTGCCGAAGGGTATGTATGTGGTCTATGGTGTTAAAGCCTTTTCGGAAACCGGCTTGGTCGGGAGGCTGGAAGTCGGGGTTCTTTACAAAATACAATTCTAATGTCAAAAAGCGCAATTTATATAAAGCTGCTTATGACAAAATTCGTGAACATTTAAGTAAAATCAATTGAAATGTGCTATTTAAGGGGCTGGATGATATAAATAGTATTGTTTCAGTTTTTTACAAAATTATAAATTTAACAATAGAAAAATTTGTCCCATGGAGTACGATTAAAAGTGGTAAATATCCTATTTGGTTTAGTTGGAGTCTGATTAATGTAATGAAGGAAAAAAATAATGTGAGGTCTAGGTACAAAAAATATAATAATGTAATGGATTTACTCAGCCTAAAGTTACTTAATAAGAGATGTGATAAATTAGCTAAGACTTGCTACAATGCTTATATAAAATGTATAGAAGATAATATTGTCACAAATTCTAAAGTGTTTTGGTCTTACATCAAAAATAAACGGGATGGCAATAGTAACTATCCGAGTGCAATGTCTAATGGTGGTGTGATGATAACAGATGGGACTGATATGTGCAATCATTTTGCCTCTCATTTTTCTTCTCAGTATACTTCTCCTCAGTTAATAAATATGATTTAAAAAACCAATATTTAACATATTTAGATAACAATAATTATCATTTTGGCACTTTGGTTTTGGATGAAAAATCAGTTTTAAAAAAGTTAAAGGGCTTAGACCGAAAAAAGAAGCTGGTCCAGACTCTATTTCGCCTTACTACATCGCTGGAAGTGCCATAGAACTATCTACTCCTCTTTGTTTTACATATAACAAATCCTTACAAACAGGACGCTTTCCAGATATGTGAAAGCTCGCAAAAGTAGTCCCTATACATAAAGCGGATGATGATACTTTAGTTAATAATTATAGACCGATTTCAATATTATCAACCTTCCCAAAATATTTGAATCATTAGTATGTCCATATATTCAAAATTATGTAAGACAGTTTATTACGGATGATCAACATGGATTTGTCAAATTTCGTTCGACTTGCTCTAATTTAGTTACGTTTGTTGAAACCTTGGCGAAAGCTGTAGATGTGCAACAGCAAATAGATGTAATATATACCGATTTCAGTAAGGCTTTCGACCGATAATCACATGTTATGCTTTTGAGAAAGTTAGAAACTTATGGTTTTTCTGGCCCTATTCTCGCGTGGTTAAGGTCTTATCTAGAAGTTCGAAATTATTTATATATTTATATACGTATACGATATATTTAATTAGACTTTCTAAATGGTGCGATGTTAATGGAATGAATCTTAATCTAAAAATATGTGTACATATTAAATTCACGCGCAAAAATAATAATTTCCCATCAGTTTATACCCTCAGTGTAGTTATCCAAGAAGTGGAGACTGTTAAGGACTTAGGGTGTAGTATTCGAAAAAAGCTTACATTTATACCATAACTAGAAAGTGTTATTAAAAGATCATCTCAATCATTAGGTTTTGTTATAAGAAATAGTAAAGTATTCCGTAATGTTACCACAAAGAAACTTTTATACTTCTCAATTGTTAGATAAAGTGGATATTAAAATATTGTAGCATAGTCTGGCGTCCCTGTTATTCTACCCATAACCTTCGCCTTGAGCGCACACAAAAAATATTTTTATGGCATCTTGCCTTTTCAACGCGAAAAGTATAAAAATGCATCATATGTAGATTAAAGACATTTAAAATGGTTTCACTGACAAAACGCCGGAACATTCTGGATTTGCAACTTTTATATAAAATATTGAGAAATAACTTAGATTGCCCTTTATTACTACGTAAATTTAATTTTCGTATCCCAAGTAGATATCCTCGTAAATTCATTACTCCTCTTTCGCCGCCCCTTCGTAGAACTATACTAGGATTTAATTCTCCAATACCCAGACTTTGCAGACTTTTAAATACTTATAATAATGTAGTATATATTCACCACGACTCTTTTAACGTTTTTCGACACATAATTTATCAAAATATTAATAATTCTTTGTAGTATTTTTTTTTGTATTAATTTATTTTTAAAATTTGGTAACGGCTTGTAGAAAATGCTGTGAGCACTAAGCTTGCGATGTTTACCTATTATTAAATGTGCACTTATTTTATATTACTGTCTAAGAATTAAGCATATGTATTAGTGTAACATTTGTTGGTGAACCAAATAAATAAATAATTTTAGTTTCAAATTATTACATTTTATAGGTGTAATTTTGTTGTCACGAGTATTCCACAGCAATGTCAGTATTCCACTTTATCTCTGGGCGAAGGTTAGATTTGGAAGATTCTCAATAATTTGGCGTACATGCGTCGAAGACTTATAATTACTTATTAAAGTTTCGCACCATTATAGTCCCTAGGGAATTTTACTTCGATAACAAGAACAGGTTTGGAAATGCTACGTAACAGTATCTGTTTTGTGAGATCAGGCCTACCGCTGCTACTGCGAAACATTTTTACCATGAAAAATGAGAATTAATAAATTATGAATTATGCAAAAAAATATTCAATATTTACTTCAAAATTAAAAAAATGTGTCTTTAAATGAAAACTTATTTCCTTTGATGTTTTCAATTTTCAAAAGTTTTAAACTGAACATAGGCCATAATATCCACGCTTGTTAGGGGAATCGGCAACCGCAGTTTCATATTATTTCAGCGATATCAGGAAGACGCTGCTGCCCATCTTCTGTTTCAGATTCCCTCTATCGACTATTACGACACCCACGGGATGATATGTGGTATGTTCTTACGCCGCTACTACACGAAATATTCATCATTTTCAATTTTCGATTATTAGCAAAGGCGCGTCACTTTCTTTGATTACATTAATTATCAAAAGCCTAATAAAATGCAGTGTTTAATTCGCACTAAAAAATCCACTTCCCCTAATTCGTCCGGTGGTTAACAGAAAAGGCGACTATGGTGTTGCTTCCATATAAATAGTGGAAGAGCCACCTTGTTTGCGTCAGACGTAAAATATCCAGGCCGGCTAAGCGGAACAGCGTCTAAGATCAGCAAGACGTTTAGTACTGCGGTCGCTGATCCGCTTGTCAAGTGGGGTACTAACAATAAATACTTCAATGGGAAATGATCCTTTACGGGCTGGTAAAGGGAATGAGAATTCATCGCTAGAGTATGACTGTCAGGTTGAGAATAATAGATGCATTCACCACGTTTGGCAGGCACATTGGAGATACAAGTGCAAAACGTCTAACATCTAACACGCTGCTTCCTATCGTCGGTTGAATTCTTTAACCGTCATATTACAAAAAATAGTTTATAAGTAGTCTCAGGCTAAATTAGAGTCTGTTTCAAAAATGCTGTCCCGCGGAAAATAACTATATGTAAACTATGGAAATTGACAGCAAATGTCAAATTTCGCTAAGACTGTGGCGCCGCGGCTAAGCGACTTCTTTAATGAAAATAATACTATTCTTGAATCATAGTTCAAACATGGTTCAAACCTAACCACATCTTGCTATACGGCGGTAAGCGTGTCTCCGCCTAATGATTTTTTATATTTACGCGAATACTGCATATTAAATTAAATTAATTTAACGGATTTTATCGCGTTTAATTTTAAATTTTTGATTCCCGACATTTTTAGCATAGATGCCGTAAAGCGCTTACGGCATCTATGGTCACGGGGTAGAGGGACTAAGGCGTGTGACGTGCCGGTATCATGTCTGTCTGTTTGGGCTATGGATGATCTTCGGAATGGCGAAACCGATTGTAATGAAACTTTACGAACAGATAGAAAGCAATGTCGGGAGTGATCTTGGCTATAGTTTATCCGAAATACGTTTTTTAAATTTAAAATAATTATAATATGAAATAAATGTTCTTTGATGATTATGTTAAATCTAAATAACGCCACATTAATAGATCCCACTCAGGCAAAGCCGGGGCGAATCGCTAGTTTTAAATAAGAATTGTCACTAACATTTTACATGAAAATTCTGAAATGCTTAATAAATGTATATTTAACAGCGGCACGGGCAGCACTTGTGATGATGATGGCACCGACGAAACGCGCTCCACACGCACACTTCCTGATAAAAAGTAAGTGATTATTATTATTTTTTCATTTGGTCCGATTAAAATTAGGCATCCACGACTTTTTCTGCCACCAGGGTGGTGCCACTTAATAATGAGGTGTAACATTTGACAGATTTCATAGCGGGGGAAGTTAATTTGTTAGAAAAGAGTAGAGATTAATGTATTTTACTGAAATATTAGTTATGTTATAGATGAATGAGATTAGAAATGGATAAATCAAAATACGGATATTCCGAAAAGTAGAAGAATAAAAAAATGTGAAGTAAATGAAAGAATACAGTACTGAGACATTATTTTGTGTACATATACATATAAGAAACCTAAAAACTTATAATTTAATCGCAACTTTTCAATGATTGACATCTGGTGAGCGTAAGATTATTAGCCTTCATTAGATCTATAGACCATAAATAATCAACACTGGCTCAGTACTGCTATCGTTTGTTTTTCTGATCATATTTGATATTGAATAATCGAAGCTTTTCTTTTAATCCGCATTCTCCCGCATCAGCCTCACTGACATTGTCTTGACGCGAGAGGTTAATCGACGGATTCAACTCGGCTGGGCATCGTTCGGGAGATTACGACACATCTTCTCGTCAGGCATACCTAAAAACCTCAAAACGAGATTGTTCAACCAGTGCGTGTTGCCAGTGATGACCTATGAATCTGAAACGTGGTCCTTCACTACTGGCCGTATGAGGAAGGTCGCTCAGCGAGCTATGGAGAGAGCTATGTTTCTCTGCGTGATAGACTTAAAAACAAGGATATCCGCAGTAGAACCAGAGTAACCGACATAGCCCAACGGATTAGTAAGCTGAAGTGGCAATGGGCCGGCCATATAGCTCGAAGAACCGACAACCGATGGGGAAGAAAGGTGCTCGAGTGGCAGCCTCGTACCGGCAGGTGAAGTGTAGGGCGTCCCCCCACTAGATGGAGTGACGACCTGGTAAGGCATGCAGGAAGTCAATGGATGCAGGTGGCTTGAGACCGTGCTTTGTGGCATTCCTTGGAGGAGGCCTATGTTCAGCAGATATATATATATATATATATAGGGTGGTCCATAAGTCCTTTGAAATGTAAAAATAATTTAAAAAACTAATGACATTATGAAAAGGTTTTTATTTTTCATAATCCTTATAAAATAAATTATTTTTGAAAATTACATCATCTAAATGTAATCCGTTACGATCGCGGCACTCCTGTAAGCGATGTTTAAAATTATCCATCACTGCGCGGCAAGTAAGCTCTGTAATGTTTGCCATTTCTCTTTGGATATTTTCTTTCAGGACGTCAATTGACCGCGGGTTGGTTTCGTACACTTTAGTCTTAAGATAACCCCATAAGAAAAGTCCATTGGGGTCAGATCTGGACTACGTGGTGGCCAAGGAATATCTCTCTTCGAGATCACTTTATTAGGAAAAGTTGACGGACGACCGGCATAGCGACGTTAGAGGTATGGGCAGTTGCTCCATCTTGTTGAAACCAGGTCCGCGTATTGAAGCCTGGAAAATTCTGCAACTCTGGTGTAAAAAAGTCCTGGATCATAGCTACATACCGTTGTGAAGTAACAGTAAGCGCGCGGCCTCTGCCGTCCTCAAAAAAGTAAGGGCCTATAATGCCATGCGCTGACATAGCCGCCAAACTGTCACTTTAGGGCTATGTAAGGGCTTTTGATGTTTGCGATTTGGATTTTTGCAACTCCAGTAGCGACAATTTTGCTTATTGACATGGCCGTTGATGTAAAAGTGAGCCTCATCAGAGAATAACACGTTATTAAACGAAGTAAAGCGGTTCAACATTTCATTTGCGAAATTTAGTCTGTGGATAGTGTCAGTATCTTTTAATTCCTGTACTATCTGAATCTTGTAAGGGTGAAGATGTAAATCTTTCTTTAAAATTCGCTGTAACGATGTTCTGGGTAGGTTTAATGCACTGGAACGCTTACGAGTAGACTGGGTAGGATTTTCACGAATTGAGTGTTTCACTACATCGATGTTTTCTTCCGTCCGTGATGTCCTTGGTCGACCTGACCGTTGTTTATTCAACGTTGAACCACTCTCTTCGAACTTAATAACCCAGTTCTTAATCGTTTGAACACTTGGAATGTCTTTAAAGTTGCGTAAATTCTGATATTCTCGAAATTTACGCCGCGCAATGGTAGCCGAATCATTGTTTCGATAAAACTCGCGCACACAAAATGCACGGTCCGCACCGGTGAAACACTCCATGGCGACTGAATTCCCAGAAACCATCGGTACTCCCCCCGCACCGCGCGCGCCACTCATGCGCGCCTTTTGTATTTTATTCGAAATTTACATTTCTAACGACTTATGGGCCACCTTGTATATAATATTTACGTCTTGAACCATTCTCATCTGACTTGGAAGTGTCGCCAATTTTCGGGATTTTTCCGACTTATCCGACTCTTGGCCTGGATGACACTACAAATCATGTGAGTTTGGGTTCATTCGTGTATTTAACACATTACTTTTGTTTTAGTACATCGATCAGCGGGTGTTTTTAGATTAAATATGGGCAGATTGCGTTTCAAACCTAGCAGCACTTATTAAGTGACTTACCTTATATTTAAGGAAATTCCCCAATTGTCAAATATAATATGTCATATTATGTAAATGTACTTATTTAATTCATGTTCATGTTTTCCACTGCTGGAAATAGGCCTCCCGCATAGGCTCCCACAAAGAATAGCCCTGAGCAACCTGCATTCATGTTTGATTTTTATTTTGGTTCAAAAAGTGAACTTTATTAGAACCAAAAAAAAATTCATGATATAAACTATGTCTATAAACTATGCCAAATGAAAAATGTTGCAAAACTAGTATAAAGATAACTCATAGAGATAGTCAAAAACACTCAACGTTACTTAACAGACAGAATCACAGCGAGATCGAGAAGCGTCGTCGCGACAAGATGAACACCTACATATCGGAGCTGAGCGCGATGATACCCATGTGCGGTGCAATGGCCCGCAAGCTTGATAAGTTGACGGTGTTGAGGATGGCGGTGCAGCATCTGAGGTCCGTTAGAGGAGCCCTTTCTGCCGGGCCTTTGACCGCACGCCCGTGTCCCGCTTTTCTCTCAGAGCACGAGCTCAACTCCCTTGTCCTTCACGCAGCCCACGATGCGTTTCTCTTAGTAGTAGGATGCGATCGCGGCCGTCTACTATACGTTTCGAAATCTGTGAGCAGGACGTTGAATTTCGACCAGGTAAGTTTTGTTAATGCCTTATTTACAATCTATATCTAATACGGATTTTTTGAAATTGTTTACTTTGTTATTAGGATTATAATAGGATGTATTATTTCTATAAACTTGCAAAGCAAATGTGTTTAGGAAAGTATAGCGACGATGGGGCTTAGTATTATTCTTGACAAATGAAAGGAGGGTAAAAGGGTGTATTTTATAGCACCTTAACTAAAAAAAAATACAAGGGTCGGACTTGACGACTTTTAACATTTTGTCTTTCAATACACTTGAAGCTTGTACGTGACGAAATAATAAAATATTACTATAAAAATATCTTTCCTTAAAATATTACTTATTTATTTATTTGGTACATCAACAATAACACATAATGTGTAAGTATATAAACAAGTCTTATAAATAAAAACCTTTTATAAATGTACACAACATTGATAATATGGGACAAAAAAGTGGTAAAATTAAAAAAATTGTACAACCGACTTCAATAAACAACTTTGACAGAAATCATGTGACCTTTAGACCCCCTACAGACTTTTGCAATTGCAATTGATTTGCTGGCATTTATTGAAGAGTTCCAATTGTCTGTCTATGAAACTCATCAGCAGAACTTTACGAAATTTAAATGGGACCATTTCTGAATCAACCTTTTGCGAACAAAAAAATACATTTGCGAATCCGTCGATATATGACGGAGTTATGCCCGAATCCAATTGAGAACCTCCTCCTTTCTTGAAGTTCGGTTTTTTTATATAGAAAAGGGGGCAAACGAGCATGATGCGGCTCACGTAAAGGTAAATGAGTACCACCGCCCATGAACAACCGCAACACCAGGGGAATTGCAGGTGTGTTCCCGGCCTTTTAGAAAGGAGTAAGCTCTTTTCTTGAAGGTCTCTAAGTCGTATCGGTCCGGAAAAATCGCCGGTGGTAAACGATTCCACAAGGAGATTGTACGTGGAAGAAAACTCCTAGTAAAACGCACAGTGGTGGACCACCAAGCATCCAGATGGTGTGGATGGTATCGTGAGTTTTGTCGCGATGTGCGTGCGTGAAATTTGGCGGCTGAAATTAATCCCAACAATTCCTTAGAGCACTCCCCGTGGTAGATGCGATAGAAAATGCAAAGGGATGCAACATCTCTTCGCAGCGGCAGTGAATCGGGCCAATCAGAAAGCACTCGGTCGTCGAGGATTCGAGCCGCTCTGCGCTGGATGCGGTCAAGTGGAAGAAGCTGGCACTGGGGTGCCCCGGCCGAGAGATGAGACAGTATTCCATGTGAGTGCGAACCTGCGCCTTGTAAAGTTGCAAGCGGTGTGCCGGCATGAAATACTGTACTCGACTTCAGACACAAGTTTGTTCCGGTACTCGATGACGGGATCCCGAGAAACATTGGCACGGCCGGTGTAGAAAGCATCTCCTGTGCTGTCGTCCGCATAGCAATGAATGCTACAGGTTTGCAGCATATCATTGATATGCAGAAGGAACAGCGTAGGTGATAGCACGCAGCCTTGTGGAACACCAGCATTAATAGGCTTGTAATCGGAGCATGCACCGTCTACTACGACCTTAATGCTCCGATCAGCAAGGAAACTGGCGATGCAATTGCACAATTTCTCGGGAAGCCCATAGTAAGAATGCTTCGAAAGAAGCGCTTTGTGCCAAACCCGATCGAAGGCCTTCGCTATGTCCAAACTACGGCCAATGCCTCGCCCTTGGACTTTACTGCTTCGCCCATCTATGAGTCAGGTAGACCAGAAGATCAAATTAAGGTTAATTAAAAACAAACCTTATTCGGCAGAATTATCACCGAAAACGAAATGAGGCTGGTGGACCTAATAAAATATTAATGAAATATAATAAATATTATAAAAATGCAAAGAAAAAAACTACTTAATTAAAATTCTTACCTAATTATTTATGATAAATAAATGTCTTGTTAATATAAATATTTTTTTTTTTCATAGATCCAACATTAAATATATTTCATGAATGTCCCCTCTTTTTTTGTAACGGCGGTCGTATTGGTGATAACATTACTAAAGTTATTGTCCATTTGACACTATTACTGCTTTACGAATCTGGGCAATATGTTTAAGTGTTTTTTGCACTTTAAAAAAGAAAATTAAGCTATGACCGAAAACCGATAAGGAAGAAAATAACGCTTTTGTAATAAGGTCGTAACCCACAACACATTCAGAATCTAAAACAGCCAATTTTCATTTTGCTGAAATCATATGGCTTGGTTTTCGAAGTCATTAGTCCATTTACCTACCCACTATAACCGCCTCATTATCATAATTGCAGCTCGTAACAATTCTACTGCTGGACATAGGTCTCGAAAACGAGCAACAGCCAATCAGATAGTAGCCCGTAACCACCTGCACCCATGAGAAAGAAAGAAAGCAAAAGGGTCGTCACCCCTGTGGAGTAAATTGTTGTCTGTAATTAAACTTGCTCTTATCCATCAATTCATAACATAGCACTAGATAAATTACTGTTAGGCGAAAGAAATAATTAAGACGACAGAAATAAAAATTACAGCCACTGCTAAGCACAAGTCTTATCTCATTTCTGAGAGGGTTATGTTGCAATTAGTTCGCTACGCTGCCACAGTGCGCGTTGACGGACTTCGCATGTGTTCGAAAGATTTTACTTCTTCACACATTTTCGTTTCCTATCGATGTTTTTCTTTGCCACAGAGCGCGTTAGTAAATCAGCAATTAAAATTACAATTAACAATTTCATTGTTGCGGCGGGGATCGAACCTGGTTTGCTGGCGTACTGTTAAATCTACAGCGAGCTTTTGGTCTGAATGACTTTACTAACTAGACTAGACTAACCCTGATAGAGAAGCTCTACCAAATATAAATTGATCCAAGGTGTTGTCTAATAACTAATATTAAACAAAGACCCATATTTTTCTTTAAACCGCCTTACACCGCACTAGATAACTCAAGCACTTTACAGTATGTTTTTAATTTTCCGTCCCTTCTTACAGTCGTCTCTTACGACACCCAAGAGAAGAAATGGTCTATGCTACGATCATGCATAATCTTTCTTATTAACTAATAATCTTAATCTAAAATCGTCATTACAATGTTTCAGTCGGAATTACTGGGGCAGAGCTTATTCGACATTTTGCACCCAAAAGATGTTGCGAAGGTGAAGGAACAGCTCTCCTCTTCAGATCTCAGTCCTCGGGAGCGCCTTATCGATGCCAAAAGTTAGTACGAGATGCTAATGATAGCACCAGTCTATTGAGTAGCAATTATTGTGTCGTTTGAATGTTCAGTTTTTTTTTTATTTCTATACTTTTTGATGCCATTATTTTTAGCGCGTTTGAACCACCTTCAAAAATTTAATATCTAACATGATTTCTATTATGATGATGGTGGACTCGACACGATATTTATGCCCGATTTCACAAATATTACCTTCATAAATACAGGAGAAATGCTATGTTGCTGCGCTGTGATTGGTTAACTTTCTCCTGATGCTTCACCCAAGTTCACTTACGGATAAATAAATGTCAAATGGTCATATTATGGTCTAAACGAAGGTTGTCATTATAATAATAAGTGTCATATATAATAATAACTAGCTGTGCCCCGCGGTTTCACCCGCGTATATGACGCGTCTGAGCCGCGCGACATGACATGACACCTAGCTCATTTAGTTCAATCACTTTAGCTAAAAAAAATGGCAAAATTAATAGAGTACTTTTATCTATCGGCATATGTACGTTATAGAGCAAAGTTAAATTTTATCCACTCTCCCTCCCCCTCCCGGGTGAGCGTCACCTCCCCGCGACCCAGTAAGTGCCCCGAAGCGCGGTTTTTTCCAGTTTTAAAGAGAACCGTACACGGTACATGAAAAGCGTGTAGGTACAAAATGCTCCTTCATATATTTGCTATCAACCTCTTATACATACAAAAGCGATATCACGTATAGTTTCCGCGCAATCTGCTACGAAATATGAATTTTTTTTTATCATTTATCTATTTCTATTGCTCAAAGTTTAGTTTCCTCAAAAATTTCCCACTTTTCCGCCAAGATATGTATGACTAAAGTAAAGAATAAAGTATGCTGTTTAAAAGAGGTATAATTTGTTTCTCCACTCCATTAATCTATCTTCACACATTTCAAGTACCGTGTACGGTTTTCTTTAAAACTAAAAAAACTTCGGGACATTTTCTAGGGCGCGGGGGATACAATTTAACTGTGCTCTATAACGTACATATACCGATTAATAAAATTACTCCATTAATCTTGCCAATTTGTAGCTAAAATAATTGAACTATAAGAGCGAGGTCTCATGTCATATCATGATATACGTCATGATATACGCGGGCGAAACCGCGGAGAACAGCTAGTTTTTTATAAAAGTATTCTATTAATTTTGCCCATTTTTCCATACATTGCTATCTAGAATGGTTGAACTAATAGAAGCGTCCACTGCTGGTTTCTCTCGGTTCTCGTCGGGCGGCTAGCGTTTATGCGTCGTTCGCGCGCCGAGCCGAGTGTTGAATTATTTTAATTTTTCATTATCTCGTAAACTAACCTCCAAATAACATGTTATAAAGAGCAAAGTTTATCTCCATAAAATTGTCTTGATGATGAAGTAACTTTCGTTCGTAAGGATTAATACGCCATGCCTAATAATAATAACGCTCATAAATTACTTTTTAATTGTCAATAATTTTTTGTCAAAAAATACCTTATTGTGGCTTATGTATAAGAAATATAGTATCGCGGACTTTTTTTAGATGGAGTTAAAATCTATATTTTTGTAGAACATTGTATTTACGTATCACTAACCATTACGTCAGCGCACGCGGATAAAGCAGTTCGGGGGCGCTTTTTCTTCTGAATTGCTTAACAAAAATCAATATTTAAGGCTAGGTGTGAAGTGTAGCCTATTATTCAAATCGGACTGGTAGTTCCAGAGATTATTATTGTTTAAACAAACAAAAAAAAACCGCTTTATTATATTAGTATAGAAAAATATATTGATTTATATATTTTTTACCCGTGTTCGTAACAATATATTTTGAAAATCGTTAGTGACTTTCAAAACTTGACTGACTTTCACTGTAATAATCGAAAGGATTTTGAAAGTCACGTACCACTACACTACTTTTTGTAGGTTTATTATCTCAAAGAGATCATTATCATATTCTTCTTCGCTACTGTATCCATCGCAATTTTTCAATCAAAACAAATTGGAAGAAATATAACAAAAATTCAATTCGAAGGACTGAAGCAACCAACAAAACAAACAACTAGTTTGACATTTCTGTTGATTTGTCGCACTATGCGTAGCGTAAAGTAGTTAGTGAGCTACTTTTACTACGGCGCGTTCATTACAATGAACGCATAGTGTTGTTTGTACCTCAAGTGTTGTTTGTGTAAGTTTTCTGTACCCCGACAGTCTTATTAAAAAAAAATGTTTTAATATTGGTTTAAACCAGGGCTAAAATATACAGGTTTGTTACAGTATTAACGTTAATACTTGAATCAAAATGTGTGCTTATTACAAAACAAAGACTATTCGAGGATCTGTTAGTACTAGTTTAAATGACATCCACAGATAAAAAACAAAAACTGGTGATCTTTAATCGTTCATACAGGTTTCATTCGAAGCAACGTTCTGTTTCCCTAAATATTAGTGTTCTTATCACGCTTGATAAGCTTAAATAATTATTTATCAATACAAATATATATCCAACATTGTTATTAGTTAAGCTTAAAATATATTGAACACGCACAACTTAAGACGTTTAAGACGTTTTAAGACGCTTATAATCAATTTGTTTTGATTTTAACAACTAGCGTGAAGAGGAGTGAATTACATGGGTGCCGCGAGCGCGTAATTCGAGACGATCAAAAATGTTTATGTTGCGTCCATAGAGATATTCTATGGACGCAACATATATAACTCTTGTTATTTTAATTCATTATTCTAAGCTTAGAGTAATTACATACATACGTATGCATAGAGAGAACCTACAATTCCACATAAATTGAGTCAATATACTTGTCTCACTTTTGCTAATTTAATTTTCAAGTAAGGCAAAAAGAGACAAATATATTCAAAGATGTTGCGTGTAATTAATTCGTGGAAATAGAAATGTCAAGTGGTCACCTTTGGTGTCTTTTTACACTACTAAATAAAAAAGTTAGTAAAATCGTATTTGTTTGTCCAAGATCGTAGTGGCTGATTTATTTGACAAATGTAATTTTAATTAAGTCGTATTATTTACTGTGTTGTTTGACGTGTGATGTCTTTAATATTTTATTTGTTACATATAACTGCTAAAATATATCGAAATATAAAATTTATTGTAACAATAGTGATGTGATTTTAAGGGATATCGGTAAAGTCGACAAACCCATATCGACATTCTTTATATTTTCGTTGCTTTAATATGCCTAAAAATGATAAAGAATTAGAAAAAAATTGGATGAGAGTAATTCCACGGACATAAAACCATTGGACAAAGAATAGCCGTATTTTCTCAAAACACTTCTCCAACACTGCATTGTTAACGAAGGAAAAATTTGCAAGCTGAAATCGAATGCAATTCCTACTTTATACATCATAATAATCCAGTTACTATATTTAATTTTATTTTCGATGACGTCTCGCTTAATATATTTATGTCAAACCTGCAAATAGCATTTTTAATAATAATATCATTACATCAGTTTTGAAACCCATAAATACGTTTTGATATTTTAGGAACTAGAGGAGATTATGGAGATTTCTGCATATAGTCGAATATTTTCTTTTGGGAACCCATTCTTCTCTATTTATTATTTTCAACCATTTTTGTCGAACATAAATTTTTGTGAAAATCTGCCACAGCATCCACTTACCATCAGGTGAACTGTGTGCTTGTTTGTCGTTAAAAATATAATTCTATTAAAAATATAATTTTTTCATACGATTAGAAGAATATTTAGTTACGGAACCCTAAAAAAAAAATATTAGTAAGTTGAAGAAAGCTGCATGCAAGGCATACCTTTGTCTGTTAAGGACATTTCGTTAAGATATTATCAATAATGTCAATCTCTACAAAAGTGAGGTTAAAATTAGCAGAATTTTACGTATTTGTAATTATTTCGACTTGAATTGCTTTGCATTCAGATGATTATTATTATAAAATGTGATGATTTCTCCTATCCATTTAAGTACAAATTGTTTGTATCTGCTCTAAAACACAGCATTTAGACAGCTAAGTAAACATTTCAATCGTAACTACGGGTTAAGTGTATAATAAATGTGGGATTTCTTTCTGAGGTGAGTTATATTTAGGTACTACGCACCTAGTAATAATTAATTACTTTTATTGAACACTAATTTTCGCTTTAAAACCTGAGATTTTGTAAATACAAGCGGGATTTGTTTTGTTAACGAATGACGCCAGGCCAATAGAGGCCGATAGCGTTTACGTGAATGGTCTAGCCTATCTTTCTCGCTCTAATATACGTATACTCTTTCTCTTTTTCATTGCCAATCTATTCTAACGTCAGCTTATGCTAAATCAATGATATATAATGTGTAAAGAAAACCCTGTCCAATCCAAGAGGGGCACATAGGTACCGTAATGACATTATTGAAAATATTAAAACACTAGCTGTGCCCCGCGGTTTCACCCGCGTATATCACGCGTCTGCGCCGCGTGACATGCGAACTTCGAGAGAGACATCAAGACGGACGGTTGCTGAATTGACAAAGATTTAAAAAGTGAAAAATGTTACTTAAATTATATGGTTAACGTAATTGGTGGTTATGCATGGTACAGGTACTGATATAGCCTTGAATACTAAGTGATTTATTTGGATATAAGGATTAATATCAAGGTACGAATAATGTGGCCTAGTTTGTACCGGCGTTACTATAGCATATTTTAACATGAATAAGTAGTTATTGTGACATAACTGTAATAGTTAGACATATGGTATCGCAGACTTTTTTGTAGATATTGATCTTCTATAAAACTCTACTACATCACTTTGCTCCATAGTCAATAGTTTCCACAGCGTACGCGATATAAGGATTTTTTTGGTATTTTTTCACACCTTGGGTTACATCAACGAAGTTTTCATACGGATCCCTAACTTTTTTGAAAATATTCTATCACCTATGTTCATTAGGGATAATATAGGATTCTAATGGTGAAATAATTTTTCAAATCGGTCCAGTAGTTTCGGACCCTATTCAATTCAAACAAACAAACAAACAAATCTTTTCTCTTTATAATATTAGTGTAGATCATAGTATGAATGAACATAAAAATGTTATTGTTATTTACAATAACATTTTTATGTTCTACTCCAATTTATTAAAACGTGGCAACACTGCCGTGGGCGACGTTATCTCATTTTTCCTTCTTTGAACTTGTGGAGGTATTCTTACCACCTCGTGCATGCATTGCCATTAAGTTTCCCCATTCAGTTTTATTTTAGTTTTTGTGGACAATTTTTTATTTATTCGCTGATACATCCTGATTTCGACTAAAGCGAATGATTTTATTAATATAGGAAATATTACATTCACTTATTACTCAATCAGCACATATCTATTATAAAGAATAAGTCGACGAAAACGTCAGTACATATGCAGAAAATAAAAAAGTAAGTACCTACGTAACTATTTTTTTATGTGTACAAGTAGGTAAGATATCTTCCAAATCCATAAAGATAATCATGTTAGTATCAATTTTAACGGTTTTAAAAACAAAATAAAAACAACGCTAACCTCAAATAAAGTAGTGCAGAAATTGATGTTAGTCCTATAAATAAACTAGGGGTTTCGAAAGTTTAACTTCAGTACGACAGTTAATATTTGAATTAGATATATTTTTATAACGAAAACGTTTTATTTAGTTCATGCTTTATATTTAGTCCGTATTTTAGAATAAGATCGAGTGCGTTCAAGCGCACTGTGAGAACCAGTAATATTTGTGAATACGGGTGTTAATATATTTGCCTTAAAAGAAATCAATGCATACGTTTTGTTTGCTTTTCATTTTCACCACTGCTTCTAGACTTTACGCGACATTTTAAAAAAAAATTACCACAACTGTTTTCTATTTTCCGTTATGTATATATTTCTGAATTCCTGATTTAGTGACCGGTCAACGTTACCATTTTACTTGGCCTAAAAAAATTGTCTTCTTTCGCTAAACTGCACCGATCATCAAGTTCTATCTTTAATAGGTTTTATTAACTACTTGCTTGCATATCATTGGCATAAATGTTTTATTCACCTTCCCGATGGCATGCGTAATGTAATTTATCGAAGTCATCGAGCGCATACGAAGGTGCGGTCCGCTCACATGCGACTATATGTGCAGCGATGTTGCCAGTGAAGGCGGATATGATAGCGGGCACTTCACGTCTGTGTCCGGGTGCAAGGCGCTCGTTTTTCTGCCGGATCAAGTGCCGGCCTCCAGCCAACCTTCCCGCTGCAACCTTCACGACCGCTCCAGCCCCCCATTCTGCCGCCGTCCCAGTCAAGGAGGAAACTAATGAAGACATCAAAGTGAGGAAAAAGCAGAACGAGAAGAAGTACTGCGTCGTACAATGCACTGGTAAGTTCGTAGTTTTAAGAGCTTATTTAGAAAAAATCATTTTAAGTCTTAAAATTAACATCAAAATATTTCAATATATAGCATAGATATAGTATAGTATAGATTGGCGATGGAGTGATTAGGGCGAGACCAATATCAAAATACACCAAGCTCTCCTGATCTGCCGATTTCCGCAAGCCGAAGTACTAAAAATCCTCTATGAAGATGAGAGCGTGCAGCTGGAGTAAAGCATGTACTCCAGCTACACGCTCACCAGCGCCTCTCTCTCCCTTTCACTTTTCTCTCGCGCCATCCCTACACCCACACTGCTGTCCGTCGCGTCGCGTCGGCTTTACGCCATCACCTTTGTATAAACCGAAAGACGCCATCACAGATGATCACAAAACAACGCGTTCATGTTATTATATGTACGACGCTCTCGCTTGTTTGTGCTTTAAAGTTAGTTTTGTAAATTAAAATTTGTGAGTTTATTACATATTGCAAAGATGAGTGATAGAAATAATATCTCAAAATTATATAAATAGAAAAAATATCTCAAATAGTTATTAAATTTACGTCAGAAACAATAAAAAACAGTCAGATTATTAATATCCCTCAAAATAATCGTCAGATTTTAAACTACCATAACTGGGACCTCAAGCTGAACATTCTGTATACTAATCTGTCACGCTCGTGTATTTCAATATGGCGATATTTTTTGAATTTTCAAAGTTCGCTACGTTTTAGTGGTTTGGCAATGATAAAATATATTCATATAATAAAAATTCTTATTTAACGCCGTTCAATGGCATTGAAATTGAAATGACCTTGACCGCTCAAGTGTAGCCACTCACTTCGTTAAAATTAAAGCAATAATTGTTGCGTTTATGGGCATTGACGTTTCCCGTTACTGTGGCCCCAGCATAAGACGTGCAGGAAGCCGATAGACGCAGGTGGCTTAGAAATGCTTAGAAATGTATTTTTGACTTAAGCAGTAAACACCTAATCTCTTCCTGTCCAGGCTACCTCAAGTCCTGGACACCGATGGAAATGGAGGGGGTAGGTGCCATTACCGGCGATGCCGTTGAAGAAGAAACAAGTAGCCTCTCCTGTCTCGTAGCTCTAGGACGTGCTTTAACCGACCTTACTCCCGTTCTCATTCAGTCAATGCCGACGCCGGCGCCGGCGCCTCCACCGTTTAGACGGCTCCAATACATTTCCAGGCATGCCACGGATGGCAAGTTCCTTTTTGTTGATCAGAGGTGAGTACATTTCTCTGTAAGGTGTAACTTTATTCCGTCTCTTTGTTTTTGACTAGATGTTAGTTGTTGATCTCCTATATGGTTTTCCCGGGACGTCAACATTTGAATATTTTTGTAGAAATCGTCTCAAAGCTATCCTGTTTCTTTCCCCGGGACTTAAGCTATCTCGATATCGAATTTCATGTAAATCGGTTCAGTGGTTTAAGCGTGAAGAGGTACGTACGCGGCGATGAGCGATGTTTTCCCCCACCTCACCCGCAGTACGCCTGAGCCCGACCGCCCTGCGCACACCGAACCGCACAATTATATATCGTCGTTACTTTTAAAATATTTGACCAAATTACGTAGTTTAAAAGACAAAGTTTATCTACTTTGAACATCAGAAGCGATTAAAGTATTTATTTTGATAAAATCCATTTGTTACTGCAAAATGTGCATTGGAAATAAAGTATCAAAATTTATTTTATTTTTGGTTAACTATTTTGATAATAATGGCTTACACATAAAAGATAGATATATACTGTCACGGACTTTTTTGTAGAACTATTTAGGAGAAACAATTCCACCATACATTATATTTGTGTAACTCCTACAGTTTTTGCACCGCACGCCAAAATAGCTCGCAGATGACAGATATTTCTGACTTACTTAACACTTATTGTTATATTTTGACCAATTTACACAATACCTATCTTTATTAATTTTTTTATTTATTACCGTATTAAAAGCATTACAAAAACTATCCTAAAAGTCGCATACAGAAAACCACTAAGGTTTGTGATGACGCGACCTGAGTCGACGTTATATTAAAATATAAATAATTTAGTAAAGTATAATTAATTTAGTTTGTAAAAGAAAACATTACAGCCTAATTGGGACCTGAGCAAACGCATATACGCTGTTTTAAGTAGTAACATTTTCTTTTTATGAATTACCCAAAAGTACATTTTAAGTTTTTGTAATGTTTTTTATATTTAAGTTATCGCGAATTCTGGGGTAGGTTGTTTATAAGTCGTGGAACAATGTAACTTGCCGTTCGTTCCCGTACATATATATTGTTTGCACGGCTCGTCTGCAGCTTGCGGCTGCTTACGGCGCGCGTACACACGGGGTGCTTAATTTCTAATTTTAAGTCTTCATTAAAAAGTGTTTTTAAAAGTAAGTATTTGACTTGCGTATGAACTGGTAGTATATTGCAGTGCTTAAAGAGCATACTATCGTCATCATGAAATTGACGTCGAATTTTGTCTGTTACAATGTTTTTAAGGATTCTTATCTGGAGGTTATATATTTTGTTTAAATAAGTATTAAATGTACGACCATAGCTACTAAACCATACTGTATATAAGATTCTGCCAGAGAGTTATATAACATCATCTTAACTGGGAACGGAATTCTGTTTTCAGTATTATAATATTAGCTAAAATTGTCTTAACTTGTTACAAACATACTCGATGTGGCTATGCCAAGTAAACTTACTATCGATCTGCATTCCGAGATATGTCTGGGTATTGACGAGTTCTATGGAGGGCAACTACAAGTGTTTTACAAGACGAGTGAAGGCAACTATGATTGTGAGCAACAATGTGCTTGGATAAAGTACACTTGATATAAGGAGACTTTATGTAACAGCTTGGTTTTAGTGGAGTTCAGAACCAATCCGGCATCATGACACCATTTTGCAAGCATATTAAAGTCAGACTGTAACAGGTCACATGCTATATCAGGATCTTTATCGGCGACTAGCAAACATGTGTCATCTGCAAACTGGTAGCATGAACAGTGATTTATGTAAAAGCGCATGTCGTTTACATATGACAGAAAATGGAGGGGGCTACACAGATCCTGTGCTGTGCCTTCAGTTACAGTCACCGGGTCGCTGTGTGTGTCATTTATTCACAGAGAATTTCCTATTTTAAGATAATTTGTACACCATCTCAGAAGAGGTCCCCGTATTCCACAATCGTCCAATTTAGTGATGATTTTTATGATAAAGAGTGTCGAATGCCCGTGAAAAGTCTATAAATAGGACGAGTACATGGTTTTATTATTTAGATACTCATTAATTTCATCTGTTAACTTCATCAAAGATCATTTGAACCCTTCCCAGCTTGAAAGCCAAACTGATTTTCATATTTTACATCATGCGTATTGTAGAATTCATAAATTTGTTCACACACATACTTTTCTACAATTTTGTTTATTAAAGATAATAAGGTGATTGGTCGATAGTTCAGGAAATCATCCCGTCTTCCTTTCTTGTATATTGGTCTAACACATCCTATCTTTAGTTCGTCAGGATAAATGCCAGTTTCAACACTTGTATTAATTAGGTTGGCAATGGCCGTGGCCCCTTCTGTGTCCATACATTTTATATCAGAAACCCCAATATTATCAGAGCCTGGTGCCTTTTTAGAGCTAAGTTTTTTGATTATTTTATTTACCTTGTCACGGTAGCTTTTGAAAGTATATACTAAATTATTTGGCCGAGAATACTTACTGGGACTTAACAAATTCGAGTTACAGGTTTGAATTATGTTTTTTACAGCGTTATCAAATCCTATCGCAAAGTTATTTACGATATCTTTGGTAGTCTGCCCTTCAAAGGCTTTTAATACCGCCGCATCCACTGATGATGTTACACGCCCAAGCATTTTGTTGATTATTTGATAAACTTTTCTTGTATTTTTGAAATTCTGTTGAATGTTTTGAATATAGTATCTATTTCGTTTATTCTCTAATACTTTATGAACTTTATTTCTTATTGTATTGTATTCTAATCTTAATTTTGAATCGAGTGGATTTCGTTTCCAAGAATGGAACAGTTTGTCACGTTTTTCGCATAATCGATTGACGTTATCATCGATCCATGGTAGTTTTAATTGATTAGTAGTATTTTGTTTGTTAAACTTAAGTTTAATAATATTCGTAGCTGCTTTTTTAGCATTTTGAAAAGATCGTTTAATGAAATTAAAATCTCAACAGGTGATTTCGTAGAGTTTGTTTGAAGCCATTTTACGTTTTTAATTCTTTGTAAAGGATATCATAATCAATGACTTGTTTAAAAACCTCCCGTGTGTCAACACTAACTGAATCGCCCATGCAAGCGAGCATGATTGCTCGGTGATCTGCCAGTGTAACATCTAACACCGCGGCGTACGGATTAAATGTGGGGAGACGTGCAAATATGTGGTCAATGCAGGACTTTGTGATAACATTTAGTTTTTTTTCTATCCTTGTGTAGTCAGATATTCCACACATTAATCCATACTCGCTGAGCATTTCTAGGTATGAGTCTGTAAGTGATGAGGCACTTTTCAGGTCAATATTGGTATCACCTTTCAAGATTAGATTTCTTTTACCGTAAAACGCGGACATACATTTGCTCAACTCCTTCACAAAATATACCTATTTGTTTTGGCGGCCTATACTGCATACAAAACTATATCTTGATTTGAGTTAAGTTTAATAGTACCTGTTATGTTTTCAAATGTTTTGTTTGCTGTTGTATTAAGGTGAATTTAAGGTAATTTTTGATGTATACAATAATGCCACCCCCTCTTTTATTAGACCGTAGTTGTGGGTACATGTTATAGCCCGTCAAGTTATATAGATTTACAATACTATTGGAAATACCAGCCTCTGTTACAACTATTATGTCTACAGGGAACATGCAGTTGTGAATGACTTGTTGTAATTTCGTAAAGTTTTTTATCATAGATCTTATGTTAACGTGCAAACAAGAAAAAATTTATATGACAGTTACTAGGTAGCTGTTTGAAAAACGAGTTTGTTGAAGAAACATTTGTTAATTGATTTATTTGTTCTGAGATACTATTACAACTGTTTTTAATTACGAGAGCTGTGATTTGAAAGTGAGTGACTAATTTAGAATCACGGAGCCTTCCGGCTGTTTTTGTATGCGATTAATATCATAAATAGATCGGATATAAAAGATTCTACTATTGCTAGTTTTCGAACACACACTTTTCCATCTTTGCACCATATAAATTGATAAGATTTACCTAGTTGGGATTTTGCGTATACAATAGTGTTATATTCAATTTCGTAAGTACTTCCTGAAGTATACACGGTTTTCGACGGAATCGTGGGGTTTTGGGTATTAGAGCTCCAGCTGTGAGTGTTCTTCTTTTGCTTACTTCAATCCATCGGCTACGGATAGCTTTATTCTTCATTTCGACGAGAATCAGGCCAGATTTATTTTTGATCCGGTAGGCGTGACGAGGATTGGATGTCATCTTTGTTTAATTCGAGTTTAACAGCTATCGTGGCAAGTACTTCTGGTATATCTTTTGAAGGTGTATCAGGTAAACCAGCTATTTCGAGTAGATGCAAGACTTTTTGTTCGTAATTATTCATCTCTTGTTCCATCGCAGATACTCTCAGTTCTAGATTTTATTTTTGTTAACTAGGTCTTGGTTTTGGTCTCCAAATCCTGATGGCACCATCCTGTTTTTATGGACTCCTCCATAGTAGAGATTTGATCACTCAAGAACTCCAGGAGGCCTCGAGGTGGCGTATCTCCTCCTTAAAGGTTTTTTAATCTCGCGACTTATATCTTGTACCAGCTTGCGTGTGTCAATAGGCTGTAGGTTGGACCCTACTGGATTCATCATCTCCATCGTCGTCCTCTGGAATCATGAATGAAGATCTTCTGAAAATATTTTTAAGCAGTCTTCACAGCTCCACTCAATGCCCGTAGAGTTGCGTAGCGTATTCAGCTGCTTGTTGGATAATTTAGAATAGGTGGCATCAGTGTGAACCATCTTATCACATCTGCTACACTCTAGGCCTGGGGCTTTCTTCGTGATATTTTTACACTTAGAACATTTTTAACACCATTGTGGGTAGAATTAGGATTTCGTTAGCAAACAGCGCGACCTTTCGCTACGATGTCACGAGTCGACTTAATTATAGCCTATGTGTTGTTCTGATGTATGAGCTATATTATTGTAAAGTTTCATTAAAATACATTCATTAGTTTTGCGTGGAAAAGTAAAATATCCATACATCCAGACATCCTCACAAACTTTCATGTTTATAATATTATTAGTAAAGATAGATAGATACTGTCGCGGACTTTTTGTAATACTATTTAGGAGATACAATTCCCTCATACATTATATTTGTCTAACTCTTACAGTTTTTGCACCGCACGCCAAAATAGCTCGCAGATGACAGATATTTCTGACTTACTTAACACTTATATTTTCACCAATTTACGTAATATCTTCATTAATTATAGCCTATGTGTTGTTCTGATGTATGAGCTATATTATTGTAAAGTTTCATTAAAATACATTCAGTAGTTTTTGGGTGGAAGAGTAACAAACATCCACATATCCATACATCCTCACAAAGTTTCACGCTTATAATATTATAGTAGGATATATTATATCACTAGCTGTTCCCCGCGACTTCGCCCGCGTGGATTTTATTACGATTGGATTTCATGGGTTTTCATTTTTTCGCGCGGAACTGTAATTATTTTCCTAAAATAAAAGCAGCCTAAGTTACTCCTTATAACATCAACTATCTGCCAGTGAAAGTTCCATCCAAATCGGTTCACAGGTTCTTGCGTGATGCGTTTTCAGACAGACGTCGCGTTAGAGTTTTATTATAGTATAGATCGAAGATAGATTCATTGATTTACTAAAGGTTTACATTGTAAGAACGCTAGAAGTTTAATTACGATATTAGACGATACATGTCTGTAATTAAAAAATTACCACTGCCCA
Source organism: Parnassius orleans (assembly GCA_029286625.1). Taxonomy (NCBI): domain Eukaryota; kingdom Metazoa; phylum Arthropoda; class Insecta; order Lepidoptera; family Papilionidae; genus Parnassius; species Parnassius orleans. Next base: position 8,548,842 of record JAGSMP010000022.1, on the reverse strand, counting down.
TTATTTCATTATTTAATCCCTTTGATCCAAGGCAACTTCTGATATTCCATCAATACATCTTCGGCCGTCGCGCCACATATCCATTTCAGCCTATAAAAGTTCACTGCTGAACATAGGCCTCGTCCACAGATTGCCCTAAACAGGGGATTTTGCCGTAGTTGCTATGCTTAGCGGGTTAGCAACCGCAGTTTTTTTTAATAATTTTGGTTATTATCAGGAAAGTGCTGCTGCCCATATCCTGTTTCAGTTGTCCTCTTTCGTCTCACCCACAGGACGATATGGGGTAATGGATATTACACCGCCACCACACCGTCACTACACCGACACTACACTTCTGATGCTACGAGTGACTCTGTAGTTACCTTTATTTAGAAGTTGTAGACAAGTTCAATTTTCTTTTTTCTTTTTAAAGAACGTTACCCCCACACTAGGATTTTCTCCTGTATCGCGGAGGCAGTTTACAAACACAAATTGCACGAGGGCAAACAAATACCTGCGGCCCCCAGCGCAACAACTCATTGCTAAGCCAATGCGCAACGGAGCCGTCAAATATCATAATCATCTTAATTTACAGGTTACGTTGTTTTAAATTTTCAGAGTGACACTAGCTCTCGGCTTTTTACCACAAGAGCTACTAGGCACAAGTCTTTACGAGTACGTGAGTGCGCCCGAATTGAGTGAAGTCGTTCGCACTCATAAGGCGGCCCTCCTGCGACAAGACTCCATGCACACCGCCCCATACAGTTTCAGAAGAAAAGATGGCACTTTAGCGCGGATCACTACGCATTTCAAGCCGTTCAGGTATATTTGAAAATAGATTTTTTATCATTATCCCATATTAATAAACTGCTGGAGATATGACCTTCTTTGTTGTAGGGAGAATTTGCGTTTAATGTCGCGCTTGGCAAGCGTATGATCGTAGTGGAGGGTTGGCAACCGCAGAACGCAGTTTGTTATTTTTATTCAGCTGTTATATCGAAAATTCTGCTGCCTGTGGCGGCGCTGTCGTCCTAAATAAAGCCTAAATCGCGCTATCAAAGTTCCGAATTAAAAACAGTATATATACAATAGCTCCGAACTACCACTCGGAGCGTTGGCCGCTCCCCGGGCAGAACACCTTGCCCGGCGGGAGATCTCCCCTTTTCCTTCTACGGCCACAGTGGTGACCCCGACGTGATATGAACACGCAACCAACAACCTTCGGAAAACTACAACTTCAAGCCTTCGTCATTATCCTCAAGAACCCCTACCATTCACTCCTAAGAATCGTCTTCTGCAGTCTTCAGCTCCTGCAAGCCAGTCCAGCTTGTCTTCATCTCGACTCACCGCAGATTTATAAGGCAGACTTCTGGTACTTGCTCCGGCACATCGTTCTCACCGGCATCACTTGCCAGTGCGTAGTATGGCATGCATTATACACCGGCATATCGTTCGAACCGGCGTCACTTGCCCTTACGCACACAGCATGCATTCCCCACCGGCATTAGGACACACCGGCAATCGGACTGCACTATCGACCTCCGGTCTGAGCAGGGGTGATGTGGCGGCGCTGTCGTCGCGCCACAAGCGAAAATACATCGAAGCCTAAATCGCGCTATCAAAGTTCCGGATTAAAAACAGTATATAAACAATGGCTCCGAACTGCCACTCGGAGCGTTGGCCGCTCCCCGGGTCGAACACCTTGCCCGGCGGGAGATCTCCCATTTTCCTTCCACCGGCCACAGTGGTGACCCTGACGTGATATGAACACGCAACCACAACAACTTTCGGAAAACTACAACTTCAAGCCTTCGTCATTATCCTCAAGAACCCTGCCATTCACTCCCAAGAATCGTCTTCTGCAGTCTTCAGCCCTGCAAGCCAGTCCAACTTGTCTTCATCTCGACTCACCGCAGATTTATAAGGCAGACTTCTGGTACTTGCTCCGGCACATCGTTCTCACCGGCATCACTTGCCAGTGCGTAGTATGGCATGCATTATACACCGGCATATCGATCGCACCGGCGTCACTTGCCCTTACGCACACAGCATGCATTCCCCACCGGCATTAAGGACACACCGGCAATCGGACTGCACTATCGACCTCCGGTCTGAGCAGGAGGGTGATGTGGCGGCGCTGTCGTCGCGCCTCAAGCGAAATACATCGAAGCCTAAATCGCGCTATCAAAGTTCCGAATTAAAAACAGTATATATACAATAGCTCCGAACTACCACTTGGAGCGTTGGCCGCTCCCCGGGCTCGCTCCCAGAACACCTTGCCCGGCGGGAGATCTCCCCTTTTCCTTCTACGGCCACATGCCTATAGATGGTTTAGTTTCCCTCTGTCGCCTCTTGTGGCAACCGTGGGATGATATGGGGTGGTGGATATTCTAACACCGCCACTACACGATTATACAAAATACTTAACTCAAATATATTTTCTCTATATAAAGAATTTTCCATTGAAAGAAAGTTCTTTGCACACATTATCAACCAATCTTTGAAAAGCACTACAATTGTTTCCAACACGCGAATGTCGTTTTGTAATTTATTTTGATATTGACGAGATATCTAGTTATGTCTTGTCAGTATATTTTTACTTGCCATCAAACAAAATAAAATATAAAAGAAATAAAATGACATTGACGGGGTTTAATTGTTACTCTGTGTCTTAGCACCGACTTGAGAAAGTTATCATGTGGACGTTATTTTAATGTTTTTAGTTCACTAAAGTTGGCTTTTACATTTTATTAAAAAAATTTTTTTTATATTGCCAATACAAAGCTTGTAAAAAGTTTGGTTTTTGTTATAATTAATTTAGTGTGCCGGATTTCATTACTTACTTTTCGTAGTCTATTGTCGACGCTAATAAAATATAATATGTATCAATTTCAGGAATCCGTGGACGAAAGACGTGGAATACCTCGTAGCGAACAACACTGTGTTGACGGAGTCGTATGCACCTCCACAGCACGAGACCCACGCCACCTACGATATATTCAAACAGCAAAGTGAGTTATTGCTAAACTCACGAAATCAGATATGATATATATATCCTAACCAGCTTTCCACGGTTTTAACCCTTCGCTTCATATACACTCACACACGCACGCATCTATGCACGCACTCACGCATCCACCCACGTACGCATGCACGTACGCACTGACGAACGCACGTACGCACGCACGCACGTAGCATACACATTGTACAGTTCACTGTAGAACCTAACACCTTACCTAGCTATTTAACATATTATGCACCATATTTAGCAGTTAAAATATACCGCGACGCGCGGTCAAATTAATTCACGTTGTGTAAGCAAATGAACCACCCGTACGCAAATCATCATATCATCAGTATTATTAATGCCATTGAACCATTGATTTTCTAATAAAGTGCTGTTGTAAATTAATTTTCAATCTATTATTAATAAATTATATTATCATAATCGGTGTTTGGTGTAAACTTTATCATATATTTACCACTTGAAGCATTAAAATAACTAAGATTTTATTTTTAAGGAGAGAGTAACAGAGTATCAATAGACAATAGACGGCTTTACAATAGTTTTATATAACTGGAAACCTGCGGTGCTTCTATTGCCGTTTCTTCTCCCGTCAAATATGCCTCATTTTGAAACGATAAGGTTATTCTTTTTAATTTATAAGAAAATCGCGCAACTCGAGCAATACAAAATGTTCATTGACTAATTCCATCCAACAAAATATTATACTGCTCATAGCTTAATTATTGCAGGGCAAACCCACTTCTCAGAGATTAATATTAAACCAAGTAGCTTAACACTATGTAAAAACCCCTTAGCGCTAAGTAATCTAATATAATCGTAATATGTATATACAATTTACAGTCTGAAGACGGCATCTTGTCACTTAAATAAAATTAACTGTTTAACTTTAGAAAGTTAAGTTAATTATAAGGGATATACCGATTTAATGTATTGACGTTTCACAAAATTGCGTTGATGGCGAGTTAGATTTATTGTTATAGTTGTAAATTGTTAATTAGAAGGCAAAGGTAACTTAGAGTGATACATCTTTGTCATATAATTTTACGTTGTTTTTCGGTTTTATTTTATTTTCTTTGCGTTTATTTTTTGCTGTGTTTTTTTGTACTTTGTTGGATTTTTTTTATTATATCACTTATATTACTCACCGGTTGTTTTATTTTCACTTCATTATGTTATATAATATATTACACGTATTATATATTATTAACATCTTAAAAAATACTGCTATCCGTTAATTATATTAAGCAAAATTGTTATCTGATTAGCTTGTTGTAACAAATAGTTAAACTCATATTATCTACCAAATTTGGTGGGTCACTTTATTTACTTGACGACATTCGGTAACAAATTACATCTAATATAAAAGAGCAACAAGTGGTAAAATTAAAAATATTGTGCAACCGACTTTAATATAACAACTTTGATTGAAATGAAGGTGTATCGTGGTATACTGAACATATCTGCTTATCCCTTTAGAGGGTACAGGCGTGATGTTATGTTGTGTGATTGCGTAAACAAAACATAGACATGAGATAGCAGCAATCACAGTTGATTTGCTGGCATTTATTGGAGAGTTCCGTTGTCTGTCTCCAAAACTCGTCATCAGACCTTTACTAAATTTAAATGGGATTATATCGGAATCAACCTCTTTCGAACAAAAAAGAATTTTGCCAAATCCGTTATAAATGACGGAGTTATGCCCGAAAAGACATAAAAAAAGTATAAACATCCGAATTGAGGACCTCCTTTTTTTTAAATTAGTTAAAAAAAATATACTATTCAATTAATTATCTTAACAATCTCGTAACAGTCTTCTCACAGAATAATTACATGTAGCAACTCGCGTGATATCTATCAACTATTCACCTAAGGCTATACAAATTACTCACCGACTAATTGCTAACAAAATAATATACTATCCACCAGGCACGGAAAACAAACCAGTAGCCAATACCACCAACCAATTTGACATTCCGATCAATAAACACTAACAAAACCGTGGAGCGGGCATCGATCGCGGGGCGAACGTGTAACGTTTGTTCGCAGATGACGCAGGTACGTGCGCGTACGCGTGTGACGTCACTGGTGCGCTTTCAGAGGGCGACGCGGACATGCAGCGGCTGATCGATTCGCAGGTCGAGTCGCACAAGATCGGCAACGAGATCGCCGAGGAGGCGCTTCGTCGACCCTCGACCGATTTCTCGCCCGATCTGTCGGCGGATTTGTTGCAGGACACCGAGTACAATCAACAGGTGTGTGCGTACATCACATTTCAGACCGCGATCGGGTGACTTTACGTTAGAGGTGGGTCGTTGATTCTAAATTTATCAAAATTGATTTCTTTAACTACTTTTACACTAACTACAAATAACCCGAATATTGTACTGATTTTCCGTTTTCTTGATTGAACGAATTCTGTACATTTCGTTTCGTTGTCCTAGGTGAGCGATAAAAATGACATTGCAACGCGACACAATGAGATAGGTACTTGTGCGGGATAGAATAGAATAGATTTTTTTAATGCAATATAGATCATATGTATGTAATTCTTATTGAGTCATTTTTGAATTTTCCACTGGTTAGAAAAAAAACCTCTGTCCTGGGAAGAATCAGCAAGAAACCCCGCGGGATATTTTTTTAAGTAAATTTTAAAATATGAAAGGTTGTACAAACTATTTACATACTTTATTTTAGAAACAGCTTGAAAGCGACCACCACATTCCTAGGGGTTATTATCAACCACGTATTCATTTATATTATAATAACTCTTTTTATACAGTTTTGTTTGATAAAATATTTAAACTTGGTAATAGAGAGACCTTGTATATTTTATGGAACTTTGTTGTAATAGCGTATACATTGCCCCAAGAATGAATTACAGAGTCGAGAAACTGCTATCACTAGCTTGTGTTTGTTCCTAGTGTTTACAGAGTGAGTACTTTTTTTTACTAAAAACTATCATTGTTTTTGTGAACATACATAAAATTTTCGCAAAATCCTATGAGTCATTATGCTATGGAAATAACTGAAATAAACTAATCTAGCTGTCTTGACACTAATGACACCTCTAATCTTTTTTACAGCATAAACTGTAGAGCTTATTCTGCTTGCTAGTTTGGATATATTGGGGGCTCCTGTGTTCACAATGTCTCATGGTGAACACAGTCGAAGGCCTTGGAAAGGTCACAAAATATACCCAAAGCATCCTCTGTATTCTCCCATGCACAAAAAATATGTTTAATAAGCTCAACTCCGGTGTCAGTTGTTAACTTGAAAAACCAAATTGATTTTTATGAACCAATTTATTCACATTAAAAACACTTAACATGTGATCTAAAATTATTTTTTCAAAAATTTTACTAAATTTTGGTAGTACAGAAATTGGTCTAAAAATCGAAATTGGCGGGGTCTACTACATTTGAATAAGATTGAAAGGTATGACTTTACTATATTTCATTAAATCAGGAAACACGCCAGATTCGACGCTTGTATTAAAAATAGTGGCTAGATAAGGTGCTGCTACTTTACTGTATTATAGATGCAATAACTTTAACGGAAATCCCCCATAAGTCTGCCGTTTTCTTAACATCAATAGTTTTAAAATATTTAACGATATGTTTTGGCAATACTCTATGGAATTTAAAAGTATTTGAACAACACTTATACAGCCTTTACATTTTGTCAAAGCAAATGGTACTCAATATCAAATAATATTTATTGCATCTATACCTACTTATTTATTTACACTTGGTAATAGGTTTGCAAAAGTAGTGTAGTTTTGATTGCAAGTGTGATGGCGCGTTGCAATGTATCTCTCTTCGCTTACCTTGGACAATGGGTATATTTAAATCGCTAATTTGTTAATTAATGCTTACTTAACTCTTTAATTTCCATGCCTATGTTTATCAAAAAAATAATACTATCTGTTACTATATGGTACAGATACATTTAGTATAGACCAAAAAAAATTATAAAAATAAAACAACTACCCCCACTTATTTTTTATAGGGGTGTCACGTACAGGTGACACTGGGCATTATTTAAACAGCTCATAACGTTAAAGTTTTCACTTTCTTTCTGTAGGAATAAAACATCCGTCTTTATAAAATAAATATTTATTAACATATAACAAAGAAGCGTTTTATTACCATGGAACATATACTAGAACTTTAGATGCAAACCGATATTGTACTTGGCGCACATTTTTCGCGTACGTTGATGACAATATCCACATCGCCGCTGCGAACAGACAACTTCTAAATGGCAATACCTGCAGACCTCACCTCACCAGGCACTCTAATCTAGACTGAAACTCCACAGGCATAATCACGGGTTGGAGGCTCATCATATTTTTGCAGATAGATAGTAGCAACCTTTCTGCGAAAATGACAGTCCAGTTATTTTGGCAAGCAGCGTCTATACTAAAAGCAAACAGTATACCACCACTTTTTTCCACAAAAACCTACCCTCATGTTGTCAACAAAATTTCGTCAAAATGGTTTACTCTACCCATATACGAGTACTTGTTACATCTTGATAATCAATGGACAATCCACTCTAATTTTCAATCACTTGTTATTTACAACTTCAATATGATCAACTTTTGTGACAAGACACAATCCATGGTAGTTAGATGTGATGGTTATGATACTGTGTCATGCCATTTAGCTGCAATAATTTCCTAACATTTTGCTCTCACAAATATTTTAGTAATGGTAAGTCAGTAAAAAAGTTTTACTGTCCTAATTCTTTTGGTAATCTGGAGTGGAGTACAAGAATAACCGCAGCTCCTTGGCCCATATCTGATTGCATCTTGAGGGCATTCATCTCCTCCTGTAAGTGTATAAAAACTTCTTAGTTACACTCTTCTTGACCACAAGTAGTAAAAAGAGCGTTGGTGTACCATCTTTTTATAGGATTTTCTTTTTTATATTTTTTTTCTGGTGTAGAAACCTTGACTTCTTTTTCTTCTACTTCCTGGTCATTTACACAATTTTCCTCAGACCCAGAAGGTCTACTTTGTAGTTCTACTTGAGACCGAAGCACACACTTACAACTAGGAAGATAAAGAATATTTGCCTTGTTTTCATCCCCATTATTTTCCTCAGTTACCATACCATCATTAGGTGGAAATAAAATAATGTTCCCTGGGTCCTCCCCGGCTTGAAACTCCTCGGCAATCTCATCTAACGCCAACCCGTAAAACGTAAACATGCTCTAAAATACCAACAACCACTGCAAAACAATCCAAAAGAAACCAATAGTTGTGATAATAAATAGTCACTCACAGGTGAGACGTCATATTTTGAGCGTCATAAATTTTAAATTGCATTAATATTATAGCCAATATATTCATTTATCACGTGCAATAAGAAAAATAACAATACTTACGATGTGGACATTTTTATCTCAGCTTATATTGCAAGAAATCACACTTAATCAGAAAACTTCAAATACGCGCGAATGAACTGAATGAATTTGAATAATGACGTTTAGTTAGTATTGAAATAAAATAATAATAAATTTAATGACTAATTATCTTTGTAGTAATAATACAAAAAAAATCTTATGGTAGAAAAAACATGTTAAACATCTGTCACCTACAGGTGACACTGGGAATTGAAGAGTTAAATCAACTAATCCGTCGACAATGTATAAAGTCGGTACTAATCTTCAAGTTTTGATACTTGTAGCGGGGGCCTGTTTGCTTAGATTAATTTTCTAATCATACGTCAACGAGGTTACACCAATCACTGACTACCTCATATCAATAAACAGACCCACAAACTGTCTACAGCGACAAAATAGTCAGGTTTCGCGATTCGCCGTCTATTACACGCGATTGGCGAATTTTTAGGCTCGAACGGGGAGAGTAGCCAAAAGGTAAAATAACAGCTGAAAGTAACTCAGGTGTGTGTTCAGGACTTTTTCAGTATGTCTTTGTAAACTTCTCGCGATCTAGAAATTATTGGAATACACGCGTGTAAACTTCGCTTGCGCGCTACTGAAGAGACTTCAGTTGGAACTTTATTTCTCTGACGTGCAGGTTTCCTCGACTGATTGTTAAATCGATAGTTAATAACAGTAATTTCATTGCTTGCGTACTGTGAAACAAACACAATTAAGACTAAATATTTTCTAATTTGATACAGCAAATAATAAGTTTGAACATTTTCGTAGCAGACACCGCTCGTTGATAACATCCTTGACGTGGATATGGGCAACTACACTCAAATCCGCAACAATGTACAACTCAGTGCCGCAGGTGTGGAGAACTCTTCACCGCCAACCGTTGCCAGCGATGGTTTTCCTCCTACGACATCTGCCCCCGCTTCCCCGTCTGTCCCCTCGGTAGGCGTCGATGGAAACGGAGAGGCTGCAATGGCCGTTATAATGAGCCTTTTAGAAGCCGATGCTGGTCTTGGTCCAGTCCATTTCTCTGGCCCGCCTTGGCCTCTACAATAAACAAATTTCTTATAATGAACAGTACGGTGGTATAAGTGAGAATACAGTGCAATTTTAGTTTTTATAAATAAGTAATAAGTTTTTTGGTCTCATACCCTGAACTACAATGATGGCAAACTGTTGTAACTCACCTTTGTTTGTAACCTTTTGAATCTGTATTGTTGTATTATTAACACATGAATAAAATAGGATATTAAAAAAATACGATTCTGTATTTCGATTTTTGTTGTAATAAATATTTCGGCATTTTATTACAATATTTTAAATGACGTAGGTAGTCAGTTTTGTTACCACCGAGTTAAATGACATTTACACTTTGATCACATACAGAGAAGTTTGGTCATTTTGGTTCTGTTATTATTATTATCTATTATTATCATAAACACGTTAATATTTACAATTTTTATTAAGTAAGTCGATTTTAACTATTCTTAGCTTAAGCATCAACATAAATTATTTTCATAATCACTGGCGTTTTTGTCGTAACTTTATACTATAACTATATATAGTTACTATTCCCTAACCTACTATGTCAAATTTGAAATGCATTTTTGCTACAAATATCGTAGTAAAATTCTTCTTAACTATATACGCACGTCGAAAATATCTGTTGTGTTGGTAACGTCGCATGCACAAGAACGCACTTTACGCACTTAAGGCTGATATTATCCTAGTGCATTTGAAGAGTATTTAAGTAGCACTCGAATGCGAGTAGTTTAGTAATTTTTTGTCTTGTAAACGTTTACACTTGTTCCAGTACAGTGTGATTTTATCACCAGACAGACAACGGTAGGAAATACGCGCAATTCCACGCAAAATAATGATGGAACAAATAAATAAACAATTTATAAGTAATAAATAAACCAAACAAAAGAAATAAAACAGGGCAGGCAGGCGTGTGGTTGGCAAGCGTGCCAAATATGGTGAAATCCCCCATTAGGCAATCTATGAGGGAGTCCTATGTTCAGCAGTGGACTTTATTGGCTTTAATGGATGAAATGGATGGCTGAAATAAACCTAAAAAAATTACAAAAAAAGAAGAATTGGCTGTTGAAGGCCGGCGAGAGGAACGGGATTCTATTAGTGAATAACTGTTCCTAAGCTACACCAAGTAGTAACAAGTAAAATGACGTAATGGTGCGGGCATGAGGAGGGTGTAACAAGAAACAAAAATTCAGCATTTAATAAAAGTTAAAACCTACGTCCTAGAACTAGAAATAATTAAATTATATCCTCTTGATTGCTTCTTTAGTCGGTGATTACCTCGACTACAGATGCAATGATGTGGAAATTATTTTATACTTACCCGACCGCGGAGGGAGGGTTATGTTTATCAGTGTGTATGTTTGTTCCTTTGTGGCGCTCTAGAGACCAAACGCGTGGGCCGATTTTGATGATTTTTACGTCAATCGATTTGTCTTAATCGTGTGAGTGTCACTGAAGACATAACAGTAATCAAAATTCAACATGGCGACAACCAGACGCCATATTGATAAAAAGGAAAAAAAAATTAAGCCGACGACCTATGTTAAGTGGGGTAACTCATTGATTAGATCTTTGAAAATCATATTTAGGTTTCTCTAGTCATTTTTCATTTTGAAAGGATCTACAGAGTTATTTTGCAATAACCGGCCAAATTTCCAGAGAAGGTTCAGAATAAGTAATATAGGCAAATGGTGAAGAAAAATGAATTAAAAATATCTCAAAAATTCTGTCCTTTTTATCTTTTAAATTCAAAATGCGTGGTAATTCATTATTTTAACTGATTTTACTACGCACGCACACTTTCAAAAGGGTCGATCGGTAGGCAAAAACGTTGTTGCCCATAAATCACATTCAATTTGGGATCACAACAAATAATTTCAAATAAAAGTAGAAGCCTTATTTACTCGTATTTTCAAAAACTGCAATAATGGTATATTATTATTTATATATTTGAACTTAAGTTTAAAATTTGGCTACTCTTTGAGAAATAACCCTGTATAACGATTTGAAGTTGGATAGCCGCCAGTCTCGCTTAAATTTACAAAACTTATAATAAAGCTGTGGTAAAGTTCTTATATAATCGTAAACGATTATATAAGAACTTATAAAATCGTAAATGATTATATAAGAACTTTACCACAGCCCATTATAATAGGTACGTATTATTAGTAATTTTTTTACGCAGTCGGGTTTTAAAACAATATTAACCTTGCTTGTTTTTTGTTCTTTGAGGTCGGTTTTTAATTTTTATTAAAAGTTTAATTTTTGAGCGGACTAAGGATGTAACTACTAGAATGTATGAATAATTACAGTTATAAAGGTGCGTAAAAGAACACATTGTTGACATAAAATATCGACGCTCTATGAAGTCTGATCTTGATTAGAATATCCTCACAGTTATTGATTAGCTAAAAACCATGCCAAAGGACCTACTGCTGTTACTCAATTTTGAGATTCTGTGTGGTTAATAAATTTATACATTAACTGCTCATTCCATAGGGAATTCCATTGGGAGATATTTTTTAAATAATTTCAATGGGACCATCTATCAGGTATAGCCTATTACACAATTCGCGAAGATATTGCGTAACTTAAAAAAAAGGGAAAACACAGTCGAATTGAAATCCGTTTTTAAGTTGGCGGAAAATATAAAATGATGCAATTTGATTTTAGTAGAAAGGCGAATAGAATACCACGTTTCTACTAATTTACTTCAATAACGCACTCTTCTAATGTCTAAGATAATATAAGCCTTAACGTAAAAATCCTTTCAGTTTCGTCAGTTCGTCACATGTGCACGGATATTTTTGATGACTTTTATATCAACAAGACCAATACACATAATACGAGTATATAAAATTTCCTACGGAAAGTACTATTTATAAGGCTATAATTCATTTATAATTGATATTGTCAGTAATTCGCTATAATAATATACGTATTTTACAACAAAATGAAACTTCGATTCACTCTTTTTGATTATTATTCAAAGTCATAAAGACTATAATGGTATAAGTAAAAATGTTATAATTCAAATGTAATAAAAATATTGACAATAATTATGATGAGAAAAAAACTTGTTTAGAAACTTGTTTGCCAAACCATTTGATTACGAACTTAAAATTTAAAACGTGGGGTAATTTCTAAATACCCTTATTGTACACGCAAAACTTAAATGCGTTCGAGTGAAGCCGTCAGCCGTCACCGTTACGTGGGTGAAGGCTCAAACAAAATATTTTCCAAAAAAATTATAAACATTATAAATTGTTTATCTTGTTTACACGTGTAGCGATAATGATGAGTGAAAATTGAAAAATCTCAGTTCTCAGTTGTATTCGAATTCCGCCCACACCACAACCTATTCTTTAAAATGAAGTTCTGCGCAGTAATACTCACTTCAAAGACGCATTTAAGTTTTGCACGTACTAATTCTTCCAAGTCAAAAGTTTAAAATTCAAAATACTTTTCTATTTATTATATTAACTAATTAATTGGCATTAACTTACTCAAAGAAAACTTTTAAAATAATTGTTATTTTAGAAAAGGATACTGCAGCTGCAAGTATAAATTATTGAAAACTTGATTAGATTTGATCTAATTAGCTCGTTTGATCGATGTGATATTTTTTGCGGTGCTGACACCTGACAGTGGACGTTTTGATCTATAATCATATCAAATCTCATTTCCTTTGAAAAAAAGCGCTGTTTCATTTTTTCGCATTATTCATTTAATAGCTTTAATTTATTTTATGGTTAGTTACCCATTATGTGTAAAATAATGGAATATCTCTATTATCTTAGTTACTTTGCTACTAATTTGTGAATAGTTTTTCATTTGTAATTAAGGTTGTTGTGTTATGTTTAGTATAATTATGATTTGTGTAATATCCTTTTATTTTTTATAAATAAGGATGCCTTATTTATAAAAAATAAATATGTAAATATTTTATTTTAATATTATATTCGATCATTAACCGAATTTTTATGGGTGTTTGAAAAGAGGTTAAAAGGACCGCCGTCGATAAAGTTTCGTAATATAAAAGATAAACACATTTTAAATCTTGACCAGTGTATACCAATACAAACTATTTGAATTTCTTTAACATTTATAATTGGACGTAGTTAAGGGAGTATACATCAAATTAACAAAAAAAAAACGATTTGGCGCCAGATGGTTAACGGCTTTGAATACGATTGCATAGCTTGTGTACCTATTTCTATTAATGAATACCTTGAAATGTTGTAGTTCAAGGAAATATGAATTTGTTATTATCACTTTGATGTGTATTAAATATATTAATTTCGAATAGGTCGAAGTAAAGAAATCGCCGTACTATGTCTGACTGTTTTAGCACTTAAAAATAAATGATAATTCGTGTACTTTTTTCACATTATCGACTAGTCGCTTTCTCTAATAAACGTTACAATTATTTAAAAAATGACTTGTCGAATTCTACAGTAAAATAAATAATAGTAAAGTAAATATTGCTTAAAGATACTAAAAAAATGTAAAATTAACTACTTACGGATAGCAGTTTTTCTGACAAATTGTCTGTCAATTAAATTTTTTTATTGAACAGAAATATGTAAAAATGTATTACAATTTTTTTTTAATTTTCCACCATGACATTATTGTATTTTTTAAAATTTTATTGAATAAAAGGTGAAAATGTAAAATGTAAATCGTAATTACAAATTGTAACTTTTATTAGATATAGCCCTAAGTATTTCAGTTCCATTCAAATAAGAATTTATGTGTAGAGGTAATTAGTGGTGTTGTATTTCTTAAATGTGCAAAGCAAATGTTGTGAAGTCTCCTACCTCTATCGCTTTTCAAATGTTTCCGTTTTCTTTGATAAGAGTACCAATTTATAAGGAAATCTTACTACGATTTAACGTACAATTATCAACATTTCTGTAACACACTTTTATCTGTAGCAACATTGTTTCACTGTCACATGCGAAGTATTGGAAACAGCGGGGGGAAATGGTTAAAGGCTGATTTACACAGTGTCAGTAATGCTGGCGCCGAAGACTGACTCGCACTGATTACATGCAGTTAGTAGTTGTGATAACTTCTTCAGGGTGTACGCACGTTATTGAAGTGAGTGGGCAAAAATGAATTCACGGAAACAGCAGAATTTACAACAATTGAAATATTGAGAAAATATTCCTATCTGCTGTTGAAAGAGTTGACGAAAATGTTAGAAGAGATATTTAAAAAGAAACGAATTTGGATAAGAAAATGGATAGACGACAGAAAAGAAACCCGTTCCGCTTTGTTGTTGACGTGTCGTCACCCTACAATGCAGCGCCAGCGACTGACCAAGTACTGACTAGGTTGTTTAGACAAGGTTAATACCGCTGGCGCGGGTGGCGAAGGGAGTGGACTGACTTCAAAATATTCAAGCAGGAATATTGAAGTCAGCACTGGCGCGACAGCGCTGTACTGACTCCAAATCAATTTACACTATGTCAGTATCGGGTCAGCACCGACTTGCCTGGAATTTGGAGCCAGTTACTAATTGTAATGCCATGTGTAAATCAGCCATAACTATTAGTTTCTTTTTATAGGGAATTTTGAGGTGTTATTGCACATGACAGTGACGCGTAATAAAAATGTTCTGTAATCATAGGTATCTACCATTTACTATAATAGTGTTGTTAGAAAAACTACTAAAGTGTATAACCGTATTATATCACAGATATTTTGCTAATAAATTCTATAGCGAATACACGTAGAAAAAAATCTCATTTAACAAAAACCTCTAAGGTAATAAATATTGTATTGCATCTATAATAATGATTTGTTGTCAAAACTATTATAATATAAGCAACATACAAAAATACTCAAAAGTGCAATAAGTCTTGATAGAATTTACTTGGTTTTTAAAGTCCATATAACTTACTTGCTCAGCTTTTTAGATTTTGTAAAAATCTTTACATACACATCTGAATAGACTACGTGTGAGCTCTTATAGAATACAGTCTAAGCATAGAATATGATTAGTCAAGACAAACTGTGTACAGAAGTCTTTATATAGGTGTACTTTTGTAAATTTGTTCGCCCTGTACAACTGTTACTATATTTTGATATTTTTTTCTATATTCTATTTTGTTGTATTATTTACAAAGATATTTATTGTAATGTGGATATGTTAAACAGATTGAACGCTGAAACGGGTGTGTTTCAATGATTTCTGAACAAATGTATATAAAAGTAGTGGTAATTTTATGGCATAATGAGGAGCGCAGTGGTAGATGCAAGGGTTCACCGGATTCCAATGTAGGGAGGAGTCATTACTTAGTTTTATGTCGGATAAACGTGTTTGTTCTGAGGTTAGAGACATCGAACATCTGTGGCTACTACTTGGTTACAGCGTATAAGAATAGACAGATTACAAGATGAAGACGTGAAAGAGAAACGTCAAATGAAATTGAAAGAAAGAGTTTCTGATTAGGACGAATGGTGTATGTAAGATTCCGACTTGGAGACTGTGTGGGATATAGTTAATGAATGACTAAAGTAATACTACATTATGGTAGGATAACGAGGTACGAATGGCACTTGAAGCAAGGAAGATATAATTCGCGATACCATCCATACCATCTGGACGATTGGCGGTCTAACACTGTGCCATTTACCAGAAGTTTCTTCATCGCACAACTTCTTTGTAGAATCGGCTACTACCAGCGATTTTTCCGGACCGATTTGACTTAAGGACCTTCAAGAAAAGAGCCTAATCAATTTTAAAAGGCCGACATCGCACCTGCAATGCTCTTGTATTGCAGTTGTCCATGGGCGGTGGTAGTCATTTACCATCAGTTGAGCCGGTTGCTCGTTTGCATCTCTTCTATAAAAAAGGAAGAGAGCATGGTTAAATATACTAGAGGTTATAACTTTAACAGCTTTAGCCGCTCATATATCAAGATTACCAGCGCCTCCACGGACTGGTTTGGCATCCATAAAGGTTTCAAACAGGGTCATGTGGCTTCCTTGTCGCAGTTTTATATGAATATGGATAGATATTTGAAAACTTCGAATGTATGTTAAGAATGGGTTAGTTACCTACCCCTTAAATGCCTCTTGTACGCCGACGATCAAGTCATACTTGTGTCGTCGGCGGACTAGTTGCAATAGATTTACATTAATGAACGTAGCATTAAAAGAAAATGGAACGAAATTGAACACAGGTAAGATGAAACTGACAGTATTGAAAGAGAAGAAAATTTAACGATATGTGGTATAAGAATAGAAGGGGAGTTGGTTGAGCAAGTGAATGAGTTTGTGTATTTAGGATGACCGGCAGGGATTGTAGACATGAATAGGATGTAGATCGAAGAGCGAAAGCAGGACGTAGAGTGAGTGGGACCCTTTATTATGTGATACAAGAATAGAAGGGGAGTTCGTTGAGCAAGTGAATGAGTATGTGTATTTAGGATGATCGACAGGGATGGCAGATATGAATAGGATGTTGATCGAAAAGCGAAAGCAGGACGTAGAGTGAGGACTCTTTATTATGGGAAGTCAGAATGTGTAAAAAAGGCACGGTAATACACAATGCTGATTGCTAGTCTCTAAGTGTATGATAGTGAAAGTTGGGCGTGGCAGAAGATGCATGAGCTGAAAATTAATGCTGCACAAATGAGGTCATAAGAAAAGTATATTAGGGGGTGCTTTGAATGATAGGGTGACAAATTATGTGATAAGAAAAAATGTGGTTTGCAAGTTGTGGTCAGTATTAATAAAAGAATTCTTCGCTGGTTTGGACACGTAGAAAGAATAAATGAGAAAGAAGTGACAAAGCAAATTTATGTTGCAGAATTGAATGACAGAGTAGGCAAGGGTAGTCCTCGTCCTATGTGAAAGTGAACCATCACCATAGTTCACCATGTCACTATGGTTTTTTAATTTGAATTGGCAATATAATGACGATGGGCCAAATAAAAGCACCTTTAACCGACGTCCTACCGACCGACGGAATCAATGGAAATTCATTCGTTAATGATGACTGAAAACTGTTTCATTCTCCACAAAGTACTGTGATGTTATAGGTTACCTATTATATTTATTACATATAATATATTAGTTTTTTTTATATTTACCTTTCTTTATAAACATGTTCCTGTTATGAAATTCACCATGGTTTTTTGATTTGACAGACATCATAGCTTCTATAGATTTAATATAGAGCAGCAGGATTGCAATAGTTACTATACATAAGTCAATTTTCTCGATATGTACCTACTGCATGCCGATACTGAACATTTCTTCGGCAAATATATTTCAGATGCGAAACTGATCACATCCTAATGTTTTAAGGTACAGAGCGAGTGAAAATAATAAAGTTATATTGTCGATAATTCTTCGTTAATTCAACATTTACTTTAATAAGATTATGTTTTGTAAATGGTGTTTTATTTTGCTAAGCGTTTCTATCATACGCATGTATTTTTATCTTAGCAAAGCGAGAGTATACTGTTGTTTTTGCGAATGTTATGTATTGCTATGAATCTGTAATTCACGAATGTAACAACGTAGTCTACTTCTTAATCGATTTAGTGTTAATTAAATAAATGTTCATAAATGCACACAACTAGTATTTTATTTAAGTTGAAAAGAGTTTTAAATAACTGTGTTATTTACACAATTTTAATAAGTATACAATCTACCCCTTTATTTGTGTAAACGGGTAAGTAAGTATTAAGGTTTTTTGATTTTGACATTTGTTATGTAAAATATTTTACACAATAAACTGGTAGGTATGTTCGGTTAGTGAAGGATGGAAAAAGAAAGTCGCTTATTTTTTAATATGTTTATTGATTTTTATTAAAACATCTACTTAATTTTCTTATGCACCGTGTATATAAAATTGATTTTTTATTGCTAAGCGTTGCTTGCGAAATCTTTGATCTACTAAAAATGCTAAGTTGAAACAGTTTGAACTGCGTGAAGGCTTTGTACAATGCGAGAGTTGTAACAAGGAAAATAAATGCAATCGAAACTTTTTGTATCAGTGCAGCGGTCTATTATTAGCCACGGTTTCGAGATGTTAAAGCTACTTCTAAGTATGTATTTTTAATCCATGATGTCACCATATTGGTTGGTGGTGGGGGGCGCTGGTGCGGGTGAAGGCAGAGGCTGCCTCGCCCTGGTTACTTGTGGACCTGCGTTCGGATCGATTCTGAAAGAAAATGGTTAATATATTATAGTATCAAGTACACACTTTTCTCAATCGCAGAACCAATACCCTCACTCTGGTTGGTGTTGCTCTCTTTTTTTATAGAATAAGAGTGACAAATGAACACACAATACACCTAATGGTGGGTCTACGCTGTGGCCCATAGACATATACATCTATCCTGGATTAAGAATCAAAATGCAGATGCGTTGTCACCCCTAAGGACTAAGATGGAATGCCTCGTTACCAGTAAAAAGGGTCTCTATCACCCACCATTCTGTGGAATTGTGGTCGCCGTTAACGAATGGATTTACCACCACCACGTCGGTGAACCAAAGCCAGAGGCTCGTTCGTTAATTAGCAATTGCACCGCGTGCTTAAGTTGGTATTTAAGAAAATGAAATAAATTGGTACATCTCTCCCACATTTGTTAGAATTCCCAAAACAATTAGACATGATTTTCTTTTATACACATTTTTATACGTTCTATATTAGGGCAGGGAAAGGGTAACCCTCAGCCCTATAACGAGAGATTTGTGTTTTATATAATATATTAAATATACTATTCATACTATCCATCCATTACAATCAAATCAAAATCCTAATAATAATCAAATCCATCCAATACAAATTAAAATCCCAATGCTAAACACAGGTCTCCCCGACAGACCGTTTCATAGGGGAGATTTTGCCATAGTTGCCACGCTTGACAGGCGGGTTGGCAACCGATTTTTTTATTGCTTTGAGTTGTTATCAGTAAGAAGCTGCTGCCAGTTTCATGTTTTAGCTTCCCTCTGTCGCCTGTTAAAAAAAATATATACTATTATAAAATCGTAAATTAAAAATGTTTATACGCGCGTCACGTAAAACTACCGAAAGGACTTTGATGCGTTTTTCACTATTCGAATGTCGGCAGTCTAACTTAAAATCAACCATAGCTCTCATTTAAAACACGGATTTTTTTTCTATGTGGCAGCTTTTGAGCTTTCTCTACGATCTCGTAATAAGCGTCTCTCTCTATCTAGTGTCTGGATGTTACAACTTGGACTCGGGTAACACCCCAGGCGGTAATCTAATTCAATATAAAATAGTATGTAGGCGTCTGGAACAACATAAGCCATCTACTATAATTTTGCCAATGATATGCATGGGTTACTTAAAGTTATTATTTGCGTCAACTCAGTAACTCAGGCGCAGTTGACCGCTCCGGCTCCGGCGCATATAATAAATTTTACACGGAGCTATCTAATCAGCCATCTGTCACTCCTTTTACATTTCACGCAGTTGCAGATAATAATAATAATATAAAATAAGATTCGTGCAATACCACAAGTGTTCAATAACTCTCCTCTCCATTCTGGGTCAACTCAACATCCTGTGCTCCAACACATTTTGAAGAAGTAAATAACCACATCCGAGCAGTGAACTGAGTTGACGCAATTGCGCGGCGCAGCGCAGTGTTACACATGTCTAGCCAATAATGTTAGTGGAGTAAAGCTCAGTGGAGGTAGCCCTAGTCATGTGTATTATTTGTATATTTATTAATGACCACGTTAAAATCTACACAATAACATGTTTACAATTTATTAACGCCACGACGATAGTAGGTAACTACAACCTATTAAAATAGCTAGCTTATTGAAAATAAGCTGAAATAATATTTGGCAGCAGTATCTTCCTAATAACAACTGAAAATAATAAAAACTAAACTGCGGTTGCCAACCCGCATGCCCAGCGTCGTATTTATAGCAAAATCCCTTCTACGAAGCATTCTATGTGGAGGTCTTTGTTTAACAGTGGACTTTTAGCAGATGTTTGTTGGCAAATTAACAAGGGACAAACTGCGATTACTTTTAATTGTGTTGTGGCAAGCCTGTACACGAAAATATTTTTAGCACTATTTTTTTATGGACATATCATTCCGGGCGGCTGACCACTTATTAGTGGCACGAGCGTAGATAATCCGCGTCTCCAGTCTTCAACATATTGTTTAATGTCTTTAAAAATATTTTTAAACAATTTTAATGCAGTTTTTTGGAGAGCGTTAAATACCAAATAAGATACAAGATAGATCAACGTTGTAGAGAGAATGTGAAAATTCTTTGTTTTCTTTTAATAGAATAAGAGTGACAAGCGAACACACAGCCCATCTGATGGTAAGTGGATGCTGTGGTCCACAGACATCTACATATATCTATCCTTGATTAAGAATCAAAATGCAGATGCGTTGTTACCCCTGAGAACTAAGATGGAACAACCCGTATCCAGTAAAAAGGGTCTCCGGTTCTCTACACTCACCATACGAAACACAGTAGCATTGAGCTGCTATTTTACGCTGGTATTCTGTGAGAGCGTGGTCCTTCCCTGGTCGAGCCGGTCCCCATTCGTGCTACAACCATAATATAGCTGCAACATGGCTCTACCACGTAAGTTGAATTCCTAGACTTGCTAGAATGTACTGGCGTATAGACGACCTGACAGACCGAGAACGCGTGACAAATTTTTATTTGCCATTGTGTGCGTTAACTAGCAGGGACTTGAAACGTTACGCGTAGTTCCAGTAACGAT
This sequence comes from Parnassius orleans, assembly GCA_029286625.1. NCBI lineage: Eukaryota > Metazoa > Arthropoda > Insecta > Lepidoptera > Papilionidae > Parnassius > Parnassius orleans. Next base: position 8,527,636 of record JAGSMP010000022.1, on the reverse strand, counting down.
AATTCGTACCGTTCCACTAGGATCGCAACAAAATTAATTCCTTAGCTATAACGATACTAACAAACGGAACGAAATCTACAACTATTTAATAAAAATATTAAAAATATATCGTTATTAAGATAACGATATATTAATATAAGCCTCGACCTATCTTGCTGAAATTCTTGGACGTAGCGTTGCGAGATAAAATCTGGTACGTAAAATCACAACTTAAAGACTGGAATCACAGTGTCTGAATTTTTGACCAAGCTTCGACATTGTTTTTGTAGCCGCGTGAAAAATTTGATGTCTCTAACTGCTGGACGAAAGACGGTTGTGTTTATGTGTTAACGCCAAGTGGTTCTCGACATCGCATATTTTGTCTGAATGAATTAAGTAAAATAGACGATCAGGCTAGTCCAAAACCAGTGTCTCTTCCGAAGACTGCAACGGCGAAGCCCAAGCGAGGTCAGATAGCTAAAAAGTGATCGCATTGGGATATTTGTATAAAATATGTAGGCCTTTTATTTTTAACTTTCTTTTTTATCTAATTTTAACTTCTATTCTAAAACTTCATTTAATTATAATTAAGATACTATATGTGCCATCAACCGTGACGTAAAGTAGTAGTTTTTGTTTTCTTTGTACAAGTGAATCTGTAACGTTTCAGCCGTAACGATATTATAAGCGGACATAGGTATAACCTTACCGATACCTATGACGTAACGAAAAATATTTTTCTATTCTTTAACGTTATTTTTTATAACGTTATTGATAATTTTAGGTTTTAGTATCGCTACAAACTTTGGAATGTTATGAGATAACATTTAGTGTAACGAAACGAAATTCATTTCGTTTTCAAGTCCCTGTTAACTAGTGATGTATATTTTACCTATAAGGACTGTCGATAAATGATTTCAGAGCGACCACAGTACTGAAATTGGAAGTGCTAAGGTAATGTGGTAAAAAGGTTCAACAAAATTAGCTAGTTCAGTACACGAAACTGAATAACTTCAAAAAATTTATTGATTTTTTACCATTTTAGTTCTAAAATAAATAATTATATTTTTTTTATTTATTCAAAAAACATGTTAGCGGGAATAAGCTGAACCAGCCTGCCTTTTGTTGGATTTTAACACAAAATGTTATACATTTTAATTTCAATAATCTCAGGAAAGGTGAGTGTACCGATAAAGTTAAACAATTTTCCCCAAGAAACAGATCAGAAAGTTGTATTTTCGAAACATGATCCTGGGCGAAAAATCTTTACTGTCATGGACAATGTGGTGTCCACACGTGCACGTACTTTCAGGGAGCACCAATAAAACACTGAGTTTAAAGTAATCCAGAAGGCTGGAAGATAATGTCCGCTTGCACTGGCGTTTCGCATGGAAGTGATGCGAGAGGACACTGTCACTGTTTTACTGGTTGATTCATTTATTGTAGTGCCGGAACACCACAGAAAGTTTATCCTGGGACTTTCTTTTTTAACATAGTGTTAATAAAATATAAAGCTGTATGAAACTTGTATAAAAAATAAAACAGTCATTATGTACTAAGTGTCTCCGTTTTTATTTCACCAGCAAATATTTCAAAATAAGTTTTAAATAAATTAATTACAATTACTCCTTGGCCTTTAAACAGAACAAGCTTATTTAACTGGTTCCTACAAATTTCCTTACTTAAATTATTGAGTTTAGTATAAAAATTAAAATAGAGTTACGGTTTTACAACGCAAATCGAGTATTTATTTTTATTCCTCTTTTTGTGTGGGCTGCAAGTCTATCAATTAACTATAAAAATTTAAGATAAATATCGACATTGATTTTGATAAAATTGAGTCAATCCCTAGCGTACATGTAAAATATTTTGATGAAAAATGTATTAACCAAAATCATGCAAATTATCAACTATGTGACTTTTTTTTGTAAAATATAAAAATTAACAAAATAATTGAAAAAATTCTATATTTTAAACAGTAGGTATATAACATAAATTTTAACCAAAAATAAACGCGTCATAGCAGTGAGGACGTCTTAAGAATTTACTTGTGAAATGTGCAATTATCTGGATTCTTTCTATTATTGACACCGCAGTCACTCACAGAACAAGTAACTATTGTTGAAGACAATTACTTACTTAAAATAACCACTATTATACTCAACACAATCCAAAATACCTAGGAGCTCATTCCTTGCGTGCCGACTTTTGCCGACCTGTCATTCAAAATCAGTCACAGTCATGAGATCTGCTATCCTTTTCTATCTTACTATATTGCCATAAGGAATTTTCTTCTCCCTTTTACACTATAGCCGTCTATATATTTAAGTCTATGGTTAAATTATAGTAAGTTTGGATATAGTTTGTCTTTATAATATTATAATTTTAAAATACGCACTGGAAACGGCTTCAGAATTAACTATGGGAAATGCCACACTCCGATAAATGGTGGTAGACTGATAAAGTCCTTTAACAGGATAGATTGTGAGAACTTTTAAATACTGCGTGAACTGGACTGCATTGGGAGAAATTATCTATTTTTCTTATATAAATAATGGTGAAAACTAGCACACCGTCCATTAAATGGCTAGTGAATATCGTGGCCATTAAAAAACAAAATGCAGATGCGTCACTTGGATGACAGAGATGGAATTTCTAGTAATAGTGTCTCCGGATCTTGTCACGCACCATACGGCACAATAGCATTATGTTGCAATTAACGCTGGTTTTTTGTGACAGTGTGAGCTTTCCACGGTTAAGTCGTATTCAGTCCATTCGTGCCATAGTAATAATACATCTGTTGAGGGGAAAGAAAACTTACCTGTACGGATCCTGTCGGGATTCAGCAAACTCGCCACGGTTCTTACGGCGTAAGTCATCATAAGAGAGGGGAGGAAGTGGTGGAACATTTTCTGGTGCGCTAACATTAGGCACTGTAACAAATTATTTTTTTAAAAACTGAAGTGACATACAAACTGACGGCTCCGTGGCACAGTGGCTTAGGAATGACTTGAAGCGCTTAGGGCCGCGTGTTCGAATCCCGCACGTAACGAGTAATTGTATGGCCTATAAATAATTGTTTCGGGTCTGGATGTTTGTCCTTGTGAAATTTATGTATGTAAACTGCCCACACGTATGTATGTAACGTTTAAACAAAAATAAATAAATAAACTTCCAGTACACCTGATGGTAAGGACTAAGATGGAACACCTTATAGCCTGTACTGACTCTTATCCCCTTTATACTGTAACACACCAGAGTAAGCACTGCTACTTGGCGGTCAGAAATAGATAGAAGTGGATGGTACCTACTGAGACTGACTACTGGGCAGAAAAAAATGTCAGGCGAATGAAGACAATAATAATTGTAGACTCTTGGAAAGCTTCAGTACTAATGTTAAGAAGTCTTTGGTTTAGATGACTAGCTACTCAAATTGTAAGCCTGGTATGCTATGTAATTCTGGTTTGGCAGTAATTGTTATGAGCTTATTTTACCGCTTTTAGAAGCTAGTGATGATTGATCTATGAAACTAACTTCTGTTATTTATTATGCACAGAAAAATACAAAGAGGTAATTCAGCAATTCTTACAAAATTTATAACATGTTACACTAGGGCCTGTATTAATAAACGTTACTCAGCTCAAGTACACGCACTTGAGTACTATCTTGAGGTTATGATCTTATTAATAAACATATCTCAAGATGCGGTTTAGGTTTACGGTATCAGCCGAGTGCCACACTGATTAATAAACGAAACTCGACTCTCAAGTGTGTATACTTGAGTGCAAGTCACAGAACAGTATTCCTAAGTACAGCGTTTTGAGATACTGTTTTTATGTGTTTATTTATTAGCAACGATCTTGAGATGCTGATTTCGTAATGAGGGCGTATCAAATGATTACGCACTTGAGTTCGTCGTTGATACGGGCCTAGGTATTCAGGTTATGCTTACTATTATCATTTTAATTATGCAAAACATAAAATATCAGTTTGGGTTTTGGAATTAAGAGGAGTTATATTGCATTATACACATACCAGGTGTGATCCAAAAGTAATGATAATCGGTTATTTCCAGTGCACATAAAAACCAAATAAATTTTTTTTTTGCTCTAGATCATCCTAAAGATTTATTTTATGCTGATCTAGTGGGTGCATAAATAGGCTACGATTCATTTGAATACGAATCATCGAAGAGATGTCATCAAAAGGTAGTAAAACGAAATTAGAGCTGTCATCAATTACCTCTGTTTAAAAAAATGTCTACCAAAGACATACACAGCGACTTGGTGGAAACATTAAGGGACTTTGCTCCTCAATATTCCACAGTTGCACGCTGGGCCAAGAAATTTAAGCTGGGCAAAACATCCACGGAAGATGAACATCGCGAAGGACGGATCTCATATGCGAACGAATTGCATATGAAAAAGGTCTCTGCGCGTTGAGTACCGAGAATGTTAACCGACGAGCAAAAGAAAATACGAGTCGACATTTCGAGGGTGAATCTTGAAAGGTTCCAAGCAGATCTGGATTTTTTTTGTCACGTTTCGTGACCATGGACGAGACCTGGATCCACCGTTTTGATCCTGAAACCAAACAACAATCAATCGTTTGGAAACGAGCCTCCTCACCGACGCCGAAGAAATTCAGTGTCAAGTTCGGCGGGAAAGGTTATGGTGTCCGTTTTTTGGGACGCTGAAGGAATAATTATGGTGGAATATTTGGAAAAGGGAGCCACTATTTCGGGCTCTTACCACGCAGGCCAAATAAGATGATTGGAGGAGGCTACTAAAGTAAAAAGACGCGGCAAACTGAGAGCTGGAGTGCTGTTTCACCAAGACAATGCTCCGGCTCAAAAAGCCGCAGTTCGCGATGGCTGCCATTCAAGAAACGGGATTTGAACTGCTCGAAAACCCGCTCTATTCGCCAGATCTAGCTCCCATTGACTTCTATCCATTCCCTCAGCTCAAGGAACACCTTCGAAGCAAGAAATTTGCAGACGATAGCGAAGTGATGGACGCTGTTGAGGCTTTTTTGGAGGGTAAAGATAAAGATTTTTTTTCTAAGGGAATTCTGGGTGTAGAAAGAATATGGACTAAATATGTTGACTTGTTAGGAGACTATGTAGAAATTAAAATTATTTTTTTAACTATAATCACCATGTTATATTCATTATGATTACTTTCGGATCACCCCTCTTATATTAAATAATTTTCTTAAGGTTACCTTTATTATCCGGCCGATAAGAGTCATCACTGAAGAGCGGGCGATCGGTATCAAGATCAAGGGAGCTGCCAGGGCCGGCGTCTGAGTAGATATCGCTTGGTGTAGCTCCAAACATTGTTGTTGCTTGTCTGGGAGGTGTTGTCCTGCATACAAAATAAAATAGGCAGTATGAAACTAACTCCATTTTTTCATCCTATTTATACAGATTAGCAGTGACAAGTTATACCTAAATCAATCCTAAGGCAGCCTTTACCAATTTCTTCAATAAAAATTTAGACCAAAGGAATAATTAATTAAATTTATTAATACATCCATACCTGACAGCAGTGTGAGGTGTTCAATCCTCAAACCGCTGCGGAAGGGAAGTGCTTTGTAGTATAATTGGAAAGGTGTTTAGTCTTGACTATTTGTGCTAAATTTGAATATTGAAATTCTTTATTAATTGGTAATCTTCTGGTACCAATACTTGCATGGTACCATCTAAGTTGTACATAGAGTAATTATCAACTGAACAGGATGTTGTTATCAGCATCGTTATCATGGATATATAGCCCATTTGAAATCTAAAGCTAACCAAAGGCCTTTTCCAAAGACTACCTCATAAAGATAAAAAGCCCGAACCAGTCAGAAAAATTTACCAGATTCTTAGCAACTCCTTGACCTGTTTGAACCTTGGCCCACAGAATAAATACAACAAATAGCATACTTTAAGACTTATGCATTAAAATCAGACTAAAATTCTAAAACATAGTGAAAAACATAGGTGTATACAAAATCTTAAAACATATTACAAGTAAAATAAGTTCAGTTTCTGATTATTTACCCAGTTTTTCCATCTCGCCGATCTCGAAGAAGCTGTCCAATGTAACTGCCAGGTAAGGCCATGAGTTTTTCAGCACAAGCTTGTTGGTAAGATAACTTGCCAAGGAAATAACCCACAACAACTGCTAGGGTCATCTTTGGAAATGCACCAAAGCGAGGATTTGGTTTCAAATGACCTAAATAGAAATAGGATCAATTAATAATGAAATATGAAGTTAATGTGAAATCAAGCAAGCCCCTAAGCAGAAGTGTACCAATTATTGTTCTGATTTGAAACATAAGAGGCTAGGTAAGAAACCATTTCAGGGTGTTGGGTCTTTATTAATTTAGTTGAAGGTGTGCATGTGTTACAGTAGTGTAATAGTATTTATCCTGATGACAAATAGGTGAACAGTAAGGTGATTTGGAACTTAACGTGGTAGAGCCATGCTGCAGCTATATTAGTAGTATAGCTGTAGCACGAATGGGTCGGCTCGACCGGTGAAGGACCACGCTCTCACAGAATACCAGCGTAAAATAGCAGCTTAACACTGCCGTATTTCATATGGTGAATGTAGAGAACCGGAGACCATTTTTACTGGAAACGAAGCATTCCATCTTAGTCCTCACGGGTGACAACGCATCTGCATTTTGATTCGTAATCGAGGATAGATGTAGATGTCTATGGGCCACATCAACTACTTACCATCAGGTGGACTGTGTGCTCGTTTGTCACCCTTATCCTATAAAAAAAAAAAACTCTTAGACAAATAAAATTCTATCATCGTATTTTGAACTATAAGTGTCATCGATATTGAGCTTAGGTAGCTCAGGTCATCATCATCATCATCATAACCTTCGGCAGTCTACTGCTGGACATAGGCCTCTAGGCTCCCTAGGCGCGCCACTTAGCCCGATCTTCGGCTCCAGTTTCTACCAGTCACCTTGCACAGATCGTTGCTCCATCTGGTCAGGGGGTGTCCCACACTACGCTTGCCTAGACACGGTCTCCACTCCACAACACATCTACTCCACCGGTCGTCATTTCTGCGACAGACATCACCAGCCCATTGTCACTTCAGTTTACAAACACGGAAGGCAATATCAGTCATCTTGGTTCTCCAGCAAGATTTTTTCAGATTTTATCTGCCAGAGAAACTCCAAGCATAGCTCTTTCCATCGCTTGCCGAGCGACTTTGAGCTTGTAGCCATATAGTCAGTGTCCATGTTCTGGCACCATAAGTTCGGGCAGAACTCACTGGTGTAAGACTTTTGTCTTCAGACTTTGTGGTATGGGTGAAAAGAAACCCCGACGGACGGTAGCTCAGTACAGCAATATGACATTTATTTCACATAAGTGGAACAAATGCTTGATTCCCTTTGGAACCATTGAAATTGCTTCATCACATGCCTGGATGTGAGGAAATGAACAATGTTTTGAAAAATTAAATGTCTCTATAGTATTTCCATATAATGTCAGAACTCTATTTTAAGGAGTAATATGCTTAGGGTTAGCGAGGGAGGGTAGTGCGTTCTTTGAGAAAGAAGAATGATGTTAAAATATTTGTTAGTTAATTTTAAGTAAAATAATGTGAGGTAATTCTATATTTTTGAAAAAAAATATAAATGTTTCTTAGCTGTTATTACTGTCAGTATCAGTTTCAATCTCATTTTGTCGTTAAATTATTATATTATGCGTTTTGCACACTCATTCTGTATTTCAAAACACTGAATAACATCAAGAAATAATACACAATAAAAACAAATATAACAAATAAATCTTGAAACCCTGCAGCTTTTTTAGGCACCATAATACAAAAAAGCAAGTGGACATATTAAAACCTTTTACATCATCCCAACAAAGCCAGTAGTTAAATTTGTTCATCATCCACTTTACTACTTGCATAAAGATTTTCCAAGGGTAACTGTACTTTAGATTGCACAGAAAACAATACATGACTTTACTCGAGATTTAAATCATAGAATAGCTCACTCCTGGTATAGTTAATCGTATATAAATCCAACTTTAATCTAATCCACCCTTAATAATTTTTAACAGATATATTCAGGAATATCTTATCTTACCTTTCTGTAAGTAGGGCAAGGAGTTACTTGCCCTTATATATTTTTTAATTATTATGAAAATACACAGTTAACAATTGTTCATTGTGGGGTGCTATCAAAATGTAACTTTTTTATTCAATTCTACAGTGTTTAAAATGTTTCTATGTTAATTTACGAATTTTTTACCTATACATGAAAAAAAAGTTTATTATTGTAATTAAGTTGAATGAAAACAATTATTCAATATATATGTATGAGCTGGTGGTGCAAGATGCCACATAGTGGCTTTAGACTCACTTAAACTTACTTAAACTAATTGGTGACATCAATATTATTAAAATCAATTTTGCAAGTATCAAACACAGGTGCAAAGTAAACAGTTTTTTAATGTTTTACAGTATACACTTCAGAGAATGTGTACAGGAATTGCATAACTTAATTCCATTCTCCGCGAGGTGTTCAGCTGGTTTCCACCCCTTTTAACATACCACACATTCAAACCAAATGAGGATTGAAATAATTTACCAGCATCTGCTATTATGTCCAATAATAATGTAAGTGTATTCAAAGCCTGAGTGAATAGGTCTTTGTTAAGAATTCGGTGTGCTTTACCATCTTCGGCTGCATCAACACTTATTGTCAGGATAGCAGTCAAGCACTGGCTTATAATAGTAAAAAAATATGTTGCCAATATTTTACACCAAAAGTCATAAAATTAACGCACGAAACAAATAAAAGAAAAAAATAAGTTGTTCCCTGTTTTGACTGACCTTTTTGTACAGCTAAATAAGTACCAAGGCCGAAAATAGTACCAAATGGTAATGACCGCTGCAGAAAACTCTCTCTGTTGCATTCAGCTAACACCCTTAATTCGTCCGGCGAAAATCTGTACTGCGCCTATTCAACAAAGCGTTATTTGTTATGTATTTATTATTCTTCTTTATATCCCATAGTATGCAAATTAACCTAAATTCTTAACTTACCGGAGACACAGGTACAGCTGGTTGCTGTGGTGGCGGTTCGCCACCATTTTCATATCCAAACGATCTCGTATCATTCATTGCATTACAGTATTCCTAAATACAACATTTAAAAGGAATACAATTCTCAAAACTTAAATTATAATAGAAACAGAAACCGACTTACAATGAGTATCTATGGACAGAGCCATAGATAAATAAATATGTAGGACAGAGCTGACAGACGCTGATTCGTTGTTGTTGTTAGGATTTGCAAATCAAGGCAGTCAAAGGTCTTAGGGTATACAGCCCAGTCTTATGCGTATTTTATTTACAAAATTCTTCACAATATGCTGATTCGTCACATTGTGAAGGTTTTGGGAGTTCAGGCGATTTGAAGATTAATGGCTATCCACGGCCTTTTTAAACTGCCTTTTTAGGTCGTAAGCAGCGTTGCATGCGCCAAAAACTAGTACATAGAAATAGAATCATATTGTAAAACAAGCAAGGTTGGGAGCAACAGTATCAAGTAAGACTTTCGACAAAAGTGGAAGTAGCAAAATAAAAATAATTTCTAAGGACATGAATTCATAAAAGTAAACAGGGTACAACAAAGGGGAGTGGTTTTAACGGATCTTGAAATCTCCTTTGATCGGCACACCATATTGTCAGTATCATCATTACAGCCCATCACATGCAAGCCACCGCTGAAAATAGGCCTCCCCCAAGGCACATTCCTGAGCCACCTGCATCCATCGACTTCCTGCATGTCTTACCAGGTCGTCACTTAATCTAGTGGGAGGCCGCCCCACACTTAACCTACCGGTACGAGGCTGCCACTATAACCTTGCTTCCCCATCGCTTATCGATATCTCGAACTATATGGCTTGTCCAATTCCACTTTAACTTACTAATCCTTTGGGCTATGTCAGTTACTCTGGTTCTCCTGCCTCATTTCTAAGTCTCTCCATAGCTCGCTGGGCGACCTTCAGCTTCCTCATACGGCCAGCAGTATAGGACCACGTCTCAGATCCATATGTCTTCACTGGCAACACGCACTGGTTTTATATTCTTGTTTTCAAGTTTTGAGGTATACTAGTCGTATAGTAGTAAAACTAAAAGATGCGTCGTAATCTCCCGAACGCTGCCCAGCCGGGTTGAATCCGTCCATAGACCTCTCGGTCGAAGTTGGATCTAACTAATCGGACTATTTGTCCTAGGCAAACATACTCCTCGACAACTTCGAGCGTATTGTTCCCAACAACTACCGGCAACAGGTATGACATGGACGTTACTTAGGACTTTTTTTTGTCCATTTGTTTATTTTAAGACCTATCCATTGGGAGACACTGTTTACATTTAAAAATTTCCGAAGGGTATGTGTAGTCTATGGTACTAAAGCCTTTTCGGACACCGGCTTGTGGAGGCAGGAAGTCGTCGAGTCTGCGTACGAGACGATTTGTAATGACTCTCGAAAACAGCAAGTAGATACGGCTCAGATGGGAAATCGGTCTGTAGTTCTTCAATAGAGCGTTGTCGCCTTTCTTGAAGAACAAAAAACTACATCACTTCTGCTTCATGGCCCCGGAGTAGTGCCACCATTGGAGACGGTATTGAAGAACTTACTTAGTTCCACCCGCTTTCAGAAGCTCCACTGTAATTCCATGCTCGCCCCGGGGTCTTGCCGTTTAAGGTGCTGGAGAGCCATGCTGATTTCCGGATATCATCCCAATTGTGTCTGATGAGACTTGCTTTTGGATCGTCACTCATCATGGCTCCATTAATGACGTGTACATGTGCAGTTGCATGCAACTACATTCACAACTTCGACAGTTGGCTCTTTTCGGCAGACAGATCTCTGGGAAAGACTTTAGGGCCTTGGTTCCGGTCAATCGCTTCTTCAATACGAGTTGTATTGAAGTTGTGTAAGTCTCGCCGCATATAGGGAAAGCAACTGTGTCTTGTATATTATTAAAAAAATGTAGTAAAATGTGATATTTACGTGTTTCAAGGTTTCAAGTTAATGAATAATTTAGGTATTTTCCTTCAATTTGGGATATAAATCTTAATCCCAACTTATACCTATAAAGTACAATCACGATTTGAAATCAACAGGTAGGTAGTAGGTAAAAACCGAATTGTAGGTCAGAATTTGAATAAGTGGATATTTCAGATTCTCATTTACAGATATTACAGTAAGCTTTTGCTAAGTAGAATTATCACTTTATGTCAGAAAACAGTTAGTGTATTTAGATATTATTGCACAAACATGATATTAGGTGTCATAGTGTAGGTATGGAGACCGGTGAGGTTTGTGCGTTAGGTGCAACTGAATCTGAACTTGAATAACTGAATCGTTATAGTTATAATTTACTGCTTGTTTTAGATGTTTATACCAGTATTAGATTTAAAGAACATGCCCTACGATCGGCTAGTCAGTTTGATCGAAGGCATTAGATGACGTCCAAGCAGAAAATTCATATATTGGAGGGGACTCAGACCCTGCGGATGATCTACCTTTGAACGTCATGTCATGGAGATTTTCCTAGCGATATCATGGACACACCTCCACATCATTCACCAGCTCCAATTATCAGTAGTGATTCAATAATACCCCTATCACCAGTTCTATCTCCAGTAGTACCGACTCAAAAAAGAGGACGAGACCGTGTTCATACCAGAGGTCCTGTGAGAGCACGAGGATGAGGACCCATTCATACACGAGGCCCTAGAAGAGTGTCTGGTAGTTGAATAGGTGCCATGAGCAGTATTGATGTATTTCTAAATGAAATTAAGAAAAAAAATGAAGGGGATGAAAACGCCATGAATATCAGTAGGATTTCAGATCCAAACGTGGAAGGACGAATTCCGTTGAATGTAATAACAAGCAGAATATCTAGTGAAGATTCAGAAAATGGCTCCATGGAAACTTCACCTCATCGCTCCCCGATTCTCATATCACACATATAGTTTTATGACACAAAGAAGTCATTTTTGTATTCTTTGTCACTGATTAATAATTTAAGATTTTTTAAAATAAAAGAATACCAAAATATTGTTATTTTAAATAATAATATTACAATATGATTTGGTTTTTATTTACAAATTTTTCTTCTAAACGATCACGCTTTGAAACGAACCCACCACATTTTTTCCCTAAATGGCCTTGGATCTTTAAGAAACCTAACCCGAATAAATCAGCTAGTACATATCACACTGACTCCAATCCCTATACACCCTTAAACATATCCCAATACTACAAATTCAAATTCAACAAAAAAACTTCTGCCCTATAAAGGGTTAACCAGGTCCACTTTCTGTGGGCCCGCTTCATGAAAAAAGAGTTCATCATAAAGAGTCCTTATTTCTCAATGAAATCGGCCAGCTGTTGACCCCCTGGGGTCTGTTGCCCTATTCCGAATTGCGCTACCTTCAGCTCACTGTTCTCTCTTGTGCCTAATTTTGCGTCGGCGTTGCATCGGCATGTTCCGTAGTTGGGTTGGTTGGATCCTGAGTATTAGGTACACAACCCTCGTCGACACACTCCCAATCTTTACATCGTTGTAAACGAGAGACTTGTAGATGATAAATCCGACTCCTCCTTGGAACAGATGATCACTCCCCCCCCCCCTCCGTTGCCGGATTCGATACCGTGTCCTTCCTCTCCCTGCAGATCTCAGATAGTTCTTTAATATCCCAGCGCAACTGGTATCTTGTTCCAGGCTCCAGGATATTCTCATCAGTTCTCAGGGTCCGTGATTTAAACGTTGCCAGGTCGAGTCGTCTTAGGTGTTAGCCGAACCTTCAACTGAGATTCTTAGCACCCTCTGTCCCTCCGTATATAGGAATAGCGGAGCCGCCGAGGACTGGGGGCCATTTCTTTGTGTCGTTGATCATGGGGGGATATTTGCCATGTTTGCTACGCTTGGCAAGCGAGCAAGCACACCATATTGATTTTATCAGAATACCGAAGAAGGAAGGGCATAATAATCTATATAAAAAATATAATTTTCTGGCTGTTTTCAAGCCATGGATTGTTTTTTTATGATTTTAAGAATCAGTAAAGAGCCCAGGCGACTGTGCTCCTTACTGATTCTCTAAATAATTATAAAATATTGTTAAAGTGGCTGGTGGGTAAACTCATAGTCATTTTTACAAAACACTACACACTAAAAAACTAATACAAAATTTTCACTGCAAAATAAGTTGGCTTACGACCAGAGACCGTTTATGGGTAAACGCAATTTACGACATGGACTAGTGAGCCGTACTGAATACCTTAATTCATCTCTTTTCAAGTGAAGGAGAAATAAAAATATAAAACGATATCATTCCTGTAAGTTTTCAACGTTTCTATTATAAATTTCAGTCATTCAACCAACCCAGCCTGAATCACCACTTCCAGAAATTGCACGACAAACTACTCTTGATAACGTTATGATCGAATTGCAGAAGCTTTCGTGCCAATTATTGCCTCTTCAAGAAGTCATCAATGATATTCGAATAACAATTCTAATAATAAAAAACGATATTTCCGACCTACGAAAATCTAATAACAAAATGTTAGAAAAGCTTGATTGCTTTGAAAAAAGACTTCAAGTAGACCAAAATGCTGAGTAAGAAATGTCATATTTGAAGACACAGATAATTAAGTTGGAAGCAAAAATTAATGAATAAGATCAGTGGCTTCGATCAAAAACCGTCGTAATCAAGGGAGTACCATTTAAACCTGGGGAGAATTTGTTTGAAATTGTAACTAAACTAAGATTATAATTAATAATATAATTGTGCATAGCGATAACATGGGAAAAAATCTAGACATAATTTTAAATAACTCTTTAAAAGGAACAAAAAATTAGAAATTGCTGCATGCCTGGAGCATCTTTTAGTGTCATCCTAAATAAAATTTTTGCCCAAATAGTACAATAATTATTTTTGTTGGTAGAAGAGGCAGTGTAAACAACAAACAGTTAAAGATTATTAACAACAAAAAACAGTTAAAGATTATTAAGATATATTGAACAACTTAATAACTTAAATGTACACAAAATTGTCTTGTTCACAGTACCTTATATACAGGGATTGCCACAGGAAAATAATCTAAGCCATAATTTAAATTTACCAATGAATAATTTAATATGTAATAATAATTTAAATTTGACATAATATCATTGTAATAATAAATTTCATTTAATGGACATAAATAATTCAATAAAAAGTTTTGGACAGAAGATATATGTATTATCTGTGATATATGTATTAACTGTCCAAAAATAATTTAAGACTGGTAGCAAATGTGCTATCTTATTATTTACTTTTTAACTCAACGACTGCTTCTATTCAAGCAGCATAATCATTTGACATTTAATTTGGAATCAGTTCCAACTAATTTTAATAAGTGAATGCGACAATAGAGGCAATCTCTAGCAATTATAAGAGTTTAATTAATTCTGAATGCAGCTCACAAATAAGTCTCATTCCCTTACAACAAAGGGGATTATGATTTAATAAATTTAGAGATAGGTTCGACTAATCGGGATGAAATTGTTACTAATGGTAACATTAAAGATGCGGTCAATACTTCTTAGAACATAATATATAATAATTGTGATAAATATGTTCCCCTGTCATATAAACGTAATAAAAATATCCACCATGGCTCAATCGAAATTAATTCTTGTGAATTAAAAAGGCTGCTGAAATCATTGATTTAAGCAAATCAGCTGGTTCTGACGGGCTTCCGGCTATTTCCCTAACTAGGTGTGCCGAAACTATATCTAAACCTTTATCAATTATTTTCAAAAGATCCATTTCTGAGAGTTCAATGCCTGCAAGATGACTCCCATTCATAAAAAAGGTCCTAAAAATCAAATTGAAAACTATCGTCCTATCTCAAAATTGAGTCTAATCGCCAAAGCATTTGAAAGAATTGTATAATAAGTGGGAGAAAAAGTTTCTTCGTATTTTGTTTGTATAAAATTAAAGAAAAATATCTTTGATTGTACTGTTTGTATCTGGCTGATTTTAATACAATACATATAGAACATAACAACAATAAGAAAAATATAAAGTAAAAAACAATTTCCCGCCACTTTTCAATTGTTTTTCTGTCCGCCAAAATGAGTGGTGAATCTAACGAAGAAATTCGATACATTCTGAGGTGTTATTACAAAAAAATGAAAAATGCGAAGCAAGCCGCGACAAAAAATTGTGTCGTTTATGGACCTAATGCAGTGTGAGTAAGAGTAGCACAAATTAGGTTCAAGCGGATAAAGTCGATGTCATTTTTAGCCGAGGTATTGAGGATTGACCACAATTTTACCAATTAGAAAAATTCTAGCTATACAAAAAAGCTCGATATTTGGGTACCATATGAGCTTACTGAAAGAAATCTAATAAATAGTTTACTCGTTTGAGATTCTCTATTGAAACGTAATGAAACCGAACCATTTTTGAAAATATTGATCACTGGTGATGAAAAGTGAATAACTTATGACAAGAACGTGCGAAAAAGATCATGGTCAAAGGGTAGTCAAGCTCTACAGACTGTAGTGAAACCCGGATTAACACGCAAGAAGGTGATGCTGTGTGTATGGTGGGATTAGAAGGGCATCGTTTATAATGAGCTTTTACCGCCGGGCAAAGCCATCGATTTGGATCTCTACTGCCAACAACTAATGAAACTCAAGCAAGAAATTGATAAAAAACGGCCGGAATTGATCAACAGAAAAGGAGTCGTCTTTCATCATGATAACGTCAGACCACACACATTTTTGGCTACTCGGCAAAAATTGAGAGAGCTTGGTTGGGAAGAGTTAATGATTCCACTATATAGTCCTGACCTTGCACCCACAAATTTTCACCTGTTTCGATCTTTTCAGAATTCTTTGGGTGGTGTTAGGTTAACATCAAGAGAGGACTGTCAAAACTACTTGTTGCATTTTTTTGATCAAAATCCCATATATATATTATATATATTATTATATATATATATATATATATATATATATATATATATATATATATATATTATATAATATATATATGGGATTTTGATTTAAAAATGCAACAAGTAGTTTTGACAGTCCTCTCTTGATGTTAACCTAAACATATATATATTATAATGAAATGTAATTAAACTTTGAAAGAAAAAAAATCTTGAATTTGTATATATAATACGAAGAAACTTTTTCTCCGACCTTATATAACCAGTTATATCCTGCAATCAAATTGTCTCCCTCTTTTCGGACCTCATATAATCCTATAATATCCCAGCGCAACTTGTCTATCTCTTCTTCCAGCTCCAGGATCTTCTAGTCAGTCCTCAAGGTACATGCGTTATATGTTGCCAGGTCGAGTCATCTTAGGTGGCAACCGAACTTCCACCGGAGATTCTTAGCACCCCCTGCCCCGCCGTTACCATGGTCGCCACCGTAGCTAGGAATAGCGTGGCCGCCGGGGACTGATGGCCGTCTTTTCGTAACTTTCATCATGGGGGTAGGTTTGTCATAGTTGCCACGCTTGGCGAGCGGTTTGGCAACCGCAGTTTTGTTATTGTACCATTGCTGTCATCAGGAAGATGCTGCTGCCCATCTCCTGCCTGTTTCCAACTGGCGCCTCTTACGACACGCACGGGAAGATATGGGGTAGTGGATATTCTTAACCGCCACTACACGGCTTCATTCGATATGTATACTCTAAATTTCAGATACCTAAAGAAAGCTACGAATTACAGTGTTCTCGTCATCTCCTTCCGCTGCAAACTAGGCGCTATACAGCTAACTTGGTCTTACTAAGTAATATTGTTTAGGATCGTTTAGACTGTCCTGACTTATTAAAAAGATTACATATCTCAGTACCTCCTCGTTCACTGCGTTATAAAAATCCCCTACATGTATCTTTATGTAGATCAAATGACAGGCGAAACTCATTCTTTATAAGAGCACATAATTCTTTTAATAGATTTTTTAACGACTGTGATAAGGCTGATCTTTTTTGTACAAGTGGTACTACTATTGAATTCTTAAATCTAATAAACATCAACGTGCAACTTATTTTAATTATATACATATATTGTTTGTATTTACCTAAATGATTATCCATTTGTGAAAAGTTTTAATAGGCTTACCTTGTGACTTACATATGTACTATATAGTGTTAATTATAATACCTGTTAGTTTTCCTGTTATAAATAAATAAATAAATAAAATATTTTTATTGCGATACGATTTTAATCACAGACTAATCATAAAAAAGTCATTATAGTTTGAGCAGATTTCCATTGATTTGTCAGAAGCTCCATGTCAGCGTGAAGTTCAATTTGCTCCATAGTTACAATTATCTACCGGATTAAATTATTTGTTGGCAATTAGTTGTAAACGAATTAGGTGTTAGGATTGAAAAACTACTACTAGTAGTTGTGAGTTCACATTTAATAACTACAGTACTAAGAAAATACACACATCATACATCCCTTTTCCCATTATTCCGCGGACACCTATGAACGGAGTTACGAGTTGAAAGTTCAACAAGCTCAGCAAGTGCTGGGCATTGAAAAACTTAATCCTATTATACTTTTAATTAAAAAAGCTTAAAGTAGGAGACGCAAAATTAATGCAAATTTTATAATTATTATGCATAGTTTTCCTTTACAAAAACAAACTAAAAGGTATCATATTATAGTTTGGTTTGTTTTTAGTTTGGAAATTAAATTGAAAGCGAGGTTTTGGATAATAAGTTAATACGTTATGATTTTATAAAAAGTACGCGAGTTTGTCAAATGATTTAAGAGTATTGTAGTCAACTTAAATTCAATTTCATTTCGTTAAAATTATTAAAGCTAACATATTTCATTATTTTTACACTTTTAATTTTTACAGCAACGAAATATTTGTAATTTACTTTTTTATAGAGTATCCATCAATAAAACATACTTTGACGGTTAATCAAACTTTTTAATTGTTAATATATTTGTTTAACGGTTACAAATATGAAATATATATTTATCGAAATATATACAGATTAATATATATATATTTTAATGAGTTTTTGAAATTCCAGAAATCATGGCACATTACCTAATGAATAATCATAAGATGCAGTCTGAATACACTTAGTGCGATATTCCAATAATTTACAACAATGTAATATATCATTTCAGATAGTGAAATACCCGTGCCGTTCTCTCATACGGAAAGCGTTTAAAATTCAATTTGTAGATACTTCAGAGATTTTTCTGAACCGGAGATGAGTTTTGTGAATGGTAATCTCGCATAACATCACCGAGATGGCTCCCCGCAGGCAAACGTCGTAGCTTGGCGTCACAGTTCTTCATGTACGAAAGTCGACCACACACATGGCCGAACAAAATTGCTAACATTACCTTTGGCACCGAACCGAAGTGGGGACTTCTGCTCAGGAGGCCTAGAAAATATTCATAGAAGTAAGAATAGTTTTAAAGGAACTTAAATAAAATAACTATAGACAAATTTGAAAAAGTAGAAGAGCTTATAACATTCTTACTTCCATGAATTTCCACAAATTCTCAAATAATTTAAAATAATAAATTCTCACCAGTTCTAATAGCTGCATAGGTCATGGTGGCAAACAATGTACTAAAAGGTAAGCAACGTTGGTAAAAGCTTTCCTTGTCGCATTCCTCTAAAGCCTTTATTTCTTCTGGAGTGAACTCGTAATAGCGCTGAAACCAAAAAGGTTGTCCTAATCTTACATAAGAGATTTCTAACCTAAAACTAAAAAAATTCAATTTTAGTAAATTCATCACATTAAACAACTATGAACATAACTGTGAATGATGTAAGTATACCTAACTATAACATTTGAAATTCTATTTGAAACTTTTTTAACATTAATTTTATTGCAGTTTTTTTTATAAAACAAGAAAATTCACAGATCAATGGGGTTGCAATAGTTTATTGAAAGAGAGAGTTCAAAAAAGACAATGTAAGCTACCAATACTCTGTATAGGTAATATTTTAGATTTTTCAGTTTATCATAATGTCTGCAGACATTTTTTTACAGAAGTAACTGTGACAAATAAGAGCACAGTCCATCTGATGGTATGTGGCTGCAGATGCTGTGCCCTATGTAGCATAGTTTATAAACTACAAGTGCGTTGTCACACTTGAGAACTAAGATTCAATGCCTCGATAACAGTGAAAAGCGTCTACGGTTCTCTACATTCAACATACGAAGCACAAGTGAAATAGCAGCATTTTGCTGATATTCTTGAAAGATTGGTCCTTCCCCGGTCGAGCAGGCGCATTAGTGCTGCAGCCAATACAGCTTCAGCATAGCTCTGCCTCGTAAAACACTCAGAAACAGTTATAGAATTTAGAAAAATTTAAACTCTCTTCGAAACTGTAATACAGCACACATGTAAAACACTCAGAAACCAATTATAGAATGTAGAAACCTCATCTATTTTATTTTTGAGTGTGGTTAAATTAAAAGTCTTCTAGACACTGTAATACAGTACACACGTAAAACACTCAGAAACCAATTATAGAATTTAGAAACCTCATCTATTTTATTTTTCAGTATGGTTAAATTAAAAGCCTTTTTGAAACTGTAATGCAGCACAGTATGACCACATGAGTAAAGAAATCGTACCGCACAGAGGCAAAGCTTCATACAAACGCGCTGTGATAGGTACACTACTACAAGCTTGAGGCGTATGTGTGCGTGAGCGGCGTGAGCACTGGCGGCTCGTCACGTACAGAGAGAAACTGCTTTAAACCGGCTCGGCCAGTGCTCAAACTCAGGGTTGTGTAAAAAATAATAAGTGTCAAATTTTGTTTTTTAAAGAATAATTCGTATCAAATGAAATATAAAAAAGTGTAAATATAGTTTGCGTAGATTTAAATCTTATCGAGGTTGCCGCAAGAGAATTTGTTTGATTTTTTAAACTCAAGTACACTGCGATCTCATAATAAATATAATAGAGCTTTTAGATGCGATAGTCATCAAATTCAGTTTTTAGAAGAAATGCTAACATTTTTCAGGAACTTAAAATCAATAAGAAGTGATAGGTAATAGATATATGTTACAAATAGCATGAATTTTATTCACGGATTTCAAGTGTCTATAAAATCTTTAATAAAACATCATGAATTATTAAAATCAGAACAAATTAAATTCATTTATATTTACGAGACGTCTCAATCAAGATTGTCTCGAAAATTTCTTTGGAAAAGTTAGACAGGCGGTTGGTAACTACCAGGAACCAACATGTCGTCTAGTTAGTATTGCCTTCAATTAGATGTTTATAACCAATATCTTAAGGAAACCTCAAAATACTAATTGTGAATACGATTTCGATATGTTACTTATGAAACCAGACGATGTTCGTATTTTAATACACCATCACCGCAACCCGACAATGTTAGTGCCCCTGTGTTAACAGTAGGAACAAATGATTATCTATTTGATTAACCAGAAAAAAATGGTTTAGTCTATGTGTCGGGATATTTGTACAGAAATAGTTGTCTCGAACACCACAAATGATTGAATGATTTAATAGATCTGAACAACCTATTAATATGGGAAAAGATTCTTTTTTCAGTCATTACAAGGATTTTAATAAAGATAGTGTTCAATCGGGTTTTTTGTTGAATTGGTTTTTCTCGGTTTTGTTAAATTGCTTGAGCAAAAATTTCGCGAATATTTTGATGTTGAAAGAAACATTGTAAATATTGGTAGTGAAATATATAAACGTGTGCAAGATTTTATATTTGTTATGAAATGCGAGTGCTTTCCAATAGATTATTAAAAAAAACTTTACATTAAATTTAGAATTTACCATTTAATTAAAAGCCACAACTAATTTTTGAAGAACAATAATTATAAAAGTAAAACATTTAGAATACGTAGTTTATAAAAAAAAATATCTTAAGTATCTATTAAAATGCTGATAAACGTTTTGTTTATTTAGTTTTATCCTCCTATGCCAACCCTACCAAAATAGGTAAAAATTTGACAGCTCCTTAGAAGCTTTGCCTCTGTACAGTTTCTTTACTCAAGTGGTATGACTAAGGACTACATAGGGCAACATTCCGCATGTCTCACTTGACCTAAATATGAAATAGATAAGTTCATTACTTAGTCCATACAGCATGAAACATGCAAACAATTTCCATTTAAAATCGTCTAAGCATGCAAATAAAATCAAAATGACTTGATAATTAAGTAATCAATGAAATCCTTAAGCTACAAGGCAGGCTCAAAGTACAAGGCAGGTTATGTAAACGTTTGTTTGAAAAATAATAGTGTTATTTCATTATTCGTAAGTGCAAGCGAATGCAAACTCATATGTATAGTCTGAAGCAAACATATATAATATAATTGTTCATACAGAACCCTGTTAATATAATTTACCAGAGGATGCGTCACGTTGTATATACGAGGACATGTCCTTATAGTACGTGACTCGGCGTAGCAACCACAGTCCTTTTCCTCATCTTTTTCGTTTTCGTTCTTTTTTGTCCCGCTCATAACGCAGTCCTTTTCTATTTCATTATCGTGATAGGGTACAGAGATATCCTTTTTTACATTATGATTATTGTAGTTTTGCACCAAACTTGCTATAAACTTTAGTGTCAATTTTGAAGGATTGAATCCATTGAGCACAACGAAAAAATAAACTTTTGAGTTATTTCATACCAGGTTTTGAAAAATAAGCACCGTTTAGTAACATGTTACAAACGTACACAGTCTAAAATTAAAGCACAATATGATATCTAAAGCTTAAAAAAAACGATTTTAAAGTAAGGGATTATTGTTTCTCCTAATTCTGTAATTAACACGAATATAAACTTTTACTGGCTGATTAATCGAAGTTTTATCATAAATAGGTCAATTTATCTTAAATGTCAACTTTTATGACAAATTCATAGTCAAGCTTGAAAATGTTGAAAATTTTGTATTTGTCAATATTAATTTATTTTCAAATTATTTTATTATAACGTGAACGAAAATTGTAGAGAAACGTGGTGAAAATAGCGAGAAAAGGAGGTGGGAGGTAATTTTCAATGGTGCTTGCTTCTTGGGCAGTACTTGTAGGTGCCGCTTTAGTGGGTATAGTGAGAGGTGCACATTACGGTGATTACGCTGCAGCTGAGATGCCGCATTATGGTTCGGAGGAGTATCACGAATCCGCTCGGGAGGCTGCTCCAGCTGTTGATGATTATAATGATCGCTCACCCGAAGCACCTGCCTCTCCAGATTATAAATATGAAGACCATTTAAATTTGAAAACCGTGAATATAAAAACTGAGGACAGCTGGCAAAAATCAACTTTAAAACCGTCAAGAGTTCAAAGGCCGAACCTACGAGCACACGTGGATCGAAATAAAATTAAATCAACTTTTCACCAGCGAAAAAAATCAAGGAATCCTGTCAAAAAAGCTGACATTAATGAGAAACAGTTAAGAAATGGGAGAATACGAAGTAACGATATTATTGATAAAGAGGATGACTTTATAGGTGACGATAGGTATCGAGATCGGTTCGAGGATGATAAAGTTTATACGAGAGCTACTACTGAGAGAGTTGTAAGGCGAAAACCACGAGACAGGTCTTTTGGAAGTCCTGAAATTGAAATCGAGAATGATGAATCAGAAGATGATGATGATGAAGAACTGAAAAATGAACATAGTCATGTAAAGGATGCTGAATATTCTGTAACAGAGGAGGCAGCTGCTTTACCTGCACAATCGGAAGAATCTAAACAATTGGATACAAACGAGGAGAACGAAGCCTTTCGCCAACAATCTCCCATGCGTACCGATGACGACCTCATTTCTCGATTAGAAGCCAAAAAATTAGATCAAAAGAAAGAGGACCAATATCAAGACTATTATGACATGAAACGAGTTAATAATATTAAGAAGAAAATTACTGTCCTTTATCGTCGAACAAAAGGTAAGAGGGTATCATTGTTAACTATATATCTTATACTTACGCTACCATTAGCACAATAGAGACAATTTCTAATCTTAATTAAATATAACATTTATACTATTAAATAAACGGCTGTTGCTAATCATACGATTATCGTATGATTAAAAAAAATTATTCATACGATAATTAGAGAGTTCAATTCTTTCCACATTATATTTTATATTATTATAATGTACACGGCTTTCGGAAGGCCCAAAGGCCACCCCAGCCGCACCTTAACCTACTAATATTGCAAAATTGGTGTAATTAAAAATATAAATTTTATTACACGCAAATAGCCTAAACATATGAGTAAGTTTTAGAGGATATAAAATAAATAGGAGAGGATATAATATTTCATTCAATTGTCTAAAAAGATTTAAAATATTTTTATTAAATTTATTTTTAAATTTAAATTAGTTAAAATATTTGATGAGAGAAGGCCAATGGTATAAAGGCTGCAACATAACATTTTTTCGAATACATCAGTTTTCCCGCTATTCTTAAGAAACTGTTATTAATCTTTATATATAAAATTCAATTTCTGTCCGTTAGTCTCGCTAAAACTCGAAACTGGCTCGATCGATTCTGATGAAATTTTTTGTGTATATGTTTGGGTGGGTCCTTAAATGGTTGATTCACAATTGGATTAAATTTTAATAATTTAAAATATATATCGGATGAATAAAAATAAATAAATCATATGATAATCGTTCGATTATCGTATGAATAGACAATTTATTACTAAATTCATCATAATATATGACATGGACAGATTTGTTTTTAAGTTTCAAAGCTTTTTTAACAATCCAGTCGATTAAAATTTGTTTTCCATCGCGAATCCTAAAGCAGGTGTTTTTTTTTTAAGTTCTTTAATACTAAAGTGTCATACTGAAATAGTGGCTGATAAGAAGACTAACAATTGGCTTGTGTGTGTGTGTGCCTAGCAAGAGCTACGGGTTCGACAACATCGCGTCGGTATCAAGTGTGGACGTACCGACGCTCCTACGTGCTAGACAGATACTCTACCGCCACAAGTGATGATGACGACATCCCTACCAGAACTACCACTAGAATAAAAAGTAAAAACAGAAACAAAACAAAAACTAGAATTAAGTCAGCAGTGACCATTATCACGGGGAAGAAGCCACCTACGACTACTAAAATAAAGACAAAAACAATTACAACTTCAGCTAAATCTATTGAGAGTACGACAACTGATTTGTCTTTAGCAGAGAAGTCCAGATTGTCAATTTTGAAAAAAGCACAGCTGAAGGAGAGTTTGATGGATAAAAGAGCGACAATCAAACCACCGGTATTGATGCAAGTGTCACAGAAGATGAATACCGTGGTAATGGTCGAGCCGCGTAAACAGAATCTAAATGTGAATCTGATGGGCAGTTTAGGGGGACCAGTAAGTGATTCACCCGAGCGTTTGGCTCGCGCTAAAAGACTTATGAGGCGTAAGTTGGTCGCCGGAGCGCGAAGTATCCATGATCTAACTGACAACTGGGATGAAATGATTTGCGATTACTTGGACGTTGCGCAACTAGATGGCGCGATAAAAAATCATATAAGTACATCTCTAATTTCGCTACCATTACTCTTACAGCTCTTATTTTAAAGAATACCTTGATTGTGTATTTTGCATCTAATATATTTCACTGTTTTGTATGGTCTTTTATACTGTTATAACAATTATTTGTTTATTAAAATGTTATACACATTTGAAAACAAAAATATTCGGTGTTATTTTTTCAAAATAATCTGATATTTATATTTTATTGTAAATAAATAATTTCATGGCTAAAAATAAATTGATGTAATGTAAAAATGAATTGTCGTTATAGGAGAAAAGAAAGATAGTAAGTAATTTTTGTTGCGTTGTTTATAATTCACAGCACCAAATACAACACTGTATTTTTATAATGTTTGGATTAACCTACTTTAATATTCCTTGGTCTTAACCTTGTGAAGAGAACAACACAAGTAGACTATTTTTAGCCTTCTTAAAAAAAGGATGAGTTTCTCAATTCGGCTGTATGTTGTAATTATGTGACAATTGTTAGCCGATTTTAATGATTCTCATTTTTATAAAATAGGTTCTACTTGAAGGGTAGTCCCATATATGTAAATTTGGAGAAAAAAGTCGACCTCTAAGGATAAAAAAGTAGGCGATGTAGTTTATGGACAAAATTCGATATGAGAATTTTTAGTCCAGGCGAAAGTGACAAAAAATTAAACAAATACTAAAATAATAAAATATTTTTCACATAATAGCTTCAGAACTCGGTGCTAAGACATAGAGTGTCCCTTTTTCAATTTAATTTTCGGATCGTATTTTTTTAGTTAATGGCTTTAATTTTTAAAAGTTCAATTTTTCTCCTAACAATTATAATTTAACCCCATAAAATATTAGCTATTACCCGCGACTTCGTTCGTGTATAAGTTAAGTATTATACTTAAGTAAAAAAACTGTAAAGGAAGCTCGTTATGTCTATAAATATTTAATGATTATTTAACTTGTAATATCCTTTTTTCATACGAATGCTTTATATTTATTATTCAAAGTGTGACGATGTATTGTTATTTCTACTTTAAAATAATTTTAATGTATATGAAGCCGTTTGAAAATATCAAAGCAGTAATATTTTAAACAATTAAAAAGACTTTTATAAGCATAAAGTTAAAACATTAATTTCGAATATTAAGTATGCTTTAGTTAGGCTTTTAAAAATTACTAAAATATTCTGCAAGCAATAATATACAATGTTTTAACTGAAAATAAGGGAGTCGATTTTTCTATCCATATTTTTGACCGAGAAGCGCCAGAGATACATACTTGAAATCGACCGTAATCAGCTTAATGCAGTATTGATGTACATTATTGAAAGAGAAGCACTTTTGAATGAACAGAAATAATTTCAAAGAAGGTCTTTAAATATAGTTGAGACTTGAAAAGGAAGCGCTGGAAAATAGTTTACGTAGACTAGCAGTTTACGGCCTTGTGAATGTGACAATGAAACCATAAATGTAACTCAGTATATTGCCATAGTAATTTTTAATTAAATTGACCTGGCTATTTTTAACATACTTCGAATAACTACGGGTACTAGGTTCGTTGCCTGTGTAGTGGAGCCATTCCATAGGAAATACATGAATTTCACACGGGCAACCACGAGACTTTATTTTTTTTATATGCCATACAAATCGTTGTTCCTTGGGGGATTTGAACCCGTTACCCCGCAGTGTCGATGTGCCGTAGCCAAACGCTTAGACACTGCGCTACCGAGCCGTAGGGCTTTTTCCGGTTCGGGTTGTGTTGAGTTTGTCTTTGTGTCACTGCCACAGCTTGCACTTTGACGTTACGTACGTCATATTTTCCGGGAACGGGCAAATCAGGTAAACTAGAAAGAAATAGAATAATTTTTATTCAACATGAAGTATAAATATTTAATTTATTTTTAATATAAAATTTATAATTTTATACGTGGTAGAGCCATGCTGCAGCTATAATATAATTGTAGCACGAATAGATCTGCGCAACCGGGGGACGCGACTTCGCCTGCGTATGATCTATTAATGATCTATTGTGGCGTATTTAGATATAAGGTAATGAAAGATCATTTATTTTATCAATTTTTAGTTTTTGCAAAAAAGCTCAAATTTTTTCGAATAAGATATAGCCTATATCATTCATTGCTCTCTATCTGTTCGTAAAGTTTCATTACAATCGGTTCAACCATTCGTGATCAGTCCTGACAGACAGACAGACAGACAGACAGACAAAATTTAAAAAATTGGTTGTTGTCTTAATGGCATGCAAATAAAACACAGCTCAGTAAAAGGCAGTTATTTCGATATTACCGACAGACATTTTAATTTTATTTATATGTACGAGCTCGTATAGCTGACGGGATAGATTGCAGCCCTTTAGATATTTTCAGTTCCGAGTTTCTATTTTCATAGAAATTTAATTGTGTCAATAAAGAAGTTTGGTCATTTGACGGGCTCCCATGTACTCATTAAAGGCTTGTTTTACATTTCTTCAGTATTTAGTAGAGTTTTTAGTTACCGTCAAAGAAGACATGTATACATTAATAAGTAACAAGCCCGATATAGCCTCATAAGGGATGGTAATGGCGGTATCATGATCGAAACAACACATTTCATTATTAGAAAACAGATGAGGAAATAACAATGACTTACCGACTGTTTCCAGTATCTTTCCCATAATTGCTTCGTTCGATCCTCTTTCAATCCTTCTCTTTTTACTCCTTTGCACTCTTCCTCCTTTTTTAGGAAATCCTTTACTATCACTGCTGTGCGTTTGTGGAATTCTACCTCTTCATATCCGTCGTGCTTAATCTCTTCAATCTTTCCAGTCTTGTTAAAACGTATTACTTATTAGAACGCTGTTAGATAAATTACTTAATTACTTTACATTTTTCATACTCTTTACATTTAAATACTTCATAATAATGAATATCATTTGGACATATTTATATTCATATGTATTTACATATTTTTTTTGTACACCCTCCTATATTTTAATAATTGTTTACATCAGTCCTCTACGCAAAGATTGTCTGAAAGAGATCACTTTCGGAGTGACAGGACCGCCCGTTGTACATATATTTTATATTGTAATCTATTGATTTTTGGTGTACAACAAAGAATAAATAAATAAATTTTCGGGGTAGACGTACTGTGTGCATTTACAAGAAGCTCTCTACTGGAAAACCTATGGGAATATTTTAATGCACTGCCTTTGACTAATCTAATGAGCTTAGCAGGTAAACAAATCGATTATATTCCTAGTGGGACGAGTTTAGAGGGGAAAGGGTGAGGTGTAGGTGTAATTTGACTAAGAAATAGAACGTAACTCTATCCCACTATTGAAAGTCGAATTAAAATGTTTTTCTGCTACTAAGTAATACAAAATTATTTGTATGCAGGGTATTAACAACTGAGAGTCGGCAGTGGCCACCAGTCGGCGGCCACTAAAGTCATCATACATTTTCTACAGTTAATAGGTTGCAGGAAGTCAATGGATGCAGGCGGCTCAGGACCGTACTTTGTGGCATTACTTGGAGGAGGCCAGCAGGACATACCAGCAGTGAATTTGTTAAGGGTTGTAATTATAATGATGATGACAACTCATGAGCAACGTACTGGTGCTAGTTATGCATTCTGATTTTTCTTCATCGGCCGTCATCATTTATTTTAATCTACTGTGGGCTGCTTACACTTCACTTGCGATACGAGTCTGTCGTTCTAGAATTTTTCGTCTCCATCGGTTGACTGCTGGTGGAACAGCTAAACCATGAGTATGTTAAAAAAATAGAACTGTGCCTATCATGTCGTAACAAGATAGGGAACTTATTGATGCTTATTTTCTACTAGCGGCCCGGGTTATTCCGTTTATCCACCCTAAAAAATCCACCCTAGGTTGGATACTCGGAAACGCGTGTTCCTATCCATCCCGATCGGAATCCATATATATTATTTTTCTTCCGATTTTCTCCCTCGGCTATGTTCAGTCATTTAGAGAAACATGATAAAAACTGGCCCAAGATACTTAGTAGACATTAGCATACCTATAAAAATATACTTATACATACTTCTTGATTGAAAAATCAACGCTGAAATAAAAGGAGTACCTTACAGGACTACAGATTCATTGGAATCTAGGCATATAACAATTTAAAACGAAGTTAAAGACAAACATATAAATGTAACGTTTTTGAAATGCTTGCAAAATACTTCCTTCGCTAACACATCTGTTGTAGCAAAGAAATTTAGAAAACGTTTGCAAATGTACATTAAAAGTGAGGAATTTATCCAGGATATCGAATTACGTCTACTCAATAATGAAATTAGTGCTGGTGTGACGGCGCTGTCGTCGCGCCACAAGCGAAAATACATCGAAGCCTAACTAGGAGCGTTGGCCGCTCGCCGGGCTGAACACCTTGCCCGGCGGGAGATCTACCCTTTTCCTTCCACTGCCACAGTGGTGAACCCGACGTTATATGAACACGCAACCAATAACCTTTGAAAATTACAACTTCAAGCCTTCGTCATCGCCTTCAAGTACCCCATTCGCTCCCGAGCAGATATTGTCAGCAGTCTTCACACCCTGCAAGCTATCTAGCTTTACAAGGTTCATCGCAGCACTGGAATAACGCTTCCTGTTCCTTCAAGCTACAGTGTTCGGCACGGCTCTGAGCTTTACTGCTCGCCTCTGCTTCACGGCACTCTCACAGATTACTTGCCTTCTTCTCGACTCACGGTAGACTACAAAGCAATTCCCTGGCACTTGCACATTCGTCGAACTCTAGACTGCACTATCGACCTCCGGTCTGAGCAGGGGGTGATGTGGCGGCGCTGTCGTCGCGCCACAAGCGAAAATACATCGAAGCCTAAATTGCACTATCAAAGTTCCGAAGTAAAAAGTAGTATATATATAGAATAGCTCCGAACTACCACTAAGAGCGTTGGCCGCTCCCTGGGCTGAACACCTTGCCCGGCGCACTATGGGAAAGCCCCATACAAAGCCGTCTCATAACTGTGTTTAACGAAAGTCGTTGTTACATGATGAAAATTATAAATTAATATACTATTATAAATAAAGTTTCTTTTTAGGTATTTTTATTTTATTTTCTATGTTTAACATAAGTATAAAAGAGCATTAATTCTTAGTCATGTTCGATTAGATGATTTTGACGAAATACGTTATTACGATTCAATGCCACATTACTTGAAAGTTTTTCATATAACTATATAAGTATTTTTACATTTTTGGAATGCTTATATGCTTCTCCAAATTTTTCGTAAATAATATTATATTATATTAGTTAATTAAACAAAAAATAACCAGTATATTTTTACACTTTTTTTTAACAAGAGATTTACCTCTTACCGATGCTTGCCGATGTCGAGGTATTTATTGCATTAAGATCTTCACACATTACTCTGTTTAGGGATAAAAAAAATTGCTGTTACTTGCTCCTTTTTTGATACGGATCCAAAATACATCGCGAGATAAAAATGAATTTTTTCAAATTTTTTTTTATAAAATAGCATGGATGACGGTGTATTTATAAATTTATTGAAATGAGATATGTTAAACGGTGGTCAAGGCTTAATTAACCTGTGGTCAACTAAGTCTATATCTAATCTATTGTGGTAAAATTTTTATTTTGAGTTAAAAAATTATTTTTACTCAAAATAGTTTTTTTTCAATAAAGACCCTATATAGTAGTATACGTATGTAAAATTACAGCTTAATTTATTTTGAAACAACTGAAATATGAAGTTTTGAGACGAAACACACCGGTTTTCCCATAATGCGGCGGGAAATTTCAACTTTTCTTACACGGCCACACTGGTAATTTCCTGGACATATTTCAGAATTTTTAAATTACATAATAATATTATTTAAAATAAGAAAGTTTAATTTTATTCAAATGCAATAAGTAATGCATGGACTTCAATAAGATGTAACGGTAACGGTAACGGCAATACGTAATATGATTTCTGTTAAAGTGTGTGTTTATAAAATAATTGTTGATAATTAAAGTGTATGAGTTGAACTGTACTTGGGGTAAAAAGTTGAAAGAACAAATAAAAGTGAATTCAGACTATCCACCACGTCTGGGGTGGTGGTGATAATGATAAAGATGGTTTTTTTTAAATAATTTTGTGGTGTAATATCTAGATTTAGTACTTGGTCATCTTTTATACATTTAGCAGTGTCAAATCCGTCAGACGCTCTTGCCCCATTGCAGAGTGAAGCCATGATTTGAGGTTCCAAAGCATTCAGAATCAAAATGTCTTCCCAAGCAGCACACAAGCGTTATGAACATCAATACACCAGCCCACATTGAACTTAGAGTTATTTTAAAAGCGTATAAGAGTGTTGAAAAGGGGTTATATCCTCATTAGAGTGGTTTATGAGTTATTATACAGCTCAAGCTGTATAAAGTCTGTAGTATGGGATCAATGTAAGCTTAGGGTTCTTAATCAGAATATGAAATCTCTAGTACACAACTTTAAGTATTTTGTAACACTTCAATCTGATTTTATCATTAAAGTTGTATAGAAGCTGTTTTTTTGCATGCTGTCCCTTGCTTATACAACTCTAAGTGTTATTATAGTATCACTAAAATCTTATTTCTGGACAATAGTGTATGCAAACTCTCTTCTATAACTTATTCTTATGGTGTCATTGTACACTTTTGTAAATACAGTAGTTTTATGACTTCTGTCTATGAGAGTGATATAAAACTAAAAAAATAAATAATAGCCATAGTACAACTTAAATCGTGACAGAATATCGCCATTTTGCATGCGTTGCGTGTTTATATTGTGCTAGTGAACAAAATTAATTTGTTATCAATATGTGGGAAAAACATAAAAAGATTTGGTGCAGTAAAAAGACCATGTTAAATCTAAATTAAATTTATCCAACACTGTTCCTAAGACAAGATTTTTCATCTTTTATACGTATATCTAAAGAGAGTTATATGTTATGTTGAAAAAACAGCTATACAGCGTAAATAATAAAAATATCCTATTATAGAACTGATTAAAAACCAATGACTGAATTATATAATCCATAACATACATAGTACAGCTACTAAGACTATTAGACCCTCGAAATAGCTTTTAGGCTGTTTAGCAAATTGTCGCCATTTTAAGACCCATAAAAACAAGATTAAAAATATAAATTTGGGAATATTAGACATTAGTCTTAGCCTATACCATTATTTCAGTTTGACTAATGATCACTGTGTCCCAATGTGCCATAATATCCATTAATTTAATATATTTTTTTAGTCTAACCTATACAACCGATATTTAGTTACCGTATTTAGTATTTTGTCCTTGTATTATTTTGTTATTTTGCTGGCGCGGCAATTTTTCGTTAGAAAAAATATACAAGTTTACCGTAAATCTAATTTTGCACGTCCAATTCACCAAGTTTCCTTGCACACCAAATAACAGCTGTAATACTGCAGTTATACAGCCTCTTTTATTCTTGTACAGCTACTGTACAGCGCTACTAACGCATAAAGCTGCATAATTTGTGCCAATTTTTTACGTATAAGAACTGTATAAGCGCTTATACAGCTTTTATACAGCCAGAAAATACAGCCTCTAGTATAAAAACGAACTCCAATACAGCTCGTATACAGCTTGCATGCTGCTTGGGTTCTACGCTGTCTAGGCTTACTGGTAGAGCTACTAATATCAGATTCAAGAGTGGTTATGCACCACCCGTCTGAAATGCCATTACTTGCTCTACCATACTGCGTTTTTTTTGTTCGTTCCACTTTGAACAGTCCGATTTACTCAGCTTTTTATTTGATTTTTAAAAATTACGTTTTATGTGATAAATGATTGGAGTAAAATAATGAATTGCCCAATTAGCCAGCCGTTGACTGATGCAACGACCGTAAAAATAGTCGTAGACCACAAACACCACTAACGTACGTGTATCCGTCACTGCGGTGACTAGATACGCATAAAAGTATAGCGAAGATTCTTTTTACTGGCAATGTGACATTCTATCTTAGTATTCAGGGGTGACTACTTATCTGCGTTTTGATTCGTAATCGCAATTTGCTACAGCTTCAACTTACCATAAGGTGGACTGTGTGCTCGTCTGTCACTTTTATTCTATCAAAAATCAAAAGTTTTTTGTGTCCTTTCACATTTTTGAGAGGCCTATATATAATGTATGCAGAAGGATGTGTTTCACTTATCCTCGAAATGTGTTTTTTCTTAGGCGTGCGTTTATTTGGTAAATTTTTAAATAATTTGCTGCTTAACAATGACCTTTGAAAATTTTTGTTCAGATGTAGAGTCGTCGTCGCCAGCTATCATGACCGCGGTAGTTGCAGAGAGGGAACTTCGAGCGCTTCTAGGAGGCCACCGACAGCGAAAAGAAGTGCCGAACGAGTCCACAGATGCCTTGAGAGAGCTAGAAATCAATCCTTCGGTTACCACAAGTACATTGCCCACGTTTCCCCCAAACGCCGTCGACTCGCGCCTGATCGATGAGTGGAGCGAATTCATATCACGCAATAAGGCGATAGATTTACAATTTTCGATGTATGTTGTTTTTTTAGTTGTAATAAACTATTTACAAAGATATAATAGCCACCTTCTTTAGTTTAACAGTGTTTTGAAGTTCTTTAATTGAAAAGAACTAACTAAGGTCGCTGTAAATTTCACAGTACGCGGGCTACCCGGGTTCGATCCTGAATGATATTGCAATTTTAAGTGCTGATTTACGTGCTCGGCGGTACATCTTACTTATTTTATAGCTAACCATAATTTTGATTCTAGGGATTTGATTAAATCACTATTTGTGTTTTCGAGTAGGTAGATCTAGGTAGTCAATGAGTATTTAACTTTTTGCCTATATATTTTTACGATAAGTTAATAAGAAAAATGGTAAATTATCATATCGGAAGATTTATTATAATATATTATTTGTCATTCCTTGGGGGCTGTAATGAATGAAAAAGAAATGTAGATTAAACGTAAAAGTAATGTGGCTCCATCTATCGCTTGCTGATTTTTGCGTGCGGTAACCGTTGGAGGGCGTTAGATGTAGCGCTGCGGATTGATTGCGGGGAGGCGAGCGGTGCGAGGCAATAGACAGCGGCGAACAGCGGGTAACGCGCTGCGTTTAATTATTTATTCGCCGCGCGAACCGCGGGCCGGAGGTCGCTCGTGGAGTGTGTGCGGGCCGGCGTCTCCCCGTGCCGTGTTATCGTATCGAATCCGCAGTCGGTGTTCTAAGTGACTATTATGAGCGACAGGGACAGGTCGTCACCTTCCCTCACGGACACGCCGCTGAAGACGTACATAGGTCGTCACGACGACGACTACCCCCTCATAAACGGAAACGGTGAGTGCAATAGTAGCTGCCGGCCCGAGGGTCGAGGTTCTAATTAGTCAACAGATATGGCTCGGAGTGTGAAGGGCAACATCACGCGCTCGGTCCGCTGGCTGCGATATAGAGCGTCGTGCTCGCGCTGCTCGTGCACGCTCACGCCGCGCACAGGGCCACTGGGTCAGCGAGTCCACGCGGCACTTTGCCGCATTGAAGACGCGGGTTCGATCGACCCAACGTCAGCCCCTTCCCAAATTTCATACTTATACATATCTACATTTGCAGATAACTAAATTGGATATACGCTAGTTATTATAATGTAGAGTCTCTATATTTACCCGTAGTGAGGATTATGATGGTGAAAAGTGGTACAAAAGTCAGTGAGCATTAGAAGTACCGTGGTGCGGTCCCTGGCATCGATCGATACGAACTTAGGTCTCAGTTCAAGTAAGTTTCGGGGGGTGGTATTAACGCGAGATAATGGCAGATCCGCAGCCGCCGCGGCCGGTCGACTTCCGCAATACCAATAGAATTTTGTTCACAGGATTCATATAAATATCTAGCCTGTTTCGTTTGTTTTTAGTTTAAGAATCATGATAGACCATGAATAGAGCAAGTAAATCTGTCCGAAGATTTCAGGGACTTTTCAGTTGTAATTTTCACTTTTCTATAACTAATTAGTTACTACAATAGATTTGCGGATTCCAATAAGATATTATTACATTATCGAAGGCCAGGTTCGTTGAATGGCATCGCAGATAATAGTTAGAGCTAAGGATTTTGAAATGGCCACTTATCCGTATCGTGTATTCCTCTATATATATTTGATTCATTCATTCAGCCTATAAGTTCACTGCTGAACATAGGCCTCCCACAAATATTGTCTCATAGAGAATATTTACCATAGCTGCCATGCGTAGTTGACGGTTTGGCAACCGCAGTTATTTATTTATAAATGCATTCATATAAAATATCGACTTCATTGATCGGACAATTTTCATTGTGCATTATTTTAATATTCTTAGAACACAATAATTAGAAAATGTTTTAGAAAATGTATAGACTGGCCGTAACGATGGGTGCCTATATTAAAATCCAAAAATCCGGAAATACTCCCTAGAAATGCACACTGACTTTTGTTTTAATATTTTTTATTTTAACTCATTACGTTTAAAAGTTATAATATACGCTAGTAAATTTTGACTGTAGCCCACAATGTTCGCCACGCAGTTGTGGTAGTGACTAAGGTGATAAATGATTCGATATGTGACACTTGTGTGTCAGTCTTGGCTTGTAAAGTAATATATATCATAATAGACAGCGCGCGCGCCTAAAACTTGTTAAGAATATATTATTATCTTAAAGCAGTTTAAATACAATGCGTAGTGTTCATTAATAGCAAACATAATATCTTATCTTTTTAATTACTTTATACAACGGCGATATGAGCGCTCGCGCGTCCGAATTCCAGACTTGTCTTGGTAATATAGGTCGCAGCTAGAGTAGGTTTAAACTAGTACAAAACGCATCAAGGTGAGGTCTAGTATCGTCTATACAGTCACTCTAGTGCTATTTGAGGGACCCCTGTGCGGATGTAGACCGCTGACTCTCTGGACCCTCCACTGACACAATTACACAATTAAGAAGGCAATTAGTCACTTCCATCTGACGCCAAAGCTACGAGACCCTCACATCAGTTCTATCGAATAGCGCCTGCAGGCCAACATTGGAATATTTAGGGATATAACTAAAATTAGTAACGTGATAGAGTCACGCTTCGGCTTTAAAATAATTGCAGCACGAATGGGTCGGCACGACCGGGGAAGGACCGCGCTTCCACAGAATGCCAGCGTAAAATAGCAGCTTAATGCCGTTGCGTTTCGTATGATGGGCGTAGAAAATCAGATACCCTTTTTACTGGTAACGAGGCGTTCGATCTTAGTCCTTAGAGATGACAACGCATCTACAATTTGGTTCTTCATCGGGGATAGACGTATTTTTCTATGGGCTACAGCGTCTTACCATCAGGTGACTTTGTGCCCGTTCGTTACACATGGTTGTCTTACTCTATTTAAAAAAGAAAGTATAAATCAAATCTCTTGGCAACGTACGCTTACACATTTTTATGCACTTGAATCAAGTGCTTTGACTCTGAGTTCAGTGTCATTGAGCTTCTTGATATTATATAATGATTTTTTTAGCCGATTACACATTCAACGCGATTTTTATCGAGTTAAGCAACCAAGTCAAGCTTATCCCGGTGTAAACCGGACAGGATTAACGTATTGTTTGTTAGTCCATGACCGGCGGTGTCTTCATTCGAGTTTGATTAAATTAAAACTGTCTGATGCTTGAATAGTAGAATTACTTGTACTTGAGTCGCGATAGTAGCTCAGGGTAAAAGAGCTCGTCAAATATATTTTTTATACGAGAAAACTGGGTTCGAGCCATGCCGCACCAAACACTTTTTATTTGATTTTTCAACGTGTTCGGTGGTAAAGGAAAGCTTCGCTAAGAAACCTATACGCCTCAGTAATTAAATTACATTTAGAGGACATGTGAAATCCGCCAACAGTCGGTTTTTTTCATATCTCAAGACACTCCTTTTAGAACAGAACAGATTAGAAACCCTTTCAGAAATGATAGGAGTGCTGCTCCCATTAGTGGGATTAATTAATGACGAAAAATAAAGTGAAGTAGTTACTTTACTTTTACAAATAAAAACCGATGTTTCAATCATTCATCATCATCATTACAGCCGTTCACAAGTCCACTGCTGAACCTAGGCCTCCCCCAAGGAATGCCACAAAGCACGGTCCTGAGCCACCTGCATCCATCGACTTCCTGCATGTCTTGCCAGGTCGTCACTCCATCTAGTGGGGGTCGCCCTACACTTCGCCTACCGGTAGGAGGCTACCACTGCCACACTTTCAATCGTTTGAGAAATGTTATTCATGAAATAAATTATGACCTGACTGAATATATACAGTTGATACAATCGAACTGTTTTATTCATACAACTGCCATTTATAATTTTTTTATGTTGTATTTAATCCAAATAATAAAGTTTCTAATAGAAAAATAGTTCTTAAGACAATAATCACATTTTTACTATTAGTATGTAACATGTAGTTCCTATAAATACTAGAGTAAAAAGTGATGTAAAAACATTGCGGTCTTAGAGTAATTAATTACATAATATTATTTTATACTAGCGATTCGCCCCGACTTTGCACGGGTGATTTCTGGATCTCGACAACAGCGCCACCTACCGGGTCCAATTGTAAATCTAAACCATCCAGGGAGTCACTCAAACACATACAAACATTTTTAGTTTTTGCGAGACTAACGGACAGCAAGTGTTTTTTATATATAGAGATTATAAATTATAATATATTTTCGGTCATTCATATTTCGTCAGATGTTTGTATGTACCTACGTCAATCGTTGGATGAATGACTTAGCATATTGAGAAACTATCAAAAGCTTATCTTGGCCCGCCTCGGTGATAATACCATATCATGGTATTTCTCGCCATCCGATTATGTTTAAATAATTTTTCATAGCGTAATTTCTACTGTTTTTATAATCTAAAAGCTTCAAATTTAGAATTAACTTATTATATTGAATATTCACTTCAAGACAGGCGTTTACTGATAACATAAGATACAAAATAAATTTTGGATTTATACGTGGTAGAGCCTGGCTGCAGCTATATTATGGTTGTAGTATGAATAGGTCGGCTGGACCGGGGAGAGACCACGCGCAAATACCAGCGTAAAATAGCAGCTTTATATTGCTGTGTTACGTATGGCGAGTAAACAGAACCGAAGAACCTTTTTATTGGAAACGAGGCATTCCATCTCAGTCCTCAGGGGAGACAGCGCATCTGTATTAATTGAATCTAAATCGAGGATAAATGTATATGTCTATGGGTTACATCATCCACTTACCATCAGGTGGACTGTGCTCGCTTGTCACACTTATTCTAAAAAACGATTACTAACCAGAAATTACATCTATAAACACATACATATATAAAATACATACATACAATACATGATCAAATTAATATCAAAGCTTTCCTTTTCAAAGGGTTAAAAATAGAACCTGCAATTTCCTTGGTGTTGCAGTTGTCCATAGGCGGTGGTAGTCACTTAGGTATTTACTACTAGGTTGTTCGGAAAGTAATTTCGTTTTTTTTAATGAAAATGAATGACGATTTTCTTATAGTGAATAAATATTTTATTTAGTTATATATTCTCCACTTTGGTCCAATACCCTTTGCCATCTTTCGGGCAGTAGCATGAATCCACGCTCAAAAAAATTTTGTTCTTTACTGATAAAAAACTGATCCAGGCGGTTTTTAACCTCCTCATTTGTAGTAAAGGTTATACCGTTTAAAATTGTTTGCAGAGACCGGAATAAATAATAAGCAGAAGGTGCCAGATCTGTAGAATATGTTGGGTGTGGCAGTACTCGTATATCCCATTGAAGCTGTAAAAGCTTTTGGCGGGTTAACAAACTTGTATGAGGTTTCGCATTATCTTTGTGGAACACTACACGTTTTCTATTGATTAATTCTGGCCTTTTCTGTTTAAGTGAATCATTCAATTTGTCCATCTGATGACAGTTCACTCCAGAATTGATCGTTGTAATGTCAGTTAGAAGCTCAAAAAAAACGATTCCTTTGAAATCCCACCAAACAGATAGCACCAACTTTTTTGATAAATATCGGCTTTCGAAGTGCTTAGAGCCGGTTTATCTTTTTTAGTTCATGATTTCTTGCGGTTAACATTGTTGTAGACAACTCATTTCTCGTCCCTAGTGATAATGTGTTTCCAAAATCGGATCATTTTCTTTACGTTTGAGAAGCAAGTCACAGATGTCAACGCGACGGCACAAATTTATTTCCGTAAGAACATGGGGAACCCATATGTCGAGCTTTAAGATTAAACCTAGGCATTTCAAATGATCATTAACGGTTGAATTCGATAAATTTAATCTTTTAGCAATCTCACGAGTTGTTATTCGCCGGTTTGTATCAATGCCTTTATTGTGTCTTTATCAGCTTCAACTGGCCTTCCAGAACGTGGTGCATCTTCAACATAAAAATTGCCGAATCGAAATTTTGAAAACCAGATTTGGCACTATCGTTCTGTCAATATATTATCTCCATACACATCGGATAATTTTTTTCTTGCTTGAACATCATTTTCACCTTTTCGATAGAAAAAAGTAAAATATGCCGAAAATGCTGCTATTCACTTATCTTATTCGAAAGGGTATCAACTAAAAACGACTGCGTTAAATCATCGAACATTAAAAGATAAATCGAACTTTTTCACAAGCATGCCTTGATAAAAAAAAATCTCTGTTGGGAAAAAACAAAATTACTTTCCGAACAATCTATTAGTTTTTAGGACTCCTTTTCTGTCTAGGTCCGTCTAGGTAAATAGGTCTAGGTAATAGCAGTGCTTGCACTAATGTGTTCCGGTCTGAACTGTATAGAGAGATGGTATAATTACAGGCTGTGAGGCATTCCTTCTTAGTCCACAGAGGTCACTAAACATCATTAGCTCTCTTTGTTTGAAGCTGCTTGCAGATGTCCACGGGCTGCAGTAGTCATTTACCATGTTTTTTTTTTATAGAATAAGGGTGACAAACGAGCACACAGTCCACCTGATGGTAAGTGGTTGCTGTGGCACATAGACATCTACATTTATCTTCGTTTGCGAATTTAAATGCAGATGCGTTGTCAGCCGTGAGGACTAAGATAACCTTTTCCAGTAAAAAGGGTCTCCGATTCTCTACACTCACCATACGAAACACAGCAGCGTTAAGCTGCTATTTTACGCTGGTATTCTGTGAGAGTGTGGTCCTTCCCCGGTCGAGCCGACCCATTCGTGCTACAACTATACTATTAATATAGCTGCAGCATGGCTCTACCACGTGTAACTTTGTCACTTCATCAGTTTTATAAAAAAATGCAGCATCCACAGAGGTGTCCTGGTTTCTCATCTTGCTTCTATAAAGAAAATCGTTTTGTAACTTTACATTTACACCTTGTCTAATCACCCAAAGCAACCAAATGCGCGCTCTGCTAGCAAAAGAAATTAGCGGCTATCGGCATTTGCATACTTGCTGAAACAATATAACCTCTTACCGGCTATATGATTAGGCTATACGAAGATAATTCGTACGCGTGCAGTTCGTCGAATCTCGGCACAGGTCGAAAGCGTTTGTGCTGGCAGCGAGCATTACGCGCAACTCTCGCCCTGGCAACGCGCTGTTCGGAATCCAATGGTAGGTATGCAATGCTCAATTTAACATCGCACGATGGCCGTCACGAGGCGGCTCATCCAGCGTGCATTAAGAGTTTCATGTTTGTAATCTAACTCGCGTAACGTTCTGTGGTGGTTCTATCGCGAGATAATTCTTTATTGGTCTTCTATATATGTATATTAACATATGTAGTGTTCAGACATACATAGGATATTATTATGACACAGTTTTATTATTATGTTATTTAGATGTACATTACATAGGCCGATATTTAGACATCGAGTTACTAAACTTTACAATGTCAAATTTTGAGTCCAGACTATATTGTGCTACACAAATTTTGACATTACGAAGTTTGAGTTTAAGCTCGACATTGTCTCTGAGTACCGTCCATAGAAATGACAAATAATAAACAATACGGCTGGGAGATCCTAGTACAAGTTCCGCTCTCTCACAATGGCCAATCATCAAAGTAAGTGTTTAGTTTAATCAATACGCTGTCATTTGGGCCATTGTGATTGGAAATAAACTTTCTTATATTCCGTGGAAATAAACGATTAATTTGTTAGTATTATTACAAATATTATTATTAAGATAAGTTCAAATTATATACAAAATTATATAACAAATATTATTAGACAATTTAATGAAATATGTAATTAGTAAATAACATTATATATTTTGGATGGAATATATTATCTTGGATTGAAGTGCAGGGACGGCCTAAAGAATCTACTACCTCATAACATCCCGTGAGTATCGTAACAGGCGGTAGAGGATAATTGAAACAGGAGATGCGCAGCAGCATCTTTCTGTGTAATGATGATGATGATGAAAACTTGGTTAAGATGATAATATGAATATATTTATAAATCGTGGTCATATAGATCGAAGAACTGACAACCGATGAGGAAGAAAGGTTCTCGAGTGGCAGCTTCGTGGCAACTTGCAAGCGCAGTGTTGGACCCCCACTGGATAGCGTCGACCTGGTGAAACATACAGGGAATCGACAGATGCAGTTGGTTCAGGATTGTGCTTTGTGGAAATATATTGGGGAGTTACATGTTAACTAGTAAACTTGTAACGGGCTGTAATGATGATGATGATGATGAAGTTGATACAATAAATCAAACACGGCTTAATTTTTTATTTTTGTCATAATTTGTTCTTTCTTGCTTTGCTCTTTTTGTCATAATTCTGTAATAGCGTAGTTCTTCCCCGGGCGAGCCGATTCATTCGTGCTACAACCTTAATATAGCTGAGGCGTGGCTCTACCACGTATTATACTGCATATAGATGTT
The DNA here is from genome assembly GCA_029286625.1 of Parnassius orleans. Lineage (NCBI taxonomy): Eukaryota > Metazoa > Arthropoda > Insecta > Lepidoptera > Papilionidae > Parnassius > Parnassius orleans. The sequence goes on along the minus strand of JAGSMP010000022.1, from coordinate 8,486,156 downwards.
AAAGGTTTAAAAATCTTATTAGTATATTTGTTAAGAAATATATTTTTTTAAAACAACAAATTTTTCATGTACACCTAAATGATGCATGTTATCAGGGTGAATTAAAATAATCTGGAAAAATTTCTAGTCAAATCTACATCAATTTAAATATATCTCTGTCAATAAAACAGGTTAAATTCAGGTCATTGACATTTTATGTTTATTTTCATTTTTATTAAATTGGATTGCGGCGAGCTACACCTAGACGTAATCCGCTTAGTAATTATAGTAATAGGAGTTGTAAATAGTTGAGTGATTGAAGAATATATATCTATACATCTATACATGTAAATAAAATTGAGTTTCTGTGTGTAATATTAAAAATACCCACCTTTTATGGGGCTAAGAGGGTTATTTGCATGGCATGAATGAGTCATTTTTAGTGTCTCATTCAGGCTGTTATAGATTAGTCAGGCTGTGAAGCATAGCCTCTTATTCCACTGGCTCTCTATACCCTTTAGAACGGATAACAAAAGTGCAAGCACTGCTATTTGGCGGTCCATCTCAGTTCTCAGGGATGACAACGTACCTGTAGCCTTCTTTGCTTGAAGATGGCTACAGGTATATTTGGACTACGGTAGCTACTTACCATCAGGTGGTCTGCGAGTTCGTTTGTTACCTTAATTTAATTAAAAATAAGTCGAAATTGTCATTAAAAATTTCACGCCAGGTAGTGGTTAGCGAGGATTGAACACATACGCACGTACGTACGTAGCGTGTACTATAAAATAGAAGGTGAGCCTTAACCACTACATAATTGCCATAATGCAAGGTGACTCAGAAGTCAGAACTTTACTTAATCCGTGACAATTTATGTTTTTTTTTAAATGTTGTGACAAACGAACCTTTGCAGCCCATAAACAACTGCAACTGACTGCAATTAAAGAAGATAACAGATGCGTTGTCACTTTCGAGGACTGTGAAGAAATACCTCACAGTCTGTAATTATAATAGATCTTTTAGACCGGAACACAGCAGTGCGGCACGGCTACTTGGTGGCAAAAATAGGTTTTTCCTTATAGGATAAGGGTGACAAACGAGCACACAGTCCAGCTAATGGTAAGTGGTTGCTGTGGCACATAGACATCTACATCTATCCTCGATTACGTATCAAAATGCAGATGCGTTGTCACCCGTGAGGACTAAGATGGAATGCCTCATTTCCATTAAAAAGGATTTCCAGTTCTCTACACACACCATACGAAACACAGCAGCGTTAGGCTGCTATTTTGTGCTGGTATTCTGTGAGAGCGTGGTCCTTCCCCGGTCGAGCCGTCCCATTCGTGCTACAACTATACTATTAATATAGCTGCAGCTACCCAGACGGACTCCTTGGCATATAAGCTCTTATAAATTTCGTTATTGCGACGTTATTCGTGTCACGCGCCATTTTCTCTTGTCTTTTGCTTTCTCTTGTCTTTAAAATAATTTGCTCTCTATTTATACTATTAGCCTCCAGCTTCATCCGATTACGGATTACCTCCGGTATCGAGTTTTAAAGGATTACCCGTTCCTTTCGCTGCACTTTTATTTTCTAACATACGCGAACGGGTATTTTCAATTTACGTTATGTCATCAACAACGATTCCTCTGATATTATATCTCAATTTTATCGCGATGCGATTAAATTTCTTCTTCCTTATCCGCCTGTAACAGTCCGAAACTGGACATGAGCCAGACTACTATGTATACACGGAAAACATAAACCTTTGTTATTGTAGAAAGGATTTACTGAAATCTTCACTTGACAGGCTGATTGGCGATTGTAATGCCAATTTTTTCATACCATTAACGCTGTTCTTCACCGCCCTCTATGCGCCTTATATCTGACTATACGATATACGAGAGATACGACATGGTATGGACCGTGTAGCGGCGGAGTTAGAATATCCACAAACCCATATAATCATGTAGGTGTCGTAAGATGTGACGGAGGGAAAGAAACAAAGAGATGGGCAGCATTGTCATCCTTATAAAAATTAGAGAGTAAAAACTTGCAGTTGCCAATCTACCTGCCAAGCGTGGCAACTATCGCCCCTTAAGTGGCGCCTTAAGGGGAAATAGTTTGGCAACGTAATGGGATATTAGATTCGCTTACACCACATAGTAGTTCCCGGCACAGGGCAGACCCCAGTGTCGTGAACTTCTGGTAATTTTCTAAAAAATGCCTGCTGTAATTTTTTTTGTAAAAGCTCTGACAGTGTGGACTAATAAAATATGATGTGGTTATCGAATCGTTATCACCATCATCGTCTTCATTACAGCCCTTCACAAGTCCACTGCTAAGCATATGCTTCATCCGCATCCGTCACCTGCATCCGTCTACTTTCTGCGTGTCCTACCAGGTCGTCATTCCATCTAGTAGTACACCTACGCTACATTATTATCTGATTATTCTAATAACAAATAAGTATCAAATAAGTAGTACTAAAAGAAAGATCTGTACATTAATCAACGTTTAGGCTAATATCTGCGAATCCATAATACAGCCTATATATTTAAGATGAAAATCTAAAATACATATGTATTTCGAATATCCTAAGCCAAAGCCACACAATTAGTTAATTTCACTTACATATTATAATATAGAACAGGTTGTGGTTTGACTTCAAGTTGGTGATTTTGCGGTAAGACTTAGTATTTAATTGTCGGAAGGCGGTTTGTTTAATTAATAAGCGAAATATTACTATGCGGTTGCTTCTGACGTAGACGTAGCCTGAAATAAATATATATATATTTTTGCAGTTTTCACAAACTTTTTTTTATAAAACTGAAGTGACAAACAAAATTACAGTCCACCTGATGGTAAGCGGCTTCTGCAATCCAAGGACACCTGCAGTTCTTGTGTTTCTAACCAGAAAAGGAGAAGTAGGAGTTGTTCTCTCCCGAGGAGAAGCCGCCAAGGGGCGCACGGCGCTGGTGGGGCCATGGATGTATGCGAAATTGTTCCCGTGGCCCTGCCTATATGCGGCGAAGGTGGATACCATGCGGTTTTAGTTGGTTCGAGTTCGACATAACCCGTCCTTGCCTCACCACTGAGGACTAAGAATGTCTCAAAGCCTGTAATTAAACTGGCTCTCTGCACTCTCCACACCGGCACAGCACTGCGAACACTGTTATTTGGCGGCAGAAATAGGTGTGAGGGTAGTATCTACCCAGACGTAAAAGACTCCTATCACCTGGTAAACATGGAGCAGGACATCTTACTGATAACAACCCAGAAGGATATATATGGGGTTATAATAAATAAGGGTTTAATTATAAATAAAACTTCCATTTCTATTAACGAGGTTTCTGCAACTTGCTTTCATTTTTTTAAATTTAATTCGCACATCTATTAACTTAAATAATTAATAATGTTAGATATGTACGGGCAAGAGCAGTTTGCTGACCATTGTATTCAAATGTTACAGTTTTAGTACCAGTCAACATGTCAAGGCACGTTTCGAAATTGATGCAAACCCAAAGACCGGAATACACTAAACGTACATGATTTAGACGTTATTGACGTTAGAGGGTTAATTTCAGTCAAAGTGAATTATTTTTAGTGAATGTTCATTCGTGTTGACCGATATGAGGTTACAAGTTTTTACACGCGTACAATTTCACCGTTCATTCCATTCAAACGCTAAAAGTTTTAAAATTTTACACAAGCACCAGATCAGAAAGGTGTCCATGGATAAGTAATAAGGCTTGTGTATGGGACAAAAAGAACATAAATTTCTTGAACGGAAAATACAAAGCAAAGTAATGTGGATCCATTCACTCTTCAGTTTTTGTATTTACACTGTTCGTTTTTCGTTTAATGATGGACGATGCCGGCATAAGTTATCGGAGTTAAAATATATAGTTATACACTACCCTATATTGTGGGTGTCCTAATGACAGAGGGAAACGAACCAGAAGATGGGCAACAGCATCTTCTTGATAACAAATAAAAATAAGAAAACTGTGGTTGCCAACTCACCTGCCAAGCGTGGCAACTATGGCAAAATAGGGGTCTATTAGGCATTCTATTAAGGAAGCCTATATTCAGCAGTGGATTTTCATAGGCTGTAGTTGATGGATTGTCATACACTGGTGCCGCTCGCACAATTCACGCGGACGTGCTACTTACGAATTGGTGAGCTCCAGTCTTTAGTCCTGAATCATTTTCTAAATCCTTTTTCCTGAATTAATCACTATACATAAACTTCAGTCGCTCTAATTGAATACGTAGAATTATTTGCATAAAAGTAAAAGCATAACAGAGTCACGTATCTCATACATAACGCGATAACATGAAAGGCGGAGTATGTATGGAGGTGGACTTTCGAGGTCACTGCATTAATCTCGCTGATATACTCGGACAGCTTTATCGGCACTGTCATCTTTCTTGAAGTAATAGTTTTGCGAAACTTATTACGCTAGACGTGGTCTCTGCTGGACGTTGTAATGAACCTGAAAGAAAACGCTGTACATAAGACCTTTTCGACAATATTATAAACCTGCAGGCGGCTTTTAGGTAACGGTTCTTTGATCACTTATTTGACTGCCATTAATTTTACGTTATGGAAATTTGAGGAAAAAACAACAATACATCAATCTATGCATATAAATAAAATGAAGTGTTTGTCGATAATATTGAATTAACTGGCGCTGAGGGAGTTATTTGCATTTTATTAAGACATAAATAAAATATTTTAAATTTTTGTCTGTCTGTCTGTCAGTCTTCGGAATGGCTGTCACGATTGTGATAAATTTTTACGAACAGATAGAGACCAATGCCAGGACGGATCTAGGCTATATTTTATTCGAAAAACTTGGGGATTAAAAAAAAAGGAAAAACTTCGCCACTTAAATAGATCCTACCCAGACGAAGCTAGTTATTTATTATATAAAAAAGTAAATAAATATATGCAGTTTACGAAAACAACAATAAAATCAAATTCAGTTTTTGTTTTAAAGCGAAGAACACGGATTAGAATAATAATTGTGAAAAAGGCACTGCCAACCTCGTTATTAGATTGACAACCTATCAAAAGTCAACTGAATATAGTCTTATATATTATAATTATGTAGATATTCCTATATGTGGATGAATATTGACAAAGGTACGATCATAAATTTTTATAGCTGCCCTAACCTCTCATATTCACTACATAATCTTCTTCCTAGTGAGATCCCCTTCCTATAAATAACGTCTTTAGTGTCAAAAACGGTTATCTGTGCCTTACTCAATTTCAAATACGGCATTCTTAAAAACATATAAACAAAGGTCTTCAAAATTAAAATGGTATTTAAAGCTGATATAGAATGATTATTAGCGTAATAGAGCATTAAATCAACCTGATATTTACTTAAGATGTTATTAAAATGAGTTTTGTAACTGCCAACGAGCTACAAAACAAACAATCCGTGTTTTCGAATTTACCAACATTTGTCTTAAAGTCACATTGCCGCCTTTGATACTAGTCGACTCTCTTAAGTCTTTGTTACGTTTAGTTTACACTCCTTTTGTACAAACTCTACTTGATTTCATATCCATTAATAACATTAAGCTATAGTATTTTTGTCACTTACATCTATTTTATTATACTTGCAGTAAAACTATCTATTTAAATTCGTCCATAAATAACGTGTCACTTTGTAACATAAAGTAAACCTGTCTACGGAAACTTCGTAGTCTAATACACCGTGTGACTTTCATAAAATACTTGACGCTGGCAATATCCACTGGTAGTTGCCACACTACCAGTGGATATTGCACGGGAAATTACGACACATCTTCTAGTCAGGTATACCTCAAAACTTGAAAACGATATTGTACAACCAGTGAGTGTTGCCAGTGATGACTTATGGATCTGAGACGTGGTCCTTCACTGCTGGCCGTTTAAGGAAGCTCAAGGTCGCTCGGCGAGCTATAGAGAGGGCTATGCTTGGGGTTTCTCTGTGTGAGAAACTTAGAAATGAGGATATCCGCAGTAGAACCAGAGTGACCGACATAGCCCAACGGACTAGTAAGCTGAAGTGGCAATGGGCCGGCCATATAGCTCGAAGAACCGACAACCGATGGTGAAAAAAGGTTCTCGAGTGGCAGCCTCGTACCGGCAGGCGAAGTGTAGGGCTTCCCCCCACTAGATGGAGTGACGACCTGGTAACACATGCATGAAGTCAGGCAGGTGGCTCAGGACGATGCTTTGTGGCATTCCTTGGGGGAGGCCTATGTTCAGCAGTGGACTTGTGAAGGGCTGTAATGATGAAGTTACCAAACTAGGAAAAAAATATAGCCCTTCCCCTTTATGATACCCTCGTTGGGGCGATGCTTATCATAGTTATACGTTATTACGTGGTAGAGCCACGCTGCAACTATATTATAGTTGTAGCACGAATGGGTCAGCTCGACCGGGGTAGGACCACGCTCTCACAGAATACCAGCGTAAAATAGCAGTTTAATGGTGCTGTTTTTCGTATGGTGAGTGTAGAGAATCGGAGACCCTTTTTACTGGAAACGAGGCATTCCATCTGAGTCCTCAGGGGTGACAACGCATCTGCATTTTGATTCTTAATTGAGGATAAATGTAGATGTCTATGGGCCACAGTACCCACTTACCATCAGGTGGACTGTGTGCTCGTTTGTCACCCTATGCTATAAAAAAAAAATAGTTGTCGGCGGGTTGGTTACCGCAGACTTTTGATTATAATTTATTTGTTATGAGGAAGATGCTGTTGGCCATCTCCTGTTGCAGTTTCCCTTTGTCGCCTCTTACGACACCGACGGGATGACATTGGCTAGTGGATTCACTTGGTCGCTACTACACGGCATTTATGTTAAATTATAAATATTTTCTATTGTTATTTTCATAACAATTGTATAAAATATTATATTGTAAATTTTGCTTTTTAAAAATAGTCCAGCTGGGTTTCTCGCTGGTTCTTCACAGGACAGGTTTTTCCGAATCACTACTACCTACTACCAATAAGTATTACATGTAATCTATATTGAATGAAAATGATTCTATTATTCTATTCTATAATATGGTCTAATGTAGTATGTTTTTCTGTTTATATTCTTAAATAAATATACCATACCCATATCAAATTAATATAAAGTTACAGACTTTATTCGTCTCACTCCTGGACACAGGCCAACTTTCATTTCTGGGAAGGTTTTAGGGCAAGATATTGCCCATAGCGCTGTCCCGATGCGTGTTCGCGTACTTCACATGTCCTCGAAAATTTTTTTCTTAACTTCTCTGACATGTCGGTTTAGTCACGATGTTTTCCTTCACGTGGTAAATCAGCACTTAAAATTGCAATTAACATTTTTATTGATGCTCGCGGGAACCGAACCCAGGTTGCTCGCCTACTGTGACATTTACAGCGAGCACTTAGCCTCTGAGCTACCAGGGCTCTAATATAATATACATATACTAATATTGTATTGGAATATCTTTAATAAAAAATAATTCAGAGAAAAAAAAACATGCGTGAGTGTCGTGGAACACTCGGTTGGAACGAAGTTCCTTTCTTAGTATTTTTTTAAAATACTAGTAATAATAGTAATAATATTAAACATTACTAATATTCCCTTAAACCACTTCTAGTAAGCTTAAAATGCTTGTGTTAGAAGTGGTTCACGACGGTAGTCGAATGGCGGATTCGAACCCAACGACCTTTCGAGTTCGCGGTCCGCGCCCTGCCATTAGGCTACTAACGCTTCTAATATATTATTATTGATGATAAACGTATTATATAATTTTATTATTAACAAACATAAATAAATAAATTACTAGCGTCTATTAAAATGAAGCGTCATTTAAAATAAAATAATATTTCTTTCATGGCAAGATAAGAATATGTGCGAGGGAGATGGATATTATTCCATCTCGCTTCCTTATAGCCGCCAAGGCCGTCTACACTACGTCAGAAGGGGTCGTGTTACGCAAAAATCTTACACTTTTTCTCGCCTAGCCCCCATCCGCCAAATTCGTACCGTCCGATAAGGAACTTCGTTCCAATAAGTCTCTTTTTAATAATCTTTGGCACCTTCATGTTCTTTAGAAGTGAATCCACACTAGCCTCTGGTGAAGATACTTTATATTTTCATTCATTCTAATGCACCTTTTTCTATATTTCTCTCTCCTTTTAACCTCTTCTTTTAATTTATTTTCTAACCTATATATTCTGGCATAAATTAGTGCTCGACGTTTTCTTTGCTATCGCCGTCTTCGCGTAACAACATCATCTCTATGTTAATAGAGAAGATGTTGTTTTGAACAGCATTGTTTTGAAGAGCAGGTTTTGCAAATGATGCTGGACTAGCAGGTGGAGTTTCATCCATTAATACTGCCAAATTTTTACGTAACTTCTCTTTCTTCTGTCTTTAAACCGAGCTATTTATTCTCCATAGCTTCCTTTTTGTCGTTTTTCTCTTGAATTCATATCTCTTTCAAGTTTCACTTAAACTATTTCTTTTTTCTTTAAATATTTTATTCTTTCTTTTTCACGAAGGCTTTTTAAGGTTTTAGCATCACCTTTCATTTCTAGGGTTCCGTAGCCAAAGAGTAACCAACGGGACCCTATTACTAAGCCTCCGCTGTCAGTCCGTCCGTCCGTCCGTCCGTCCATCTGTCTGTCAGCGGGCTGTATCTCATGATCCGTAATAGGTAGACAGTTGAAATTTTCACAGAATGTGTATTTCTGTTGCTTCTATAACAACAAGTAATAAAAATAAAAATAAATTAAAAATTAAAGGGTAAAGCACCCTGTGTAATGGTATGGAACCCTTCATGCGCTAGTCCGACTCGCACTTGGCCGGTTTTTTATTTCCTTTCATTTCCTGTCGTATTCTTTCTTCCTTGCCATTTCGTTCTAATAGCGCCCTAGAAGAAACAAGCAACCATAACCTCGCCAAATTAAACTAGATTATAATATTAGATGCATATAAGCAAATATCCAAATTATTATTGGAAATTGTATAACCTATTAGCAGCTTAATTACATCTCTATACTCTCACAAAACACATTGTGTACTCATCAACGTATTCATGAAGCTCTGTTCTATAACGCTTGAATTAACAATGGCGTCTAAAACCAAAGCCGTCACTGTCAAATGATATTCTCGTATTGAGCGTCAATAATGTCTATTGATATGAACAGTATGTTTCTTGAATGCATAGAGGATATTGGATGCGCGTCTTGTTTACTTCGACCATTTCACGTCAACATTAATAAAAATTTGCACAAAGGGCCTGCCTCGATATAAGCTAATATTGACCTCTGCCAGTCACATTGGAAACGATATTTTCTTTTGACGTGAACTTGTGGAACGGACGGACAGTTTTTTGATATGAATAGCTTTTTATTCAAAAATCAACCTCAATTATTATTATGTACATACGTTTGGTCATATATTAATTTTTTAAATAATGATTTTAAAAAGTGAAAAGAAGCGAGTATTACATTGTGGAGGTATGTCACAAGTCAGTATATTCTAAGTGTATGGTCACAAGAGGTGATTATAGAAAAGGCCGGAATGATTGCAATTATTTCTCTTAGAATTATATTGCACCTCCAAAGTAGTATTCTCTTCTTACTTATAGGTTGACTGTTAGATGACGCCTTAAGGCGTTAAGTCCGCCTTTTACATTTATGTGCAACGTAGTTTAAATAAATAATTAAAATAAACCCAATAACTGATTTTAGCCCGACCTGGAATACTAACCCGGAACCACATGATTAACAGCCAAGTTTACGACTTTTAGACTAACGAACAGTCCACACGTCTAGCACTCGATCACTAACATGCCCGCTAGACGAAGCGATCGTGTTAAGTCCTCCCTACTATATTAAAAGGCAAGAACAGGCGAGTAGAAATTACTAAAGCAAATTGTGTGCTCATTTTGCTCACAAATTGTGCGTAAATCTCTTCATTCTCAAATGGCAAATTTATGAACGCGCCTTTCGCTAGTAATCAAGTTAATTACTAACGGTAGTTAATTTATTTCCCGCACATTAAACTGTGATCATTTTTATTCAACAATGATAAATATTTATTATTTATTTATTATTATTATTTATAATGAAAAATTAGATGACATAGATATTCGTGGTAGAGCCACGCTGCAGCTGTATTATGGTTGTAGCATGAATGGGTCGGCTCGACCTGGTTCGATGATGGGATGATGGGTCTGCAACCAGCGTGAAATAGCAGCTTGATGCTACTGTGTTTCGTATGATGAATGTAGAGAATCGGAGACCCTTCTTAATGGATACAAGGCACTCAGGGGTTGCCACACGCATCTGCAATTTGATACTTAATCGAGGATAAATGTAGATGTCTACGGGCTATATCATCCACTTATCATCTAAATAAATAAATTCTTAAAATAATTAAATACCTATATCATTGCTCTATAGTTGATGATTACAATTCACAAGTGTACTGCATCTGCAATGTACTCGTAAATAGCTGTTATCTATTTAAGGATGTGAGTGGAGGTCCTCGAACAGGACAACATAACGTGTTAATAACTGGCGTTTGCAAAAGTTGACTCACAGCAGCTAATTTCGGCACACGTTACATACGCTATTAAACTCGCCGAAATAAACTAATTAACCACAACGATATTAATTTAGGGGCACATTTATTAATTTTTCACACATCTGAACATATATCCCATAGATTTTTTTATAGAATGATATTTATATATTATATAAATATTTTTTTATAGAAAAAAGATAAACGAGCACACAGTCCACCTGATGGTAAATGGATCCTGTGGCCCAGAGGCATCTACATCTATTCTTGATTAAGACTTGAATTACAGATGAGTTTTTACCCCTGAAAACTAAGAACTGAAGGCCCTTTTTTACTGGTAACGGGACATTCCATCTTAGTCTTCAGGGGCAAGGCGTATCTGCATTTAGATTTTTAATCGAGGATAGATTTAAATGTTTATGAACCGCAGCATCCTTACCTTCAGGTGGACTGTGTGATCGTTTGACACCCTTATTCTAAAAAAAAACCGCATAATTTCCTGCCTTTAAAAAAAGCCTGCGGTAATGATAATATTAACAAAAAGTGGATACTCAAATTTTCCATTGAGTTCCGGTTCTTTTACGAATCAATATTCACTATAATATTTTATTACATACTTCGTTATAATTCTTGCCTTTACATTTCTCTTATTATTGCCTGGTAATGAAAATGAAGAGTTGATCAATTATGAAAACATACGACGAGTATAATTATTCATTGTAATGTTTTCTATGGCAGTAAATTCATTACCTACATAAGTCTGACATCGACGATTAGCAGACACGTCACGGTACGGCCTTAAAATAACAGTGATAAAAGAAATTAGATTAAATTTGATACAAAGTAGAAAAAGGAACGTTGATCGGCGCCAAATGTGGAGTTTGTTTGCTTCCATGAACATGGAAACATTGATTTTATGTAGGTATATATTTTATGAACTCGTAATTATAAAAAGCGGGCGTATGATAGCTATCTGCGTAAGAGGATCTATTATCAAATTTCATCCCGTGGGTGTCATAAGAGGTCTATGGGGAATGCCATAAAGTTATTATATCTTCCGATAGATGGCGGACATGTTGTTACCATATTGTCTACGTAAGACATAAGTCAAAGGACTCGCGATGTCAAAGTTGCGAGGCGTCTATTACTGCGATGGGTCCAGGAGGGGGAGATCGATGTCATTTATGGGCTGGTGGCGAGAAGGAGGAGGAATTGTGTAAACCACATCAACCATAAATTTCGTTCATTTAATTAGTAAAGAATTTGTTTTAAAATCTTATATTTAACTCCTTACTAAACTTTAGAATCTACTATTTGATTACGGTCGTGAACCACTCCTAGGACAAGCATGGGGACTATTAATATCTTTATATTATTATACTAGCTGGCCAGGCAGACTTTGTTCTGCTCTTTCCGACGACCCTTCCTATAAAAAAAATCTTAAATTCGCAATAAAAATATATTGAGGGTCACTTATCGGGATAAAAATATCCTATCTCTCAAGTTGGACCAAACTGCACACAGTGTGCAAAATTTTATTGAAATCAGTTAAGTAGTTTAGGAGTTCATCGCGGACAAACAATGTGATACGTATTTTTTCGCTAACGGAGAGATCTCTAACATGTCTTGTGGTGCTCTGATCCGCGATATTACGTTGTTTAGCGAGGACTTTGATCAGTTTCACGAAAACATATTTACTACACCTACTCACGCAAAACGTTTCTTTAAAGTACGAACGTAGCGTCAAAGCTATTGTCTATAAATGCCTGTACACACTATCCGACGGCGCTCGTTCCTCGTTCCATGTGGGTCGTACACATGCATGGCGCGTGTCGTTATAAGGCGCAGCGCGTGCGTGTGCGTCCGCATACACGCCTTTGTTTTTTTTTAAATTTCAGTTCTATTTAAGAAACATCGGCTATTGCACATTGAGCCGAGGAACGCGCGTCGCGGTCCCTAAATAACCCAAATAGAAATACTACTCTTAAGGTCACTAGAAAAATGGTTTTGACTATTTTATTTATTTGAACACTAGCTTTTTCCGCGTCTTACCTCGCGTGGTCTACCGTTTAGCAACATCATTAGTGTTCGTATCAAAATTATCAAAACGGTATACATATGGAATCACATTGTTGGTCTGTCTGTCACATACGTTTTTCGCAGAGACTATTTTACAGAGCTTGTTTAAAATTTGGCATAATTATAATAACCAAGTTACTCAAATAACTAATAACTATTAACTACTAACTTCTAATTTTAACCAATTGGTTCTTTGAAAAATTAAAAAAAAAATTGGTATATACATAATCAATTATGGAATATACTATAAATTGAAGGAAAATTATCAGAATTTCTGTTTTTAATTATTATTATACAGGCAGTTTTTCCTTTTGAGTCCGTTCAATTCCCGGCTCAGACAAGTGACTTTTAAAAATCCACGAATAAAGTTTTCCTCATACTTATAATTTGGTAAAACTTTTCCTTTAAGTAACTTTCGCTATCTTTAATTCTACTCACGGTACTTATCCTCAAAATTTGAAAAATAGTTTGCGTATACTCACAAACAATAAAAGAGTGTCGGTCATAATTTTTTTTACAGAATAAGGGTGACCGTCGAGCACACAGTCCTTGTGATAAACTCGTAAATATAAGTTTTGTTATATTTACGAGCTTATCCCGGCACGGAACACGAGCCGTACTTTCACCCGATCGCTTTTCAATTGTTCATGTATTTCTATACTGTGCACATTGCATTCAATCTTCCATTATCTACATGGGAACTTGAGAACAAAATAGTTCGTGAACTTTGTGTTGTATACTACCAAAGTATTTAACTAAATTGCTTCCCTTAATAGCTAGTATCAAATTTGTTAGACTAATATTAACTTACTTATAGCAAAACATGCCAATAATGTTCACCAGTTTGTGTATAGGTCTGACAATTGTTGATATGGTTATATTTTGAACTGTTATAAGTCCTACTAGGTAATTTATCTGGTGTAAGAGCTGGAAAAGTTGGTAAAACGCACTGTTCTAGCTTAACCTTGCCTTGAAGACAACCCAAGTTAAAGCATGCAATTTATGCTACTTGTAGGAATTACATGCTTTTATTCCCCTTTCCACCATCGGAAAACCAGGAGGTTGGTGGGCCTTCAACATTTCTTGTCGATATTCCACGCATCCGAATTTACGGCTTGCTTTGCCTTACGTTTTGCGTACAGCAAAGTAGTGGAATAATTTGCCGGCGTCTGACTTCCAGCCAAATACAACTTGACTACTTGACTTGAAGACGCCCAGAGCGTCTTCAAGTCAAGAGTGAATAGACTTTTGTTACGCTAAGACAGTGCGATTTACCATCTAGGACTTCATCGCCACTTACCACCAGGTGGGATTGTAGTCAAGCACTGGCTTAGTATTGTGCTGTGCTGTACGAATAAAATTCAGTAGCGTTCTATTAAATTGTTTAATTGGTAATTAAACGAAATAGTTATTTAATTTTTGGTAGATGAGGCCATTACTAATTTAAATTATGAAGGCCGAAATAGTGAAATTGTACATTTGGTTACATGCATCTTTTACACGAGGAAAATAAGTTTGGCAGCAACCACAAGCATATCATTTATTTTAATTTATTTATTTTCAGATTATTATTTAAACTTATTATTCATTTTTTATTTTTTGTGGATGTCGCTATAATATTTAAATTAATTTACTCTTTCAATGAATTATATTATTAATTTATGAATATAAATGTATGCTCTGTTAATTTTTATAAATAAGTAAGCTGTATATATAATAATCAATGATTAGAGATGCTGCATTTTGTTGTAGATGGAGTTATTTTAAAATCCATAAAATGTAGATCGTCAGTGCTTTTTTTAACAACAACAGTTATAAAAAAGTACTGACGATGATAAACAAGGAAATATGCATTTTTAAGAGCTCCATGTTATTCGTTTTAAAGGAATTATGACTAATAGAATCATTAGCAGCGCGTATGAAAATCAACTTCTAAAGAAATGAAAACATATGCAAATGGAAAAAATGTTTAAAACTCACTGATTTGACTTTAGTAATATAATAATTTAAAATTAAATATTTTGTACAACCGACTTCAATATAAGTTATTAGTTATAACTCAAAAACTATTGGTCAGACCTTGATCAAATTTACATAGGACCACATGAGAAGCTCCTGATTTTAAATGAAAAAAGAATCATCGAAATCGGTTCACCTAGAAAAAAGTTATGTGGTAACACACATAAAAAAAGAACACAGTCGAATTGAGTACCTCCTCCTTTTTGAAGTCGGTAGAAAAAAAAAAAATGCAGGGGCATTTGTTTTCGTAAGGAAATATTAAAATTACAGGCACAATTTTTTTGTAAAATTTATTAGTGTATCGGCTGTTTAACGCAGAATATGTAAAGTTAATAAATAAATGTTT
Organism: Parnassius orleans; assembly: GCA_029286625.1. Taxonomy (NCBI): domain Eukaryota; kingdom Metazoa; phylum Arthropoda; class Insecta; order Lepidoptera; family Papilionidae; genus Parnassius; species Parnassius orleans. Next base: position 8,471,151 of record JAGSMP010000022.1, on the reverse strand, counting down.
CAACGTTTACTATCTTGTCCCTCGTGACCTTTTTAAGATGATGACGACTATCTTTGTAATAGCATAAGATCAATAATTTAAAATTAAAAATTTTGTACAACCGACTTCAATATAAATTATTAAGAATAACTCAAAAACTATTGGTCATACCTTGATCCTATGGGACCACAGGAGAACCACCAACTTTCAAATAAAAAAGAATCATCGAAATCGGTTCACCCAGAAAAAAGTTATGAGGTAACACGGTAACACACATAAAAAAAACATACAGTCGAATAGTATCTCCTCCTTTTTGAAGTCGGTAGAAAACGAGTAGGAAGTATCATATTAACAAGTTACAAAGTTATCACGGCGACGAGGTTCGCCACCCGTCACGTCCTGTCTCCCGGAGGGGCGAAAAGTGGATTGCGGAAGCCCGTCTGGCTACGCTGAATGTATGTGGAGCAATGAATGATAAGATGGATGAAGTATGCGATATGATGTATGATAGAGGAATAGATGTGTTATGTGTAAATGAGACGAAACGGAAGGGAAAGGATACCACTACACATGGCATGTATACCGCGTACTGGTCTGGGGTAGACGAGACCGAGCGGGCATGCCAGGGAATCGGTATCATCCTTTCAGAAAGAATGGGTCAGTGTGTGAAAGAGTATGAATGTGTAAGCCCGAGACTGCTACGAATGAAAGTGGGCTTAAAGAAGTTGTTTGTTCTAGGGGTCTACGCCCCAGACATGTCTAAGCCCACTTATATCCGAGAGCAGTTTTGGGAGATGGTAAGGATGGTGCTAATGAAATGCAAGGGTAATGAAAATATTGTTATATTAGGGGAAGGGCTGGCGTGAAGAGGCTTGGTTATGAAAGGATATTGGAAACGTTTGGTGATGAAAGTATAAATGAGAATGGTGAAAGCCTCCTCACCAAAATAATCTTTTTGTGACGAACACTTTCTTTCGTCATAAGAAGATTCACATGTATACATGGGAAAGAGGTGGTGATAGAATCATGATAGATTTCATAATTGTGGATGAAAGAATGAGGAGCGCAGTGGTAGATACAAGGGTTTACCGCGGTTCCAACGTAGGGACGGATATTGAGACGTTGGCGGCATCGGACATCTGTGTCTACCATTGCGTTACAGCGAATAAGAACAGAGAGGTTACAAGATGAAGGTGCGAAAGAGAAGTTCAAGTGTAGACTAAGAGAAAATATAAGTGGTATGGATGAATTGTGTATGAATGATTTAGACTTGGAGACTGTGTGGTATAATGTAAAGAAAGGTTTGGTGGATGCAGCTACCGAAGTATGTGGTGTAAGTAAGAGAACGAATGAAAAGAAAAATAGCACTTTATGGTGGGATGATGAGGTACGGATGGAAGTAGAAGCAAAGAAGAGAGCATGGTTAGATTTACTAGCAACCAAGGCTAGTTATTCTAGCGGTATGAATGATGATATTGAAAGAAAAAAGGCAGTCTTTAGACATCTAAATAAGAGAGTAAAAGAAGTAGTTGAAAGGAAAAAGCAAGAAAGAACGGATAAGAATGATAGAAGAATATCGGATAACTTCCAGGCAAATATTAAAATGTTCTGGAAACTCGTAAGAACTGCCAGGGGACATTCAAAACAGCCTAGAATGGATGCTATACGAGACCAGAATGGCTGTATTCTGAATGACGAAGTGTCGAGTTTAAGGAGATGGAAGGAATACTTTGAAAGCGTGAGTGATGAGACGTTTGAATTAAATGAAATAGAAATTCCGAAAGAAGAGGAAAGAGATAAGTATAGATGAAATAATGAAAGCAATGAAAAGTATGAAAGCAGGTAAGGCAGCCGGATATGATAGAGTATCACTCGAAATGCTAAGGGCTGGAGAGGAAGTGGTGGCAGACCTGCTGTCCACCTTGTTTAATTTGTGTTGGGAACTTAAGCGGGTACCGGGAGACTGGTGCAAAGCCGTAATAGTCCCACTATATAAAGGAAAAGGATCGCAGCAGGACTGTAAAAACTACCGTGGTATCAGTCTTCTTAGCATTGTGGGAAAACTGTATGCTAAGGTACTAATTGAAAGAGTTATGAAAGATACTGATAGAAAAATTTGGGATGTGCAAGCGGATTTAGAAAGGAATGGGATGTACGGATCAGGTCTTTCCATGCGCATGATCGCGGAAAAGTTTTGGCCAAGAACCAAAAGGTTTTTTGTGCGTTCGTGGACTTGGAAAAGGCTTATGATAGAGTGAACAGGGATGGATTATGGCAAACACTGAACTCATTTGGGTTGAGTGCTGGGTTGATACGGGCATTGAAGTCTCTGTATAGGGACTCCAGTGCTTGTGTCAGGATCAACGGGCCTACTCGGACTGGTTTGGCATCCATAAAGGGTCAGACAGGGCTGTGTGGCTTCCCATGGCTATTCAACCTATTTATGGACAGTTGTTTGGAAAATCTGAAAGTTGTAGAATGCGGGTTAAGAATGGGTGAGTTAACCGTCAAATGCCTTTTGTACGCCGATGATCAAGTCATACTCGCGTCGTCGGCGGCCGAGTTGCAAATGATGGTTACATTAATGAACATTTCATTAAAAGAAAGGGAATGAAAGTGAACGCAAGTAAGACGAAAGTTATGGTTTTTGAAAGAGAAGAAAATAAAACAATATGTGAAATAAGAATAGAAGGGAATTAGTCGAGCAAGTAGATGAGTTTGTGTATTTGGGATGTATATTTAGCAGGGATGGTAGGTATGATAAGGATATAGAACGACGAGTGAACGCAGGAAATAAAGTAAATGGGGCTCTACACTCTGTTGTGGAAAGTCAGAATGTGTCCAAAAAGGCACGTATGGCAATTCACAATGCTGTGTTAGTCCCTACTTTAATGTATGGTAGTGAAAGTTGGGTGTGGCAGAAGAAGCACGAGAGTAGAATAAATGCTGTAGAAATGCGGTCATTAAGGAGTATGTTAGGGCTGAATCTGAATGACAGAGTGAGAAATTGTGTGATAAGAGAAGAGTGTGTTTTGCAAGATGATGTTGTGACCAGGATTAAGAAAGGAATGCTTCGGTGGTTTGGTCATGTAGAAAGAATGAATGAGGAAAGAGTGACAAAGCAAATTTATGTGGCAGAGGTGAACGGCAGAGTCGGGAAGGGATGCCGTAGACGAAGGTTTATCGACCAAATTGGCGATATACTGAAAATGGGCCAAATTAAGAGTACCCTTAACCGACGAGCGTGTATGCGTAGGTATATGGATGTGGAGGAGGCGAGAGAGGTGTGTCAGGATCGTGCCGAATGGAAGTCCATAATCGCTGCCTACCCCTCTGGGTGACAGGCGTGAGTGTTTATATGTTAAAGTTATCACAAATTTAATATTAATAATTCATAGCGTATAATACGTTGAGTTATGCGTAATAGGGCCTACCGATTAAAACGTTACATAGGTGTATCTCTTGACAACATTATTTAGTGCATGCAACCATTTTTTATTTATGACGATATCACCAAGTGAAGACGAGGATGAGATATCTTACATTTACAGACGAAATACGAATAAGAAATAGAATAGAAATAGAAACTTGGTGTGCTAGATGGCTATTTACATATATACATACATAAACTCTATATAACTGTAGGTAGAGACTACGGTTTTCCATTTATTTTTCATTTCCTTTTTTTTTCATCCTAGGATACATGCTCGTCCGTTAAGGGTACTTTTAATTTGGTCCATATTCAATGCATCACCAATTTGCTCGATTCTAAAGGATACATTTCCTTTTCACATTTTCCTCATTCATTCTTTCTACGGGTCTAAACCATCGAAGCATTCCTTTCATAATCCTAGGATTTATGTTGTTAGACTACTTATTATGCCAATATACTATTTTGACAGATGTCGACAATGAGATAAAAAAAATTGCAGGGAGACATCGGCATGGTATGTAGTGCGTTTGTTGTATCGATGTCGTATTGAACAGTCAGGAAACGGTTTCAGAGCGAGCTTAAAAGGTCCGTTGAGGCGTATCTGCGGTGCTAGATATATGACACGCACACACACGAAACGGAGATAGACTGCTTCACATCTTATTACTATGTTAGATACAACACAACTTAGCGGTTCTAGTGCCAAATCTAGCGCTCTTTTATTTATTGCATGTTTAAGCATCTAGCGTTAAAGCTGCCACCGTTTCGGTGTCCCAGTAAATCTGCATTGCGTGTTTTGCAATACCTGATAGGTGCCTTGCGGTGTCCTATATAAATATCCGTGACATGACACGGCGTCGCACCACATGTAAACACGATGCAACGTCAAAGGACGTAGGTACGTAAGCAAACTTAACGCTTCAAGTGCTGTATCCAGCGATTTATACCACTACCGAATTTCGCTGCATTTTGTGCTACACGTTTGGTAGTGCGTCGATGCGACGTTAATTAACTTCACTGCTTCATTGTGTAGATTCCCTCTTATAGTATTGGCGCTGTTTTTTTTTATATTTTGTATTAATAAACTGCAAAAATACATTAAATTAAATAAGTGTCACAAAACGCAAAGCAACATTACATTTTGAAATGTATAAATAACATCGGTTATAAAAAAATTAAGTCTCGTATAAAACATATTTAATGGATTGTTAATGATACACGATTATGAGCGTTGTAGTGACTATTTATATTTTGGTACATTGTCGCGATAGTCGCATTAATGTTTTCTTGCGGTCCCAAAATACATTCGGTAAAAAATGTGGTCTAGTTGGAACGCGCTGACGCTGTCAAATATGTCACAGATTTACACCAAGGTAATTGAGAAGATATCAAGGAAATAAAGGTTTTATATATCCATGTATTCATGTATATTTCTTGAGTGAGTTCCCTACAAGAATACGCCAGCTTACGATGACTGCCATGGTAAAATACTTCCTTTAATCGTTTTTTATAGAATAAGGGTGACAAACGAGTACACAGTCTACGTGATGGTAAGTGAATTCTGTGGCCCATAGACATCTATCCTCGATTAAGAATCAAAATACAGATGCGTGTGTCACCCCTGAGGACTAAGATAATGAAATGTCATTCCAGTGAAAAAGGTCTCTAATTCTCTGCTCTCACAAAAGCCTCAGCATTAAGCTGCTATTTTAACCTGATAGTTTGAGAATGAGTCCTTCCTCGGTCGATCCGAACCATACGTGCTACAACCATAATATATGTAGCTGCAGTGTGGCTCTGCCATGTTTTCGTCATGTTCCTTTTGTTGTTTCGATAAAATGCTTAATCGATATATTTTAGATAAGAAATTTCAAAGTACTGTTATAGATCTTTTATTCCACAAAGGGCGAGCCAAATTCAGCAAAAGATACGAGTACATCAATTAAATCCTTACTCTGCAAACAACTGTTGTCCATTTACTTTCCGTTCTGACTGTACTCGAATTTTTGACACTGGAGCTACGCACTCTAAAACATTGTGCATGTAGTTACATTGTACAGTTTGCACTATAAGTAAGACCAACCCTCGCTATATACTAATTCTCACTTTTTTTAACCTGACTGGTTTCGCATTTTTGGCGCATTTTCAAAGGTTTTAAAATAAGCATGTTATACAACCTTTTTATTATTTATATTATTCATATATTTATATAAATCTTATTTGATAATAGGTTTTTTTTCCTCACTTTATTGCACGTTGCACCTATCCGTCATAATATATTACAATGTCCTTTTACGTTCGGTTTGTCAGTTAGAAATCGCTTAAAGCGATATAACCACCGTTTGTAGTCCATAAGTTTTCCGTAATTGTAACCACTTTGTTTAAATGCAATAAATAGTTATCTATCAATCTATCTATCTTTTTATGAAATATTTAATTATCTATATGGAAAAAGCTAAAGTACTCATTCACACATTTTAAAATATTTACTTAAATTATAACCGGTTTCTAAATGGGTAAAACGGGTCAGGTCATAAATTAAAAATTATTTTCAAAAGTGTGTCAACAAGTTTTACATTTCCTAATAATTAAATAAGGGAGTTTCACCAAAAGACAACAATCGTAGTTATAAACTATCTTAGTTAAGTATTATATTTTTAAAGCAAATCTATTAAGAACATTGTTTTTGTTCATCAACTTCACCACTAGTATTTCCTCCCCTCTTTACAATAGAAAGGGTGCTAACCTAATATTACACAGTGAAAGCGTTTGCGCCGTGTGATGGTAACTTATAAAACTGTCACACCATCTCGTTTTGAAGGCGTAGCAAGACTTGATTGAAATCCCAGGAAGTATCGATATATTTATGTTTCAAAAAGTGTACTAGCAACAAGGGCTGCCACCTTTTTTTGAACAAATATGGTATTTTTCCTAAAAAAATGCAAACGTATAGTACTTTTGGGAAATTTAGGAAAAAAGTACTCATTTACTTTTAATCTTTATGTATTTTTCCATATATATTTGTTATTGCTCTTCGCTTTAGCCATCAATGATCTACCTTTAAAATAATTATAGGAATTACAGAAAAACAACTTAGATTCATATTAAAATAAATTAACAATTCATTTTTAAATCAATTAATAGATGCTCTATTTTTTTTTTACATTCATGACGGAAAAAAATACTTTCCGTAAAACTTTCTTGTTCCAGACTTCCAGTCACAGTTAATATAAAAAAGCGCGACAGTAGAATTAGGAATAAAAATATAGTATTTTTCGTACAATATTATTTTCTATAATATATAGTACAATTGACTGAAATATAGTACGATACTATATATTATAGTAGGTACGGGTGGTAACCCTTCTAGCAACTCTTGAGATTTGGACTTGATTGGCGTACGGAGCATCAGATCGCAAAATGTAGGTCTTACCTAGCATATGTATGCATTTCTATATGTGTATGGCAATTATATAATATTAAAGGTAGGGTAGAGACAGGAGTTAACATACAAATCTATTATTGAGTAATTTGACCGCCGTACTACTCCAGTGATGTTAGCGGACTTTACATGTCTTCGAAATATTTTTTATTTATCAGACATGCAGTTACGATGTTTTCCTTTATCGTTGTTCATGTTCGTTTACCGTGTAGTGGCGGTGTAAGAATATCCACTACCCCATATCATTCCGTGGGTGTCGTAAGAGGCGACAGAGGGAAACAAATCAGGAGACGGGCAGCAGCGTCTTCTTAATAACCACGCGACTATGGAAAATATCTCCTTATGAGGCATTCTATGGTTGTGGCCTATGTACAGAAGTGGATTTTAATAGGCTGTTCGTTTAGGCGGTAGAACCATGCTGCAACTATATTATGGCTGCAGCACGAATTGTAGCCCCGTAGTCGAGTGGGGCAGCACCACGCTCTCACTGAACCGTGAAACAGCAGAATAATGCTGTGTTTCGTATAATGGCCGAAGAGAACCGGAGACCCTTTTTACTAGTAACGAGGCATTCCTTCTTAGTCCTCAGGCGTGACTTAATTTTGACTCGTAATCGAGGATAAATGTGTATGGGATGCAGCACCCACTTGCCATTGCGTGGACTTTGTGCTCTCTTGTCACGGTTATTCTACATAAACAAATCTTAACTGCTTTTAATAAATAAATCGTCAAGTTTTTAATACAAATAAGGCTAATTGTATACAAATTTTACTAAGCTACAGTGAATGGATTAAAGAGTCGAGGGAGGACAAGATTGGATTATCTATACCAGATTATGTTATTTGGGAAAAAGGAATTCAAAGCCCTCGTGGCAGGCGTGCTTCTATAAATAATGAGGGAAGTGCGAGAGAGAAAAGATTTTTTATCGATTCATTTCACAATTTTCAGCGTAATGTTGCTATCGTAGTACTTTATAAATTACAAAATAAACTTAGATACAATTAAATAAACTACATTTATATAATGATGGATGATTAACGAAGAGAAAAACGAAGTAAAATTCTCCTTGATACATCTCAAACAGTACAGTTCAAATAATAAAAGATATAATTTTATTTTAATTATATTATATTATAATTGTATTTTTTACATGGTATAATGTATCGTATCGCGGGTGTCGTACGAGGCGATAGAGTGCAAACCAGGAAATGAGCAGCAGCATCTTCCTAATAACAACTTAATAATCTGCGGTTGCCAGCCCGTCTGTCAAGTGTGACAGCTATGTTCAGGCAAATATTCCCCTATGAGGCAATCTATGCACAAAGCCAATGTTCAGTGGAATTTTATTAGGTTATAACGGAATGGATATACTGAGATATACGAACGGATAAGCCCTAGAGGCCGTATAGTGTCAGTATAATTACATGCTATGAGGTATTTCATTTTAGTTCTCTGAAGCAACAACGCCTCTGTAACTTTTTTCGTTTAAAGTTTGTTGGCTTTCATACCTAGCTACTAACTATCAGGTGGATCATGCAATCGTCTGTCACTTTAAATAAATAAAAAATAACCCGTAAAACTTTAGGCAGTTTTTGTAAATTAATCTATGTACTAAAGTAGTGCTCAAAGACCAGTAAACATTTATTGCTCATTCTTTCCTTCTTTCAAAATTAGAAATATAATTTGTGATACTAAAACTTTTCAATAAGCACAAAGTTTAAAACGATTTCGCTATCTTATTGGCGGCCTTGGACCAACTAAAAACGAATCAGCGATGTCATTTGAAATTATTATAAGACGCGGGGTATTTTCGTTATTTGTGTTAGTAACGATAATGGCGGGATTATAGCCGAAGCTTTGTGTCTACAATCATTTTTATAATAATAGCTGTAAAAAATCTGAGTTTATTGTGGTATTATGCATTGTGCGGGGAATGCAGCGTAAACCATAGTGATGGTTCTAAGTTGGCCCGCAGCTCTATTATTTTTAGACTATTTGAGTTGCGAGGGAATATTTAATTTTATTTTATTATAGTAAGTGTGTTTCGTGTCCAGATTGTTCTCATTAATTTGGGAACTCGGATAACTTTTTTTCCGAAAATTATTAAACTTGAATGCTAAAACATATTTAAGACACATTTGAAAGATGTAGCGCAGCGATTTATTAAATACAATACAATAAATTTATTAAACCCGAATAAATGAATTATACTTTGTCAAGATAGTACTGAAAGGAGTCTAAATAAGTAGCTAATGTACAAACAAAAGTAATAATAAAGGTTAATGTTATCAAAATAAATGAATGTTTTATCTATTCATTTCGTTACAATATTTTTTTCTTGTGATAAAACCTAAACTTGAAAAGTAAAATATTATTTTAAAAGAAAATTTCATCCAAATCGTTAGAGCCGTTTCCGAGAAACCAATTACAACTCAACAATTTGACAAAAACAGGATTTTATTAAGATTTATTTTAAAGTTAGACAATTACAAGTTATGAATTGAATTTCAAAGGAAATACATGTAAAATTGTTATAGATAGGTACACTAGTATATATTATTCAAAACAGAAATAATACATACATGAAATGTCGTGACTTTTGAAGAATGGTGTTTTCAAACGGCGAACACCTCAGTCAGATATGCAGTAACGCGGACGATGGCCTTTGCCTGTGAAGCGAATGACAATGTTCTCGTATGATACAAGATCCGTGTGATAATATATTATAGCTCTCTATACTAATGTATATGTCGCAGGTTTATAATAAAAACTGGTTTTTGATCAAAAACCTAGGCTTTTGATCAAGAACCTGAGAAAATCCAATTTTTTTGATCAAAAACCTAGATTGATTTAGTTTTATGATGAAATCAACCTAACCTAACCTAACCGTTTCTTTTAATGGATTTTACATGGGGAAATGCCTACGCATACCCGCTTCGCAAGGACGGGTTATGTCGGACTCGCACCGACTAAAACCCCATGGTGTTCCACATTCCTCGCATATTGGCAGGGCCGCCGGAACCCACCGGGCCCCACCAGCGCTGGCTGCCCCATGGCGCCCCTCCTCGGGAGAGGACTACTCCTCCCCCATCTCCTTCCTCCACGGCCTCCAACTTCAACCTAACCTAACCTAAGCTTAAATTATGTCATAAACCTAAACAAGTTGAGGTTTTTGATTAAAAACAGGATTTTTTCAGGTTAATGATAAGATTAAGTAATAACTTTTTCTTTCGGTTCTTGATCAAAACCTAGGTTTATAGTAGTATATTAATTGTTAACAGAAAGGTACTGCTGGCCATATTTTGTTTCATTTCACCCTATCGCCTCGCCGACACCCACGGGATTAATTACAAAATAAATTATCGCTGACTTAAAGTATAGGGGTCTTTATCACATTCAAGCTGTTCTTGTGTGAAATAACGTTTTACTCTGCGATATTTGTTACGTACCTAGCTTAGGCTAAATCCTACTTAGTCCGCGAGCTGCGCTACGTACCTACATTGAGTGATTGCAGCTAATCCCAATATTAAGCTTACGGTGTACATTAGTAAGGCATGAACAAATGTCATTTTTGTCATTATGACAGTGTTATCTTAGTAAAAAATATCTTTTTAAATTCTTTTTTTTTTCTCTATCTACTGTCTATGTAAAGTCTAAACTATAGAAACCTTGATCTGGATACGAGAGCGTGGTCCTTCCCCGGTCGAGCCGACCCATTCGTGCTTCAACTATACTATTAATATAGCTGCAGCATGGCTCTACCACGTAAATATGTCTTCTATTTCTCAAGTCAGTCTTAACGTGGAGATACTCAGGGGTTAACGCTCGCTTTCAATTTCACAGTGCCTAAGCACCACCAGGGTGTGATCCTTGTCGAAAACAATGAAATTATCAAATTTTAGTGCTAAGCTTCCGCGCTCAGCGGTGAAGAAAACATCGTGAGGAAACCTGAATGTTGGAGGAATAAAATATTTTGAGAATATATGAATGACTAATTACATAACCTTTTCAAAAACGAAAGGCCTGTGCCCAGCTGTGGTACGTAATTATGTTGTAACTTTTCTTTTACTTACGTGTTGATACGTTACGCCAGGGGTGACACTGTATCTGCATTTTGATTCTTAATTAAGGATAAATGTAGAAGGATAAATGTAAAATCTACGGGCCACAGCATCCACTTACCATCAGGTGGACTGCGTGCTCGTTTGTCACCCTTATTCTATTAAAAAAATCTTTCTGACAGTTTTTATCGTCGAGCTCCTGAAGAATTATTAACTTCACATTTTGCAGTATGTTACGACGGATTCTATTTACGCGTATAGATAGTCATAAAATTATATTAATTCTTGGTGATTTTTTAACAATTTTATTGTAAATATTACGATAAGTATGAGAGTACTAATATTTTTTGATTTTTATATTATAATACCGTCGCCGGAACTGTTGCGTGTTGATGGCACACATTACGTAGGAAAAATACGACTCCTGGAGCAACATAACTCCGCTTGCACCGTCCGCGATATTGTAGGTGCTGTATCATATAGTATAAGGAAATTTAATATCGGACGTGTGCAATTCGAATAATGGAAAAACCGCTGGGCTGAGAGGGCTCCGAACGTTTGAAACGTGACTTGGATTTGATAACGATCAGCGTTTGAAACGAAAGACGTACAAGCAGAATATGATTAGGTCATGTTACCATTTATCCTCACCTATCGGCTCAGTTCAGTGAATTCTTAAAACACTTGAATGTTACGATTTGGATGTTATGGTTCTAGTTCTTATGAGCAGCTGAATCTCATGTTCGAATTCCGATAGTTGTGGAACATATCAATGTTTTTATAAATATGAAGTGTTAAGCGAGCTTACGGGTTGCCTGATGGTAAGTGGGTTCTGCAGCCCGTAGACATCTGCATCCAACTTTAAGTAAAAAACGCTGCAAACGTATTGTCACAATATAAGGCAGTTATTTCGATATTACAGACAGACACTTCAATTTTATTTATATGTTTAGATTTATAATATACCTAAGTATTTCAAAGGATAACTTAGAAACTAAAAGACAGAATGTACAGATTTTTACACGTATCAATATATTTCACGACAGAGGATACCTCTCTATACAAGAATGAAACGAGAAATGACGTATAAGATTACGTCGAAAATGTATGTAAAGTCAGATTTTTCGATCTCAAATAAAACAAAAGACAAAGGACCTACAGCGTTGGTCTAGGGCCTTTGTCTTTGCTGTAATAACAAATGCTTATGCCGATAAGTAACTAACTAGTAATAGAATATAGCATTAATTTTTTGGGCCGGCACTTACAAATTTGTACATAAGTATATATAACTTTATATCTATTAGTTAATCTTATTTTATTTTAACCTTACCTTTTTCATTATTATCCTTTACGATTCTCCCGCTCTTTTGTAATTACTCATATTTTCGCCGCAGTCGGTAGTGCAATTATATTCAGAACTGCTGCTGGCAATAACTATTGTAAACAAAACCTAAATCGTTCTTATCTTTCGTGTTTAATTACGGTACGCCTAGCACTGGCGCTTTCATGTATTGCCGTAACAATAAAAACACATATCCCGTTTTCAAGAGATTTGAAAACCACATCTCGCAAGCGGAACTTGAATTATTTGAAGCTTAATGCTGCCGTGTTTCGTATAGTGAGTGTAGAGAACGGAAAACCTTTTTACTTGCAACGAGGCATTCTATCTCAGTTCTCAGGGTTGACAACGTCTGCATTTTGATTCTTAATTGAGGATAAATGTAGATGCCTATGGGCCACAGCATCCACTTACTGTCAGGTAGACAGTGTGCTCGTTCGTCATCCTTATTCTATTAAAAAATATGGTTGACCTTGCAGGCCATCCCTGGCTCTTCCCGCTTAAGAAAATCCATTTAATTTTGTTGTTTTGGTATTTATTTTTTGAATATCTTTGAAACGGCTCGAGCGATTGACTTGATTGAATCTAATCAGCTCGAAGTCTCAATGAACCCTTTCAAACGCCGTATCGCCCATCTCGATCGGTTGGTTCATTCAAATTTTTATTTACATACATACACACACACGGCCGGACGTCCAGCCGTGAATAGTCGAAATGGCTTCCTAGGACCTCAAAACGTGGAGATCTGATGAAAACTCGCATTCTCAAAATCGGACCGAAATCTATAACTTCCTACTTTTGAAAATTATTAATTTTCAAAGCGGGAAGTTAAAAAGACGATAACGTTGGGATTCTTAATATCTTAGGGTTATCAAATTGTGTTAGTCTATATTTTAACTATTTCCATTACAGCCTAGCATAAAAGTCCACTGCTAAACAAGGGCCTTCCTAATGTTCACCATAGTTACCATGCTTGGCGGGCTGGTACCCATCTCCTGATTTGTTTCTCTCTGTCGCCTCTTAGGCCGGTCACATACATACGGAATTCCGTTTCGGGATTCCGTTTCGGAATTCCGATTCGGGATTCCGAACGCAGCAAGTCCATATAAAATCAAGGACCCGTCACACACGTACGGTAGTTTTCCGTTCGAAATTTTGCGGGCAAAACAGGATACCGAATGTGTAAGGCCAGTTCGGAATTCCGAAACGGAATCCCGAAACGGAGTTCCGAATGTATGTATGCCGGCCTTACGACATCCACGCGACGATATCTTTGAAAAAAATGCAAGCTAAATTTGGGAATGTTTACGCTTACTCTTAATAAGAAACAGAAAATTGAGACTTTAGTCTAGGAAAATTTATATCAACTACATATTTATTTAGAAAATTTATATTGTTTTAATTAATGTTAACACTGTTCTCGATGTGTAATAACGGTTTATTAATTTAATTATAGCGAAACACTGCAAGTGATTAAAAATAAAAGTAAACAACTGAGGAAAAGACAAATTACTTGTGTTATTACGTACTATAACTTCGTAATAAATAATTGTTTATTATGACACTTATTGATAGAAGATATGTTTATGTGTATACGATAGGATATTATGTACGTATATACGTGTATACGACACGGTTTTTGAACGTGGCAGAGTGCGTTAAATTCTCTCCATAAATTATATATTTTTGAAAATTTCAATATACATATTTCTTGGACAAAGCATTCATTAAAAAATTGTACAAATGTAATTATTCCTGCGCCTATTTTGAAGCTACAGAACTTTTACCTCTTACCTTCTTACCGCTAATATTTAATTTTTTTGAAGAAACAAATGTTTAGGATTATTTTAAATGAAAATGAATATTTTATTTCATCTGTATGCAAATTAAATACATTTATTTAACACTATTCCATATTCCAAACTTATATTCAAAAATATTGAGAAAATTGGTTTGATGGTATTGATGATGGATGGTGATAAATCAAATTTTGTAAGCCATAAAATCCTGTTTGTCCAAAAACTAGTAATAAAGATTTAAGACTCTATGGACTTATTAATTCCACCACATAAGTAATTAACGAGTTCCTAAATGTTTTAGTTAATGTCCTAAGCAGAACCGTAACCGCTCTTAAGTCTGTAACCTTTTCTGTACGAGGTAGAGTCACATTGCAGCTATATTATTGATGCAGCACGGAAGGGTCGGCTCGGCCAGTAAAGTATCGCGCTCTCACAGAGTACAAGCGTAAATTTGTCAGCTTAATGCTGCTGTGTTTCGTATGGTGAATGTAGACAACCGGTGACTTTTTTACTGGTAATGAGGCATTCTATCTTAGTCCTCAGAGGTGACAACGCATGTATATTTTGATTCTTGGTCGAGGTAGTTGTGGGTGGTTATTCTATAAAAAATACAACCAACAAAAGAACATGCGTGAGTGTTGTGGAACACTCGGTTGGACCGAAGTTCCTTTCGTAGTATATCGATAATATCGATAAACGTATTATATTATTGATTTACAAATACAAATAAATGAATTACTAGCGTCTATTAAAATGAAGCGTCATTTAAAATAAAATAATATTTCTTTCATGGCAAGATAAGAAAAAGTGCGAGGGAGATGGATATTAGTCCTTCTCGCTTCCTCATAGCCGCCAAGGCCGTCTACACTACGTCAGAAGGGGTCGTGACGGAAAAATCTTACACTTTTCTCGCCTAGCCCCCATCCGCCAAATTCGTACCGTCCGATAAGGAACTTCGTTCCAATAATAATTTTTATTTAATTAAAACTTCGCGGGCGTTCACAGAACAATTTTGTTCAAAGTTTCATCGTAATCGGGTGAATCGTATAGGAATGCATACGAGACAAACAAATAAACATTTTTACCTATATAAATAAAATAAGCCTGTCCTAAGGTTTGTGCTTTATTGCTTTTTTATGTAGCGAAGATCGTGTCATGTGAAATCTAATATATAAAAATTAATGTTTGTTTGTTCGTATTTTATGCGCTGCCATATCGTTCATCAGATTGCGGTAAAACTTTGTCAAGTTATTGTTGCATTTTTGCGAAGGTTAGGGGAGAGTGGGGGAATTGCGGACACTTAACTTAATATTACAATAAAAACTACAACATTAGCAGTAATCAGTATATTCCTCAATATAATTAAACTTTGGTTATATCATTACAAAACTAACATAATCTTTTATTTTTAACTAATCAACTTCTATTAAATATTTCAAAAAGCAAAAAGCTTGCTGTCCGTAACTACCCGGTGCATATCGGGTAAATACGGACGCTAGTTAGGGTAATTACGAACGATCTATTATTCCTAACAAAATCACAAATATAACCACCAGACGTGGACACCACACAGTGTGTCTGCGGGAGACAACACGTCGCTTGGACAAGTATTACTAGGACTAGGAAGAGTATTTAATATTTTTGTGGCTTCCTTCTCTTGCATCGTGTCAAATTCTGAAGATATTTAACTCCTTTCTTGGATACAAAATAAAAAAATTGGTGTACTTCTTTTCTTTATAACATTTTTTTTAATATTTTTCGGAAGTACTTGTTACTATAGTTTAATTTTTTTACAGAGGGTTTTTATAGGAGTTTGTAGATAAGGTATATTTATAGTATGAGAAAAAGGCTGCGCATGTATATGTTGGGCTTAATTATTACACAAATATTGCTTGTGTTCTCATGCACGTAATCACCAAAACTCTCAGAAGTGGCCCAAAATTTTTCCTATGTAGAAGATGAATCTGAGAAGATTTGAAGCCACTCACTGCCTTTTCCATATTTTTGGTCGGATAGGCTTTTGTGTAAAGAAAGACAAACAACATCATATCATCAAATGTGCTTATTTTGGGCCCCAGGGTTATTAACCATATGCGTTTCACACTTCTCAAGACAAGCGGTAGCGTGCTGCTACCACCATATTGTTGTTACTTTTCTTCTTTAAATGGTGAAACATAACTGCCAGTAGCATTTCATGATAGATGTCTAGGTACCGCGTTCATCACTTGTGCATTCACCCACTTCTTTTAAGTGTGTATTTTTTCGCCTTTTAAACGTGAAATAGAAAATTATATATTATGCATATTTATTCATTTCTGATACCGTTTATTGTACACAATAAACAAACAAAGAGCACACCAGACACTAAATTATTTTTATTTTAAAGTTTAATTTTTAAATGGGCGTCATTGCGGACGTCGGTATTTACCCCACCTCCCACGTCCGCATTTAACCCAATCATAGTTTTTGTACACCTGAAATTTTTTTGAGTTTATGACTAATGTGATTTATTTTTTGCTACAATTTTAATGGTGTATTCCTTATGCTTATGTGGCAAAAGTAACGTTTCAGTAATACACACATCACTGCATATACACGTCAAAGAAAATAAAAAAAAATTATAAGAAAAGCCATAAAAAAGTTTGTCGGTACTTACCTTGAAGTGCATGGTCGGCCTTCCATCTTAAATACTGTCGGTGCACTAAAGATGATGGAGGCAATAAAAATATTGGAGTTGCGAAACGCGATGAGGGCTAACCTACTAGAAACTAATGCGTCCGGAATTACCCGGTGTCTGCAATTACCCCACTCTCCCCTATAGGCTATAGTACCTACAATTAACTTACAGTAAGTGGCGTGCGTATCGTACCAACAAATTTGTTTGAAAGTTATATATCATTCAATTTCAATGGGTGAATTATTATTCCTAATTAAACAATATACCTAACTCTTCCAAATTCAAAACGATAATTCTACAATGATTTCTTTTGCGGCAGCAACGCGCCGGGTACCAGCTAGTTGTCAATAAGATTAGCAATAAGTTATGTTTTTGATAAGTAAATAAAAGTTACACATATTAAAAATTGTACTCTTATTTCTTTAATTATAAATCAATTACGACTGTTATGAATCTTTTTCGTTTTTCCATCGCTAGAGACGAAGCTGGCGTGAGTTAAAAGAAAAACACCGCGTCTTTGATTAAATCATTAATTAATTCATTGGCGCTTGCCACTGCGGTAGAAAAAGTGATCGTGAACGAACCTAGACTCATTACGGGGGCGTTTTCAAACTTTTTTCAACGTTTCTTTTGCTTTATTTACGTAAGTACTCAATTTTATTTGATGTAAACAATATTTTAATTGCAGCAGTATAATTACAGCATAAGCGTATTGTATATGTGGTCTAGATATTCTAGTATAAATTTACGGTAAACAACTTAAACAATGTTCTATTGCTACGTACTCTACCTCACATTACTGAGAGGCTTAATGGTCGGCTCCAGCATAGTTTTGAACTTAAGTTAATGTTTTTCTATACCGTAGTAACAGGTACAGTTCCAGCTACAGCCTATTAAAGTCTACTGCTGAACATAGGCCTCCCACATAGATTGCCTCATAGGGGGGATATTTGCCATAGTTGCCACACTTGGCAAGTGGGTAGGCAACAGCAGTTTTTTTTTATTATTAGTCATTATTAGGAAGACGCTGCTGTCCGTCTCCTGATTTGTTTCCCTCTGTCACCTCTTACCCACGGGTTGACATGGGTTAGTAAAGCACGTACTAAACCAACATTTTATTCATACAATGCAATCATGAATAAAATGTTGGTTTAGTACCCCGTGTGTATCGTAAAAGTTGACTAAGGGCTGATTTTTCAATCATCCGATAAAAGTTATGTACATAGGAAAATACAACCTAAACAAATTAAAAAGGACAGTTGTATTACAATAAAATTGTATAATAGTTTTACTTTTATATTCAGCCAGGTTATAATTTATTTGATGGATAACTTAAATCTGACGATTGCCAAATCATCCCTAAATAATATATAACCAGTAAGGTCTTGTGGCTTCTGAAAAATGGCGTTACAACCATCTCGTTTAAGCCAGATGTACAACACTGAGACAGGCAACGGAGAGCAGCGTTAAAGGTGCGAAACGTCTGTTACTGCGATCTTAAATCCATCTGGCACAATCGTGACGATTAACGTAAAATCCTCCTTCATCCATCCATTACAGCCTATAAAAGTCCACTGCTGAACATAGGCCTTCCTCATAGATTGCCTCATGGGGGGATTCTTCCCTACAACAGGAGAAGCTCATGGTCAGTTGAATTTGAAGGGCTGATGAAGAAACAAAAAATCATGGTGTTTTTACATTAAAGATTGAACTCGGCGAGCTCGAACCCTTAAAAGAAACAGAAGAGAAAGAAACTGCCCCGTTATTCTAGTGGTCATAAGACGGCCTGCTGATCACGGGGTCCCGGGTTCGAATTCCGGGTCAGCTTAGCATCAGTTATGGGTTTTTTTTGTAAACAAATTCTTAGGAAGTTGGCGGGTGTTTCACCCCCGTGCCTCAGAGAGCACGTAAAGCCGTTGGTTCTGCGCCAAATAGCCCTTCGGTTGTGTCGGATGCCTGTTTCACAGGAAAGACTATGAGAGTTAGGAAATAAAGAGTGCACATGTATTTGCGCACACACTCGGGCACTATAATCCTGTTCTGCGTCCAATCCAGATGGCTGAATTTTCAGCCATCTGGCTGAAAATTCAGCCTGGAGGACATGATTACTATATAAAACTTACATACGTTGTCACATAAACACATATTAGTAATATGCCTACACGAACAATAGAATATAATGGTTAAGTGGATTTTACATTAAGATATTAGACTGCAGGTGTAAAAAGACTGACAATAGCCTCTGAAGAGAGTTTGTTTAACTTCTGTATTACACCGTGCAAATCTACGGGCGAGCATATTCGCTCTCATAGCTAGAGCCCTGCGTTCCCTCTCTATGTCAGCATCATCCGACATATTTTTAGTAACCCAGTGCCCCAGGTACTTAAAACTTGTCACTCTTTTCAGTGGTACGCCTTCAAGAGCGACAGTGGGAAAATTATAGCTCTTATTTTTTGATTTAAAAATTTTGTTTTAAATTGAGTTTAGTGAGCTCAGCGAGGAAAATGTATTGAATTGGAGCCATATACAATCTACGGCACACTGATACAGTTATATTTTTAAGGTCAATGTATATGTTCATTAGAGTTTACATTCATCTTTATTAGCGTTACATTAGAGTCCAATATAATATAAGCAATGTGCAGCTCCAATTAAAACAGCCTTATTTGCGTACACAACATTGCGTACATAAAAGCCCATAACGTATTTTAAATTGCGCCGAAAATACAATATCCAAACAGATTAAAGATAATTAAAAATGTTATTATTGGCAATGTTTATTTCTTTTTAGGGCAAAATTTTTGATATATAGCCTTCCTCGCGTGGATTATAAAACACGGTTTTCTTTATTCTGTGTTTTCAGATGACGAACGTTAACAAAAAAGGCTGACGTTTTACCAGGTTGTTTCTAAGATTTTGATAATTAATTTTGTCTACATAATTTGAGACCAGTAGGTTATTATATTTCTATTTTATTTTATTTTTTCCCTACACAACATCCTAGATGAACAATATTGTATTATAGTTAAGTGAAATTTAAGCTATGCCCTATAAAAAATAATAATGCCTATTATCCATGAAATAAATGTTTGTGATTCTTTTCAAAAATATCATATACCTATATATTTAAATAAAGTTGAAGTGTCTGTCTGTGATATCGAAATAACTGCCCTACGTTGAGTTGGGGGGGTTATTTGCATTTCACTAAGACATGACTAAACATTTTTTTTTTAATCTGTCTGTCTGTCTGTCTGTCTGTCAGGGCTAGTCTTCGGAATGATTGTACCGATAGTAATGAAACTTCACGAACAGATAGAGAGCAATGCCAGGACTGATTAGGCTATATTTTATTTGAAAAACTAGTAAAGATTATTTGAGAAAAAAACGAATAATTAAATAAATGGTATGTCATTATATAAAACCTAAAACACCATATTTATAGAACCTACCCAGGCGACGCCAGGGCGGGTCGCTAGTTTTTAACATGACTCTCATTTTGTTGTTCAGGATTATCATTATAACTGTTCTATTGTGTTGAATTTTAATATCACATCAACTCCCTTAGTACCAAAATCAATAGAAAACACTTAGTGAAAGTGTTAGAAAGCTTAGTTAATGCCACTTGACACGTTATAAATTAGCTGGACCTGTAGATATCTACGTTGTATGAATGTAATGACATTTTGTGATTCAGTTTTCTGTTTCCGGAGTCTGAATAATATGAAATTTTCCAAACATGAAGAAGCGATGACAATACAATAATTTCTTGCCAACGAACTAGTATTCTCATTGGGGTAATCACACCTCATGATCAATGCGTGTTGTTGCATTTTTCACTATTATTACTTATTTATTGGGTATGATATTTTTATTGATTCGATATTTTTTTAAACGTAGCCCTCACTCTAGGATTTTCTCCTGTATTGTGGAGGCAGTTTACATACATACATTGGACAAGGAGAAACACCTAGACTCCGACGGAATAATTATATCTATGGTCTACAAATAATTGTGAGCCATACAAATAATTCGGGATTCGAACCCGCGCCTCTCTGCGCCGCAACTCCATGCTAAGCCACTGCGCCACGAAGCCGCCAAAATCATAGCAGTTGTATTGTTTTTAAAGGTAAAACAAAGCATATAATAATAGTGTTTTGTTTCGTTCATTTCGTTCATGAATCGTAGTGTTACTTTGTGGTACGTTTTATGTAACATTTAGACGGCGAGTTTCCCTTTGTTTCTTGAATGACTCTTCTGAAGATGAACACCGATATAAGGTTTAAAGATTAAGAGAAGTTTCTTTCATGCTTTCTCATTAGAAACGATGTTCAGTTCTATTTTTTCCGCCTTCAAAAAGGAGGAGGTTCTCAATTCGTCGAAATCTTTTTTTATGTATGTTCACTGATTACTCGAAGACGCCTGAACCGATTTGGAAAATTCTTTTTTTGTTTCAAAGGGTATACTTTCCTTTAAATGGGACCAATCGAAATCGGTAGAGCAGTTTTAAAAAAATCAACAATAAATTATATTTACATTGAAGTCGGCTGTACAATTTTTTTAATTTTACCACTTGTGAATATAAATTTATGAAAGTCACTCAATTTTGAAGACACGATCCAAAGAATGATGCATCTGACACTTTGACAAATCAGTCAAATTTCTCAAAGAACTCTCGAAGGTTTTTCTTATTTGTGATCAATAAAGGTCCATATTGTATAGAATGTCGTAAAAGACGACAAAGGGAAACTGAAACAGAAAATGGGCATCAGCATTTTTCTGATAACAAACTAAAAAAAAAAAAAAAAAATTGGGGTCGCCAACCTGAATATCACGCGTGGTAACTATGGCAAAATCCCCCCTATGAGGTAATATATGGAGAAACCCTATGTTTAACAGTGGACTTAATGCTGTAATTGATGGATGTATGGATGGAAAGGCCCAACTTTATGGTACGAGTAGTTGTTCATGACAATAAATAAGTTTAGAAGTATTTTAATAACCCAAAAACAGGATAAACAATAAATAGCCTATATTAAAAAAATATCTACATTATATCTACTATATGTAATAAATGAATAATATTTAAATTACGAAATATCAAAACTATTCGTTGAGAAGATACGAAACTAGTCTGTCGCTATTAGAACCTACGATCTCGTCGCTATAGAAGTAGACGCAACACAGTAAATATACGATTAAATATTTAAAAAAAACATTACGTTGCCTAATAATGCCAAGAAAGGTAATGCAAAATATTTAAAAATGTACAAGTAAAGTAAAAACCGATTTCAGGAAACTAAACAGAACAGATATGCTATGTCTAAGCACTGACTTTATGCTATTAAATTAGGTACGTGGAGTTTTTTAATTCTTTTTAGACTTTTTTGTTGGTTTATACTCTTTTTAAAGTTTCAACCTCAAACAAAAATCTAGAATGTCTTTTAAATAGTTTCTCCTGTATTTTTCCACCCTTTGAGGTGAGTTTTGTCTTCTAATTTGAATGGAATATCGTTGGAGCTACTGCTCTTAACTTGTTTCGTATTTCATTCTTAAATATTCGTATTACTTTGTAAAACAAACATTTGCTTAACGGAGTAATTTGATCCATTTTTGTTTAAAATCTAGTATTTACTAAAGCTCTCGAAAAACATCGTAATGAATCACATTTATCTGTAGACATAACAATGAAATGATCTTACTCCTTCGAAATAATTGAATTTTTTACAGCCAGTTACTATGCTACAATATATCTAGGAACAATTAAATATTAATCGTAAAATGATATGACTTAATTATAAATAAAAACATTTTTAATAGCTCGTTGTCAATTTTAATACACAATTTTTTTTATAGAATGAGGGTGACAAACGAGAACACAGTCCACCTGATGGTAAGTGGATGATGTGGCCCATAGACATCTACATTTATCCTCAATTTAGAATCAAAATACAGATGCGTTGTCACCCCTGAGTATCCAATAAAAAGGGTCTCCGGTTCTCTACACTCACCATGCGAAACACAACAGCATTAAGCTGCTTTTTTACGCTGGTATTCTGTTAGAGCGTGTTCCTACCCCAGTCGAGCCGACCCATTCGTGCTACAACAAATATAGCTGGAGCGTGGCTCTACCACGTATAAAAAATTAAATAGAAGGGCTATTCCATCTCATAGAACACATAAAATGATTTTTTTTAAATCATGATTTAGTAAATAATTTAATTAATTATTCTGAAAATCCCGATTGGTTGTGAGATCTGTAGAACAACAACTGAACAATAATAAACTACTGTAACAACAAAACTTTTCTGCTTATCCAAATTTATTGCCGCAGCGGAGAAATTACGATTACACAAGGAAATAAACAACTCATTCACGACATGAAGGTGAATGAACGGTTCTTTTAATTATTCAAATAGCAAGCGTTCGTTCTAAATTTAGAAATTCAGTTCATTCATGAATTTCAGAGCCCATGTACCGTCACTTCCATTACAAATATATACCTTTCAGCTTAGAGAAATATTTGAAAAAGAGATTTTTTTTTAAATCCAAAAATACACATAGATTCATTAACCGAGCTTAAAAAAATGAGAAGGTTATATTTATAATCGACTCGTATCCTTTCTTATGTAAGTTCATTGTTCACCGATTTATCGGAAATGACAACCGATTTCAATGACCGTTCTTTCATTAAAGTAAAGTTATACTTCTGGGGTGGTCTGATATAACTTTAAGAAAAAAATTCAACTTTAAGGTTGGAAAATATACGATAAGTCATTGAACTTGTGATATTGATGCTCTAAACGGCTCTCGGTTGGTGTTATTAATTCATTTATTATTGTAAGATTTGAAGACTACATTTTATTTTATATACCTAATACTAGCTGGTAACCGGCGCATTGCTGCCGAAGAAATAATTGTGACAATATTGTTTTAAATTTGGAAGAGTTATTTAGTTTAATTAATAATTAATAATCATAATACATTCATTGAAGTTGAATTATATCTTTCAAATAAATTTGCCGGTGCCACCTACTGTAAATTAATTGTATAGCATGTGAGGGTAATATGGTCACTTTCTTAAAACTCAAAAACTACATCCTTTTCTGCATATGTGGCTTTGTGATACGATAGCTCTTCATCAGTCAATCAAATAATAAAGGGTCAAAAGGGCGCTGCTTTATCGACGCCATTTTGACAGTTGACAATATAGTAAAAAAAACTGTCGATTTTAGTATTGTGTAGTATAGTTAGTTTATTACATTTTTTTCTTAATATATTAGTTATAGTATACGACTTTGTGTTTTGGTCTCCGTCCTTTTTTTTTGCGCCCAATGCAAGGACACCCTCCGGAAGGAGGAGGGAGGTGGTGAATGCTCATAGCATATCACGCAGCCGGCTGCGTGGTTATGTGGGACTCACTTTGAAGAAGTGTCTACCCACTAAACACCACCTGAGAACGGCTCTAGCCCGAAGGCTTTATCGCCGAATCGGATACGACCTCCCTCGGGGAGAGGGAGGCGTGTGACACAACCGTTCGGGGACGGAAGCGCGGGTCTCTAGCACAGCCGCAAAGGGCGGCGGTGCTGGAGTGTCGGAATGGGAATCGCATGAGCCAGGATGCACTCACCGTACGGGGACGGCCAGCACTGACTGCTACCGCAACCGCGCGGGGGCGGCGGCACTGGCGGAGGCAGGGAGGGAAGGCACTCACCGTTCAACGGTGAGCGCGGGCGCACAACACAACCGCACGGGGGCGGCTGGCGGAGACGGGAAGGCTCCCACCGTCGCCCGAACCCATATTAGTGGGCACGGAAACACGACGACGGTGAGACAGCTATCACAACCGCACGGGGGCGGCTGTGCTAGCCGAGGCGGGGGGGCTGCTCGACCGTGCGGGGATGGGAGCGTGGGAGGACACTCTCAACCGTACGGGGACGGGAGAGTGGTCAGCTAACACAACCGCACGGGGGCGGCGGCGCTAGCTAAAGGGGGAACGGGACGGGACTGACTTTATATTCCTCGACTGAACTGACTGAGGGAGAAGACCCGTACGGGGACGGGTGCTCGTCAGCTGGCGGACTCCGCTAGCGCACGACCGCATGGGGGCGACGGCGCAAGCGGAAAGTGTTTTTGTTTCCCTCCTCCTCCTAGTTTTGTTTTTATAGGGCGGCAAAGTTTAGGGTGACCATATTACCCTCACGTACCTTACTATACCTATAACCTTTGCGCAAGTGCAAGCAATAAGTTGACAAAGTTTTACCGCAGTCTGATGAACGGTATGGCAGCGCATAAAATACGAACAAACATTAATTTTTATGCATTAGATTTAACGTTACTGTACGCTCAATAAAAGTTTATTTTGTTATATTTATTTTTCAGTAACCGAACTATTGTTAATTATTAAGAATAAATAAAGTTTTTAAACTATATAACTTGTAATATTCCTTCGTCCACACAAAAGGGTAAAAAACTTGATCCAAAAGAAGTAAAAAGCGACTTCAAAAACTTAAATAATTACGACTTACTAAAATAATTTCCACATATAGCTTCTGAGATCGGGTCCTTAATTCTTTGATACAATATGTCGTAGCAAATTTAACAGAAAATAAAACAAATTTACTTTATTTCATGTCTCATTTCTTATGTGAATTATGACCTTTATCGAATCGAGCACTTATTATCGTATGTAATTAGTTATAGGGCAAATGCTAAAAAGATACAATTGCTTCCGACATGTAGTGTACACAATAAAGGTTCATATTATATAGGCTATCGTAGGAAGCATCAGATGGAAACTGAAACAGGAGATGGGCAGCAGCATCTTGCTAAGAACAATAAAAAAAATAAAAAAATCTGCGGTTGTTAACCAGTCTAGCGCCCAGCCTAGCGGGTCAACTATTACAAATATTCCCTATATATAATTAATAAAATTAAATCCAAGCCCTACCATACTTATGCAAGACTAAGTGCTAAGTGCCCGAAACTTAGGGAATTAAAAAAGTTTTAATTAAACGCGACAAAATCCGTAAAATTTGTTTTATTCCATGTGTAATGGAAAGTTTTCTACAATTCCTTACTCATTAAACATACTCGTAGTCACAATTTTTTCCGCACACTAAGTGTACACTCGAATAGTGTGGATACAGTGTTAGAGCACTCCCACATCTGAACTCTTCTAGTGCTTCAAGTTATAAACCGTGATCCTTACAGGATTTGCGAAAGTTTTAAGTACATAGTTCCCGCATGAGAATATTTCAAACTATCTAAAAGCGGTAGAACTCTGAACTGTACTACGAGTATATTACTCGGAACAAATAATGTATTCTCGGATAAAGTACGTAATCGTGATAATTCAACGTAAAAAAGTCATAACCGACGTCAAAAACTAAAAAGAACACATAATTTAATAGCTTCTGTAGTTAGAGCTTTTTTTTCTTCGATACACTATGTCTTAGTACCTACTTCAGAAGCTATTAAATTCTGTAGGAATAATGTTATTCTTTTTCGTTCTGAAGTCTTTTCTGACTATTTTTTAAGTTTTATAAATTACTCATTTATTATTCACATCACAACCTCAAGGTAACAACTACAATGTCCACTAATTATTTATATTAAAACTAGCGATTCGCCCCGGTTTAGCAAGAGTGATTTCTGGATCTCCACAATAGCGCCACCTACCGGGTTCAATTGTGTTGAATCTAAACCAAACAGGGACCCACTTTTCTCTATAGGCTATTGTCGAGTTTTTGGGAGACTAACGGACGGCAATTGATTTTTATATATAGAGATTTCATCACCTATTTTTCCACCCGTATGGGTGCTATTTAACCATTAGAATTAGTTCACATTTGGCGAAGATATCACGTAACATATAACTACATACAAAAACTGAATTGACAACTTTTCTGAATCAGCTAAAAATAAATTTTCCCCAAGGGTAATTTGTTGCAAAGGAAGAAAATAAAAGGAAAAAAGACGAGGTTCGCTGTGCGCCGCTGTTGGGCATTAGGGATGTCCATCGCTTCTTTGTGTTGGTCAATATTTCAAACGTTAGGTATTGGTCGTATACGTCGACGTATACAAAATAATACTTTGATAAGGTTCAATAGCGTCCAACGCTTAGCAAGCGTCTGACTTAAGCGAGGTGGGGTCGCAGGTTCGAATCCCGCACGGAACAAATGCTTTCTTGCCGACAAATAATTGGATCTGGGTCTGAATAATTGTTCAAGTGAAATTTATGTATGTTACACCACGCCACAACACAAGTGTAAGTTTTAGAAGTGGGAGGTTACTTTTTTAATATATAATGTGTAACATTTTATACCAAATTAATATACTTTAAAATATTATTGAACGCTTATTATTATTATTATTATTCAGCTTTAAATAAAATTTTAATGTTTTGATTTATTAGAAACTCCAGCATTATAAAAACTAAAACATCATTAAAGGAAATTTTAATTTGATACACAATTGTTGTACCACTACGCCATTTTGTCCCGTGGGTGTCGTAAGAGGCGACACAGGAAACAAACCAGGAGATGGACAGGTGTGATCCTTTCTATCAACTAAAATAAAAAAAAACTGCGGTTACCAACCCGCCTGCCAGCGTGGCAACTGTGGCAAATATCTTCCATTTGAGGCACTCTAGGGGGAAGTCTATGTTGTCAGAAGACAGGTAACAGAATTTTTGATATACATATCTATAGTGATGTAGTAAACGTTCTCGACTGACAGCTTCGTACCGGTAGGCGAAGTGTAGGGCGAACCCCACTAGATGGAGTGACGACATGGTAAGGCATCCAGGAAGTCGATGGATGCAGGTGGCTCACGACCGTGCTTTGTGGCATAACTTGGGGGAGGCCTATGTTCAGCAGTGGACTTGTGAACGGCTGTAATGATGATGATGATGATGATACCTATAGTAGGTTTTTTATGGCATAAGGGTGACAAACGAGTTTACAGTCCACCTGATGGTAAGTGGTTGCTGAGGCCCATAGACATCTACATCTACCGTCGATAACGAATCAAAATGCAGATGCGTTGTCACCCGTGAGGACTAAGATGGAATGCCTTGTTTCCGGTAGAAAGGGTATCCGTTTCTCTACACTCACCATACGAAACACAGCAGCGTTAAGCTGCTATTTTACGCTGGTATTCTGTGAGAGCGTTGTCCTTCTCCATTCGTGCTACAACCATAATATAACTGCAGCATGTCTCTGACGTGTATAAAATTATGTAAATTCTTCATCATCACCGGCAACAGTCCACTATTAAAATAGGCTGACTATCGCACAACAATAATAATATTGAGTTGCATTAATAGGTACATTAATAATTTAATATGTATGTAAAATGTATATTTTTTATACATTTAGCGCAGAATAAATTGCATCTTATCGTATTATTCTTTCTCCTGTTGTGTCCCGCACTTTTGAGTAATATAGCTGGTTCGATACCATTGACGTTTGACTAAAACCATGTACAGCAAGCGTCAGATATAAGGGAGCAGTCAAGGTGTTCAAATATTTTGAAACAGCCATTGATCATTAATATTCAACCATACATAGTAGCCAAATTATTGAGAACATCAATCTTTCTCAAATATTATATCGAAACACGTACAACATCAAATGTATGAGTTCATTTGACAAAGAGTACACATACATACATACACACACACACACACACACACACACACACACACACACACACACACACACGCGCGCAGGCGCGCGCACGCGCTCACGCCAAACCTACTAAAACAAAAAAACTTTATGACAAATTACTTTTTTTTTAATTATTTAAGAAGAAATAAATTATTAGTAATAACTTTATAATGTAAGGCTATGGTACCGTGTGGCCTTCTGGCACAAGTATTTTAAATACTTAAAAGGAGGTCTCAACTATAACACTGTATCAATTTACAATGTACTTATTACCCAATAAATATTATTATTATATAAACCGTTAAAAATTATAGTAACAAACAGAACACCAATGATATCCAAGCAGCCAAAGTATTAAAAAATGTGGAACACTTCAGGAAAATAAATTTTATACCGATATCATAGGGTTGAAATCCTCTTTTGTTTTTGAGTCTTTTTGGGTTATGGGTATCGATAGTTGTGCAAAAAACCAAATTAATTATCACATCAAAATGCTAAGATCTTTTACAATAATAAGTATAAAATAATATATGATTTTTATGCTTATACTTTCCACGCAAATAGCTCGGAATAGCTACTACTTACAACGCTGAGATAAAATAATTTCATTTTCAATCATCAATAAAAAAGATTTTCAAATAATAAACTGGACAAAACATGTCAATGACGTCATGTTCGAAGTGAGGGTTACGTTATAACATTAAATGTATATTTTTATAATAAAACAAATTGCACCCTATCGTATTAAGATAAAGTTATATTTCCTGTTGTGTCTCGCATTTTTGAATACTAGAGCTGCTTCGCTAACATTGAAGTTTTATTTCTTACTTTATTATGGACTGTTTGACTGAAACTATATATTTGTCGCTGCATATGTTCCGATATATTTGAGCAAGATTGGTGATCTCAAGAATTTGTCTACTTTGGATGGTTGAGTATTATTGCTTACTTTGGATGTTTCAAAATATTTGATCACCTTGACTGCTGACTATATAAGTCACGGCACGTAAGTCTAGCGGTGACCGTTATTGCGCATAAGTCGAAAATAAGATATCATAGGGTAGTAAGCGGGTCGCGGGGCGGGCGTGCGTATCGTTCGCACGCGCTGATTGGCCCTCCAGTCACAGTCCGCGCGCTGATTGGCTCTCCAGTCGCATTCCGTCCCCCGTACTGATACGTGCGCAACAGTACCCATGCGCAGCAATCACCTCCACGTTTCGTTCAGCGCTAGACTTACGTGCCGCGACTTGTACTAGACATTTATTATATATTTATATTGTCAATATTATATTTATATTGTCAAATCACTCACACTCTTCCTCGGTCCGAGTATTTTATTTTTAAACTATACTTCATATTTAAATTATTAATCACGAATTATATGATTTTTTTGAATAACTAATATTTAATTTATAAAATTAAATCTAACCAAAACGTTACACACGATATAAAATTAAATTATACCAAATATTGATAACGAACAGAAATGAAAAAAAAATCTGTCAGTCGTAGGACTGCACGTCACAAGTGAAAACTTTTTAGCTTCACAAACTTGTAAACATTATTTTTGGGTTGTTAAGAAATAGTTATTAGGAAGTATTTTTATTAGAAATTATATTTATCAACGTATTAATGTAGTAATAAAATTTTCAATTGTTGCGCTATTTTACATGAAAAATAATGATTATTGTCTATAATAATAGGGGCCGTCCATTAATCACGTTATTTTTTTTAGCATTTTTGAACTCCCCCCTCCCCCTTGGTGATACGTGGTGAGGTTTAAGACTAAACCCCCCCCCCATACCAAAAATCACGTGTATTTTTTAGTACCTACAAAGAATCCGAAAATTTTTAGAATATTATCTTTAAATACAGGTATAAAGTATAATCTAATTTTATTCTGAAATTAAAGATCATGATAAAAATGTCTAGACAGAAGGGTTGCAGATTGTTTTTGACTGGCATAAAAATAATATTAAAGGAATGGTGTAATGATGCGAAAAACATATATTTTACTAGTACATGAACACATTTAATGTACATTGTCCTCGGACCACGGATTAGCAAGACTTTCTTCAACACTAACAACTGGATAAGCATCTTGCAAGTCAGTTGTTGGCACTGTGCTTTGTTGAAGATCAAAAGTTTGACGAAAAAATAAATACAGGTGATATCTTACTACACTCCCCTCCCCTCTTGTGATATTTCGTGATTATTGCCAAACCCCCTCCCCCAACCCTTTCGAGCCTCACGTGATGAACGGACGGCCCCTTACAAGCAAATTTATATATACATCTGTACTCGTATATATGTATCTGAGCGTGACGGTCACGCAGTGCTTTATCCCCAACCCAAAAGTGCCCGACGTGCCTAATTAAGTGAGGATTTTCACTTCAAAAAAAATATGTATTGAATATGAAATTTCAATATGCTGCTTATTCATGAATTGCTATAGTCGTGAAAACACGAGAGCTTATCGCCGACCGTAAACATCGATTTTAATCCTTCAGCGAACGGGTAATGCTGCAGCGCGTCGGACTAATTGTTCCATAATCCCTTCGAAATGAGTTGGCTGCTGAAAAAGCCTGTGTCCAGCAGTGAGGGGTGCATAAACTGTACTTTTTACGTAAATTCATAAAATCGACGTCATTTGAGAAATGCTTAAAATTGTTATTTCTCTTTTCACTTAAAGACAACAGAAAGAAACAGGTATAGATATAATTAATACTTAATTTAAAACGGCGACAAGCAACGATTATAAGTAAGTTTGGTAACCACACTATTAATAAATGTAACTTACATTTATTAATAATGTGTTTACCAAAAATAGATTATTGTAAAATGGAACTACGGGCAAATATTTTTAAACCGTTATCTATACAAATAAATAAGAATGAAGTGTCTGTTTGTAATATCAAAATAACAGCTTTTTACTACATGCATATGAAAGTATATACGGTACTTATAACAAAAGCACAATTTTTAAAAGGTTTGTCTGTCTGTCTGTCTGTTTGTTCCGGCTAATCTCTAAAATGGCTGGACCGATTTTGACGGGACTTTCACTGGCAGATAGCTGATGTTATAAGGAGTAACTTAGGCTACTTTTATTTTAGAAAAAGAATTAGAGTTCTGCGAAAAAATAATTAAAACCCTAAATTTCACGCGGGCGAAGTCGCGGGGAACAGCTAATTAATATATATTATTACTATTAAATTAAAGCGATACGTTGGAACCAACTTCAAATAATGAAGTCTACGCATACGTTGTCACCTCTGAAGACTAATATAGAATACCTCACAGTCTGTAATCATATTGGCTCTCTATACCCATTAGACCTGAAAGCAGTGTACGCACTTCTGTTACTACTGTACGGCAGAAATAGATTACAGGATGGTAACTACCCATATGGAATAAAAGGAAGAGAGAAAAGAACCGGACAAGTGCGAGGCGGACTCGCGCATGTCACACACGTCTCTAGTAGGGGAGCCCCCTACTAGAGTAAGTTTTTTTTTCGTTAAAACGGCAATACACATTCTGTGCAAATTTCACTGTCTACCTATTACGGATCATGAGATGTAGCCCGCTGACAGACAGGAGGACGGGCAGCGGAGGATTAATAGGGTCCCGTTGGTTACTCTTTGGGTACGGAACCCTAAAAAGGAATCACCACCTAGTAAAACATCATATTTTAATTTCAAATATTGTATTTACCTTTTTTAATATCAGTAAAAACAGTATTTGTGGCTTTGAGTGTTTGGTTAGCCCTCACCCGGATAACACTGTGTCAGAAATGTCTGGAAAACATTTAAGGAATGAAGTGGATTTTATGGAATTATAATATTTGAGCATTAGAGGCGTACGCAAACTTGTTAAAGGCGGCTTAGTAACTTAAATAGATTAATACATTTATTTTAAAAGGAGTTAACTAAGTAATTAGAAACAAGTTAATTACTTCAATTTCTTCTTAACAATAGCCCATTACAATATTTAAAAATAGTAATTCATGTTTTAATAGCTTGCAAATAGTCCTCAAAGAGCTTAAAAGGTGCCATATTATTTTATATTACAGACACTTTTAATATTACACACAATTTTATTTATATGTGTGTAGCTATGGACAGGTCTATGCTTGGACTTTTTTTGCATGATAGACTTAGAAATGAGGATATTCGCAGTTGAACTAGTAACCGACATAGCGTAACTGATCAGTAAACTAAAGTGGCAATGGGCCTCGTCAAATGGCAGCCTTGTGCTAGTAAGCGAAGTGTAGGGCGGCCCCCCACAAGATGACGTGGTAAGAAATGCAGGAAATCGATGGATGCAAGTGGCTCATTGACCGTGCTTTGAGGCCTATGTTCAGCAGTGGACTTGTGATGGGCTGCAATGATAAAATAGAAATAGAAACGTTTTCATTTAATATAGATTTTAAATAATACCTGTTGAAAGTAATTCTTATGTTTAATTTACCTTCGGAAAAACTGGTTCGGAAAATACCAGCAGGAAACCCAGCTGGACTTTTTTGAAAAAAAACGAATAGTTTACAATCACAAAACAAATTAGAAATAGCACGGTAGCGATTACCTCATTCCCGACGACGATAATGATCATCAAAATTTTAATATTTTTTTTATTAAAGAGTTCTTATGATATTCGCGGACAATATCTGGATTCTGGACTGTCCACACATTATTATGGAGTTTACCAATTTAAATAAGTGTGTGTTGCAAAAGTATGGCTGCGAGCCAGTCTGCATCACCGTTCTCCGGCGACTCTGCGACACATTGATGAAGTCGTAAATCACGTTAACGAGACGTGTAGATAACGTCGAGGGAATGGTCTTCTCGGATCCGCATTTTCGGTTGTTTTACCTTACTTATTGTCACATGTAGGCTACAACGTTTTGTTTCCGTATTTGAATTTGAGATTAAGTATAAAAATATCAACAGTTAGTATTAAAATTAAATAGTAATTTGAATATTATTTTTAATTTTTAACTATTATTAGACAATGCTTCATTACTATCCCTATTGATGGTAAGAAGCGATGTGTATCCGAAGATGACAACATACCCTGAATTTGCCTAATAAAAGCCTACACACTCTTACCTTAAGAACACTCAGATTGTAATCGACTGAGAAAATAAATGCTAGAAAACTGTCCCATCTCCTTTGTACACATTACAAACGACGAAGTAGACCGAATTATTACCAAAAAGGTGGAAGGACTACTTTCCTGCATAGTCCATCTTGTTCAGTACCACCCTATTATATATTGCACTTACAGGTGTTATCCAGATTGAAGGGTAAGAGCGAGGCATTTCATCTCAATCCTTGGTGACAACGCATCTGCGGCCGCCTCTGTTTAAAGTAGGTTCAGGGCCCTTGGGCTGCAGTAGCCACTTGGACTCGTCGTCCCCAATCGTTTTCTTTCTCATTATTTGTCACTCTGTTATTTTTATAACATTAAATGTTAATAAAATATGATGATATTCTTCTCATAATAAGACGTAATTTTATACGAAAAAGTCGTAACAACTGTCGTTTATTCTGCTTAGTAGCTAGTAAGAAAGGGAGCTCCACCTCATAGTAGATTTTTAATGGGCGCCTAAATTATAAAACGGCTTGTAAGCAAAAATCTTATTCGCTCTAACGGGCAATTTATTAGCGCAGTCAATTGAATCGCACAGAAAAAATTAAATACCCCACTTATTTTTATAACGCCTCTCGCCTCTCGTATAGCTCATGTCACTTCCCACGTGTCGTTGATTCGGAACAGTTAATGTTTAAAATATTTTAACTGATATTATTGATCTAAATATTATTGTTGAATATTTGCTGCCAATAAATTCATATAAAAGAACCTCTAAGAACATTTGCTTCAGCGAAACATTCAACAAAATAAAAAGAAAATACACACGCTGCAGCTATATAATACGCGGTAGAGCCGCGCTGCAGCTCATTATGGTTGTAGCACGAGTGGTTCGGCTTTACGCTCTCACAGAATATCAGCGTAAAATAGCAGCTCAATGCTGCTGTGTTTCGTATGGTGGGTGTAGGAACTGGAGACCATTTTTTACTGGAAACGAGGCATTCTATTTTAGTCCTCAGGGGTGATAACGCATCGGCATTTTAATTCTTAATCGAGGATAAATGTAGATGTCTATGAGCCAAAGCATCACTTACCATCAAGTGGACTATGTACTCTTATTCTATAAAAAAATTACCTTAAAAACCTTAAAATTACATTAAGATTTTCTCCTATATTGTGGAGGCAATTTTACACACATAAATTACACAAAAACAAATATACAGACCCGGAACAATAATTTGTAAGCCACAAATATTTCCGTGCGGCATTCGAACTAGCGGCCTTCAGCGCCACAACTGAGTGCTAAGTCATTGCACCACGGAGCCGCCAATATGTTTTACGTCACATTTAAAATCAGTATCTAATTTACATTAACTATACTGTTCGCAGTTTGAGGTCGTTTCGAGTCTAGTTTGCAGCTGCGACGCGAATGCTATTCGTTCTCTTCTATTCATCAGGTCGTCTGTCATTCAGTCAGTATATGAGCACTGGACCCAATCGCAAATGTACAAGGGTGCGCTCAAACACAGAAAGTTTTATTGCAATTCAATGCATATCAAGCGTGTAGTGACTAACTACGGATGTTTTGTTCGATTTATTTACTTTAAAACAGGTCGTTAAGCTGGCTGATTGAGTGTGGGAATTGAACACGCGACCCGTCACGTTCCAGCCACATTTATCCACCTGAGTTACCGAACCGTCAGTTATGTTACAATTAATCAAACTTGATCAAAAATAAAACCAGTACAAAAATATCAATGTGTGAAAATAAGAATGTGCATAAACGTCATTATGTTAAAAAACATAATGACGTTTATGCACATTCTTAGTCAAATAAAATCGGATAAAATTATTATTTAATGGAGAAAACATTACAATGCAATTGATCTGCGATGAGACGAAGATCAATTGCGTTTGCCTTGAACACATTCAATCAGCTAATGCGGTTAAGGCATGCGAACTCAAAGCTTTGTTACTCAAGTGATTTAGTACCGTGCCTCGTAACTCGTATGGACAAAGGCTAGTTATACTGTCTGGCTGTCCATTTCCTTGAGTTCGGTTTATTCCATATCCTTGAGTTCGGACTGGCGCATAGTTCGGACTGGTAACATAATTTTCAGCTGATTTCAACAGCGTTTGCATATCGGGATACTTATTTCTTTTGATCTTGTTTATTAAGCAAGTTCTTTTTAACTCAGTAATTTCTTCATTATCGTATATTATAGTCCTCTATCATAGATTAGTATTTACTTAAATGTCTTAAATTTTTTCTAAAACCGTAAGGTTGGTTTTCAAAAAAAAGCTATTGTATTAAAAGGTCGGGGATAAAGTTTCTTCGTATTTTATATACTAATTCAAGATTTTTTTCCATGTTTAAGTAATTAAATTTAAATATTATATAATATATATGAGCCATTTTGTTCGATAACTTGTTGCCAACTTGTAGGTAGTGACATAATCCCGTTGCTGTAGAAATCTTGGGATTTTTGATCAAAAAAATGCGACAAGTAGTTTTGACAGTTCTCTGTTGTTGACAACCTAACACTACCCATATAATTCTGAAGAGACCGAAACAGGTGAAAATCTGAGGGTGCAAGGTCAGGAATATATGGTGGATGCATTAACACTTCCCAACCATGCTCTCTCAATTTTTGCTGAGTGGCAAAAAAATGTGTGTGGTCTGGCGTTATCATGATGAAATACCACTCCTTTTTTGTTGATCGATTCCGGCCGTTTTTTTTCAATTTCTTGCTTGAGTCTCATTAGTTGTTGGCAGTAGACATCCGAATTGATGGTTTTGATCGGTGGTAAAGGCTCATAATAAACGATGCCCTTCCAATCCCACCATACACACAGCATCACCTTATTGCGTGTTAATCTGGGTTTCGCTACAGTCTGTGGAGCTTGACTACCCTTTGACCATGATCTTTTTCGCACGTTCTTGTCGTAAGTGATCCACTTTTCATCACCAGTGATCAATCTTTTGAAAAACGGTTCGGTTTCATTACGTTTCAATAGAGAATCGCAAATAAGTACACGATTCATTAGGTTTCTTTCAGTTAGCTCGTGTGGTACCCAAATATTGAGCTTTTTTGTATAGCCAGACTTTTTCAAATGGATGAAAACTGTTTTGTGGTCAATCCTCAATTCCTCGGCTATGTCGTAACTACTAAGATGCCGATCTTGCTCCACTTTTTCAAAAATGGCATCGACTTTATACGTATGAGAGCGACCAGAGCAAGCTGCATCTTTGACATCAAAATTCTCGGACTGAAAACGCTTGAACCAACTTTGTGCTACTCTTACTGACACTGCATTAGGTCCATAAAAGTCACAATTTTTTTTTGCGGCTTAAGTCGTATTTTCCCTTTTTTGTAATAAAACTTCAGAATGTATCGAATTTCTTCGTTAGATTCACTCATTTTGGTGGACAGAAAAATAATTTCAAAATGGCGGGAAAGAGGTTTTTACTTTTTATTTTACTTTTTCTTAATGTCCTAAATGTATTGATATTAAAATCAGCCAGATACACACAGTCCAACCAAAGAGATTTTTCTTCAATTTTATACAAACAAAATACGAAGAAACTTTTTCCCCGACCTATTAAAATATGCTTAAGTTATATATGTGTAAATTATTATTTCTAACAAAATTCTAACTTCATACTCTGTGATGTATCTAGCACATTAAGTGATTAATAAGCTCTTAACGTGTGTCGTTGCTATCAGAATACAGGCTAATACGCCGCGTGTTCAGGGTTTAAGTTCAGTTCAGTCCCCGTATCTTCGACATTATACCCCAGTATTTTATTCGATTTATCTCATAAACATTATTTCAGGCATAACTTGAGACGAAAGAGCTCGCGTTGGAGTGAAAACTTGCGCCACTATAATAATAGGATATCGGGCGGCGAAATATTTGAATTAGATCTATTGCTGTCGCACTGTACCGAAACATCAGAGCTAGGCAACAGAGAGAGACAACTACAGCTCGCACTGATTATAACAGGAAAATTATTGACGAAATCATCATTTCGTATTCCCATGATTCCTCCACCAAAACCGGACCGTCTTAATTTTTTTATAAGAACAACATAAGAAAGATTGTAACTATATCTGGCTTTTTTCTTTTATTTTATATGTTACTAGCGATCCGCCCCGGCTTCGCACGGGTGATTTCTGGATATCGAAAAAAGCGCCACCTTACAGGTCTAATTGTGAATCTAAACCATCCAGCGATCCACTCAAACACACACAAAAAATTTCATCAGAATCGGTCGAGCCAGTTTCGAGTTTTAGAGAGCCTAACGGGACAGCAATTAATTTTTTATATTAGAGAAGATAATTGGGCAATTTTAGTAAATTTAGAAGGTTCCAAGTTTATAAATTATTTAATAAGTGAAAAAAAAAGCAAACAAAACATATGGACATGGGAGTGGGTCATATAGATTGTATAGGTTGTATCTTAAAAAAATATTTGCTTTAGTGTAATTCATCCATCATCATCAATCATTCATCCTTCCAATCCACGGAGAGAACAAACGAGTACGTGTGTATTCCGTTTAATGGTTTCTTTTCAATTTTTTTTAATAATATTACTTCATAATTTATCGAGTTGGACGTTGAATCAAGTGCACAGCTGATTCGATGGAGCGCTTCTAGGTCCATCTTTGACTATCTCTGTTAAATTATTTGAAGACTGTTTGATAAAACACTCAACGATAAGCAAAAGTGGGCGAGGCGTAGAGTACCGCCGCAGTTGGGTCCTATTTCTTAGTGCAATCTGTTTCAAATTTTGCTTTGGAATTTCGCTTTGTCCGAAATGATGATTTAATACGACGTCACCCAACTTTATTATAAAGCTTCTTTTCGGACAAACTTTCTTAGGGAATCTGACATATTTTGGTATTAATAGTTTTTTAATCACATACATTACAACATGAACTCTCACGCCTGTCACCCAGAGGGGAAGGCAGAGATTACAAACTTCCATTTGGCAAGCTATTGACATACCTCTATCGCTTCTTTCACGTCCTTATACCAACGCATACATAATCGTTGTTTAAGGGCGCTCTTAATTTGGTCAATGAACTCTCGTCTACGGCGGTTCTTGCTGACTTTGCCACTCACTATTCCTAATTAAGTACTATATTCCTTTTACCTTGACGCCGTTGTTGCCCGTCGCCGTTACAAGTATTTTGCGTCTCGTGTAAACGTGATGGTATACCGCCATCTGTTTGAAACCATGTGATTTGCCTGATATTTCCCATAGTGGCTTCTTATGACTTTCATGTGACGAAATGAAATGATGTATTCTCATACGCTGTTGTGACGGCAGTCCATAAAGTTACTATAAAATTATTATTTAATAAAAAAACAGACGTATACTACCTACTTACCGTTTAGTGGCGGTGTAAGAATATCCACTACCCCATATCATCCCGTGGATGTCGTATGAGGCGACAGAGGGAAACAAATCAGGAGATAGGCAGAAGCGTTTTTCTAATAACGACTAAAAATAAAAAAACTGCGGTTGCCTATCAGCTTGCCGAGCGTGGCAACTATGGCCAATATGAGAATAAACGATATACCTAGTATATCGTAGTCTCATTCCATCAATCACATCTGCACTCTACCCCTAGGATTCACCAGGGTGGATCCCAGGGCCCAGGGGACCATGCCCTCAATTTAAACAGGTGGAATAAGTAGTCAAACTCTGGCTTATACTGGTTATAATGTCCATAAGTAAGATAAGGAGAAAGAGCTCCTACATAATATATTTAAGAGCATGGACATTGTTCCTTTATGTGCCATAGACAAAATAAAAGCAGCATTGTTTATTTTTACAGCTGAGTAATATCAATATTACTTCAAGCCTCGTGTCGTCTGTGGGGGAGGGTGATCGTCGAAGGCCATGGAAATCGGTGAATCGACAACTCCTTATCCAAACACACTTAATAATATATTTAGATTTGAGTGTTGTTGTTTACAGGACTAAATAACTTCTGAACAGTAAATACTTTGCTCTTTATATAGCGTTTTTTTTTTATTTTTAATTATAATGAAAAAGTCAAAGTGATTTAAATGTCGAAGTTATTTTAGGTTATCAATAACAAAAGTTAAGTTAAAACGAAAACGAGCGACGAAATAATTTTTCATGGAAAAACTTTAATCCGTTTATTTAATTAAAAATATATTTGTTTTTTTGTTTTGGTTTTCGGAATTTATTAGCATTTCCAAATATCTTTTGACTTGTGTTTTTTTTTGTTGTCATAAGTGGGTAGTTTATTTTCCTTTATTAAATGGGTAAATTAAAGTAAAATAACCAATTATATCTTTTTGGCCAATTCCCAACGACCTTAAAAATTGGCCTTAGAATGAAATGAAAATCAAAACGGTATTATTATTATGGAGTATTTATATTAATAGAATCAGGCGTTACTTTGCGGAAATCCATTATATTAAAGTTGTAAATATTTACTTTGCAAACATCCGCTTAATAAAATAAAATGATGTGTCTTACCTAGTTTGAAGAGCACCTCCCGCCCTCCCTCAATTGTGTGCACTATCCCCGTCACCACTAATCCCAGCACCACTACTCCCAACACCACTACACTAGGAAAGACACACCAACGATGACAATACGACACGTGTTTCGCCTCTACACGAGGCATCTTCAGGTGATGTAGACTCTGCGGTGGCTGACCGCTAAGTTTTATTTTATTAAGCGGATGTTTGCAAAGTAAATATTTACAACTTTAATTGAGTATTTATATAATATTCTCATTTGGTAAGGCAAAAAATGATAAATATGCATAGTATTATGTAAACATATATTATTATTTGTTGTCTTCTCTAGATAAACCCAGTATTCTCCAAGCCCCCGCCCATGAACCTTAGAGAGAGGTAGGCTCTGACTCCTGACTCACAAATATAGAATTACAAAAAACTTTTGACAATATTATTATTCTTATTATTATTATGGAGGTTCTATTGTTTCTCGTCGGTTTGGATGCATTAATAATTATAAAAATATGTAAACATAAAAATGATAGAATAACATATATATACTCAATAGAATAAATGCAATAAAATATAGTTATCCTGTTTTCAAATCTGTACAAAGAGAATATAATCACTACGTTTAATCTGTAGTTGTTATAGTTTAGTTGTTTATCCAATCTCTTCTTAAATTGGTTTATGGTTTGTGCTGATATCACTTCTGTCCGTCCGTTCCGTCTATACTTTTACACAAATATCGTATGTGTGTGCGTGTGTATGCGTAAACATGTGTATAAGTGTATATCCAATTTGTGGTCAGCAGTCTGCGTTTTTTGCAGTCATAATAATACATATTAGTGTATTATTTTATTATGTATTGTTTTGTACAAGTATGTTGAGCGCCTACCATAACCCATTTACGGTGTTTCATATTTCCTAACAATGAATAAAGGTTGGTAATTAAGGAGTATATAACCTTAAGAATATAAAGTTTTCTTATTGAAAATAAATCGCATAAATTATAAAGTTCGGTGCTAGGGAATCAATAAGGCTTATAGAACGTAACTTTGATTAAACATCAAACAATACTCGTAATATAGGGAATAGGGATACATTGAAAGTGTAACAGTAGAAGAGTACAGTTAGATACATAAAAGGTCGGTGAAAAAATTTCTTCGTATTTTATATACAAATTCGAGACATATTTTTTTCAAAGTATAATTACATTTAATTGTAATATATATGTGCCATTTTTTTCGATAACTTGTTGCAATCTTCTAGGTAGTGACATAATCCCGTTGCTGTAGAAATCTTGGGATTTTTTATCAAAAAAATGCGACAAGTAGTTTTGACAGTCCTCTCTTGATGTTAACCTAACACTACCCAAATAATTCTGAAGAGACCGAAACAGGTAAAAATCTGAGGGCACAAGGTCAGGAGTCAGGACTATATGGTGGATGTATTAACACTTCCCAACCAAGCTCTCTCAATTTTTGCTGAGTGGCCAAAAATGTGTGTGGTCTGGCGTTATCATGATGAAAGACCACTCTTTTTCTGTTGATCAATTCCGGGCGTTTTTTCTTAATTTCTTGCTTGAATCTCATTAGTTGTTGGCAGTAGAGATCCGAATCGATGATTTTGCCCGGCGGTAAAAGCTTATAATAAACGATGCCCTTCCAATTCCACCATAAACAGCACCACTTTATTGCGTCTTAATCCGGGTTTTACTACAGTCTGTGGAGCTTGACTACCCTCTGACCATGATCTTTTTCGCTCATTCTTGTCGTAGGTGATCCACTTTTCATCACCAGTGATCAATCTTTTCAAAAATGGTTCGGTTTCATTACGTTTCAATAGAGAATCGCAAATGAGTACACGATTCATTAGGTTTCTTTCAGTAAGCTCGAGCTTTTTTGTATAGTGAGACTTTTTCAAATGGGTAAAAACTGTTTTGTGATCAATCCTCAATTCCTCGGCTATGTCGTAACTACTAATATGCCGATCTTGCTCCACTTTTTCAAAAATGGCATCGACTTTATCCGTATGAGGGCGACCAGAGTAAGCTGCATCTTTGACATCAAAATTCCCGGACTCAAAGCGCTTGAACCAACTTTGTGCTACTCTTACTGAAACTGCATTAGGTCCATAAACGTCCTAAATTTTTTTGCGGCTTGAGTCGCATTTTTCCCTTTTTTGTAATAAAACTTATCGAATTTCTTCGTTAAATTCACTCATTTTGGCGGACAGAAAAACAATTGAAAAATGGCGGGAAAGTGTTTTTTATTCTTTATTTTTATTTGTTTAAGAACACCAACGATTGTTACAACAATGCAGGAATAGTAAATACACATCCACTTATATTCCAATTGTACAATCAATTAAAGGTATGCACCGCATGCTTCAAGTTACTAAAATGACTTACATTTAGTTACTTAAATAATGTATCGTTTACTGTGGCCTTAAACTTAGCTAGAGACATAACATGAACATCTATTGACCCTCCGCACTTATTATATAGTTGGGAAATTCTGGAAACCGGTGAATTGGCTCCCAAAACTGTTTTGCGAAACGGACAAGAGAGACGTTCAATGGGCTTACGAGCCATTCGTGACGGAACTTTAAAATTAAATTTCATTAGGAGTGCAGGACAACGCAACTGATATCTTATAATCTTGAAAAAGAAGGATAGGTCAAGTAGATCCCTGCGGTTGTCCAAGCTCTGCATCTTTAGGAACTCTAGTAGGTCCTTGTAGGGGCTCAATCTTATATGCCAGAAGGGTGAGAACTCCAAGTGTTTTACTAATCGTTTTTGAATGCAATTGCGTTTGAATGAATTTTATTTTTATTAATGTCCTAAATGTATTGATATTAAAACCAACCAGATACAAATAGTACAACCAAAGAGATTTTTCTTCAATTTTATACAAACAAAATACAAAGAAACTTTTTCCCCGACCATTTAATTATTGTAATTTTTTATTATTTATTTAAACTTTGTTGCACAAGAATGTACAAAAGCGGAATTAATGCCTTAAGGCATTCTCTACCAGATTTATGTAATACCTGTATTCTGGCAATATATGTTCTAATTCTAATCATATGATATTATTAGAATTAGAACTAATATGAAAGCCAGAGTGGCGTATTTATATTAAAACACATTATCACTAGCGGTCGCGTTCGAGGTGTGCAATAGAGACACGAATCATATGGTTTAAATTTCAATTTAAATTTTTACTTTTTAATACTGTAGTCGTGATTTAGTTAACACAAGGCTCTTGAGACGTCACTCGTAGTAACGGATTAGTTAAAATCTGTACTGATACCGCGTGCTATCAGTGCGATAGCGCCACTATCGTTCGCTGCAGTGTAATTTAGGACGAAAGGCGTCACAGACAGTCATGTTAGACTTCAATATCACCTT
Source organism: Parnassius orleans (assembly GCA_029286625.1). Taxonomy (NCBI): domain Eukaryota; kingdom Metazoa; phylum Arthropoda; class Insecta; order Lepidoptera; family Papilionidae; genus Parnassius; species Parnassius orleans. The sequence continues at coordinate 8,427,740 of JAGSMP010000022.1, read as the reverse complement.
TTAACCACGTGGTTTCTACTAAACTTAGGTTGCATGTAACTAACACTTTTGAAGAAAATCTTTAAGTACATAATTACTATTACTTGTTGTCTTATTTATTTATCTTAAAAATAATAAAGTATATTAGTCCGTTAATAGATAATTATAGTTTTATTTTTTTATTTAATCTTTATTGTACACCTTATAATAAGGGAAATAAATGGCGGACTTATGCGGATGAATGCTATAAAACATACTCTACTAAAGTCTACTCTAATTATTAAATATAAATTAATATTTAAAAAAAAAACTTTTTTAAAAACAAGATTTTATTTCAATGCTCTAAAACGAAGAAAATAAACTTTAAATTAAAGCAAACCCATGAATTTATTACATTACACAATTTATATGATATAACCCCGCTTAGTCTTACCGTTTAGTCGGGCAGTGGTACACCATCCCTCGAAGAGCTGAAAGCGGACGTCATTTTATTCGCATTCTTTTTAGCCAACCCTTTCGTGTGATATCCATGTCATGGAGGTGAATAAAAAAACACGGTCCCCCATCTTTGGAGTCCACTATATTGGATTTAGAGTGACGTTATTTATGTTTTTCTGAAAGTGTACGCTGTTGACCCTGCGGCCTTGACGGCTTCATCGAAATTAGGCTCGTAAGCGAGGATCTACGAGCTATTGAGTGCAACGATTCTGCCGGCGGCGAGGCGACTGCAGTCCCGAGGCACCCCGACCCCTGCTTTCGGAGTGAGGCTCCTCAGCTAGGGGGGCGATGTGATTCAAGGGCCCCTCAGAAGGAGGTACGAACCTCGGCTTGAACCACTATCGCAATGTTGGTTACGGGTCGCAAAGCTAAAAACGCCCCATATCACGGGTATTGAACCTCGTGTACGGTGTGTGTCTGTCACCTCGCGTTCGCCGGCGAACGCGGTGTGCCCTAGTGTTCTGTACTAGTGTAGTGTCTGAATGTGTGTGTGTTAGATATATGAATTCCCTCTCCTGTGGAGGGGGTGGGCGGGATCGACCTATTTATGGAAGTGATCTCGTCGTCGGGATCAAGAAGAACGTTCTTAGGACGTCTCCTATGGGGGGCAGCATCCCTCACTGGGGAGTACGAGCCCGCCTCATTTACCAACGGATTTATGTGCTCTTTTATCGAATCGAAGTATCTTAAGGATAATTCCTTAAGATACGAATGGACGGAGGGCATGTCGAGGTCGCGGTGGAGATCCGCGTTCCTCACATAGTAAGGAGCTCCTGTGATATGTCGCAGGAATTTGTTCTGAACGACTTGAAGTTGTCTAAGCCTCCCTTTGGGGATGTGGGCAAAGGATACACCCGCATATGTCATAATAGGACGTACGCAGGTTTTGAAAAGATGCAGTTTGTGTCTCAGGGACAGCTTACTGTTTTTATTGGTTAAGTTGAAAAGACAATATAATACGAATTTCGCTTTATTTCTAACTGTTTTAATGTGATGAGAGAAGCTCATTGCTTTATATAATAGTACCCCCAGGTATTTCACCTCTCGAACCCATGGGATTAGGCTACCGTAGTGGGAGATCGTACCTTTTTTGTGTCTTTTAAATTTTAGGATTAATTTATTATATGAATGTCTTTATATGATTTATATATATGATGGCTTTACTCTTATCGGGGTTCAATTCGATTCTCCATTTTCTGCACCAATCGTCTAATGCGTTTGCTGCAGCTTGGAGCCTAATGCATATTCTGATAGGGTTTTTATCAGAATAATAGATAGTTGTATCATCTGCGTATAGTGCAAGATGAGTACTTGGAAGCGAAGGGATATCACTTACATAGAGTGAGTATAGGGTCGGAGAGAGCACAGAGCCCTGGGGAACTCCTGCTCTGATGGGTCTGGAAGAGGAGAATGAAGCCTCAACTCGAAAGCGGAAGGATCTATTAACGAGGAAGTTTTGTACGATTTTGACAAGTCTTATAGGTACACCTATATGGATAAGTTTGAAGACCAGTCCATTGTGCCAGACTTTGTCTAAGGCCTAAGCCACATCGAAGAACAGCGCTCCTGTATAGGTAGTTCGCGTGTTTGACTTTGCGGCCTGATCTAAAATGTGCTCCGTAAGGCGGCGCACCTGCTGAACACATGAGTGTTTGGCTCGAAAGCCAAACTGCTCGTTTGGAATTAGATTTTTGTCTAGCACGACATCCTTCAGACGACTGAGGATGATACGCTCATAGATTTTCCCCATTGCACTGAGGAGACTGATGGGTCTGTAACTAGATGCCCTATTTCTGGGTTTATTCGGTTTGGGAATACCGATAACTTCTGCTTCTTTCCACGTTTCTGGGAAAGTGCATGTGGACAGTAAGACATTGAAAATTGCCCGTTATTTTAATTTTGTATTCCTCTATATATATCATGGGAGTGCATAAAAAATAACTAGTCTGCCATCTTGTGTGGTCCGCCATATTGGATTTAGAATGACGTCACTTAGATAACCAGGCATTGTCATCCAAACTAAACATGTATGCAAGATTTTAGCTCAATCGGTTGAAGATTGAAGATAACTGCTTTGAAATTCAGTTGCAAGATTTGACCCTGACAAACATATATTGCAAGTTAATTAAAATATTTTAAAAAGTAGCTCATTATAACAAAATATTTTTTACTGGAAAAGAGGCATTCTATCTTAGTCCTCACGGCTGACAACGCATCTGCATTTAAATTCGCAAACGAAGATAGATGTAGATGTCTATGGGCCACAGCAACCACTTACCATCAGGTGGACTGTGTGCTCGTTTGTTAGCCTTATTCTATAAAAAAAAATTTGTAAGAATCTAGAAACCAATCTCAAGAGGTTTGTATGTGTGTTGAGTATAATTAGATTTGATTGCCGAAGCCTCATTTCACCTAACTTGTATAAGTTTATATCAGCGTGCTCGAAGATGTGGAGAAACTATTATGTTTGAGGCAAAATTATATTCAAGACGTAGTGTACCTAGGTTCAATTTATCTACCCTGTGAAGTAATTAATTTATGATTAATATTTAGAGTTTAAAAAACTTAATCAACACGAATTGATCATGAGATGTGATGATCCCAGTGAGAATACTATGTCATAGTAATGAAATAGTTACATTGTTATCGGTTATTAATACATCTACAAAATTTAAGATTTTTAGACGTCTGAGAGTGGATGAAAATATATATATATATCAAAAGTTCACTTTTGATCATTTGCTATAGTTGCACACTTGGCGGACAGGTTAGCAACCGCAGCTTTTTTAGCTTCAGCTGTTATCCACCTCTTGTTTAAGTATCCGTATGTGGCCTCTTACGACACCCACGGGATCATATACGGTCACATTACGCCCCACCACTACACGCTGTACATTTGTACATACAAACATACAGGTGTAAGCATGTAAAGTGATTGGTAAGGAAAAGTCTGTGCACTGTTTTAATTTCATTTTTTTAAAACCAATATTTATGGGTAATATATAATAGTAAGTAAATCGATCAATTAAGGAATCCAGTTCAGTGATTAAGTGTAAAAGCCTCGAATCAATCAACGTCTGGTGTGAGGTGTGTTTACCTGCGTCCGCGTGTTGCCTTGTCGTGTTTACATTAACCCATCGCGGTGGCGTTACCGGTGTTGCCAGGTGGAAGTTTCGATTTTTCACGAACGACATACAGATTTAAGTTCAGAATGTGCTTAAATAAATTTTTGTAGTAAGAGAAGCGCCGTTGAGCCGTGGTAGCTCAGGGCTAAGCGCTCGCTGTAAATTTTACAGTACGCGAGCAACCCGGGTTCGCTCCCCGCCGGCTCCAATGAAATGTTTAATTGCAATTTTAAGTGCAGATTTACCACGTGCTCGGCGGTGAAGGAAAACATCTTGAGGAAACCTGCATGTCTGAGAAACAAGAATAAAAATATTCGAAATATAGACGTGAAGTTCGATAACACGCATTGAGGCAGCGCGGCGGACATTTCCTTGCCTTAAAACTCTCTGAGAAATGAGAGGAGGCCTGTGCACAGCAGTGGGACGTATATAGGCTGTAACTTTAACTTTAAGAGAAGCGCCAACGGTGATTCAAAATTTATGTTATATGTACCTACGATTTAGTGTATGGACTATGTCACTAGTCTTTTTTTCATACTTTACATTCGTTGGCTTTGTATCTATATTTATTTAAATATGTACGTATATAAAATAAATGTGATGGAATTTTATAATTTATGGTTCACCTACTTTTAAGTCTAAATTATCTGCAATTTTGCAGGAAACAATGACATTACAATAATTTTACGACTAATATTATTTGTATATTCTCACTAGGATCCACACAGCTCAAGATGAATGTGTTGCTTAAGTATTTTTAACAGAGTTCTAAAAAACGAGAAGTTACAATTTCTCGGAAACAGCTGAACCGAAATTCAGAGGTAGTCCCATTTAAATTTTAAGAAAAAAATTCAGTTCTAAGGGTGAAAAATAGAAATTAGGAATTAAAAACAAAATAAAATAATTTCCACATAATAATAATTCTTGTGATTTTGAATAACGCTATATTCTTATATACCCTGATGATACCGTGAGGCAGAACCGTTCGGTATTATAATTAGTATAATAATTTGGTTTTATAATTAGTAAAATAAATATTGTGAAATTAGTGTTTATCCAAATTTGTGATTTGAAGCTGATGTGAAGTGAGATGAAGCTGGAGTTTCACCAAGTGACAACAAACGCAAGTATAAATTATATTATTTTATAATTATCAATTTGTGTTCAGTCCTTGGCTGACGAACAGCGCAATATTTTCCTTAAATAGCCGAACATAGAAGACAAAATATTGGAAATGCAGTGAATGTTACCGCTCTCGGATCGGACTATACAGCCGCGGACGTTTTTCTCTCCGTCAATATGCGATGTAAATCATCTCATAGATGTAAAATCCTGGGGATGTAAAAGTTTGGGATATAATAACTTGTATAAAATGGACGATTGAACGTTTTCTTCCTCCACTTTCTTTACGATTAATCGGTATCTGTTCTGGAAGTTTGTTTAACCTACATTAACATTGAAACCACTGCTCGGACACGAAACAACAGTAGCTAAAAGAAAATAAGCGTAGAAAGCTTATTTTTTTATTAGTATTTTTAATTGCACAATATTCAATTAACAGTTATATTATAGTTATATTCAATTAATATATATATATCGCTCCGCTCGCGTTTAACCGACCAATTTTTTATTGCACCATGAATTAAAAAGACTGTTATTTGACATAGACTAAAACTTTTTTATTAAAAATAGCCTATGGTTTGTTATCTACAATATTTGCAAGAGTCATAATAATCCGTTCAATAGTTTTTATGTGATTGAGCCACAAACATACAAACATCCAAACAAACTTTTACATTCATAAAATTAGTAAGGTTCATACAATTAGACGATAGCACGACTTATAATTAGACCCGTTTAATTATTTTGGATTCGAATCCGAGCCGAATGACCAAAACATGCATTTAGTTTTTCGTTATTGTGGTTGTACAGTGGGTATACGTATTATATCTTTGACTAACATTGACAGTTGTGATTCTTATTTATGATAGTACTACCTCTGTGTATTTGGTAACTTCGAGTTATGTTGACATTGTCGCTGTGCCGTGGCTGAAATTGATCAGGGGAACAACAACAATGTTTGCGTGTACATTTGTGATACCTAGTAACATGTACTGTTCTGTTCATGATGTTTGTAATTTTACTCAACAAGAATGTGTATCTTCTCCTTCAACAGTCATTTAAAGTCCACCGCTGGACATAAACTTCTCCCACTGTAGAGAGGATTACAATATAATAGAATACAATACTCTTTATTGTACACCAAGAAAAGATAAAAATAACAAAAAAAAATATTGAGGAAAGAACAAAAGGCGGTCTTATTGTTACACATAGCAATCTCTTCCAGACAACCCAGAAGAAGAATTAATTACAAAATAAGAAAAGGAATAACGGGCAGGGTGCACTAAAATAAGAAAAAATATCAACTTATGCACTAAAAAGATAATATTCTTTAGGTAGATTAATAACCATAAATAAAAAGAGGAAGGGAGAGGGTTTAGAGAGACAAATAGTGTTCCTTAACCTGTTTCCGGAACACATTTAAGGATTGAGCACTTTCAATTGACTGGGGTAAAGAGTTCCAAAGTGTTATTCCAAAAACAGAAAATGATTTATCATAAAAATATACCAGGATTTAAAGATATAAAACCTTAATCGCCACTCTTTGTAGGCGACGACGATCATAGTGCCGTCTCGCACCTTTCACGTTGGGGCCTGTCACAGGTCTGAGCATTTGCCGTCTGGCGTAAGCATAGTATAATAAAAACATATAGACTGTGGGCGTAAGCGAGATGTACATATGTACCGCCATTTATCGTGGGCCCTGAGATGTTTCTGGAATTTCTCATAGTTGCCTCTTACACACCTTTAAACACCTTTTGGTCACTGTACAATTGACCGTATTGTGGCGGTGTGAGAACATCCTCTACCTCATATCGTCAATTGCTGTCTTTAGAATTGTATTCAGATGAAATTTTTGTGTAATGAATGGGTCCCTAGATGGTTTAAATTTACATTTGGACCAGGTAGGTGGCGTTGTTGTCAAGATCACACGTGCGGAGCCGGGGCGGATCGCTAGTAACAACTAAAAACCAAAACCGTCAAGCGTGGCAACTATAGTGTATATCCTATCTATGAAGCAATCTATGGCGGAGGCCTGGAGAAGTAGGCTTTTAATAGATTGTAACGGTAACAGTACAGTTATTTAGTAATAGGACTCCTTTTCTATCTGGGAATCTATCTGAGTTAGAAAATATACTATATTTAATTACGTTAACACTAGCAATTTTTAAGGTACCTAGTGTTCAAAACACTAGGTACTTTAAAAATGTGTGTTTGAATTGACTTCTTGCTTTTTTTTGAAAATATTTGTTTCTTTCCTGTTAGCAACCAACCCCTGACATCTTACTTAATTGGGTCTTTCTTTCGTCTACATAATGCGTTGAATTACGTAGTGAAAGCACCTCAATCATTCCCAAGGGAAGCCCACATATTAACTGAGAATTCCAGTGTTGATCGGCTGTAACTTTTATCACGTGGTAGAGCCATGCTGCAGCTATATTAGTAGTATAGTTGTAGCACGAATGGGTCGGCTCGACCGGGGAAGGACCACGCTCTCACAGAATACCAGCGTAAAATAGCAGCTTAACACTGCTGTGTTTCGTATGGTGAGTGTAGAAAACCGGAGACCCTTTTTACTGGAAAAGAGGCATTCCATCCTAGTCCTCACGGGTGACAACGCATCTGCATTTTGATTCTTTATTGAAGATAGATGTACTCGTAGATGTCTATGGGTCACAGCAACCACTTACCATCAGGTGGAATGTGTGCTCGTTTGTCACCCTATCCTATAAAAAAAAATAGAACACTTATTTAAATTTCCGCACAGTAAAAAAAATTAACGAATAAATAGGTCAATTTGAACCTGTCACAACCGGTACGAACTTGACTGTCGAGATTTCGAGCATCCGGCGAATACTTTAACGAGCAAACTTTCGGAAAATGCACATCAGTTATATTGTCAAGTAGACTGGATGATCTGAGGGAACGACAGTGTGCCTAAAAATGTGTGTAAAAATATATAATAAAATACCTAAAGAATTTAAACTATTAAGCGAAAAACTATATAAGAAACATTTATATGATTGGTTAAAAATTGAATGCTTTTATGACTTAAAAGATTTTTTTTGAGATTAATTTTCTGAATTTAAATAATTATTAATATTGTCTAAACATTTTAAAATTATAATTTGCATGCTATATACTATTGTTAGCGAAACACGACTGCACTATATATATTGTAACATCTTTTTATACCGTGATTCTTGCAAATAAAGATTTATGATTTATGATTTATGTCCTTGTGTGTATCTGTAGTTATAAGTAGTTGAGGCACAGGTGTTAAATTCAACAAACTGAGGCAATTTGTCGGGATTCAGAATATGGTACTTTGCAGCATTATATTCGTTTATATATTTTTTTAATTCATGTTGATTGACATGGTAGCGGGATTTGAACTTCTACTCATTATCATTATTCTATTCATGTCCTATCTTTGAAATTAACAATTTTTGTTTCATACCTCAATACAGTGGAGCCCCGGTAATCCGGCCGCTGTCTAATCCGGCATCCCCTGTAATCCGACATGGTCTATTATTTATTATTAGATATTTTTTTGACAATCATCGCAAATGCATGATTGAACAAGTTATAACTTGTACGCACCACCACTGTTGTGCTCGTCGCGTAGGGTATTGTTTTGATTCTGATTGCTTGTTTGAATTTGACTACATGTGATGAAGATAGTACATATATATAACATATAGAATCTTATCATTGGATCTGGAATTTTTCGGATTACAAGGTAATCTTTTATAAAAAATTCCGGACTATAGGGGGTCTTAGCCAGTACTCTATGATCCGACAAAAATCGATAGTCCGACACTGCCCTGCAAAATGTTTGTCGGATTACCGGGGATCCACTGTATATATATATAATCATCTCTAGCCAACGGCCCCTTTTCTACTTTATTACGTTCTCAGAAATAAGAGAGGTTCATGACAGGACCTATGTGGCGTTTTACTTAGTAGATTGACTATGTATGTAATTACTTTAAGAGAGTAACTATTAGTTTACACGATCACACTCATAAGACTTCGCAGCTAACTCACAGAGAGTACCGACGAACCAATAGCGATGTTAGCAATTTGTCAGTTGACAGTACACAACGGTTTTGTTCATTTGCCATTGTTGAAACTAATGTATTTTTTATTTCTTGGCTCTACAGTCGGCGAGATTTGAAAATAAAAATACAAAATATGTATGTTTGATTCCCGAACGGGAATGAAGAGTGCGAAATTGGCTTGTTCTCTATATGACTACTCAAGTTGATGAATTTTGCTTTTCCGTTTGCATCGACGCTATTAAAGTAATATGAGTACATTGATATCAATCAAATCTTGGTTGCTTTATATCTCAAATATACCTAAATATATCCTCTGCAGCAAATGATAATATAGGAGTAATATTCGGAAGTTTTCATTGTTATAATCATCAACATCATTACTATCATCATTTCAAATAATAGGTAGCTGAGTAGTATTATATTACTAGAACATTTACAAAACTGGGGTTTGGTAGTATGCACAGTAAAGAAGTCGAAATTAATACTAATATTGTGTTTAATATAATATATATATATAAGCAAATGGATTTGGATAGAATATGACGTATAACAATATCTAACGAGAAATAGAACGAGGATATCTGTTTCTGCCAACTGAAATAAAATTTATTGCGGAAAAACATGAATGCGATTCCTTTTCTACGCAGGCGGAGACTGTAGAAACTATCAAATAAGTTTCAATTTAATATAATGATATCCTGACATTTGATTTTCTGCACATACTTTCTGTAATATGCATACTTTGCCGGGTTACTTGAAATAAATCCAAGTCGATTGACTCTCGCTCTGTGTCGGGATTTTCTCGTATTGACAAACCTAATCGCGCGTCCCGTTGGCCGTAGTTATCTATTTTAAGTTCACATTGAAAGAATGCTGACCTCGTCCTAAAACTTGTGAAATATTCTTTCGTGTTTAGTTAATTTATAATTTAATTTCCTTTATGATAAAAAAAAACTTTCCACTGAAGGTACTTCTTTTTTAAAATGGTTGCATAGTTATGTTTTTCATATTATAACCCTTTAAATTGTAGCTGCTACCAGAAAGACGCTGCTGTCCATCTCGTGGTTCGTCAACCTTTGTCACCTCTTACGACACACCCCACGGGACGATGTGGGGTAGTGGATATTCTTACATCGCGACGCGGTCTTAAGGGTAGTAGTTAAGTTACAAGCCTATATACACGTCCCACTGCTGGGGGCACAGACCTCCTCTCATTTCTGAGAGGGTTTAAGGGTAGTGAAGGAACTAAAATACTGATTTTGATCCCGGGTTAGGCAACACAAAATAATTGTTTTTTTTTTTCATTATATAAAGGGCGAACATATTATTGTCTGCAGACTCTCTCTACTAGTTAAGCCATTTCGATGTAAGTATAGCAAAGAATTTTTTTATTATTTGATTAAAAATATAACAAAGTACAGTTTGGTTAAAACTTTTGTATATTATGGAGTAATAAATGGACGTTTACGTTATAAATAGTACCAAGGCGTTCAAGCTTTGCTCGTCGGTAGATTTTTTCTCTCTCAGGGATGGATTACACCTATCTACATAAACTCGGGAAGTAAAACATTATTTAAACATAAAATTTTATCCAAATCAGTTACATATATGTATATAAGCAACTCTAACTCAAAGTATCCACTCATCCATCTATTACAGCCTATAAAAATCTACTGCTCAAGGTCTGCTGCATAGATTGTCTCATGGGGGGATTTTGCCATAGTTGCCACACTTGACAAGCGGGTTGACAACCGTAGTTTTTATTATTTTGAGTTAAAGGTATAAGACGTCTGGACCTGCGATTGCCAGTTCTCCTGTCAAGGCAAGTCCTCTCTACAATAGAAAATGCTTACTTCAACTTCAGAGTTCTGTGACTATGGCGTTCCCTTTAAATCGGGGTACATAGTTATCTGGCGCATGAATATAATTTCTAAATGCAAAATATTAATCAGACTACAAAGCAGAATATTAATAATTAGAAATATTAATCAGAGACAGAACACTATAGTAGTACTGCGGACCATTCACAAGTAAACATAAAGTCCGTCTTATTGGTTTTATTAAGATCGAAATTCGGATTATAATCTCACGTCTGTATTGAGGTAACCACATGTTATAATTATGCCAAATTTCTTTCAAAACTTGTTTGACGGACAGAAAAACAGACTGATAAAAGGTGCGATGCCGACGTAAATCCATTTACCGAAGTGGTGAAGGAACACTATACAAGAACGAAAATGAGAATTTGATAACAAATTGAAATATTTTAAATTTTAGATGATTTTAATTATCAGTTTCTGTTAATCTTTATGAATAGAATAGAATAGAATAAAATAAAATAGAATATTTTTTTATTCAATATAGATCACATGTGTAATTCTTATTGAAAGTCATTTCTTACTTTACCACTGGTTCCAAAAAACCCTCTGTCCTGGGAAGAACCAGCAAGAAACCCAGCGGGACTTTTTTTAAAGTAAATTTTACATTAATGGTTGTACAAACTGTTTACAAAATTTTATTTTAGAAATTGCTTGGAAGCGACCACCTCATTCCCAGGGGTTATTATCAACCATGTATTCATTTATACTATAATAACCATTTTATAAAGTTTCAGCTTAAAAGAAAACTTGGTAATAGAGAGAGCCTGTACACTTTCCGGGACCTTGTTGTAATAGCGTATACATTGCCCCAAGAATGAATTCTCTGTGGAGTCGATAAAATGGTATCAATAGCTTGTGTTTGTTCCTAGTGTTTACAGAATGTATATCATTTTTTTACTAAAACTACCTTTGTTTTTGTGAACATACATTAAATTTTCGTAAATATACTGAGAGGCCAAAGTTAATATACATATTTATTTCTTTAAATTTATCTCTAAGAGACTCTCTCGATTTTAGTATAGTATTATGTGTTATGTTAGTCATTATTACTATTATTTTAGTATTACTGCATGTTTTCCAAATCGAAATATTAACATATATACAATAACACCACAATACAATATAAGCTAAATAAAACACAACGGCTCACGAAGTTACCAAAAAGGACGGCAATAAAATGAGATTGCCTTGTAGCGAGAACGCGGACGTGTACTGATTTAATGCTAAAAATATCACCTCTGCAAACTAAGTTAGAGTGCCTTATTGGTACGCTTACGCAGCTCATTCCATTCCCATTCCCCCTTATTCACAGGAACAGGTGACTGTTGCCAGATTATAGATTATACGGCTTCTTTACTGCCCAGGAAAGCTGCTGATCCAGTAAAAATACAAAAGTACAACCCTCTCTATTGTTATTGGAATGACTAGTTTTTTCAGTCTATACTCGAATAGTAGATAGATACGCGCGCTACCTATTGTAAGTTAGTTGTAATATGCCTATAACCTTTTCACAAGTGCAAGCAATAAGTTGACAAAGTTTTAGCGCAATCTGATGAACGGTACGGCAGCGCATAAAATACGAACAAAAAAAAATTAATTTTTATATATTAGATAAGAATACTTATTGAGTTATTTTTACTTTTACCACTGCACTGGTTAGGAAAAAGACTTTTTTAAAATAAAATTTATTTGCAAATATTATTTTATACAATTAGTACGACTATATTTAGAAACAGCATGGTAGCGATCACCTCATTCCCAGGGGTTATTATAAATCATGTACTCTTTAGTAGTATAATAACCCTTACTAAACAAATTTTTTTAATAAAAATTTTAAACTTTTTGATAGATAAGGCCTGCATATTTTCTGGGACTTTGTTGTAATTTGTAATTTTGTATGTAATTATATACATTGGCCCATAAAGAAATTACTGACTCTTTGGAGTCGAGTAACTGGCATAAGCAGAATAGCCGCTACGATATTAGTTTGTATTGAGACGCGTCTAGTTTGGTTATGCACATCAATAGGGTTTATTTACGAAAGCTAAGATCGTTTCGATTGCTTTGAGTTTGACTTGCTTTGATATCCTTTTGCCGTTTTCATTGAAGGCTTTGAATTTGAGTCAAATGTTTAGAGAGGTCGAAATGGTTACTATAATATTGGTATTTGACCACGATAGTACTTCTAATATCATGATAATACTGTAAAGGTCCATTATTTACTTGAAGATTTTTCGTCTAGTGAATGTAAACGATTATTATCAAACAAAAATATTGAGATAGGAAATATGATTATTATCATAACAGAAAGAGTAATTTGTTGACTAGTTTTTTGAATTTTTGAATTTTTCGATGTGAAAATACAGTAGGTATATTAAATGACTTTTATATGCATAGTTCCATTGCGTGTGCCCTTGACTTGGACAAAACCAATCTTGTGGGTCTCTAATTTGAGGCGCCGAGCCAGCCTCTAGATACTCTACAGCAGATATACCCAAAAATTTTGGGCAAGAGACCCCTTTTCCAGAATGAACTGATACCTCAGATCTCCATAGCCAAATTACTTTAAAAATCTTATCTCTAGTTTTTCTCCTATTGATACAAAATACTTACCAATTTAAAAACTTTGCGGTTGGTAGTGAGTAAACTTGACATCATTTTCTTATCAAAACTTAACAAAATAAAGAGACATAAAATTCAGTAAATATCAAGTGTAGTTAATAACACTAATAATTAAACCCCTGGGACTGGGAAACCGATTTCGACCCCAAGCGGATACAATTTCTGTTAGTTTGTCGAAGAAAATTACAATACCACCTCGTTAAAGCGTTCCATATGGAAAAATCTTGTGTGTATTCACTTTATTTAACCTTCCTTTAAGGAAACATACAGATATTATGATCGGCGGTTTCCACGTCTTCTTTCTTACGCCGCTACTGCACGGCATACATTTACATTAATTTGTACTAGTACAGTGAACACGATATACTTCCTACCAACCTGAATTTCACATTGTCAGTGAGCTGAGAGTCATTAGCTGCGCCTAGCGTTGACAGATCGTAGTATATTTAGATGTCATCAGTCATGGGATAGAACAGTATCTAATATCATACCTTGGGTATTTATAGTCCAGTTTAGTGTTACCCACGCTACGCGTCGCGTCTAGTTGGAGAAACTAGCCACTGGCTGTTTAGATATTCAATATACTTCATAATATATTATTCTTTAAATTTATTTCAATTTTTTATTATTCGATTGATCTATTTATTTATTATTATCACTTTAAATAAATAGGGCTGCAAAGGGCTGACTCAATCCTTTTGGCATTCTCATTATGTTTGTGTATTATTATGTTATTTACTAGTTTTTTTTTATTTATTTTTGCATTAGCTTGGTGGTCACTATATATTTGAAATATATCTCGAATTTAAAACATCTTTAAATATTTTGAAAAAAAAATGTTTAAAATATTTACACTTTTTCTCTTTTACCTATTAAAAAAAACGTTACCCCCACACTAGGATTTCTGCTGTATCGTGGAGGCAGTTTACGTACATAAATTTCACAAGGACAAACATCCAGTCCCGGAACAATTATTTGTAGGCCATACAAATACTTGTTCCGTGCGGGATACGAACCTGCGGCCCCCCGAACAGTTTAGTAATGGGGACTACGATGTGACAGCCTCGTTGGTCTAGTGGTCGTAAACGCGGCTGCTGATCATGAGGTCCCGAGTTCGAATCCTGGGCAGGACAAAAAAATCATATTATATGAAATTTTTCTGTCACGAAATTCTCACTAGCAGCCCGGATCAGGAAGTGCGCAGTCACCCCAGTACCTCAGAAGGCAGCCCTAAGCTCAGGCGGCTTTGCCGTTCCATCGGACTGTGAGAGTGCACATGTCTTAGAGTAATTACATTAGTATGTAATTATATACTCTAAGGCACATGTGCTTGCGCACAAACTCGTGCACTATAATCCTGTCCTGTGCAGATAACTGACTAGCCGATGTGATTGAAATTTGGTCTGGAAGACACCATTTTTATTATTTAGATTTATAAATAAGTTGATCAAAGTTAATTCTGGGAACGGTACACGTTTTAATCCTATAATCAAATACCTTTTACTTCCGATACTTCAAACAGCTTTCTTGAAATATTAATTTGTAACAGTAAACATACTACTGCTGTATTGCAGTAGTAATCACAGAGTAGTTGACATACTTTGAGTTTGATAGCTTCGTTAAAGCGAAATAAATAAAGGGTGGCGTCGGGCTACGGCGTTACGTGTTGTTTGCTTGAATCCCGTACGGAACGACTATTTCTATGGCATAGCTTTGGATGTCCGTGTGAGCTTTCCACGATACAGGTTTTGAAATTTTGGTAATCTTAAAATTAAACATTAAATTACCAAAATTATTTATTATATGGCAGTACCATTACGGATATGGTCATTTGAAAATAAACGTTTAATATTTACATAAAAATGAAGTTTCTGTCTGTAATATCGAAATAACAGTACTTCATTGGGCTAAACGGGTTATTTAAATGCCAATAAGACTATATTTAATAATTTTGTGTGTCTGTCTGTCTATTTGTTTGGGCTAATCTTCGGAATGGCTGAACCGATTGTGATGAAACTTGACGAACAGATAAAGAGAAATGCCAGGAGTGATCTAGGTCTATATTTTATCCGAACAATTGAAAAATTTATGAAATTAATGGTCTTTGACTATCTTAAATCTAAAAAACTCCACATAAATATATCCTATCTAGGCGAAGCTAGTAATTAATATGAATCGATCAATGGTGTAATATGTATTTTCTATTAGATTATTTCATTTCTTTCAAAAAAAGTTAGCGGAATTTATTCTGTATCGCCGGAATATTTTAGGTATATAAATTGCACTAAAATCATTCAGAATATTAATTTTCACTTGCGACCAATTAAAAATTACATTTGATTTATGACTTATTCAAATCGTAATTGTTTCATTTATCGAATCACAGGTTAGGAAGGAAGATTTTGGATCTATGCTCGCTAAGCCACCTATCTAGTGTGATAAATATGGACTCTGTGGGAATTTCGGAAAGGCCTATGTGTAGAACTTATAAAAAAAAATTTTAATCGGAATAATCAATTTATGGGTTGCTTTTCGGTTTAATAATAAAAATGCGTTACTTCTTCAATAACATTTTCTCCTGTTTCAAGGCGTTACATACATAATATATTGCTCATGGACAAACATCCTAGTCTGAAACAATTTTGTAGGCAACACTAACGAATCGAATGATGAGTTTAAAGTTAATTCATTATCTGATATTCAAAACGTAAAAATTAATTCTAACCGCTTTATTTGTTTTTCCTTATTAAGCCCGGCGCTGTTTTGGCTTCGTGGGATCTATCCATAATGCATTCGAAGGGTCGCTCGACCGATGTCGTGTCGCCGACGCTGACGCCCCGTATTACATTAACATGGCCACCGTGGACCGTCGAAATGGACCGTTGTTACTCGAACGTAACCAAGCTAACACTTTTCGTAAATTTGATACACACTGTTTGTCTATTTTCGTATTCTCCCGGGACTAACAAAGTTGAGAGATAATAAAGTAATCTATGTGACTTTTTTATAAGCTCAAGGTCGCTTAGTGAGTTACGGGGAGGGCTATTCTCGGAGTTAGAAGTTTGTCAGTTTAAAATAGTATAGGTAAACAGTCAATGACAAAAGTCCTTGACCTTTGCGCCTTGAGTTACGAGATATAATGATAGATTTTTATCATGATATTAATCAACATCATCATTATTGTCAGTTCACAAAAATCCACTGCTAGCAATGAGTCCCTCTCATTATTAGAGCGATTACACTTGTTCACAGTACCAGACGTCTAACATCTTTAACGCTGCTTTTCGTCTCCGGCCTTGATATGTTACGTCCTAAATTTTTCTTACTTCAAAAATGTTAAAAATTAATTATCTAAGATCCGCGTAATAAAATAAAGTGTTTTATAAGTGGCCTAGTTATAAGTGGTAGAGGCATGCTGCAGCTATATTAGTAGTATAGTTGTAGCACGAATGGGTCGGCTCGATCGGGGAAGGATCACGCTCTCACAGAATACCAGCGTAAAATAGCAGCTTAACGCTGCTGTTTTCGTATGGTGAGTGCGGAGAACCGGAGACCCTTTTTACTGGAAAATAGGCATTTCATCTTAGGCCTCACGGGTGACATGATTCTTTATTGAGGATAGATGTAGATGTCTATGCGTCACAGCAACCACTTACCATCAGGTGGACTGTGTGCTCGTTTTTCACCTTATCCTATAAAAACAAACTTTGTAGCACCCCTCCCGCCCTCCCTCAATTGGTGGCTGACCGTTAACATCTTAGCCGCAGAGGCTGTTTCATATATTGTATTATCAACAGTGGTGTAGTTTCCCAGTATACAGTGTTGGGATTAGTGGTGACGGGGATAGTGCACGCAGTTGAGAGAGGGCGGGAGGTGCTCTTCAGGTGTAGACTAACGCCTGACGCTATGAATAATTTAATGACATTTCCAATAGTCACCTCTTATGACAACCTTGGGGTAAAATTGGGTGATGGATTATCTCATACCGTCACCACTTAGTAAATAGCATATATTACTGAAGGTAAAATGTATAACTGTTGACATTGTATACGAATCTGAAATCCCAAATAAGGTTGAAAAGGCCGAGGATAGATGCGATAATTCTTAAATGTACCCAACGATAAACATAAACAAAAAATACATTATATTGTTAAAGTTATGAGCGCTATATAAAGAGCATTATTCAGCCCAGATAAATGAAATTACTGCCTAAGTAAGGGCCAGACCATTTACTCAAGTTACGGTTGGAACCGAGCATTTGCTAACTTTTGCAAAACCCGATATCTCTACAAGCGTCGGTCTTAGGCCGCAGTTTATTATAGTGGGTAACTTGAACTTTTACGAATATGGTATAGATGGTACGGTAAGGCAGTAGTTTGAAATGATGGTAGCGGTCAACAAATATTTATTTTCATTTTTTTCAAGACAAACACATTATAACATGAGTGATTTTATAACATGAGTAATTACTCATGTTATTGTTATGTAACCAGCTCCGTTATCAACAAAGTAATATTAAATTATTATGATATATTAAATATAATAAAGCGGAAGAGTTTTTTTGTTTTTGTTTGTTTAAATAGGCTGGAACTACCAGACCGATTTGAAAATTTCTTTTTATATATTATAGCCAAATTCATGAGGGATAGTATAGGCTATCTGACATTAGGCTACACCTCTCAACTATTCTTAAATATTGATTTTTGTTAGGCAAATCAGAAGATAAAGCGCTCCCGAAATGATTTATCCGCGTGCGCTGACGTAATGGTTAGTGATACGTGAATACAATATTCTACAAAAATATAGATCTTTAATTCATCTAAAAATAATTCCGCGATACCATATGCCTATTTCTTATACATAAGCCACAATAAGGTATTTTGTGACAAAAAATTATTGAAAATTAAAAAGTGATTTATGAGCGTTATTATTAGGCATGGCATATTAATTCTTACGAACGAAAGTTACTTCATCATCAAGACAATTTTGTGAAGATAATCTTTGCTTTTTATCGCATTTTATTTGGGCGCATAGTTTAAGAGATTAAACGAAAAATTAAAATAATTCAACACTAGAATCGGCGCGCGAACGACGCATAAACCCTAGCTGCAAAGCTAGAATTTTTTTTATTTTTTATTTAGAATGGATCTGGTCAAAGGAGGGAATTTTTAAGTAATTAATGCATTCTGAATGTAATAATATAATTATAAGCCATTATTGATTCGTTTTACTAAGTGGTAATGCTCCTTTTCTGCCTAGAATTACGTCGGGGTGGGTTCCATCCTCTTACTTAGTTCTGCCGATTAGCAATGCGTGCACTACTATGTCCCGGTTTGTAGCGTACCTACAGAAAGCCTAGGTAATTACAGTCTGTGAGGCGGATTGCCTCACAGACTGTAATTACCTAGGCTCATCATACATATCATAGTCCTCAGAGGTGACAACGCATCTGTAGCTTTCATTATTTGAAGTCTTGAAGGTGTCCATGGGCTGCAGTAGCCACTTACCATCAGGTGAATTCTCTAAGTTAGTTTATCACTTTTATTTTATAAACTAAAGAAACATGCGTGAGTGTCGTGGAACACTCGGTTGGAACGAAGTTCCTTTCGTAGTATATTATTATTGATGAACGTATTATATTATTGATTAACAAATACAAATAAATGAATTACTAGCGTCTATTAAAATGAAGCGTCGTTTAAAACAAAATAATATTTCTTTCATGGCAAGATAAGAAATAGTGCGAGGGAGATGGATATTATTCCATCTCGCTCGCACTATAGAAAGGGGTCGTGACGGAAAAACCTTACACTTTTTCTCGCCTGGGCCCCATCCGTCAAATTCGTACCGTGCGATAAGGAACTTCGTTCCTATAACATGCAAGGCCTCCCATCTCAAATTCTAGTGCGGTTGTTGACCCATGGTATATACATATATATATATATATGTATATACGCGATCCCGGCTCCTCGAACTACCAATGTGTCCCTATAATCCTACCGATTCGGGCGTCATCATTCTATAACCTTTTCCTGTTATATTTCTCTTAAATATCCCATCCAATTTCCCGATATCCTCTTCTATCTAATGTTCCTTTTCTCTACTATAGTGATGGCAAAGTCACCATCGAAAATTGGGTTAAAATGTCAAACGCGGGTAGTGAGCTGCAACATAATCTTTGTAAATATGCCCAGCATCACAATTACCCAGCCGGATATCTAATTGAGGTGATTATGTCATAACCCCTCTTTAGGAGGGTGGCTTACATTCTGCTTTGGACTTTGGCCGATTGATGAATGGATTAATGTATTTGATTGAAAATTTATTTACGTCAATATTAAATGTAAATTAACCTGTAATTATTTTGCTTAAATATATTCTTTCGTATTTAAAGAACTATAATTTATTTTATCTTTTAAATTTCAAACATTAATGCGTGAAAGGCAATAAAATATGATTTCCCAGGCAAAAATAAAAGAAATTATTTTAGTGTTTTATACGTAATACGGCCATCATGCTACGTTATATATATTGGTTGTTTTTTTTTTAATTTTATGTTCAGGTCACACCACGCTGTAATATTTCACATAGATGTAAAATTGTTGTGCAGGAGTGTTTCAACCCACAAAAACATAAAGTTATTCAAACCTAAAAGATAAATGCATTTTTTGGGGCTGAAGCCCTATTATATCGTATTATGTATATCATTTTAAAGAAAATTTAATGTGAATTTTGGGATTAAGTACTTGTTATTTTTCAGAAGTCTTTAATACTTTAAAAACTTTTTTAATTTTTTAATAATTAAAAAAGAGCCTCTGGATCATTATTTAAAATGTAGTTTCAAAAACACGTAATAAATTCACAACAAAATCAAGCCCTAAAATCGATAGTTTGAGTTTTTGCAAAAATCAATGACCCCAGAATTACTTGCGGGTTCTTTTCTGATAAGGTCTTGTTTTCCGAACAATTGTAGATTTTGACGATAATAAGAGCTTCAAATAACCTTAAATTAAATAAAAAGATTTTGAATTTAAATTTGAAAATGAATTTTGACCAAATATTGGCGAAGGTTAAAATTTGAACTCGGGACCTGCAATGAATTAGCCACGCTTTCTGACCGCTAGGGCACACAGTCCTTCAAAGTTTAAACAATACAAGAACTTAGGGAATACTTACGAATTTCCAACAAATTGTTTCAAACTTCGAACTAGCAACTGGAAATTTTACCTAAATATTTATATCCCAAGGTAATGGTTATATCGAGTGATCGCAACAGCCTTATTAAGTAGGAGCGACGCTGCTAAACTCCTTTAAAGATGATAGTCTCAAAATCGTTTTCAAATAATGTTAAGTAAAATTTATAGAGACAAGATTTTGCGACCTACTTAGGTACTTAGGTAATATAAATTGAGTGTCATTTTTCTATCTTATGTCACTCATTAGAAGTTTCTTGAAGGAATTAAAAATATTTAAAAAACGAACCATGGTTGTAAAATGAAGTGGTAGAATTTTCTGTATTCTTGCATCACATTATATTAATTTATGTAGTTTATTTTATTTTTTCTATTACTATCCAGCGTTTGACTACAATCCCACCAAGTGGTAAGCGGTAATGGAACCCTAGATGGTAAATAGCTATGAATTAGTGTAATAAGCATGCATGGAATATCGACAATGAAGGGGCGGAGACACGCCGACCGTCTAGTCGTCAAATGGCGGAAAGGGGAGGGAGGAGTTAAATCATGTAATTCCTGGGTAAATTCTCCGCAATTAATTCTACGACACACCTAGAGGCAGTCTTCTTTACGCTTGGGTCTGATGTCTGCTTGATGCACTGAGTCCAACGCTGCTAGTTCGTATAGAATAGAATAGAATATTTTTTTATTCAATATAGATCACATGTGTAATTCTTAATGAAAGTAATTTTTTACTTTACCACTGGTTCGAAAAATCCTCTATCCTGGGAAGAACCAGCAAGAAACCCAGCGGGACTTTATTTAAAGTAAATTTTGCATGAATGGTTGTACAAACTATTTACAAAATTTATTTTAGAAACAGCTTGGAAGCGGCCACCTCATTCCCAGAGGTTATTATCAACCATGTATTCATTTATATTATAATAACCCTTTTTATACAGTTTTTGTTTAGTAAAATATTTAAAGTTGGTAATAGAGAGATCTTGTATATTTTCTGGAACTTTGTTGTAATAGCGTATACTCGTACATTGTCCCAAGAATGAATTACTGACTTTGTTGTTCCTAGTGTTTAAAGAGTGTACATCACTTTTTTTTACTAAAACTACCTTTGTATAAATATTATTAGTATTTTATCACCAACCCATATGTGACGGCAGTACTCCATGCACGACAGACTTGCGCTTTGTATAAACTAAGAAGCTGTCCCGGTGTGATGATCTGTACCAGTTTCCTTGCGGCTGCTTTTTACTCAATGCATCGCCCAAAGTTGATGTTTGAAAAAAATCTCAACACCTAACAATTTAGGATAATTAGTGTACCCCAAAGATACGTTCCAGAAAGTAGGAGCCAGGGTGAGAGGG
Organism: Parnassius orleans; assembly: GCA_029286625.1. Taxonomy (NCBI): domain Eukaryota; kingdom Metazoa; phylum Arthropoda; class Insecta; order Lepidoptera; family Papilionidae; genus Parnassius; species Parnassius orleans. The sequence continues at coordinate 8,405,893 of JAGSMP010000022.1, read as the reverse complement.
CTCCTTTTTGTAGTGAAGAGACACACTTGTGTCTAAGAGGCATTGAACCTAATAAGATTGGTAACGCCTAATTCAGTGGTTGCCTGCAGTGAGGGATTCACGCGCTCAACCATAACTTCTCTTTCGGACTGGGTTAGACCCCGACTGGCCTGAGCATTTGGCTGGTATCTTTCAACAATGGTGCCGTCGTCTGCATTCCCATAGGTGCCTGAAGTAAGCAGACCATTACTATGCAGCAGAAAGAAAGTTACGAAAAGAACGGACCCCTGAGAAACTCCGGCATTATTCGTCATTAGCTCGAACAAGTAGCTCTTGGCCACGATCCGGGAGGCTGATCACTCAGAAAGTAGTTATGTACCAATAAAAAAGATACATAGCTAGAAATAGGCGTTCCTCGGAGACTGCCACAATGCACAGTACTGAGCCAGTACTGAGTCCTGGTCCTCATCAGGTCATCACTCCATTACGTAGTATCAATAATAGGTGTAGCCAGTGATGATATATAAAATCTAGACGTGATCCTCCATTGTTGGTGTACAAAAAAGCTTCAAGAAACACAGCGAAATATCTAAAATTCATAATTTAATAGCAAAATATGAAATGTAATGAGAAAATTCTTTCTTTTGAAATAGAGTAAAAATTTTATTTTCTTAATTTATCTTAAATAAAATTCAACATAAATGCGATTATATTAACGACGCCCACTACTCCTCAAACAAAGTGTAAATAATAATAAATTTTCATTGTTCGTTTTATAGAGAAAGATATATAAGCAAACAAATTTATCTAGCAGTAGACGGGCGGAGAAAAGTAGGAGAAAATAACCCACAACAGTACGTAATAAAACGTCAATAAAATGAATAGATGAATACTTAGGCAATTCAACTATCTGCGTAATTCAATTCACGTAGAGCCATTAAGAAGTTTGTTTTGTTTACGTTACACTTTTTCTATAGTTAACAATTTTTAGATAAGATTATTTGTTGATATTTCAAATAATTCTTCATTTAGTTCTTTGCCAATAATAGTATTCACGTGACAGCCAAAAAAATTGCTATTGATCAGAATTTCAGTTCATTGCAATAAATCAGAGAACAAGAAATTTGAATGACGCTACTTACTATGACAAAAACAATCCCATGGACCCTTGGAACCAATTTCAAATAAGGAATGCCATAAAAAAATTGTCACCCCTAAGGAATGATGACAGATGGATTGCCCATAGAATATATAAAATAAATATACTGGCTCTTTTACATTCTAACGAATACGGCAGTGGTTGCCCTGATGCTTGGCGGCAAAAACAGTGGTGGTACGAAGCCGGACTATATAGAAATGCAGAAAAAGGAAAAGGAAAATACTATATAAAATATACCTTAAAGGAAAATATTTTAGATTTTAAACGTATATTCAAGAATTCTTAAAGTAAATAATATTGTTATTGTCCGTTTGCAGAATATTCAATGTGAGAATAGACGAAGTAGAAATGTAAACAATGTACGTAGTACAATGAATTTATAAAGCATATTAAAATTTCGATATATAAATCAGTTGCTGTCCGTTAGTCTCGCTAAAACTCGAAAACGGCTTGAACGATTCTGATGAAATTTTTTTGGTGCGTTTGAGTGAGTCCCTAGATGGTTTAGATTAACAATTGGACCCGGTAGGTGGCGCTGTTGTCAATAGCCAGAAATTACCTGTGCGAAGCCAGGGCGGATCGCTAGTCACGAATAAAATGTGGTTCATACAATAAAGTTCATTATGAACTTTAAATTACAATACGACTACGACATAAGGGCCTTCAAGTAAAGTGCCTATTCCTTTATAATGGCGCAAACGACTTTTGGGCTTGTCAATTTGCCCAGAAGACGTTTGCGGTGATCTTATGGAGACTTTGATTTAATGATCTTTAAAATAATCTTAGTCTAATTTCAAAATTGTCTTATTACAAAACGTCGTTTATTGATAGTCTCGGGTTCAAACTACGGTTTAAGAAGAGTGTTTTTCAATAAAGTCGCTTAGCCGCTTCACATAGTAAAGAAACCGACCGCATCTAATCGTGAATGCATTTTTCTTGGAACTTTCTCGGAATATGACATTTCCAATAGGGGAATGAATTTGATGTGCACGGATAAGTTCAGTACCTCCCTGCGAGCACTTTAATTCTATCCGAAGGTGCAAACAACATATTTTATTTATTTAAAAGTTATAAAATTTTAAGTTACAGCCTGTATACGATGGTTTTTAGGGACAGAAAGTGTCCTCCGCTTTGCCCCAACGCGTTGGCAGTTTTTTTATAGAATAAGGATGATAAACGAGCATACAGTCCACCTGATGGTAAGTGGATGCTGTGGCCTATAGACATCTAAATTTATTCTCAATTAAGAATCAAAATGCAGATGCGTTTTCACCCCTGAGGACTGAATGAATGCCTCGTTTCCAGTAAAAAGGGTCTCCGGTTCTTTACACTCACCATACGAAACAGAGCAGCATTAAGCTGCTATTTTACGCTACTATTCTGTTAGAGCGTAGTCCTACCCCAGTCGAGCCGACCCATTCGTGCTACAACCATAATATAGCTACAGCGTCGCTCTAATACGGTTAAGATTTCACAAGTCTTTGTTTTTTTTTTATTTCTCAGATATGCAGGTTTCCTTTCGACTTTTCCTTCACCACCGAACACGTGATAAATTACAATTAACAATTTCATCGGGAATTGGCGGATATTTTTTTCTTTCACTGCATTTAAAGTCTTGTTAAATACTGCCATCATTTATTTATACCAGTCCTGAGAGCCCCTAACATTTGTGTACAAGGGGATTAGCATCGACGTTTTGAGTGCACTTACGGTACTTTAATATCCTTAACACTAGCTGTTCCTTGTGGTACATAGAAGATTCAATCGGAATATTTTAGTGTGCATTAAGTCTGCGATTCAACGCTCATATACTACACCGATTTATATAAATCCAATAGAATCAATCTAGTACATTAAATCTAACTCAATGGAATATGTAGATATAATTTCAAGATAATGGATAACTTCAATTTATATTAAATAAATTAACTATGTTTTTAATTAAAAAAGTATTAAAATATACTTTGGTAAATTGTAAACACGGCTGTGTCCCAATAGGTGAATAAACGTGACCGACCCCGCCGTTAGACTTCAATCGATGCATCCGATCCTGTAATTTATTGCGCTGCGGTGCTCCCTGCAAAGGCAATAAGTGAGTTGCTGCAGTATTACATGTCAAATACTTACTTTAAGAAATAACCATTTTGTGTGAGTATTTGTATAGTCAGTGGTGCATTTGAATGTCATTAATTATTTAGCTATGATGTCTTAGCTTACAGTGCTCGGCTGTAATTTCTTTTCACTTGCTTTGATTGTCTATATTTTGTACCTTGGTTCGCTGCTGGGAAATAAATTGGCTCCGTTTAGCTTTTTTAGTTTTTTTTATAATAAGGATGACAAACGAGCACACAGTCCACCTGATAATAAGTGGTTGATGTTACCCATAGACATATGTCCTCGATTAAGAATCGCCACATTGTCACTCCTGAGGACTAAGATGGAATGATGAAAGAGTGTATCCAGTTCTCTACACTCACCGTACGAAACACAGCAATATTAATTATTTCAATTCTCTATATCTGATATACTTATATTTTCATTTGTTTGTGAATAAAATTGATAAAGCTACTTCACTCTGCTTAGTTCTCTGGTTCCACCGCGATGTTTACACTCAGCTATCAGTCGATCTCTGTTTATATTTGCTTTTTATTTGTCATACACAATTTCGGTCATGGGGCATAATTTTGTTTTTGTATTATGCTTAGTCATGTTCTACTCAACAAAGTAGGTAAATCAGTACGATAGTCTTGTAGGCAAATAAAAATAAAGTTTTTATTACAAATATAACTTACATTATCTCTGAAATCTTAGTAATGCTGTAATTTCGATATAATATTATTGAGCCAGTTGTAACTTTCAAGAAGTATCGCGTGTAAAACTTTTATGAAATAATAATCGTTCGCTAAAAGGGTTGGTAATGTTAAAAAAATAGGTTTATAAAAATGTCTTGGGCTATAAGTTGGCCGGTGCTAAATCTAGCAGTTTTATTTGGTTTGTCCATAAAATTTTGTTCGAGTTTTTTTTTTATCTGTGTTTGATATGAGGACCTTGATATTACGCTGCGCCTTTAAATACCCAGCCGCATTTAACATTTGTGTACAAACACAATTTGTTCGAGTTTGGGTTTTAGTTGTTTGATTACCACGTGCCTCTGACACTACATCATATCGTCAGTCCCCACAAGCAGCACTTCGAGACCATTATAAAAAGAAGTGGACGAGCCGCAAAGATCTTTAGCGAGCTTGATATATCCGAATCTACACATACATTAAGATGTTAAACTAATCAGTAGAACCTAATCACAAAACTAACAACTTTCGTCCTATCTTATCGCATAAATATTACATTGGACACGGATAGATTAGAACGAGTGCCCCTGTGTTCGTGTATACTTTTGATGTGATATCCACTATTTTTCTTGAAATCACATATACTATTGACGCAAAACTCCAAAATGGCGCCGCCAAGCTCCAATGAAGATTGTTTTGCAAAGAGTCATAAGGGTAATTTACAATTTAAATTCTACTCTTGGATAATAAATTAAAGAAATAAAAATATTCGCTCTTATTACAAAACGTGGTTAATTTATAGTATCAAGTTTAATTTAAACTATTATTAATCCTTTTAAAAATAATCTTATGAAATAGACTGTAATGATGACGATGATGAATCCTTTTGATTTTTCTTTAACTATAGTTTAAACACTATCAAAATACCACGTTTTGTAATCGCCTATGAAAATAAAATAAAGAACATAAAAACGTAAATAGCTTTATTATAAAAAAAGGTATTCTTACTATAGATACAAAAAACATACACAAGCTTGTAATACTAGCTACTCGACTTCATACTTATAATCGCTGATTAGCGTTTACTTATGTACTAATTTTCTCTATACCTGTCTCTTTCTTTCATTGTCATTTAGTGAGGAGAGATATAGAGAGAGCAACTTAAAGCATTTTTAAATTGATGTCGTTTTTATTAGTGAGGTCGTATAAGTTATTTTGAACCAAATCCCAAAAATGTTTCATGCCAATCAATAAGTTTCATTGTACAAAAACTGTATGTGTTATGAGCCAAGTGATTAATTGGGCATTATTCATAATGCCCGGGCAATATGAATAAAGCCCAATATGAGTAGGCAATGTCATTAAAACTATTGAATTAATTAAATTGACCGGGCTTTACTCATAAAGCCCGTTACTTACTGGGCAGAGTAATAAAAACATGGAATGTCCATTCATACGATAGTTGAATGATATTTTTTTTATTTATACGATTATCGCATGATTAGCAAATTAATTTTGTAACAACAAACATTATTAACTTATTGTCTTAAAAGTGATTAACATGGTTAGATTTATTTAGGTTAGGTTATATCAAATTGCCCAACACTTAAATAGCAATATTCATAATGACTATCATCATCACCATCATTGCAGCCCTTCACAAGTCCACTGCTGAGCGTAGAGGGAAGTCAATGGATGCAGGTGGCACGGGACCGTGCTTTGTGGCGTTCCTTGGGGGAGGCCTATGTTCATAATGACCATACAATGTGATAAATAATGAAGTTTAAATCAGTATTAATTACGTATCCCGATTTTACTTGTCATTATTCATATTGCCCGGGCATTATAAACAGTGCCCTAGTTAATCACTTGGTACATAACTTATATAAATGCTTATTATAATATTAAATAATATATAGATGAAAATAACCCCTAAAAATAAGGTGATCTCTATCAAGCTGTTTCTATAGTAATTAATATTAATAGTTGTATAATATTATTGTAATCTTATATAATTAAAAAATAATTCCGATGGGTTTTTTTGCTGTTTCTTACCAGGACATTTTCCGAGCGGTATATAAATTATGAGTGCATGTAATACGGTTGCAGTAAAACTAATTAATATTAATATTATTAATAATGTTAATATTTATTTATGTTATCTACTTATTTATATTATTTTATTTTATTTTTGATTTTTTATTTAAAGCATTGAACTAACTATAAATAAATTAAAAAATACACTCTAAAACTATGTTCAGTCGCAGCTTTTAAAAATGATGAAGCTGCGCATACAGACAGACTATGGATTTGACTTCTGTCCGAAAAAAGATCGTAGTTACTATCAAGTCCTAAAGAAATTCTACTTCGAAAATTGACTGAAGTATTAAGCAATAATTAAAATATTGAAAAAATTATATTTTTATAATCTATTCTTCTACTAATAAAAATCAATTGCTGTCCGTTAGTATCGCTAAAACTGAAAAACGGCTCGACCGATTTTGAGTTACCTATCAGGTCCAATTGTGATGGTTTAGACTCACAATTGGACCTGGTAGGTGACGCTGTTGTCGTGATCCAGAAATCATCCGTGCGAAGCCAGAGCGGATCGCTAGTCTCATATAAAGTTGAATAGCTACTAATCATTCAGAAGTTATCGCCGTGATTGAAGTTAACCATATGACATTATATTCAATTACTGACCACTGATAAAAATAAGGTTATTGATTTTACTTCCATTTTATTAGTGAATTTACTAAAGAAAAGGTCAAACGTATAGCAACAAATAAAACCCCGTCGTAAAAGCGAACGAGATTTCATCTGCAAGTGCATTCATAGACAAAGGAGTATATATGCTAATCTTGATAGGAAATTGCGGAAATCGTGGAAATAGGGAAATTGGCTCTCTAGCACCTATGCAACTTTACGAGTTCATTTCGTAACTGCACTTTGAAACGGTTTTCCAATTTCGATTGTTTCCGCCACAATTCACTAAAACCTAATATCATTTTTCAGTTCGAAATCATACCACCTCGCGGGTCCAGAGTGGAATCAAACACAATTTCCGTTTGTTATGTTTCCCCTTTCGTTGTATGTGCGATAAACAAATTATAAATCTAAATTAATTTATCATTGCCATCCTACCACGGCAAACTTTTCCGTTCATATGGCTTAAACCATTGAGATATGTAATATGCACTATGTAACTGCACATTATACTTCGATCGTTTAAACCGTTTAGTCCATTTAACAAGTGATAAAATTAAAAATTTTATACAACCGACTTATATATATAAATAAAAATATGTATAATATCAATGTAGTCGAAGTCAATTAAATACGCATTATCAATGATAACTCAAAGCCTACTGGTCAGATCTTGATCAAATTAAGATCAATTAAAAAAAGATCAATTATATGGGACTACATGAGAAGCACCAGCTTTTAAATAAAAAAAAGAATCATCAAAATCGGTTCTTCTAGAAAAAAGTTCTGAGGTAACCCACCTAAAAAAATACAGTCATGTTGAGTACCTCCTCCTTTTTTGAAGTTGGTTAAAAACTAACATGAATCAGGGATGAAAAACCATATCGTTTACGATACTATGTTAAGATTAATTATATTTTAAGTAAAATGGCGTATAGATCGTCTAATTTAAAACTGAACGCGCCTCCTTGTATTTTTCGTATATTTTATCACTTATTATGTCAAATATAGTAAAAGAGCTAAAATCTACATATCTACAAAACACCCTAAAAAGACGCGCAGATTGAAATTTTATTATACTTAATACGTTCATTACGGCAAAATCTACCGATAAAACAAAAGAGGCTCGTTCAGTTTTCAATTCTCTATTTATAATATCATTGATTAAGATTATGACGGTTCAACAATTCTTGTAAAAGAGATTGTCAATCGATTCGGTCACGGGTTTTTCAATTAACTTTTAATAAAGGTTTTACTAATCGGTACGTTTCCGGTCAGAGATCAGTTTAAAGATATTTCATTAATTGAAAAATCATGATATTATTATCAAGATTTTTCAGGTTTCAAGCTGAGGAGGGAAGCCTTCGGGCGTTGTTATACATATTAATTTTTATAACTTCTGTCGTAGCATAGGACGTAAATGTGTAATGTCTATGCACCGAAAATATAAAGTAACTGTCAAATAAGTTAGAGCTTGTCCGTATACCGGTAAAATAAAGATCTCATTTGGGTTTCAGTTTCATTTTGATTTCTAGTATAGGATTGTTAAACACCGGTTATTTGCCGGTATTTTGTTAACCTCTTCAATTCCTGAAATGAAATAACGCGAAGTCTCACTGTGGCAACAATTTCTCGCATACATAGTATGTTTCAAACGTTCTGTTGAATGGGACTTGAGAATTAATTCGAATTGAGAACTAGCTTTGTCCGGCTTTTGGCGACAGCAAGTAGTGTGCTCCCGAATATGGCGGCCTTCACCTCGACTCCGGTTGTACAGGAGAATGTATATGCGTCAAGGATAAAATAAATGAAATATTTCTGCATTGAAATTTCTAGTGTCCCCTTTCATATTCAGTGTAGAAAGCAAAAGTTGGAATTTTAAATAAATGCTATAACATTTCTTACACAAAAATTAAAAAAATATTTCTTACAGCCTATCAAAATTTCATAACATTTGCCCGTCCCCTGTTTGATTTCCTCTGTTGTCTCTTACGACAACTACCGGATAATATGAGGTATCTACTTATAGTAGCTTCTCTTCCATTAGGCCATAACATTTCACCATCGTCATATTTTGTTGGTTTAAGCCATCTTATAAGATACATTTCATACCTTCATGTAGAGTGACCATAGTATAAGTTCTTTTGTAGAATATTATTAATATGCTAAAGGTATAAAAATCACATGTCGATTAATATAACACATAGTAAGGTACTGACTGTCATTATCGTACACAAAAGTAAAATCGACTGTTGCCGCTGGCGTTCATTATTAACGTTAAATATTATTAACGTAATAGTAAATAAAAAATTATCCCTTATAACAGATAATTATGTTCTATTAATTCTATACTGCGTGATATACTATAGTAGTCTGTTTTATAACTATTTTTTCTGTTAGATCAGTAACTAATTAAGACGATGACAAAAGCTAATTAGTTGTATACTGTCGGATTACATAGAAAAAAAAATGCGCGACGATACGACGCTTGTAACTTCCCTATTACAAAACCTAAAACAATTTATTAATTAAAAATAATAGATATATTATCTGGAAGGTCATTTCAAGTGGTTAGTTCATTTTAAGTATCGAAAAATCTTCAAAAACGTGTTTTGGAAATTTAGGAAATTTAAAAGCAATGTTCTCAGATATATGTTCAAGATTAACATAATATATTTCTTCCGCTGCCATATACTGTATCGATCTGGCTAAAACATGTTTTCAAAAAGCCTATGTGGGTAATAAGTAACTACCGAGTTCCATTTCAAACGATCACAGACATTTACTGCGTACGCTATGATACTGCCCTTGAATCCGATGCAATCATTGCACCATTCGTCACAAATTTTCCATCAAGCCTCCTTAGCTCGAGGGCAAGACGATCATTAGATCGGAACCGCGCACCTGCGTTAAAATTACATAGCCGTACTACATAAAAATATTAATACATAACTAGTCCGATTATTGAAAATAAAAAGTACAAGTTATTAACTAGCTAAGGAACGTTTAGCAATTTATTATCTTTATCATGGTTAGATCTACTTGGCACTATCTGCCTGATTTTTGGATTTCTTGTTATGTTTTATATTTTTAAACAAGTCAAAGATATTAAATTTGAAGAAAAGTTCCTTAATTTTAAATTAAAATATATTATCTGAGCTAACCATGTGGTAGCTCAGATAGTTAGCGCTCGCTGTAAATTTCACAGTACGCGAGCAAACCGGGTTCGATCCCCGCCTGCGTCAATGAAATTGTTAATTGCAATTTTAAGTGCTGATTTACCTCGTGCACGGCGGTGAAGGAAAACATCGTGAGGAAACCTGCATGTCTGAGAAATAAGAAGAAAAATATTTCGAAAACATGTGAAGTTCGGCAACACGCACTGGGGCAGCGCGGCGGACAGTTCCTTGCCCTAAAACCCTCTCAGAAATGAGGGGAGGCCTGTGCCCAGCAGTGGGACGTATATAGGCTGTAACTTTAACTTTAACTTTTTATAATAAATGAGAGGCAATACGGAAGTGTCTCTTTCAACACTTTATAGACATACAGGTAGACATACTCTCAAAGTCGAATTCCGTGCGACAGCGGACACATACAGAAGTCATCTTGTAAGAGATTGCTTATTTTAAGAGAACTTCAAAACGTATTGACAGAGTAAAGTCCCCTGAAACACACGACATCACTCTAATATCTAGGCTACTATAATTCAAAAGAAAATCATCTATTATATAAAATCTCATGTTTGTTTTTTCGTATTTTATGCGCAGCCATACCGTTCATCAGATTGCGGTAAAACTTTGTCAACTTATTGCTTGCACTTGCGCGAAGGTTATAGGCATAGTACAATTAACTTACCATAGATGGCACACGTATCGTACCGACAAATTTATTTGAAAGTTATTAAATATCATTCAATTTCAATGAGTGTATTATCATTCCTAATTAAACAATATAACTCTTCAAAACTTAAAACGATATTTCGACAATTATTTTTTCTGTGGCAGCAACGCGCCGGGGCCAGCTAATTTATTATAAAACCTTTTAAATACAACCTTTACTAAATGTAGGTACTTTTTTGAGACAATAAACGTGCCGAGTGGTGGTGGAGTAAGAGAATCAGTCACGTTTTCCGTTTGGAAGATGTCGCAAGAAGGGACTATGAGAAATGCCAGAAAAGTTTTATGGCTTCCGTCCGCCCATTGGACGCTGAAGGCCGTTGTAAAACTTGTTTGAGTTCCAATAAAATAAACCCCTTTTAGTAACATGCCAGGAATCGATTGAGATTCTATTAATAAAACACAAATCGAGGTCCGTTTCACATTATTTGTAATTAATATATTATAAATTAATACGTAGTAGTCAATTCCTTACCTTTATGGTAGGAATGTGTTTTACTTTAACAATTATATACATATAATTTAACTTTTATATTTAACTCATTCTAGGACTATCAAAACTCCACTGCTTATCATAGGCCTCCATAATAGGTTACCTCATAATCCCCCCTTTGAGGCATTTGTTATAGTTGCGAAGAATTAAAGCCCGGACTTCAGAAGCTACTATGTGGAAATAATTTTATTCTTTTTACTTTTTAAAATCGGTTATTAATATATATATTTTAAGTTTAATAATTCAATAGAATGTCGCCTAAATAATATCAACACCAATTCTACACCCTAAGGGGTGGAAGTTTTTCTTCCAATTCAAGTGAGACCACCCTTGCCTATTAATTAAAAAGTAAATAATAATTTAAATCGGATCAGAATTAAAGAAGATATCTCGTAACATACATACAAAAAAAAAAGTAAACATAAACTCGAATTCAGAACATACTCCTTTTTTGAAGTCGGCTAAAAGGAAATCTACGAGACTAAGGCCTAGATTAAGGAGCTTTCAGCGGTACGTATGACATATCGAAGTGTTTGCCAATATTTTGAGCAATTGCCACTTAGGACAATACAATACAATAGAAAAGCATATGTTTGTCGTGCACACTCGCCACTCAGTGTCTACACTTAGAAATAGAAAATAAAAATAAAAACGTTTTTATTAAATACAGATTATAAATAATGCTTATTGAAAGTCAATTTAATGTTTAATTTACCACTTTCGGAAAATACCTCTATCCTAGGAAAAACCAGTAAGAAACCCAGCGGGACTACTTTAAAAATTTTTTGGAAAATCCAAAGTGCACACCTCGAACGCAATGTAATGTTTTTAATAAGCAATTTACTTTTATTAATTACCGAAACACGTATTTCGTTTAAAGCTACAAAAAAATTGTTTCTGTTTAATTAACACGAAATTTTTTTTGACTGCTTGATATCGGTGATTCGTAATTTGTTACCGAAAAAATTTGTCAAATAAATTAATAAAATAAAAAATAAATAGTGAAATTCAAAAGGCTTCCTAAGAATTAAAATCTAAAGCTAATAAAAAAAATCAAAGTGATGAGTTCAGTTCTTCGAAAGACATCTTGTTCACGACGGCGACGAGGTTCGCCACCAGTCACATTCTATCTCCCGGAGGGGCGAAAAGTATGTGAAGACGCTGAATGTATGTGGAGCAATGAATGATAAGATGGATGAAGTATGCGAAATGATGAATGATAGAGGAATAGATGTGTTATGTGTAAATGAGACGAAACGAAAGGGAAAGGACGCCACTGCACATGGCATGTATACCGCTTACTGCAGAAGAAGCATGAGAGTAGAATAAATGCTGTAGAAATGCGGTCATTAAGGAGTATGCTAGGGCTGAATCTGAATGACAGGGTGAGAAGTAGTGTGATAAGAGAAAAGTGTGGTTTGCAAGATGACGTTGTGACCAGGATTAAGAAAGGAATGCTTCGGTGGTTTGGTCATGTACAAAGAATGAACGAAGAAAGAGTGAAAAAGTAAATTTATGCTGCAGAAGTGAACGGCAGAGTCGGAAAGGGACGCCCTAGACGAAGGTTTATCGACCAAATTGGCGACATATTGAAAATGGGCCAGATTAGGAGTACCCTTAACCGACGAGCGTGTATGCGTAGATATATAGTACTCGTAGTATGCGTAAATATATATATGGTATAGTAAGATATATGGTAAAGGAGGCGAGAGAGGTGTGCCAGGATCGTGCCAAATGGAAGTCCGTAGTCTCTGCCTACACCTCTGGGTGACAGGCGTGAGTGTTTATGTATGTATTATGTATCTTGTTCACATCCATACCGACCAACTGACATCCAAGTGAAATTACTCGTATTTTCAATTAACTTTTTTTAAATAATAATCGAAATAAAAAACATGCGTGAGTGTCGTGGAACACTCGGTTAGAACGAAGTTCCTTTCGTAGTATATTATTTTTGATAAACGTATTATATTATTGATTAACAAATACAAATAAGCGAATTACTAGCGTCTATTAAAATGAAACGTCATTTAAAATAAAATAATATTTCTTTCATGGCAAGATAAGGAAAGGTGCGATGGAGGTGGATATTACTCCATCTCGCTTCCCTATAGCCACCAAGGCCGTCTACACTACGTCAGAGGGGTCGTGATGGAAAAATATTACACTTTTTGTCGCCTAGCCCCCATCCGCCAAATCCGTACCGTCCGATAAAGAACTTTATTCCAGTAATCTTTTATCTACGTCAGAAGTATTAATTGAAATCTCCTCTTGCTATTGGTGTACTTTTTTTATTATATAAGTGCAATATAAAGCTGGTGGAAGTGACTTAAGTTGAGTGGATCGCGATTTTTTGATTTGGTGACAATAGAGCACTACATCTACGCTTCGCGTTCGATGTGTGCAAAAGAACAATTTACAATCATTAAAGTTACACAGTAATTAACAACACAAAACAAATTAGAAATAGCATGGTAGCGATCACCTCATTCCCAGGGGTTATTATCATCCATAAGAGCATTCTGATATAAGTAATATAATAAACTTTCAGTTTTATATGTTTCATCACAGCTGGGAACAGGAGTCACATTTATGAGCACATTATAGACTGCGTGCTGTTCATTGCGTATTGACGGTCTTCACATATTATTGTTGAAATATTTTATTCCTTCGACATGCAGATTCTCCACAATGTTTTCCTTCACCACCGAGAACGTGTCAATCAGCACTTTAAATCTCAATTTCATTGAAGCTGACGGAGATCCAACCCAGATGACACGAGCAGCTTACTGTGAAATTGTGAAAATCTATTATTTTAATAAATTATTGTTAAAATGGTTCTTTGATTTAGTTTTATTTAAATATATAAATTTAATGCGTCGTTCACGTGGATATAGCTGCAGATAAAATAGCAAGATAATATGACAAATGCCTCTCTATTCGCACAGAAACAATAGTATATTGCCAGAACGCATCATAAAGATAAATAAAGCGGAGTTATGTGGAACGGAGTGCGGCTGCGGCCACTAAATGCATAATTGTTGTTCGCGTCGAGTACCTCCACTATACTGTGTAATACGTCAACGAAGTTCGTCACGGTTTCGAATGAATGGAGATCATGTAGGTTAATATATTAATGTAAACTGCTCTAGATGTCTCTAGCCGTACATTTGCAGTGCGATGCTAAAGGTTGAGTGCCTTGCAGGCGGTAAATACTTTTTACTTTTGTGATCTTTACGTCAATTAAAGCGACTGTTTTTAAATGGTAATATATATATCACGAAATATAAAATTGGTGAGTTCGGATACGCTTTGGCTTATATTCCACGGGTACCTTATTCTAATCCCAATATCATCCAACATTTTGTGATGTGTGAATGACATTTTTTTTTCTGAGAGTGTATGCTGTTGGCCCTGCGGCCTTTACAGATTCATCGAAGTAGGCTCGTAAGTGAGGACTTACGAGCCTACTTCGATGAATCTGTATCGCCAGACAGTCGGGGTGCCTCGGAACTGCTCGACTGCGGTTCCGAGGTACCCCGGCCCCTGCTTTCGGAGTGAGGCTCATCTAGCTAGGGGGGGTGGGGGGTCAATGTGGTTCAAGTGCCCCTCAGAAGGAGGTACGAATTTCGGCTAGAACCACTATCGCAATGTGGGAGACGGGTCGCAAAACTAAAAACTCCCCGTATGACGGGTACTGAACCTCGTGTACGGGGTGTGTATGTGGCCTCTCGTTCGCCGGCGAACGGGGTGTCCCCTAGTGTTCTGTACTAGTGTAGTGTTTGGTTACCCCCAGGTATTTAACCTTTCTGTCCCAAGGAATTGGGATATTGTAGAGGGAGATTCTTCCTGTCTTGTGTCGTTTGAGTCTCAAGAGTGTCTTTTTACTGAGCCCTGGTCGACTCCCGCTCTGATGGGTCGTATATGGTCTGGAGGAGCAGAAAGTCCCCTCGACCCAAAAACGAAAGGACCTATTGGCTAGAAAGTCTGGTATGACTTTGACGAATCTTATAGGCACACCTATATGGATCATTTTGTAAACAAGTCCATTGTGCCATACTTTATCGAATACCTTAGCCACATCAAAGAACAGATCACCTGTATATGCAGCGCGCCTGTTCGAATTTGCGGCGTAATCTAATATGTGCTCCGTGAGGCGGTGCACTTGCTGAACACATGAGTGTTTGGCTCGAAAGCCAAACTGCTCGTTTGGAAACAAACTTTTATTCATCACAACATCCCTCAGACGGCTAAGGATGATGCGCTCATAGATTTTCCCCATGGCACTGAGGAGACTAATGGGTCTATAGCGAGATGCCCTATGTGTGAATGACAATATTATTTCCCTGTATATATAATAAATAGCTCATGATATGTCACTAGCTATTACTTTTTTTGGATGGGTTCTAAAGCCTATCCTATTAAACTTTGCCTAAAGTAATGTATATACACGACAGGATCGAAGGGAGATTAGGACGCAGTATCAGAAAGTCAGGGACTTATGAACCGGGCAATAATAATTTGTGTCAATGCACAAATAATTAAATAATATAATATAAATAATATAAATTCGTCGGAATACTCATATTCTATCTCTACTGTACTGTGGACTATTCGATCCTAAAACACCGAGTTATCTTAAAGAAAAATTTGAGTTCATGGGCACAGATAAAGATGATTCCAGATTAGCTGATAAACTTATATTGCGAATGCCTGCTCACAACTCAAAAATTTTTCATTCCTCCTTTTGTGTCAAAACAATCAAATTATTGAACTCGCTTCCTTTAACAATTAAGAAAGCCCAAAGCATTGAGTCTTTCAAAAATATGGTTAAAGATTATTATTTAAATATGTGTTCTACTTAATATATTTTATTGTCATATCTACTTTTCTTGATAAGGTTTGTGTATAAGATATATAGTTATAATGTATTACAAAAATATTTATAAATATGTATGTATTCTATGTATATATATATGTAAGTATATGTGTATATTTATGTGTATGTATATATATATTTGTGTGTTTATGTGTATATGTATATATAATATTATGTATTTGATTATTGCACTGTCTTATATACTATATATACCTTGTACTATTAATATATACTTGTTTATCTACTATTTATGCACACTTCTATATATTCTATATATTTAAATGAAAATTATCTCCTTCACCAAGGTTTGCCTGGAAGTGATCGCTGTTTAGCGATAAGGCCACCTAATTGTTCAAACATTTATAAATTTAAGTTTGCTGTGTTGTGTAGTATTTTGTGTGCAATAAATAGTATATAAGTAAATAAATAAAATAAATGTTGTTTAGGTTGGAATTAGAAAAAGGGACCCGTGGAATATAATCCAATCTTTACACTTCAGTCGTCTGAAAATGTTTAAAACAGTGGTCGGTAGACTGCTGATGGTCCCTAAAGGCACCCGAAGTGGTCCGCTAGAAAATTATACAATTCTCACACATATAAAACATTCGAAAGCGTTTTTGGAGAAGATGGTTAGTGTAAAGATTCTGCAATCATGCCTCACAGTCAGTTTTGTATGTGTTTTGTTAATAGAACAAACTTAAAAATCAACCTTACCATAATTCGGTCAAATGGTCCCTCATCTCTAAAAGGTTAATACTAATTTGTTCTTTCGAGGTTTAATTGAGACGATAAATCACAAGTTAATAGTTTAATTAATGTATCGTAACAGTGATTAATTCCTTTATTTGTTTTAAAATTGTTTGAATTTTCTTTTGTCACTGTAATTAGATTTGGTAGCAAATCTGCGCAGTGCCGTTTAAATATTAATTAAAACCAATTTATGATGATCTACACCGCAGATTTCAAATAGAGATTTCATGGAATCACGTTTATTGTTTATTTATTGCGTAACATGGCGACTAATTAAGATTTCAGTTGAGTAAAGGGGTGGTAAAGGCTACGAATATTGTAGGAACAGTTTTCGTTTTCTGTTATTTCTAAAAGAAATTTCATTATGGTCTAGTGATACATATTAATATACATAATGCATATACATATTTGATATCATCTGGTTGTTGTAAATTTCTGTCTGTTACATACCACTTTATTTTTATTTTTAGTTTCTGTCGAAATCAATATTTTGTGTTCCTCACAAATTTATGACACCGAAAATCCAGAAAATATACGAAATTTGTCCTCTGCAAATTTAAAAAACTTTATTAAATAAAGTTTGTATAAAAAAGGGTTAATAAAATGTTAAGGAAAGTAAATAAAAATATTATGAATGATAATAACACCTGTGAATGAGGTGGTTGCTAACAAGTTATTATTAATAAAATAGCAGAATAATACTGTGTTTCGTATGGTGAGTGTAGAGAACCCTTTTTACTGGTAACGAGGCATTCTATCTTAGTCCTTAGGAGTAACAACGCAGACTAATAATCAAAATGCAGTAAATCAGGTGGACTGTATGCACGCTTCTTACTTGTATATCAAATAATATATTTTTTGAATAATTATTGAATCATATTCTCTTTCCATATCGATTAATTCAACAGGGATATATTCCAAGAAAAATTCAGCCGCACCGGTTTCATTTCCTCTTTTATTGAACTTTATACGGATGGCCAGCGCTAGTATATTTGATGCAGTTATGTTTATAATTTTGCGTCGAAAGCTTGTGACGCTCGCTGTTCCATAAAAATATTTTGACTCTTTATTAAAGTACTAAATTGTTTTTCGAAAATGTTCGCCGTAGTCAAGATACTAAAACAAAATTCCAGTCCCATGTATTTCAATCTTATGATGTTTTCATTGATATTTATAACGAAATATCTTATTTGTAAATAATTTCACGATTTGCTTAAAAACAAAATTGAAGTGTCTGTCTGTACTATGGAAATAACTGCCTGTTATTGAACTGACGGGGTTATTTGCGTGCCATTAACACATGAATAACCATTTTTAAAAATTTTGTTTGTCTCTCTGTCTGTCTGTCTGTCTTTCCGAGCTAATCTTTAGAATAAATAGCTGAACCGATTGTAATGAAACTTGACGAACAGATAGAGAGCACCAGGAGTGATCTAGGCTATATTTAATCTAAAAAATTTGGAGATTTTTTTATGAAAATCAGATAGATGCTGTACATTCCAGATGCAAAACGATGTGCGACATGCAACGGGCATATTATTCTAATTTAGACTGAAACGCGTCATGTAACTATGCTTGCAGATAGCTTCAATATTAATAACAGGGAACTTGCGGACTATCCAACTTGTGCCTTCGTACTTTGCACTGAGCCGTTTCCAATGGTCCCCGGGGCATTATTGCCGGTTACAGTTTTCAACCCGTTCGGGCTAAGTTTATTACCCCAGAACTTTCTGTGACACGACCTTAAGCTAGTAGAAAACATCAACTATTCATAGGAAGTCAAGAAGCTTAGATTGAATAAGTCGTGTGTAAGTTTGTAATATTATGCGTCAGCAGACGTGCCATGCTACATTCCAATAAATCGTAGTATTGATAAAATAATGCATTCATCCCTAGGCAGTTTCGTTGCAATGAAAACAAGAATAGCCAATTGCAATTGGTTTTCCTGACGAAGTTTCCAGGAAATTGCAATTATATAGTTAGCACCATCCAATAGAAATAACTACGTTGTAAAACTTGAATTTGCTATTTTTAGTAGTGGTATGAAACTTTATCGATTTTATTTATTCAGATATTTTAGATATAGAATTTAAAATATTATATATTTGATTGACTACAAAAGTCGTTATACGTCATTACATTATATTCATAAACAATTTCGAAAAATTTTTTTAGCAGCTCGTAAAAAGCATTTCAATTGACTAAAATGTCTATTACCCAATTCGCCTTTTTACAAACGTTTAATGATAGTATTGGGCTTAACTATGGTTTAAGAAATCTTTCTAACTAAAGAAGTCCCGAGAAGTTGCTAAGTCACGGCGCCAGTCTTCGCGATTTATGACATTTCCTTTCAAATTCAAAACTTTGCATTTTAGTTTGCATATTTCCGCGGAACTTCTTTCCTGAAACAGATTCTAGTTTAAACCAGGGACTAATTACAAATTACTTTTTGTAAAAAGACGGAATTTGTTTAACTTTACATGGCTTTTTTTACGTGGTATAGCCATGCTGCAGTTATATTGAGGTTGCAGCACGAATGGGTCGGCCCGACCGGGGTAGGACCACGCTCTCACAGAATACCAACGTAAAATAGCAGCTAAATGCTGCTGTGTTTCGTATGGCGAGTGTAGAGAACCGGAGACCCTTTTTACTGGAAATGAGGCATTCATTCAGTCCTCAGGGGTAACAACGTATCTGCATTTTGATTCTTAATTGAGGATAAATGTAGATGTCTATGGGCCACAGCATCCACTTATCATCAGGTGGACTATGTGCTCGTGTGCCACACTTATTTTATAAAAAAAATTTTAACTTAGTATGGTTCAACATTGCACTTATGTTTTAATTCTCAAATCCTATCTAATCGAAATAGTAGGATTTGTTTTCTGTCTAGGACTGCGTCTGGTAGCTACCTACCTACGCGGATAGGTACTAACCTGTGTTACGGCCTGAAAAGTATAGAGAGCGTGTACACTGTACAGCATAATCCTAAAGGTGAGAAGGTATATGTAGCTTACTTTGCTTAAAGTTGGTTACAGGTGTCCACAGGTAGCCGTAGCTACTTCCTTACACTTACTATCAGGTGGATGGTTTTTTATTTTTGTTTTATTTAAAAAAAACGTAACAGCCACACTAGGATTTTCTTCTATAACGTGGGGTAAAGTATATAAGTTTAAAAATATAAATGGCCCAAGGACAAACATCCAGACCCGTAACAGTTATTTGTAGGCCGTGCAAATATTTGTTCCGTGCGGGATTCAAACCCGCGGCCCTTAGCGCTGCAACTCAATTGCTAAGCCACTGAGCCACGGAGCCGTCAAGTACGTTTGTCAACTGTAAGTTTGTTTGTCAATTCAGTTTTACAACAAAAAAACACGAGTGGTTCTCAGCGGGCTCGCAGCAGGCCCAAGCTAACGTACTCACTTGATATAGTACCAGATACATTACGTGACTCGTAAAGCATGAATGACTAGCAACCGATAGATAAAGTAAACGCTCAACTTCTGAGAAAAGGCCTCCTCTCTAGTATTTTGGAGCAGGGTAGTGTACGCGCACGCACATACTCACGCACATACACATGCAAGCACGTACACATAAGCACGCACACGTAAACCCGTCCCAACATTATTTGCATTATTAAACACTAATTAGTGTAATCCAACTCTGGCGTAATGTTTTGTTGTAATTTGTTTACTTGCATGTTTATTTAATCTAATTGAGTACATATCAAATAAAATGAAATGTGTAAATAACAATGTTATTGATACCGATGGAGATTGAATCTATTTTGAATACGAGATTAAGAAGTTAATAAATTTATGATATGTGTTTTGTGTTTTTTATTACAAATTTCAGAAGTTCAGTTCATAAGATACGAAAATTGATTTTGTTTTTAACTATTGACTCTGTCTTCTCTAATCTCTATTGCATCAGACTGATGGTTGTATTCTAAGGACTTGTGTTTTTTTAGTATTATACGTAAAATGTATAATCGCCTGATTGCCAGTATATCTAAAATAGTATACGGAGCCTAGGTTAACTAAAAACTATGTTTTTTAAGGTAGATTAACTTACAATTACATGGTGCATTGAGTTCGATCCACCTCTGAAAGTTGTGCTTACAAAGCCCCACCCCGTTGCTTAACATTAAGGTTAATATGTCACGGACCAATTCATAAGAGTCAATGGAAGTGCGAAGGCAGAATTTCCAGTGCGAGAATAGATGTCCATCTCCACCTATGCACAGATATGCTAGCAAATTTTTCTCTTCGCCAGCGTAAAGTAAGCTAGTAGAGAATGCCTTAGAGCACATCGCACTAATACGGTTATTCGCATCCTGCACGCCGTCCGGTTACCTGCAGGGTGCAGTTGAACTTGCGGTCAACCGGATTGCAGCTAGCCACAATCACAGTCGCAGTATTCGCTTAAGAAACCGTTCAAATGTTACGGTCAGGACAACCATTTTAAAGATGGTAGTGGAAAAAGACGCAGTTTTTTAATACATTTACGCTATATAAAGAGGAAAAACAGAACCCAATACCTCTTTATTGGGTGCATCCTTATTTGTAACTCCACGTTTTATAATATGCACACAAACTGATTGGATGCCGGGTAACCGCAAACTAAACGCACAGACCCACAGAGTGAATAGCAACCTGCGCTATCCGGCAATCGGGCCGCCCATCACTCCGACCTACCGGAACGGTTTGCGGGCAGCCGCATAACAGTGCAAATAGGAATAAAGTTTCATAATTTTTTTGCTTGTGGTCGACCTGACGGAGAGCGCGTAACCGCTTAGTATGTTTGCGCTCTTGGGCATTAAGTCCGTCTATATTCATAATATTTTTGTGTACTTACCTATGATATAAAGGTAAGAATTAAAGATATACACAGTAGTAATACATTAGGCGAAAGTATTGTATTACATAATTCTGATTACCTTTGAGTTAATTGACAATTAATTCTATGAATAATATTAAAAATATATCAAATGAGGCCTACCTTTCGAGCTTTTGTTAAAAAATTATAATAAAAATCTTAAATTTCAGTCAACTAGTACAGATCCTATTATAATTTAATACTAACGCTTGACGTCATGAGTATAATAAGATATTTGTAGCAAATGGAGGAGTCTCGTAAAAGAATCTTTATTACATCTCGTGGTTTTCAACTCGTTAAAGACAATCTCTGTATTATATGTTTAAAAAATATAAGAGTTGACGATGACATGTCGCGGCGACTGTGCGACCTACATCGTTGTGTAGTCTCGGTGCTCGGTCCGTAGTGCATTAAGTTAATTAGCACCCGTCAATGTTGAGCACGCGCCTCACGCTCTCACGCGGCTCCGAACACTCACTATTTACGAGCCACATTTTAATAGTCACTAAAGAGGTGCTTACTTCGTCAAAAATGAGATATTAGAGTGAGATGGAATATAATTCAAATAAAAAATGTTGTACAACCGACTTCAATATAAATTATAAAGGATAACTCAAAAATTACTGGCCAGACCTTGATCAACCAACTTTCAAATAAAAAAAGAATCATCGAAATGGGTTCACCAAGAAAAAAGTTATCGGGTAACACCCATAAAAAAAGAACACACACACACACAAAGAAACATACAGTCGAATTGAATACCTCCTCCTTTTTGAAGTCGGTAGAAAAGTGAAGAAAGTGTAGTGTGACCCACGGTATCCACTAATGTAATAACTATTATAAATTTAAGTCAGTTATAAACAGGACTTGGAAAATAAATGTTGTCTCATTTAATAACGTCATTACAACAGCCTAATATCGCCCCACTATTGGATGAACGGCATTTCACTTGCGAAAAAATAATGGAGTTGAAAAAATTCATCGCGTTTTTTGATTTCTCTGTACATAGGCTAGGTGGTCTCTGTCTTTTGCTTAGGACAATTCATTTATATGTTAAAATATTTTTTTATATTAAAGAAATGTTTTTCCACGTTGTGCTTGTATATTTGCAAGAGCCGTAGCGCGTAGTAGCTCAGGGAGTAAGCTTTTGCCGGAAATTTCATTATACGCGGCCAATCCGAGTACGATTGTCAATGGCAGCAATGAAATTGATAAAATTAACTTTAAGTGCTGATATTCCATGTGTTCGACGATGAAGGAAAAGGTCATGAGGAAGCTTGCACGTCAGAGAAATAAAATAATCTTATCGTGTGAAGTCCGCAAACACGCACTGGAGAAGCGCGGTGGACCAACTATTGCATTATTTTTCAGATATGAAAGAAGGTGTGTGCCTATCAGTGGGACATATAATATAGAGTGTAACACCAACTATATTTAATTGCAATATTGAAATTTATTTACTATTTTATTTTGTAAATATTTACTATATTTAAAAAATAAACAAGTCAGAAAAAAGTTCAGTTAGAAATAGTTTATGTTAGCTTAATAATGTTGGTTCAACAAATATTTTAACTGCTAAACGGGCAATCTATTTCATGTCAGTCCCGTCAGGCCTCTGAAAAATGCCGAAGCCTGACACTAATCGGGTAAATGACCTTTCATTGGATTTATCACCTGCCGCGTTCATGACATGAGCTTGAATTTTTTGAACATTGTTTCGATTTAGTGACGTTCAATTTTAACAATAGTGGTTGCTGTCGACCTATTGTTTCGAAATTTCACCGTACATACTTAGTTACTTAATAGATTACTGGGCGAATTTTCAGTCATCAGATAAAAGTTATTCATTTATATTTATTTTATCATTACAATTATTTTATTTTTATTTTTCTTCTTTTTATTTAATAAAATACAATCCAAACAATTTAAAAGTAGCAGTTGTATGAATAAAATAGTTCAATTGCTTGTCTTTTATTTTCAGCCAGGTTATAATTTATTTAGGATAACTTTTATATATGTGGATTGAAAAATCGGCCCTATGTGTTATCATTTTACACTATAGTAGTAGGTGTACGAGTACAGTATTAAACTTATACATTGTTATTCATAATTTATTATTAAATAAGTGGATTATATTCAATTACTCTATCCGTATTAGTAGTGTCCAGTTTTATGAAGTTTTACATAAATAGCGCTTTGTATGGTTCCGTTGTAATATAGGGACCTTTTCAATTTGGTTTTGGTTTTTAAACGACTAGTGAAAAATTTACTAGTATTTATTTTTGAGTTAGGTATACATTTGAATTTAAAAAAAATTAAGTGCTCGTCGTATGATACAAGGTATGTGATACAATTTTTAATGTTTCTTCTAAAATAAGTATGAATTGTCATAAACTACTTTTAACAATTAAATCAAGTTCTAGTTTACGTGGTAGAGCCATGCTGCAGCTATATTATGGCAACAGCACGAATGGGTCGGCTTGACCTGTGTACGATTACGCTCATACCAGCATACAACACCAGAATAATGCTGTGTTCCGTATGGTGAGTGTAGAGAACCGGAGACCATTTTACTTCTTACGAGGCATTCCATCTTAGTCCTCAGGGCTGACAACGCATTTGCATTTTGATTCTTAATCGAGAATCAAAATGCAAATGCGTTGCGACCACAGAATACAATTAACCATCAGATGGACTGTGTGCTCGTTTGTCACTCTTATTCTATAAAAACTGGTCCGTTGAATGGGTAAGCGATAGAACTCTTTTTCTACCAGGAGTTCATCTCGCCTATGGGCCACAATATACACTTACCATCATGTGGACTGTGTGCTATATTAATCTTCTTTTAGGTTACAAAGTGTTAATGTGATTCAAGATATTTGATACTATGATCGGCATTCCAATTAAAAAGTGATACGATAACGGTATTTTATTATTTTAAAGTTCGTTGATACGATACGAAAGACCTTTTTTATTATTAGGTCCTTGTACTTTTTTTCTGCCTAGACGTCCGTCTGGATAGGTAAAACCGTTTTATCAATTTCTACCGCTAAATAGCAGTGCGTGTGCACTGTTGTGTTCCGGTATCAAGGGCATATATAGTCAGCCTGTATAACTACAGGCTATGAGACATACCATCTTGGTCCTCGGAGGTGACAACAATCTGTAGACTTCTTTATTTGAGGTTTGTTGCAGGTGTCCATGGGCTGCAGTAGCTACTTAGCTAATTACCATCAGGTAGACTGTTAGTTCGTTTCTATCATTCACTTCATCAAAATGGAGACTGCAAACCCTTTTTACTGAAAACGTGGCATTCCATCTTAGTCTTCAGAGGTCATCTCGCATCTACATTTTCATTTTTAATCGAGGATAGATGTAGATATCTATGACCACAGCATACACCTAACCATCAGGTGGACAGGGTGCTAATTTCTCATGCTTATTCTTAAAAAAAGTAGACTGTTAAATAGTTAGACGATATAACTCTTTTTCTGCCAAGAGGTCAGCTTGCCAGACATATCACCCTCTTATCCATTTCTGCTCTCAAGTGGTAGTGTATACTCTGTTGCGTTGAAGGTTAAGGAGTTGAAAAAATGATAGGCCCGTGAGTATAACAACGTGAGTGTCGGTCAAATACATTCTTACCAAAAAAAACATTTTACGGAAAGTTTTATTTTTATTTATTCGTTTGCGATATATGGGTTACAATAGATCTTAATAATTTTACAAATTACAGCCATATTTTACCTTCCGGTATGCAAACTAATTAAATACAACTTTTAAAGCATTCTCGTATGATTTAATATGTAGCTATATATAAGTTAAATTTTTATTCACTGTCGTCGCGTTATCACGAACAAACATGGTCTCATTTGTATGAAATTTTTCACGCCACGTTTTCGTCTAGTGTGCTCTGTATAATAATACTGGCAAACTACTCCGAGGATATTTTGTCACGTATTATGTAAAAATGAGTTTCAAATTACCCACTTTCAGAAGCTGTAAATTTAAATGGATTGTAGCTGCTAGAAAAAAAAGTTTTATTTCGTTACATTTATAATATGTCTAGAAGATCTTTACTACATTTTAAGATTGATACGTGGTAAAGCAAAGTGGCTCTACGCTGCCTTTATTTTAAGAGCGTGGACAGAAGTTGGACCACGCTCTTACAGAATACCAGCGTAAAATGGCAGCTTATTACTGCCGTGTTCCTTATGGTGATATCTGCTTTACTCTTAATCACTCTTAATACTTGAAGTATCGAGTGATGATTATTATTAGAGTAAATAGGCTTTTATTAAACTTAATAAGTGCGCTTAACCACACTTTGGCTTTGGCTACATCACCACTTACAATAAGGTGGGATAGTAGTCAAGCAGAGCCGTGGTATCTCAGAGGCACTACTACCACGTAAAGACCGTACAGAGGCAAAGCTTCTAAGGAGCTGTCAAAATTTTACCTATTTTGGTAGGGTTAGCACAGGAGGATAAAATTAAATAACAAAACGTTTATTAGCTTTTATTATATACTTAAGATACAATATTTTTTAAATAACTACTTTTTCTAAATATTTTATTTTTATAATTTTTGTTCTTCAATAATTTGTTGAGCTTATTAATTAAATGGTAAGTTATAATCTAATGTAAAGTTTATTTTTTATAAATAATCTATTAGCACTCATATGGCATAACAAATATACAATTTTGCACGCGTTTTATAATATTTAAATACCAATATTTACAATATTTCTTTCGAGATCAAAATATTTGCGAAATTTTTATTCAAGCAATTCATACATTCATTTCAGATACATTCTCACATTGGATGATACTCGAATAAGCGCCGTCGTTTGTTGGCAAGTTGAGTGTTGGAAAAGCATTTCCAAAGAAATATTTTACAGTTCTTTTTTTAGAAAACTTAATACAGGATTTTTCAAAGTGATCCTCACAGATTATAAAGGAAATATTCTCGTCCGACAGCTTTTACCACTCTTGTTGTCTGAAAAAAAAAAGTGTGTGTGTCGGAGCCTACACTCCGACGCACGACTGGAGCTTACTCCTTTCGATCGATTATTTTTTTATATAAAGTAGTACAGCTGAGAGTACTCTGTGCTGGGGGCTGCGCAAGATAAGTTGCGCACGACATTACCTAGTCATGGAAACTTGAATACATAACGTAACGCATGACTTAACGTTTGATTTTACTCCCCATAAATTTCCCCGGGCTTATATATGAAAATCGATTCTTAAGGAGTAAACTCCAAAAACATGAACCTATGTTTTTAATTTATAAACGTAATTATTCAATTATAAACATTATAAAAATAACTATTCAATCATTTATAGGTAATTAGGTACTTTTACGTTTTCTTTCAATATTGAGGTATGTGTATGAGGTATCTATCTGCGTGTGTATGAGTATTAAAAATAATAAATTATAGTTTAGTTACTGCTTACCTAGTGGTCTTTGGGATAATTCAAAAATGATATATTTTTATTTGTTCTATTATTGTTCATACGCCCTAGACGAAGGTTTATCGACCAAATTGGCGATATATTGAAAATGGGCCAGATTAGGAGTACCCTTAACCGACGAGCGTGTATGCGTAGGTATATGGATGTAAAGGAGGCGAGAGAGGTGTGTCAGGATCATGCCAAATGGAAGTCCGTAGTCTCTGCCTACCCCTCTGGGTGACAGGCGTGAGTGTTTATGTATTATGTATTGTTCATACAAACAGTACAGTAAACCATATTTACACTTTTTATATTTCATTTGATACGAATAATAATTCTTTAAAAACTAAAATTTGACACTTATTATTCTTTACATAACCCTGAATTTGAGCACTGGCCGAGCCGGTTTAGATCAGTTTCTCTCTGTACGTGACGAGCTGCCAGTGCTCACGCACGCACGCGCGTCTCGTTTGTAGTAGTGTAACTATCATAGCGCAGTTGTATGAAGCTTTGCCTCTGTACGGTACGGTTTCTTTACTCATGTGCTACTACTATCTAACACTCACTGTATAGTGTATATTTCACAGTAAGCGCGAAACCCGGATTCGATCACACATGCACCAATGAAGTTGTTAATTACAATTTTCAGTGCTGATTTACAACGTGATCGGAGGTAAAGAAAAACATCGTGAGGAAATCTGCATGTCTGTAATTAAAAAAATATTTCAAAGATATGTAAAGTATGCTAACACGCACCCTCTCAAAAATGACAGGAGGCCTGTGCCCAGCAGTGACGTAACGTGTAAAAGCTGAAACTTTACTTTTTCTTTAACTGGATTATAATGGTAGTTATAAAAATATAAATAATTATAGGATAACTCGAAACATTCTCCGACGAGAAAAAAAAAGATATCTCAATCAAATTTTAGTTAGGTTAATTTTATTAAGGTTACGCCTTTCAACGTTTAGCTGTACTTTTGTCAAGTCTTCAAAGTTTAGAAAAGAGGAGCTTTTGTTAATTATAAACACTTTTTGGTAGTTGTTTGTCTTTATTGTTTTGTTTAAATTTGCTTATATTTTCAAAATTTGATTTGAAATATAATTTAAAGATCAAAAACCTATGTCCCAATAATTTATTCACTCCCTCATAACAGCGTATCAAAAGTGCATTACTGAACATAGGTATTTCCCATAGATTGCCTAATAGATGGGATATTTGCTATAGTTGCTAGGTGGATTGGCAACTTGATGCTGCCCAACCAAAGCGAACCCAACTTTCATTTCCCTCTGTCGCCTCTTATGACAGGCTTTTATGGGATATTTATGTCCCATTATCAGGCTGAATGTAACACGGAAAGGTAAACAATGCTTTTAAATTTTAACGCAAACTACTAAAAGTACCACCAAATAAAAATTTCGGAGGAAATCTTATCAGTGGTACAATTGGGTTACATTAGCATTGACCATACATGACCAGGGACCTTTAAGAAAAGAACGTACTCCTTTTAAAAGGCCGGCAAAGCATCCGCAATTCCCCTGGTGATGCAGTTGTTCATGGGCGGCGGTCACTTACCATCAGGTGAGCCCCATGCTCGTTTGCCCCTTTATGCAAAAATGACCATTAGAGTTTTATCAGAGTTTAGTAAATTCCATTATAATTGAAAACCGAATTGCACTTTCTAGTTAAAGTAATCATTAAAATAATGACATATAATTTCTAGTGTCTGAGTTCCTGAGTAATATTTCGTAAAATTTAAGGATTGGACTCAAGCATCGAAGGTCTGATTTTGTCTATTGGTATAAATAACATTTTAAGTACCGAAGCACATTTCCGGGATTAAAAATAAATGTCATAAAGTCAATTATCTTCTTAAATAGATCTTGGCAATGGCGCGAAAATTTTCTGAGGCTCATTTTATGCTATATAATATTTGACAGTCGCTGCTGAAATTGAAAGACTTACCTAGTGAAGAAGTGACTAGATTGCTACGGAGCGGAATGTTTTTTGTATAGACTAAGGGTGACAAACGAGCACACTGTTCACCTGATACTGGTAGGTAGATGCTGAGCCCTTAGACATGTACATTTATCCTCAATTGAGAATTAAAATACAGACGCGTTGTCATCCCTGAGGTCTAAAAAGGTATCCGGTCTTCTACACTCTCCTTACTAGACAAAGCAGTATTAAGCTGCTCTATGAGAACGTAGGCCATCCCCGGTTGAGTCGACCCATTCGTGCTGCAACCATAACATAGCTGCAGGGTGGCTACACCATGTACAAAAGTAAGGCGTACATTGCAAATACATACTCTATTCTTCAGATCATGCTGATAATATTATTTAATAAATTTATTCACATTTGCCAAAGCTTCAATGAAATATATAATTTAATGGTAGTCGTAGTTCGTGAAAACTTAATACTGCGTTAACCCTTGTCGCGTATGGAACTCTGTTAACGAAGTGACAAAAACTATATTTATTTTAAACTCAACTTTGCCGTGGGCCGGGCCATATGGTCTATTTATAGTTATTACTGGCAGCGGAGTGACAGGTTGTCACTGCTCGCCAACGATTTTGAGCGAGCTCCTGCGATGACATTCACCTATAGGACGACGTACCCAGAGGCCGTACTTGGATAAGTCCTGATTTAACACAAATTAACGCGTTTATGCGTAAATCGAACAAATGGTTACAAAAAATTATAATTATAAGATAAAAGTTGACGCAAACTTTAGTTTTGAGGCGTAATAATTTTTCACAAGTCACTTCTTTAATGATGTGAAAATGTGTCATATTTCGTTATTTTTAAATCGTATAATAATCGAGCTTGGGACTTTGAAATAATATCCTATTTTCATTAGATCACGTGGTTTTCCTACATTTCAGTAGTGGTTTTGGCATAGTTGCCACGTGGAAGACATCGTTTCTTACATTACTATTTTTAGAGACCACATATATTTTAAGGTTGTCGATGATTTACCGCTAGACTACTTCCTGCATTTTTTCTCTTTCACTTTTTTCAATACTAATGAATTTATGTAAATATTTTTTGACAATATTTCATTCCTAACAAAATTGTTACCATTGAGCTTTTAAAATGGAAACCTTATAATGTTTACTGTCATTCGTATAGAATATTTTCTTGGACGAATATTTTTCAATGTTACTTATATTAAAATATACGTTTATTTTTCTTATTAAGAGACATTCATTTTTTTTACTTATTAGTTAAACAGCCAGATTTTAATCGAACGAGAAAATACGGCAGCAAATTATTCTACTAGTTTGATGTACCCATATCATCCCGCGGGTGAGGCGACAGAGGGAAACAAACCAGGTGATGGGCAGCACCGTCTTCCTAATAATAACGAAAAAGTAATAAATGCGGTTGCCAACATGCCTGCCAAACGTAACAACTGTGGCAAATGTCCCCCTATGAGGCACTATACGAGGATAGGGTGACAAACAAGCACACAGTCCACCTGATGGTAAGTGGTTGCTGTGACCCATAGACATCTACATCTATTCTCAATAAAGAATCAAAATGCAGATGCGTTGTCAACCGTGAGGACTAAGATGGAATGCCTCTTTTCCAGCAAAAAGGGTCTCCGGTTCTCTACACTCACCATATGAAACACAGCAGTGTTAAGCTGCTATTTTACGGTGGGTATTCCGTGAGAGGGTGGTTCTTCCCCGGTCGAGCCGATCCATTCGTGCTACAACTATACTACTAATATAGCTGCAGCATGGCTCTACCACGTATTCAGCAGTGGACTTCACATTGTTGCAACCTCTAAGGGCTTAGATAGAAAGCCTCAAAGCCACTTAATTATACAGATGACCCCGCACGTTTGACAACCCTCCCAGTCGATTATCTGGATATTTTACATCTGGCATATACGAGAAGGTATTCCGACATCGACGGAGGCCATGAGATCTTACTGATCCATTCCATAGTCGCCTCTTACGACTCCTAGGGGACTAAATGAACTCTGTTACCCTACGATCACATATCTGAACATTTTGCTTTTCTCAAAGTTACAATATAATTAAAGAGAAAATTTATTTCAGTAATATTTTACTTATTTTTAGATAAACAGACCTTTTAAAAAAATTATAGTGACAATCAAATCACTCAATGAAACGAACGAAACTAATACATCAAGCTTTACTCTACGTACTCGTATTTTCTGGTAACTAACAAAAAACTTCGAGATTAACTAAAAGTTCATTATAATGGATGAGTTTTGCCTATGGAACTAAACAGCTTTTTTTTTAATTGAGTAACAAACAAACTTACCGTAGAGCCGTGGTAGCTAAGGGGCTAAGTGCTCGTTGTAAATTTCACAGTACGCGAGCAACTCGGGTTCGATCCCCGCCGCACCAATGAAATTATTAATTGCAATTTTAAGTGCTGATTTACCACCTGCTCGGCGAACAAAACTCCGAAGACATGTGAAGTCCGCCAACACGCATTATACCATTATCATACATTTTAGCTTACTTCTCGTGGATGACAACTCTTTTGCATTTTGAGTCTTAACCGATGATAGATGTAGGTATGTTTCTAGCCACAGCATCAACTTAGCATCGGGTGGGTTGTGTGCTCCTTTGGCATCCTTATTGTATAAGAAAAGCTACATGTAACAATGACACGTCTTACATCGGATACGGTTAGGTTAGAAAAATAAGTGGGCAGTGGACAGTTTTTACTTTTGATTTACAACAATTTGAAAGAATTCGCT
The DNA here is from genome assembly GCA_029286625.1 of Parnassius orleans. Classification (NCBI taxonomy): domain Eukaryota; kingdom Metazoa; phylum Arthropoda; class Insecta; order Lepidoptera; family Papilionidae; genus Parnassius; species Parnassius orleans. Next base: position 8,374,166 of record JAGSMP010000022.1, on the reverse strand, counting down.
AATGCCGAATTATGTGTGTGTGTGTGGCCGAACTGTGTGCTCGGGTGGACATACTTAGGTATATATATTCCTAAAACTCTCAAAAATGAGAGGTCTGTGCTCAGCTGTGGGGTTCTTGGCTGTAAGTTTACTATTTTTGTGTTTTTCTATGTTAATATGTCGAATAAATTAATTTATCCGAGCATTCCCTTAGGTAATAAATCTTATTTTCTTTCCGCAAATAAATATATTTTTTTCCGTTTGTATTTGCTAACAATATTAACGAGCCTTTAATCAATAAAGAAATGATAACGGCGATAAAATATATTTATTTTTATTATAATATAATAATAATACATTTTTAATTAATTTTTATATATTATAATTTTTTTTATTATACTAAGCTACAATCTTCTTAACTACAATCCCACCTGATGGTAAGGGGTGATGTAGCCTAAGACGGTGAAGCGCAGTGACTTAACAAAAGCCTATTCACTCTTGCCTTGAAGACACCCACATTGTAATCGGATGGAAACACAGATGCTGGCAACTTATTCAACTCCTTTGCTGTACGCATCACAAACGATGTAGCAATGTGATGTAGTCAACAACGAAAGGGTGGAGACTGGCCGATCGTCTGGTTGTCCGATGGTGGAAGGGAGAGGGAGGAATTAAATTTATTTTTGTGATTTCAATACTAACACATTAGTACTATTGATGGAGTAAGTAGTAGTCTATTGATGGAAGTAAGGTCACTCAAAGATTTAATAAAATAGTACATACATATATTTGTTTAAAATAATTAGAATTTAATACAAGAAATCGTTTTATAAATACAATTAGAGTAGGTAAGGTATTTCAATTGAAATATAAAGATTTTTCACCTATTCATTATTAGGAGGTTAAAAAGGTGATAATCAGTTTTACAAAACTATACTTTAGTATTAGCAGTAGACAGCAAATAGACTGTAAGTGACAAATTAACTTACAGTCTATTTGCTGTCTACTGCAGTCCATGGCCGCCTGCAGCGACAGATGCATATCGCATCACGTGTTACCTCTGAGGACTAAGGTGGAATGCCTCTCCGGCTATAATTATACTGGCTCTCTATACCCTTCAGAACGGAACACAGCAGTGTAGGCATTGCTATTCATCATTATCATCATCATCATTACAACCCTTCACAATTCCACTGCCGAACATAGTCCTCCCCCAAGGAATGCCACTAAGCACGGTCCTGAGCCACCTGCATCCATCGACTTCCTGCATGTCTTACCAGGTCGTCACTCCATCTAGTGGGGGGACGCCCTACACTTCGTCCGCCGGTACGAGGCCGCCACTCGAGAACCTTTTTTCCCCATCGGTTGTTGGTTCTTCGAGCTATATGGCCGGCCCATTGCCACTTCAGCTTACTAATCCGTTGGGCTATGTCGGTCACTCTGGTTCTACTCATTTCTAAGTTTATCACGCAGAGAAACCCCGAGCATAGCCCTCTCCATAGTTCGCTGAGCGACCTTGAGCTTCCTCATCCGACCAGCAGTGAAGGATGACTTCTCAGTTCCATAGGTCATCACTAGCAAAACGCAATGGTTGTACAGTCTCGTTTTCAAGTTTTGAGGTTTTTTTATAGGAGAGGGAGCAAACGAGCATACGGCTCACCTGATGGTAAGTGATTACCGCCGCCCATGAACAACTGCAACACCAGGGGAATTGCAGATGCGTTGCCGGCCTTTTAAAAAGGAGTACACTCTTTTCTTGAAGGTCCCTAATTCCACAAGGAAATTGTGCGGGGAAGAAAACTTCTCTTAAATCGCACAGTGGTGGACCGCCAGTCATCCAGATGGTATGGATGGTATCGCGAGTTTTGTGACGATGTGCGATGGTGAAATTGTGCGGCTGGAATTAGTCCGAACAATTCCTCAGAGCACTCCTCGTGATAAATCCGATAAAATACACAAAGAGATGTAACATCTCTTCGCAGTGCCAGTGAGTCAAGCTGATCGGAAAGAGTTCGGTCGCCGACGATTCGAACAGCTCTGCGCTGGATGCGATCAAATGGAAGGAACTGGTACTGGGGAGCCAGCCCAGAGATGGGAACAGTATTCCATGTGCGGCCGAACCTGCGCCTTGTAAAGTTGCAGGCGGTGTGCCGGCATGAAATACTGTCCCGGTCTGCTAAGCACGCCAAGTTTTTTAGAGGCCAATTTGGCCTTCTCTTCCAAGTGACCACGAAACTGCACGTCACTCGATATGTCGACGCCGAGGATACCGATACCGGCTGAGGCAACAAGGGGAGTGCCTTGAAACTGAGGAGATACGACGAAGGGGTTCTTTTTAGCGGTAAACGCGCAAACTTGTGTCTTCTGGGAATTAAACTGGACTTGATTTAGTCGCCCCCAGTCCGAAACTTTGTCCAACAAAGCCGGTACTCGGCGACGTTTTCCCGCGAAATATTGGCACGGCTGGTGTATAGAGCATCACCAGTGCTGTCATCTGCATAGCAATGAATGTTACCGGTTTGCAACATGTCACTGATATGCAGAAGAAACAGCTTTGGTGATAGCACGCAGCCTTGTGAAACACCAGCGTTAATGGGTTTGTAATCGGAGCATGCACTGTCTACTACAACCTTGATGCTCCGATCAGCAAGAAAACTGGTGATCCAATTGCACAATTTCTCGGGAAGCCCATAGGAAGGAAGCTTCGTAAGAAGCGCTTTGTGCCAAAGCCGATCGAAGGCCTTCGCTATGTCCAAACTAACGGCCAACGCCTGCCTCTTGGACTCTACCGCCTCCGCCCATTTATGAGTTCGGTAACCTAGAAGATCACCAGCCAAGCGACTGTATTGGCGGTCACTAATCAGCTGGTGATCCTCAAGGTACCGCATGAGCTGGCTGTTGATAATGGACTCCATTATTTTAGAGAACAAGGAGGTGATGGCGATAGGCCTATAGTTGGACCGATCAGAGTGGTTACCTTTTTTATGGATCGGGTGTACGAAAGCTGTCTTCCATGATTTCGGGGCTACGCCTAGGGAGTAGGAGTACCGGAAAAGGCGTTAAAACCGGTGCCAACTCCGCAGCACACGTCTTCAGCACAATAGGAGTGACGCCATCAGGCCCACTCGATTTGTTGACGTCCAGGGAGAGGAGTGCTCTGCGCACCGAGCGTTGGGTAAACAGCACATCCTGCATGGAGCACTCACACCGCCGGATAGTCGGCGGTGTGTTCCCCCCGTTATCAATAGTCGAGTTGGACGCAAAGAGAGAGCCTGAACTGACAGAAGTTCCCTTGGACAGCCTTGGCGAGAGACCAGAATGCCCGTGTTCCCGAAGGAAGACGAACTAGTTTCTCGCAAATTCTGCCGATGTGCTCTGACTTTGCCTTGACAATAACACTTTTGAAGGACCTGGAGGCAGAATTATACTTCTTTTTAAGAGCGCTGGTATTTGCATCCCGAGACGTCGATGCGTGAGCTCAGGCCTGGTAGCACTCTTGCTTATGGCGTAATGCAATTTTGCAGGAGCGACCAAACCATGGCTGGGTTCTGCCTCAGATAGGTACCACAGATGATGGAATAAATAGTTCCATTCCCTGTAGCACCACATCAGCGACAGAATCAGCAACAACACTGGGATAATCTGGCGAGAAGCAAACCCGCCTCCAAGGGTAGGATGAAAAGAAAGATAGCATCCCGTCCCAATCGGCTGACCTATAATGCCAAAGACGGCGGCAACCTGCACAACGCAACCGCGATGGGAGCGTGAGTGGTACCGTACTCCGGATCATACAATGGTCCGAGGAGCAAAGAGGGGCATCGACGGAGACCTGATATCCGTCCGGATGAGAGGTCAGCAGAAGGTCCAACAGGGAAGGTACATAATCTTACACATCTGGGATCCTCGTAGGCGAGGTAACCAGTTGTGTCAGATCATATGCCAAAGCAAAGTCATAAATAGATCTATCCGCATGATCGGTTAAACGAGAACCAAGCCATTCAGCGTGGTGGGCGTTAAAATCACCAAGCATCACGATCTCTGCGGATGGGACCTGTTGTAGCACGGAATCTGCAGCCATTTGGACGTGGTCGATGAGTCGGTCTGTGTCGGCATTACCGCTATGGGACCCAAGGATCATGGGCACAAAGGAGTGTTCTAATTTGTACCCCGGGTAGGGGAGATACGAAGTATCAGCCGGAGAGGACACCTGTGTGTCGGGTAGAAAGAGCAAGGCCGGCTTCGCCGTTTCCAGATGGTAGTGGACGGCGTTAAGGTTTGAATGAAGTCCCCTGATATTACAGAAATTCATGGATAGCGTGGCAGGGGGTACCTTTGACTTATTGCTCCGTTTACCCCGAGCAGGATTAGTCTCGAGCGGAATTCCGGAATTCCTCCCCCCCCCGAGGCTGCCGCGTGGCTCTACCACTGTTAAAAATACCTCAAACAAAAGTTCTGAGGTATATCTAAACATTCAGATAATAAATCTATAAATGTCTTAAAGTATAGAAAATATATTATATATATTATAAAATGAGCTTAAGTATAAAGTTAGTTACATTACACAATCTTATTAATAACTATCGATCCGCCCTGGCTTCGCACGGTTGATTTCTGGATCTCGACAACAACGCCACTTACCGGGTCCAATTGCGAATCTAAACCATTCTCTAATCAACTTAATCACATACACATCATTTCATCAAAATTGGTCCAGCCGCTTAGGAGGAGTTCAGTCACATACACATGGACAGAAGGATTATATAATATATAATATGCATGTTTTATACATATAAACTTTTGTCTTAAATCATTCTGTCCATTGATGGAAACCGTATCAAAATCATCCGTTGCGAAGCTTAAAAGATCTAAGCGTACAGACGGCGGGAAGCGGACTTTGTTTTATACATACTATGCAGAGAAAATTGTTGATAAAACATTTTTGTGCCCCTAGTTCAAACTTCTACAATTCCGCTAGTAGTACAACTTCGAGACATAAAACTGTCTTGTATAATATGAACAAAGTGTATGTGAACTTGTGTTTGTGCGTCACACGTAGGCAAGCAAGGCGCTCCGCTGTCTACGGCCGTAGAGCGATAAAACCGCGGCAGATGGGGTATGAGGTACCGTTAGGACGGATGGGATGGCGGAGAGGGGGAGGGGGTCGAGTGGTTCATTCTCCAATGTGCTTAAAAAATCAATCGTAACTGTCGTAAAAATGGATATTTCCTGTCGCAAAACCGTGCCGGTTCCTAATGTTTTAACATAAGTAATATTTTTATAAATGAAACATTAGCCTAAATATTTTCACAAGTTACTTTTAAAACTTTTCTCTGGAAACATTGGATTAAATGTCGCAATTCCGATGTTCTTTAAACTAAAACAGTGTTGAAGGAGCTTGTGCGTCATGCTGGGATTTTATTTGGGCGATGCTAAAATTTCTAGGTCAACCCGTCTGGGGGAATGCGGGCGCTCCTTCACATTCCGCCCCCTAAAAGTGCTTCCCAGCTGCCTTTTAAACGTTGACCCCGAGTGGAAGTACGTTTCTCTTTTCGTTTGACATCGTTGCTGCTGCTGAGCTTGAGAACAGTTGTAATTATGGCTTGAATACATGACCTTTTTGTAAACTGTTTGAGGATAAAATTCAAAAGGGGGTTGTTTATCCAATTATAAACACCATTAATATCTTTGGGTTTTGAAATCAACACATTTAAGTAGATAAAAGCTATTATCCCGCTTCGACCGGGAGCGGTGAATTGCTAAGCGAATTACCTACTTAATGATATCATATTAGGGTTTACTCATTGGCTGCTTTCCTGATATCTGGGTATTAGCTCCGAAATGGAGGTCGCGAGGGAAATTCGTTTGTTTTGTTAGAGGTATAAGGTGCATGGTCAGATGTTCGTACGCTATGATCCACATTTCATATTATGCTAATTCGGGGGTCTGATTTAAATATTGGCGCTCTGTGCCACAGCCTAATCCTATATTTCGAAATACGATCGAAGGTAGCTACCGCCGGCTCAGCGTTCGTGGCGTTCCTGTTGTTAAACGCGTCGGAATTGCGCAATGCTGTCTTTTGTTACGATGAATTGTATTTATTTAATTTAACAGTTATATAAATTTGTCACTGTTGAGAATAGCTTCCTTATTTCTGAAAGGTATATTTAATTTGGGTGGAGTTATAATTTCATTTATACACATATATCATGGAATACATTATATTGTTGTCTTATGTTGTACGTACGTATATATACGATAATTGAATTTAAGTAAGCTATTGTGCATACGCTGATAATACATGGCAAAAAACTAAAACTATGAATCATGTTCGTATTTTCCCAAAAATGGGGGCTGACTTTTCAATCGTCAGATAAAAGTTATCCATCGAATAAATTATAACCTGACTGAATATAAAAGTAAAACAATTGAACTATTTTATTCATACAATTGTAATTTCTAATTTGTTTATGTTCTTTTTCATACCACGAACAACTTTTATTTGATGACTAAAGAAATCAGCTATAAGTCTTATTACAAAAAGTACTTTATTATTAGTTTCCAGTTTAAACTAGAGTCTAAATAAAGAAGGCCCATTGGAAATATGCTTAGTTCGCGTCTTTGCGACGGGCCTTCTTTAAAGGATAATATGATCTACATGAGATTTATCGATAGTCTCGGGCTTAAAGAAGACTTTGTCACGAAAAGAAGATCCTTGGCCGCGGCAACACAGTGTTCACGAAATTTAAAATTTACTGTCAATTTCTTTAAATTATTTTTATTTATTCTACGTCTCTTACGGCGACCTACTGGACGATATGTGATAGTGAATATTCTTACACCGCCTACATGTGTCATTATTAGTTTATCACTTATTTTCGATGTTATCGGATTGAAGTTTTTTAAAACTTGTTTTTAATTTATTTACAGGTAAGCGCAGTGAATCTATATCGTTAGAGCTTTTTAAGTAACTTGGTAAGTAAGGCTTATGCCAACTTAATTTGACTTTTACTATAAGTGACATTTTAAAGTGAATATTTTGTTTAATGATTTGTCAAACGAAATGTTCAATTTATTATAAATCTGTTTCAGGTTGATCTGATTTGAAAGTAATATATTTATCATTACATTTAGAAAAATTATGTTAAATAATCAATTTAAACGAGACTAATACTATATTACTATAAGTATTCGCTACTTCAGTATTCGGAAGTTACGGGGGACGTTGTTGTGTTGAAAGACGAGACTATGCGAAAATACCCTGTGTGTGTGGTCCAATTATCACTTAAATACCTTCATGACGATTTAGCGTTCCTGCATCAATTTTGCTTCTAAGACGAATGATAGAACGTTTCTCTTAGCTCAGAGAAATAAAACTGTATAAAGCCCACCACCACCCATTTTATGGCAAGACAAACGAGTCAAGACTTATTCAATATTGCGTTTAAAATAGATTACATATTTCACAAAACATCTTTGCTAGTTTTTTTTTGCGTTATTTATATATTTATAATGCCGCGTCTCGTATTTATGACCGAAGCACGTCTCAAAACTAACAGATTCAGCCATATCCCGCTACCGTCGATCAGGCTGTTCTGTTATGACATTACCAATTTCGATTAATTGCCGTAGTGTGGCGGTCACTCATCTTGACATCTCGGTTATAGCGACCAATAAAAATCGGCGCCATGGCACGTGATATGCATTATTGGGACACGGAAATTAGGAATCATTATTTGTCATAGCTTAGCGGTATATATTATTTTAGGTATATGTCGAATATACATAACATATATGAAAAGTAACCTTTATTTGTTCGACCTACGGCTACTGCCCACTTTACGCAATACTCATCTTAGTTATGTTATGTACTTAACTGCAATTATTTTCGGTGGGCTGCACCTGAGCTCTGATTATAAACGAAAGAATATTAGCGAAAGTCGTCTTACTCTTACAATACCCGCAGCATGGGGGGAGTCCATTAAACTCATTGGAGCTGTAAGCATAAATATAACTTTATGAAAAATTAAAAAATTATAAGAATTTATTCTATAACTATTACTTGCCAATTTTCGCTTTAAATTTTTCGGCACCCCACATAATTATCTTTAAAAAGTTTTTGAGCTTAAATAAAATAAAATAAAATACGAACAATAAACTTCATGTCTGCATTTGGACAATTTCGTATTGTAATTAAGCGTGAAACTGGTAAAGCGAAGTCTACGCGAGAAAAGTCGCGGAAAATAGCTACTTTCCTAACAATATTGTACTCGTAAATTGCCAATAGGAGGTGGGTAGCAGCATCTTCTTGATAACAACTCATTAGTAATACAATACTGTGGTTGCCAAGTCACCTGCTAGGCGTTAAAAATACAAATATAGAAAATTTCGATCACACCGGTACCTAATGTACGTAGTGAAAACCCGTACATTACACATAAATTGTACGCCAGGAAATACATTTGGTTCGTTATCGATTACCTTTCAACGCAATAATCATGCTAAACAGTAATTTGAATTTTATTCATTCATTAATTTAGATGGCCTGATAAAAGGCATATTTGTTATAGTTGTCACGCTTAGCAGGCGAGTTGGCAACCTCATTTTTTATTTTCTAGTTGTTATCCCCATCGCCTGAGTGCCTCCCTCTGTCGCTTCTGACGGCACCCTCAGAAAGATAGAGAGAAAGGTAGTGGATATTTTTACACCGCCACTACACTTTCACATTTTTTTTGAATTTTGAATTTAGAACATAAACATTATGGACTAAAATTAAAAAACAAACATACTCATGTCATGCAATAATTATGTGTGAGGCATAAAATCTCAAGTTTCCTTTCGTTGACCTAAGGCACTTTAACCCTCAAGCTACTAGGTCACCACGTAATTACGTATATATTAAAATATTTACAAACCGGTTTCATTTTTAAAGCAAGAAGCCATAGATATTCAAAGAATCACGCGCAGCAATGCGTATTATTTTAAGTGTCAGCATGTCGACGTCTCAACACAGAATGTCGAGGTTTGAAAAAACTACAATTAGGTACACAAGGCTATCGTTTGTTTGTTTGTCGTGCGCTCAGCGTTTGAAAATATTCCAATAAATTATTTACTGCCAGCCTTGTAAAGGGTTTGACAAATAAGTGAATTTTTATTTACTACTTTACGATTGAGGTTGTGAACATTTTCATCATATTAAAAATTTATAGGGTTTCCAACCAATATCTTGCATTTAATTGATGTTTTTGTATTTGTTTTATAGTGATTTTATATAATATTATAAATTTTGCGTTCGTGGTTTTCAAAGTAATGTAAATATTGTTTAGATTTAGGTAACTTTCCATTTGAAAGTTTTTTAATAAATGTTAACTCCACACTAGGAATTTCTCCTGTATCGTGGTTACATATACCAGTTTACATAGATACATTTTTCAAGGACAAACATCCAGGCCCGGAATAATTATTTGTAGGCCGTACAAATACTTGTTCCGTCCTGGATTTGAACCCGCGGCACTCAGCGCTGCAACTCGTTGCTAAGCCACTGTGCCACGGAGCCTTCCTAAATATAATATCTTTAAATACAATATCTGAATGTCCAAATGTCGGCGTATTACAAAAAATCACACCAGAAGCACTATTGTGCATCTCTGACATACCTACTTGTGTGACGGTTTATAATGAATGTAAAAAAAGATTAGAGGTCTCACTAGTGTCGAGACAGCTAGACTAGTTTATTTCAGTTATTTCCATAGCATAATGTCTTATGGGATTTTGCTATGGGGAAATGCGGCTGATTCAGAAACTATTTTTGTTTTACAGAAGAGGGCCATTAGAGCTATTTACAACCTAAAACCGAGAGAGTCTCTTAGAGATAAATTTAAAGAAATAAATATATTAACTTTGGACTCTCAGTATATTTACGAAAATTTAATGTATGTTCACAAAAACAAAGGGAGTTTTAGTAAAAAAAAGTGATATACATTCTGTAAACATTAGGAACAAACACAAGCTAGTGATACCAGTTTCTCGACTCCACAGAGTCAGTAATTCATTCTTGGGGCAATGTATACGCTATTACAACAAGGTCCCGGAAAGTGTACAGGCTCTCTCTGTTACCAAGTTTAAATGTTTTGTTAAGCTGAAACTGTATAAAAAGGGTTATTATAGTATAAATGAATATATGATTGATAATAACCCCTGGGAATGAGGTGGTCGCTACCAAGCAATTTCTAAAATAAATTTTGTACTTAAATAGTTTGTACAACCATTAATGTAAAACTTACTATAAAAAAAAGTCCCGCTGGGTTTCTTGCTGGTTCTTCCCAGGACAGAGGTTTTTTTTTCGAACCAGTGGTAAAGTAAAAAATGACTTTCAATAAGAATTACACATGTAATCTATATTGAATAAAAAATTATTCTATTCTATTTTATTCTAATTAAAACAAAAAAGACCAACGCAACTTCGAGTATATCTTCTTGTAATGCTATGTAGACTTACATTTACAACTGTGCCATGACCATTTATTAAAAACTCTTCACTGAAAATGAACCGTCTAATATCACCTTTAGTGTCCTTTAGTTATTAGTAACTTTACTAAGGCTCTTCGCAAACGTAGACACTTTTGTGTCTTGTGTGGAATACAAGCTACCAGTGAATATTTTATTTTCATGTAATCAATATGAAATCAGCCATTCCTTGCGCAGACATTGTGTTCAGTTGCTTCCACTTGACACATACCGACCGCCAATCAAAAAGTGTTCGGTGTAGGTAACTGGAAACTTTAAGTCGTCAGTTGAAGACAGAAGCAACACAAAGCAAATTACCTTACAATTGTAGGGCGCTGACATTGACGTGGTTGATTTGCCTTTAAATATTTACGGCGACGACGTCTACGTCAACGTGTAATCGACATAACAAGCAAAGGTAATCACATAACCTAACAATGACACTAGAGTTGCCGAGTTTTTGAGGTTGCAATTTTTCCATTATAGGTAACATATAACACTCATTTAGAATGCACAAAAGCTGCTTACACACGCTTAAAGCTGATTGCTTGACCAGCCTTCTCGGCTAGCGAAAATATGCAATACTGGTACTGGTAAAGTAAGACTGATAATGATATCTTAAATATTAAATACACAATTTTAAGTTTAACTAAAATATAAATGGCTTCATTTTCCAGACAACTGGAACGTGAAAATTACTTTTGTGAAAAAAGTGTGACAACGGATTCTCCGGTATAAATGGCATTTATTTCATGCTGTTTTATCCAGTACATCGATTCCAGAACACTTTGTATATTTTCCACCTTAATATGTCTAAGAAATTTGATCATTTTAATCTCATGATTCTTTAAGAGTTTCTTTGGTCATTTCACTTTTTATATTTACGGAAACATATCTTAAAATATGCTATCCAGCATTCAACCAAGCTTCAGATCTGCGTATTTTAAACCCCACGGAGATTTCGAGAAATGCTGAAATGTATCTGAAATAGTCCTTAGATATCTCTAAGGCAATCAAACTCTGTATATCTGGAACTTTATATTCCTAAAACAGCTCTTTGGGAAGTGCTCACCTTCTGGCAGGAAATTATTACATAAAATTGATGCTGAAACAAAGTGCTTCCCTACTAAATTGGTTTGGCCCATTTATTTATTTATTTTTTTATAGAAAAGGGGGCAAACGAGCATGCGGCTCACCCGATGATAAGTGACTACCGCCGGCCATGAATAACCGCAACACCAGGGGAATTGCAGATGCGTTGCCGGCCTTTTAGAAAGGTGTAAGCTCTTTTCTTGAAGGTCTCTAAGTCGTATCAGTCCGGAAAAATCGCCGGTGGTAAACAATTCCACAGAGAAGTTGTACGAGGAAGAAAACTCCTAGTAAAACGCACAGTCGTGGACCGCCAAGCATCCAGATGGTGAGGATGGTATCGTGAATATTGACGCGATGTGCGTTCGTGAAATTTGGCGTTTGAAATTAATCCGATCAATTCCTCAGAGCACTCCCCGCGGTAGATACGATAGAAAATGCAAAGGGATGCGCTACCTACGCAGCGCCAGTGCATCGAGCCGATCAGAAAGAACTCGGTCGTCGACGATATTATTTAGCTCCGATTATACTTACATTATTTATGTAAGTATTTATTTACTCTGTTATTGGAACAAATATTATGTCCTTGGACGAGTTATGAGATTAGCAATTATCCCGTGGATGTTGATTCTTGACAAACGATAATGATTTAAATAAAACTAGTTTTACGGATATTATCGCGTATATTAACTTATTTTATATTCCCGACGTTTCGAGTACTTTACAGCACCCATGGTCACGGGGGGGACTGAGGTATTTGACGTCCCAACGTCATAGTTAACCACGGTTACCTCCAGATTAAAAATTATTAATTTTTGTTCCGATCTACGCAGTATGAACTTACAATATCTTGAAGTCTTGCAGATAAAATAAACTAGCTTTACGGATTTTATACGCGATAAAATCCGTAAAACTAGTTTTATTTAAATGTGTAGTGTTCGCGTAAATATAAGAAATCATTATGTAAACGATAATGACTTGGACTACGAGGAGCTTGTATAGCAATTACTTCGAAAAGGCAATTTATAAAGGGCGAGACATTAGTTTCATACGACGAAGCGTGTAGATTGCGATAGTAATGCACTATGCTCGACCATTTAGACCTGGGTGAAAACGATGATTCTATGTTGTTCACGAGTCAAGATTATATCGCCAAGGAACTATGCACGATATTCAAGAATTCAACCTAGGTCTTGGCGATGGCTACGTAGGGTTACCAGTTAAAAATACTTGAATATGTAGAGCCAAATTTCGTATTGTCATAACAATGCTTGCAAGGTCAATCGGTTAGGCCTGGTTTATAGCCATGACTACACAATGGCAAAATACGAGTATTAACGCTGCAAGCAACCCTACTAAGGTAGAGATTAATTAGTGTGATAGACGTATACGCCATCTTTTTTACTGGGTCATAGCAGTGGTTACGCGACGATACGGAAAGAATACTCTATTTACAGAGGAAGAGCTAGTAATATGTGCAAATGTATTTTTTTTAAATAAAATAGACGTGACAAAAGAACTTCTATAAGTTACTAAAAAACATGTTATTAAAATGAGGTTTAATATATTCCAAGTTTATTGATTTTTGATAATAAAATTTAAATTAAATATGAATCTAAAATGTTAAAAAAATTAAATTATATGAAATAGGTTTTAATTGATGAATAGTCACTAATAAGCGTCGAAATAAAAATATCAAACTTAATATGTAGGTACTTTACAAATCTAATCTATGCTTTATTTTTTTCTGTAAAGCGATTGTGATTCATTGGCAATGGTTCTTAAATAGTTGTTATGGTGTTAACTCGCTAGGGAGTGCTGCAATAAACATAATTTATTCATTTTGGCGAATTTTTCTCCGAGACGCCTTTACCGATTTAGATGCGGTTATTGATATCACATAGTATACATACGAGTATTTGGGTTCTTAGAGTAATCGCTATGTTAATGCCATAATAACAGATCTAGATCAAAGACATCTTTGTGGCCTTTCTTCGGCTTCTTCGGTTTGTGACCCGCGCAACGTGCTTCTCAATCGCTCTAACACTTCCAACGCTATGCTATTACGTGGTTTTTTGAAAAGTTTTATTTGATTCGTATCGGTTACTACTACACCATCTAAAGATTGTACTCTAGTAAAAGTCACATAAGCTTGCCCTTTATGATAGTAAGTAGGTACTGCAGTCCATGGACAATCGACTTGGTCGAATGGTTCAATCGACTTCAAATAAAGAAAGCTTTAGATGCGGGGCTCTGAGGACTAAGATGAAACATCCCACATCCTGTAATAATACTGGCACCCTTCAGACGGAGCACAGCAGTGCACGCACTGCTAATAGGCAGCAAAAATAGGTAACTAATAGAGATATAATATAATGATTGAAATAATAGAAACATAATATCAAGAAGATCTAATAATTAATTCATGTTAATGATTGTTATAACAGTGCATTAAGGCAACGCATAGTGTCTTTTTGCAGACATGTTTATCTGGCGGTTGACACAAAAGCGCCAGGTTAAAAATGCATGCTTAGAAGGTGAAAAATGGGGATGAACAAAAGAGACAGCTGTATACGAAAGACAAGGAGATAAAATGCAACTGATAACGTATGAGTAAGTTCCGGTTTTAATTTTTTGACTAAAGAGGGTTCCGTACCCGTAGGGTAACCAACGGGGCCCTATTACTAAACCTCCGCTGTCCGTCCGTCCGTCCGTCCATCCGTCCGTCTGTCTGTCAGGGAACTGTATGTACTGTATGTGTCTCATGATCCGTAATAGGTAGACAATTGAAATTTTCACAGAATGTGTATTTCTGTAGGCGCTATAACAACAAATAATAAAAATAAATTAAAAATCAAAGGGGGATCCCTTACAAAAACGTGTATTTTTTTCCATACATAGTATTAAATCTTGTACGATGGTACGGAACCCTTCATGCGCGAGTCGGACTCGCACTTGGCCGGTTTTTATGTTTTCTTCTAATGTATGGATAATAAACACACATGAATAAACAAACATAAAACTAATTTTTATTTTATTTTCTATTTCAACATCATATATTGTTAAGTACGATAATGCAACATACAATTGTATTTAATTTTATTTATTTATTTAATTAAAAACTTTATTGTACTCGTACTAACCATAAAGGTTACATATTAATCAATCCATCACGTAGTGAGATATTAGTGGCAGGTGACTTAAATAACTAAATAACTAAATATGATAAATATAAATAGATATAACACATATTCAAATAAGGATTATCTTATTTATTAAAAAAAATCTTTCTCTAGAGTGCTTTTTAAAGAAACTCTGAATAGTTTGTGTAATATTATGTAAACATTCGAAGTTATCTGAAACTAAAACACTATAGTAAATTAAACAAGCTAAGCGCCACTCCCGTGGGAACGATTTCGCTTCGAAGGTTGGTTTAATTTCCGAATACCACGTTTCGACAAGTCACGTTGTTTCGGCTTTAGTATATTTGGATATACTAAAGCCGAAAATGTGACAGAAATTTATATTTTTCTACCGTATCACGTAAAATATTAGCTAATTTTAACATTATTGAATTATACATTTGATTCTAATTAGGGCCGTGTAGTGGCGGTGTAAGAATAACCACTAAGTACCCCATATCATCCCGTGGGTCCATAACAAGCGTAGCTACTATGGAAAATGTCCCCCTATGAGACCATATATGGGGGAGGCCTATGTTCAGCAGTGGACTTTAACATGCTGTAACGGTAACGTTAATATTTAAAAAAAGCAATGTCATTCATAAATTACATTTATTTTTTATGAATGGCATGTTGGCAATGGAATTTGTTGAGGTATTATCAAAGTATGTAATTTACATCATTTTATTTTTCTTAATTACATAAATTATGAATGGCATTACTTAAAGAAGTATAAGAATATCCACGACTCCTTATTTTCCCGTGGGTGTCGTAAGAGGTGATAGACGGAAACAAACCAGGAGATGGGCCGGGGTGTTTTCCTAATTACAACCTAAAAAAACGTAACTGCGGTTGCCTACACCCGTCTGCCAGGCGTGGCAACTATGACAAATTAATATGGGGCAATCTATGAGGGGGGCCAATGTTCAGCGGTGGACATTTGATAGGCTATAACGGTGATTGTTTGAAGAAGTAATGAAAAAAAAATCAGACGTGAGACAAACCTACGTCATGGCCTCGGTGCGACGCGACTCTTTCGTTGGCACGCGGCAGTCAGGATGCCCCTCCTCAGTGTTGATTAAATAATAACTATTACTCTAACACGAGTAGAACATCACTATGTTCTAAGTGTGTGTATGTGTATGTGTTCTAAGTTCTAAGTGACTTGCACTTGGCTAATTGCTATCTGAAAGGCCTAATAAATGTTACGTTTTTCTACTAATTGCACTACGCAACTAATACTCAGATTATGGTAGAGCAAGACCTTGTGCTAATTAGTACTTTGAACGCGACTTTGAAAACGCCTTTTTTCCAATAGATTCGTGGTAAAACTGTGTCATTATCGTAATTGAAATATGAGACGTATAGTACTCTGAACTTTAGTTAACCTGCTCAGCGTTGAAATTAACGTAAACCTTTGCCTCATAGATACCTGCAATCAATTTTAAAGAGAGAAGAACACAGATGTGTTGATTTCTGAAAGTGGCTGAAGCATAACCCCTCACAGCCTGTAGTTAACAGGCTCTCCTACTTTTTAAGCTCCAACACCGCAATGAGTGCACTGATACTTGGCGGGAGATTTTTTTTTATAAGATAAGGGTGAAAAACGAGCACACAGTCCACCTGATGGTAAGTGGCTGCTGTGGCCCATAGACATCTACATCTATCTTCGATTACGAATCAAAATGCAGATGCGTCATCACCCGTGAAGACCAAGATGAAATGCCTCGTTTCCAGTAAAAAGGGTCTCCGGTTCTCTACACTCACCATACGAAACACAGCAGCATTAAGCTGCTATTTTACGAAGGTTTTCTGTGAGAGCGTGGTCCTTCCCCGGTCGAGCCCACCCATTCGTGCTACAACTATACTAATAATAGCTGCAGCATGGCTCTACCACGTATAATAAAGATAATATAGGGTTTGTCGGTCAAGCCATATAGGTAATGCTCTCCAGACTGAATTTCGGTCACAGCGGTCAGTATTAACGGAGATTAGCCATCTCCGCAGGATTATAGTGCTCAAGTTTGTGAGCGAGCACATGTGCACTATCTATTCTTTAACTCTTATAGTCCGAAGGGCCAGCAATCCGACATAATTGGAGAGAGATCAGGCGCAGGACTAACGGCAAGACTAACCTTGCTTTGCCTGACGTCTGCTAAGCTGCTATTGAGAATTTCTTGACAGAAAAATCCAATTACTGATTTTGACCCAAACTGGAATCCGAACCAGGGACCACATGTTTAGCAGTCGCGCTTACGATAACTAGACTAATGGGGGCAGTCAAAAGGAGGTAGTGGTTATAAGGGTATATTGAGGTGAATAAAAATAAACGTCCCTTGAAATCAATGGGTATCCCTTAATAATATATCATCTCGATTTTGATTAAAAAAAAAACTGTTAATTGGAGCGAAGTTTCTAATTTGCCAAACGATAGATATAAAGATTAATAAGCTAAGAAATCTACGTGTAACAGGATAAAATGACCCAAAACCACTCTAGCACACTTGAAAATATACTCTAAGGAAATACTCTTAGAGTGTATTTTCTGCCATTGCAGAGTCTATTGATTTTCTGGTGATTCTTCGTTTGTAAGAACAGTGAGGTATTATCAATGGTTTTTTTTAAACGGCTCTAGCCCGAAGGCTTTATCGCCGAATCGGATACGACCTCCCTCAGGGAGAGGGAGGCGTGGGGCACAACCGTCCGGGGACGGAAACGCGGGTCTCCAGCCCAGCCGCAAAGGGCGGCGGTGCTGGAGTGTCGAAGTGGGAATCGCATGAGCGAGGATGCACTCACCGTACGGGGACGGTGAGTGCATCCTCGCTTCAACGGTGAGCGCGGGCGCACAACACAACCGCACGGGGGCGGCTGGCGGAGACGGGAAGGCTCCCAACTTCGCCCGAACCCACATTAGTGGGCACGGAAACACGGCGACGGTGAGACAGCTAGCACAACAGTACGGGGGCGGCTGTGTTAGCCGAGGCGGGAGGGCAGCTCAGCCGTGCGGGGACGGGAGCGTGTGTGGGCACTCTCAACCGTACGGGGACGGTAGAGTGGTCAGCTAACATAGTACGTATTTATAATGTGGACGTTATATAGTAGTGATGGGTTTAATGGGGGTTCCCTTTAAAGTAGGATACATCATTTTATTTGCACACGGGTCGTAGCTAATTAATTTTCAAATCTTATATAGAACTACCCTAAAAACGCCTAATTCTTTTAATTTCATTGTACCTTGTTATTTGTATCCTAATGAATTTCCCCCTACTTAAAATATAAGTTAAAAAGACCAAATATATCTTATTTTTAGTTTATTCCTCTCATCTAATTTCGACGAGCCTTACGTGATATAAATTAAACTTCGCATGTGACAAGAATACGAAATTGTTTCGGATCGAACGTAAAAATCAACTCAATTTCCCTGAAGAATGAAATAGCGAAGGTAGTCTGATAAAATTACTTCCTAGCCGCGTTGTTATACCTTCCTTCGTTTTTATATTTTTAAGTAAAACAGTAAATTGAGTATATGTAAATTAGTTTATAAATCATAAATACGAATATTTCTTTTTCAAACTTTGAGATAGAAAGTCACCATCAGAACTTCATTAGGGTAATTTAACCGCAGCTGTCGTGTATTTGGTAAACTGCTGATTAGTCTAGTGGTCGTGGGCGCGACTGCTAATCATGTGGACCCAGATTCGAGTCCCGGGTCAAGTCAAGATCAGTCATTGGGTTTGTCTGTCTCAGTAGCAGAACGGAGTCAGGATGTTGGCGGAGTTTCACTTCCGTGCCTCGGAAATCACGTAAAGCCGTTGGTCCTGCGCTTGATCCCTCTCCGGTCGTAGATTGCAGTCCCATTGGACGAGAAAATTAGGTCTAAAACAATATTATTATTACTATTTTATTTGGTAATAAATTTTGTCAACAGACACTTGGGCAACTGAAAATACTTATGGAATGTTTACGCAGTTTGTTCTCCTGTCAGAACTTCAATTTGAAACGGATGTACGCTATAAATACATCGTTCGACAAACCCATTTTAATTTATTCCTTCGATAAATTCATGAATATTTCATTTTCAGAATTTTATTTCATATTTATGCGCTCTAGACTTTCACAAAGTCTCGTGGTGTCACAGTCACTTTGACTTAAAATGATAAAGACAGCTCTAAACTTAACGGCATCTTACAATTGAGCAGCGTTTGAGTGTTTGCACATAAGACACTGTTATGAATCAGAAAGATGTAATTATTATTTTGGATTTAAATTATTTTGTATATACCTACCACAAATATTAAATGAACAAGGATTTCAAACACGACCAACGAACAAGACTCAGTCAGATAAGATGACAGATACGTTGTTATCCACGGCATATTGTCCATTGTTGAGTTCAATCTAATGTCAGTATTTAAAAGTAGTTGATAGGTTACGAGAACCGTTTTAAGATTTAAGAATCATTTTCTCTTAGATGGGTTAAAATCCATGTACTTATCCAACCTTCTACTTGGTTTAACTATTACTTATTGAGCCGTGATAACTCACAGACTAAAAGTCCGCCGTAAAAGAAGTGGTCATGTTAAGTCCGCCAACAGGCACTCAAGCAGCGCGGCTGACTAACTCCAAAATCCTTTTAGAAAGACAGGAGTTCTACGCCCAACAACCCGACAGTAAGAAATAATATATAAGCTGCGACTTTAATTTTTATCGGGTAACTTTAATTTTAGTACAAAGCTATTAGTTAGGGCATGTATCATGTTAGTTACGACATGTCTCATATAGTGCAACAGTAATTATCAAAGAAGAGCGCTAAGACTAATTTCACTTTCGGCGTATCACCGGTCGCGTGTAACGCTACTGGTCGAGGTTCCTAGATATTCTTTAACAGTCTTGCGTGCGCTTTTGACCAATTTCGACGTGTACAGTCATGGACACAATTAATAAAAAAGCTATTGATTTCTGTAATATAATCAACAGTATAACAAAAAGTGTCGTGCCAGCTGAAAAGGAAATTATTCATGTACCATATAGGTTACTTCGACATGTTAGTTGAAAGATGCATTCGTAGAGCTGTATTGGCAACTACGAGAATATGAAAATATGTTTTTTTAATTCTTTTACGCATTTGGCGAACCGAACTAAAATTAAAACTCTATCTCTTTAATTGTTCCCATGACTGTACTCAAGAATTGCGCAGTGCGCACATGCGTGACGAAAGCACAACCGGCCGCACGCAGAACTGTGTAAGCCGTCAAAAGTTCACAGTTAAGAGCCTAAGGCTGCGTTTCCACCAGAGATGTGCGGGGTGGCTGGGCGGTGCGAGGATGTGTAGCGACGCTGTGTAACGGTGTGAGCGTTTCCACCAGAGATGTGCTAGGCAGTTGAGTGGTGCGCCGCTTAGCTACCTCGCACATCTGAAGTGGAAACGCAGCCTAAGTTTTGGAACTTTAAATAGCGGGAATGCGCATGTTTACGTAGCAATGGTTAATCATTACGTTGTACAATAAGCTTATTATAATCTTTACCTATATAAAACATATCTTTAACTCCGTTTTTTTTGTGTAAAGCACAATTAATTTAATTGAAATCATCACATTAATTTAACCGTAACTTGGGTGTTGAGTGTTTGGCGGTAAAGGAAAACATCGTGAGAAAACCTGCATATCTGAGAAATTAAAAAAAAATCTAAGACGTGAAGTCTGCCAACACGCATTGGAGCAACGCGGTGGACACTCTCTTGCCGTAAAATCCTCTCAGAAATCATATATACTGCTTATATACTTCCCACGCCTGTGCCCAGGAGTGGGGAGTATTAAGGCAGTAACTTTACTTACTTTCCATCACATTAATTGTGGAAATTAATTAACATTAGTGTGTAAAGCTGAGATTGATCTTAGCTTTTCACGCGAACGTTAATTAATTTCCACCTCAATTGCTGTGAATATGTATAAACTATCTATACTCGACAGGCCGTATTCCCCTAACGAAATATGTTAAGAATGCGAAGTATTCAGCGAAGTGTGATAATGAGGCGCCGCTAGTAATGCAGCCTGCGCCGTACCATTGTTCCATTTATTAGTTGATTGAAGTGATTCCCTGCGAGTAATAGAAATATACGGGAATAAATCTGAAAGCTATTTAAATTGTAAAGACTGTTTTCTGTGATCGGATTGATTAAAAACAACGCGGTAATCGTTGAAATGAAACATTTGTAGTTTATGCTAGATCGAGTTTATTTTTCCTGTTTCTTCTTCATCTTCTTCATGAGCCCGCAGGAAACCTGAATGTCTGAGAAATAATTTTAAAAAAAATTCGAAGACTTATGAAGTCCACAACAACATTGGGGCAGCGCGGCGGACATCTTGCCCTAAAACCCTCTCAGAAATAAGAGAAGGCTTGTGCTCAGCACTCGGCAGCAAAAAATATATATACATATTGCTGCCCAGTGCTGAGCACAAGTTTATTGGAAGTTAGAACATAAGTAATTAACCTTACTATTGATGGCGGTTGCTATACAAGACGTCTCAGTTGCTCTCCTTACCAACTTCTCCTTACAAACTTTATGATACTATATTGCTGCCCAGTGCTGAGCACAAGTTTATTGGAAGTTAGAAAATAAGTACTTTACTATAACGTGGCGGTTGCTATATAATACGTCTCAGTTGCTCTCCTTAGCAACTTCTTCCAAACTTTACGATACCTCATGAATGAATTTTGCTTAACCCAATGATACAAATATTAAAATTCCAAACCACTGTATGCAATACACTTGTAAGTTTTAAATCTTTTTAGAAAATTTATTACAGAGCCAAATATATTTCGGATACATAAGTAACCATTTTCTTAAATTTAGTTAAAATAAGTTAGTATAAATTTAGTTAAATTATTTAACTTTTAATAAAAAGTAAATCTCAAAGTCTAAAACTATAAGGAATAAAATAATAAAATAATGCCCTCATATTCTATAAGCTTCTGAAGATGGTGTTAAGACAGAGCATCGAAGAATTAAAGGCCCGATTTCAAACTTCAGAACATCGCGTCGTTAATAGACGCTCTTTTTTTGAACTCTGTTAATAGAAATATCTGCCAAAGTTTCTTTCACGGCCTTTTGCCGGTTAGAATCTTCTTCCTTCATTTTTAAATGGTAGGAGATTATTTTAAATTAGGTATGACGAACGGGATTGTGATTTATAGCGAAACATACATAAGCCAGTGCAAAAAATTAAGGTAAGAGTAGACGCTTCCCTTAGAATATATTATACTCGTACGTCTATAAACATATTCTAATATTACGCTCGGGAAACTACAACTGGGTGCATTGTTTACCACGAAAATTAAAAATAGCTGTTTACGTTAAGTCACATGGGTATAGATTAAAATGCAATTTAAATAATAATTTTTTTTTATTTACTTTGTGCATAATATTTTTCAACCTTACGGTGTCATATTCAGCTTGATGAAAACTACCTCGGTCCCCACAATTGGCGAGATAATTAGTACTAAAACGGGAACATTTTAGAAAAAATCAACGTACGTCCAACTTCAAAGATGTTTTAGCGGTCACTGGCCGGACCGGCCGCGAGCTGGGAGCGCTGGACCATTTAAACGTTTTTATATTTTTTTTCATGAGATAAAAATGAAAACAAATTTGTTAAATAACTTCTTACATGACCTTAAAATTAATAAACCTTTTTATTTGATATAATTTCAACACAGACTTATTAGGAAATCTCGGCAAGGCACATTAGCGTTTTAGTTTCACCTTTAATCTTTATGGTTTTTTATCGAACTAAATAATTTGCGTTTCTGTCTTCACAAAAATCTCGCCATTTATTAAATTTTTATGAAATTATTTTACCTTTTCAATATATAAAAAAATTAAAAGTACTCCAACGTCGCCTGTTTTCCGTGCAAAATACTAATATTATGGGCGAGCGTAGTCTATTCATGATTGGATCTGATTTGATTGGACCGATTGATTCGTTCTGTAGCCAGCCATTAGTCATTCAAGGTGGTTCGGTCACGTGTCTCCTTTTTTATACGTGCATAATTAGTTAAAATTACAGCGTTATATTAGTGTTAGTCAATAATGTAGTAACCCAACTTTCAGTACCCTACCTAAATATATGGTACTGAAAGTTGGGTGTGGCAGGAGAAGCACGAATGTAACATTTGTGCTGTAAATACAGTCAGAAAGAAGCACGTTAGGGGCTTACGGGTAACTGAAGGATAGGGTAAGTAATTGTATGAAAATAAAAAAATGCGATTTGCAAGATTTGAGACAAGATTTATGAAAGGAATGCTTCGATGGACGGGACACGTAGAAAGAATGAATGGGAAAGAGTGAAAAAAGCAAATTTATGCTGGCGGAGCCAGTGTCAGAGTCGGCAGGGGACGCCCTAGACGGAAGTTTAATGATGAATTGGCGATATATTGAAAATAGGCCAAATTGAGAGTACCTTTAATTGACGAGCATAACTATATCGTGCCATATGGAGTACCGTAGTCTCTGTCTACCTCTCTGTGTGACTAGCATGACTACATACTCGTAGATTATATTAGAAACACAACCTCAACACTGTCATATTAGATTGCATATGGCAGCGCTGTGCTTATGTTTTGCGTATCACTATGTCATTTTCATTACCTGAAAAATTATTCGCAGTTCATTGCATAGTTAATGATCTTCCAATGTATAAGCAATCGAGTAATATAAGCTAAGCGTAGAGCGTTAAACCTTTTAATCTAATGAGTTGCCGTGAGGGCACACAGTCACCATTTCAATTTGAATAGCATTACATTTCAATGTAGTTGAGCTCAGTTTAAAGCTCTTGTTTATAAATTGTTCTAATTTCTAGACAACAATATTATTTTGGCAATTGAAGTTTCTTGAAATTTATAATTGATTTGCCTTTGTTTCTTTAATATTTTTTAAATTCGAAAAAGTTTATTAAAACGCACCAAAATAATAACTCACATAGGTTGAAATCAGATTTCATGATTCATGAATCAGATGATTTAAAACTGCACTCGAGCTCCCTTGTATTTTTGGTACATTTTGTCACTTTTACCGTATTAAATTTCATAAAATCTAAAGCTGCGCGCCTTTTCTATTGTGGCATAGAGATTTTAGCATACTGTATAAGTGATTAAATCTACTAAAAATTCGAGGACAGTGCGTGCAGTTTCAAATTATAGCGTAATTATATATAAGTGTGGATAAGAATTATTTTAAAAACAAATTATCATTTTAAAAAGTAATCATTGCATATAAGAAAGGTGGGTAAATACGGCAAAATTTGAATACTTGGAAAATATTTATTAAGACTGTCTTTTCGTTCGAATACAATCTGTGCGTCTTCAAGGCAAAAGTGAATAGGCTTTTGTTACGCTAAGACAGTGCAATTTACCATCTAAGGCTTCACTATATCACCACTTACCACCAGGTGGGATTGTGGTCAAGCATTGGCTTATAATAAGAAAAAAGTCTAGAAAAATTCTACCATTTCACATTATTGACTTCGACTAAAAATATGAAGCATAATATTTTTTTTTATATAATTCTATAGCAAAGAAGAAAATGTATGAAATAACGCTGACGACTAAAAATACATAATATCTCAAAAAATTACTTATGTAATCACCGCACAAATAATTTTAGTTTTAGAAAGTACTCGATATGCTTTTCATTATAAATTATCAAAACAGTAAAGTGCACATATTAAATCGCGTAACATATTATTATGCGTTCAGCTTTACAAACGCGATCACGGGACTCGGCCGGCGTCCGTGAATATTTATAGAGATAAAATAAAGCCGTTTCGTTCAGCACTTGCCGCGCTTTCATGGCTGTTTCGACTTCCGTCGCTAAATCTTGTAACTCGTTATCGGTGAAGTGAGAATAACTTATTGTCATGTCATGTTGCACAAATGTTAATGGCAGAAATGAGCTACAGCTTAATACATACCCAGAATTGTACCAGGGGAGTTGTTCCTAGTGCTCTATCTTGCTTCCACAATAACATGGCCGATCAATTTTATTTCGTGATTATTTGAAGAAAAATGAGTGAAGTTCGTAGAAAAGTGACTGTGAGTTTTTTTTTATGTTCAAGAAGGCGTTTCGATGACTATTTAAGAAATTCTGAGTTTTTTTTTTTGAGAACAGGGTACGTATCTACTACGCCTCAATAGTGCCGACCACAACTAAGTGACGTATTTTTGTAGTCCATTTTATGCGGCCTAGTGCCGTATCTTTCCTTTTTTATTTTTATTTCCCTTTTTTGTAAAAACTGGCTTGCGGAGGGAAAATTGTATTTAAATTGTATTGATACCAGCCATATAATCCCCGATCTCCCGACCGACGACGGGAAGCAGGGTGAAAATGGCGTGGCTTCTGGGTACTGCGATCGTTAATCCACCCGTGATCTCTCTGTATGGCCAATAAGGCAAATCCTGTTTTTACAGTAGGTCTGATGAGAAGATAAGAATTATATGAATTATAATAAGCTGCTTGCTTAATTTGACATGCATCATCATCATTCAAGCCCTTCACAAGTCCACTGCTGAACATAAACCTCCCGAAAGTAATGCCACAAAGAAAGGTCCTGAAGTCCTGAGTCCTGTATGTCTTTCTAGGTCGTCACTAGGGCATAGGCCCACTGCCAGTTCATCTTACTTTGCTGTGGTACGATCATCAGTCTTATAAATCTATACATCTATATACATACATGTAATATATATATATATATATATATATATATATAATGTCAAAATAACAGCTTTTCACTAAATGCATATGAAAGTATATACGGTACTTATAACAAACACACAATTACTAAAATTTTTGTCTGTCTGTCTGTTTTTTTCGGCTAATCTCCAAAACGGCTGGACCGATTTTGACAGGACTTTTACTGGCAGATAGCTAATGTTATAAGGAGTAACTTACGCTACTTATATTTTAGAAAAGGAATTAGGGTTCCGCGCAAAAAATATTAAAACTCATAAAATCCAATCGTAATAAATTCCACGTGGGCGAAGTCGCGGGGAACAGCTAGTAAATAAATAAAGAAGTCGCAATTTAGTGAAAAGAAGCCATTATAAAACTAATTTGTGGTCGACTTTATATTTTCTAACGATAACGTTTTAATACTCTAGAGACTAGAAACGAGGTATTCATAAAATCTATAAATAAATTATAGATATTTTTGTAGACCATTGAATGAAAGTCTTAAGAGTTTCACGTCTTATTCATAATAAAGGTACCGTGTCTTTCATGTGACGGGATTCCTTTTATGATCGCTCGACCGTAACCATTATATTTTAATATCAAGACAAGCATCTGTCTCTGATGAGATCTTAAGTCGTAATTCTATAGGCTGATTATTGCTTTATAATTGTGCTGTGTGTAATGACCCTTTCGCTCAGTTATTCTTAATACTAAAGTGGTAACTTTCAGACCACCTTTAGACCTGGTAGAGCCATGCTGCAGCTATATTATGGTTGTAGCACGAATGCCTCGGCTCGACCGGACAAGACCACTCTCTCACAGAATACCAGCGTAAAACAGCAGCTCAATAGTCAATGATACGTATGGTGAGTGTTAGAGAACCGGAGACCCTTTTTACTGGAACCGAGGCATTCTATCTTAGTCGATGGAGGATAGATGTAAATGTTTATGGGCCACAGCATCCACTTACTATCAAGAGGACTATGTGCTCGCTTGTCACCCTTATCCTATAAAAAAAATGAATACCTGGCTTAATTTAAAAAAAATAACTATTAGACACCAAATTGGAAGTTGATAGTGAGGGCAGACTGATTGGCGCCGAAGCCTATTTTATACTCCATTAGTCAACGGTCTAACCGTAATTAAACAAGTGAAGCGTTAAAATACGTAATACTAAGATGTCGGGAAAATTATTATTTTTTGCTTATTAACCTACGAAGAAAAAGAGGGGTGTTAGTATGTTTAAGGTGTGTATTTGTGTGTCTGTCTGTGGCATCGTAGCTCCCAAACGGATGAACCGATTTAGATTTTTTTTTTGTTTGAAAGGTGATTATTGATCTAGTGTTCGTAGCTATGATTCAAGAAAATCTTTAGAGCTGTTTAAAAACCATCAGCTCTGTTTGTTTCGGGGGTATTTAAAAATTTTAATTTAAATCATAACTTTAGAAGTGGAAAAACTCTCTTTATTAGTGAGAAGTTTACAGACATTAAAATATTTAGAACACGATTTATATATTGTTATTAAATTCTTAGAATTACAAAGGGTTTAGGAATAATGATTTATTACAGACATTTCACTGTATCCAGCTGCTTTGTTATTTGCTTAAACAGTACAAAACAATATTATTGTGATGCCATTTACTGTCGACGTGGCTACGAGTGATATACCGATTTATCTTTAGTCACCGATTTGCAATGGAATTACGCATACTAGAGAATCAAATCTTATAATCAATTACATTCGTGTTAGACAGTAACAGGATAGCGTTTTTCTTGTATTACTGATTACTCTATCTATATCTGTGCTCATTTGTCACCCTTATTCTATAAAATAAATATAAAACCACCTTATGGTGCGTCGCCATTGCAGCTCATGGACTAACAATAAAAGTGGTTACAGATGCATTAAGAACTAAGATTGAATAGAAAAAAATAGAAAAGTTTTATTAAATATAGATTACAATTAACACTTATTAAAAGTTGGTTATTTGTTTACCACTGGTTCAATTTAATTCCCTGTTTCAGCGAGACTTTTTTTAAATAATTTATTTACAAAAACATTAAAAAAGCATGGTAGTAAACACATAATTTGCAGGGTTAATATCAACCGTGTATTCCTTCGTATTACAATAACCCTTCAATAGCTTTTGCTTAATAAAATGTTAATTTTTTGACAGATAAATCTTGCATATTTTCAGAAAATTTGTGTTAAAAAATGTACATTGAATTTCCTATGAAGTTACTTACTCTATGAAGTCAAGTAACTGGTATAACTAGCAGTGATTGTTTCTAGTATTTTAAAGAATATACATCACGATTTTATAAAAAAGAAAAATATTATTGCGTTATACATTAAATTTTCGTAAATATTCTGAGTGGCCAAAGTATTATTTTTAATTTTTCCACTAAGAGATTCCATCGGATTGAGGATATAAATTGTTAGAATGTCCCTAATAGACTATTATTGTTCCTAAAGCAGAAAAAAATGGACTACTACTTTACAATAATACTTTTGTGTTACCTGATTACGGAACCTTAGGTTCAAATGCCAGGTGTATTATGTTAATAATATTATTTTAGTAATAATTTAAATTGTTAGTTTCAAGTACGTATGTATGTACGAGAATGTCCGCAGTATGTAACCCGCAGTGTAATTAATTGACTCCTTATCTGACATGAATCAAACCTACAGAGACCTTCAATCTAATCTCGTAATCGCTATATCGCCTAATATTGCTAGATTAAGATGAGCAAGTTCCACTGTGTTCGTGTGTGACTTATGCCGCTACAATAATATGCGATAATTATCTGGTAGAACATAGACCAGAGAAGTGGAAAGAGACTAGGGAGGCCTTTGCCATGCAGTGGAACATTTCGGACTAGTAATAATAATAATTATTATTATCTGGTATTGGAAAGTTGATTCATCTGAAAATTTTCGAAAGTTATGGAAGTGGAAGTTCAGGGTTGAAGGGCTCGCCCTTATTTTCAGTGTATGTAAGCAGCCCGTGCGAGCAAATCGATGAAATTGTTAACTGCAATTAAAGTGCTTATTTACGTTACAAGTACGTGACTCAGCCGTGGAACCAAACATCGTAAGTAAACCTTTATGTCTAAGGAATAAAATTATTTCGAGGACATATGAAGTCCGTCAACAATTACTAGAGCATTGCGGCAGACTATACTATTGCTCCAAAAACCCTCTAAGAAATGAGAGAAGGTCTCTGCCCAGCAGTGAGGCTAGTATATATAGACCTTAGCTTGACGTATTTGACTTTGATAAAAACTGATAGGACATCAATAAGAAATACATATTATAAATTGTAGCTTCAATTATAGAAAATAAATCTAATATTATAGCAGTGTTGGAATATTGGCAACGCATAATATTATTTAAGCGGAAAAATTATCAGAAACTAAAGCGTTCAAATTGTATTGAGATTCCGTTTAATGTATTTTCAATGTTCGTAGTTTATTTTAAAGGTTTTTATTACTTTCACGCAGAAATAAAAATTTCAACGAATGAAACCCTACTAGAACTAACCAAACCAGAGAATTTGTTCTTGGAACGAACTTTTAGAGTAGAAAGAAACTATATTTTATTCAATATCAGTTGAATCGTTTAATGTTACAGTAGGATAAATAACACTAAACAAATAAAAAATAATATTTTTCCTGCGCTAAAAGCTTAAATTTGCTTCTCACTTATTGTTTTAGAATTTACCTATATTCTTGATTTCTAGTACGCGAAATCTTCTTCCCCTGCGAACAAATTATCCTCCCACGTCGGTAATCTTTATTGAAATTCCGAATTTTGTTCGTGACGGCCTTCAACAGAATATCAAGTTACGGAGTGCATCTAGTCTCGAAGTCTAATGTATTTCTGTGCGTTGAACGAGATCGGCTTACGGGATGTATCTGGAACAACGGTGTGGCGGTGGTACCAAATCGGATCGTTCCGCTCGTATTTTTCTATTTACCATTATTCCTGGACACGCGCCAATATCGTCTTAACTGATTGATTTTACGACGTACTGCCTATATAATTATACAATTTCACTATTTATTATTTCAAAACGCAATCGTAATGAACGCTCGATGAGTAATCACCTAATTCAGAGGCCGGTGTCTAGACGATTTGTGGTTTGTTGCGTTTAACACCTTGCCCAGGGGTGTCATCAAAGTGACATAGTTAATTAAAATGTACATTGGTTTTGTAAATGTCCATTTGTGACAAACGAACTTACAGTCCTCCTGATGGTAATTCTAGGATACAGATCCGTTGACACTTCTGAGAATAAATATGGAATATCTCACAGCCTGTAATTATACTGAATGTATACATACCGGAAAACAGCAGTAAAAGCACTGCCATTTGGTGGCAGAAATAGTTAAATATGTTTGCATAATCTTTTCTTATATTTACGCGAAGACTACACATTAAATGAAACTAATTTTTACGGATTATATCGCGTTTAATTTTAACTTTTTAATTCCCAACGTTTCGGTTGCTTTACAGCACCCATAGTCACTGGGGGGACTGAGGTGTTTGACGTCCCGATGTCATAGTTAGCCCGGCTACCTTCAGCTTTTTTTAATTTAAAAAAAAATTAAAAAAAAATTAAAAAACTGAAGGTAGCTAATAGGCTAACTATGACATCGGGACGTCAAACACCTCAGTCCCCCCCGTGACCATGGGTGCTGTAAAGCACCCGAAACGTCGGGAATTAAAAAGCTAAAATTAAACGCGATATAATCCGTAAAAATTAGTTTCATTTAATAAATATGTTTGGTTTTTATTTGATTATCTATGCGGAGGCCTATCATCAGCAGTGCACTTTGGTAAGCTTTTATGAACGAAAAAAATAATTTCATTCTTCTTATCAGAACGTAAGTCTATTGAAAAAAATTCTTATGAAAAATAACGAAAAATCATATTAACTGTAATATAATATATACTAGTATAAGTTGCCAAATATTGTGTGTTGAATGATGTTCATTGGAATTTTTTCCGTCTCTAAAAACATTGAATATGCGAGTCGTGGACCCGTGGGCGGTGCATAGATAAATACAATTATAGACCGCGAACCATGTGACGCGGAAGTGTGTAACCTCTGTAATCATTAGCTGCTCTGTGTTGTCGCTGCTGTCAAGAAAATGTCATGATGTGCGAAACATAACGCATATGTACCTACGTCCGAGAAAATTAATATTTTCATTTTTTAAACTCCCGCCGTGATAGAAATACTCCCGTGCTACAGATGATTCAACTAAATCATTGGTTCATAAAAAAATAACGTAACATAAATAAACCGTTATATATATACAACCGTAATTGTAACTAAAGCTAATATCGTTTATTATTCCTTGTAGAAATATTTGCATTAGGATTGTTTATTCGTTAGTTTGTGATATTTCTAGAAATATGTTCCACATTAATGCTGTCATTATCAAGGTTTCGTTATCAGCCTTTTCATTCATTGGCGTACTTATGACTAAAGGAATTGTCTCTCAGTCGACCTCTATGAGAAACATTCAGCCAGTCAGACAGACAGTCATAATTTATTTCATGGATCATTTTTCTTTGAATCTTGAAAATCAGCTCCATGACAAATTATTTGTATGGGAACTAATCCCAGAGTCCTATATTCAAGAAACGTTTCGTTATTCTTTACGATTCGTTTTATTATAACTGTACTGCATATAAAAACAGTTTTATTTTTTTTAAAAATGCGCCCAAGATGACTAAAAATGAAATTCGTTCGTTCGTATATTGTTAAACCAGTGTTTTGTATACTGTTTTTTTCGTACACTTTCGGCACGGCAGAAAGGCTCGTAAGGCAAAACGAAAAGTTTAATAATTATAGAATCCAGGCATTAATATATCTACTGTGCTAGATATTAACACAACCTCTGTATCTAAAATTAAAAAGACTCTGCTCGACAATGATATCAATAATGATGAATGAAATCTGTTTGCTGTATTATTGTTAAATTGTTGTTTTTGTTTTGTTTTATAATATACTATAAGTAACTGCTGTGCTAATCTGTAAATAGTGAGGCATCTACTTAGTATTATTACTGATGTATTTGATTAATTTTAGTGTACTCACTGTTGGTCAGCTAAATAAAATAAATAGATTAATTAATTAATTAATATCTACATTTATCTATACTAATGACATCCAGGTATCATACCAATTTTTCGCCAAATAGCAGTGCTTCCATTGCTGTGTTTCGGTCTGAAGAGTACAGAGAGCCAGTATAACTACAGACTGTAAGGCATTTCATCTTAGTCTGTCTGTAGCCTTAGCCTTAAAAGCTTGTTTTGAGCCTCTTTAAAGTTGGCTGTAGGTGTTTATGGAATGAAGTAGTCACTTTTTTATAGGATAAGGTTGACAAGCGAGCACACAGTCCACCTGATGGTAAGTGGTTGCTGTGGCCCATAGACATCTACATCTAGCCTTGTTTCCGAATCAAAATGCAGATGCGTTGTCAGCCGTGAGGACTAAGATGGAATGCCTTCTTACCAGTAAAAAGGGTCTCCGGTTCTCTACACTCACCAGAGAGCGTGGTCCTTCCCCGGTCGAGCCGACCCATTCGTGCTACAACTATACAATTAATATAGCTCCAGCATGGCTCTACCACGTATAACTTACCATCAGATGGACTGTAATTTTGTTTGTCATTTCGGTTTTATAAAAAAAATCCAATATTAATACCCATATGAAATTTTCTTATAATTTTGAAAGAGTTTTTGATGGAAATGTTTTTAATATATGAAGTTTGGAATTATAAAGGGTTTATTATGGCATATAAAGCTCATTTTTATACGAACAGGGGTTGGATCCTTTTTCCGTACTTAAAATTAAAACCCATTTTGTCAGAGTGTGGGTTAGATCCTTTTTCCGTACTTAAAATTAAAACCCATTTTGTCAGAGTGTGGGTTAGATCCTTTTTCCATACTTAAAATTAAAACTCATTTTGTCAGAGTGTGGGTTAGATCCTTTTTCCGTACTTAAAATTAAAACTCATTTTGTCAGAGTTTGGGTTAGATCCTTTTTCCGTACTTAAAATTAAAACTCATTTTGTCAGAGTGTGGGTTAGATCCTTTTTCCGTACTTAAAATTAAAACTCATTTTGTCAGAGTTTGGGTTAGATCCTTTTTCCGTACTTAAAATTAAAACTCATTTTGTCAGAGTGTGGGTTAGATCCTTTTTCCGTACTTAAAATTACCAGACAATGGATCTTTACAGTGCACAAAATACGTCCCAAAGCACCCGTCATGAATTAAAACCGAATAATTCTTACTTGCAATATCGCATCGGTAAAGTGAATAAAAAGGCAATGTAAAAGAAAATGCAATTTTAGTTTCTCAATTACTGTATTCATTGCACTTCTGAATCAATGCTCTACGGAAGACTTACTATTAAATTTTATAAAAATGTACTTTTGTAATTTATATGTGTAACTATTATAGTCAACCCTCTACCGTTATTATTTATTATATATAAAAAATATAAAAAGAAAGTTATAGTTTCTTAACCACGTACTTATGAAATACAGCGGCTTTCTATGTTATTTTAAATTATTATTGTAGGTAGGTCTTTGTAATTATATTGTTATCAAAAGCATAACATTTACAAAATCATACTATGCAAATTATTATTATAACATGTATGTAATATATTACATTTTTGAATAAAACTATTTTTACGGATTATATCGCGTTTAATTAACTTTTTTATTAATTCCCGACGTTTCGGGTGCTTTACAGCACCCATGGTCACGGGGGACTGAGGCGATTGACGTCCCGATGTCAGAGTTAATCCGGAGTACCTTCAGCTTTTTAATTAATAAAAAAGTTAATTAAACGCAATATAATCCGTAAAAATAGTTTTATTCAATATGTAGTGTTCGCGTAAATATAAGAAATCATTATGTTACATTTTTATTTAGTTTAATAACAAAAAGTCTTTACTTCATTATTAAGTTTAAAGACTTTGTATTAGATATCTCCTTACATGTTTTATATTATATTGCAGTTAGATGATATGCACGGATAGTACTAGATAATTGAAATATTTACCACTATACAATTTTTTTACCGAATTCAACAAGGAGGAGGTTCACAATCACGTCTGAAGCTGTTATGTGGAAAATATTTTATTCGTTTAAGTTCTTTAAAGTTCACTTGTTAAACAAAGTTTTATTTTTGGTTACTGTTGAATATAAATATTAATCCCATTGTGGATTAAATCTTCTTCTATTCGCCTTCAGAAACCAGTATTTTTTTTATTTATTTATTTATTTATATAGAAAACCAACATCTTTAAACAAAAAGCAATTACATCAGATTGAATTATCTTAACATAAGCCTTATTACAGGTTTTCCTATGTTATCTATACATAATTAAAAAGAAAGAGCGACGCTTCTCTGTTTTACCTATGTTTTCATGTTGCTTGTAAACAAACGCTTTAAAGCTTTTTGTGCAAGTACAAGTGAAATGCGTGCGACCTAGCTCGCGTGGTACAGTATAAATAAACAAACATCGCACCCATGTATTACGTTTGAAATGTTTGCAAACTTATATAAAGAATTGTCAAACTCTATGGATTTTAATAGTGTTAGAATGCACTGTTCGCTAATAACGTTTTTTAACCCTTTCCCTATCCAATGAATCATATATGAACATTTCGATTGTTTAACTATTGTGTCTATTTCGCGGACAGGAAACCTGTTAAGGCTGCGGTCAATACTCTGCGTGACATTTGAACCAATAATAATATAATCATTATTTCGTAATTGCGGTGCACTGACGATTTGATGGAAACCTTTCTTTTCTGACACACCCTAGTTAAAATGAGAGATTTTCCAAGTTGAAGCTATTATTATCACATGAACAAATATAAGGAAGCGGATGTCCTTTCTTGAGAAACTTTCTTCCCATCGGTTGTCGGTTTTCGAGCTAAATGCGGTTTATCTAGTTCTACCGCGGATATCCTCATTGTGAATTCTATCACACACTGGAAATCTAAGAATAGCGCTCTTCATTGTTCGCTGAACTACTTTAAGTTTAACAGTAAAACTAACAGTGAAAAACCACGTTTCAGATCCATATTTCATTACTGGCAACATGCAATAATATTTAAATAACACTATTTCCAATATTTAACCATAATACATTCTTATAAAGAAAAATTGGTTTAACATTATTAAAGACATTAATTAACATTTCTTATAATAATTTCGTTCAGAACTTAATCGCTTTATTATTGAAAGTTTCTTATAAAAAGACTCACTTAATTACTTGCCAGGCCGACGGGCCCGCGGAATGTTAATTTAGTAAAAAGACTGGACGCTCAAGAGCCCGCTGCTAAATTGACAATTTTCCTGATGGCCATTCAGAGCTGCGTTCATTAATTAATTCTAATAAGATAACATCTTTACCAGGGGTGGGTGAGGGGAGAAGAGGGGGTAGGGGTTAGTGTTCGCTTGCACTACGTACATTGTAGCCTTTTAATATAGACGTGTAAAGGCGGCGTAAAAGAATTCATCGCCCTATTTCGTCCTTCTAATGACTTAGGGCGTCTGTGGTCTCTAGAAAAATCTCATGGTTTCCGATCTATGGCAATATAACAAAACAAATAAACGGCTAAGTATCATCATTTCTTCCACTAATAATGTTTTTGATAGGAATTGATAATCTATCCTCTTATGTTCCTTTTAACATAAACCTTTTTTAACAGCTCTCTTTATGAGTGTATTCAATGTACGTGCTTTTACCGCTTTTTAGTGAATACGTGTTATATTTGAATGTATGTTATATTACACTTTTTTTTATAGAATAACGGTGACATACGAGCACACAGTCTATCTGCTACCTACACCTATCCTCGATTAAGAATCACCTGAGGAATTTCTCGTTTCTAGTAACAAAGATCTCCAATTCTCTACACTCACCATACGATACACAGCAGCATTAAGCTGCTAATTTACGCTGGTATTCTGGGATAGTTGATCGTTCCCCGGTCGAGCCGACCCATTTGTGATACAACCATAATATAGCTGCAGCGTGGCTCTACCACCTTTACGATGCACGTGTTTCTTTAAAAATATATGAATTTTAATGTGTAATAGCACTTGTGATCATACTAGGTGTTAATAATTATTATCATTCAGATAACTTCTCAAGACAGAATCACTTTTATTTCAATTATATTTTAATGCACTTCAAGTGATTCTGTAACGACTTATGCTCGTTCTACCCTTTCTGTGTAAGACGGAGCATCAACTAATTACCAAGTTGCCAGTTCCATAAGCTTAACTTTGCTAAGATGTTTATTGAATCAAACATCGTGTTCACTTGGGAGTTACTAAGAAATAAGGCCGCGATACACTTTGAATAGGTTTTTTTAAATGCTGCCGA
The DNA here is from genome assembly GCA_029286625.1 of Parnassius orleans. Taxonomy (NCBI): domain Eukaryota; kingdom Metazoa; phylum Arthropoda; class Insecta; order Lepidoptera; family Papilionidae; genus Parnassius; species Parnassius orleans. The sequence continues at coordinate 8,338,257 of JAGSMP010000022.1, read as the reverse complement.
TTTAACCATATAACTTCTTCTAGAATTATTTAAGTCTTTCTTCTTCTTTATGCTTCATACTGGACACGAGTCTCTAATACTGTGGTACCAGATGTCTTGATCCTTGACACTGCTCCTCGTCGCCAGTCTGATTGATTTAAAGGCACGATGCCAGGCCTTTCACATAGTTTTTATGTGGTAGAGCCATGCTGCAGCTATATTAATAGTATAGTTGTAGCACGGATGGGTCGGCTCGTCCGGGGAACTCGTTAGTGGCAATTTTTTTTTTAATAGAATAAGGTTAACAAACGAGCACACAGTCCACCTGATGGTAAGTGGTTGCTGTGACCCATAGACATCTACATCTATCTTCGTTTACGAATTTAAATGCAGATGCGTTGTCAGCCGTGAGGACTAAGATAGAATGCCTCTTTTCCAGTAAACAGGGTCTCCGGTTCACTACACTTACCATACGAAACACAGCAGCATTAAGCTGCTACTTTACGGTGGTATTCTGTGGGAGCGTGGTCCTTCCCCGGTCGAGCCGACCCATTCGTGTTACAACTACACTACTAATATAGCCGCAGCATGGCTCTACCACGTATAATTACAGGCTGTGAGGCTTTCCATATAAGTCCTCAGAGGTGTGAACGCATCTCTAGCTATCTTTGTTAAAAGTTGGATGCTGGTGGACTGTAACTTTGTTTGTCACTTCAGTTTTATAAAAGAACTTACTTTTCTTTTCGTTTTTATCATACACCGGCCAGTGTTTTTCATGTAATAACGTGACGATTTTACGAGAAGGAGCCTTCGTTCCGTGTGCTTATAGCTTAAGGCTGTTTGTTTTTAGACAAGATTCATCGCCGGCTCCATGACGGTGAGCATACTAATTGTTCACAGGACTAGGACGTTTACAACGTTAGATTTGTTTACTTTACTGTGAAACGCCTTTCTGTTTGTTTACATAGGATTATTATAGTCAGTGTTCTGGAGTTTGCTATACATCTTCTCGTCACGTATACTTCAATACTTGAAAACAAGAGTGTGCAACTAGTGTGTTTCGCCAGTGATGATATATGAATCTGAGACGTGGTCCCGCACTCTGGCTGTATGAGGAAGTTTAAGGTCACTAAGCGAGCTATGAAAGGGCTATGCCCGGAGTTTACCTGCCCAACAGATCGAATGGTAGATATATTTTTTTGTTGTTTAATTTATTCCATTACAATACAAAATATGATAAAAATCAAGTGCTTACAATACAAAAATATAATAAAAAAACAACCTTTAACCGCGGTTGAAGCATAAAAATTATTAATGTAAGGAGCCATTTCATCTTTTTGGATTTGGATTCTTAATCAAGGATAAATATAGATGTCTATGGGCCACAGCATCTCGTTTGTCATCCTTATTCTTTAAGAAGAGCTCAATGTAACAATGACACGTCTTACATCGGATACGGTTATGTTAGAGAAATGAGTAGACAGTGGATAGTTTTTACTTTGATCTACGATAATTTGAAAGATGTCGCTAAGGCCAAATTTTGCTTGGATAGAATCTCACGTAATTAATGTTATAATAGGATTTTGATAATAATTGATGGTTAAGTTTCTTATTTTTTTTGGTAAAATGTTTTATGAAGAAAAACTTCTTAGTTATTGAATTAAAGTATTACTTACTTCAAATATTGCCGTCTTATCTTTAGATTTTCTACTTTTCTCACAGGATTTTAAGCGAAGTGAAAAGACCCGGTGATCTTGTCGGAAGGCGTCTCACACATTTTCTATATAACTTTGAGCTCTTTTAAACCGTTTAACAAGTCGAGAGCCGTTCAAATATTAGAAATATTTTTAAGCGTAGAGAGTTGTCACTAATATCTATAGTAGATTTTTTTTTTCATGAGAATACTCTATTAACATTACTTATAGCCCGAGTAAGCTTCAATGCTTGTGTTAGAACTGGTTCACAACAGTACCTAGTCAAATGGTAGATTCGAGCTGAAAACTTTCCGAATTAGCAGTCAAAACCCTTGCATTCTATAAAGACAGAGATGCTCATCAATCATTATTGATTTAACATGGGAGTACAGAGTAACTGATTAATTACTCTATATTCCCATTTTAAATCGAGTTTATTTTTTGCGAGATATACGAAACTAAACCGATAAACAGCGAGCGATAACTGTTGCTGTGGCCTTACTTATAAAAATTGACGTCAACTTAAGCAACGCTTAAAGTTTAATTATTTCGTATCTCTCTCTCTTCGCTAAATGACAGTAGAAAGAGATAGATATAGTGGTAATTAGTACTTACGTAAGCGATTTTAAAGGATCATGAGTAAGGCCGGGAGTGCACTGTTTCGGCGCTGGTGACTATTCTTATTTGGAGTTCATTCAGTCTGAGATAAATCTGATCTTCTTAAAATATTTAATGGAACATTGATTGATATGCGATAAAACAGATATTTGCTTGCAGCTCGTTCTCTAGCTGCTACTTAGAATTTATTTACAGAAAAACCTATTAACTGAGTTTGGCTCGAAACAGGATTCGAACTAACGATGTGACAACTCGGTTTACCAACTCAAAGATTGAGTTGAGTGAGATAACAGTTTGCGCGCGCTCTGAACGAATTGCAATTTGCAAATACGAATTAATGAACCGAGTTACCGAGCTAATATTTATCCAATAAACGTTCTAATTCAATTTAAATAAATTTGCTGTAGGATCAAAAATTGAAAATAAATTACTTATCATTTCCTGTTTATATTTTTAAAGTTTTATTATTAAAATAAAATATTTTTTATTAATATTAAAATTATTTTGTATTCTACTATTTGTATTCGATTGATGGAAACCGATTCAAACCGATTTGCTATTTTTCAAACAGAGCTAACCGAGTTGCAATTTTAACCGAGTTGCCCATCGCTAATTCGAACCCGGGACCAGTGTACATTACGAAACATGAATTATAAGATATCTTCGTAGTTGAAAGGGATCAGCTGCCCACAATTTCTTACTAGTCATCATCCCATGGTTATAACTGCTAGACACAGGCCGCTAAGCCCGGACATCTAGATGTTACCACTCACCTTTACCAGATCGGCACCATATCTAGCGAGTGAGCGTCTTACATTGCTTTACCATCATTTTAAATTATGGTTTGGACTTTGTGAACCCTTTTTATTGATAACGAGGCATTTAATTAGGACAACGTAACTGCATTTTGATTCTTATTTAAGGATAGATGTAGGTGTCACTAGGCCACAGCATCCACTTAAAGGTGGACTGTATGCTCATTTGTCACCCTTACTTATATAATTTAAAAAACTATAGATCCTCCCTTATGGTATCAGTTTTCCTACCATCAGTGCATGTCCAAACTTAATAATTTGAACACTTTTACACTATAAAATCCCCGAATCGTGACCTAGCAACTAAAAAGCCTATTTGATACTTTTAGAATTGTATAAAACTAATTTGATTGATCGTCACTCTGAAATAACAACTATTTCAGAGTGACGATCAATCATTTTGAAATAGAACTTAAATTTACATCACGAAAGGCTTTTTTCTGTTCTCGCGCGTTCATTTTACACCACACACATTGATTAAACGGTCTGCATATTTTCACACGTAATGGCGCTCTCGTGACTGATTGCTAAAACAGTCCTTCTATATTCCAAGCTACGTAAATTCTAATATTTGTGAAATACACATACGTTTATACCTATACGTACCTTATATATTGTTATGGCAAAATTGATACATTTACATTCATTCATTCATTACAGCCTGTTAAAATCCACTGCTGAACATAGGCTTCCCATCATCGATATATATGTACTACGTACTAGATTTGGCATTCCGAACGTTCACTATGTTCAAATGAACTGTACTGCAATCCGTACAAATTTAGTGTCACTTAGTGTGGCTTCAATATTCATAGAGTGTGGAGCTGCGCTAATAATACGAGATTTCAAATTAAAGTTTAAACCTGTACGTAATTAATAATTCAGTAGTCAAATAAGTAAAATTATTTGTTGTTCAAGTGAATAAATAGGTTATATTACAATAGAAAAAATAAATTTCTTCATTTATATGCCACGCTATCTACAATCATAGACTAAAATCTACTATCTCCCGCGCATGCGCGAAAACAGAGTAGTGCACATTTTTTGTTTGGAATGGCTTCTCTAGTACGTAGTACATACAACTCAATGCTTCCCATAGATTATGCTTCATAGGGAGGGATATTTGCCATAGTTGCTCGCTTGGCAGGCAGCTCGACAACCGCAGTTTTTTTATCTTTTAGTCGTTATTGTATTACTAGCTGTGCGCCGCGTAAATCACGCGTCTGAGTCGCGCGACATGACAACTCGCTTAAAGTTAAAGTTACAGCATATAGTAAACCTCATTCCTTTATGGCAGCCTTGGAAACAACCGATGTGTGGACCGGAACATTATCATGAAGCAACAACCCTCCTCGCGACAATTTCTCGTGATGTTTTTCTTTAACAGCATCTCACAATTGATGTAGCAAAGAAGGATGGTAATCGCCTGTTACTGTTGTGTTGCGTTCTTTAAAACCCCCCAGTAAAATTCCTTCGGAATTCAAAAAGATTGTAGCTATAATCTTTTTCTGAGATTGAGTCAACTTTGCTTTTTCGGCGGCGTTGAGCCCGGAGGACGCCATTCCATCGATTCCTTTTTTGACGGAGGATCATGATAAATAACCATGGTTTTATCACAATCACACATTATTAGGCTATATCATTGTAAAAAATTAAATAATTTTATTATTTTTTTGTGGGTAGGTAACGAAAAGTCCAGTAATTGAATGAAAGTTTTGTATCTTTGATTAATCTAATGTCTGTAGGCCAGAAACTTTTGGACCTTAACTGATACGTCCCACTGTTAAGCACAGGCGTCCTCTCACTTCTGAGAGGGTTTTAGGGCAAGGAAGTGTCTACCGCGCTGCCCCAATACGTGTTGACGGTTTTCACATGTCTTCAAATGTTTTTTTATTTTTATTTCTCAGACGTGCAGATTTCTTCACGATGTATTCCTTCACTGCCGGGCACGTGGTAAATGTAATGGCATGTGGACACCTCACTTACGCTTATATATTATGACACCTCGCGCACCGGCGTTCACTGATGGTTTCTCTCGGTTTTCATCGGTCGGCTAGGCTTATGAGTCGTTCGCTTCGCGCGCCGAGCCGTTTGTTGAATTACTTTAATTTTTCATTATCTCTACCTTTAACCGTATATCGTACCGACAAATTTATTTGAAAGTTATGTATCATTCAACTTCAATGAATGTATTATAAAGTTTAAGCAATATAACTCTTCCAAAGTTAAAACGATATTTCCACAATTATTTCTTTTGCGGTTGCAATGCGCCGAGTACCAGATAATTATAAAAAAACGATAGTAATAAACTGTTGATTACTTACATATACTGTAACTAAGTTATAACTAAACAAGGTAACATTATCAAACATAGGTACACATAATGTACCATCTCCTCGTTTCCTCGTTTTGTTTTCATTTATTAGATATACCATCTCAGAATAAACTATCCAAAACGTTTTTGTACAAATAACATGTTTAATATTATATGGACAAATTAATTAACAAGTGACAAGTGTTTACATGCGGCTACTGTAACTAATTTAAAAAAATCCTTTGCCACCCTTGAAGATTAAGATGAAATTCTTCACAGACTATTATTAGGCAATAAAGTTTAAACATGAATTATAGTAATAAATGACATGTTCTCCTTAAGTAATAAACTTATACATAATCGGTTTTCATTAAAGAATAAAAAAATAAAATATTAATATTATATTATCATTTTATTTATTATATTACATACCTAACGTATTAGAACTTCTGGGTTAATTTTGTTATTCTGTTCTTAATTAAGCAAGAAATGTAAACACGAAGTAGCAATAATAAAAATTATAAAAAATAGCAACAAGTTTAAACGGAACAAAAAAGCTATACCAAACACTTATCATAAATTTAAAAAAAAAACATACATTAAAGTTTAATTGAAATCTTCCAAGGTTTTATTGCACGATAACCCATAATAGATACGTTTACGTTTGTTGTTTTGATATAGTATCAAATCGGCACTACGTAATTAGCTAATCATCGGAACTAATGTTATTGGTTATAATCGTAAGCTTTTTTCATTTTACTTTGAATATAATACGTAGGCATTTCAAAGACAGTGCTAAGTATATTGAATAAAACTATTTTTACGGATTTTATCGCGTTTAATTAAACGCGATAAAATCAATCGCCCCGTAAAATAAAAAGTTTCACACAAACTGTAACACACTATCTCACCCTCTTATGGGTTGAATTTCCCAAAACCAATTCTTAGTGGATGCCTAAGTCATAAAAGGCAGCTACTATCCAAATTTCAGATCTCTACGTTTAGCGGTTTGGGGTGTGCATTGATAGATGAGTCAGTCACTCAGGACATCTTCTTTTGTTTAATTAAACGCGATAAAATCCGTAAAAATAGTTTTATTGAATGTGTAGTGTTCGCGTAAATATAAGAAATCATTACAGTGCTAAGCATGTTACTTAAAAAATTTGCCCAAAGGTATATATACACTATGTTGTGCAAACCAGTGTCCAAATCTTATATTTAGATTCCTTACTTGAGAGATTCTCCGTAGTGCTTCAAAATGGGCGTTTAAAAAATTATTCATTACATATTATAACTTAACTAGCTGTTCCATTCATGCGACTTCGTCCGCGTGGAATTTATTACGGTTGGATTTCATGGGTTTTAATTTTTTCGCGAGGAAACCTAATTGTTTTTCTAAAATAAAAGTAGCCTAAGTTGTTCCTTATGACCATTTCGGAGATTAGCCGGAACAAACAAACACAGACAGACCGACAGACAGACAAAAAATTTTAAATTTTTTTTTTGTTATAATTACCGTATATACTTTCATATGCATTTAGTAAAAAGATGTTATTTTGACATTGCAAACAGTCACTTTAATTTTATTTATTTGTAGTGTATTATTTGTATAGATGTATAGATAAGATCACGCTATCAATTATTAATATGGCCTTAAGTATGTTATTTTTTAATTTCAAAAATATGCAAAAGAACTCGTTTTTGAGCTTATCTTACGAGCTTCACTTGTATGTTGTTAGCTTAAAAATTGGCACAGTTATTGAAGTTGCTTGCCAGAATCTCAAAAATGTTTTCCATTGAAAAGTGGCACTTTAAATTTAAAAGCTAAAACTACTTAAAATTTCTTTGATTTACAAGTAAACAATGACTATTCAATACATATTAAACGTAAAATAAATAGTGACATTTTTTATGCATTTTTACATTTATATTTTCACTTACTTTTTATTGAATTTTAATTTACTTTGTTATAAAAACAAACAATAGAGTATTTTTTTTTGTAGAATAAGCGTAATAAAGTTTATTTTAATATTAATACATTATGTATACATTTAATAAGTATTATTAAGATCAAAATGTAAAAACGCTATGGTAAATAATGCAGTATTGAGTATTGAGAATAACCATAAAAATGTGATAAATCAGTACTTAAAATTTAAATAAAGGTGAAAATGCTGTAAGTTCGTTTGTCACTTCAGTTATATATATAAAAAAAAACTCATTAGTGTTTACAACGGATAGGTTTTAAGACGAACGTGAGCAAGACAAAGGTCGTGTGTAACGTGCATGTCCCACCGATGTCGGTAGTTGTTGCGAACACTACGCTCGAAGTTATTTATGGGTGTTTGCCTAGATCAAATTGTTCGACTAGGTGAGACCAACTTGACCGAGAGGTCAATCGAAGAATGTAACTTGGCTGGCGTTCGGGAGGTTACGACTCATTTTTCCGTCACGTATTCATAAAAACCTGAAAATAAGAATGAACAAACGGTGCGTGTTATCAGTGATGACTGATGACATATGAATCTGGCGTGGTCCTTCTCTGCTGTATGGGAAAGCTTAGGGTCGCTCAGCGGGCTATGGACAGCTATTCTCGGAGTTTCTCTGCGTGATAGACAATCGTTATGAGTATATCTGCAGTAGAACCTGAGTAACCGATATTACCCAATAGATCAGTAAGCTGAAGTGGCAATGTGCCGGCCACATTGTTCGAAGAATTGACAACCGATGCGAAGAAAGGTTCCTGAGCGACTGCTTCATACCTGCAAGCGAAGTATAGGGCGGACTCCACTAGATGGAGTGATGACCTGGCGAGACTGGTAGGAAGTCGATGGATGGAGTTGGCTGAGAACCGTGTTCGTCAAAATACCTTGGGGAGGCTTATATTTAGGAGTGGACTTGTGAAGGGCTGCTATGATGATGATGATAACGTAAAAAGGTTTTGTTCAAGTAAATAAGGTCATCATTGATGGTGCTGAAAATAACGCCGCACATAAAATATATATATTTATGAATTTTATGCTTCGCTATTGAGTTAAAGTTGTTAATGTTGTTCAATTTTGGGGCTAACTGCTAAATACGTGTAAAAGCTGGCGGGTCTAAATTAATTTCAATTTAGTTAATCGCTTTGCCAGCATAATACTTACGAACTTATATTACATACATTGTATATTGTATATTACTCTGCTAAAACCGGAATAAAGGTTGTTTTTTTTAAATTCTTATGTTCTTTATTAAAATGTTACTCCCAGGACTAGGACTTTCGCCTGTTTCGTCGAGGTATTTGTATGTATACATATATTGTATATAGATAAACATTCAGAACAACTATTTGTAGGCCAAGTATAAAAAAGCCAAATACTTGTTCAGCACGGGATTTGAATCTACGTACCGTAGCGCCGCGACTAAGCGCTTAACCACTGCGCTACCGAGTCGTTCTTAGTTATTCTGTTTTATATTTAGAAATGAAAACTTCCTGAATTTGTATGTCCGTTTAGAGATACTCGAGCCGGGGTAGTGTACTAGGATTGCAGAAATACTGCATATTATTATTACGAGGAATGCTATAAATCGAAGCGCACTACATCATGTTATATTTAGCGAAAGATTTTAACGTAGAGTGGGCCTGCTATTGAGGTTATTTTAGTAATAATACCGGATCGAAACACAGCTCTCTATTATCGGAAACCCGACTCGTTAAATAATTTGTATCGAAGGATAATAACAGATTTACTTATGGGTTGATTTTTCTATGGTCAGGTAAAAGTTATTCATTACAATCAGTTAGTTAAACTATTGCACGCCTTAAAACGCGAAGCGTTATTAGGTTGTGCTTTATTCTCGACATCTCAAGTCAAGATCAAGCAATAATAATTTTGTGTTCTTAAAATGTCTCTATCATAAGCATATTGCACTTAAACGATAATATGAGTAGCCGTATATCAAGAAAACACTATAAATAATCCATCTTATATTGTCTAAAAAATCATTTTATATTACTACTTTGAATAAAAAACGGTTTGAAAAAAATTTTACGTGGACGTCCGGATGTTGATTTTGTATGTGGTCACGATAACTCTCGAAAAAATTGACGTATCCACACCGGATTTTTTTTATTAGCTTCAGAATTACATCAACTGGTTCCCTATTTCATATCAATAGCCTAGTACGCGTCGTTTGTTAATAAAATGATTTTCAACTTTTATAAGTTTGATTTTATACTTTGTGTAAGCGATTTATTTTGGTAAACATTATTATTTTTCGTTTCCCTGTAGGTGACACTACCTGTTAAAATAATAGAGCGCTAAATTTAAAACACGTAAATAATATATTTTAAAAGTCAGGAATACAATTTTTTTTTTCATCGAAATATTTTGATTTTCCAAACTATTTTATTCATACAATTGTCATTTTTAATTTTTAATTTTATTACTAACCGTAGTCTCTAAGATTTTATTTTAATTTTATTACTAACGTTGTCTCTAAGATTTTATGTTTAATAACATATGCAATGAATTCTGAAATAAAAATGTATTTTTTTTAATGAAAAGCTTTTATCTTGATGATTGAAACATTAACCTTCAGTCTTGCCTGTATTTCAGCCCGTAATAGATAACTTTGGCGATATGGGTATTTTACATCTAGCATATTCGAGGTCTATGAGGTCTTCCATCGACTCTAATGACTTTACGACCCCAGAATAACCATAAAACAAGATATTTGATTTTCTTAAGTTGCTACCAATCTGCATTTTTAATCGGTAACAATGAGCCGTGGTTTCTGCAATCAGCTCCATAATCGCCATTATAAAATTGATACTAATGATATCGAAGATGTATCGAGACCTCGATCTGTCACAAGAGCAAGAGAATGATGCCTCGACATTGACACATACATACTTACCTCATACGCGGTTTCGATCAGTAGGAGTAGTTTTAGCGTTAATAAGTAAAATAATATTGAATACAAAGGAAATTGTATTATTGTTTTAAATTAAAATATATATATACTTATATTTTTGACTGGTGCTGCTTATATTTTACGTAAATGTTTTTAAGTTAATCTATTTTTCGAAAGGTTCATATACAGGTCAAGCTTACAGATAATCTAGATATCGATGAAGAAGGACTGGACAAGTGTACTCTATAAAGCAACGACCAAGCTGACGAAGGGCGGCTGCCTCTCGACTAACGTTGCGTTCAATGCTCTAGGCTTCTATACTTTATGAAGTCGTACTAGATCCCCAACTTAGTTTTGAAAGTTGCATATTAACAACAGATAATCTCTGAAACTAGTTCACGTTAACAGAAAAAAACATATTCAAACTTTTTATTGTTGCCAAGCGTACAATGCGCGTCAGAAATAACTGGTTAACGCTGACGCGCTGTTGGAGCCAACATTGGTGCCAAACGAATCACATGATTCACATTTTAGGCAGGTCACGAGTGACTCCCACTTGTACGTACATACAAAATATTAACGGGTCGATTTCCGGCGGCCTCGCGGGAAATGTTAGAATTTAGTGGAAACGTAAAGTATGGATAGCGCACTAAAGTATTAATTGATGATTTAATTACGGAAAGTTCCCTCCGTACACGTTGTTAATAAAACGAAAACAAATCGTTCGGTTTTTAAAAGTCGCGTAAATAATTCTAATGGGGGCATAAAAATAGTTTTTTTTGTTCCCGAGGCCGCTCAGACGGCGCGCACGCGGTCGCCACGCTGCGACTTCTTTTCAACGAACCGGCACGGCATGTATACCACTCGATGTATCAAAGTGCTATATTATTTTGAAATCGTGGCCGCTCTCATAGTGAGTGTCATTACGGACCGTGCATTGCCGCGGCATCGGACGCGGTCGCGCGGCTCGATGACGCGTGCTCAATAAAATTAATCTCCCAGCAGTCACATACGAAACTGTGTCAGTTATTCACATTCTCTATTTTTGTGTGCTATTTATGTTTGATATTTGTTTGTGTGAGCGACACTATTTATTTTCCGTGGAATTGTTTGGTGCCCCGTTCGGTTCCTATATTCACGCAATGTCATGCCGGAGCACGCGCAGGCGATGAAAATTCATGCGGAGGGGGGATTTATCTTTCGACATTTATCTTATTTGAGATAAGTGCGAATGTTCCTTGCTTACTCGAACAAGCGCACAGTTAAATACATTCATTAACATGTGAACGTTGAAATAGTTTTATTTTTACAAAACTCGATTTCATGCTTATTCCACCAGGTGGTAGAACTTCTTTCTGATTAGGAGCCCGTGGGGATGGGTACCACCCTCCTACGTATTTCTTTGATTCGGTATGAAGGGTATAGAGAGCCAATATAACTACAGGACGTGAGGCCAGTGAGGCAGTCCGTCTTAGACCTCTATGGTGACAACGCATCTGCAGTATACTTCGTTTGAAGTTACGTGGCAATTGTGCATGGACTGCAGTAACTACTCACCATTAATTGTTGTTTTTTTTTAATTTTTATAGCATTTTATATAGGACCACACTCCAAGTATAATCTATTTATAAAATCATTAAAATCGTTTCACAATCGACGAAGATATCGCGTAACATAGTACTAAAAGATGACCATATAGCCGAATTGCGATCCTCCTCATTTTTTTGAATTCGGCTAAAATTACACTCTCCAAACTAATTTAAATTGACGCTTAGTGGCATAATGAATTCATACGTTGTAGAGCCATTCTACAGCTATATTAATAATATAGTTGTAGCACGAATGGGTCGGCTCGACCGGGGAAGGACCACGCTCTCACAGAATACCAGCGTAAAATATCAGCTTAATGCTGCTGTGTTTCGTATGGTGAGTGTAGAGAACCGCAGACCCTTTTTACTGCAAACGAGGCATTCTATCCTAGTCCTCACGGCTGACAACGCATCTGCATTTTATTCGCAAACGAGGATAGATGTAAATGTTTATGGGCCACAGCAACCACTTGCCATCAGGTGGACTGTGTGATCGCTTGTCACCCTTATCCTATAAAAAAATTAATACCTGGCTTAATTAAAAAAAATTAATAACTATTAGACACTAAATTGGAAGTTGATAGTGAGGGCAGACTGATTGGCGCCGAAGCCTATTTTATACTCCATTAGTCAACGGTCTAACCGTAATTAAACAAGTGAAGCGTTAATTAAATACTTAATACTAAGATGTTGGGAAAATTATTAATTTTTGTTTTAAAAAAGAGGGGTGTTAGTATGTTTAAGGTGTGTATTTGTGTGTCTGTCTGTGGCATCGTAGCTCCCAAACGGATGAACCGATTTAGATTATTTTTTTGTTTGAAAGGTGATTTGATCAAGTGTGTTCTTAGCTATAATTCAATAAAATCTTTAGAGCCATTTGAAAACCATCAGCTCTATTTATTTCGGGGGTTTTTAAAATTTTTAATTTAAATTATAACTTTTGAAGTGGAAAAACTCTCTATTAGTGAGAAGTTTACAGACCTTAAAATATTTGGAACACGATTTATATATTATTATTAAATTATTATAATTACAAAGGGTTTAGGAATAATGATTTGTTACAGACATTTCACTGTATCCAGCTGCTTTGTTATTTGCTTAAACAGTACAAAACAATATTATTGTGATGCCATTTACTGTCGACGTGCCTACGAGTGATATACCGATTTATCTTTAGCCACCGATTTGCAATGGAATTACGTATACTAGAGAATCAAATCTTATAATCAATTACATTCGTGTTAGACAGTAACAGGATAGCGTTTTTCTTGTATTACTGATTACTCTAGTTAAATACTTTTTCACATAATATTTCAGACTTCACATGCTATAGCGATGTGTGGATTAAAGGTACAAACGGCGGACTTAATGCCATATGGCATTTTCTACCAGACAACCGGAAAATTAGTATATATATATATATATATATATATATATACTTATCAAGTGAACTGTGTGCTTGCTTTTCAACTTTATTCTATAAAAAAAAGTACAGTCATGTTTAGGGGTGCAAAAAACACTAGCTATTAATTGCGTAGCAAAATAACCACTGTAATGGCGCGGTAGCACAAAGACAATCGGACGAACACGTCTATGTGGGGAGCAGAAAATTCGCGATCAATCACCACGCCCGTCTCTAAATACGGCCCACGCATTAACGATGCAAGATAATTGAGATTGCCCTAATTCTACACATAAAACGTGCAATTTATAAATTGTTGACATTTTGTTTTGAGATTGGCGATGTCTCAGTGAATCACTGAGAAGAAATGCCAAGTGTCTTGATTTAAATGAATTTTCTTTATTGATCGTTTTTTAACCGATTTCAAAAACCGTGAAGTATGTTGTAATTTTCGACGCGTAGTACGTATTTTATGTTCACCGGTATCTCGGAAACGGCTAAAAGGCATTTTTTTTATCCCTAAGGATCGAAAAATGGAATGAAGATTTTAATGCATTACGACATTTTAATGTTACCTTGCGCCTGTAATAATAATCAAAGTTTTAATAAAAAATATAACCCGATTTCAAAAATAAAATTTTAATTATTACAACTTTATTTTAAAAAGCGTGACAATAAGTTTCCTGAACACTTGGTACACAATATACATTAATTTCGTGGTAGTTTAATTAAAACATATTACATTATAAACGTAATTGATTGCTTATTAATATCGCAGGCGTTGACAGTGATTGGCAAAATTTTCATTGAAACGGAAAATAATAATAGTAGTAATAACTTTTACTAAAATATTGCAAATTAAAATTATATTTAATAAATTTATCTTTTATTTAATAACTTACTTCAAGTGCGGTGTAAAAAGTATTTTTATAGCTTCAGAGACTGCTTCTATAATAAAATTAGACAACAAAAAAGTACAAAGTTGAAGCTAATAAATGTAATATACTGCTCCTCCAAGCAGTACTTGTTCATAAGAATGATTATGCGGTATATAATATAAAAATATATTTATCAGACTGCGCTCCTACAATGGGAGAGGTTCTAGCAGTGGACTCTACATTATACTGTACTCTACATTGCTTTATAAGATAAAAATTATATGTAAGATAGGATATGATGTTAGATTTTTATTACTATTTATTTAATAGTTTATGTTCATACTTTGATAGGAAAATGGAAAAAGAACACATGAACAAAGGCCATGCTTATTCCATGTTATATATAAATTATTATGTTTATTACTACGTCAGCATATACCAGCCTATAACTGGACATATCATTCTGCGTTTTCTTTTCGATGTTAGGCGTATTTTCTTTCTTGTAGAGATATAACGACCTAGGAATTGTCGTTTACATTGGAGGAGCGTATCTTTAATGAGGTAGTTTACGGTGTTCGGCAAATTGTACTTTTATCGAGTAATAATAACAATCGACTATAAAATTCATTAGTATTTTAAACAATGTTCTTGAGTAAACTTGAGCGCCGTTATAGCGCCATAATTTGCCCGTCAGTGGAAAAGGGGAGATTTCCCGGCGGGCACGATGCTCAGACCGGGAAGCGGCTAACGCTCCGTGGGCAATGTGTTTTATGGGGTTAGTTCTATACATGCAGAGTCATTCGGAAACATCGGTAGCTTGATTCGGTTCGTCGGTTCGGTTCGGCTTCGATAGATGTTCGGTCGCCTGCCTCGTCGCGCTACATCCCATTGTAAAAGTAATGTCTTTAAACATCCCAGTGCGGGTACAGACCTCCTGTCATTATTTCCGCGTAATGAAATAAAATGATGTGTCTTGCCTATTTGAAGCGTCCCTCAATTGCGTGCACTATCCCTGTAAACACTAATCCCGTCACCACTAATCCCAGCACCACTACACTAGGAAAGTACACCACCCTCGATAATACGACACGTGCTTCGCCTCTACACGAGAATTCCTCAGCCTATTTTACGTGGTAGAGCCACGCTGCAGCTATGATAGTAGCACGAATGGGTCGGCTCGACCAAGACAAGATCACGCTCTTACAGAATACCAGTGTAAAATAGCAGCTTGATGCTGTTGTGATTCTCATTTGAGGATAAATGTAGATGTCTATAGACCACAGCATCCTCTTACCATCAGGTATACGGCTCGTTTGTCAGCAAATAAAAAAAGGTGAAATAGACTCTGCGGTGGCTGACCGTTTTAGTTCTAACAACTTTATATTATAGTTCTAACAACTATATATTAAATTGCAATCAACATTTTCATAGATCCCGGCGTGGATCAAACTCGGGTTACTCGCGATCGGCTCTAATTTTATAGAACTGATAAATTATATAATAAAAAGTCTAAGTTAAATTCAAAATATTTTTATTCAAAATTGGCCTTTACGAAGAGAATTTTTGTGAAGAAAGCTACACCATCGCTTCGATAAGTAAGAGACCTTGTGATATGAAAAAGTATTTTTTATTTACTTTTACCTAAGGAAGTAATGAGTGGCTGCCTCGTACCGGGCGAAGTGTAGGGCGTGCCCCCGCTAGATGGAGTGACGACCGTGCTTTGTTGCATTCCTTCGGTGAGGCCTATGTTCAGCAGTCGACTTGTGAAGGGCTGTGATGATGATGATGATGAAAGAAGTAATAACATCTGTTCAGTGTTTTTGTCAATGTTAATTATTATTCAATCACTGGCACGTCTATATTTTACTTCCACTTAAGGCACTTTGTGGCTGTTGTAAGAACCATCATCTAACTCACATTCATTCATAAAATGGCGTTATTATCTGTTTCATTTAAAAACATGTCTGTCACATTTGCACTTGTTGAATCCAATATTTAATAGATGGAATGTATTGTGGTGTAGTTGTGGAACTGTTTTGATTTTAGGTCTTATTTCAAAAAATCAAAATAATTTAATATTTTAAGGACGAAAAATGATACGTACTAGGATAAATGGGCCATCTTTTGAAGTAACTTGCCTAGAGTAGTAGAGTATGTTTTTTTTAATGAAGAGTCAAAGTTAGGTTATCTTATTTTTTCAACTACGACTAAAAGAAACTATACGTTTATTTAAGACTACGTTATTGAAAAAACCACTGTAAAATTACGAAATTTGTGGTCACAATACCTAATGATATTATGATGTAAGGTGTCGCTTTTTCTCATTTTCATAAATTTGTCAGTTATAACTGAACTAACTGATATGGATATTTTTTATTTTTCCCGGGGATGGTATGACCCCCCTCTACCCGCTTGACATTGAGTTTCGGGACACGTATCACCATTTTTATTATATTATTATATTATATATATATATATATATACATATAATAGCAAAATATAATCTTGGGTAAATTATATTCTTACAAGAATTTTACCTTATTTGTAGTCCAACTACTATCATTAATATGTTACTAAATTAATATGATTTGGCAAGCGCATTGACGAATACAATATCAGACGTAGACGCAACGAATATTCGAGATATTTCTATATATAAGAGACTACTTCGTTGGTTTAGTGATCGTAAACGCGGTTGCTGATCATGAGATCCTGGGTTTGAATCCCGGGTCGGGCCAATATCAGTTATTGCTATTGAGAATTTCTGTCAAGAAATTCTCAATATATATATATATATATATATTTTTAATCATATTTTTCTTACAAATTAACTTCCCCGTCATAAAATCTGTGAAATATTTCACAATATTCCTAATTGGCGCAGCCCTAGTGGCAGAAAAAGTCGTGGAAGCCCTCAAGTATTTATTTCCATAACTTTTTGTATTTTTTTTTCCGTGCTGAGAAAGCAAAGGGATAGCTCGTACAGCTAGAAACGTTATTAAGATGCTTTCATTCAATTGGTTAAAGCCTTTTCTAAAAAAAGCGTAATATATGTATATCATTTTATATTACCCGACTGAACGGTAATATGTTTTTCTATTTTGGGCACATCTATAGCGCAGTACCTTTCAAATGATATATGTTATAGCAATAAATCACTGAGTAATATAAAATACAAATTAGACAACTTTAAGCGATCATGTTTCAAATGTCAGTTATACAGAGAAAATATTAGGTTTTTACCTATGAAATTGCCTGATGAATTGAAATAAGTAAACGTAATTTTTTTTTATATTTTTTATTTCTAATAATCAAAGTAATTACCCATACAATCGATGTATCTTTGCCAAGGCAGTGGCCAAATCAGTTGGACTGGAGGCAACGAATTCTTCAAAGGCATTTTGTACTGCTTTTCGGGTATTGAATTTTTTTCCCGCAAAAAAAATTATCCAAATTCTGGAAAAAGTAGAAGTCCGTGGGCGTAAGTTCTGTTGAATATGATGGATGACGTAGAGCGTCCAACCCCAGCTCTTGTAACTTGGAGACAGTCTGTTGTGCGCTGGACGAGTGATTGACCAAAGCTGGTTGGAGACGTGCGAGCTTTTCCATCATTGTGTTCAATTCTTCACAGTACAGTAATGCTCATCCCGTTTGGAAAGAAGCTGTGATGAATCACACAGGCGCTAGACCACCAAACAGTGTCCATCACTTTTCGGGGGTTAAGTTTTGGCATTGTTTAGGTGCTGAACCAGGTTTCAGTTTGATGCTTGCGATTGTCAAACAGAATCCATTTTTCGTTGCAGGTAACAATGTGGTTTGAAATTCCTTCGTTTGTGTGCCTGTTGAGCAGTGCAAGGTATGTCTCGACGCGTACTTCGCGGTGGCGATCATTGCGTTCGTGGGGCACCCATTTGTCAAGCTTTTTTACCTTGCGAATTTGACGCAAAAGGACCAATAGTGTTTTGATGCTAACGTCGAAAGCTGCTGCTAGTTCAGCCGTAGATTGAGTATCATCAGCTTCCACAATCGCCTTTAATGCGTCATTGTCGACTAAAGTTTTCGGACGACCACGGGTTTCATTTTCAGGTCGAAATTTCCAGAACGTAAGCGGGCAAACCAATAACAGGCGGTGCGTTCGTTCGTAGTATTCGCTCCGTAAACGTCGTTGATGTTGCGTGCCGCTTGTGCCGCGTTGCTGCCACGACGGTACACATATTCCATAATTACTCGAATTTTTGACGTATCCATCATGACGGAAAAGATTAAAATGCGATGAAAACATAACGCTAATCAATAAACAAATGACTAATATTGAAAAAAAAATTACATGTTTTAAAATAAAATTAACTTGAAATTAGAATTCGTAGCCAAACAAAATAATTTTGATTTGAAATGGTCAGTACTGCAGAACGGCAATTTCATAGGTAAAGACCTAAAATAAATCAAATTCTATAAGGGATACCTCATTTTGAAATAATAGTAGAGTTTTATTTTAATATCTAAAATTAGGGGCCTTTACCCCCACTAACACAACAATTCCCACTTTACTATTGTAGCTACTACGCTCTACGCAGATATTTAGGCTGTTGAAAAAATAATCATCTCTATGACGAAATTACCAATCATATAGCGTGGGCAAAGTTAACACGCAGAAAACGAATTTTTCCAGAATTGAGGCTAACGAGATTGATTTTTCGCCCCCGTAAATCTTTGTATTGTAAATTTAATTGAAATCGTTAGAGCCATTTTGGGGAACGCGACTACAAAAAAATATATTTTATAGAAATATAAATAACAAAATATTATAAAATCGAATCAAATGGTTTTGAATACAATGTTTTTTTTTTCTCGAGATGTGCGAGTCACAAGAGGTAAAAGTCAACATTTTGTACAACCGAACAAAATGAGAACATAATCAATGTAGTGGAAGTCAAGTCATCATTATCATTACAGCCCATCACAAGTCCACTGCTGAACATACGCCTCCCCCAAGGAATGCCACAAAGCACGGTCCTGAGCCACCTGCATCCATCGACTTCCTGCATGTCTTACCAGATCGTCACTCCACCTAGTGGGGACACCCTACACTTCGTCCGCCGGTACGAGGCCGCCACTCGAGAACCTTTTTTCCCCATCGGTTGTCAGTTCTTCGAGCTATATGGCCGGCCCATTGCCACTTCAGCTTACTAATCCGTTGGGCTATGTCGGTCACTCTGGTTCTACTGCGGATATCCTCATTTCTAAGTTTATCACGCAGAGAAATCCAGAACATAGTCCTCTCCATAGCTCGCTGAGCGACCTTGAGCTACCTCATAAAAACGAAGTCAAGTAAATACGCATTATTAAGGGTAACTCAAAAACTACTGGCCAGATGTTGATCAAATTTATATGAGACCACATGAGAAGCAGCCTTCAAAATCGTAAAAATCTCAAGAATCATAAAAATCGGTTCATCTAGAAAAAAAATCTGAGGTAACACACATAAAAAATATACAGTCGAATTGAGAACCTCCTCCTTTTTTGAAGTTGGCTGAAAATAATTTGCTTATGCTTACACAAATACATACAAACGTAACCAGACATCCTTTCAAAAAAGTAAAATCGAACAGTGTGGAATTCAAAACATGGTATTAAATGTTTTATGTGCATTCTATTATATAAACAGTAGCCATTACTCGACACCACAGAGTCAGTAATTCATTCATTCATGAGTCCTAAACAATTTTCAATGTTTGTCTATCACCAAGCACGTTCTTTTTATATAAAACCTATATTTTTTAAAAAGAGTTATAATATTAATGAATCGCTATTTAGGGGCGGCGTGAGAATATCTACTACCTCATATCATCCCGTGGGTGTCGTAAGAGGCAACAGAGTAAAACTAAAATAATATTTTACTTATTGAATTATATAATCAATGTATTACATAGTAAAATGTTACTAAACAAAAAAGTTCTGTTGGGTTTCATGCTGGTTCTTCCCAAGACAGTGAATGATTTTAGTAAAAATATTAAAAAAGTATCATTTTTACTAACTATTATTAAAAATTGTTCTGTTTATAATGAACTACTTAACCCATATTATCATCTTATACTCTAATCGTAATCAAAAAGGAAGTAAATAATGAAGACGGATGCGAAGGTTATTCAACGTCCTATACTATACAATCAGCGTTGATGAATGAAAACAATGCAAGCGCAAGTGGTGGACAACTCGGAACGACAACGGTAGGCTATCCGGAGGCATACGGTTTTACTCGTAGTTTGTTTTGGTTCGCGGTTGCGTCAGTGGACGCGAGATAAATTGTTCCGCGACCTCTAGCCACAAATTAATCACACCATATCAGCTGCATCATTTACACGTATATTTAAAAAATGTACTTCAACATTATACTGCATTCTCAATAGGTTCTTTTTTATTTCAAGTATATGTAATTCGACTTACTTTATTACAACTATACAGCAATGTAAACTTTAGTATCTGTAAATGCATTGTAAGTATGAAAAAAAATAGTGATTTACATTCTGTAAATACTAGGAACAAGCACAAGTTAGTTATACCAGTTACTCGATTCCAAAGAGTCAGTAACTCCTTCATCATCCGTCAGTAAGTCCCAGAAAATATGCAGACCTTATCTATCAAAAGGTTTAAAATATTTATTAAGCAAAAATTGTCTAGTAAGTGTTATTATACTACTAAATAGTACATGACTGATAGTAACCCCTCGGAATGAGGTGATTGCTACCATGGTGTTTCTAAATGTTTTCATAACAATTGTATAAAATATTATATTGTAAATTGTGCTTTTAAAAAAGAGTCCTGCTGGGTTTCTAGCTGGTTCTTCCCAGGAAAGAGGTTTATTGCGAACTAGTGGTAAAAGTAAAAAATGACTTTCAATAAGTATTATGCACTAATCTATTTTGAATAAAAATCCTATTCTATTGTAAACAAAACTAATCAAATGGAACGTACTTAGGTTTATCAAATAATCGAATTAATGCCGAAAATGATGATAGTCGGTTTCGCGACACGTAATTAGTCAACTGCCCAATTTATACTGTAGGGTTGTAGCTTGAGTAAGCCGAAACTCTGATTTGTCTTTTTCGTTGTGTATTTCGTGTGCTTTTTATGGGTTATGTAAGATGATAAGCAATGATAGTGGAAGATGATCAGCTTTAGTTTTTCATGATGATAGATCATTCTTAGTTTTTTACATGGTAGAGTCAACTTGTAGTGTATTATATTATGGCTGCATCACGCATTGGTCGAGTAAACAGGGGGTAAACCAACGCGTTTTGGCAGTTTTCTTTCAGTTTCAAGTTTCGTTCTAGTTTGAAAAAAAAATCATTATATTGAATCAGGAATTCTTACGCAAATCAAATTTTATGAACAATTAAATAATTTAAGGAGCTCAGGAACACATGTTTTTTTTTAAATTCCATATTACAATATAAATTTTTGTTGAACGTATTGGCGGGTTTCTTATTTTTCATATGACTATTTGAATCCAGTTATTTACTACGTCTTTGTACCTTTTTACATATTATATCAAAGAGCTTCAAATTTATTCCAATACGTTACGTACAGTTTTAACTTCAATCTTAAAGCAATAGGCATAAAATTGCATTTCGGGCATGCTCTACAAATAGATAGCGATTGTTTCATTAGTGGGGCCAAGGTCACGTCGCTATGTTTAGGCTGTTGACGATTGCGGGGTGAAGCAGGCGCGGTGGGGCGGGGCGGTTCTGTAGTAAGTACAAGTTCGCGTTTTCCAGTACATTTTAAAATAAAAACGCTCTGTATACAAATACGACTATGTTTACCACGTGCGTAGTGATGAAGGAAATCATTAGAAACTTGCATTTCTAATCAACGATATAAGTATAAAAAAGTAAAGTTACAGCCTTTATACGTCCCACTGCTGGGCACAGGCCTCCTCTCATTTCGGAGAGGATTTAGGGGCATGAGGTGTCCTTCGCACTGCCATGATGCGTGTCGGAGGCCACTATAATTTTCTATAAGTTTTCAGACATCACCTCATGACATTTTTCTTTCCCGCAGAGTAAATACGTAATAAATTAAAACTTTAAATTAAATTAAACACTATTGAATTGGTGCCAGGGGGTTCGAACCCGGATTGCTCGGTCGGTTTGCTGCTGTTGCAGAGCGTTAATACCCTGAGCTACCACGGCTCATGATATTTATTTAAAACTATATTTTTTAAAAAAACGTATCGGCCAATACAGAATCATAATAAAAATATTATTTTTGAATTCTTCTTTCAATTTTGTTATTTTCATAAATTCTCTGTGTGCTAAATTTACTCACTCTACCGTTATAATTTAATGTGTTAGTTAATAAATGTACAGGAGCTCAGTTAGAGCTATTCCCTAATCCTCCAAATATGGAAAATTAAACTCAAAATAATGAATAACATATTATTGTAATGGCGCTTTAAGTGCTTTTAATTGACACCCAAGTAATAATTAATTCAATTATAAATCACGCGTTGAATTTAGATCAACACCTAGTAATTTGGAATACTATTAAATAACTATGCAGCATTTTTTGTCTTTTTATTTTGACAACAAACATTCATTCAAACATAACATTTACTAAATACAACGAGATACAGATTTAACTACAGATCTATAGTGCACTACAGATCTATAGTGCCGAGAATTGTTACATTTATAGCGAATATAAGTGGAATATAAATGACCGTGTGGGTGTTGTAAGAGACGAAAGAGCGAAACAAACCGGGAGATGGGCAGCAGCGTCTTCTTAAAAGCAATTAGGAATTATGTGTCCAAAATACTGCAGCTTCCTCTCTTTCACGGTCCTCATTATCTCCAACTTCTTACTCATTCGACGCAGAACCTCAACATTTGTTATTCTCATAGTCCAGGATATTCGGAGCATACGTCTGTATACCCACATTTCAAATGCTTCAAATTTTGAACATAATGTAGAGGTTAAGGTCCAACTTTCGACCCCATAAAGTAGAACACTGAATACATAACAGCGCACCAGTCTCATGTGGAGTTTTAGGTTACAGCGTTTACAACACAAAAACTTTTTTAGCTTCATAAAGGCACTACGGGCTTGTTCTATACGGACTCGAATTTCCTGTTCGCTACTCCATTGCTCATTTATGTAGCTTCCTAGACGCGTTCTATTGGGTTATTCATTTGTCACTCGGGTTTTGGATACCACCATAAAAATAGTTTTTTTTCGTGTTTATTTTTAGTCCGTATTTGTTGCCCGCATTATTAACACGATTCAACAACTTTTGCAGACCTACAATATACTCCGCAATAAAAATTGTGTCATCAGCATATCGTATTTTGTTTACGACTTCTCCGTTTATCACTATACCTTCATCGGCTCCATAGGTAGATTCGGCGATGATTTTTTCGGCATATACATTAAATAATACGGGTGATAAAATACACCCCTGTTGCACACCACGCTTAATGTTAGTTTCTTTGAATAGTTGGTCTTCCACCTTAATCATTGCTTTTTGACCCAGTACAGATTAGTAATCACTCTAAGGTCATGTTTGTCGATACCGATATGTTCGAGAATTTCAATTAGCTGTTCATGCCGTACTCTGTCAAACGCCTTTTCGTAATTAATAAAGCATAAATAAACTTTTTTATTCATGTCAAGACATCTCTGAACTAGAACATTCAGACAATACTGTGCATCAGGCATAAGTGATTTCTGAAACCAAATTGAGTTTCTGATATATATTCTTCGCACTTCTGGTAAATGCGAGCGTGTATAACTTTTAAAAACATCTTGAGAATATGGCTCATTAAACTAACCGTTCTGTGGTCTTCACAGCGCTTTGAGTTTAGTTTTTTGAGTATAGTGATAAAAGTAGATTTCAACCAGTCATTGGGAAAAATACCAGTTTTGTAAACAATGTTTACATTTTTTATTACAGACAAACAAAAACTTTGTTAACATGGGGAGACCTATGGGTATTAGTGTTCTGTGTGTGGAGATATACAATAAAATATTTCACACACATAATAATAACTATTTTAGGTTCACGTAAAGCTTGTAATTTACGTCTCAAATTGTTCTCTATATTTTACAGATTGTCGTAAAATCTCTACAAAATGTATTGTACCCCCACGCGCACAAAATTACTTTGGTGTTGCGGTTGTGGAATTTGTATATAGAATCTATTGAATTCTATTATAACCACATTTTATAATAAAGCTGTAAAGGACGTTGAGCTGCGGACTTCATATTTTAATTTGCATGTATGTGTGTGTGTGTGTGGTTGTGTGTGTGTGTCTGTAGCGCACGCGTTCTCGCGCATGCTCACGTGAGTTGGTCATATGAGTTAACGTACGCTTGCAAACCCACAAAGATCCTCCGCCTGTGTGTGTGAAAAATATGAAAAGAATACACCATTCTTTCATTAGTAGTAATTTTTCTTTCATTATTACTTCGACGAATTCTTAATAAAACAAATATCACCCGAGCGAAGTCGCAGACTTGATAAGTATTCAATATAATGAAACATGAATTTATCTCGGAAAATGTGCTAGATGATTAACATTTTCTCATTAATCTTGGAGCTTTCAGTATTGCTTAGTTTGCGCTCTCACTAAATGCAAGGACTGTGTTTCAGCGCTAAGCTTAGTTGAATATTGTGTACTTTTGAACAATTGCTATCTGAGATACGGTTGAATATTCGACAATGAACCTATTCTCACTCGAATGCAATATTGGGTTCTCCATTAATTCATATTAATAAAATGCTCTGATTTACTCTAAGTGCAGTATCTTAACGTTAAATTTCAATTATATTTATTTGTTTATTCTCATGTATCAACTTACACTGATACCTTACTGTTAACCTATTTTATCTGCATCTTTGATCCCGAGCTATTATGTATTTTAATGCAATAGATAAGAAATGATGAGGCTAAATAAAATATTTTGCTATAATCTCACAGCCTATTGTCGTTTTTTTATAGAATAAGGATACAAACGAGCACACAATCCACCTTATGGTAAGTGGATGCTGTACTCCATAGACATTTACATTTACCCTCGATTCAGAATCGAAGTGCAGATGCGTTGTCACCCTGTGGACTAAGATGTAATGCCTCGTTTCCAGTAAAAAGGGGTCTCCGGTTCTCTGCACTCATCATACGAAACACAGAAGCAATTTGTTATTTTAGGTAACTATAATAAGAGGTAACAATGTAAGTAATATTAACATGTATGTGTTTGTAGGTATTAATATAAAAAAGGCATCGATTTACACTTGATACTGATTCATCTATATAAACATATAAAATTGAAGTGTATCTATGTCCGTAATATTGAAATAACTGGCTTCCATTAAACTCAGGGGGTTATTTGCATGATATGAAGACAAAAATAAACATTTTTTAAATTTTTGTCTGATTGCCTGTCTGTCTGAGCTACTCTTTGGAATGACAGAACCGATTGTGATGAATCTCTACGAACAGATAGAGATCAATGCCAGGAGGGATTTTTCTAGAAACAGCAAAATATAAATGATCTTTGATTATCTTAAATCTAAATAATACCACATTAATATATAGATCTTCTATAGCTAGTTTTTCAATGAAACGAAACCAAATGACAAACGTCAAAACGAAGCAAACCACGATCCCCACCAGAGTTACACAATCGAACTCTTTGTCTGTCAATAAGGCGGGTTTTTAATTCGTTTGTTACTTTACGAGTAGATTAAGAGAGTCAGTGTTATAAATACTTTCCGCACGTAAGCTAATGCTCTAATCTCTAATGATCCCTTTTATGTCAATCAGGATTTTCCGTAATCACTAGCTATCTAAGTATTTTAAAACATGCCCATTTACGCCCAAGTACGTTCCTAAAGTTACAGCCAAATCTCAAGTAAATCTTCCCAAATATGCAAAATAACGTAATTTAAAAGGATACTCTTGTAGCGGGCAAGCTGTACTATATATTGCTTTTATTAAATTGTACTCTATAATTATTTCTTATATTTATTATGTTCACTCCGACCACAGGTGCTGATGGAAATGTCGGGAGTTAAAATGAGTTAAAATTAAACGCAATAAAATCCGTAAAATTTATTTTATTATACCTACTAAATGTACTTATATTTACATAGTATGGTAATTAAAAAGCTTTATTTATTTATTTGACACTTTTTTATACTAATGCTACAAATGGCGGACTTACTGCCATATTGCATTTTCTACCAGCCAACCGGAAAGTTAGTGGGTGAAGTGTCTACTGCAGTGAGCTAGGGTGTAATTAATTTAATTACTTGCTTAATTTATTTTTTATTACCTTCCTAGCAACTCGCCCTGGCTTCGCAGGGGTGCGATTTAATTCTCAATGTAGCGTTGATTACTAAACGTCGCACTATCCCTACATAATTAAAATATTAATATTTTTATACTAAATTTTTATTGACATATAGAACCTGCAAATAGTGTTTTTAAAAATTGAAATTCCTCCAACAAGTAGGTAACTTAAAGCACTCAGACAAACATGGATAAACGAATTTATTTTATACTATTTAGTGAGGGAGGGTATAGTCACGAGTTTCACCTTCCTACAAGGAATGGTTGCCAAAAATTCAGGGTGGGTGCCGAGTTACATAGTCGATATATCCCCCTTTGAGCGTAGGTGGAGGGTACCTACGTATTCGCCTATATGTATGTCCGCTGACGTCAGTTGGTCGATGCATTCATTCGCCTTTGAATTAATTGCGGCCTTTGAATAAGTTGTCATTCTAAGCAAAGCGTTCACGTGATCGTACCGAATTGTTCACAATATTGCAATCTGCCAAATGACTTTTGCCTTGGACTTTATCAACACCAGAACTAAGTATTTCAGTCGGTTTTAACCTCGAGTTTATATCTAACTGACCTGTAACATGCTAAGTAATGAAATAACCTTTACGGTATAGTTCAATGTTGAATTTGAACTTAACACATTAAACTCGTATTAAATGCAATTAGTTTTATATAGGATTGGACAGTTGTCATTCATCAAAAAAATGCACACTGTAATACCAATCCCACCAATAATATAACTGTGGAAAGGGCTCGGACAAGCTCAGTAAAATCGACAACAGTAAATGAGTGGGTGATAGAAATGGCACTTTTCAGACCTTAAAGACATAGGCGGTTTATTTATGAAATATCGGATTCTAGACACTCAAGGGGCATTATTGGACTTGCAGTTACATTTATTCATCATCATCATCATTACAGCCCTTGGAATGCCCCAAAGCACGGTCCTGAGCCAACTGCATCCATCGACTTCCTGCATGTCGTTCCAGGTCGTCACTCCATCTAGTGGGGGGTCGCCTACCGGTACGAGGCTGCCACTCGAGAACCTTTTTGCCCCATCGGTTGTCGGTTCTTCGAGCTATACGGCCGGCCTATTGCCACTTCAGTTTACTAATCCTTTGGGCTATGTCGATTACTCTGGTTCTACTGCGGTTATCCTCATTTGTAAGTTTACCACGCTGAGAAACTCCGAGCATAGCCCTCTCCATAGCTCGCTGAGTGACCTTGAGCGTCCTCATACGGCCAGCAGTGAAGGACCACGTCTCAGTTCCATAGGTTGCCATCACTGGCAACACGCACTGGTTGCACAATCCCGTTTTCAAGTGTTGAGGTATACCTGACGAGAAGATGTGTCGCAATTTCCCGAACGCTGCCCAGCCGAGTTGAACCCGTCGATTGACCTCTCGGTCGAAGTTGGACTTACCTAGTCGGACTATTTCTCCCAGGTAAACATATTCGTCAACAACTTCGAGCTTAGTGCTCCCAACAACTACCGGCATAGGTGTGACATGGACATTAAACATGATGTTTGTTTTGTCCATGTTCATCTTAAGACCGATCCGTTGGGAGACACTATTGAGGTCATTGAGCATAGTGCTTGGGTACTCCAGCGATTCTGCCATAAGGACTATATCGTCGGCAAATCGAAGGTGAGTGATGTACTCGCCATTGATGTTAATACCATGCAGCGATGAAGAGTTTCGTTTATTAGCCATGCAAAATTACAAGTTTGTAATTTTGCTTGTAATTTTGCATGTCTAATAAATGTGTTCGTCTAATAGTTTTTGAGTTATGGGGAGTTGAATATAGATTTTATTGATTTGTGTAAATACCACACAGTCGGTGTGTCGCTCATTTATTTTTCGATCTTGGCTGACACACTGCTGATTGTAAACGTACACTAAGAGTGTGAGAGGTACGATAATGAGAGATAATTTTTGTTGGTGAATAATCATTTGCAGGCTCTTTTTAACTTATAGAACATACAAAAAGAGTGTAGTAGTCAGCTGCGTACCATAGTAGACGCAAAAATAAAAAAATTGAGGGCCCTTAATGCTCTTGACAACACAATTGTCTAACAATGACGGAGACGGAATAAAAGAATATAAGATAATTGATGATACTTGTATTAACTTTTCAGACATTAATAACTCCATAACTATAACAGGTTTAGTCATTAAATTTGTAATTCTAGGTATTCAATGGGGCTTTATTAGATTAGAGTTTCAAGTACGTAAGTCTACTATTTTTTGAGTTATGCGGGGAGAGTGTTATGCGGGGAGAGGGGTTAGCTCGAAATGATTAGTGTGAATATAAATGTTAGACAATGCTGTGCATTTTCTTTTTCTTTTACAAACTTGAGTAACACACCTTGTGTCTAGATTCTGATGTTAGTTAAAGCAAAAACTTATTGGTTCAATCTTTAAACTACAAAAACAAAAAAACAGTCATCTTTATGCATTCAAGTGTTTTCTCAAAAATACAGGTATAGAGAATGTTGCCTGCTTGTACATTTTTAACAGTGGTAGAGCCACGCGGCATCTTTTGTTGTTGCAAGGGCCGGCTAATATGGTAGCTGAATTAAATCAGAGACTACCCCTGGAGGGTACCAGCACGCTTGGTAAAGGAGAATTCCTCACTGAGCATCCACACCTAGGCTACCCTGCTACGCTTTCCATAAATTTCTGCAACATCAAGGGACTTCACTCGAACCTTTACCTTTAATGCCGGAGACGGTGAAGCCGGCCTTGATTTATCTGACACTTCCTTGATACTTCCTACCTTTTCTATCCGGGGTACAAATTGGAACACTCCTTTATGTCTCGGGCTAAAGTTTGCGTATACATCAGAGAGGATATCTGTTCTTGACACCGCGGCAGTCTTAGAAGGTACGGACTTGTCCAGTTTTTGGCTACAAGTTGACAGTGAAGACCATCCCGCTTCTACGGGTGCCTCTATAGCTCCCACAGCGGTGATCGCAGTTGCGTTTGCCAGGCTGCGGCCGTGTATGGTCTAAAGGTCGGCCAATTGGGACAGGATGAGGTCTTTTTTGCATCCTTCCCTTAGGGGCAAATTTGCTTCTCTCCGGATGATCCCAACGTTGTTGCTGATTCTTTCACTTATGTGGTACTTCAGGGAATGCAAGTTTTTATTCCATCATCTGTGGTGCCCATCGGAGGCAGATCCCAGCCATGGTTTGGTCGCTCTTGTAAAATTGCATCACGCCATAAGCAGGAGTGCTACCGGGCCTGCGCTGACATATCTACGTTCTGGGATGCAAACACCACCGCTCTTAAAAAGAAGTATAAGTCCTCCTCCAGGTCCTTCAAAAAAAGTCGTTGCCAAGGAAAAGTCAGAGCACATCGCCAGAATTGGTGAGCAAATATTTCGCCTTCATTCGAGAACACGTGGCTGCAGGTGGCACAGGACCGTGCGACTATGTTCGTGCGTGTATGTTGGGAGAGGCCTATGTTCAGTAGTGCACTTGCGAAGGGTTGTAATGATGAATCATTACAACCCTTCGCAATTCGAGTGGGCTTTATGGAGTCCCTCCTAATGTGCTGATGAAGTGTGCTCCGGAATTGGCACCGGTTCTAACGCATCTGTTTTATTTTTTTCTTCCATTTTTTCTTTTTTTTTTAAAACATAACCACCACATTAGGATTTATAGTTGAGTAGCGTTGACCCTAACTCATGAACGGCCCCTAAAATGAGACCGTTCAGACCCGTTTAAATACAAGTAAGTCTATTCCATCCCATTAGTGGCCTATTGCTATCACCTCCTTGTCCTCCAAAATAATGAAATCCATTATAAGCTGCCAGCTCATGAGGTACCTTGCCGTCGGGGTCGCTCAGCTGGTGATCTTCTAGTTTTCCTGAATCAACAATGGGCGGAGGCAGTAGAGTCCAAAGTTGAAGTCCTGGCTGTTAGTTGTGACACAGCCATCGGGTTTGGCACAAAGTACTTCATTCGAAGCTTCCTTACTATGGGCTTCCCGAAAAATTGTGCTATTAGATCACCAGTTTTTTTGCAGATCAGAGTGATCGAGTCGGATCGGGATCGAGTGCATGCTCCGACTACAAGCCTATTAATGCTGGTGTTCCACAAGGCTGGGTGCCAAGTACGCGGTTTTTTCTGCATATCTATAAAATATCTATAATATGTTGCAAGCCAGTAACATTCATTACTATGCGGACGACAGGACTAGTGATGCTTTTTACACAGGCCGTGCCAATATTTCTCGGGAACACGTCGTCGGGTACCGGTACAAACTTGTGACTTGTGTCGAGTCTCTGTTAATCAATGTGTCGGATTGGGGACGACTAAGTTCAGTCCAGATTAACTCCATAAGAACAGTTTTGTGAGTTTACTGCTAAAAAAGCCCTTTGTTGTATGTCCCCAGTTTCAGAGCACTCACCTTGCTGCCTCAGCCAGCATTGGAATCCTCGACGTTGACATATCGAATGACGTACATTTCTGCGGTTACTTGGAAGGGAAGACTAAATTAAAGCCTCTAAATATCTAATGTGCCTATGCTATATATAAACCTGTTTTTGCTCTAGTACACTAAGATATTAAACCAGATTCTTCTTTTTAAAAATCATGAAATTTTAATTAAATGAATGATTTTCAGATTATATTAGAAGGCTACGAGATTAAGAAATTATAAACATTACTAACAAGATTTTTATTAAAAATATTAAACGTTACTTGGCTTCATGCTTTTCTATCGTATCACTTTTACACAGAAATGTAATCTTACATCATACAATTAAGTTCATTCGCTTTTGAAATTCTTTAACCACCATCTTCTTCATATATCTGATTTGATGTTTGTTGTACATTTCTTGTTTTACTTCGATTTCTTTGTTCAACTTTTCTCTCATGTTAACATTATTATGTTTCGTTTTTACAATTTAAGTTATTTAACATGATTATTTCCAACTACTTACGCTTTAAAAACTAACAAATCACGGCATTATTAACTGATAATAATGTCGCAGTATTGATTAATATCTTGACCCCATAGCCCCAAATTCAGTTTGTTAATTGAACGTGAAGATAACTCTGGCGTTTTAACTGCAGTGCCTGTTAATAAGTAAATAACATATTTCTATTAAATACTCAATCAGAAATAAAATAAAATATTCCAAGGAAAGCTACTAACAGATGACGAATGGAAAACCAAACGAGATTAAAATATCTAGATGCATTGGCATACATTTATTAACCATAGTATTACAGTAATCTTATACTACAGTGAAATATTTGTTTTATAAATCGATATTAATGACTTTCTAAATGACTTTATAGGTAGTTACGTTGATTATTACCGCTCTCGTAAATATGTATATGGCGTCTTATTTCGTACATCAATGAGCTAATTCTTTGTCGGACAAATTTAAATTACGCAATAAAGTGTCGCTCGTATACAATTTATCAGTGAGTTAATTAAAATTGAAGCGCGTTACCCGTCAGTGCGCCCGATAATTTATTACAAAACATCATAAAACTCCAATATTTTGCCAATATCTCACCTGACAAATACGATGTGTACCTATCATTTCGTTTACATTATATCCAATTAATAGTAGAACAGATAATGCTCTAAGAAGTGTTAGAAGTAATGCTATAAATAAAAAGTAATCTGGTCCTTTGACTGAAATATCTTCAGAAATTTTAAATAATTAAACCTAATTTTAGAAATAAACTAGCGATCCGCTCCGGCTTCGCACGGGTGACTTCTGGATCTCCATAACAGCGCCACCTACCGGGTTCAATTGTGAGTCATTTAGATCATCCAGAAACCCACTCAAACACACACAAAATATATAATCAAAATCGGTCCAGCCATTTTCAAGTTTTTCCGAGACTAATTGACAGCAATTGATTATTATAGAGATTAGCTGCCTAGACAGACCTTGTTCTGTATATTCCGACAACCATTTAGGGGTACTTATCGAAATAAAAACTATCCTCTTTATCAAGTTGGATCAAGCAATACTCATTTACAAAATTTCATGAACTGTTTGGTGAATTTTTCATTTGGTGAACTGTTTCGGAGGATAAGCGTGAACGAACATCGTGACACAGGATTTTTATATACGAGTACTCGTATTAAGATAACTTACATTACTGGCATTCCCGATAACCAATCCAACTGAGCATAATATGATAGAGGGAGAATTAAATGAGCAGCAGTTGGCAGCAGCTTGTACAAGACACTATTATACAACTCACACTTTAATATTTGTTTTATAATGCATGATAATTCTGTGACAAATTATTTTTAGTATTTGCATCTTGATGGAATCAACACGTATTTTGTTTATTTGTAAGCTTCCATTTTTGATAATTGCTCATAAGCGCGGCTGCTGGTCGTAATCCTGGGTTAGAATCACTAGTCGGGCCATAATTGGTTGGTATGGTTTTCTGTCAAGAATTTTTGAGTAGCAGCCCGGAGTCATGAAGTCAACAGTGTTTAACACCTGTGCCTTGGAAAGCACGTAAAGCCGTTGGTCCTGCGCCTGATCTCTCTCCGGTAGTGTCAGATTACTGTATTACCGGACTACAAGAGTGAGGGAATAGAGAGTGCACCTGTGTTTGCGTACGCCCTTGTGTTCTATAATTCTATCCTACACAGTCTCTGTTGAGAATAACCGCCATGACCGAAATTGACTCTAGAGGACATTATTATTGTTATTAATCTTCAGATAAGTGTGATATAATATATATTATGTAATACTTCACAAAAGATTCACATACACACACACACACACACACACACACACACACACACACACACGACACTGACGGCTGTAACACAGTTTATACTAGTATGGCCATCAACGCTAACTTCTTTGAAATGTTACTTTGTAATTTAAAATAGATATAATACATTAGTGTAATTTGTCAAACTGAGAATCTAATAAATTATTATTATTATTATTTATGTTCTTACTTGAGCAAACACCTACATGTCTCGAAATTAACTCTGCAGAAAAACAAAACAATTGGGTTCATTTAAAAATTGAGTATACTCAACACATATAATAAGAATTCATAGTTAATTTTCTCCGATTATTCTAATCGTTTTTCTATATTAATTTTTTAAAGGTGGGTTTCCGGCCTGGCCTAACACCCTTCTTAACTATTTCTGCTGCCAAATAGCAGTACTTGCCAGTACTTGCCAGTGTTCCGATCTGAAGGGCATATAGAGCCAATATAATTATAGGCTGTGAGGCATTCCGCCTTAGTCCTCAGAGATGACAACGCACCTGTAACCTTTTTGGTTTGAAGTTGGCTGAAGGTGTCCATGGAATCCTGTAGCCATTACCATCAACTGGACTGTAAGTTTTCTTTCAACTAATTAATATAATTTCCTGATTTTTGAAGTCAGCTATCTTTAGCTGTTAAATTATTAATTTCACTGTATTTTAGCCGATTGCGGCGGCAATAGTCAAAAAGGATGGTAGTATTTTGGGTAATATAATATAACTATGTCCAATGAACACATTATGTATATATGGCCGTTTCTATATTATATTTCTACGTCGGATTTTGACTAATAATATTTTTATAGATTATTCTTATGGTGGAAGAAAATTTAAACAATCCGCTAGTGTGGGGGTAATGTTTTTTACTTTTGTTACACACTGTGTCATTGTGCTTGTTGTAGTGCTCTTCAATCTTGATAGTTTTTTAACTCTACAGAGCAAATCTCTATCTATGTCTTCCACCAGGGTATCGGGGCAGTAAGTATTCCGAGCTTTAGGTTTTGTTTAAATTCGCGTTAGGAAATCTTCATTTCACGCGATAACATTTCTCTTTCTAATTGGGGGTTTTCGGATTGTGGCTTTGACAGTGCTCAGAGCCCATTCGGGCTAACATCATGCGGACATTTTATGCCCCTCGACATAATAAAAACATTTGTATCGAATTTTAATTTAAAAAAAACCTTTTGAATAACATTATTTATGGCTTAGCTAGATATATAATTAGAATATTCACAGTAATAAAAATCTATAAATTCAAATTATCTCACAACTTTAGTCAATGTTGGTTATGTTTTCTCCCTGACCTCTGGGAAAGTAAATGACCAGCCATATTGTATTCAAATTTAGAAATTAAAGTAAGTGGACATTTTATGTAAGGCATTTGTTTTAAAGTGACAGTTTAAAAAAAAGATTAGTTATCCATAATAAATTTAATAAAATAAAGGTTTTATGTATTAAATAATATAAACAGTAATAGAGTAGGTTAATAACACTTTTTAGTTTCTAATCATCATTTTTTATTAATAGACTAACGGATACTCGGCGTGTGCTACTACGCTAAAAAAAAGATATGCATTTTGTTTATTTGTTGGAAAAAAGGAAATTTTGTTTATTTACTAACTTTTTTATATAGTGCTAATGCATTTGCAATGCAAACCTAATTTTAGAAATAAACTAGCGATCCGCCCCGGCTTCGCACGGGTAATTTCTGGATCCTCGCATTATTGCCGTTCCAATGAAACCGGTTTGGGGCGCATCGGTAGGATGGTTTCAAAGTCTATAACGGATGTAGAAACAATTTTTGTGTTTTATATAGATAGATTGTATTATAATATTTGTTAATATTATAATACAATCTATATATACAGTGTACACTGTAGCAATATATGCACGTAAAAGTCTATGATATCAAGTTAATATAGCGCTGGGGTGATTTTTTTCACGCATCACAACATGCCATCATTACAGATAATAAACATAATAATGATAAAGTACCTCTTTCAAATAGCCTTGAAATTATATATTTTGCAATAAGCAATTCTCATGTGGTTATTTTACCTTAAATAACCTTACAACAGTTACTATTTTAGCAACTATTATGCCGGTTTTTTTTTCAGAAATCTTATATACAAGACAAGTGATTTTAATTTTAGTCTTAAAGTTAGACTTTTATCAGACTGCCCCAGAAGAAAGGTAATGTTTTTTGAGTGTATGTATATATGTATGTCCATTTCTTTGGCTCGCTCTGTAGCCTAAACGGATTGGTGGATTTTAACATATGTGGTATCGAATAAAACTACCCGGCTACCTTCAGTTTTTAATATTAATTTTTGGTTCGATCTACGCAGAACCAAAAATTTATATTAAATAACTGAAGGTAGCCGGGCTAACCATGACATCGGGACGTCAAACATCTCAGTCCCCCCCGTGACCATGGGTTGCTGTAAAGCACCCGAAGTGTCGGGAATCAAAATAGTAAAATTAAACGCGATAAAATCCGTAAAAATAATTTTATTCAATGTGTAGTGTTCGCGTAAATATAAGAAATCATTATATGTGGTATCGTCAGATTCGTCTTAGTTGTGGAAGTGACATGGGGTTCAAATATTTTTTCTCTTTCCAGTAAACTTTTTTACGTAGCAGATTTTTTTTTCAATCACTGTTTTAGCCATTGGACTTGTTATGCACACGTAATGCAGGAGACTTTTACATAAACATAGTTAATTGTATTCTAAGAACGAGAACCATTTTACTTATGCATAAAAATCACACAAACTATTGGTATGACTATACGGTGAAGAATCCCACAGATAATATATTATATAGGTAGAGTATCGGAAACGGGCACACGGCGACGCGACGGGGCGTCTGCCGTCACGCGCACGCTCTGGCTGAAGCTGAAGCTTATACTTAAGATGCTGTATGCTATATCCAGTTTGGTTTTTTGTAACTAATGCTCTTGTGAGTGTATATATGCAGTTCTTATTCATAAAATTCCTCCATTTCAATCCGAACGTGATTCACTATTGTAAAAAATTAACCGACTTTCAAAAAGCAGTTTATAATTAGTTTAACCTTTAAACTAGAGGTGGTTTCAATAAAGAAGTGCCGTGGAAAATATGTGAACTGAAATATAAAGTATGGAGTTTGAGAGCAAAGCTAATATCAAATTTTGATAGTTACGACCCGAGACCTATTTTTCTTTTTTTTATAAGATAAGAATAACGAACGAGCACAGAGTAACAGAAATTCTGGGTAACAGAATCCAGTTCCAGAACCCATAGACATCGACATCTATCCTCGGTTACGAATCACAATACAAATGCGTTGTCACCAGTTTGAAGTAAAAAGGGTTTTCGGTTCTCTACTCTCACCATGCGAAACTCAACCTCATTAAGTTTCTATTTTACCCTGGTGTTCTGTGAGAGCGTCGCCCTTATCCGTTTGAGCCGACCCATTCATGCTACAACCATTATATAGCTGCAGCGCGGCTCTGTGTAACCATATACGTAAAATAAACTACGCTAATGTCAAATTTTGCAGCGACTGTTTTTAAATCGTAAGGTTTTGTATTAAAACGGTATTACTTTCCCTCGCTAGTTCTAATCAGTATTTATTAATTCGCTAACTGGAAGTTTTCCTACGTCGGTGGTTTGATAATTTTAGATCTGGCAGATATTAAAGTTCTATCTGTCAAAAGTAAATAAATATTTTTACTAAACTAAACTTCATAACAACTAATTCTACCAACACATAGACCAATAATTTTAGTCCGCATTCTGTTTGTTTACCGCCAATTATTTCAATAACTTTAGTTCGTTACAATAACTAAACTTTTTAATGTGACATGTAATTTTTTAAATTGAATGTAAAGTGTAGCGTTTAAGTTAGCTTCTTCATGACATAAAAACGTTTTCAACTATAATAGTGTCAAGTCAACTTTGCAATTGAGACATTTGACAACGCTACCAGTTTCGTTATCTCGCTTCATGCACTGGTTTTCGAATACATTGGTAAAAATAAATAAATAAAACGCGATACGTTTTTATTTATTTATTTTTCCCACCTTTACGAGGAATAAAGAAATAAGTTAGAATAAAATGCCATTGTAGTTCCACAGATTTTATGGGTGTTCCTTAATAATGGGGCATATTAGTCAAATGTTGACGGGCTTGTTGCCAACTCGATTGAAATACAATCATTAAAACACTATTAAAACACGCACAGACACACAGACAAACATAGACATACACAAGGAATAATGAATCATCATATGTACTTACCGAATATAGACTTAGAACTAAGAATTAGGGAAGGCATTGTTTCCTGAGATACAGGTGATAACCTAGTTCAGGAGACAGAGCTCCTTTGTATCTAAACAAATTTGGTTGCTAATAAACGTTATTTTATTATTATTATGTTGACTAAATCATAAACAAATAAAAAGGGAGGTAACCTGAAGTACGTAGTTACTTTTATAAGAAGACAGTATTAAGTTCGATAAAATAATGTCGTGTAATGTGCAATAAAGTGGAAGAGTTAGTGATCGCGTGTGTTGAAAGCAATTTCTTAGGGACAGGCACAATTGGGTTTAACGATACCATTTTATTTGCATTCAACTTCGATTACTGAATAATGCATCACCTCAGACCAAAGAATAAGATAGACGAAGCTTGTAGAATAAACACATAAGGTTAAAACAAGAAATATACCAAAAAGTACTCAGCCCGCAGTGTTGTAGTACCTGTCACCATTCTGTGAAATTTAAGTTCAGCGATTTTAGATAGATTTTCTGTCATCAATCAATCGTCAGAACCTCGTTCGCTTTAATGGGGGCATCCACGACTGTTTCTGCCACCAGGGCGGCGCCACATAAAAATGAGGTTTAATATTTGACAGATTTCATAGCGAGGAAGTTAATTTGTTCGGAAAATGTAAAGGTTAATGTTTCTTTTTGTACTATTAGTTATATTTTATATTAATTAAATTATAAATAAATAAACCAAACCACAGATATTCATAAAAGTAGAAAAATTAAAAAAAGAGTTAAAAATGTGCAAAAAACTTAAAGAGCAAACCACTGCGGCACTGTTTTGTGTATTAATATAATACTCTAGAAACTGATAGAAGGATTATTCGTACAAGTGGTTGCCTAGTCGTCGTAATTCGACCGTAATTAAGTAAAATTTAAGCAAGCCGTAATTCACTTTCAACACCACATCTTTCATCTTTCATCCTAAAAAACTGGACCGATTTTGATGATATTTTTTGTGTGCGTTTAAGTGGGTCTCTGGATGGATTAGATTCACAACTCGACCCGGTAGATGAAGCTGTTGTCAAGATCTAAAAATCACTCATACCGTGGCGGATCGCTAGTTAATATATTAAACGCAGTGATTATATTATACTTTTTGCTACTTACTCTGAAACATTGTCAGTATGAACCTCAACAAACTACATAATTTGTCCAAGCGGCAATTATGTGTCTGATATTGGCAGTATGAACGTAAATATTGTATGATTATTTTATTTTATGTAATGCATTTGTAACTCCTCTTACGAGTATATATCAATTTGCACTCCTTCTCTATACAAACTTTAACTATGCCAAATCTCACACTCCTCCGTACGCCCATTATACTTAAAAAGAGGTACAAAGTTTTCCCTACACGTATTAATATTAGGTCCTTACATATGAAATTGGCGTTTTGTACGGGAGGAATATAAAGTCAATTTTTTTTGTAAAATATATTTAATTAATCAAAATAATCACCGTTGTTATCTATGCACTGCTGCCATCTCATAGGTAGTTCATTGATCCCTTTACTAAAAAAACCATGGGGGCGAGAATCAATAAACTCTTTGAAGGCGGTTTGGACTGCCGTATAGGAGTTGAATTTTTTTCCTTGTAAGAAGTTGTCCAAATTCCGGAAAAAATGGTAATCTCTGTAGTTTAGCAGCTAGTTCTTCCTTCATGGTTTGCGATTGCTGACAATAGATATTTACCGTAATCGTTTGGCCAGATTTTAGAAAGCTGTAGGGAACGACACAGGCGCTAGTCCACCAAACACTCACAAGTAACCTTTTCTGACTCAATTTTCGTTTAGGGCAGGATTTGGCTGGGTCTCCAGGGTTCAGCCATTGCGACGAGCGCTTCCGATTATCGTACAGTATCCACTTTTCATCACAAGTAATGATTCGATTTAAAATCCCTCGGTTGAGCAAAGTAACACAGCAGTGAATCACTCAAATCATGAGGTACCCATCGTTCAAGTTTTTTTACTTTCCCGATTTGCTTCAAGTGAATTAATACAGTTTTATCACTTACCCCGAAGCCTGCAGCTATCTCTGAAGTGCTTTGTGATGGATCCACTTCCACAATAGCCTTTAATTCTTCATTTTCCACTTTGGTCTCCGGCCGTCCACGGGGTTGGTTCTGAAGGTCGAAATTTCCAGAACGAAAACGTTGAAACCAAAAACGTACCGTGCTTTCTTTTGCGACACCAGCGCCGTACACGTCATTAATCCTTCGAGCTGTTTCTGCAGCACTGGTGCCACGGTAGAACTCGTACTCGTAAATATACCAATATTTCATGTTTTCCATTGTGCGGTAATAAGCGACGCCAAAGAATAAAATAATGAGGAAAAACAAATAAATGACTGTTTTTAAAACTCAAATGTACCAGATAAATGAATTTATTAATTTGAATTTGGAATTCTTAACCAAAGAGGAGATATATCAGATCAAAGTGGTCAGTACGACAAAACGCTAATTTCATATGTAAGGACCTAATATATAGATTTTAAACTAAAGATTACAAATAAACCACGCAGATTTTATTAAAGAAAAAAAAACTCTATTAAACCGTGGCCTGGCATAATTAAAGGATATATGAAATTCAGGCTGCAGTTCTAAATAAATAATTAATAGACTTTAAATAAGGATTAAAGTCATGTAGTGGAAAGTCAGACTTTTTATTATGAGTGCAATCCTAACCCGTAAAATAAAACAAAAAATAAAACAATACGATGCATAAAATAGGAAAACATGCGCTTAGAAATGTTTGAAGTGTGTTGGGGTATATTTTACCCGGTAACATTGTGCGAATAACTTGCCGTGGCGTGGCTCACTATAAAGGGTTTATATATTGGCCGAGGGACAGAAATACCTATCCATGCAAGGGTTCCGGATAGGATCCGGAAGGAGTAAGTCAAAGTGACTTTGGGTCACTTTTTGCTGCTGGACCAATGGCCGTTAAAACAGGATATTTTAGGGAATAAAAGTGAGAAACAAGCACACAATCCACCTGATGGTAAGTGAATACTGTGGCCCATAGAAACCAACATATATGCCCGATTACTGCGTTGTTACCCCTGAGGACTAAGAAAGAATGCCACTTTACCGATAAAAATGATCTTCGGTTCTGTACACTCACCATACAAAACATAGTGGCAATAAGCTGCTACCTATTTAACGCTGGTATTCATTGAGATCGTGTTCCTTCCCCGATAGAGCCGTTGCTTGATGCAACCATAATAAAGCTGCAGCGTAGCTCTACCATGTTGCAAAAATCCTGGAAGGGAGACCATAAATAGTTAAGCACATTGTAGGCCGATCTCACACTCGCTGCACTCATGACTTGAAGACTCATGACTAGAAATGAACAGTTTGAGGTGAAGAAAAGAAGTAAATTTAAAATACATATTTAATAGTGTGAAAACTATAAAACAATCAAGGTATAACTTTTAAAGAATATTTTCATTGATGTTTGAGATTTTATATTTTATATCGTGCGAGCCTGTAGCACCACGGTATTATATTTGTAACTATAAGAAAAAAAGGATTTTCTCATTTCATTTTGACGGGCTTGTTGCCAACTCGATCGTTAAAATGACCCATTCACTAACTCGTTCTCTAGCAGCTATGCTATCACTGCTGTAAACAAATATCTGTTTGCTAAAATAATAAACGGAAATTTTCTCTAAGGAAATGGGATTACATAAATCAATACTGTTTTTCAGGAAAGTATATAAGCATAATATGCATGACCTAGAGGCAGAATGTATTTCCATACTGAAGCACGATAATCACTTAAGGTAAACCACAGCAATAGTTATCGATTTTCAGGTCGAGATATATTATGAGTATTAAGTTCAGCAAAACTTTTTCTTTGCTAAATCTCTAAATAAATGTTGTTCTATACTCGACACGAATTAATTTTAATATTCAACGGTACAGTTACTTCATGAAGTTGACATGTTAATTTCGTGATATTAAAAAGATCACAACTTCGAAAACAGCTAGAAAACATCGTAAACTGAAATAAAATGTTAGACAGTTGAATTCAGGTAGCCTGCCGCAAAAGTGGCCGAATACTGGCAGTTAGAGCAGACGGTCACCTCAAAATCGATGCGGAGGCGGAATGCAGACGCTACACAGTCAAATACACAGCAGAATACCGGTACGAGATGTACAGGTGTATAGGTTTTCAGTGCCTCAACCTCGCTGAGAGAGCGCTCTTCTTAAACGACGCCGACGATAAGTATCTATACGGCAACATCGTTTTTATGAATCACGTGCAATCATGTTACCTTATTATAAAATAAATAAAAAATTTCACATTTATAAAAACACTTAGCGATCGTCTAATTTTTAAAACGTATCTTATATATCCGTCAAAATAACACATCAGATGCCTGTGTGCTCAGTTTTTTTATTTATATGTCGCTGCTGATAATAAGTGTTAATAAATAGGTGTAGCCAGTATCCTGCTCTTTAGCGAAAAAAATTATATTTTTCAAACGACTTGTATTAATTTCGTAATAATTTAGAATATTTAATTAATAATTTAGATCATATTTTTTTATATCAAATAATATAATGCAGAAAAACATATGTTGAACAAAACCTACTTATCATCAGGTGGGCCGTATGCTTGTTTGCCTACTCAAATATAAAAAAGAAAAATGTTCTTCTTCACCCCAATTACAAGAGCGTGATCAAGTACACTTTTAATAGTTTTTTTTCTGTATTAAGGAAAGACAGGAACTTTTAGGAAAACGACATTGAAATAGAATAAAATAAAGGTGCCGACTATTTTCGATAACATTTTTTTTTATGTAAGTATTATGTAACGTTGAAAATGGCACTTAAAAATTAGTTCTGGCAACTCTTAAAATTACTGGTAAGAATTTTTATAAACCTTTAAAAACTACATTTTTAAACTTGTGAATAACTCTTTTCTTCCAGGTATAAACCCGGAAGCTCTCGATAGAAAATTGTGTTGTTCAGTGATATATACTGTTAAAATTCACTAAGCAGTATTGTACGTGTATAGGTAAACGAAAGGTAAAACGTTAAATTGTTTGCTTGTGAATCCCCTGAACCGTGTCGTGTAAGCGGTAGAGTTGTTGTTTTTCGAATGCTAATACTCGTAATACAAAAAAGATGGGGCAAATTGTATTGGTTGTAGGAGAAACAAAACAAATAAAACAAATATGACCACTGTAATTATACTATTGTAAATATATTATGTTAAGATTATTTATATATATTATAAGAGTTATAATTATAAGAATTATATAATGTAAAGATCTCATACTACCAAAGTACATTTCAAGTGACCATGAAACTAAGCCAAAACCATGCTCAACTTATGGCAAGGGAACGCACTGGGTGCCTGATGCATATTCGTTTAAAATCATTTGTAATTCTATAAAGCCACATATCCACCGAAAATGTTGACAAATTTTATGTTTCCAACTGCTTGCAACTCAACAAAAGTTACCAACTTTGTTTCCGTCGTTTCCGCACCGAATTGCAACAAGTCACCAACAATTTGAGAAATATTTTAGTTGACAACTCTCTGTCTCCACCAAAGTTTTGTTTGAAACAATATGTCTTCAAGCGACGATATTATGCAGGCAGCCGCAGTATTTATAATTTTATGCAAAAAAACGGAAGCATAACTATTGGGTACGAGCAAGCCTCAAAGGGAGAAAAGTAAATGGAGGGATGAGCTATTATATTCGGTAGGCAAACCAACTCGGAGTATAAGAAGCCGCAGCTCCAGATTTATTTCATCTTTATTTTTGTTTTCTCCCTGAAAAACTGTCCCGTCAATTTTTTTATTATTCTTTGAATTTCTAGTTCGTTTAGCCCCATAGCGTCACTTATATTTTTCATGCATCCTTTTTTTATTTTTATCTTTATAATTTTCATTACACACATCCCATAATATATTTTGTGAACGATATATATTAATTAATGTGTCGATTAACTCGTTTGTCCACGTGGCAGACATGTTGCCAAATAATGTTTTCAACAAGCGTCTCCACAGAGAGAACAACTGATCATAAACATAAAAATGACAAATGATCATAAAAATAAATGGAAATGTACAAATTGCTGGATGTTGTTTAAATAAGATACAAACCAGAATGAAAAGGGCTGTTACGTAACAGAACGAAAAAAGTATAACATAAACATACCTACTGAAAATTCTTTTGAAGGTTTATCAGACGAAGAATATTCTTCCTTTATCACAGACAGTAAATTGAACAGAAGTTGCCCAAATATAGGACTGGATCTGGAAGAAGATACACAGGAAATGAAAAACAAAATATCACACCTAGAATTAAAACTGAACGCTGCTGAAAACGAAATCAAAAACTTTCACTCTGAAAATACTGCCTTAAGTAAACGACTAGCCGAATATGAGCGAAAAATAAAAACTTTGACTGAAATATATACATCGGACTCAAAAAAACCTACCAAACAAAAAACAGGAGGAGCCTAAATAGAACTAAGCTTAACTTTACAGAGGAAGAAAAGAATAGCCTTCATGATGAAAGCACGGTTAAACCAACCGAAACACCGTCTAGAAAACAAAAAATCTTTGTGCGTAAAAATTCTGAAATTCGAACAAACTGAAGACAGCCAATTAAAAAATGAGATTACAGAAGAACAACACACATATAAACACAGATTACATATATTTGAAGATGAACAAGGCCGAGGCATAACCACACAATTATCAAAGTTACTTGGAAATAAATACAAGATATATGGCGAAATAAAACCAGGAGCTACGAAGGACAAAATACTAGAAGGCATTAAACTCCATTGCTCAACTTATAGTAATATGGACTACGTACTGATCCTTACAGGGAAAAATGACAGTGACTTAACGAAAATGAGTTTCTACCTTTTTTACTATCTAAGCCAACTTAAAACACAAATATTATATTATGCGAAACTGAGGGTAATTAGCAAGATAATACTGAAGATATAAATAGAATATTTAAGTCACACAGCGCGATGTTG
The DNA here is from genome assembly GCA_029286625.1 of Parnassius orleans. NCBI lineage: Eukaryota > Metazoa > Arthropoda > Insecta > Lepidoptera > Papilionidae > Parnassius > Parnassius orleans. Next base: position 8,293,619 of record JAGSMP010000022.1, on the reverse strand, counting down.
CCGAATGTTAACTATATAGATTTACGTTATTCATATTTAGGCCTACCACGTAATAACTTGCGACATCTGTACCAAAATATACTCCAAGAAATATTACGACTTGACTATAAATATAAAAGTAAAGAAATACAGAAGCTATTAAAAGGCATTAGGCTATCTAAAGAGGATATTCATTGTGATTCGACAGATGAGATTACTAATGACGATCATTTTTTTCGTTAGTACTGCCATAAATCAAAATATACAAAATCCGTCAATTAAAGATAATTCTGTAACGAAACCTATATGCAATATAAAACATAACATACCAGAAAAAAATTTACCGTTTAAAATTTTATTTCAAAATATAGATAGATAGATAGATAATTCTTTATTGTACACCAAATCAATACATATACGTAAGAAAAAGAAAAACAAAATAGTGACACAATGGACGGTCTTATCGCTAAAAGCGATTTCTTCCTGACAACCTTTGGATGGACAGGATTACAAAAAGCAGAAAATTGTGTGGTTTGGTGATGCAGAAATAATATTTATAAAGATTTCCATATAATATATAAAAATAAATAACAAATAAAGACATAACATACGAATGTATACATATATAGAAGGCACGAATTCAAAAGTTAAGATAGTGTACAAGCTTCTGAAAAACAGATAAAGATTGGGCGCGTCTGACTAACAGAGGTAGGGCATTCCATAGACGGACTGCTTGGATAGTAAACGACCTGTCCAAAAATTTGGTATTATGGGCAGGCATTTTTAATGTAAAATTTTCTGATGATCTCAAAACTTTCGAATGGGAGTAGTGAAGGAATTCAAAGCGATCCTTAAGATAAGAAGGATAGGAAGGATTAAAGAGAACATTGTAAAGAAGTGACAGAATATGTGCATTCCGGCGAAGACGAATATGAAGCCACTTGACTTGAGCTTATTACGAAAACAAGAAACGTGATCAGCTTTGCGCAAACCAAATATGAATCTTATGCAAAAAAATTGCTTGATACGGAACATCTTCAATAAACAAAACATACTAGAATCATTTTTGATAGAGTTTCCACAGTTTCAAGTAATATGCATCACAGAATTTTGGCTAACACTTAAAAAACTACAGATAATACAATTTTCAAATTACATATATGATAGCTGCTTCATTCTGTAGAAAATCTCGCGTTGGCGATGGAGTTTGTATCTTATTGAGATATGTTCTAAAATATGTAGAAAGAGAATAAATAGCCAAAATGTCAATAGAATATGTATTAGAAGTGTTTGCAGTGGAGCTACCAGAAGAAAATATTTTAATTATTACTGTGTATTGAAATAGAAGAGAGGTAGACGCATTCTGTAATCGGTTACAATATATCTTAAACCATATAAATATAAAATTTTCTAAATACAGTATAATTATAGGAGGTGACTTCAATATTGACATATTAAAAGAAAATACGAAGACTAGACAATTTTTAAATCTAATACTAGAATTACATTTTAATCAACATATAACAAAGCCTGCGCATGTAACCAAAAATATTTCAACATGCTTAGACTTAATATTTACAAATTTCTACAACCTAAAACTAAAAACTAGTGTAGAAGAATTTGGACTTTTCGACCACATGAGCACAATTATAGATATAGAAATAATGCAAAACAAACAAAATATATGGTATACAGAAAAAAGAAAATTTTATTTCAATAATATGCAAAATTTTAAATCCAAATTAGAGGCATCCAATTGGTCGCAAATTTTGGAACCTAATTAAAATATAATTATAGTTACAAATATTTCAATGATAAACTAATAAATATACTGAATGAGTGTATACCAAAAGAGAAAATTATAATTGTATATAATTATTATAATATATAAAACGTTGGTTAACCGTAGGGTTGAAGAAATCGTGCAAACACAAAAGAATGCTAAGGGTATTGGCGTTAAAATCAAATAATAAAATACTTATCCAACATTATAAAAACTATGGAAAATTACTTAAAAAAGCTGTTATTACATTAAAGAAAATAGAATACAAAAATAAAATTTTAAGATCAAATAATAAAATCAAAACAATGTGGCGTATAATAAAAGAAAGAACAAATAAAAATATTATAAAAGAAAAAGATAACCTTAAACTAAAAATAAACAATACTTTAACTTCAGACCCGATTTTAATAGCAAATACTTTTAATAGGTTCTATGCTTCGATAGGCGAAAATTGTAACCCGCTAGCACACGGTTGAACTACACAGAATGTGTCGAATAATTCTATGTATGTCAGCCCAGTGACCCCAAGGGAAGTATAAAAAATAATACAAAATTTAAAAATAAAATGAGTAAGATGAATAAGATGAATAGACGAATTACCACCAACCTTAATCAAACATTGTGCAGATGAGTTAACTCTACCACTCTCTAAACTAATCAACCAATCTCTCACAGAGGGCATCTTCCCAAACATGTTAAAATAGCATTAATAATACCCATCCATAAAGAAAATCAAAAACCAATATTGATAATTATCACCCCATAGCTCTACTCCCTACAATCTCAAAAGTTTTCGAAAAAGCAATGTTCGAACGTGTGTATAATTTCTGCGAGAAATATAAAATATTAAGTGAATGTCAGAACGGTTTTCGTAAAAATCGGTCTACCGTACTAGCAGTATATAAATATATTCAAGATATTTTAAAAATATTAAACAATAAAGAATATGCAATAGGAATACTGTTAGATATGACCAAAGCATACGATAAGGTATAATATAACATATTAATTAATTAATTAAATAGTATAGGTGTTCGTGGGATTAGTTTGGAATGGTTCAAATCATACTTAAAAGATAGAGAACAATATGTAGAAACAGAATACTTTGATAATAATAAAATAGTAAAAGTCAGATCAAATAAAATAATTACAAAATGCTGCAATACCCCAAGGTAGTGTATTGGGATGTTTATTATGTTTATTAACCCATGTGTTATGTTTGCGGACGATATCTCTATCTTAGCACCTTGTCGTAACGTAAATAACATAAATGATATATTATATAAAATATTTGAAAATACTGACCAATGGATAAAAGAGCATAACCTGGAAATTAACTACAAAAAAAAAAAAAATTTTGTCTTTTTACCCATATCAAAAACCGCCGATTAAAATTATTTTTTCTTACAAAAATACAAAAATCGAGTCAGTAAATGAACACACTCTACTCGGCTTAATTTTAGATAGACACATTAACTGGAAATCTCACATTCAGAAAATTCGTAACAAATTGTCTAGTTTTGTATATGCACTAAGTGAAATAAAAAAGACAACTGACCTCCAGACTGCGTTAATTACTTATAATGCCTATGCACAGACGTGGCTAAGGTACGGTATTATTCTGTGAGGTAACAGTACAGATGCACCCACCATCTTCATCTTACAGAAAAAGCTAATTCGCATTATGTGTAACATAGAAAAAACTGAACGTTGTCGTCCTCATTTTAAGAATCTTAAACTTCTTACCTTAAGTTGTATTTTATATTGGAATTATGCAAATTTGTGCGAAAATACCCAATTTATACGTAAAAAGAAAATACGGCTTATAGTTTTAGACATAAAAATAAATTAATGCTACCAACCTCTAAAATTAAGCTCTTCTCATCAGGCCCTTACGTAATGTCCATAACTGTCTATAATAAATTACCAAAGTCACTAAAAAACGAAACAAATGATAATATTTTTATAAGACAATTAAAAGTGTTTCTAATCAATAAATGTTATCATACTTTATATGAATACCTGAATGACAAATGTAATACTATAAGTAAATGAATGAATAATATGAATAATGATGGTATAATAATAATAAATGACATACTAATAATGAATGATATAATAAAACATTTTTGCGTCCTCATCTGTTCTAATTTGCCATACCCAACAGGGTCCATATTGTGATAATTTAATTTATTAATTTGTACATTATGGAATGCAAATAAATATTGAGTATTGAGTATTGAAATGTTTGCAACAAGCGTATTCCTTTGATGTTACCTCCGAAAATGGAAACACGGTTCACGACATTGTTTACAATTTTTGTTGCCAACACTAGGTAGTTACAGAAACATTTGTCACCGGCACGTGTTTACAACACAAAAGTTGGTAACTTTTCTTTGGTGGAGACGCGGCATAATATGATTTAGATGCATATGTGTGCGTCAAGCCGAGAACTTTTACGGGCTGTTAAAGAGAGTAAGGAAGATGTGTGCGTGAGTGTGTATCAAGAATTTGAGCATGGTTTCGTCATTACTTGAAATGTGCAGCGCTGCACCGTCTATCTTTTCTACCGACTTTAAAAAGGATGAGGTACTCAATTCGACTGTATGTTCTTTTTTTATGTACCTCATAACTTTTTTCTGGGTAAACCGATTTCGATGATTCTTTTTTTATTTGAAAGCTGGTGCTATGATCAAGGTTTGACCAATAGTTAGTTAATGTTGACTCTGATTTTGCCTTTTATTTATTAATCCACAATAGTTTGTTGGCCACAGCATGCACTTAACATGAGATGTCCTATGTGCTTGTTTGTTTATACCCTTGCATAAAAAATAAGTATTTCATCTCCTCGCTGGTTTGTTTACAAGTATGATTATTTTTGTTCATTCCAAGAAATTCTGCCTTTTTGGAATAATATTTTTTTTTATCATTTTTGGAACTTTATAAAAATAACAATTCCCATATCGTGAATTTCTCTTACTTGTAATCATGTACGGATCACAATTACTGTCTGTCTTACACTTCAAATCGGTATATAACAACGGGTGTACTGCTAGTAGGTGGCAGAAATATGAAAGAGATGTGCTTCCAATACAGCCGAACTGTTTTCTGCATAAGCAAAAAAATATTTGAAGTAAATTTTAAAATGGAAGGAGTCCGTCTTGGTTGGTAATAATAACACTTTTTAAGATATATTCGTGTATTAATCCATACTATCAAACCCGTGATTACATTATACTATTTGGCATATTATAAACCAAAGGAACTTTCTTAGTAGAATACTCAATCCACGGACATCGTAAGAAAATAAAAATAAATCTATCGCAGTCTCGCTTCGTGTCGAGGATTTAATATCGTTCGTATTAAATGCGGTAGTGGATCATATACCCACAGCGAACTTAATAAATCCGTGGAGTTCGTTGTCTGATAAATGATTTTCTAGGTTTTTAGAGCCGGTGTAAGTTCAAGGCTAAGCGTTTGCTGTAAATTTCATAGTACGTGAGTAACCCGGGTTCAATTCCCGCCGACGGCAATAAAAATGTTAATTGCAATTTTAAGTGCTAATTTTCCACGTGCTCAGGGGCTAAGGAAAATATCGTGAGGAAACCTGACCTTGCCCTAAAACCCTCTTAGCAATGACGGGAGCCCTGTGCCGGAGAAGTGAGTCAGTCGCATATTATGTTGGCTTTTAATTATCGGTTATAATTCCACAAACGCTCATTCAAAGATATTTTTATATAAATAAAGATGACAAACAAGCACACACTCCTCCCAATGGTAAGTGGATACTATTAAGTAAAGATATAATCGATTAAAATGAAAATACAAATGCGTTGTCAATCCCGAGGACTAAAACTGTAAAAATGGTTCTCTACACTCACCTTACACAACGAACAATATTATGCTGTTATTTCACGCTGGTATTCTGTGAGAGCGTAGTCTTTCCTCGATCGAGCCGACCGATTCCGACTGTTCTACCACGTACCAAGCTCCACCGCGTACACGATATTTTTACATCGTGTAGGAATGAATAAATGAGCGACCTTGATAGTTCAAAGAAGAAAAGATAAAAGATCTAAGAAATTAAACGTTTTCGTGAAAAACTTGTTTTACCTAAACGAACGCCCCAGACTAGTTGGCGCGACGAAGGTGGGTCGCTTAGTTTACAGGTCAATGGGAGGGGGCTTGAGCAAACAACGTCAACGAGTGCCGAACTGTACCGAACCTCCCTCGGCACGACGCTTACAAACCGAAACATGTCTGATGTCACGCTGAGCGTCTCGGTTTTGCATACAAAACAAGCGGAGTCATGTCGGAATTCGAAGTCACATAATATATTACGTATTCGTCCAAAATTGCATTTTGCAATTTATGGCGAATTGTATCTGTGCTGCTGGGGAATATGTTAAACAAATATTTGCACAAATATTCCAAAGGAGTGTGACGGGTGAGTGACGAAATCAACCGACTTCAAACAAAGAAGGCTAAAGAAGAGTTGATGAAGACTAAGATGAAATATTATAAAGCGTGTAATAATAGTATTTTTTTTTATAGAATAAGGATGACAAACGAGCGCTTAGTCGTCCTGATTCGATTCCACATCTATCCTCCATTAAGAATCAAAACTCAGATGCGTTGCTAGATTTCTACACACACCGTACAAAACACAGCAGCATTAACTTACACTGGTATTCTGTGAGAGCGTGGTCCTTCTCCGGTTGAGTCGACCCATATGTCGATACAACCATAATATAGCTGCAACATGATTCTATCACTTAGAAATGTTATACTCTCTTACTAACCCTTCAAACTGAAACAGTGTGGGTGTTTTTCGACCTCGTAAGAAATGCAGGAAGTCGATGGATGCGGGTGGCCTTGTGGCGTTCCATGGCGAAGGCCCGTTTTCAGCAGTGGACTTGTAAAAATGACCATGATGATGGGTGTTTTTCCATGTGAAAACACAATATAAAACAAAATCCTAGAGTAACTTCTTTTTCTTAAGATTTATGTTAGACGAAACGTAGCCCAAGAAAATCACTAGTGATACTATGTTGCTTTTTTTAAGTATTTATATTAAAGTTCAATGCTAAACACGGACCAATTATTTCACAACTTCCATGATACTCCTCATTGCCGGTCTGGATATTTTACGGCTGACTTAAACGAGATGGTTATACTTTTGTCTTTCGGAAGCCATAAGATTTTTCTAGCTAACTATTTTCCTTTGACAAAACCCACGGGATGAAATAGGGTGATGAATTTTTAATGCCACCACCACATGGCAAAAATATAACATCTTTAATGTTATAACAAGTTAGAGGAAGCAATTTATAAAAACATTTCATCTTTTATTCTATACTAACTGTTCCCCGCTACTTCGCCCGCGTGGAATTTATTGCGATTGATTTCATGGGTTTTAATTTTTTTTTGCGCGGAACTCAAATTCTTTTCCTAAAATAAAAGTAGCCAATGTTACTGCTTCTAACATCAGCTATCTTCCAATGAAAGTCCCATCCAAATTGGTTCACAGGTTTTTGCGTGATGCGTGTTCAAACAAATGTCGTGTTAGAGTTTTATTATAGTAATAATATAGAAGATATATAGATATAGATAGATTCATCTCATAGATCAGTCAGCAGTCATACGTTTATGTCCAACCTCTCATTTTTGGAACGGAATTCAATAGAAACACGTCCACTGCGCTTCTGTAGTGGGAGTTGCTTGAAATATTTATTCCCATCATAATAAGCAATTCTACACGATGTTTTCCTTTTGAGCTAAATAAAACCATTTAATAAGGATACTATCAAATTGTTATACTTTTCTTTTGTACGTTCAATCCTTGATTTTTGTAGCACGGCATGGCTCTTATCAAATACATATTGAGAGAATAGAAAAGGTACAAAAAGTTTTTGAAATCCCTCAACTATCGTTATAGTATTGAGAACGAATCATATAATGAAGCTTTGTGCAGAAACAAAATGCTAAGTCTTTTTAACAGACGTAAAATGTTAGACATTACTCTTCTATATAAAATTCTAAATTCATTAATTGATTCACCGACTCTTTTGTTTATGATTTCATTTCGAGCAAGCGTTCATTTTTCTCGCATTCGTTACCACTATTCATTCCCCTCGCTTTCATAAAACTACACACGTAACTCTTTTATATGTCGTTCCACTAACATATATAACAAACATTTTTCAGAAATAAATCTTTTTAGCATTAGTTCTAATCTTTAGTAACATACGATTATCTTGAATTATCAATCCATGTTCCTATTAATTATTACGTACCCAATTCTTACACTTAACCAATAAAATAGAGTGCACGAGAACACGAATAATAATGGAAACCAGGCTAACAAATACTGTCGTAATGTTTTGTTATACAGGATAACAAATATTTTACAAACAAACCAGTTGTTGTGTTTATCATAAAACAGTATATTAGAAATGCGTTGTGTAATATCTGGGTATGATATGGGATATTAAAGAGACCAGAAATGCTGTCGCATGAAAATTATAAATTAGGTCACTAGACCATAGCACAGGAAAAGTAGAAAAAATAGACTGAAAACAGATGTATAACTAATGGTTGGCGCTTACAACTGAAATATGAACTTTTTGTTTATTAGACAACGTGTACAACTTATAACATTTTATAAAAAATTAACGTTACAAGATAAAATAAGTCATTATTAATATTTAACATGTTTTGTCAGTTTTTAATAATGCAAGTGAAATGTTTTAGGTCATTTCATCATACAACGCAATATTTTTCTCAAACTTATATTGTTATTATTGACATAAACCACTTTAGATGTCTCTTTCAGTGACACTCCCAATGGCAGGTATGAATTGCGTCGTAACCATGAGGTCTGACTCAAGCGCAAACCAGGCGATGTCACTGAGCTGGCGATAACCTTGATAACCCTCGACCCTCAGTGATCGCACCGATCGTGCGGTCTGCACTTATCACAATCGGCGATCGGACTGTTATCATTATGCCCTCAAATCTGACTCTGTGCTATGTCTATATAAATCGCGTAACTATGGAAGCAAATAAAACACGGATTTATTAATGACCTTGACTTTATCCGTCTTATTACAAAACATGGTTTGTTAATAGTCTTGGTTCAAACTATGGTTAGTCGAAAGACTAGTCAAAAGAATAGTCTAGCTAAAGTAGTCCCTTAGCTAGGTAGCGCTTGTCTTCGTGAATTTTGACATTTGCTGTCAAATTCCATATTTTAAATTTTAGTTCGAATATTTTCGCAGAATTTCTTTCTATAAACATATAGTAGTTTAAACCTGAGACTTTAGATTATAAACTATTTTTTGTAATAAGGCCGTATATATGTATAGCAGTAAGTATTTATAATGGAGTCATTGATTAAAAATCCACTAAAATACACCACATTAACAATTGCTTTTAGTTGTAAGGAACCCAAGCATACAATCATCGATTCGAAATTGTTAAAAATTATAAGTTGAGACTTGACTATATATGTCAGCCTGATAATAAAAGGTGATCCAGACTTTGTTGGTAAAACGCATTAGCTTGGTAAAAAAAACTATATAGTCTTTTCTTGTATGCGGATTGTTCTAATTTCCAATCCTTTGCCTTTGTCCAAATATGACGAAAGGAAAACGTTTCATCCTTATGCAAGGTACTCGTATATCTTCGATGGCAAGATGGAAACCCGCAGTATATCTTGCTGTCATATGATGAAAAAGTGGTGCTGTTACTACCCAAAATGTATCAAAGCAATTTGGTCTGTTGTTTAGCGTGGGGGCGAATCCTTTCAACTTAAAGATACCTAAGTTGAGCAGTGCTAGTGCAACTATGTATTAGATGTTATTGCAGGTTTGTTACAAAAAGAAGGAGAGAAATTTTGACTCGAAACACACGAAAGTTTATGCGTTGCGTAAGGTAACAACGATCAATCATCATGTTACAATCTTTGATTTTGGATTTGATCAATATTACTCGCTAATTTCGAATCACATCACATTATAATCATTCAAAACATTGAATGAAACTACTTTTACGGATTTTATCGCGTTTAATTGTACTTATTTTTAATTCCCACCCATGGTGACGGGGACTGAGGTGATTGACGTCACGATGTCAGAGTTAACGCGGAGTACCATTAGCTTTTTAATTATTACTTTTGGTCCGATCCACGCAGTAAGTACCTACAATTAAACGCGATAAAATCCGTAAAAGTAGTTTCATTCAATGAAAAATGTGTAGTATTAGCGTAAATATAAGAAATCATCATTCAAACCACCTTGAGGTTTATCATTAAAATGAATATCTGCAATCACCACACCCAAACACCCAAAACCATTACAATGTTTACGTTTTATATTTACTTGAAATAAAACTCAGCATATTAAACGGTTGCTCAGAAACGGCCCTAGCGATTTGGTTAAAATTTTATATTTAGATAATGTTATACTCTCCAAGCTAATCTAGATAGGTTTCATCCCAAAATTATTTTATTTCTAACGCCAAAGCTCGGTTGCCCTACTGATGATATGATTGTATTTGAATACCTGAAGAGAAAAAACATTTTTTCTAATAATAATATCACATTTATTACTACAAAATCAGGTACGCTTTCATCTCATATAACTTTACGAGTTGTGTACAATCATAGCATTTCTGAGCTTCTCAATATGTAGGTGAGGTTGTTTGATAGCTGCGGAGTAGCCATTGAAACGTTCTATGACAGACGATTAATGACGCGCTGTTGACGTCTCAATGAAATAATGAATAAATGGCGACACTTAATTAAATTTATGGTCTGATAGGCATTCTGGTTCTGCTTCTGTAAACTACTGATAAATCGGTCAATTAGTATACATAGTATCAATAAAATCTTCACAGTAATTATTTCATTTTTGCATGGTAGAGCCATGCTGCAGCTATATTAATAGTATAGTTGTAACACGAATGGGTCGGCTCGACCGGGTAAGGACCACGCTCTCACAGAATATCAGCGTAAAATAGCAGCTTAATGCTGCTGTGTTTCGTATGGTGAGTGTAGAGAACTGGAGACCCTTTTTACTGGAAAAGAGGCATTCTATCTTAGTCCTCACGGCTGACAACGCATCTGCATTTAAATTAGCTAACGAAGATAAATGTAGATGTCTATGGGCTACAGCAACCACTTACCATCAGGTGGACTGTGTGCTCGTTTGTCACCCTTATTCTATAAAAAAAACACATAATTAAGCGTACAATTATTTAAAAAAAGTCAATTTAGAAACTAATTTTCATTGATGCCTTTTATTTTTTTATTGATCTACTTAAAAATAAAATGTAAGGAAGAACTTTTCTCATAAGCCCAACTTCATCAGACCATATGACGATCGACTGATGAAGTGAAAGCCAACCAAAAAAGCCAAACTTAAGCCCCACTGACTGGTAATGAGGTCCAACGTCCAACGAATCCACCCTAACCAAATCGTCGGATTAATTATTACATTTGCATAAATTAAGTTCATGCGTTCCATAATCCTATTCATCCAAAAATGTAACCTAAGCAGTTTAAAGGTCGATAAATATACGAGTATATATGACTTGTTTTTTTTTAATTGAACATAATTTATTAATTTTCTACAAAGAAGTCAGATAATTTTAAAAAGGATTCTAAAGTTCCATATTATTATTTTTACTAGCTGGTACCTGGCGCGTTGCTGCCGCAGAAAAAATATTTGTGGAAATATCGTTTTAAATTTGGAAGGATTATATTCTTTAATTAGGAATAATAATACATTCATTGAAATTGAATGACATATTATGACTTTCAAATAAGTTTGTCGGTACGATACGCGAGTTAACTACTGTAAGTTAATAATTGTACCATGCCTATAATTAACCTTTGTGCAAGTGCAAGTAATAATCGGTATGGCAGCGCATAAAATACGAACAAACAAATATTCATTTTTATATATTAAGAAGATTTTTAAAATTTGTCCTCAATTTGGTCTGTTTTTATTTACAACAAGAATTGTCTGTTAGCTTATAAAAAATATTGATATTAAAAATACTTTTGTAATATTGTGCTAAAAATGTTCCATTTTGCACTATAAAGGCTGGTAAAAATAAAATATGGCGCCGCAATCACAAAGCAAACTTACAAAAAAGTCCCAAGCAGTTCTGTTCAGATGCATTTTGCGGCGCTGAAATGGATGGTAGGTATGTATTTCATATTGTACCATAAAGTAATACTGTCTGTAGTTATCAATAACTATTGCCGCCTTTTAATGAAATAAAGAATCAGTAAAAAATCATTAGTGCACTACGCCGCATTTTTAGATGATATTATTTGCAGAGTAATCATGGTAGGTATTTGCTACAGATTTTTTTATGGTAATATTTATTAAAATTGTTTTTAAAACATAATGGTGACCAACGAGCATACAGTCCAACTATTGGTAAGATGATATGGCCCATAGACACCTACATATCTTAGAGTATTCATAAGCCTACATATATACTCGATTAAGATTTAGACACTTATATTTATACTCTCCTAAAGATTTAGATAGAATGCCTCGTTAGCAGTTGTGAAGGGCTGTAAATGTGATGATGATGAACCGGCGATCATGTATGCGTGTAGAAGAAGCGAGAGAGGTGTGTCAGGATCGTGCCAAGTGGAAGTCCGTAGTCTATACCACTTCTCTGGGTGACTGACGTGAAAGTTTATGTTAGTTAAATAAATTGCATTACAGCAACCGCATCAGCATTTGCAGTTCCAGAGGTCCAGCACAACTGACACTGTCTAGCATAACTCAACACCTACATTATTGTAGTGAAAACTTCTTTAGTATCGTTGTGATTTGAAACTCGATGAAACGAAAAGCGACACTAAAAAGGACAAACATATATATCTATAGGATTTAGCCTGCGAGAGAATGAGATAAAATACAGTATACAGTGTTTCGTATTATCTCAGTCTCGGTTTTTTGTAATTTTTTTGGTTACGTATAAAATGTTATGTTTATCTCTTTTGAAGTAAAATTTCAAAGACTAGTGGCAGTGTCAGAGACTTACTCATTCTTTTTATTTAATCAAAAATTAAATAAGATGTTCACAGTGTATATTAATAATTGTGAATAATGTTGGAATGATGTTGAAATTTGAGACTAGGCTTACCTTACTCTGTTACAAATTTAAACTATGTTCAAAATTTACATTTGTATCATACTCACAAGCGGAGGTTTAATTATAGCCCAATCCAGTTTAGTCATGTCCAAACGTCCAGTTTAGTCTCTCTTTTTCGTAACAAAAATACCTGTTTGAAACGAAAAATGGAATAAGTGGGTTCGATTATTGCTTATCAACTTGAAAGAGCGCGCGTTACAAATCGATTTAAAGTTTATAATTCACGAATGAAAGTTATAAATACTTAATCGATATTAAACTACAAAGGGTGCTATCAGATCTCACACATGCAATGTGAACTCAAGGCTGCTCATTTATTCTTGTATTCTTTTAATTACGTTCTTTCTTTTATCTTTTTGTCAAAACTTATTTATGTATAGAAGTGGCAAATACTTAATTATTGTTAAGAAGGAATCAATAATTTAGTGATTACCTGTATTTATGATAAACGTTCTGTTACCTGTCCGTGGTCGTGACTTTGACTTTGAATTTTGAAATTTCCGTCTATGTATTATTATATTTGTGCGGACACAATACGGGACAATATATTTTGTATATAAATATAAGAAAAACTGTGTTCACGAGATGGAAGTGAATGATGTGGTCCCTATACAGCTAGGTACATCTATCTTTGCTTAAGAATCAAAAATAGAAAAAATGCATTTATTTGTCAGTAATTGATCTACACACATAATATTAAAACTTAGGAAAACATTAAATATACGCATTGGTCATGAGTTGTAATGATTCTAAAGATAATTATCCTGGTGATCCTGATCAGGAAACTAGGATAAGTTATTGTATTATCATTGGTCCTTCATACGTGCACTTCGGTTCGGTCCTTATATCGTATCGGTTTGATCCTTGCACTTGAGTGCAAATTTTCAAGTCAATCGTCCGTTTACAAGTTAATCAAAATTACATTAAAAGATTCCGTGACATAGATAGAGTTATATATACACGCGAAGCTAATAAAAGCGTGTTAAAAATAAAGGAGAAACATATATTTAAATAAAACTAACTTTATGGTTTTATCGCGTTTAATTTTAACTTTTTTCATTTAAGTTGCAAGTAGTGCAATAGTATGTTTGACTTGCAAGACTTTAAGATACTGTTAGCTCGTTCTGTTTAGATCGGACCGCAGAACCCCAATATCTATGGGTGCTATAAAGCGCCCGCGTCGTCGGAAATTAAAAAAGTTAAAATTAAACGCGATGAAATCCGTAAAATTGTTGTATTGTGTAGTATTCGGGTAGATTAAGTTAAGCAACTTACACTGCTGAACGGTGTAAGATCAGCATCATGTTCATCATCAGCCAGTGACAGTCCACTGCTGGACATAGGTCTCTTCCAATTCGCGCCAATTAGCCCGGTCTTTGGCTTCACACATCCAATTGTTACCAACCGTTGTCTGCGACAGATACACAGATTTAAAAAGTTTACTACGTAAACACAGATGATTAGACCATTGCCACTGCACTTTACAAATACGAAAGGTTTGTATCTTGATTCTGTGCCGAATTTGTTTATTACAAATTCTATCCACGAAAGAAAGTATGATCAAAGCTCTTTCCATTAATCGCTGATCGATTTTTATTAATAATCAGTATCAGATTTAAATCACATTGCTGTGATCGAAATATTCAGGACATCATGTTATTATGTTCACCCGCTTATTTGTAGATTGCGCATAGCAGCATGCGAACACAGAACAAATATACAATTGTTTTTTATTTTTCAACGTAATCTTTGGTGCTAATGTATGAAAAACAAAACTGACGCGCTTCAACTATTGCGAAATACATATTTCGACTGTGTCTCGCTTTCGAAATAGAGACGTTAATTCGCTAACAACGGATGATGTTGCATACAGCAGATAACTAATACGGGTCTGTCACATACATGGAGTGTATCCCGTAATCGGTAGACAGACGGATCAGCTGACATTTGCATTTTTTACACTGCAATGACGTACTTACATTAAGATGTAATCAAACAAAAATGATAAATAAAAAATTGAGACAGGATTGCTTTGCAGCATCCGTGGTCCGGAGGGAACTATGGGTGCTGCGAAGCACCCGAAACGTGGGGAATTCAAAAGAAGTAAAATTAATCGTAATACTAGTTTTATTCAATGTTTAGAGTTCACGTTAACATAAGAAATCATTAGTACAACAATTGACCGAATAAATTGGCGAATATGCATGAACCCTAGCCAATAGGTGAACAGTTACTACGAATATGTTTCATAGTGTTGTAATTATACAGCTTAAAATACATTACCTAATAAATTTCCCTGATAAATGTTTTCGGCTACTTAAGTCATGTTTGTTATAAATTTAATAATGAACTTTCTTTGCTACATTTTCATCTGTTTTATCTAGCTTTATATGAATTACTCTACTCTTAAAATTGCTTTTTATATTTTTGTAAGTATTTTTCTGGATGTCAAGTAAGAAAGGTTATATAAAGCTCCGTTCCAGAAATGTAAGCGAAGAGGTCGACGTGTGTCTTTCCTTTTCGGATGCAGAGGCCTGACACCCTTTGTCGAGGTAGAGCTTGGGTCGCGCATACCTTCAGTCAGTTGCCACACATATAAATTAGGCATTTTCAGTGTCCTTCGAGCCAGACCCTTTTATGAAAATAAAAATGATTGCACTTATTTTATCTTTTAACCGACTCCAAAAATAGGAGGAGGTTCTCAATTCGTTTGTATTTTTTTATGTGTGTTACCTCATAACTTTTTTCTAGGTGAACCGATTTTGATGATTCCTTTTTTATTTGAAAGCTGGTGCTTTTCATGTGGTCTTATATAAATTTGATCAAGATCTGACAAGTAGTTTTTGAGTTATTCTTTATAATGCGTATTTAATTGACTTCGACTACATTGATGATGTTCTCTTTTTAAAATATATTGAAGTCGGTTGTACATTTTTTTTAATTTTACCACTTGTTATTATTAACTAGTATCTATCGCCTATAGTCGAAATCCAATCAATGGGGCTAATAACCTCACGCTCATCAGACGTCGCTAGTTGAGACTAATGTGAACTTATTTGTCACGCATATGATCACACGATTTAATTGTAAGTTTTTCAGTTACTAGTATAAGTATATAGGCAAAAAATGCCTCAGTACGGTATTCTTTGATTTTACACTACTTTAACTTTTTTTTTAATTCATCTACTTTTAAGAATATCCGTAGTTATCTATTTCCAATCTAATTCATATGAAATATAACTAATATTTCAGAAAAAAACGCAAAAATTTTATAATATTTTCACGCGTAGGTAAAGGGATCTTAGCTCCATATAGTCAATACCGTGATTAAAATGCTTTCATTAAATCGCTTAAAGCGATTTGTATGAAAAAAATTATGGCTGTTTTTACTTTATTTTACCTGCTTTAATGGCAACATACATAGACTACATGATTTTCTTTTTGTGCACATCTATGGCACTGTACCTTTCTGCGGCCTATTTGACCTATGTACATAACAAAGAGGAGTGATTATGATAATCTATACGTGGTAGATTTGCTACAGCTATATTGCGGTTGTAGCACGAATAGGTCGGTTCGATCGGGAAAGTCCACGCTTTCACTGGATACCAGCGCAAAATAGCTGCTTAATGCTGCTGTTTCGATTACTCACCATACGAAACGCAGCAGCATTAGTAGAGATTAGTAAAAACTGGAAAACCATTTTACTGGAAATGAAGGGTGACAACACATCTGCATTTTGATTCTTAAACGAGGATAGAGTAGAAGTCTTTCTGACACAGTATTCATTTACCATCAGGAGGACTGTGTATTCGTTTATCACCCTTATCTATAAAGAAAAAAAGTACTTAATCAACTTTCTTTACTTTTGTCTTCTAAATGGTAATGAATTTGCGGAATTATTAAACAAAGACGCTATGCTATATTTTAAAATCACATACTACTACTGCACCACTGTGTTAACGGTGTAAGAATATCTACTAACCCATATCGTCCCGTCGGTAAGAGAGTGTTATAAGAGACAACTGAGGGAAAATAAAAGTGGAAATGGAAAGCAGCATATTCAATATATCTCAAAATTATAAAAAACTGCATTTGCCAGCCTGCCTGCCAAGCGTGGCTGTAGCAAAGGTCCCGCTATGAGGCAATCGATGGAGGATACCTATGTTCAGCAGTGGACTTTTGTAGGCTGTAATGGATGGATGGATAGGAAACTTAATAGATTCTGTCATGTCCAAATAAGTACTTATTTACTGGATAGGAACCTTAATAGATTCTGTCATGTACTAATAAGTACTTATTTACTGGATAGGAACCTTAATAGATTCTGTCATGTACTAATAAGTACTTTATTACGTGATAGAGTCATGCTGCAGCTATATTAGTAGTATAGTTGTAGCACGAATGGGTCGGCTCGACTGGAGAAGGACCACGCTCTCACAGAATACCAGCGTAAAGTAGCAGCTTAACGCTGCTGTGTTTCGTATGGTGAGTGTAGAGAACCGGAGACCCTTTTTATTGGAAATGAGGCATTCTATCGCAGTCCTCATGGGTGACAACGCATCTGTATTTTGATTTGTAATCAAGGATAGATGTAGATGTCTATGGGCCGCAGCAACCACTTACCATCAGGTGGACTGTGTGCTCGTTTGTCACCCTTATCCAATAAAAAAAAAGTACTGCGGTGAAATCTTACCAATAGTGAACTCTATTGGAAAAGTCATCTCATCTGCAAAAAGCCTTCGTTAATTCTCATCGAATTCGCGTTGTTTTTTTATTTTATTTATATATACCACTAATATAGCCGCAGCATGGCTCTACCGTGATATTTAAACACATGCACTCGTAAATATTTAGCAGCGATGATAACTAGCGTTTACTTAAGCGTCGAGCATTTACTGAGTGTCACGAACATTTTTCCTGTTGACATATCTACTGAGTACGATATGCGACGAAATTTATCAGTAAATTGTGCAACGTAGGCTCATTATGACAAGTTATAAGACTAAGCGTTCAATTTAAGCGCCCCCATGCCGCGTGTTCGGCGGTGAATGAAAACATCGCGAGGAAACCCTGATGTCTATCCTGTATGTCTGAGAACTTAGCAATATTTTGAGGACATATGTGATCTGTGGTTAAATCTGTGGAAAAATACTAGCAATGCTATTAACATTACTAATATTCCCTTTAATTACTCCTGGTAAGCTTTAAATGTTTGTGTTAGGAGAGGTTCACGACAGTAGGCGAATGGCGGATTCGAACCCACGACCTTTTGAGTTCGCGGTCTGCACCCTGCCATTAGGCTACTGTCGCTTCAATTTTGCTTTGTGGCATTTCTTGGGGCAAGCCTACGTTCAGCAGCGGATTTGTGATGGCTGTATTGACGATGATTATGATGTGATGTATATTAACAACAGTGCGACGGGCTTTTCCTTGCTTCTAAACCCTACGAAGATATGAAAGTATGCCTGTGCCCAAGATGTATTTAAGTTCTTGCTTTACTTTACTCTATAGTTTTCTTTTATAACTATGTTGTTAATTAAAACAAATTTACGTATTAGTTAATTTATTAAAATTCGCGTTCCTAATAAAATTGTTGGTATCAGCTAGTTTGGAGGGCACAATCCTAATTTTCATTATCAAGTGCATATCTCAATACTAGTAAAATATCTTGAAATATTATCGTCTGAGTCGAAGAGGTAATCATCTTCAGTATAATAAAATTACGTAAACGAAGCAAATTATTATTTTCGTTCGTCGGCCGCTTCGAGCGCTTCAATGAAAGGATGCGTATTTTAAAGGTGACGGAGTTACGAGGTCTTTGAACATAATTTTGTTTTATCTAACATCTTGTAAAAACAAAAACAAGAAAGTCTTTTGACATCTTAGAGTAGCTGCTGTAGTGATTTCGTTAAATTATTCCGCTGTGTTAACTTAGCTTTCACCTTGCACTACCGAAAATATACGATTATTTGCCAATTTTCGTGGTAATTTTTGTTATTGTAATTTAGTCGCGAGTCGACTTATGTAGCTCTAGCAGAATATCAGCGCCGTGGTAACTCTGCTACTGTAGCAATATGCTGACTCGGTTGCCTTTTAAATAAGTTGCCTTTTAAAGGCCGGCAACGCATCTGCAATTCCCCTGGTGTTGCAGTTGTTCATGGGCGGTGGTAGTCACTTACCATCAGGTGAGCCGCATGCTCGTTTGCCCCCTCTCCTATAAAAAAACGTTTTTATTAGCTTCGCATGTATCTATCTATCTATCTATGTAACGGAATCTTTTAATGTAATTTTCACCAACTTGCAGCCGTTGGACTTAAAAATTTGCACCGATGACAATACTAATTTAATAGATAACTTTATCCTAGTATCCTGATCAAGATCACCAGGATGCGTGTTTCTTTAGTTTTTTAAACTATAATTTTATAATAAAATAATAAATAATTTATTTACTTAGATAATTTAGAATCAATGTCTTATAGTTGTTGCAATTAATATATTTCTTTTTAATGTTTTAAGTAAGTTTTTTTTTGTTTGTAAAATCAACTTTCATTGTTTGTAAAAAATAACGTTTTTTAAAAGCAAGTTGCAGCAATTAATTAATATGTTCTTTCTTTCTTTTGTAGGGACTTTAAGGGAGGTCTTTATACTGTAGACATATCTGCTATTGTTTTGTTTATTGATTTCAATGTTTGTTTGCAGTAAAATAATACCATACTAAACATTTTGAATCCGCCTAACACACTAAGTAACAATCATAAAGATTTACGTGTACAGTAAGGCTTATAAGTATCTTAAGAGGGTGCTGCATATAACAGATTAGAGTAATTCGATTTAAGACGGAACACAGAATGGATGGACTCCGAAGATAGCCAAAATTAGCTCGATTGCAATGAAGCGGTTCTATCAATAGACCGTTTGGTTATATATTGAGAACTGTTTTAGACTCTAACTAAAGCTTACTACTCCTTCTAACTGACCTTAATTTACTATGATCCGCGTAATAAAATGATGTATCTCACCTAGCCAGATTCTATAAATTTTCCTAACTAAAGCATTTAAAACTAATATTTTTGTAATTAACTGATTTGGTTTAGACCAAGCCAAGAATAAGTAATGCTAAATGTTTTTACACTCTTTGCACTTTTTTATTTTTTTCTGTCCGGTATCATGGAGGCGTTTTACATCCAAAATTGGTCACGGAAAATTTGAATTCCGTACACTTGTTCCGTACGGGATTCGAACCCGCGGCAAGCAGTATCGCAACCAAGTGAACAACTACTGCGCTTACTTCTAAAGAATTTGTTCAAAAGTAGTTTCGACTGATAATAAATTAGTCAACAGAAGTTTTGACTGAAAAATACAGGTTAAAGTTAGCTGTGACCGAGACTGGCAGTTAAAATTACTTTAGACCACGATTATTTAGTAATAAAAAGTGTTTCACATTTTACAAAACCTTTATTACTATTTATTTGGACGGTATACAACTGATTTTGACTGCTTTCGTCGGAAAAAGTTATGGCCGCGAAACAGTTCTTATTGTAACATGTAAAGTTAAAGTTACAGCCTATATACGTCCCAATGCTGAGCTCAGGTCTCGTCTCATTTTTGAGAGGGTTTTAAATTTTAAAGCAAGGAAATGTCAGCCGCGCTCTCCCAGTGCGTGTTGGCGAACTTCACATGTCTTCGAAATATTTTGTTTCTTAATTCTCAGAAATGCAGGTTTCCTCACGATGTTTTCCTTCACCGCCGAGTACGTGGTAAAACAGCACTTAAAATTGCAATTAACAATTTCATTGGTGCCAGCGGGGATCGAACCTGGGTTGCTCGCGTAGGTACTGTGAAATTTACAGCGAGCGCTTAGCCCCTGAGCAACCACGGCTAGCTTTTGTGGCTGTGAATGTGTGATTGGAACATATGTATATAATAAGGATCTAGATAAGGATATATTTAGTAAATGTCATAAATTTGCTTGGATTTAAAGATTTAGTTTGTTTGTTTAAACATTCTAAGGCGAGTAAGATTAGTGGTTCTATATTGCAAAATTGAATGAAAACATCTCCTGTATGTGAGCGAACAAAATGAAATCTAACAAACGAAGTTAAGGAAGACGTTTAAGTCGTCGACTGACGCTATTACAGACTCTGAATGAATCAATTATGTTGATGTCTGGGTTCACGTCTCACGGGATCTTGAGCCCTCTTATACTGACCTTGACCGATATTGCTTCACCAATCTCGTAATATAACTGCTACTTATTGTTTATTATGTTAATGAATGAGCAGCCGTGTAAAATAACACATCACCCTATTTCATCCCGTGGGTATCGTAAGAAGCGACTATGGGAAATTCCAGAAAGATTTTATGGCTTTCGATAGACTGTGGTTTACGTGGTATAGTAGTAGCACGAATGGGTCGGCTTGACCGGGGAAGGTCTCTCACTGAATACCAGCGTAAAATAGTAGCTTAATGCTGTCGTATTTCGTGTGGTGAGTGTAGAGAACCGGAGACATTTTTTTACTAGAAACGAGGCATTCCATCTTAGTCCTCAGGGGTGACAACGCATCTGCATTTTGATTCTTAATTGAGGATACATTTAGATGTCTATAAGTTACAGTATCCGCTTACCATCAGGTGGACTGTGTGCTTGTTTGTCACCCTATTACCATAAAAAACCGTCTTGATTACGCCAGAGGTGTGACGTGTTACAGCCACGCTGCAGCTATACATATTTATCTGAAATAATCCTACACTATTATTATAATTGAAATATACTTAATATTTTTAAAGAAATATTAAACATTTGAATGCTTGAAAAAAAATTATGTATAACTATACATAATTTTTTGTGCGTAGATAAAATATGATAAGTATGTATACATTAATCATATTTTATCTGTTGTTCTTGTCTTTAGCGTGTGTTGATATTTAATATATTAGGAAATTTCCTCATTTGATAAAATGGAATTTGGCAATGATGGAATTAGGTATAGCCATAACAATATACACTTACAACTATTTATCGCTTTGTATCTTCATAAATTTACTAATTTTTAAAAGAATCATTTTAATCGATATCTGAAAAAAAGAAAATGATTCAAATACCAATTTAAGCTATGGGCAGTGGAATGAACTAGGAAATAAGTAACACCCGGCACTGTAAACATGAATGTGTGAGGCGGCCTGCCACACTTGGTGTTGTTTTTTTATGAAGGTTTCCCCACACTATAGGAATTTCCCCAGTATCGCCGAGTTTCTTTGCATTAGTAGTAGTTATCTAATAAGATACAAAATTTGATCTGCTCAAAGTTCAAAAAATTTATTAAACTAAATTTGTATAGAAAGGGTTATTATAATATTAAAGAATTTATGGATGATATGATAACCCTTGGGAATGAGGTGATCGCTAACATGCTATTTTTAATTTGTTTCGTGTTATTAATTGTGTAACGTACATGATGGTAAGCTGATTTTTTTAAATCCCGCTGGGTTTCTTGTAGGTAATTAAACAAAAGAGTGACTTTCAATAAGTATTATTTATGATCTATATTGAATACAAAAGTTTCTGTTTTTGTTTCATTCTTATATTGCACACTAAAACATCTAGGCCCGAAAGAATTTAAAATCATAATATAAATACTTGTCGTGCTGAATATGAAACTATAACTAGCGAGTTCTACCTGCAGCAAAGTTTGTTATAGTAACAGTTTGCCAGTTCAGCCCTCCTTGGCATAAATGGCAAATTTTTAATGGGTTTGCAAAGATCAACCTCGACAATCATAATGAAACGAAAACGAAACGAAACAGAAATTATTAATTAAACTCTTCTGCCTTCCGGCGGCATTTAATGGCAATCTCTAACTCTTATATCTTGGTAGTTCCACGCTGCAGCTATATTATGGTTGCAGCCGGAATTGGTCGGCTCTACCGGGAAAGGAATGGAATTGTAGGGCTAGTATTCCATAAGAGCCACGGAACTCGTTCGAAATATCAGCCCTACCGTTGCGTAATACATGCCCACGTTTTTCGTACGGCGAGTGTAGAGAATCTGAGACCCTTCTTATTGATAACGAGGCATTCTATCTTTGTCCACAAGGATAACAACGCATCTACATTTTAACTCATAATCGAAGATAGATATAGGTGTCTTTTGGCCACAGCATCCACTTACTATAATAACAACAGTGTGCTCATTTGTCACTTTTATTCTATAAAAAAAAACCTCTCAGAATTTGTGACAGGATTTATTTCCTCGTTATCTTGTTACCGGTGTTATTTTCTACCGACTTCAAAAAGGAGGAGGAACTCAATTCGACTGTATGTTCTTTTTTTATTTGTGTTACCTCATAACTTTTTTCTAGTTGAACAGATTTCGATGATTCTTTTTTTATTTGAAAGCTGATGCTTCTCATGTGGTCCCGTATAAATTTGATCAAAGTCTGACCAATAGTTTTTGAGTTATCCTTAATAATTTATATTAAAGTCGGATGCACAAAATTTTTAATTTTAAATTATGTGCGGTTCGAGTTGTCTCTTGCATTTCTGCGAAACATTTTCGTTGTGTAGAATGATACTTTAAACACGTTTTTTGATCTAGAACTCCGTTTTATTCACGATGATGTTACCTTTTACGCCAAAGAAATAATAAATTGAATTAAAATAAAATAAAATTATTGAGAGAGCCCTTCATTTTAAGTAAATAGAGAAAGTGTTTAAATACCATATAATAATAGATAATATTATATAAACAATAAATCAATGTATATTAAATGTAATAAAAAGAATATAAATCGAAAGGTTAGAAAATTAAGAGTCAAATGCATTGGATTCCGATACCTTGGAAAGCACAAATGTAGGTCAAGTGAGGAATGAGTCACCCCGATACTATATCGTGAACGAAGAAAGAGGGCTGGTGCGATAAAGTAAATGTAAGTGACCGGGGGCCCTTGCTATATTTTTGGGAAATAGGAGACTTCAAAAATGTAACATTGAAATTATGTTTGCAAATTGTTTTTTCGTACTGCATGTTACTGTCGTGACAATTGCACGCCGCGTGGTTGTTTTAGAAAAATATCAAGATATACACGAATAACATCTATTTGACTTGTAGTCATTATAATATATTATTTATTATTTATATAAAATAACAATTATTAGTTTGCAAGTTTTTGACAATGTCATTGGTGTCGGTGGCGATCGAATTTACGTTGATAATTCTAATATATAAACATTAATGTTTGTTTGTCCGTTTTTTTTTGCGCTGCCATAGCATTCATCAGATTGCGGTAAACTTTGTCAACTTATTGCTGGCACTTGCGCGAAGGTTATAGGCATAGTACAATTAACTTACAGTAGGTGGCGCGCGTATCGTGCTGACATATTTATTTTAAATTTATATGAATATAACATCATCATTATTGTCATTCCTAATTAAACATTGTAACTCTTGCAAATTTAAAATATATTTCCACAATTATTTCTCATTCGGTAGCAACGCGCCGGGTACCAGCTAGTGTATTAAACAAACAACAAATTTAAAGCCAGCGCAAGTGCTGGATATCTAAAGTTAAAGCATACGAATTGCCGCGTTATAGACAAAAATATGTGAATAGTCAGTGTTGTGTAGCGGCGTTGTAAGAATATCCAATACCCCATAATATCATATATCACCATCACATATATGTTTATACGTGGTAGAGCCATGCTGCAGCTATATTAATTGTATAGTTGTAGCACGAATGGGTCGGCGCGACCGGGGAAGGACCACGCTCTCACAGAATACCAGCGTATAATAGCGGCTTAATGCTGCTGTGTTTCGTATGGTGAGTGTAGAGAACCGGAGACCCTTGTTACTGCAAAAGAGGCATTCCATCTTAATTCTCACGGCTGACAACGCACCTGCATTTTGATTCGCAAACGAAGATAGATGTAGATGTCTATGGGCCACAGCAACCACTTACCATCGGGTGGACTGTGTGCACGCTTGTCACCCTTATCCTATAAAAAAAATCCCTCGTGTGCCGTTAGAGGCGGCAGAGTTTAACAGAAACAGGATATGGGCAGCAGCATCTTCTTGATAACAACTGAAAAGAAACTACAGTTGCCAACCTGCTTGCCAAGCGTGGAATCTTCGGCAAAATCTCAACTATGATCCAATCTATAGAGCAGCACTTTGTTCAGTGACTTAAGATAGGCTGCAATGAATGAATGCATAAATGAAGTGAATATTTCAATGTGAGTTTAATTTAACACTGTGTCGTTATTGTGTAGTGTAAATAATGTGTATGTTAAGTTTCGTTGAAGGTAGAGTTATACTCCGAAGGATCAAGTGTCAAGAGAGTCTGGAAATCGAATATGTGTCGAACTCTGTGCTATTGTACACCGTAGCACTGAGGTTACACAGTTATTTAATCGATAATTTAGTTTTACGATCGCGGTGTGCGGCCCCAATAATAAACAATCAGTTGTTATGGCTATTTTAAATTTCGTAAGGATTGTTTCTGAAGAATAAACATAAACATTTTCAGTTTATTTAAAGAATATTAGTCAATTAACATAAATAAATAAGGGGCTATACTGTAAGCGCGGGAGAAGAATATGATTTGATTTAATTAAGTGGCATTGAGAAATAGAACAATGCCATTGTATTTTAGTACCCAATAAATAGAAAAAGGAAACGAGGTACACAGTTTCGAATGTAAGAAGACAAAATAAAGGCCATAGCAGGGAAAACATGGACTAGGGAAGCGATGAACAGAACAGAGTGAAAAGAAAAAGAGGAGGCCTTTGCCAAAGTTGGGCAAACAGACCAAGTTGTTGGTATCATCGACTCACCAGAGTCGTCAATATAAGATTTATGTAAATAATCTGTCTGAAAAAAGGCTTATATTATAAATATAACTAAATAAAAACTTCACTCTCTAAACGTAATTTTTTGACACTGCCAGGACATGCCGCCATTTTGAGATTATTATTTAATATTTTTTTAATATATGCACAATGAAATGAAAGAAAATTGCATCAAATTAATAATGATTAAAATAAAAATAAATGTTTTTTTAATTATATATTTTATTCCGATTTGTTGCACATCTTATTCAAATACATAACGCCTTAGACCCCCGTGCCCATGAGTTCTGCAAAGTACTCGAAACGTCAGGGATATAGAAATAGAATAAACGCAAATTGTCAAAAAGCTCATTTAATATGTAATGTCACGTAAATATAAATAAATCATTAATTTAGTTTTGTTAAAATTTTAAATAAGTACCTATTCAATTTCGTATTTTAATACCGTTATGTACTGTAATGCAGTAATTTACTAAACCAACAAAAGTGTATTGAGCTAATTTATCATTTTCAGTACTAATTTATTTCTCATCTCCATATGGGATAGCTTGTTTATTATAAAATTAACCGATTATTAAAATAAATTGAAACTAAATAGGGAATAACACTCATATAGCTGAGGAATTTGACGCTTTGTTAACTTTTCACGAATAGCATCCGTTGCAGCTGCAATCATGGTTTAAAGTTATGAATAGTTTTACGAAATTATTTAATCCACCGAGGCGAGGGCGTGACGTGCAATAAAGATCAACAGCAACGCGATAACACTGCGTCCGTTTCACGCTACTGTGTCAACGTTATCTCTCTGTACTCACTTACCTACATTTTGTATCACGAATTTATGTACATTAATTTGTATACATACATACTTTAATGAATATTTATCAAAAACGTTAAGATACGCCAGATTTTTGATAAGCGATTGTTTTTTGATAAGATCTGCTACTGATTAACTAGGCAGGTATGGAAGACGTTTGTAATGTTTGCCATTATTATTGAATTATGTTTAGGTGACATGCGATCACAAAATCCACTTCACATACACTTTTTTTATATAGAATAAGGGTGACAAGCGAGCACTCAGCCCACCAAATACTTTGATTCTTGATTAAGAATCAAAACGCAGACGTCTTTTGTCACTACCGAGGACTAAAATGAAATGTCTTGTTACCAACACTTCATGCCGCTAACTTACGTTGATATTCTCTGCGAGCATAGACCTACGTCGGCCGAGCCAACCCTATCGTGCGGCAGCTATTATACGCTGCAGTGGGTTTCTACCACGTATAATAAGTACTGTAGCAAAATTGTATTTATTTTTTATTTTATTTTTAAAGGTTAGGTTAAAACTGACATTTTAAAAATATTTATTGAACTTTGCCGTTATAAGTAGTAATTGTTGTGAATTAAATTGTAACAAGGCTGTTAAAAAAAGACCTCAGAGGTGCCGATTCTTCTCTAAGAAGGTCTTGTTTTCGCGAACCAGTGTATATTTTGACGTTCATAAGGGTCTAAATTAAATAAAAAAAAAAACAAAAAAAAGAGTTTTAACAATTACGCTTAAACACCATCAGGTGAGCCGCATGCTCGTTTGCCCCCTCTTCTATTAAAAAAAAAGAAAAACATAAGTATAGTCAAAGTTATGAGGATACGACACTGACTTATTACTTTTTAAATCAATGGTTTATGAAAGTGTTTTGGCTATTTTTAACGTGGTAAATCGAGTGAATATCTCAATATGTAAGGTATTTGATGTTCCAATTACGTACGAGTATCTTACTTGTATTATGGGTAAATTTCATTTCACTGTTTTATATGCTACTATCGGTACCCGGCCACGCGCCGCAGTGGCCCAAAACGTTGATATAACCAAAAAGTATATAAAACGCGCGCGTATTCGAATGCAACGTTGTGTTAAAATTTCAATCGATGAGGAACTTTCGGAGGTTCAAGATTTTGAAGAAACGAACATTTATATTTTTATTATCATACCATATGATCAATTCCCCTCCAACCGTATGCCGTCCAAGTACAAACGCAAGTTATTACAATTTCTGGGTCATGTTTTATCGCGCGCACTAGTCGGCACAATTCACCTTTAACACTAATTAGTTTTTCTGTCTATGAGATCAAGGATAGATGTCTTTGGGCCACACATTTACTTTTAACTGCTTGCTTGTCTGTCAGCCATGTTCTATAAAAAGAAGAAAGGTACCGGCGAAGTCGTCACCCAGTGTTGGCGATAGTGTTTGGTGACACACTTGTTTATATTAGTTAACGTCATTTAATCATTACGAAATGTGTATTTGAATGCATTATTACTTCATCTTATTTCATAATAGTAAGCTGTCTTATGTGCTGTTTTGTGTTCGAAAATATTTCGCAACCACATCGCTCAACTTCTTATTTATGGACGGCAACGGAACACTAGCAAAATCAACAGTACTTCCTCAAAATTAAAGCAAATAATACTCTAATGTCTACTCTGCTGCCCTATTTACTTTCAATTTAGATTTTCAGATTCTCCACTTCGCCAAAATAGAACCATGTAGTGGCGGTGTAATAATATCTATATCGTTCTGTGGTTGTCGTAAGAGGCAACAGAGGGAAAATGAAACAGAACATGGGCAGTAGCGTTTTACTGTTAAACAAATTAAAAAAAACTGCGGTTGCTAACCCGCCTGCCAAGCGCAGCAACTATAGAAAATATCTCCCAGGCAATCTATGGGGAAGCCTGTGTTCTGCAGTGGACTTTTCATAGCCTGTAGCGGTAACCGTTAAGCATCTATGCTGCCAGCTCTAGGCGACCATCTCAAAGCGCTGTATAAATTTTAATTATCTTGTAAAATTTAATGCATTAAATTTAACGTTAAATAACTCTATAATTTTATAGTGCGCATTATGTTTATAGTACGCCTAATCCGTTTTACACTCTTAAGCCGAACGTCCACCGCAAACTAAACTAACTTAGTTTAATCTTAGCTCGCATAGTTGAGCCAGTTTTCCATACATGTGCGTCTACCACAAACTATGCCAGCTAAACTATGTATGTATGCAAAACTCAGCTATGCGAGCTAAGATAAACTAAGTTAGTTTAGTTTGCGGTGGGCGTTCGGCTTAAATAACTTTATTGGCTTATTTTTTACAAATACGCGTAGGTCCGATTATCCAACATCGTCAAAATATATATTTTTTTTTTAACTTAATGATACATAAAACATATTACAATAGTGCATAGTTACTATTCAGCACCATTAAACCGCAAAACGGTTTGTATTGGTGCTTATACACATACACAAGGCGTGTTTTTTGTTATCTATATCTAAACTCAATTTTATCGTACAAAGTGAAACAATTTGCGTAAGGTGATTCTATCACATCGATTAAAAAAACTGTCGCAGTAATAACATTGTTTATTGTAAATATATCTATTTTTTATGTTGTCTCAGTAGAAAATACTTATATTAATATGGATTATTATTTATATTGCCTCTTAAATACTGTACCTTGAGGATCACCAGCTGATTAGTGACCGAAAATACGGTTTTCGTCAAGGTCGATTAGCTGGTGATCTTCTGGTCTACCTGACTCATAGAGGTATTGGCTGTTAGTTTGGACATAGCGAAGGCATTCGATCGGGTTTGACACAAAGCGCTTCTTTCGAAGCTCCCATCCTATGGGCTTCCTGAGAAATTGTGCAATTGGATCACCAGCTTTCTTGCAGGTTGGAGCATCAAGGTCATAGTCGACGGTGCATGCTCCGATTACAAGCCTATTAATGCTGGTGTTCCACAAGGCCGCCTGCTATCACCAGCGCTGTTTCTTCTGCATATCAATGATATGTTGCAAACCAGTAACATTAATTGTTATGCGGATGACAGCACTGATGATGCTTTATACACCGGCTGTGCCAATATTTCTCGGTAAAATGTCGCCGAGTACCGGAAAAAACTTCTGTCTGAATTCGAGTCTTTGCTGAACAGAGTCTCGGATTGGGGGCAACTAAATCTAGTCCTGTTCAATCCCCAGAAGACACATGTTTGCGCGTTTACCGCTAAAAATAACCCCTTTGTCGTATCACCTCAGTTTCAGGGCACTCCCCTTGTTGCCTCAGCAAGTATCGGAATCCTCGGCGTCGACATATCGAATGATGTACAATTTCGTGGTCACTTAGAAGACAAGGTCAAATTGGCCTCTAAAAAGCTTGGCGTGCTCAGCAGAGCGGGACAGTATTTCATGCCGGCACACCGCCTGCAACTTTACAACGCGCAGGTTCGGCCACCCATGAAATACTGTTCCCATCTCTAGGCCGAGGCACCCCAGTGCCAGCTCCTTCCACTTGACCGCATTCAGCGTAGAGCGGCTCGAATCGTCAACGACGGAGTCCTCTCCGATCGGCTCGATACAATGGCGCTGCGAAGAGATGTTGCATCCCTTTGCATTTTCTATCGCATCTACCACGGGGAGTGCTCTGAAGAATTGTTCGAATTAATTCCAGCCGCTAAATTTCACGAACGCACATCGCGACAAACCTCACGATACCATCCACACCATCCGAATGCTTGGCGGTCCAGCACTGTACGTTTTACTAGGAGTTTTCTTCCTCGTGCGACCCCTTTGTGGAATCGTTTACCACCGGCTATTTTTAAGAAACGAGCTTACTCCTTTTAAATCGCCGGTAAACCGGCAATGCGCCTGAAATTCCCTAGATGTTGCAGTTGTTAATGGGCGATGGTCGACACTTGCCATCAGGTAAGCCGTACGCTCGTTTGCCCCCTTTTGTATAAAAAAGAGATAGCTCAGGATCGTGCTTTGCCCTTTTCTTTATATCTGTGGGCCAGGCCTATATCAAGCAGTGGACTTGTGATACATTCTAATAAATATTAGGTACTATAATATGTTATTACACTATTTATTATGAAATACCATTAAGATCAATAAGTAATTACCAGACCCTTTATCCGTAGCACTGAAAATAGGCTAACCTTTCAACTTCCAGCATTGCATTTGATTTAAAAATTAAATTTCCTTTGATTCCACGGAACCGTGTACCACCCAGATAAAATTAAACGTGAATTTTTATGTTCTATTTGTGATGCGAGTTCGAATCATGTTATTTTTTTAACCGACTTCAAAAAGGAGGAGGTGCTCAATTCGACTCATAACTTTTTCCTAGGTGAACCGATTTCGATGATTCTTTGAAGAAGCTGGTGCTTCTCACGGGGTCCCACATAAATTTGATCAAGGTCTGACCATGAGTTTTTGAGTTATCCTTAATAATTTATATTGAAGTCGGTTGTACAAAAATTTTAATTTTACTACTTATTTTGTATCTGTTTTTGAAGTGTAGATATTTCCATTACTAAGCATCTACATACGTAAAATCTATATATTAGTAAGCGAAAAAACAAAACGTTTTAAAGGATATTGCGCGCACGGAAATATTTGAGATTTGGCATAGTTTAAGTTTTTATGGAGAAGGAGTGAAGCATTTATATAATATGTGTTACAAATCTAATATATAAAAATTAATGTTTGTTTGTTCGTATTTTATGCGCTGCCATGGGTACCGTTCACCAGATTGCGGTAAAACTTTGTCAACTTATTGCTTGCACTTGCGCGAAGGTTATAGGCATACTGTGCTGTTGTGTTTCGTATGGTTAGTGTAGAGAACCGGAGACCCTTTTTACTGGATACGAAGCATTCCATCTTAGTCCTAAGGGGTCACAACGCATCTGCATTTTGATTCGAAATGAGGATAAATGTAGATGTCTATGGGCCACAGCATCCACTTACCATCAGGTGAACTGTATGCACGTTTGTCACACTATACTCGTATTCTTTATAAAAAAGGATGATGCAGATGAAGAAAATGGACGCAGTAGCCATCCCCAACTAATTGTATTGAACGGTATGTGTTTAAATTACCTGACAATGATAACAAGATAACAATGAGAGTGTTTGTCCTATAACTGAACTGAATATATGAGATCTCAACCTCTGGGTTAATTGTGTCAACAATAAACATACAACTTGTGATTTGGTTAGTGTTGTGTTTTTTTTGGCCGTGTAGCGGTGTAAGAATATCCATTACCCCATATCGTCCCGTAGGTGTCGTAAGAGTCGACAGAGGGACAGTGAAACAGGAAGTGGGCAGCAGCGTCTTCCTTATAACAACTAAAAATTATAAAAGACTGCGGTTGCTAACTCGCCTGCCAAGCGGGGCAACGTGCTTAATATGGGGATATTTGGGGATTTTTATATATAACTTACTCGTGGCATGCGCATCGTAACTTCGAATTTTTGAAATTTATATATCATTTCATTTCAATGAATGTATTATCATTTCTAATTAAACAATATAACTTTTGAATAAAACTACTTTTACGGATTATATCGCGCTTAATTACTTATTTTTATTAATTCCCGACGTTTCGGGTGCTTTACAGAAAGAAGAAGAACATCGATTTCTGCCAAGGATGGTTACGTTAGGCTATTGAAATTAAAAAACATCCTAATTTCAATAGAGAGGGAGGCTGGTACTACCACCTTCTTGGGATCCTGTAATTAATAAAATTAAAACTAAACCCAAGCATACCACTGCAAGATTTCAAGACACAGTTAGTTCATTCTGCGTAGATCGGACCAAAATTAATAATTAAAAAAGCTGAAGGTACTCCGGATTAACTCTGACATCGGGACGTCAATCACCTCAGTCCCCCGTGACCATGGGTGCTGTAAAGCACCCGAAACGTCGGGAATTAATAAAAATAAGTAATTAAACGCGATATAATCCGTAAAAGTAGTTTTATTCAATGTGTAGTGTTCACGTAAATATAAGAAATCATAATATAACTCTTCCAAATTTAAAACAATATTTCCACAATTATTTTTTCAGCGGCAGCAACGCGCCGGGTACCAGCTAGTACATTAAATTAAATAAAACATATAATGTTTACTGTCATACTCCGTCCGTGGTCAAACAGTAAACTGTATAAAGTAGAGATTGTCTTCATTATGTTGCCAACAAATAATTATCAATAACACGAAAATTAATGCATAAAAAATAAAAAAAAATATTTGTAGCAGATGATCTCCAAACTGCTTTCGGATTTTGTACCTTACCAAAAATAAAATGTAATGTACTGTACTGTAGTCGATTATACTATACTATACTCTTTGACAAAAGAACCTTAATGACGTTAAAACTTAAAAATCCAGTGAATTATGATTGAATGTCGACCACTGGGCGACGACTAGTTAGTAATCTACGCGGATTGTCTAAAAGCCAACCGACGAGCATGTATGCGTAGGTGTGTCAAGAATCAGGATCGTGCTAAATAGAAGTCCGCAGTCTCTGCCTACCCCTTTAGGTAACAGGTGTTGTGTTTATGTTCATACATGTAGGATTGTTTAAGCCTAGACTGTATAACAAAATTATTTCACGAAAGTTCATTTATACAATCATTGAAAATAAAAACTTAAATCTACGAAATTGCTACGATGGTAAAACTATAGTATTTTATTAATTAATAATTGATAATTAAAAAAATCTTAAGAGCGGAGCATTACACAATTTTGTTAAGAAATGTTATAAACCATAATATGTAAAAAATAGAGGAAGAAGGCCACATATAAACAGTAGAGGAAGGGATCACAAGTTTTAAAACATTAATAAAAACAAAATAGTATCAAACATTTAAGAAAAATTAATAAAGTAAAATAAAAATGAACATCATCATTATCATCATTAAAACGTTTCATAATCCCACTGCTAAACAAAGGCCTCCCCAACGAATGCCACAAAGCACGATCCTCAGCCATTCATAAACTTCCCGCATCTCTTACTAGATCATCTCTATGGGGAAGGGAGGCCTACACACAACCTATATAAATGACCTACATAAATGAACATAATATAACACAGGGATTATATAAACTACTACAACCTATATAAATGAACATAATATAACACAGGGATTATTTAAATTTACTGAAATACTTATTTACAAAGTATATTCTAGCAGTGTTCACAAACAAATGAACACTAGCTATCGTCGGGGGTAACAATGCGTCTGCATTTTAATTCCTAATTCACTATAATTTTGGTGTTTTTAGGTGCCTATGGACCACATCATCCACTTATCAACTGGTTGACTGTGTGTTTGATTGTCACACTTACTTCTATAAAAAAGATTTCAGTGCAAAAAGTGCAAAAAAAACATTTCATCCGTACTATTGTATTGCTCGAAAGGGAAGCATGACAAATAGTGAAATTGCAGTAGCCGAGTGTAAATACTGTTAGGTTGTGTACCGTAACATGCCAAATTGAAAAAACGATTCACTTATTTTGGCTTTCGCATAGTATAATGTAAGAGAAAATGTTACTGTATAGAGTACCCAAATAACGGACGACAATAGTGTAAAAATACTAGGTGTATTCTAAAATAAAAACAATGTTGTAGGAAACTATATAGTTGTTAATGTTAGCAACAAAAGGAAACCACCATTGCCGTATACACAACTATGGTAAAAGCTTCGAACGTTGCGAGTACAGGATACAGATACGAGCTTGCATTGACTAGAGACTAGTTTTGCACGAAAACAGCGTTTGATCTAATATTTTATTTTAAATATTTTGAAAAAATGTATAAATATTAGGGAGAACCGAGGGGAACTGTGTAGTGGCAATGTAAAAATATCCATCACCACATATCGTCCCGTGGGTGTCGTAAGAGACGGCAGAAGGAATCTGAACCAGGAGATGGACAACTCAAAGTAATAAAAAACTGTATTTGCTAACCCCACTGCCATTAGCAAGTAATATTCTTAATTGTTTATAATATAATAATTGGAATTAAAAACTAACGCCCAATTACTCAAACGCTGCTCAATTTTAATATGCCGTTAGGCCTCGTGCTGTCTCTATTACCTTAAGTCAAAGTGACTACGATACCACGAGACTTAACGACTTCTTAAAATTCAGTAGCGTTTAAGTATTTGGCCAATAGTGAATTAAATTATCATTAAATTTGTGGCATTGTTATAAAGTATAAACTAAAATCCAAAAACTGATTGAAATGGCAATTCGGTAAGAATAATTATTCACAATTTTTCATAAAGTATTGTCATTGAGTGTATGCGAGATTGCGGTATCTGACCAAAATAGTAACATTTTGAAATAAATACAAATTCATATTAGGTGTCAATGTAAATACTATTTGAAATATATCTTGATAAACATCATGATATGTATATCAGCAAAAAAACTTTTGTTTTAATTAACATCTCACTTCTGTGTACTTATTCTTGATTAATTCTTTGTTTATATTTCATTTAGTACGAAATGAAAAATCCTGTAACGTTGACAGCAGGTTTTGCATTCATTTGTTCCAATTATAAAAATATTTGCAAGCAATGCAATTCCCTTGGTGTTGCAGTTGTTCATGGGCAGCGGTACTCACTTACCATCAGGTGAGCCGTATACTCGTTTGCCCCATCTCCTATAAAAAAAAGCAAACAGAGAAAACAAAATTCTAAAAAGCGTTTTCCTCATTTTAACAGATAACGAGGATACTCGATTCTAACTTAATAATGTAATGTGTATACTAAACTAGCTAATTTGACATTCAATATTGAGAAGACAAAATTTATTTGATTACTTTTAAAACTAATACAAACTACATTACTTATTACTTTACTAAAGTATAACATTTGCTTATTTATATAATTTGTATTTTAATACGTACATGGCTTAGGGAGGAAAGACGTGACAACACATTTGTTACTTACTTTGAGTGCGGAGTAAAAGATTAAACGACCAACGAATTTATAAACGTCCTAATTTTGAGCAGCTGCAGTGAAACAGGATAGATGAATAATACTTTACTCTAATTGAATAACATGGAAAGCATATTAACAGATATATACAAATATAGTTGTCAGTCTCTTATGTTCTATGTACTAGTTAATATATACTTTAATTTTTAGGGTTCCGTAAAAAAAAAGAAAATAACGGTATTCTCTTATGACTTTGGTGTCGGTCCGTCCGCCTGTCCGTCTGTCAAAGCCCTTTCACCCCAGGAAGAGATAGAGTATCAAATTGAAATTAATATCAAATACTAATAATAATATTAACTGATCACTGATATAATAATATTCTGTACATTGTAAAAATACAAACGCTCTTTTTTTGTAAAAGTCACTTTTGCTAACTGACACTATTAAACGTGGTTTATTTCGAGACTGTACAGTAAAGATACTAATAAAATATAAAAGATATTTCTTTTTTTTTTATTAAAGGCTAAGACAACCCTGCTTGTCAGCCATATACAATGACGTTCAAACAACAAGTTCAGCTATAGTTCAGCGCAGAAATGGCAGAAATTAATGAAGTAATATGTCTGATAATTGCTCTCGTTTACATTACAGTCGGACGGCCGGTCTCAAAGCTCGTGACATACGGGGGCTAAATGAGTGTTGGTTAGTTCTGCTCTGTATTTCGGGAATATTTGATTTAAAAATATATTATATTTATTTATCCGTCTAGTTTCCATGATGTGATTATGCCGCCATCTACCGGAAACCATGAGATATTTCTAGCATTACCCAGTGACCCCTCTTACAAAAGTCGCGGGACGAAATGAGCCTTCCAACTTTGATTATCATATAAATAATCAAAGCCTGCCAAGCATTCCAATCAAGACAACGAGTGATATAGTATAACGAGTGACAGCTATTTCAAATGGTCTTTTTAAGCGCCACAAGATGAAGCAAACATCGTAACACGTTAAAGAGATCAACGAGAGAATGAGTATGGAGTTATTAAGAATGGTTAATTGATTTGGAGCTATTGCGATTCATACGAAAACAACACGGATGCGATGCGATATAGTGCAAGAATATAAAATAATAGTTGTGCCTCTACACATAAGCATAATATGTTCATGTTAAGCGTAATATGTTCACATCAGCTTGCGACATGTCGATCACATTGCATGGTGTCGCGTACAGATTTCTGTTCGTGTCGTGTTCTGATGATTACATAGGATCTATAAGGTTGAAAATGTAGTATGTTTTATTAGAAAACAGGTTACTGTTATAACTCACGTGAAGATGACTATTGTTATGAAAAAAATACCAACTAGTTTAATTATTCTATTTTTAAATACTTTGAAAACAAATTGCTTAATAGTTGCTTAGATTCGCGATCGTAAACAATAAGAACTATACGACGACGGGGTGTTTGTACTTTGTATGATATTATTAATTTTATTATAATCAATTTGGTATAGTACTATGGTATTTAAAATAAAAGTTATTTAATTAAAAACAAAACATTCAAATCATTGATCCAATTGACAAAAAACTCCGCTCTTTTCCATTGATTTTGAAGCGTCCTCGACCTTCGCCTCCCACCTAATCCAATCGATTCCCGCATCTCTCGCGAGGTCTATGACTTCCGAAACACCAGTGGCCCTTGACACAACCTTTATCTCTAATCTTATTCGGAGTAAATACGTCGTTTTCTTTATCGGAACAGCCATCTATGCTTCTGTATTCATATCTTGTTTATTTTATTTAAAAGTAGTACAATAATATTCAAGTGTTTCCTGGAAATTGACGCCATTTTTACGTGCTAGAGCCACGCTGCAGGTGTATGTCTGTAGCACGAGTAGCAAAACCAGGTACGCGTGGACTCGATCGGAGAAGGTCCTCGGTTCTTGCCTCACGAAATACTCGCGTTAAATAGTACTGCTGTGTTTCGTAGTATTTTCATTTTACCTGTGCCATGTATCATTGTATATTTTTTGATTTGATTTTTGTTATTATTTTTCGTTAATATACCGTTTTTTATTTATTAGGTTTAATAGTTGGTAAAATTTAATATTTATATCTTAGAAACTAAAAAGGCTGATGCTTCTCTAATATCTAAACAATCAAAGCTTGATTCCCATCATGACTACCGAAGAAAATATCGTAGAAAAACCAGCATGCCTAAGAAATAAAAAATATTTTGCGGTAGTGAATTCTACGGATGCAACACGGTTGGCTCTGCTAACATTAGTTAGATTGGCTATCGGCCCACATCGAACAACGCGAGTCACACGTTCACGCCCTACACGGGATTTAACGTTCGCGGTTCAGGACATTTCTAAATCAACCCACTCTACATCGAAAATCGATAATAGTCTAAGCCGAGGTTAGTAAACTGCAGTATGGCGAATTTCTAAAGGCAAAAAACACTATCACACCTGGTAAGTGATTAAGTCCATTTCGATCAAGCAAATCGACTAACTTCTCATTTACAAAAGGTTATTCACTTGCTGTGCTGTTTTTTTTTACTTTTTTTACTTTTAGTGGATTACTATTAAGGTAGGATCTGTGTAGGCTGAAAAATTCACTAATGCTCGATTCCTTCATTCAAGAAACGTTGCGTTCTTCCTAATGATCCGTTTTATTGCTACATGCAAGGAGAAACAATTTATATTACAAAGTATTCATTCAGCAACTTGCATGACTTGAATACCGACGATCACTTACAAAACTGAGCAACATCACTTTTCGCCTGTTATTTTGCATGTTATATAGAGAATTATTATTTCAGGGTTAACGGAATTTTTTAATAAATCAAAACGGAATTGGTGGATTTCTTAAGTTGTTTCGTTGTCGTTTAAATAACTTGTTTAATTATCCAAATTCTCTTTCAACTATGAGAGTATTGATTTTAGTTTTATTGTTAACAATACGTACCAGACTTGTATGGCGGCTATCGTTTCCTCTTCCGCTGAGGGCTATAGTTTCCTTTTCCACTCCAAACATGCTTTTACATGACATTTTACATCTACACGTATAGTTTCGGGTCTGGATGTCCAATTACAATTCATGTAAGGAAAACGCCTCCACAATACAGAAAATAATCATGGTGGGATTTTTCTAAGATATATTAATTTTATAGTTAAATTATAATATTTAATTTTATTAATAAATTCAGATAAAATGTAGTTAAAATAATATTTCCTAATGAATTTAAACAACAAAGATGGTAAGTTTGGACACAGAAATTATGTTTTGGTGCGTCCTGCAAAGAATGAAATGAAAGAGCAAGTAAGATGGAATGTAGTCTACATTATACTAAACTGGTTTTTCATTTTTAAACTGACGTTAAATTTCCTTTTCCTTCTAGTTCTGTGAGAATTCCCCTTCAAACGGAAATTTTCTGTTTGTGTTGCAGTGTTTTCCGTACTTTTTCAACTTTTTTAAATATAACAATAGTAGTGAGATTGCTTTTCTAAATGAATATACTATTTTATGCTTTTGTGTTATTAATAATTTTAGACATGTTAATGGTATTTTATTTTTTGGAAGATGTTAAACAAGGACTTAATTTTATGGTGCTTTGTTGTTAAAAATCAATTTCGTTAGGATACGGGATATAGGTAAATTATATTTATGTTCGAATTATTCAACCATATATAAATCGTACCTTTTTAAAGTGGGGAAAACCTCGAAGCTTCCAGTAAAATAATAATTGAATGAATTTGAATACTATAAAGTGCATCCTTTGTGTCTTAATACATATTATGTAAATGAATTACTACAACAACGAGAGGTAATAATGTCTACCTTTTATTAAGTATTATTGCTGGTGGTCACTACTCGTCACAATTTTCATATCTTTTATATACATATATATATATATATATATATATATATATA
Organism: Parnassius orleans; assembly: GCA_029286625.1. Classification (NCBI taxonomy): domain Eukaryota; kingdom Metazoa; phylum Arthropoda; class Insecta; order Lepidoptera; family Papilionidae; genus Parnassius; species Parnassius orleans. The sequence continues at coordinate 8,254,108 of JAGSMP010000022.1, read as the reverse complement.
TATATATATATATATATATATATTTTATACTAGGAACAGACACAAGCTAGTAGTACCTTCCTAGTATAAAATATATATATATATATATATATAAATATATATATATATATGTATATATATATATATATTATTTTATAAAATTTCGGTGTGTATGTGTTCGTAATTCTTAAGCTCCTAAACGGCCTAACCGGTACCACTTTCTTACCTATCTTTGCTACAAAACAGCAGTGCTTGCATTTTGTGTTTCGGATAGAAGGCTAACAAAGCCAGTATACTTAAAGGCTTTTAAATCATAGCCTTCAGGGGTGACAACTGATCCAAAATTGTATGTTTGAGTTGGCTGTAATTCTTCACGGATTACAGTAGCCACTTACGAACTGGACTGTTAGCTCGTTTATAATATAAAAAATATGTAAACAATGTTCGTGAGTTCAATTAAAGTTCATACACACACATCAGTGACGTCACCGATCAATCACGTCAAAAATATAGTTTAGAAAGTCATAGGACATTAACCCCAAACGTCAGTCACGTCACTCCCGACGCACCTCCGTCAACTTCGCGTCACCGTTACGTTGAAACGAGTATTGATGCTGCATATGAAAGATGGACTCAGAGAAATTTATTGAGGCTGTGAGAAATTATCAAGTTAAGCAAAGAATTATCAATAAATGCAAAAATTTTACGGCTCCGTGGCGCAGTGACTTAGCAATAAGTTGCAGCGCTGGGGACCGCGGGTTCGGATGCCGAATGGAACAAGTAATTGTATGGCCTAAAAATTAGTGCTGTGTAGTAATCCATGGATTTTTGTCCTTGTGAAATTTATGTATGTAAACTGTTCCCCATGACACAGGAGAAAATCTTAGTGTGGAGGTAACGTTTAAAAAATAATGAAAGAAAGAAAGAAAAAAAATCTTTGCCAACGGCGTATTTGTTAAACGTGGCATTTATATTTAGACCTTGCTACGATTGACCACCTTTTCACATACAACGTCGACGTGACTACCTCGTTGGTCTAATGGTCTTAAGCGCGACTGATGCTCACAAGGTTCGAATTCCGGGCCAGGCCTAAATCAGTTATTGGATTTTCTGTCACGAAATTCTCAACAACAGCCCGAAGTCAGGAAGATAGCGGTGTTTAACCCTGTGCTTCGGAAAGCACGTAAAGCAGTTTGTGGCGTCTGATCTCTTTCCTGTCATGTCGGATTGCCACTGCATCAGAATATTAGATTAAGGGAATAGAGAATGTACCTGTGTTTTTATGTCTTTATGTTATACTCTAATCCTGTCTTGCGCAGATGGCTAGTCTCCGACGAGACTGACCGGAATTCGGTCAGGAGGAAGTTATTATTATTGAAGTGACTTATCTGTGACTTAATGGCGACTTGACTTATATGTGTGCATAAACCAGCAATGGCTTAAACGGACAATTAAGTTAGGAGTTGGTTATGTATGTCAAACCTGTCCAGTGTTATAACAATGCAGCATTGCGTCAGTGTCATCGACTTGTAATCTTATAAGCTGATTTGAGGTCGGCAGTGCTTAGCACTATATGCCCAGCGAAAATCAGTTTAACAAAGAACAAAGTAGGATGATAGTATTTTTTATAAATAACTTCATAACGTCATAAACTTAAAAGATTTGAATAAATCTACTAATTTGTTTCTTTAGGACCGATTTTTCAAACGACTGATAAAAATTATCCATCAAATAAATTATAAAATGACTGAATATAAAAGTGAAAAAATTGAACTATTTTATTCATACAGGTGTATTTTTTAATTTGTTTGTTGTATTTTACCGTATGAAGTGAACCCTTTTAGAAAACCTGAGAATAAAAAAATCGGCCATAAGTTGTTTAGGTCTTGCATAATAATCAATTCTTCATTCAAATGTAGAAATAATATCTATTAAAAATATTTTACATGTACAATTAATTATTCTGTGTCTGTGTGTTCGTCTGCTTAAACTTGTGTAAAACATATCCACGATACAGGAAAAATCCTTGAGTAAATTTTTTATATTGTTACTTATCTATAATATCAGCTGTTATATTTTACGAGTTAGACTTGGTGCATTTTCTTATCTTGTTTATTTTAGTATTTAGACTACGGTAGAATTTATATAGGTATGCTAATTGAGAGACTGACCACCGTTAAGGCACTCCACTATTCGACTCGAGATTTCTAGCTTTTAAAATATTGTCATATATTATTTTTGATTTTTAAATAGGTGTCTATGGGATTGTGTGCTCACTTGTACTTTTCATCATCATCATTACAGTCCATCACAATTCCACCACTGAACAACCGATCCTGAGTCACCTGCATCCATCGACGTCCTGCATCTCTTACCATGTCGTCATTCTGTCTTGTGGTGGCTTCCCCTCCGCTTACGAGGGTGCCACTCGAGAATTTTTCTATCCCGTCGGTTGTCGGTTATTTCTTCTTTCTGTGTAAATCTTTAAAATGTTAAAAATACACCAAAACAATAAAAATTCACAGGTACCTAATTTTTTTTATAATAATTATTTTTAGTATGATTTATATTTATTTCGAGTCTCTACGACTCATAGCGGTTTTACTAATTTAATAAAGTACAAAAATAAAAGCGCACACATTTAAATAGAAGGTTAAAATAAATTGCAAAAATTTGGCAAGTACATAGCAGACAAAACCAGGATACTATTGGCGCTGCACCGAGTTCTGATTTCTACTTTTACGTCTGATGGCATTAAAACCGTCTGTTTTTGCTTCAACAAACGTCTCTGACACACTAAAGTAGCGGGGCAACGCCATCAGCATCCTAAAAGCATAGTTATATTGAACACGTAGGGCGTTGTAATTCCTCCTATTATAACTCATTCACAGATTGCTCGTATAAAAGCTGCTAGTATGCCTTGAAAAGGGTTGTTTTTACTTCCTGTGGACCAGCATATTAGTTCTGACTGACAACGTCCTACGTTCTATTTTAATAACTTCATCGTCTTTGAGATCGTCAGAAATGTGTCCGAGATACTTGAACCTGCTTGCAATTTTTAGTACGGCACTATAAAGTAAAAATGGGGGAACACTTTGTAGTTTCCATCTATCTGTTTTAAAACCGATCATCTCACTCTTTTTAGAATTGTAATAGAATAATAAAAGTCCCGGATTCTCCATGACTTTTATCATAGTCTTTACAAACTAATAATAGTTTTTGAGTGCAATAATAGACGGCCTTAGCAGCACCATATCTTCTGCGCAATATTTGCACTTAAATTATTTTTTTGCACTTTTATTTTCCATGTACAGAAACAATTAATTTTTGAATTATTTAAAAAGAGGACTGGTCTTTAGTTGTAAATATTTTTTATTCATCACTTAGGGACCTTCAAGAAAAGAGCTTACTCCTTTCTAAAAGGCCGGCAACTCACCTGCAATTCCCTTGGTGTTGCGGTTGTTCATGGGCGGCGGTAGTCACTTACCATCAGGTGAGTGACTACCGCCGCCACGTAGTCACTTACCATCGTTTGCCCCCTCTTCTATAAAAAAATCCTCTCGTATAACCATAGGTAATACCTAGATACTTATAACTACAGCATTGAGGAATGCTGCTTGCGCTGATATTGTTAGCTTGGCCGATGCCTGGCCTACCCAAGGCTACACAAGTGTCGATATTTGTGTACAGCACCCAATTGCTCCGTTATAAGCAATTGAACAAAACGGTAATACTTATTAGGATAATTATTTTTTTATGATAACAATAAAGTTTAAAAAGAGCACTGGTCAATGCTCTACGTATTTATGGAATTGAATAATGCCACTGACTATTCTGAGAAACGAGAATAATATTAATTAAAATGTTCAAGTACATGACAAATAGTGCCATCCAAAATGACATTTCGTGGTCATTTTGGATGGCACTATTTAAAGTATCAATAATTAAGGGTTGGGTTTAGAATCAAGTCGCCTGAATTTGAGGAGTCTGTCACTGTGGGGGGGTCAAGGGGGCTTATCTGAAGTGCCCCCATGCAATTTTAGCTGCCGGAGCTGCGTCGAAATATTTAATATAATTTTCTAAAAATATTCATAAATCACTAATTAATACCTGAAACTGAACTTTTGACATCGACAGTAATCAGTAACAGATATACTCGGCCAAAGAGAATATAATCACTACGTTTATACTCGACTTCGCGACTCGCGTCATAAGCGTCATTCCGTTGCTTCCGAGTTTACGTGAATGTGCTCCTTATTGTTATTATCTGCCGCCTGTTTTTCGACGACTTCGCTACCCCTCTGGAGACCGATTGCTTGCTATTTTACGACGTTTTTGGAAATGGTGGAAGTAATAAAATATGTTTACTTATTAAAGTAATTATAAAAGTTAACATTTTGGTGTTTTATTTGGTGCAAGAGCGAGCGAAGCGAGCTCGGGACTTGGGGCACCCCCGACTCGGATAGGTTAGGTTAGAAGGCGATGACGGGATCGAGTGATCGAGCGAAGCGAGCGAATATACCCGCCATCCCCTTCGGGGTTATTTTTTTATAAAGCATCCAGCAGCTTAGCGGGGCTCCGTCGACTACACTTTGGTATTACTTCGGCGGAGGGGGGGACGCCCCCCCTCCCTATTAAAGCGATTTTTCTCAGAAATCATTCAATAAAAATTTTAATCTTCAACATTTAATATAAAAAAAAATAGGCACGTCCGGCAGGGGAAAAAGGTGGGGGACGAATCTACCCCTCCCCCCATCCATTTCCCCCCGCCCCACACCCCCCTAATAAGGCGACTTGATTCTAAACCTTAACCATAATTAATAACAAATGTTATTAATTATTGATACTTATTATTGATTAGTAATCTAGGACATGTGTGTTCTGAACAATATTATAATAATTTCTAATAAAATAACATAAGCGAAAATGTGTAATCTTATTTCCAGCTTCTTAAAGAGACATTTCTTATTTATCAAGTACCTACGATCTGCCAATTGCTCTTACATGAAAAAAATACAATAAGCAAATTATAAATTATAGTTTATTAGACAACAATTTTAATAGAGTAAATGAACAAGTATTAAAGAATATAACTTAATTGATAAATACTTCATATTATTAATGTATTATTAAAAATTGTTATCAAAATAATTTAAAGGAAAGTATAATTCTCGGTAACTTACCTACTTTTAGAGTTATACAAAATTCATCAAACACAGTAAGCCGTTAGAGTGAATACAAGATAACACCAAAACAGACGAAATATGCAAACCACCAGAGCAGCCTCTCCGCAACATGACAGTCTTTACTTATACTTACTAATAGAATTACCACATCGGACAGAATCACGACCGTTTAGGACTCTTAGAATGACAGATACATAGATAGTGGGTACACTATCTACTGAATACACTTTATAATGCTTTTGTCAAGCTAATTGCCGCGCTTTACACGAGTGAGAGTTTCGTGTTCTACCCTCATTTCGTTGTATTTTCTTTTATTTGATTCCCTTATTCATAACAATGTTATATAAACACAATTGTATATAAAATGTGTGTATTTAAACTACGCATGACAAAGGACATAAATTGGAAGGCTTTACCGTCTACGTCTACGAATAAACAGTAAAAAGTATTGTTCCGAGAAATTAGGGCTGACGACAATTCTGTATAAAAGCAAACGGTCTGAGTATTATGTGGCAGCAGTTGGCTACCCAAGCCTAAGCCTCAGGGTATTTTATAGAACTGTTCTATTTCAAACTTTGATATATGTTTCCCTTGTTTTCTCTGCTTAATATACTTGGATGATATGTAGATTAGAGGATATTATTAATAGGGTAATCTACTTATAAAGTGTTTATAAGCTCAATGTCGATAGATAACTTACACTTAAATTATACAGAAGATCAACTGAATATGTGATATTTATATTTAGATTTCATAAATGATAAAATCCTCTTCTGAGAAATGATGAAGATACCTAATTCATAAAATAGTTTCAAATTTTTTTAACGGTTTTAATATGTGCCGTAAATATATATATATATATATATATATATATATATATATATATATATATATATATATATATATATATATATATATATATATATATATGTATAATATGTAATTGGTATCGTCTAAAAATAGGTACTGATTATGTTATTACTTGATTCGATAAGATGTGTAGGTACTTACTTATCAACATAATTTACAACTTTTTGGGTCGTTCAAGCTGTATCAGTTAGGTTAATTTCAATTCTAATAAATACAAAGCGTAGGTCGGTGTCACCATGCGCGTCATCAAATAATAGTTTTTTTATTTTCAATTTACTTATTGAATGCGACACGTTCTTTACATAAACGGTACGCTTATAACAAAATTGCTGTCCTCAAGGCCGCGACTCATTTTTTTTTGCTACCAATGTGGCGTGTTATGAGAGAAAAGGAAAAATTCTTGCGTCCTCCGACCAGTCACTCACTTTTATTATTGTCGCTCGATTCGCGTCCACACATACTTCACAGCAACGCTATTATGTGAAATTATGTCACAGTCACATTACAGTCAGTAAGTTAGTAATACTATTATAATATTATAGTTATAGTGGCTGTTGTAAAGTGTAAACAACTAATGTGGCGCCATCTGTAAATGTTATGTGATAAGCGCACGCGGCCTTCAAGCATGTTCGTCACGTGCTATCGTATAGATTACCTTACCGACATAGCTAATGCTAGCCAATAATAAGGGCGTGCTGCTGAACCGACCGCATGATTCTCGCCAATCGCAGAAATGTACATTTTGGTTCCAGTACGCACAACATGTGACCGGAGAAATACTGTGTTTTTTTTAAATTATTTTATCTAGAATCAAGTACTACTTGTAATATTTTTTAATAAGTTGATCGTATGTCTTAATTATATGTTTTATTTATTGGGTGTATTAATATCTTCATTAAACAGCGATGAATCGAAACGGTGAGTTTGTATCGCATATTATCTTTCGTCTTAATTTACATGAGAAACATGAGCGCCAATGAATGCGAAGTTGACGGCGAAAAATTAAACTAACACGGCAACATAGCTTAAACCACGAATCGTCGTTCAGACAGAAATAACTAGGTGGCGCTGATTTAAAATTTTCATCGTTCTATAGGACATTTTCCAAATAAATATGTCTTCATCATCGCATAAAAATTTTAACTGACAAATTATTTTTTCTATTATATTCAGTCGTTTAGTATACATACGATAATTGCATTAAGTTGTAATAAAAGGCATTTCAAATCTTGGGTAGTGTAGTAGGACTTGAGAGATGCCAATTTAGCGTTATTTGTCTAGGCAAAATTTAGAATAACAGTCATGAAGCAGTCTATTTTTAGGGCATGAAATTTCAAAGAGTATTTTTAAAGGTAATTAATTTACTAAGAGTAGTTTTAAGATCATGTGTCACACCTTTGTCGGTGGTTATTAGGAACACTACGCTAGCACTAACCATGAATCGTCGTTCGGACAGTGATAACTAGGTGGCGCTGAATAGTATGTTTACCTAAGACAAATTGCCGGACTAGGTAAGTCCACTTCCGACCAAGAGGTCAATAGGCGGATCCAAGTTGGCTGGGCAGCGGGCAGGCAAACCTCGAATTATGCCTTTACTTTTTACTTAGGCTATTCAGTCGGATCTGCAGTTGTCCTTAACGGACACCGAGCGCTCGCAGAGCGACAGCGATAGTTTCTTCATATACCTAATTTTCGAAAGTCTCTCGGCCAGCATTTCCTCTTAAGGTCGCTTGGAACTGTATTTAGTGTTGCCATGTCCAGTGGGTAAAATTTCGGGACGGAAGATAAAAATAATCGGGAATTTGGTTTTCAAATCGGGACGGCTTCAATGGCTTCAAAAAGCAAGTTTTATGTAGCCATTTTGGGCGCCATGAATTTATACTGAAGTAATTTTGACACGATGCGCAATTTGCTTTATAATTATTATTTAAGACTGATGTAATGAATCAATAATTTTTCGTCTAAACATTGGAAAAACTGAACATTCGTCTGTTTTTTGGCGAATGAGAACTTGTTGAACGATTTGTTTTTGTTGCCGACTCTGAATTATCTGAATCTCTCATTTTAATCTAATTCTGAAAAAAATATAACTTTTAACTAAAAGTAAAAGCCAAAATCAAATATTAATCTAAAAATAATAAAATAACTTCACATTCTGAAATCGGTTCTAAGACACTATGTATAGAATAATTAAAGCTCCTATTTCAGTATGTGAAATTATTTTCTTCTTTTAAGTTCTTTGAAGTCGGGTCTTACTTTTGTTAAAAGTTATATTTTTAATAGTTACATTAAAACATTCAACCCCGATTTTGCCACCCTTAGGCTGCGTATCCACCAGAGATATACGAGGTAGCTAGGCGGTGCGAAGATGCGTAGCGAGGCTTTGGAACGGTGTGAGCGTTTCCACCAGAGATGTGCTAGGCCGCTGAGCGGTGCGAGTATGCATAGCGAAGCTGTGAAACGGTGCGCAGATGTAGCGGTGCGAGGATGTGTAGCGGGAGGACGGGTAGCGAGATTCAGATGCGAGCGGGGTGAGGTGTGGTGGAAGCGGAGAGCGCGTGCCGCTGCCCGCTGCAGACATCCCTCGCAACACATCCCTCGCACACATCCCTCGCAACACATCCCTCGCACACATCTTTCCCTTGTTTTGTATATACAAAAACCTCGCACCGCTGAGCCGTTTCCACCAGAGCTGCGCTGAGCGAGGCTAGGTAAATGAAGTGATTCTATTGGTTCTTAACAAACACATCCTCGCACATCTCTGGTGGAAACGCAGCCTTATGGTGGAATTTTTCTCCAAATTTATATGGGACCGCCCCTGAAATATAATAATTTAATAAAAAATAACCATTTAAATAATTTCATAATTGGCAAAGATGGCGCGTACATACAAAAAAAAAACACAGTCGAATGCCATCCTCTGTTTTGAAGTCGGCTAAAAAGTAATAAATCTTATGAACTCACAACTCACTTCAACACTTCAAAAACCCTCATAATGTAATTATATCCTCCAGCGCTCGGATAAAATCCTTGCATCACACGCACAATTACACTTCATTTATTGAAAACGAGGTTACAACCGCTTAAAATTGACTAGGGGAAGAACGTAGCCACAATACTAGCCACCTGCGCAGGACATGATTATAGTGCCGAATGTATGTGCAAGCACTGGTGCACTTTCTATTCTCTCATAGTCCTATGGGACGGTAAACCGACTGCCGACTCAACCAGAGAGAGATCAGACGTAGGACCAACGGCTTTTTTACGTGATTTCCGAGGCACGGGGTTGAGAAACCGCCAACTTACTGACTCCGGGCAAAAAACCCTAACTGATTTTGGCCCGAACCGGAAATCGAACCCCGGACTTCAAATTTTCACCTGTTTCGGTCTCTTCAGAATTCTTTGGGTAGTGTTAGGCTAACATCAAGAGAGGACTGTCAAAACTACCTGTCGTATTTTTTTAATCAAAAATCCCAAGATTGCTACAGCTACGGGATTATGCCACTACCTACAAAATGGCAACAAGTTATCGAACAAAATGGCACATATATATTTTAATTAAATGTAATATTAACTTTGAAAAAAAAAATTGAATCTATATTCAATTAAATTAAATTAATATAGATTCAATTTTGGATTTGTATATAAAACACGAATAAACTTTTTCTCCGACCTATATACGTACGAGTACTATTAAGCTCGACGAACCCCAACCGATGGGAAAGAAAGGATCTCTAAAAACGACTACAATCGATTTCCTAATATCGTAATCATACAAAAAAAGAGAATAAAAACATTAGAATCGAGTTAATATCTCCTCCTTTTTTGAAGTCGACAAAATGTACAATTTATGAATGCCAGAGTACAATAACACCATAATCCTACCATGTTTCTTAGGAGAGTGACAATAGGAGGAGATCCAACTCAAATGAAATTATTGATGTAATCGATAATTTCTGCGGACTTAACTAATTATAATAAGAACTGGATTAAATCGGTCGCAAGACAAAAAGTAGTTTATAGTTAGTCTCGGGTTCAAACTACAATCCGTTTCACGAAAGAAACAAAACAGAACTGTCCCGCGGAAATATGTGAACTATTTACGTACGATACGAGGTACGTATTTATTGTACGACCTGCTAATAATTATTTGTATTTATGCTCTGGATGTTTGTCAATGTGTTAGTTAGTTATAGCTTATAGCACTGCTGTTTTGCGGTTTTAACGGTATTGAGAGCCAGTATAGCCTGGGAAGCATTCCATCTTATTCCTCGGAGTTGACAACTCATCTTTAGCCTTCTTTGTTTTAAGTTGACTGCAGGTGTTCAAGGACTGCAATTCCGTTTGTTGAAGACATTCAAATGTTTGAATGTCTTCGTTTGTCACTGATATCGTACACGGAATATTCCTAGTAACATAGGTAACGTTGTTTTTTAAATAAATAAAAAAGTATGTGTTAATATGTATAGAGTATAGATAAGCATTGTTTGCTGCGCTCAGTAGCCTAACATCCAGAACCGTAAAATATATATTTAAAAAATATTTTGAATATGATATAGGGCTTAGAACAACGTCCTTTTATTGTTCTGAGGTATAGAGTATAGAATTATGATCAACCGATACAACAGCTACTAAAAATTCATTTAAAAGGTTACTGCATTAATATAGGTAAATTGCTACTGCAACATCAATCAATCGTAAATGATTTTATTTGATATTACGAAATTAACACATACTTAGCACACCCAATATTATTTTTATAAAACTATTAATATATCTATCTTACTTATTACGCTAAAGGTTCTTAAAATCATGGCAAAAAGTTATCAACTTTGAGGGAGCAGAACTTTGCAATAAGCTACCTGACAATGTGAAAAGTTTAAGCTCATTTAACAGTTTTAAGTCTAGTTTCAGTTATCTTAGTATACATTTGAAAACTATGTACTATTAACTTAATTTTTAAAATTATAACAAATTAATATTACAATTACAAAGTTCATTACTTAAAATAGTTTATTTTTTCATGTTAAGTGGCTTTTTTGTCTTTTTTAAGCATACACCCTATAAATCTTAACATAAACATTATATCAATTTTTATTTTTCTAACATGCAACTCATCATATTTTTTTTATTTTCAATATTATTTTGCTTTGTTCATATAAAACGAATTGTCCACAGATTTCCTGAGTCACGGGGCGAGCTTTAACAAGAAATACGGTTAGTATGAGGCTGAGTTTGTACTGGAGCTGGCAATATTTAAAGTATTTTACGCTTTCTGTTATTTCTTTATCATTTTTCATTTTATTTATCATTCTATTGATCTGCTTCTTGTTCTTGTGTAGCTTTTTAATTTAAGTATAAAAGCATTGGCGGAGAACTGTAAACTTCTGTGCGGTTTCTTTATAAATACATAAATTGTAAACATTTAGGAACGATGAATAGTCCGTAAAAATATCATGTTGAAAGGAATTTATAACTAAAACTAAAAATCCTATATTCTATTTTTAAGTATTCATTGTTAAGTAGTTACCTAAGTATTAATAAATACTAGTAACTAGCTGGCTTTGTTAGAGAGCAAATAATATTATATTATTTTGTGTCTTCTAATTCTTGTATACTAAAACACTGTTTGTGTAACCAAATATTTAAATTAACTAATTTATGGCTATGTGCTATTTTAGTTTTCTTAAAGAAGGTTTTTAAAGGAAGGAATTTAGGATATTTTACGAATCCGTGAAGTGGCGGTGTAATCCACTGCCTTATATTATCATTCTGTGGGTGTCGTAAAAGGCGATTTAATAAAAAAAGAATCATCAAAATTGGTTCACATTCTGCGTAGATATCGCGTAATATACATACAAAAAAAACATACACTCGAATTGAGAACCTCCTCCTTTTGAAGTCGGTTAAAAAAACGTCGAAATTCAAACTAAATGGTGGCGTTGTAACAACAGGCTTGGAAATTTTTCGTGTTTTTATTTGGGTTCGTCGAACAAATTGAGTTATATTCGAAACTTTCTCTCTCATTCCTTTACGTCTAACTTTACGGTCTCAATTTTATCAAACAAGTTTTTAACCTAACTTTTTACCCCTTCATTATTTAATTATCACAATTAATGTCAGCATTACAGTCGTTCACAAGTCACTGCTGAATACAGGCCTCCTCCTAGGAAAGCTGTACTTCTGCTGCATGTCTCACAAGGTCATCGTTCCATCTAGTGAGGGGCCGCCTTACACTTCGCCTATTCAATTACAGTTAAATGTAAATAAGTCATGAATGTGTAAGTATGTCTATTGAGCCAAATCGTACGTAGTAGGCTAAAGGCAATTAACTTCCAAATATATTTTTTTGTCAGAACTAAAAGTCATTGGATAGAATATATATAGATATTTAAAACCGTGTAGTGGCGTAGTAAGTATACCCACTACCCCATATCGTCCCGTGGGTGTAGAAAGAGACGACAGAGGGAAACTGGAACAAGAGATGGGCAGCAGCATCTACCTGATAACAGCTGAATAAAAAAAAAACTGCGGTTACCAGCGTGGCAACTATGGCAAAATCCCCCATTTGAGGCAATCTCTGGGGGAGGCCTATGTTCAGTAGTGGACTTTTATAGGCTGTATTGTAATAGAATAGATAATTAAAACAGTACCTAATTGAAAAATCCTCGTCTGCGTAAATAGAAAAAAAGAGAAATATTCAAATATTTTAGCCTATGCCACAACTGAGACGAATCTAACAACACCAATATGTTAAAATCTATCAAGCCATTTAGGCTACAGAGCGTACCAAAGAAATAGACATACATGCATACATACAATCACTCCAAAACATTAACCTTGTTCTGGGGCAGTCGCGTAAAATATATAACCATTCTTAGACTTAATGAATTCTTATATTTACAACACTAAACATTGAACTGAATTATTACGGATTTTTAACGTTTAATTAAATTATTTTTAATTCCCGACGTTTCGGGTGCTTAGCAGCACCCATGGTCACGAGGGACTGGGTGATATAAAATCCGTAATAATAGTTTTATTCAATGTGTAGTGTTCGCGTAAATATAAGAAATCATTATATTCATCTTTTTTATCTAGAAGATCAGATGGTAAATACTAAAAGCCTCAATAATTATCTTTATACCTGTTTCGTTCTATTGACATTTAGTGAAAAGGGGAAGAACTATTTTAAGCATCTCTCAAATTGACGTCGATTTTAATAAGTGAGTACTTGCCGTATGGTGGCGTCGTAAGAGAGCCTATCACCTAGCTTCCTCTCAAGAGGTGACTATGGGAAATTCGGATGCCAAGCGTGACAATGAATCTTCCCTACAACGTCAGATGCTTATATCCAGCAGATGGCTCTAACGGGCCGATAAAGAAATCGGTAAATAACCTAGGAGACAATAATAGGAAAAGAAAAATTACATCGAATGAGGGCTAATAATTTTCTGCTCACCAGATGTCGCTAGTTGACACTGAGGTAAAGTTTTTTGTTACACAATGTAATTTAATTGAGAAGTTGGTTTTTAATAAAAATTTATCAGTTTCTAGAGTATTATATTAATACACAAAACAATGCGTCAGTGGTTTGCTCTTTAACTTTTTGCACATTTTAAACTTTTTTTTTAATTTTTCTACTTTTATGAATATCTGTGGTTTGGTTTATTTATTTTTAATCTTATTAATATAAAATATAGCTAATATTACAGGAAGAAACAATAACCTTTACATTTTCCGAACAATTTAACTTCCCCGCTATGAAATCTGTCAAATATTACTACTCACTTTCTAGTGGCGCCGCCCTGGTGGCAGAATAAGTCGTGGATGCCCTCATTGATAATCTCCTCCATTCTGTAGTCGGTTAAAATTTAAGAATGAGTTTGCTTTGTTAAATCAACGTAAAACTTTTGCACTTTTACCTGATAAGTAGAGTGCTATAATTCTACTAATAAGTAGTTTATACGTGGTAGAGCCATGCTGTAGCTACATTAGTTGTAGCAAGAATGGGTCGCCTTGACCGGGGTAGGACCACGCTGTCACAGAATACCAGCGCAAATAGCAGCTTAAGGCTGCTGTGTTTCGTATAGTGAATGTGTAAAGAACCGCAGACCCTTTTTACTGGATACGAGACATTCCATCTTAGTCCTTAGATAGATGTCTATGGGCCATGAATCCACTTACCATCAGGTGGACTGTGTGCTCGTTTGTCACTCTTATTCTATAAAAAAGTAGAGTTATAGAACTCTATTAATAAGTGTAGTTCCTCTAATTCTACAAACAAGTAATAATAATAATAATATCCTCCGGATCGAATTTCGGTCACGGTGACCAGCCTCAAGGGAGACTAACTATCGGCACAGGACAGGATTATAGTGCCCAAGTGTATACTCAAGCACACGTGCACTCTCTATTCCCTCACTCTCATAGTCGTCCGATGGGACGGTAAACCGACACGACCAGAGAGAGATCAGGCGAAGGCAGCTATTAAAAATTTCTTGACGGAAAAACTCAGTAACTGTTTTGTTTTTGCCCGACCCTGGATTCGAACCCGGGGCCTCATGTTCAGCAGTCTCGTTTACAACCACTAGACCAATGAGGCAATCAACAAGTAGAGTTATAGCGTAGTATTGAGTGGCGGCGTAAGAATCCACTATGCATATCTACATATCATCCCGTCTGTGTCGTAAGAGGCGACAGAAGGAAATGAAATAGGAGGCCAATTTCCAGTGTTGCCACCTTAGTGATTTTGTCACTAGATCTGGTGATTTTTCAGAGCTCTTAGCGATATTTTAATCGTTTAGCGACTATTTATTTTTGCATACATATATACATAAATTACATAAACACTCACGCCTGTCACCCAGAGGGTAGGCAGAGACTACGGACTTCCATTTGGCACGATCCTGGCACACCTCTCGCCTCCTTTACATCCATATATCTACGCATACACGCTCGTCGGTTAAGGGTACTCTAATCTGGCCCATATCAATATGCGATTTTTCAATTTAGAATTTGGCAACACTGATTTGAGACGGAAATCGTTCTCTTTCTGGACTTAGTCTATGGTCGGGGCATCCCAGACACTGTCATTTTATAGTTATTGACGTTATTGTTTTATCATTCTTTAGGCCACCATACATACGGAATCCTGTTTTGCCCGCATAGTTTCGAATGGAAAACTACCGTACGTGTGTGACGGGTCATAGATTTTATATGAACTTGCTGCGTTCGGAATCTCGAATCGGAATATCGAAACGGAATTCCGTATGTGTGTGGCGGGCCTAAAGAAATTAGTTAAAGAGTGTGTCCATCGTATCGTACCATCGCACAGTGGCCCCTTTTTTCATTTCATACAAATAGGATTTTAAAAAAAACTAAGTGTCTGTTTCCCTGATATTATTTTAGATTCTTATTTGGAAGCCTCTTTTAACATCATTTATTTATCGGTGTGCCGATGTAATGATAAAACGTACAAAACTTAATGACTTATTTTTTGTATGGAAAAAAATATTCAAACCCGATTTCAATATACGAAAAAACGTGTCGGTGAAAATATCTGTATGAACAATAAAACGTCGCTGCATTGAATTCAATGTAAAGTTAGCAAAGGAAACCCAACAAAGACTGCCGACGAATTATACTGTATTAGAGTTAATGTCGAAATTGGGTCCAGAGACGGTTCTAGGCCAGGGTAAGGATAATTCTATATCGGAACTAGCTAAAGAACTCGTTAAAAGACGATGCTCATAACTAGATAGAGAGTAAAGCAAATTACGAAACAGAATGGCCAATCCATTACTTTTAGTACATGTAAAGTACTTAACTTTAATTTAAAAAATAGCGAGAATTGGTAGTTTTTTTTCAATCCAAATTTCCAAAATATGGCGACATTTTACTCTGGATCTAGTGACAAGATAATTTTTGAGGTGGCATCTCTTTCTATTTCCAACTGAATAGAGAAATCGATCGAATGTTATTCGGACTCAAGATAATTCGTACTCCCGAAAGCGAAGCTAGCGCACAATCGAATAGTGGTTCAAAATGGAGTATCAGAATGGTTTTCAGCTATCTGCTACTAGATGGCGTTCGTAGTCGCGTGCTACAAGAATGCTATGTTAAGTAAGCTGAGTAAAATAATAAAAGCATTGCTTGCCAGCGTAAAATTACGGATAATGGCCATGAGGCAATCTATTTAGAGCTGTTATGTTCGAGGTACGAAGCGCAGGCGACTAGTGAAACACCCAACGGTTGTCAACGCACTGCTTTAATTGCAATTATTATTATTGAGCGCGGAGTCAGCTGCGCACACATAATACTTAGGTTACGTTATTCCTATAGTGAGGGTTTTATATTTAATACCTTATACATAATTTTTTTTTTGTAATCGACATTGGGGCGAATTCGTTTTAATAGTGCTTGATGCTTGATGTTCTTGTGCCCGTGATACCATGTCCTCTTCATCATTAGATAACTGTGGACAGAACTTCTATCGTTACTATATCATGTGAGGTAATGGTGGTTGGTGGCAAGTATCATTAGAATGCGTCAAGTTCCCAGTTCCCAGTCCTTAGCTGCAGGCGCAGATTTTAATATTCTCTTCGTGTCCATCCTCAGATTTAGAGATTGCGAATATGGCTATAATAAAGGTAACGATGACGCAGGTGTCGATACTGAACTTCCTTGGGTATCAGGACTGAGACAAGCTCCCAAGATCTACTTAAATTATTTTAAGTAGATCTTGGGAGCTTTATGTAAAATTATATAAAATTATTATATAAAATTATTTGATTTATGTTTTTACAACAGTATTTAACAAAAGTCCCGTATTAAATATATAATTTTACCAAGTTTTTGTATACTGTTGAACTTATCTTTATTAGAGCATTTTTATATAAAACATTTTGTTCGGGTAAGAACATTTTTGTTTCCCATTTAGGACTTAACCTGTGAACACTGTTTTGATCCAAAGTTTAAGCGAGTGAGAAATACAGAGCGGCGATGGAGCTAACTTTAATATATCTAACCGCAATCTTATTTTGCGACCAAAAACTATTTGTGCAGGGATAAACCCATTATGGAATGGACCGAATTGCGGTAGTCAAAATCTATTTTAAGAGATTTAAATTACATTCTCTAATGTTATTACCGCTGAAAAAACTAGAAACGATGTACCACTATCAGTCACTGTAGTCTTTGGAAGAGCGAACCTTAATAATAATAATAATAATAAACTTTCAGGCGAGATCGGATGATCCATTCTACAGGACGTCATTTCGTGTGATAAAGGGCTTACTCCTCTATCCTTAGCCAACGAGCAATGGCAAGACCCAGCAGTACAGTGCATTTCCGACCGGGAGGCCGTATGGAAGGAGAAAGAGCTCCATGGGAGGTTCTACAAGGCTCTACATGAGCCTTTCGTAGACACAGGCGCCTCCTTCACTGGCTACGTTTCGGTGACCTCTTTGGAAACCGAGGTTTTGTCTGTGCGATAAAGGATCAGGTTATTAAGACCAACAATTATCGGAGATACATCCTAAAGGATGGCGCCGTCGACATCTGTCGAGCTTGTCGCCATCCCGGCGAGTCACTTAGGCATGTCATCTCCGGTTGTTCGGCGCTTTCTAACACTGAGTATTTGCACAGACACAACCTAGTAGCCAGGATTCTACACCAGGAGCTCGCTCTGAAATACGGTCTCGTGGATAGGAAAATGCCATATTATAAGTACTTGCCGGAAGCCGTGCTCGAAAATGACCGCGCCAGGCTCTACTGGGACCGGGCCATCATCACAGACAGGACTATTCTTGCGAATAAGCCTGATATTGTGCTGATGGACCGGGCACAGTCAAGGATATTTTAGTCGATATTACCATTCCTTATGACGAGAACCTCGTGAGAGCCGAAACAGATAAGCTGACAAAATATCTAGACCTGGCTCACGAGGTGACCGACATGTGGGGTGGTCTGCCGACCGAAATTATTCCTGTGGTCGTTTCTGCGAACGGGCTAATCCCGGTCAGCCTCTCGGGTCATCTGAGGCGACTGGGACTCAGTGACGGACCGCTCCGTGCTCAAATGCAGAAGGCGGTGCTCCTCGACACCGCCCGCATCGTCCGCCGGTTTCTTTCCCTTTCCCCCTAACCCTCGGCCGTTTGGTCTTCGCCGAGGGCTTCCATTTGGTTGGGTTTTTATTTATTTATGTATTATTTGTGTTAGTATATTTAATATATATACATATATATTTATGTATTTTATTTACTATATTTCTTTTATATATTTATTCAGCCCAACCAAATGAGAATACTTTATAAATATCCCATAATAATAAGAAGAAGCTGGGGACGAATAAGTGTGCGGTCCTCCATGTCGAAAGGGGTAGGGTTGATTACTCTGAGGCATAGACTTATCTATGCCCATAAATATAAAGACCCTATCCGAGGCTGAAACGTACCGATACCTGGGTATGTCACAGAACATGGGTATCGATGAGGCGGACATGAAACAGTCAGTTTGCGATGTGTTTTATGCTTGGATCATGCCTGTTCTCATGTATAGCTTTGACATACTGAGATGAACTCAGTCCGAACTTAACACTCTGGATAGAAAAGTCCGCACTATTATGACGTCCCACAGGATGCATCATCCGAGATCGTCAGTAATGAGGCTGTACTTGCCGCGGAAACATGATGAGCGCGGCTTTTTAAGCGCTTTCACCATGCATAATCGCGAAGTGTGCAGCCTCCGTAATTACTTCCTGCCTAAATTGGATGATCCATTCTACAGGGGCGTCATTTCGTGTGATGAAGGGCTAACCCCTCTATCCTTAGCCAACGAGCAATGACATGACCCAGCAGTACAGTGCATTTCTGACCGGGAGAGCGTATGGAAGGAGAAAGAGCTCCATGGGAGTTCTACAAGGCTCTACATGAGCCTTTCGTAACCTGATCCTCCCTCCACTGGCTACGTTTCGGTGACCTCTTTGGTGAAACCGAGGGTTTTTTCTGTGCGATACAGGGTCAGGTTATTAAGACCAACAATTATCGGAAATACATCCTAAAGGATGGCGCCATCGACATCTGTCGAGCTTGTCGCCATTCCGGTGAGTCACTTAGGCATATCATCTCCGGTTGTTCGGCGCTTTCTAACTCTGAGTATTTGCACAGACACAACCTAGTAGCCAGGATTCTACATCAGGAGCTCGCTCTGAAGTACGGTCTCGTGGATCGGAAACTGCCATATTATAAGTACTTGCCGGAAGCCGTGCTCGAAAATGACCGCGCCAGGCTCTACTGGGACCGGGCCATCATCACAGATAGGACTATTCTTGCGAATAAGCCTGATATTGTGCTGATGGACCGGGCACAGTCAAGGATATTTTTGGTCGATATTATCATTCCTTAGATAGATAGAAAATTTATTTGCTTAAAACATGGTACATAAGATGGCCAATGATGTGGAACTGACATGTTTTGCCATAATTGGCATACAAAAATTAATGAAATACAACAAATTACACTAAGCCAATCATACATTTTAAAATTATTTCGTTATTACTTAAAATTATTACAAACATTATTTTGAATTCAGATATTATGTACAATTGAATGCTTATACAGACCCACTCAAATACAAAGAATTCTTGAATTCTTATACAATACATTGTTCATAAATTATTAATTGAATTATTACATTTTGTTACATAATTGATATTAAACATTATATGAGATTAGTTAAGCTATTATTATTTTGATAATTACACTACGGTATAAAATAATTCATAATTTTAATTACAATAAAATTATAATTTACAAATCCCAGGCTATTATGCAAATATTATTATTTAACTTAATACATTATTTTACATTTTAATAAATAAATAATCAATATGAATTACTTATTGTTTTAGAAAAAATGTCTATATACATTAATTTATACATTATTTTACATTTTAATAAATAAATAATCAATATGAATTACTTATTGTTTTAAAAAAAATGTCTATATACATTAATTTCATTATACTAAATTTTATATTAATATAATAAATTTGACGAATTTATAATTAATTATATACATAGGTATTATTATTATGTTATCTCAAAATATTCTGCTACACTATATAAACATTTATCAATAAGCCATGATTTTAGCGCCTTTATAAAGAGAGGAGAAGATAACTCCCTGATATCAGAGGGAATTTTGTTATAAATTTTAATAGTCATCATGTAGCAATTTTTTTCAAAAAGTGAGCTTTTACATGATGGAGCCAAAAGGCGGTTAGTGTCTCTGGGGCGTAGCCTGGGGTACATACTCCACCGCGCTTTTGGTTTTTCGACAGTACGATGTGGCTAATTGAAATTGTTTTAGTATATTAGTTTCGCTCCTCTCTTTACAAAGATTTGAGAAACAGAGTACATCCAATTCCATATTGTTTTAGCAAAATCATACATATTTCCAATGTGTCCAATTTACTTAACAAACTTTGTATATTTTGATGAAATACTGTAAAATGCGACGTAGTTTCCTGGTATTTATGAAAGAAAAAGTTATTGTTGTTGCATGTGTTAGTCATTTCATTGCGTTGAGTTTTATTTTTAACACAGAAAATAATCAATATAATAGTTTGCCGTAAATGAAATGTATTCATAGGAGGTCTGTAACATTTAGTTTTTATAGAATAACGAGCATAGATAACAATTTTTTTAGGGTCTAGAAAAGTTTGTGCATATTCGTCACTATCATCGTCTATCGTAATATCTAAATTAATTTTATTACAAAGCTGCTTAAGATATACAAATTTATTATAAAAATTATCTGATGAAAAATCTAAAAATTTGCATTTTGGAAATAACTTTGTACATAATGTTAGCCTATTGTTTAACAATTTTACATTGAAATGTTTATTAGAGCGCACTGGCACTACATAGACATTCTATTAATGATTTTTCATTTTGTAAATCCGTGGAGGGCAAACCTATATTCTTCTTGTTAATAATCTTACGAGTATTTACTTAGGGTGGTTTTTCAGTTAATCCGCATATTTGTAATAGTTGCGTAATTTTTTGCTCTTGTGTAGCAATTTTTTTCTTTAATAAACTGTTGTCAATTTCTTGATTTGCTGATGTTCCTCTTCGTCATCAACTGAGAGCGAGTCAAAAGAATTTTCTGTTGGTATGTTACTTGTATGCTTTACTTGACACGTTATATTCTTATCCTGTCCACTTTTAGGAGAATCTAGCCTGTCTCCTGCCTCAGGAGTACATTGATCTAAGGAGTACAGTAAGTTTCGTCTTTCACTTTTAGGAGTAGATTTTTCAAGTGATAGAATTTTAGTTTTGGGATTTGAAGTGGGGCTGTGTGTTTTCTTTGTCATTAATACATTCGGGAAATTATCATTGGCGCTAATTGTATATGTCCCTTTATTATATGACGTGCTTGGGACGTTACTTAAACAATCACTACATTTCCAATTTCTTTTTTGCGTAGGTGTCATTATGTAGTATCTTTTTTCTGTTTTAGAACAATGAAGGTCAAATATTCCTTTACAAATAGTACAGTTAAGATATTGTCTTCCTTTAATAATCTGTTTACATTTATTGCATTGTTTACTCTTAATTCTTTTTCTACTAATATAAAAAATACACCTTTTACTTTTTATTTGTTGACCTTTATGGCTTTCACTAGTTTCCAATTATTGTAATTTTTATATATAAACATATAATATAACAATTACAATCATATAAAAACAAACAAAAGAAAAGAAAAGAAAAGAAAAATATTTACAAAAACACTTGTTGTTTGTCAATTTAGTAAAGATTAGTTGTATTATAATGAATCGGCAAACTTGTCGAAATATTGCTACAGGTATAAGAAATGGTTTTTAATGCTTAATAATATGCAAATGATTCATAATGAGCACCGTTCGTAAAGTACTTTTAAATTTTAATCCACCGTCACAAAATTTATTTCAATGCTTTATACTTTAGACTTATTTTCTAACACTTTATCCACAATGATATACTTTTATTGCTATAATGTTAATGATTAACACATAATTTTTATATTAATTAGTCTTATTTTGTTATATAGGTTCCAATAAATATAGACTTAGATCACTAGTTTATTTTATGGCACAAAATTATCCAGACGTATTAATATTATAAGATAATATTAACTAATGAGTTTTACTTTTA
Source organism: Parnassius orleans (assembly GCA_029286625.1). NCBI lineage: Eukaryota > Metazoa > Arthropoda > Insecta > Lepidoptera > Papilionidae > Parnassius > Parnassius orleans. The sequence goes on along the minus strand of JAGSMP010000022.1, from coordinate 8,231,874 downwards.
TTTAATGTCACTTTCACCAATTATAAAACTTATTTACTATTTATAAGAATATAAAATACACAGAGACAATAGTTACGGTCCGAGTACCGAGTACCGCGTAGTTAGACTTATGACGAGAACCTCGTAAAAGCCGAAACAGATAAACAGACAAAATATCTGGACCTGGCTCACGAGGTGACCGACATGTGGGGTGGTATGCCGACCGAAATTATTCCTGTGGTCGTTTCTGCGAACGGGCTAATCCCGGTCAGCCTCTCAGGTCATCTGAGGCGACTGGGACTCCGTGACGGATCGCTCCAGGCTCAAATGCAGAAGGCGGTGCTCCTCGATACCGCCCGCATCGTCTGCCGGTTTCTTTCCCTTTCCACCTAATCCTCGGACGTTTGATCTCCCCTGCTGAGGGCTTCCATCTGGTTGGGTTTTTATTTATTTATGTATTTTTTATGTATTTATTTTATTATATTTATATTTATGTATATATATATATTATATCATTCATTTACAATTATATATTTATACAGCCCTACCAGTTGAGGAAACTATATAGATACACCATAATAATAATAATTGGTATTTGAACCTTGACATGTCATCATCATCATCATCATTACAGCCCTTCACAAGTCCACTGCTGAACATAGTAGGCCTCCCCCACGAAATGCCTTGACATGTATTCATATAATATATCTATAACTGCGATGTAAGAGTAATTAGTATGCAAATATTATTCATGCAGTAGTTTTCGACCTATTTGGAATACGCCTCAACGATCACCAATTACATAATGTCCGTTGACGGAGCCGAGGAAGTCGAGGTGTATTCTCCGGAAATTGATTAAAACCGAGCGCTAGCTTCAGATTTAGTTTCAACAATATCCATGTGTGATGCATGCGTCTCCAATATCACTCTATCACGTAACGATACATAGATAACTATTTTATGACCACGTATAAGGCAACCGTTTTCATATGAAAGTTCTAATTTATACAAACTATAGGATTTTATCTCTGGATCCTTAACTTTTTTAATCTATCCCTCTAAACTAACCTTTTTCATAATGCGATCTTTATTTGTTGCATCACGTAACGCCTGTAAAGTTATCGGTATCGCGCCCTTAACGAAATAAACGTTCGCTGCGCGGTCGTCAAAAAGCGACGGTTTCCGTGTGCCCCGCGCTTGAAAGCCCACCCGCTGCGCCGCTACTTCTAGCATCGGCGCCCGGGACACTGGCACGCGACAAGTAGTCTGCATTATTATGCGATCTCTTAATATATTCTATAGTGTAATTATATCCACTTAGAAATAAGGAATATCACTGTAACGGTTAGCCGATTCCTTTAGATTTTTGCCGATTCCTCCGAAATTGCTCTGTAAGGCCCAAAAATTGATAATAACGGTATGTGATCCGCACGTAAAATAAAAGGCGTAGACCTGCCATATAAATATTGGTGGAATCTTCGTACCCCAAATACGATAGCAGTTGCTTCTTTTTGTATTTGAAACCTTAAAAAATAAATCTGGCACGTGATAAAACACAGGAACAATCAACAAAAGTATGTAAATAAATTTCTGACAATAAAAACATACTTCTAACTTATTTTTTTACCCCTTCTTATTCTTTGATACTAGAAGCCATATTGTCCGGCGGCAAGAGTAAAACAGTTTTAATTTTAATATTGAAAAATTTCTACGGCTTCAGAACAGCGCTGAACTTGCTTGAAGAGTCATTGTTAAAGTTTAAAATTTGAATGTTATATTTAAATATACTCCTTACTTAAATTTAGTAAACAACGTTACGTCTGCATTTCAGTGGTGTTTTCTGATCAAAGCTGAGGATAGTTACAAATTTGCGTACTGTCACTAATACATTCACTTATTATTATTACCTTTTAACACAGCAATTGAATACGATGATATCCGTCTGAGTTTGATAAACCTTAGCTTTAAAATTTCCTACTACGCGATCGGAGTTCGATCCTTGCTAAATTTTTAATTCCATTGTTGGGTTTCAATAGGCGGTAGGACTCCTTTTCTGTCTAGAAGTCTGTCTAGGTACTACATTCATACCTGTTTCTCCGCCATATAGCAATGTTGTGTTCCCGCCTTAAAGGTAAAAAGAGCCAGTACAATTACAGACTACTAGGCATTTGATCATAGTCCTCAGATGTGACATCAGGTTTACCGTAAGTTTCGTTAGTTATTTCAGTTGCATAAAAAATAAACAAACGGCAAAGAAAATGGAACAGCGCGATTGACTTTTCTTTAATATAATGTCAGATAACATAAGTGGAATCATATTTCGAAGATTGAGAACTCAAGGAAAAATTTAGATTAAAATAATTAGTCGACGCTGAAATTTATTATCCTAGCACATTCTCAGAAAGATACGTAGACTGTGCTGGAACAATATCGAAGTGACTATATATTACTTTCCAAGTAATAAATATCACAGAATAAATTATACTGCTAGACGTAAAAAGTCACGTCAAATAACGTAAATCATCGTCGTCGTCGTCGTTGTCACCATCATGGCATCATTGTTGTTGTCGTTGTCACCGTCATCGCATCATTATCGTTATAATTATCATAACAGCGCATCACAAGTCCGCCGCTGAACATAGGCCTTCTCTTCTGTACGAAGAAGGGTGATAATACTCCGAAACTACTAACGACAGTGTAGAGATCAATGCTGATAATTTCTTTGAAGTTTTTTGTAATTTTAGTATCACAATTATTAATGTGCCATAGATTTTTTTATATAATTTATCACTGGTGTGTTATTTAAAACAAAAATAGGTTACTAAAACAGTAAACAAAAATAGGTTACAAACAATATAGTTTAAAAGTTAACACGCATCCGCGATCTAATTCATATATATGTGCTACGCCGTAGACCTATCCGTCCGCCACGCTGTCTAGTTAGCCGACGGGACTTCGCTACGAAAGCTACGACTATTTTTGCTGTCTCCTAAACATTCGTGCATATAGGCAAAATTTAGCCTTATATTATATAGTTATGGTACTTTGTATTAAAAAAATATTTTATTAAATATCTTCTTTTGGGTAGAGTTCCGTTCTAGGGACACCCCCGATTGGGATGGAACATCGGGTATTTGTTAGTCTTGGTGCAACATAAAAAATCCCTAAAGGATTTTTCTCAGAAAACATTCAATAAAAATTTTAATCTAAAACATTTAGCCTTATATTATATAGTTATAGTACTTTGTATTAAAAAATATTTTATTAAATATCTTTTTTTGGGTAGAGTTTTAGAAATTTTAATCTTCAACATTTAATATAAAAAAAATAGGCACGTCCGACAGGGGAAAAAGGTGGGGGGCAAATATACCCCTCCCCCACCCCTTACCCACCGCCCCACACCCCCCTATTAAGGCGATTTTGTCATTTTTAGTCGACTAATCATGAAAAACTGCCTTAAAAATCTAAAACTTCAAACCATCGTAAAATTTTTTAAATTTCAAAAATCCCTTTGGGGTTTTTCATCATTTATGTTGGTAAGCATGTAAAAAAAAAAAATTGGTCCAAATCGTAGGTGTCCCTAGAACGGAACTATATCCGATAGGTATATTTATATGTCATCATTATTGATTAAAATGAAATTTTCCTTTTATTTGGTTTTCCTGAAGAGGAAAAACGAGAATAAAGCTAGCAACAGTTAGGAAACATTCAATCGACAACGTGACATTTTATTTTTCGATCTTTATATAGATCAGATTCAGTTTCGTATTAAAGAATTTTTGGTACAAATAAACGTTTTATACAACAAGTAAAGAATTTTGAATCTCAATTTATACTTAAAACAGCAATTTTATTCTCTTTTACTGTGTAGAATACTGGACAAATTTAATTTTTTAGTAACACTTAAGTCATTTTTAATTTCTAATAACGACCTTCAACTTGCCTCGTGACACTCGTCTATCGTTTGTAGCTTTAAATTCATTTAGGTTTTCCTTCTGAAAGTTCCTATAAATTTATTAATATCTTATAATAAAAAAATCAAAACAAGTTAAAGTGGAATCACTAATCATAATATTATGTAAAATTTGCACATACATGATGTGATTATTTTTAAAAAATTACGGCTTTTATGTAAACATTGTGATCCCGAGAGTAAAATAATCGAAGGCAAAATAAAAATATAGAAATATTATATCAAATTCATTATTATTGTTGGGATGCTTCCAAAAATATATATTATGTTATTATACTAAGTGAAAATATACGTATGATTTAATCTAAAAATAACCGGTAATATTTGAGTTAGTGCTGCGCACTTCGTATGACATTCTTTTATTTTTTACAAGTAAGTTATTTTACACTAGCTAGAACGATTTGAAGGACTGGCATAGAAGGATGCGTTCTGATTAGTTCCGAGAAAAACTAAGAGTCGGGAGGCGAGACGTTACGGGGGCCGGGCTCAGCACGTGTCGATCGGCGTGCACGTTGCGGCCGAGCGTGCCGGCGCGGCGTCCGCACGTGGCGCCGAGTGTGCGGGGCACTCGGCACGCGACTCCCTCAATCCCGCCTCAGTTCTCTCCGGGATCGGTTGTGTCCGTGTTGCCACGATTGAGCATATGTCCGCGGATACCGGCGGCGCGCGCTCGCTTTGCTGGCCGGCGCGCCGCCTCGACCGTCACGGTTACATCGACATGGGCACCGACTCCTCGCGACCACCGCCCTCGTGTAACCTCGGAGCCACTTGCGCGCCGTCGGCAGACCGCTACTTCTTTCCACCTCCGGCTCCGTTGCCGTCAACTCTTCAACGCGTACCAACCTCAGGTACGTCAAGGACTTCCGCTTTAGCTGATGAAGTTTACGTGTCAACACTTTTCTTCTGAGTTTATATAGGCTCACAAATGTCACACAAACATCAGTCTGACGTTTGTATATAAATGTAAGATAGGTGTTGACGAAAAATTTCCCCAGTTCTTTCTTGACTTTGATCCAACTCTTAAAAATGTTAAAGCATTTTCAATTCAGTTAGGTAGTATAGGATTTTCAGGCAGGCAATTATAGACCCTCAACGAGGCAGTTAAGTTGTGCCTACCATTGAATGTGCATTAATCGGCTACGTGTAAATTAAAGAACCTTTGTTTAACATTAATGTTTCTTATTCGTATGTATCATAAAAGAGCCTACGAGTCAAAAATAGTACTAGGAACACGTGCCACCGCGAGGATTGAGCTCGGAAGCCATTGAAATTATATTGCGGCGCAACTGCAAGGTCGCATAGATAAAAACAATCACTTGTATCTATTGCATCGGAGAATCGATACCCGTTTACACTATAATAAGATTTCATCAGTTAATAGCAATCTGTAAATCTGAGGCATCCTCTGAGTATCAGTCTACCGATGAAGTGATGTTCAATCTGTTAGCGACAGTAGCCTAATGGCTAAGAATGTGCACTGCGATCTCGGAAAGTCGTGAGTTCGAAACCGCCATTTGACTACTAACAGAAGCGTTTTAGACTTACTTGGAGACGTTAACGGGGGTGTTAGTAATGTTTTACTTGTATTCTTTAAAAAAAACATTTATAAAATAAGTTAGGACCCATTTTTTGATCTTGCTGATTAAAATAATTAAACATTTTCGCAACTTGCTAGGTATTTATAAGGTGGCGATGTAAGAATATCCACTACCTTATATATTGTGTTGTCGATATCGTAAGAGGCGATAGAAGTAAGCAAACCAGATTATGGGCAGCAGCGTCTTCCTAACAACTACTAAAAAAAAACTGCGAATGCCAAGCGTAGCTACTATGGCAAATGAGGCAATCTATGGGGATACCTATGTTTAGCAGTGGTCTTTTGATGGGGTATCACAGTAACGGTATATAGCTAAGCTAAGTAAACACATTATAAAATACATTTATTGCTTTGGAATTCTCAGTCTCAAACACTAATTTCATTGTGTATTTTGAATAGTTACTATTCTTTTTTATCGTTGATTATTATGAAGAAGGTGGTTATTAATTTTATTGCAATTAAAATAGAACCTTTGCAACATTTTATAAAAAATAAAAAACAAGTTGCCTCACCAACTGCGCTCGCGAAGTAATTACAAACTACAAAGAAGATTTTGACACAAGATAATTCTAAGATCAACTCAGTCTTATAGTCTAGTCAACAAGTTCAAAAACGTGTTAATTCTTGTTCCCGCTCTGAAAAATATGTGCGATAGCTCATTCGATTCGGAATGACGTCTAGAAAAATGTTTCTCGAGGATTTATTAGCTCATAAAAAATTGTAATTGTTATTAACAAAATAAAATGAAAAAAAAGTTAATAGTTTTTCTTTAATAACTCAAAAACTATTAATATTTAAGAACTTTTGAAAAAAGATCCTTAAAGAGTGGGCAATTTCCAAAAAAAAGTTTCGGCTCCAGGAATTCTATCTCTATTATTTATTATTTTTATTTAACGCCGAAAATAGGACTCCGCGCGACTGTTACGGCTAGAGCGCATCGCCGCTGAAGACAGTATATCACATAAAATAATTTTTTTATGGTATTAAATATTAATTTAAAAATTTGAAAAAATTATGGTATCATAAGAACACCTGAATAAATAAAGCTCCGTTAGAAAAAAAAATTGTCAATTTTTCAAAACTTGACAGTTAATTAACTAATTTTTTTCCAATCTCTGTTTTTACAAGAGTCGACATAAAAGTTTAAATAATTGACCTATGATTTTTTTTATTTCTTGGACCTTCTCATATACACACTTAACAATATCACGTAATAAAAGTTTATTAAAGTTTTATATTTTGTTTGTTATAATTTTTTTAAATGAACAAAAAGTGAAATATTAAAACAAATGTTATTAAATGTTTTTGGACTCCATTAAGTAAAAAAATTATAGTTCAATTATTATTTAAGCTTTTATGTCGACTCTTGTAAAAATAGAGATTGGAAAAAAATTAGTTAAATAACAATCGTATAACTTTTTGAAAAATCGACATAATTTTTTTTCCTACGGGGGGGCTTTATTTATTCAAGTGTTTTGATGATACCATAATTTTTTCAAATTTTTTAATTAATATTTAATACTATAAAAAAATTATGTGATATACTGTCCTTAGCGGCGATGCGCTCTAGCCGTAACGGTCGCGCGGAGTCCTATTTTCAGCGTTAAATAAAAATAATAAATAATGGAGATAGAATTCCGAGAGTCGAGACTTTTTTATTGTAAATTTCCCTCTCTTTAAGGATCTTTTTTTTAAAGTTCTTAAATATTAATAGTTTTTGAGTTATTAAAGAAAAACTAAATATCTTTTTTTTTTCATCTTATTTTGTTAATAACAATTGCAATTTTTATGTGCTAATAAATCCTAGAGATACATTTTTCTAGACGTCATTCCGAATCGAATGAGCTATCGCACATATTTTTCAGAGTGGGAACAAGAATTAACACGTTTTTGAACTTGTTGACTAGACTATTAGTGCCGTCAACTTTATATTAGATGTTAGATAGACGGGTGCACTTTTTCCCTTGCTTTGTTAAATAAACGAATGTAAATAGAAAACATTTGTAAATATAGAAACACTGAAAGGTCAAAGGGATCTTATTTAATTACATACAAATTTAATTCTTCTTTTGCATTAACCTGTAAAGTTAGGCGGTTAATTGAGTCCAGGTCCAGGGCCAAAGCAGCTGCAAGGAAGTTATTAGTCCTTGCAAAGGTGCGGCAATACTGCACACCAAGACAATTGCTTACATATATAATAATACGCGCTCGTGCATGGAGTATTGCTGCCATATTTGGTCAGGTGGTGCAAAATGACCACCTTGCGGATTTGGACTCAATAGAAAGGCTTGCTAAGATGCTTAGTGATGACATCAATATGGTTTAGGGTAACATAATTTTGGTTTTTGCAATATACATTGCGAAAAATGTGCACAGAATTTGCATGACTTAATTCCTCCCTCTTCATTCCATCATCACATCACCAGACGCTCTTTTCTACTTCTTTGTTGTCAACATACCACGCATTCAAACCAAATGATTTGCTTCGGCGTTCATAATGCGTTTAGCAAAGGAGCGGAATAATATGCCAGCATTATAATGTGGCAAGTCAAGAGTGAATAAGCATTTGCAATGTAAGTCAGTGCGCTTTACCATCTTTGGCTGCGTCACCATCAAGTGGGATAGTAGTCAACCACTGGCTTATAATAGTAAAAAAAGATCACAACTGGACATGGGTCTCTCCCGTTGTTACAATGATTTGCCACAATCGCTAGGCGTTGCCAATGATAGCAGTATATGGCTCGTTTTACCAGACTTCCTATTCCTATTTCAACTCGGCTAGGCAGTGTTCAGAAGATTACGAGACATATTCTCGTCACGTATAAATTGAACTTGAAAACAAGATTGTACAATTAGTGCGTGATGCCAGTGATGAAATCTGGATCTGAGACGGTGTCCCCCACTGCTGGTCGTATGAAGAAGCTCATAGTCACTCAGTGAGCTTTAAAGAAGGCTATGCTCGGAAAGTTTCTGCGTGATAGAATTCAAAATGAGGATATTCCCTACGATATTATTACAATTGACTGCTTCGTTGGTCTAGTGGTTGTAGTAGTGCGACTGCTGATCATGAGGGCACGGGTTCGAATCCCGAGTCGGCCAAAAAAAATCATTTATTGAGCTTTCCCTTCAAGAAGAACGCATTTCGGTCACGGAATTTGAACCCGGGACCTAATGATTAGAAATCGCGTTTACGGTCACTAGACAAAATAGGGTTATACCGCCAATAGAAATTATGAAATCTTTCTAGCATTTCCCATTATTACTCCTTACGACACACACACATGACGAAATGGGTCGGTAGGTTCTCTAACGCCACCACTATATTTGACCAAAACCTTACCAAAAGAAAGGTATCACCTCGTTTTATTCGTTATTTTGTCTTCTTTTTCTGTTCATAACATTTTCATATGTTATTGTAACTCACTTAGATAAGTGATAATATTAAAACCATATGAAATCTTTATTAAAACATAAAACAGATTTTCCAAAATAGGTATATTCTTAATAGAAACTAAAATTATATTGTCGTTTAATATACGGGTGTTTTTTATTACCGCGGATTTAACATATACTGTTTATACTATAACACAATTTGCACGTAAAATAAAATATCCATTGAGCCAGACCACAATGTGGTGTGAATCTTGTGTGGAAGCGTGATCCTTATGAATATAATATAAAAATGGTAAGCTGTTTTTTTCTGTATAAACGCAGTGGTTCCATAAACGAGATGGCGATAGTTAATCAATTCTCAAACTGACTACGTCCATAAAAAGTGTCCTTAATCATGATACTTTGTGTTGACTTATTTTTTTTCCCAAATACTACATACTATAAAAACGCCATCTGTTGAATGTTTAACTTATATATTACAATTAATATTATAAAAAATAATATAATAAATATTATAAAAAAGTAAATTGAAAACCTTAGAAAATATTATCAAAAGTATAGGGAAAACTGGGGACACATAATCCACCTCTTTTGTATAGAGTAATAAAAACTACATTTTTAATTGAATGTAAGTTGTGTTTCGTCTAAACGATAGGTGATAAGGTTATTTATCATCAGAAGGAAGCTATTGAGAAAACTTGAAAAACAATAACTTTTTTTAAAAGTATTGCAAAAAATTAAAGGAATAGTACAGAAATAGTAAAATAATGTTAAGTTTGCGATTATAATGTCTAATTTCCATGTCACATTAACAATAAACAACGCCAATAGCTAGCTCCACACTTATTGTACCGGCTGGCAGTAGCATTATAAAAATATACGTGGTAGAGCCATGCTGCAGCTATATTACTGGTATAGTTGTAGCAAGAATGGGTCGGCTCGACCGGGAAAGGACCACGCTCTCACAGAATACCACCGTAAAATAGCAGCTTAACGCTGCTGTGTTTCGTATGGTGAGTGTAGAGAACCGGAGACCCTTTTTACTGGAAACGAGGCATTCCATCTTAGTTCATCCTCAGGGGTACGGCACAGCAACCACTTACCATCAGGTAGACTGTGCGCTCGTTTGTCAACCTTATCCTATAAAAAAAAGAAAAAAAATCCTATGTCCTTTACCTTGGTGAGAAATGTACCTTTTTAACATTTCTTATGATATTCCTATTTTATTTTATAGGAGACTGGTCTGAAAAACATTTATAAGCTTTAATCTTGTATATTGTTTGTTGTTTCATTTCATTATAATACATGTTTTGATTATGTATGGGTTTATTCCATCTATATTTTATTTTGAAAATTGTGTTACTGGCCTTTAAAAAATATCCACAATATACCTGCGATATAGCCGTAGTCTATAGTAGACCATAGTCTATCTGCATTGATACCACCTTCTTACCTATTTTTGCCACCTAGCGGCCACTAGTATACTCCGGTACTTCATAATTATAGGCTATGAGGCTTCCATCTTTGTCGTCAGATTATATATCCTCACAAAAACAAGAAACGTTTTAACCGATTAAATGAGAAAGTACTTAGCCTACAACAAAATTATCTACAAAGGATGTAAATGATCAAAACAATTCAGACGACGCGTGTTTTGATCAATCTCCTGCCTTTGAAGTGCACCAGTACACATATAAGAATTGAGAAGAGCCGCAACGAATGATAGTCAGTAAATTTATAAATCAACCGAGTGCATGCGAACAACAGGAAAAAATTGCTATAGGATGCATACAGAAGCGAATATAGCTTGTTAATATAGCACACATGCGTATGCGCAACTCATGCCATTAGTGTGCAACACGTAGGTATACAGTCGTACGTTTTAAGATTTACCTGAAATATGACGATCCCTGTCGTTGTTGATACCATCTTGTTCTCCTCTTTGTATACAAAAACAACTACAATACAGTATTAAGTGTGTGTATTACGTTTCTAGTTATTAATAGTACCTAAGTCGATGTTATAAGTCGATGTTATAAAAGAAAATTATAATGCCTTGATTGTTATCGATCTTAAAATTAATTTCATTATTTCATGCGTTAAAAAAAATTTATAAGAAATTTATAACGTATTAGCACGGTTCAAAGAAGACAATCGACCAATATAAATTACATCAATACACGTTTTCTGCGTACTTAGTCTTATAAAAACCATCGCGAGAAAATAAGTGCCGCTATTCTTCGGCATTTAGTTCACGCTATTATCGATTGATAAAAACTATTCTTCCGTGTTTAACACCACTTTCTCGTATTGTACACTAGATGGTGCTGATTTCATTGACTGTTTTACTACTTATTATTATGCTGCTACATATTATTGCACTGCATGACTTCCTCGTTGGTCTAGTGGTCGTAAGCGCGCCTGCTGATCAAGTGGTCTTGGTTTCGAATCCCGGGGCGTGTCAAAATTAGTAAATGGGGTTTTCTGTTGAGAAATTGAGAATCAGTGCCATGCCTTAGAAAGCACTTAAAGCCATTGATCATGCGCCTGATCTCTGTTTGGTCGTGTCGGATTTCCGACCCTATGAACTATATGAGTGAGGGAATAGACAGAAAAAAAAAGCATATTTTGATGGAAGTCTGGAGCAAATTTGTAAAATGCGATAAAAATCAAGATTTGCTTAGAGACTGGACGTAAAATATACCTATTTCTATGTATATTCCCAGGCATCACGAGGACCTTAGCCACGTGCATAGAAGCCAGGCACTGCCTTCAGGGCGCCTCGTGACATTCAATCGTTTATTCATTCCCATTCAGGGCTAATTACGCATTGTCTTAGCCCTGTAACAAACAATAAAGAGAATTTAATATTAAATTGCAGATATTTATCCTATACTGTTATTTTTAAACTTCGTAAATGTATGTTTTGTTTTTGTTTCTTTATAAGTAGATCTTGAGAAAGCCTTTGACCGTGTGCCGAGAACATCAATATGTAACACGCTTTAAGGTTGCAAAACATTTCTGAGATATATAAAGCATGTATAACAACATACAGACATGTGACAGAAGTCCAGCTAGTTTACCCGAGAACTTCGACGTCAAAATGGGAGTTCATCAAGGGAGTGCCCTAAGTCCCCTGTTGTTCAATATCATCATGAACTACTAACGGAGAAAACCCAGAAATCCTCACCGTGGAACCTTTTGTATTCGCATGACAAATCTCTAATATTCTATTAATATAATAGTGAGTATTCCAGAAGTAATTATCCCAGAATTATAGGAAAATTTGGACCAATGAGGAAGTTCTCGAATCTAATGGACTATGTATTAGCAGAACCCCGATGAATATAGTATGGTCAATACGGGGTTTAAACTAGATAGTGTAACTCTACTGTGACTAAACAAATTTAAGTATCTAGGATCAGTAATTATAGAAGATGACACGATGCCACTAAAATAACACATAGGACGACGTCCGGGTGGAATAAATGACGCAAACTAACAAGAGTTCTATACGATACAAAAGCGCCTGTAAGAACCAAAGACAGTCTAAAAAGCTATCGTAATACGTAAGACCAGTTCTACTCTATCGTAGTGAAAAGTGGGTAATGAGGAAGATACACGAGAAAAAGCTACATACCACTGAAATGCGTATGCTACGTTGGGCGGGTGGAGCTATCCCTAAGGATAAGGTTCGCTATGAACATATAGAGGGGAGTTTTAAGGTAGTGCCTATTACTAAGAAACTTTTGGTGTATAAGGTATAAACACGTTATGCGAAAACTAGATAATCATGTAGTAAAGGAGAGTCTTTCCATGGCTAAACAAATGAAAGGGGCTTAAGCAGACCGCTAACTGCCTGGATGACGATGTTCAGAGAGACAAAACCGGTTTGGGTCTGACTGTTGACGGTGCTTGTCAGAGAAGCAAATGACGCTTCAGGATTAGAAAAGCCGAATCTGCCTAACAGGAAGAGGCGAGGAAAAATAAGAAAAAGTAAATGTATCTTTGCTAATTACTTGCTAGAAACTGCAATTCAGGTTTTTAATTTTTATATACCCATATAATTCAAAAGAAGCACTCATAATAATTATCCTAAGAAATATCTCATGTAAATTGAAACTTATGTTTCAGTTTTGAAATTTTATAGCTCGTTTAATTTTATAGCTATTTGTGATGCCAGTATTCTGGAAAAAATACTTTTAAAATAATTACCGTCTGTCACTTTTCTATTCCGGAAGTATTTAGATTTTCTCCTTACCGGTTAAACCTTACATCGTAATCAATAAGGCTAGGAATAGTAACTAAATCTAATCAACAGAATGTACGGTCTGAAAGCCAGGTATTGTTGGAGCGTCTGAATCTCACCACAAAGGCAAAGTTCGATTAGAACTATTAGTTCGAGTAAAACCATAGACTTAGAATATACTGGCGTATAGACGACCCGACAGCCCGAAAACGCGTGATTAATTTTGATTTGTCATTGTGTGCGTTAGCTAGTGATGTACATTTTACTTACAAGGACTGCCGAAAAATGATTGTTAAGGAAGCGGTAAAAAGATTTAAAAAAACAGTTAAGTGCACGAAATTGAATAACTTCAAAAATTAACTGATTTTGTACCATGATAGTTATAAAATAATTAAAAATATTCATATAACCTGTTCCTGGGAATAAGCTGAACCTACCTGCCTTTTGTTGGATTTTAATTCAAATGTAAAAAATCCCAGGTGACTCTACCGATTAACTTAAAAAAAACTTCCCAAGAATCAGATCGGAAAGTTGTATTTTCGAGTTATGATCTTTGGAGAAAAATATTTACTGCCATGGTCAGTTTCTCCGGAATTTCTTTTTTAACATATTGTTAATATAAATAGGTAGATACTTAACTAAGTATATACCTATTTATATTTTATAAAATGTTTTGATGGCGAAATAAAAAACGGGGACACGGAGTACATAATGGCTGCTTTATTTTTTATATAAGTATTACTTTTGATAATTTTATAAACATTTAATAATTAATAATTAAATACATTATAGAAGTATATTTTAAATTCGACTCAAATATGAATGTAAACTTAATAATTCAAGTAAGGAAACTTGTAGGATACAGTTAAATAAGATTGCTCTATTTAAAGGGCAATATGTTTATGAAGCTTCATCATGCTTCATGTTTATATTCTTTCATCTGTCCCTAAAAAGAATAAAGTAATAATAAACTTAGTATCATTTTAGCTGCATGAATGTTAAAAACATAGTGATCTTAAGAGAGTAAAGTACACCAAGTGTCTGAGGATACAGGTGCACTCTCTATTCTCTCAATCTCGGTATGTTAAGAAAATGGTCACTCATTCATGGACTGACCGCAGCAATTGCAACTTAATCTCGCTGATCTATTGATCCGCGCAGCTATTACTTAACGACGAGTTCCTTTTCTCTACGACTAACGCTGTAGGCGATGAACCACCCTATTTAAGCCCTCGGCACAATATCGTCGGCCATCAAGCATGAATCGGGCGTCGAGCGTTGTGAGTATCAAATACTATGGAATTTATACTATCCTGGCACATTGAACCGCGCGTCTCATGCGCGGGCGTCTAGTGGCGCTTCAAGAGCATTACTAAATATATTATATCTAACTACTCTAAAAGTTTTATCATTGTGAGTTGGGAATATACTCCGAAGCTCCGCGCAACCCCTTGGGGAAAATAGCGGGTGGTGAAGTAAGGTTATACATTTCTTTTTGGTTGATAAATAGATACTTAGTTGGGTTCATAATGGTTTAAATAGGATAATCTCAAGTTTTTTATCATTAGTGTACTATAGTTTTATAATGTATAAAAATCTGTCTCTATTTTTATCTAAAGTTTCGAAAGTTAAATTTTTGAAGTCTTATTATAACAATATTATACTTACTGGTACAAATAATGTAGAAATGGCTCCTATTAATAAAATTGTTATAATTCTACTTTTTCTTTTATAGTAAATGTTTGCTGCAAATTGTTAAGTTTTTCTTTGCATTCCAACCAACCCGTCCAATTAACCTTAACCATTTTTTCTAATTATAGAATCCGGGTGAATCTGTTTGACAAACGGCAAAATAAAATTACATTTATAAAACGCAAACCGAGGATATATTTTCTTGTTGTGTGGGCAAGTCTATCGAATCAATATAAACATTCAAGATAATTTAAGTTGAGTCAATCCCTAGCGTACATGTAAAATATTTTGTATAAAAATGTATTTACCAAATTCATGCAAATTATCAACAACGTGACTTTTTTGTTTGCAAAATATTAATATTTTCAAAATATAATTTTAAACAGTATATAACATAAATTTTAACCAAAAATAAACGCGTCATATTTTTGACGACGTCTTGAGAATTTACCTGTTAAATGTGCAATTATCAGGATTATTTCTATTATTAACACCAGAGTCACTCACAGAACAAGTAAACATTTTGGAAAAAAGTTACTAACTAAAAATAACCACTATTTCACTCTAAAAAATTACAAAATATCTAGGAGCTTATTTCTTGCGTGCCGACTTGTGCCGACCTGTCATTCAAAATCGGTTACAGAGTCATGAGATTTGGTATCCTTTTCTATCTTGCATTTTTGCCATAAGGAATTTTCTTCTCCCTTGCACGCTATGTCGGTCTATACGCCAGTATATTCTAAGTCTATGATTACAACTTGGTGCCCTTAAAAACCACCAAAGCACAGGGGTGTTTTATCTCCGACAAACAGAGTCCATTTCATTTTCTTTAGTTGGCCTTATAAATGATAAAACTTACAGCTCTTAAATATTACCTGTTCCGTGGATAACTTCTGACTCCTGAATGTAACATATGGTGGCCGCTGCCGTGGTTGAAACTTTACAAAAACAACATGATACATAATTCTGTGTTTGAAAGTTATATGACTTTTTATACATTATGTTTAAAAGTACAATGTACGTGAGCATTTAGTTCTATGTAGTTATGATCAGCTGTTTTTTTTTATAGTATAGGGTGACAAACGAGCACACAGTCCACCTCATGGTAAGTGGTTGCTGTGACCCATAGACATCTACATCTATCCTCAATAAAGGCTCAAAATGCAGATGCGTTGTCACCCGTGAGGACTAAGATGGAATGCCTCTTTTCCAGTAAAAAGGGTCTCCGGTTCTCTACACTCACCATACGAAACACAGCAGTGTTAAGCTGCTATTTTACGCTGGTATTCTGTGAGAGCGTGGTCCTTCCCCGGTTGAGCCGACCCATTCGTGCTACAACTATACTACTAATATAGCTGCAGCATGGCTCTACCACGTACGAAAATTGGTGATTAAAAGGGTTAAAATAAGCTCACTTCTTAGTGAAATAGTAAAGCGTTACAGCCTATATAGGTCTCACTATTAGGCACACACCTCTAATTCCCGCGAGAATTTATGCAGAAATTAGTCCGCCGCACAGCTCCAGTGTGTATTGACGGATATCACATGTCCTCGAAATACTTTGTTTCTAAGGCATGTAGGTTTCCTCACGAGGTTTTCATTCAACGCTGACACGTAGTAAATCGGCACTTAAAATTGCAATTAACGATAGTAATAAAACAGCAACCAAATGTTCATCAAAATTGTACAGATTTGTAGCGGTCTAACCTGCTACATTTTTGCAGTGTTTATTTTTATATCTATTTATACATGTTTATACAAACTAAACGTTTGTAATGAATGATCTTTTCATTGTAATTTTAATTTTCTCAAACCAATATATTATCATAATATTATATACTACTTGTTACTACTAGTACCAATATAATCATCATTGTGACTAGTTCATGTGGATTTTCATTATTTATGTTCATTAGTGAATTCAGTTACTGAAAACCAGTGCTGTGATATAACCAGTGCACAGATTATCATTGACGTGGGATTATTTTAACATTATACAACCGTTCGTTATTTCTAATGAGTAAAATAGAAATCGTCCATATAACCACGTAGAAATAATCTGATATGTACGTTTTTATGTGTTTGTAAATGTTGTGTGTTGGTCAAATAAATGTTTCTTTCTTCTTTCTTTCAAAACTTTTGATAATTATTCTTCTTATCAACGACCGATGAATGATTTTTCTTCCGATGTGAGAACAGATATTTTTCATTATTAACTGCACACATTACACTTACTGAGATTCATACGCTTTTACATTCGATTTAAGTAAATTGTAACTAAAATATATTTCGTTCTTTATGTATTATGTCCATGAATATAGTTGTCACTGAAATATATAATTTGTGACATAACACGTCCATATTATTAATTGCTCGCTATCGCAGACTACACGTAACTCAATGGATGAGCTTTGATATTTAAAACTGCGATTTAAATATAACAGGGAGAATTAAATCAAACTTCGGAATACACGTAACAATATTATTGAGAGTCACACGGACACGTAACAAAATTACCACGCATGTAGCTCGATACTACTGACAGACTCCGTATACAATTTAATTAATACCAGTTCAAACCTATGTTACAATTGAATGTGTTGCTAACAATAATATATACTGTTACATAGATGTACTGTTCCATGTTTTGAAATGTATATGTTGCTTACAAATTAATGTGTTAACATTCGGAACCAATCTCAGAAAAGGTGCTAGCCACACAGCGAAAGGTAGTTAAAAGTAAAATATGCTTAATTAGTCCGTAAGCTACAGGCGCCGGTCAAATGAGTGGTAGCCCCATAGGAGAAAGCCGCCTTATCACGCAGAAAGATTTCGCGTATACAAAGATTCCGCGGGCGTCAGTCCACGTTGTTACTTTCAAAATATCTCGTCGAAGTGCGCGTTACCATCAGTTTTTACTCGTATTCGTGACCTCATCGCAAATACATTATGAGAGAATAAAAAAGTTTAATGTGGATTCTCAACGGTTTTCTATTATGTGTAAGGAAGGACAAGAGACTGATTTGAGACACAAAAAATATATTTGTATATAGTTTTAAGCATCCAAAGAGTCATATTTTTTTTGTATCGTTTTTTTTTATAATTCTAAGCCAGCGCTTAACTACAATCCCACCCGATAGTAAGAGGTGATGTAGCCTAAGATGGTGAAGCGCACTGACATAACAAAAGGCTATTCACTCTTGCCTTGAAGACATTGTATCGAATGGAAACACAGATGTTGGTTCGAGAAACATTTATTTCTACCGCCAAATAACAGTGCCTGCACTGCTGTCTTCAGGTCTGAAGGGTATAGAGAGCCAGTATAACATTAAAGGCTATAAGGCATTCCATCTCAATCCTCAGAGGTGACAACGCATCTGTAGCCTTCTTTGTTTGAAAATGGTTGCAGGTGTTCATGGAGTGAAGTAGCGCTTACCATCGGGTGGACTGTATGTTCGTTTATCACTCCATTTTCTAAGGTATTTTAAAGCTAGCTTATAAAAAAGAGCTCAAATTTATAATTTGGACTTTTCTTATATTTCAAAGAAGCCAATTAGCTTGTAATAAGCAAAGCAAAATCTTGAGCAGTATGGGTTTGCACGTTTCCTCCTTTGCAACGTTTCGTGAGCTTCTTACGCGATATTATAGTTGACATGTGACGTCGAAGAGTAACATCATCATCATCATCATTACAGCCCTTCACAAGTCCACTGCTGAACATAGGCCTCCCCCACGGAATGCCACAAAGCACGGTCCCGAGCCACCTGCATCCATTGACTTCCTGCATGTCTTACCAGGTCGTCACTCCATCTAGTGGGAGGACGCCCTACACTTCGCCTGCCGGTACGAGGCTGCCACTCGAGAACCTTTCTTCCTCATCGGTTGTCGGTTCTTCGAGCTATATGGCCGGCCCATTGCCACTTCAGCTTACTAATCCTTTGGCTATGTCGGTTACTCTGGTTCTACTGCGGATATCCTCATTTCTAAGTTTATCACGCAGAGAAACCCCGAGCATAGCCTTCTCCATAGCTCGCAGAGCGACCTTGAGCTTCCTCATACGGCCAGCAGTGAAGGGCCACGTCTCAGTTCCATATGTCATCACTGGCAACACGCACTGGTTGTACAATTTAGTTTTGAGGTTTTGAGGTATGCCTGATGAGAAGATGGGTCGTAATCTCCCGTACGCTGCCCAGCCGAGTTGAATCCGTCGATTGACCTCTTGGTCGAAGTTGGACTTACCTAGTCGGAATATTTGTCCCAGGTAAACATATTCGTCAACAACTTCGAGCTTAGTGCTCCCAACAACTACCGGCATAGGTGTGACATGGACATTAAACATGATTTTTGTTTTGTTCATGTTCATCTTGAGACCTATCCGTTGGGAGACACTATTGAGGTCATTGAGCATAGTGCTTAGGTCCTCCAGCGATTCTGCCATAAGGACTATATCGTCGGCAAATCGAAGGTGAGTGATGTACTCGCCATTGACGTTAATACCGTATCCTTTCCAGTCTAGTAGCTTGAATACGTCTTCCAATGCAGCGGTGAAGAGTTTCGGGGATATTACGTCACCCTGTCTTACACCTCTCTGCAGTTGGATAGGTTTCGTACTCTGGTTCTGTACTCGGATAGTCATCGTAGCCCTACTGTACAAACACTTCAGCACCTCGATATACCGACAGACCACTTGGCACCGCTGAAGGGACTGCAGCACCGCCCAAATTTCGACGGAATCAAAGGCTTTCTCATAGTCCACATACGCAAGGCAAAGTGGCAGATTGTACTCTTCGGTCTTTTGTACAATTTGCCGAAGGGTATGTATGTGGTCTATGGTGCTAAAGCCTTTTCGGAAACCGGCTTGTTTGGGAGACTGGAAGTCGTCGAGTCTGCATGCGAGACGATTCGTAATGACTCTCGAAAACAGCACGTAGACGCGGCTCAGAAGGGAAATCGGTCTGTAGTTCTTCAAGAGAGCGTTGTCGCCTTTCTTGAAGAACAAGACGACCGCACTTAACAAGACGACCGCACTTAGAGTAGCATGTAAATTATAATATCGAGTGAGATAAACATGTAGAGAGACTGTATTATGGACACGAGCACAATAGGTAATTGCATAGCGCCACAAAATTATGGTGTGTTATATGATATTATATGTAGTCAGCTTTCATATTAGCCGTGTAGTTGCAGTTTAACAGATGTCCCCCATGTCATCACGTGGATGTCGTAAGAGACAACAAAGGATAATGAAACAGCAGATGAACAGCAGCATTTTCCTTTTAATAATGGAAGGCGGGGCCTATGTTCAGCTGTGGACTAGGCTGTAATAAATCTATACAAATAAATAAAATTGAAGTGTCTGTTTGTAATGTGTTATAAGATCTTTTTACTAAATTCATATGAAAGTATATACGGTACTTTTAACAAAAAAACAATTTTAAAAAATTTTGTCTGACTGTCTGTTGGTCTGTCTGTCTGTCTGTTTGTTCAGGCTAATCTCTGAAATGGCTGGACCGATTTTGACGGGACTTTCACTGGCAGATAGCTGATGTTATAAGGAGTAACTTGGGGTATTTTTATTTTAGAAAAGCAATTAGGGTACCGCGTAAAAAAGTCAAAACCCATAAAATACAACCGAAATAAATTTCACGCGGACGAAGTCGCGGGAAACAGCTAGTTAATGAATAAAGGTTACGTATGTGGCGGCGGCTTAAGAGTATCCATAACTCCATTTTGTCCCGTGGGTATCGTATGAGGCGACTATGGGATATGCCAAAAAATCTTATGGCTCTCAATAGATGGCGTTATAATCATCTATTTACTTCGTGAAGTACCCACAACGGCGGTGACGATTAAGGCAAATTATCTTAATAGGAGAGTCCATGTGCAGTAGTAGACTTATCCGGGCTAATGATAATGATGATCACGATGTAGGATAGGTGAATGAAGCGAATGATGCAGATGACTTAGGTTTTGGACTTTTAGAGTTGTTGATTTAGATATTAAAATAAAAACTGTTTTGTTATTGTAGAGATAATAATTTCTAAATTCTTTATGCTAACAAAATCTTATTAAATATAGTTTTATTTTTCTTTTCATAATCTATTTTAGTGTCGTGTGGATGGAATGTCTAATATGTCGCTATTTATGTTAGAAAAACTAATTTTATTTATTTTTAATATAATTAAAACTTTATTGATAGTAACAAAGAGCAGACAAAGGTAACAAAGGGCGGACTTAATTCCCATCGGTATTTACTAAAAATACACGGTGTAGTGAAAAGCAGTGGCAGGTGTCTTTATTTATTTATTACCTAGCGACCCGCCCCGGTTTCGCCTGGATAGTAATCTATTCATTTGGCGTTGTTTAGATTTAAAATAATTAATGACCATTTACATTTTTTTTAAATATCCAAGTTTTCTGTGTTCTTTAGTTTTAATTACAATCGGTTCAGCCATTCCGAAGATTAGCCCGGACAGTAAGACAGACAAAATTTTTAAAATTGTTATTAATGTCTTAATGCCAAGGAAATAACCCCCTCAGCTCAATATAAGGCAGTTTTGATATTTTGATATTAGAGAGAGACACTACAATTTTATTTATGTATATAAAGATAAATAGAATACATATTTCTATAAAACATGATTTTTAGTAGTTGAAAGTTAAATTTCCAAATAGTTTGTTCAGTGTTGTTTAGCTTCACTATTAGAAGGCGGACGAAACATTGCGTGTAACAAACTAATTGACGCTGCATAATGTTTCAATATTTTGTTGTGGCCATTCGTCGTCGCTTATTCCTGCAGCTTATTATCTTTTGTCGTGGTCGACGGTGTACGCTTGGCGATTTTCTCGTTGGATTCGGCATAGTGAAAGTGTTCGGGTTTTTGAGAAAGGAAAAGTAGTATATTTTTTTGTGGTAAGAGGCTGAGCGCGGGCGCGCGGACCTCCGAGCCGGCACCGGCCCGTCCCCCCTCGCAGACCCCGCTACGATAGTGAAACCTTCCGTTCGCTCAGCTTTCGGGTACTCAGCACTTCTGTTAGCGTTCCAACACTAGTTCTTATCGCGAATTACTTATATTTGAGCCTGGTGAGCACAACCTGACACGGATTTTCCCATGCTTGCGTGTTCGCAATCTAACACTTTCATACGTAGACAAAGGCCCAGGAAGCGGGTAAAATGTCACATTCTTTAGTTTTAAACTAAAAGTCCACGATATATTTGTACGGTCGTTCAATTATGTGATAACATTTTCTATTGTGAAATGAAGCCATGTTTCAGCGCGGATTAGTGAACTTTATATTAACCATAGATTTTTTAAATTTGTCAATATAAATAATAACATTATTTATATTCGTTGAACTAACAGTCCCCCTGATGGCGAATTTAGCTACTGCAGCCCATGGACATCCGCAACAAACTCCAAGCAGATGATTATGGATCATCAAAACCCTTAATCATTTGCTGGAAGTTAAGTTGAAGAAAATTGGCAGAGGTGGGTTTGTACTCCGCCGAGAGGGATAGTGCCCCACCGGAAGACGTCACAAAAGCGACCTAGATCTCGATGATGAAATAATTGTTTAAAATAAATTAACTCCAAGGTTCTCCTCAACAGTAGAGGCAACACTCACCACCTAACACCAAACACTCACCACATACACGTATTGACATACAGGCAACGTCACTAGGTCGAGATCATAGTTTCACGCCCTACTCGAGACTTAACACCGGAAGCGTTTTTAGTTTTCTAAAAACGATTCGGGTGTTCTTCGCTTCCCACATGCCGATAGAGATCAAGCCGTTCAATTGTACTCGTAATTTAATTTTAAATTATTGTTCTTTATTCAATTCTTCTATTCTTCTAATAAAAATAGTTGTTGAAATTTTTTACTAACCAATTGTAGAACTATTTCCTTCAATAGTATTCTTAATATTTTTTAATAATAGGGATAATCTATAATATGTGAAGAGAAAACGTTGCACCCCTTTTTAAGGATATTGTGCGCACGGAGGAGTGTGAGATTTGGCATAGTTAAAATTTGTATTGGGAAGGAGTGCAGAAAGCTAATTATTTATTTTATTTATTATAATAAAATAAAATAAAACATTCATTGTTTACTTTTAACTACCAATGTCAAAACAATAATAGTCTATCGTTTGTTTACGTTCATATTGCCAATGTCAAACACTCAATAGTCTCTGGCCGAACAGTCGCACAGAGTAGAGATTGTCGCCCAAGAATTTCAAAATGTTGTCGACAAATAATTATTGACAGATTGATTAAATGAGCTGTGAATTTTATGTGAATTCAAATGTTCCTTTTTCAATAGTCTGTAGAGTGTAAGTCAATGCAAAATGGCGTTTATTTTATATTTAGTATATTAGATACCTGTGTTTTATTATTTATTATTGTGCAGTTGAAAGTGACTTACAACTAGCTTAATATACAAACATAAATAATTGTGAATTATGGTTGAATTTCGATCACTAGGCGATCGCTAGGTTATATTAATATGTTGCATTTGATATTAAAAATATACTCTCAATAAGAAAAATCTTTTGAAATTCTAAACTTAATTGTAATTGACATGCTTTCGCCGAGATAAATTGCGCTTGAATTCCATTAATTTTTTACCATTCACAATTATCCGCATATGCGTACAAAAATTAAGGTGGACGCAAATGTTACTATGTTGCTAATACGTACGAGTATGTGACGGCGGCTCGTGTGATTAGCGAATGGGGCGATTTAGTGTTTCGGCTGCGAGTTCAAGTTCGGGGCGCTTTATCACGCGGGTTATCTTTCCCGCCCTCGCTACCGCTACCGCTTGCAACCGCGTTGATCCGTCACTGTGGAGCCACTCAACGCACTATACTTTATTGCTTAAATGTATGTACTTGAGCTTTTCCCGTTGTAGGGAGCATGTCGTAATACACATTTTACGTAGTACAGCCATGCAGGAGCCACATTATGGAAGGGTCGGTTCAACCGGGGAAGGACCACGTTCTCATAGAATACCAGCATAAAATGGCAGCTTTATGCTGCTATTTTATGACTTTGTGCTCGTTTGATACCCTTAATCAATATAAAAAAAATAGTCACGCTTGGCAGACGGATGTCTCGATAGTCAATCCGTATTAGACGTCTCACACCTTTAACGCTCTTGCGCGTTGCCGGTCTGGTTACTTTATGCCTGGCGTCACTAAGCAAGTCAGTTATATCGCTATCTATCGTATGTAATAAGATCTTTTCAGTACTTCCCATAGTCGCTCTTATGACACCCACGGGACAAGATGGTGATGGTGATGCCTTGTGATGGTTACGTAAGAAAATCCATCGCTTTCCTCAGGTTCGCTTTTTATTTTCTATAGTTACAGAAATACAGAATTTTTTGTACTCGGTAGAGCCATGCTGCAGATATATTTATAATATAGTTGTAGCACGAATGGGTCGGATCGCCCGGGAAGGACAACGCTCTCACAGAATACCAGCGTAAAATAGCAGCTTAATGCTGCTGTGTTTCGTATGGTGAGTGTAGAGAACCATAGACCCTTTTTACTGGAAAAGAGGCATTCCATCTTAGTCCTCAAGGCTGACAACGCATCTGCATTTTGATTCACAAACGAGGATAGATGTAGATGTCTATGGCCCACAGCAACCACTTACCATCAGGTGGACTGTATGCTCGTTTGTCACCCTATTTATATTTTTTTTAAATGCAGTAAATATTTTCTGTTGAGACTGGATGCTGTGACCAAAATCCGGTATACTCCTTCTTCTTTATCACTCTCTTCTTATTCTTCATCCACTGCTAGAAGGACATTTTCAAGGATGCGCTTGTTGGCTTGTGCCTAAATAAAGATTTGTCCTTCTTACAACGCTCTATTGATATTTGTGGTCAATGTTTTTTTAATAGATTTTCCGTCGTCAAAAGAATGACGTCGTCCGTCAACGGGCCGGATGCAACAAGTGCAAATGACGGGGGCATTTAAGAAAAAGCTACATACAAAAAGTAACGTACAGTATTACACTCATAATGACACTGATGTCTTAACAAAGAAAAAAATCCATTTAACCATTAATCAATCAATCGTGTAGTGACCTATTACAATTTACATTTAAGGGCTAAACAAGTACATGAAAGTTCAGTTCTTATTTTAGTTTTATATTTTGAATTGGATTTTTTTAACAAATTAATGAAATGTAAAAATACTGACATATTATTGCTTGGATTAGATAAAAAACGATTTGGGGTCAAAATTTATTTTCCAAAACTAGTCTCAATTGGGTCTGGATTTACGTGAAATATAAATTAAAAAATATATATATATGTTGTGCACAATAGTGACGCGATTCAAAATCTTATACGATAAGTATTGCGTAGAACAGGCTTCAGATGAGTCTTGAAGTGTAAAATGTACGTAAATAAATTCTAAATGAGTTTTTTTTATGGAATAGGGTGACAAACGAGAACACAGTCCATCTGATGGTAAGTGGATGCTGTGGCCCATAGACATCTACATTTATCCTCAATTGAGAATCAAAATGCAGATGCGTTGTCACCCTTGAGGACTAAGATGGAATGCCTCATTTCCAGTAAAAGGATCTCCGGTTCTCTACACTTACCATACGAAACACAGCAGCATTAAGCTGCTATTTTACGCTGGTATTCTGTGAGAGCATGGTCCTTCCCTGGTTGAGCTGACCCATTCGTGTTACAACCATAATATAGCTGCAGCGTGGCTCTACCACGTAAATGATGTACAATATAAATGTAATCAATATACATACTCTTACATAATATATGCTATTGCGTCTAATGCTTACAAGAGCGTACGGCAGTTTTATATGAATGAATTCCGCTGAATGTAATTCGTTTGAACGCACTCTTATCTCTGTTTACGTGTTATTGTTTTTCTGAATTCTGCTTAGTGTAAATAATTGATATTTTGAATTATCGTTACGTTTGCGGAATTTAACCTATTTAAGTTACGCGTTTAACATACATCGTTTGAACTCACGAATTGTGATGATGTTTGAAATATTATATGTCTACGTAAGTCTTAATTAATTGCGTATTAAATAATTATTTCGCGATTCATTTTCTGTGAACTAGCCTAGGCCAATACTTGCATGACCATGTTGGCCTAGGTCTGCCTTGGCCCTGTATAATTCCATGGTTCTATACATTATATTTTGTTAATAAAAATGTTATGTAACTTATCAGTATTTAAATAAAATCTCTGCTGTAAACGAACCTGAATACCTTTATCAGTGATTGCTTCTTTCTCTACCTTACACTCTATCACATTGTTAGTTAAGTAAAGAAAGCGCCTTTTGTTTGATAACATTGAAAGAAATTGTTTAGGTACTATTTCATTCACACTTAAGCTTCATTGATATTATTTACTACGAAAACAATCTTTTCTTCAGATGAATTTCTGTGTCATGTAAAAATCAGTTCATATTGAATTCAATTTTCAAGAATAATTTCAGTATAATTTTGGTTGTGGCGGAACGATAGAGAAACTCTAGTCTCATACAAATCATTGCTATGGTCATAGGTATTGTTTATAAACGCCTTCTTTGTTCGGTTTCATTTAATGCTCGCTTAACATTGTTTCGACTTTAAAAAAAGGAAATAAAGCAGCATAATCCGCCTGAGGTTGTTTAAATTATTTTAGAGCGGGTATGGAATGAGTCAGGACGTTCGCACATCTGGCGTCGAAGGAAAACATCATTGTTTGAGCTATCGCGCTGCGCCCAATCAAACACCTGCTGCCTAAGCCGCATGACAAATGCTGTCAATGGCAAGAGTTGCCGCTGTTGGACTTTTCATCAAAATTTGTACATAAATGGAAACTGCTACTAAATATATTATTATGATATCTAATTTAAAATAATTTTACTTATTAACCCACATAATATTAAGCCTAAAGAGTTGAAACAGATTTGTCACTGTAAAACGGGTTTCATACAGAAGAATTCAACGCGCGTAACTTACTTTCACGTAGTCCTTAAAATGAAAATAAAAGCTCGCTGGCAAAGTACATTTGCTATACTTATGCATTATATCAAGCCTTGAAAGTTAAATAATTTTGACTACACTGTCGATTGGAAACAAGGCACACGACTCCAAAGATCTGATAAAATCCCTAAACATCGTGAGAGTTTAGATAAAAGCGATGCTTTCTATAAGTGCATATATTTTGGAAAACAACATTGCACCTGTGGGGCTTACCGCGTGGCCTAGAGTCGGCTTTGTTTATATATACGCGAGTGACACGTGCAGCCTCGTGCACACATAACATGCGCCAGTAATCAGTTATCGGCAGCGAGAGTGATCGAGCAGCGCTATTATGTCATCGCAATTAAAAACTGTGCCACGCAGTGAGGAAGCGACTGATGCCTATGGCGGGGAGGTGGCAGTGGTAGTGGTGGTGAGGCGGTGAGGGGAGGGGGAGGCGCAAGTTGCGGATCGCGGCGAGGCGATTCGCGCGCCGCACGCCGCCGCGTTCGCACGCCCGCTCCTGTCGCGCTTCCAGCGCATAGCTGCGCCCGCGCCGCGATGTGTGAATAGTGAGAGAGCGCGTCGTAAGCGCCTCGACTTCTCCATGGAGTACCAGCACCCGCAACCAGTTCAGCCCCTCGGCCCGCCGGCGCCGCCGCCACAGCTGCTACCGCCCGCGCCGCCGCCACCGTTGCCCACACTGCCACAGTTGCAGCACGGTCACGTGCAGGACGACGACCGCTGGAGCCAGTACCACATCTGGAGGCAGCACGTATTCGTCAATGGTCAGTGCTCGCAACCCAACGCCGTTCGGGAAGCGCTCGCGCACTTTCTCCCGCAGTTCACATTCGCCGCTGCCCCCGGGCCTGCGAGAGCCGCCGAAAAGAGAAAGTGCGCGACCGTAGCCTGACGTCGAGCCTCCGACGGAAGTTTTCGGGTATCGAGAGATCTTTGTTATGCGATACCGTTTTATATTTAGTGTGTATTTAATTTCTTGTTACTTAAATATCGAAGGTTTTGTGTCCCAACTTTAACATTTACGTATGTTACAATGGAAAAACAAATAAAAGGCTTTTATAAATTAAAACTTCGATTAAATATATTATTAGATTTTAAAAATCCTAACACCGAAGTTAAATGAAATAATTTGTTTTACGTAAATTTCATCTTTTCAAAATATCAAGGATACGTCAAGTTGAGACTACTTTAAAGTAAATAGTAAAAATAAATTAATTTAAAAGTTTAATATATATTACGAATGAATATCCCCTTGGCGTAGGTCCGTATAGTTGTGGTAGAAGATAGAAAGTGTATATTCACATCAAAGTCAAAAACTAAAAATTGGGTCATAAAGACGTGGCAGATGCTTCAGCAAGGAGTTCAATCACAAATTCGATTAGCTTGTCCGTGTTGAGAAGCCTTAGAGAGACGCATGCCCATACGGCAAGGCTTAGTATTATTTTACTTTAGATATATATTGTAGGATAAACACTGATTGTTCATTTGCTTACGTCTCTATTTTATTTTTAAAGCCTAACTATCACGGAAAATTGATTTCACTGTATAAACGATAACATAAAATCAAGAATAAGTGGGCATATCGAAGATGAACACGTTCACTTGCCCAAATTATTGCTACTCTTACATTGCATTTCTAATATTATGTAAATTACGGCAATTGTTCCTGCGAAATTTGTAACGCTTTTTTAGGGTTTATAAAGGCGCTAACCAAGCTTTATCAAAGCTGATCATAAATATTTAATTGCGGAAACTGTAAGATCATTCGTAGCTTCGGGGCGTTCAATAGCGACGATGTGTTCACGAATTTATTCCATTAGTTATGAATCTGGAGAGAACTATCGGTTACAGAAATGCTAAAGCAGCGCCTTTATTTAAATATATTTTTAAAAATAGTTAAAATTAAAATGTTATGTTGTAAGTGTTAAAAAGAGAGAAACGTAATTGCAGCTCCATTACAATCACGTTCGAATCAAAGAGTCGACCAAACTATTTTTAATTTTTTTTTCATTCAATCTCTCTAAATGAAAAATATATCAGTTGTCTTCATCGATCGATAAATATGTAGTTGACCAGTATCAGCCACAAAATACATACGTGTTTAACACGACCGAGGTCAATCACAGAGCGCTAAGTAATTGAATAGCGACTTGACGTCCTCCATTTAATAAATCGGTATTGGTATCTGGTTAAAGATTATTTAAAATAGTAACCATTTTGGCGTGAAATTTAATTAGTAGAATACTAATGAAGCTGATGACCCTTAAGGGCTCGGCCTTGCTTACAGTCGGATTATCGGGCCTCACAACATCTTGATCCAATTATTTCCAAAGGAAATCTATTCAGATATAGATTAGCAGAAACGATACGTAAAGGTTTTAAATAAACAACAACAAAACGAGTTGAGTTCGTGAATGTCGAAAGCGGAATATACCACTGATTTATTATTCAGTATCGATCGAATATTTTTGTAACTAGACTTTTACCCTTTCCCCTGTAAATCTAAAAGAAACATCAGCAATGATGTGCTGCCTTAGTATTAACATTATTTTTAAATAAGCACTACCATAAATGCGAATACTAAAACATAATTTTAATTTATTTATTCGTATAATTCGTCTGAAATATTATTAGGCCATATTTCTAAATAGCACTAGCACTAATAGGTACTTTTGTAGCAAGGTTATATTTTCGTTGAAAATCTTTTATCGCGATCCATTCATACAATGCATGTGTGTAAGTTAAAAAGTGTTTACTACCTATACATGCTATATTTAAATATTTTATGTTATCTAGACGTGAATAAGGGTTATCTAGGATGCCTCTTGTATAATTATCTGCAGTCGGGATCTAACACGTGTAGACGCAGCGGCCTTCGCTGCAGGTGCATTTTTCGTTCCTGCGAGACAAATATGTACTTAATACACAAATAAGAATTTTCGCTTCTATTCTTGTTTTTGTAGCCATTTATGTATTTCATTGTTTGAGTTAAATTGTTTTTATAAAATTGATGTGACGAACAAACTTACAGTTCAGGTGATAATAAGTGGCAACTGCAGCCCATGGACACCCTGCAATCAACTTCGAACAATGAAATCTACAGTTGCGATGTCGCTATGATGTACTAAGATGGAATGCCTCACAGTCTATTACTATACCGGCTCTCTTTACCCTTCGGACCCAAACACAGCGTCACAGGCACCGCTATTTGGCGGCCAAATAGATATTAGGCGGGTGGTACCTACCAAGACGAACTTCTAGGCAGATAAGGATATCCTAGTGCATTACCTAATCTGCTCAAATAATTAATAATATCAATTATAAAAGAATAAATGGAATTATTTTTACTTTTCTTTTTATTTATTTGCCTTAATAACTGAACATAGGCTTTTTAAGAATATGCCAGAAGACGATAATATTTTATGATATATTTTTAAACGATTTTCAATAAATACTAGGTGTTTATAAATTCAAATACCTAAGCATATATGAAAATATATTATTAAATAGTATCGCCACTACGCGCGAGATACTTACGAGTCGCGTTATTGAAATTTCCATCATCATATCATCACGTCCTTCCTATTATTTTTTTGTAAAATAACAATATTTTGCTTACTTACAATGTAATAACTTCTGATTACGTACAATTATAATACACAAAAATACTTAGTCTGATCTGGCAAACATTATTTACATATTATATGAGACATCTGGCCGCAGACATAGTATCTGGCACTGCCATCGCCAATCCACCTACTGAGCATGGCGATTTTCTTTGCAAAATCCTTCTACTGTGGGAGAGGCTCTAATGCATTGGTGGACTATTATGAGGTAATAAAGGAATAGAAAAATTATAAAATGTTCGTCCACTGTTTTGAATCTTATTATATCATTTTGTAGTATGTTATAAGCACTAAAAAGTAAATCTATGTGTTAACGTGTTGGTCTTTGTTTAAAAATAGTTTTATAAAATACTAACGGACAGGCGGGGCTGTAAAGTTTTTAATAACTGTGTAATTGGATGCCGCAAATTATTTGCATCCGCGTAGTGAAATTTCACATGAGATAAAACTGAATATTAGCCCAGTGTGAGCCGCTTTTGGGTTTGCAGTCCGAACGCGGGCTTGCGCTATTACTTCTTTTGACCAATTCGAGCGAAGCCACTTTCACTCCGAATATTTGGGAAAAAGTGTCGACCTTTTCGCGACTTTCACCCCGCCCGCCTCGCCCCGCTCCCCTGTGCACGTGCTTTCTTCCGCGTGCGCGTGGGCAAAACCACTTTTACTTTTTAAACTTGACAATGCCCGAGAATACTGCTTTGCATCGCACCGTCCTTTTCCATCCTTTGTTCAAAAAGCATTTCTTAATCATTATTTAGAAATAATTCGGGAGATATGGGAGTTATCGTATTACACCATGTCGCGTTTACATTAAACTTATTTATGATAACGGTTCGGGTCAGGGCGGAATACTTACTATAAATTATTGAATTAGATAACAGCAAATTTAAGAATCACCATTGTAAGCAAATCAAATGGCGCCGATAAATTAGGTTATTCTATTTTAACATGGGATGTTATAGTGTATTAAATTAATAAATAATTTCATTAGGCTTGTTTGAAAGGGTAAATACAACAAATATTATTTTTGGAATGGAAGTTTCAGTAAGAGTCGCGTTATGAAAATAGCTTATTATTTTTAATGTAATGATAATAATATAATATACTGCGCATGTTTAGATATAATTCACATTTTTAAAAATCTATTTAAAACTCATCAAAGAAACAAGTTAATGTTTCAATACAATAGTACGTGTCGATAATAATCATGAACGAATCACGAATCTATAATAGTCATGACCATCATCATTATAGCAGTCCATCACAAATTGACATTCATCCACTCCATGTCTTGCCACTCTTTTACTTTTTACTACCTACAGTACTTAATTGACGGCTAATGTATTTTTTAATTATTTCATTAAAAATTTGTCGCATTAAAAGTTTTCTTTTAAAATCTTATACATAATTTCACTACAATGGAAAATAGCAATACTGAAAATTTTCATTTATTAACTTTCGACGCCATGTTGTTAATTTACGCATGCAATAATTCAAATAGTCAAATAATTTGCATAGTAGGTAGTTGTAGTTTTCATATTATTCGATTGAATAGTGCAATTTTATGAAAATTGTTCCTATTTTATTTGTTATTGAAGCAAAATTACTATCTTTGTTCTTTCTATTGGTATTATTGTCATTGTAAAAAAAGGCTTTATATAGATCCGAGAGAGTTTGTTATCTCTGCACACGCCATAGATTATGTTGTTATGTGATTTTATGTTTATTAATTTTGTCATTTTATGTTCGATAAACATTAAAATTTTGTTAGGAATTTAAGAAGAGGTAATTAAGTGACCCCAAAAAATATTTTACTTACTTCTATTTTACCAAACATATCAGTCATGACCTACAGTGTTATATCAGATAAATCAAGTTTCCAATAACTTTTGTTACATGTTCAAAAATATCTATTAAAAGAGCATTCATCATTGTTCTATTTGTATACTTAATTAAAAAAATCTGAACAATGGCTAACCCTGCAGGCCATCCCTGGAACATCCCGCTTATTTTTGAGCGCAACGCTCGAAAATCTATTTGACACATTGACACACAAACACACACACACACGGCCGGAGGTCCAGCTGAGAATAATCGGAATGGCTTCCTGGGACCAACGTGGAGATCTGATGAAAACTCGCATTCTCAAAATCGGACTGAAATCTATAACTTCGTACTTTTGAAAATTATTAATTTTCAAAGCGGGAAGTAAAAATATATCATTATGTATTTTCACAATATTGAATATCCTTCTATCAACCATTAATAGTTTAAGGTTCCTAAAACGGTAATACTGACTCTAGCGACTTTCACCTTTGCGAGGATACTAGGTACAACAAAAGAACCATTTAATCGTTTTAATACTATAATAATTTTAAGTTAGTGGGAGAAATCTTGTCCACCCTCTTTAAGTCTCTCTTTAAATAATTATCAAATTTATTTATTTTATTGTCGCAATTACATATATACTTTATAGGAGGGTTGGTTTGCTTATATTATAACGCATTGCCTTTAACCGCACTGTTCTAATTAATTAAGTCACACATATTAAAAGTTAATAAATATTTAATATACTAATAATCAATCGAGGTATTTAAATACATAAATATGGTGTGACCGAAGGGTATTTGATGTCCATTAGTTGATCATATTTAGGAGGTGCCACGAAAACCTGTTTTACAACTCGTGGACAAGGCCTTACTTAAAACCGCGTATAATTCAAGTCATCGGTACAAACTTTCGTTAAAATATGATTGCGCAACGATAGAACGGTGCATAGAAAGGGAAAATGGGTGTACGCGTTCAGTTGTGGTCGATATGCACCGTCTAGGTACATCTACTCACTTAGTTTCCGTCAGTCGAGAGTAAAAGTTTGTCTTCCGTTGCGTTTCCGCGTCAGCCAGCTGTACGGACCTCCCTCCCCCGCTCACTGCCACTTTCCGACTTTTACTTTTATAATGTTGCGCCCGCGCAACTCCGTTCATTCGACCGACTTGGAATTATTGTGTTCTATTGCTTACATTTTATTCCGACTACGTTTTGTAGCTGGTGAGAAATTTCACGCATCTCTTTATACATGTGCTTTCAAAGTGACATCACGTAGGCTTAAGCTTAGGGCGTTTAAGGTTATCTAAATAAGTTTCTTACATGGTATGTTTAACTGGTTCGTGTTTAAGATTAGTAAATTTGTTACTCAATAACAGCAATACCTAGCAGACATTTATATCATCATAGAGATGCCTTATGGGACTGAAACAGCATATCGTATAAAAAAACTAAAATGCACTCAACGAGCTCTGGACAGGGACCGGGCTAGGCGTGAAGTTTTATCTATGTAATAAAACCTTATTAGGGTTTTTCTGTCAAGAAATACTCATTATTAACCCGGAGTCAGAGAGTTGGAGGTGTTTCACCGCCAACTCCCTGACTCCGGGTTAATAATGGTGCACGATAGGGCTGTCGGTCCTGCGCCTGATTTATTTCCGGTCATGTCGGATTGCTGTCCCATTGGACTATGAGAGTGAAGGAATAGAGAGTGCACCTTTGTTTGCGTACACACTCGTGCGCTATAATCCTGTCCTGCACAGATGGTTAGTTTCTGTTGCGACTGGCCGCCGTGATCGAAATTCGGTCTGGGAGACATTATCCGATGAAACCGATAAAGTCTCTTGGCTAACCGCACAGACATTATCGAAATAGGGAGCCGTGCTGAAGAGCTCAGTGTAGGGCGGCCATCCACTAGTTAAAGGGACGACCTGCAAACATGCAGCATGCAGAGAAATAGAAAATACAACCCCGCAAGAGAATATTAATCTCGGTATTTGCGAGACCGGAAGTCCTTATTTAGAAGTTGTAATCCATCACCATTACAGCCATCCATTACAGCCTATAAAAGTCCACTGCTGAATATAGGCCTCCCTCATAGATTACCTCATGAGGGGATTTTGGCATAGTTGCCGCACTTTTGAAAGAAGATGTAGTGACAAAAATTGAGAAAGGTATGCTGAGATGGTTTGGCCATGTCGAGAGAATGAATGAAGAACGATTGACGAAAAAAGTGTATAAGACGAGTGTGAATGAAAGTGTTGGAAGGGGTAGACCTAGGAGGACGTTTCTCGACCAAATCAGGGACGTCTTGAAAAAAGGCCAGGTCAAGAGTACCTAAACCGAAGAGCATGTATGAAGGGAATAATGAAAGTGGACGAAGCGAAACAAGTATGTAAGGATCGTAGCAAGTGGAAAGAAGTGGTCTCTGCCTACCCCTACGGGAAAGAGGCGTGATTATATGTATGTATGTATGCCGCACTTGGCAACCTCAGTTTTTTATTATTTTGAGTTGTAATGAGAGGAAGATGCTGCTGCCCATCTCCTGTTTAATTTTCCCTCTGTCGCCTCTTACGTCACCCTCGGTACGATATGGGGTAGTGGATATTTTTACACCGCCACTACACGGTTAGAAGTAGTAATATTCAGACATTAACGTCGAAGATATTCATATGTCAAATCATATTATCGAAATAATTTAAGTTATAGTGATAAGTATAAACCCATTTTAAAACTAAAAAGAATGATAATTAATTTTATTAAAAAACTATAATTTAAAAAAAAAAACTTAAACTAATAACTATCATACAGTCCTACTCCCCGTGGTATCGTGCCAAGAACGCTGGCTGCGTTTCCTCACTGAATGGCTATATTTAGCCTTTGAGCGAGAATAGAACCAGCCCTCTTATCACCAGCAGCAACGACCAGTCGCGGATAGAGTTCCTTTAGGAACTTCACCGCACGTGGACCCCATGGACCGATTGTCTCTACAGCAAATGGCAGAAATATGTAGTCATCTCTCAGAGACTCATACTAGCGCCACTTACTCAGTTCAGCTGTGTCTGATGCCGCCCGGCTCTAAACGAGGTACGCCTGAGATGAGAGGCCGCCAAAGTGTCTACGCAAGTAGCATTCCAGATAATTTCAACGTTCTTCTTCTTCGTCTGAAGAAGAAGAAGCTTCTCAAGTCGGGACTTTAATTTTTCGATACACTATGTCTTAGCACCCACCAACTTTAGTCGAACTCGATTTCTACTTTTTATCAAAAGTATAATTATTTTATCCTTTTGAGTGGTCTAAGAATCTGGAATATCACCAGATCAAGGTAACTTCGTCTAAATAGTTACATTAAAGTATTCATCCACTATTTTTCTACCCTTAGGGATAGAATGTTTCCTTGAGTTTTATATGGGACCACACCTGAAGCATACTCTATGTAATAAAAATAATTATTTAAATCGGTATTAAACCTTTCCTAGAAATCGGTGAATATACTGTGGCCGGTGAGGACTAAGATAGAATGACTCGCCACCATTAAAAAGGGTCTTCGGTTCTCTACACTCATCTTAAAAAACACAGCAGAATTATGCTTATATATATATATGATGCTGGTGTTCTGTGAGAGCGTGGTCATGAAATTTATCCTGGTGCTGACTAGAGCCTAATTATATTGCGTTACGATCACTATTATAGTCATGTTCACCGATATAAAATAAAAAGTACTAATACAAAATGATAAAATGGATGTATAGGGGCTTAGGAAAATGCTTTGTGTAAATCAGAGGGGTGGGTGGGGAGGCGCCATGATCTGCAGTGCAATTTATTATGGGGGTAGTAATGATGATAATGTACATACTAAAATTCCCTATGCGCTACATCGCATTCGTTTTGAAAATGGTTTTATATTTGTATAAATATTAACGTGTAATCAGGCTTTTGTATAATTGTACTAAATTGTCAATAGGTGAAACCCTCATCTATTTAAACCGAGCTTCCGCAAACCGCGCTTAACCTTCTTTTTATAATTTAGTTTTTTCTTAGGCTAGACTTCTAGTACCACTAGGTCTAAGTTTAATTACGTAATAACTGTATTTTCCAAAGGAATAAAAGGAAATAATGGGTAGGTTTTTGTTATTTCTGTAGTAGTTTGTAGGACGATCAATAATATGTGTGAAACTAGTTTTCGTCTTAGTACATAACAATTCTGTACCCACTAACACCATTTCATTAAGAAGTATCTAGCACATTAAATACTGAGAAGTGAGTACATTGTCGACCTGGTAAGAGATGCAGGAAGCCGAATGATGGAGGTCGGTCAGGACATTGCTTTGTGACATTTCTTCTGGGAGGCTTATTGTTCACCAGTAGAGTTGTGATGGGCTGTAATGATGATGAGATACATTTTATAATAGATTCTCGCAAATTATATAATTTTAAAATGGATGCCAGTTAAATATATCAATGAAACACCAAATAAATCTTTTTTTAGTATCTGAAAATAATATTTAAACAAAATAGAGACTGATAGAAAGTGCTCTTAAGTTATACTTAGCCTCAATAAGAGCGTTGTAAAGTTTTCCGCTGCTAAATTAATCAACGATTTTATAAAACTTGCAGTCTTTGGCTAAAGTTGGCTCACATAAATCGAAGCTCGGACGATGATCTGATGAACTCATCCGTAAACTGAAAGTACCCTTCACTCGGATGCCCGGATGAAAATCCATTTATAGTAAATATTAAGACTGTGGAAGATTTGTATCCAGCAACGAGTTGTGTAGGCTTGTGATGATGAATAGTTCCTCAATAATATCGTTTTATGTAGTAAAAAAAAACTTTGCCTTAATTTGATTGAAATTTTTGTACCATTTCTTGCTATTAGTTATAAATACACAAAAATAAATATTGAAATATTAATTTATTACTATTGGATTGATAATATATTTTCGCATGTTTTCACTATATTATAATTTTTATAGTCCCCCATATCTATGGGGGGCTATAAAAATGATATGCAGATGCATAACTTACATTTTTTTGTCTCCAAATGATATTGTTTGCTATTACAATGATTGTGTTCAAGAGTAAACACAGATAATAAGAAATCCTTTTGTATTTTAGCAAACGAAAACAATGCATTTTATTGTTAAATTTCATTGACCAACAATGCAATGGTTGGTTTTATTAAATTAACTGTTAAATTATGAATAGTTACTTTATTCCGACCCTTTCATTTTAACCGTGAAAGGCAAATTATATGACACTGATTAAATAAACATTTACCGACTTATTGCATAAAATAGTTTATACCTAATTAGTTTCTGCTTTAAACTAAGAATTAAAACGACAGTAGCCGTATGGTTAAGGGTACGGACTACGAAACCTAAATGTTGTGGATTCGAATCTGCCATTCGACTACTGTCATGAACGTGAACCACTCCTAACACAAGCATTTTAAGCTTAACTGAAGTGATTAACGGTAGCACTGCTAGTAATATGAAAAAAACATTGTCTTAACTAGACCTTTTAAGTAGTAATAGTGCAATTTCCGTCCCCAAGAAGGTTCGCCCGACTTTCCAGAAGAAGGATGCTCTCTTATTACCATCGGCGATATAAAAATTTCTTTTTTCCGTAACAGTGTTTTCTGTTTTTTTTTTAATTTGATTTATCTATATTTATGTTTGTAGCAATTAAGTACAAAATATATTGCTGTATACAACTGACAACTTTAAAAATAAAAACCGGGCAGATTTATTAGACGTCATCGTTTTAAAGATCACTCAATGTTTTTTTTGCGCGAGTGCCAGTCTTAATTTGATTTTTTTTTACCGTGAAGGAAAATATGCTGTAATAGGTGAACGAAGTAGAAACCTAGAGAATAGATATTTTTCAAATTAATTCTTTTTTCATTGATATTTTATCAAGATCAATAAACACCTAGTTATTTGAAGTAAACATTTTACCTAGCGGCCGGTTCAAGGCCAAGGGCGTTACAAATTAATTAATAACCGAGTTAAGTAGGGTGTACACAAAGTGCATATGATGTGAATTTCTTAATTATTAATCGTTTTTTTTATTTAATTAAATAAGTTTAAATTTAAAATAAAATTAAAAATATATAGCATTGGCTCCAAATACGTTTACCTATTATACCCTATTTTTATCTTCACGTTAAAAAATCTCCCGGTTTATAACTTAACATTTAAAACATTTCAAAAGACGACATGAAGTTCATAATAATTGCAAAGCAAACTGTTTTGTAGCATAAAAATGTAAGAGTATATTTATGAATTTCGATACGTACAAACTTCATTAAAAATCTGCAAATAGCGTCGACTTCAAACGTAAATTGCCTGGCGCTGAGTAAGACCGCGATAGAAATTATAATCAATCGATATGTGCGACGTACGGGCAAACGTGACTTCACTGATAAGCGGCGAAACGTGACCGCCACCTCTACCCATTCCCCTGTTTGTCAGCTTCAACGTAAGCTAAGTGATAGGTATCTCTTTAGATATTGTTTGTGCATATTATATGCATATTTTTATTTATACATCTTTTGTCCCTTACCGTTCACATGTTAAGGATAATTGGTGTATGTGGATGACCCAAAGAACTGGTATGATCCACGGCTACCCATTTTTTAATAACTTGTTTATAATACGTTATACTTTACACACTATTATCAACGTAATAAACACGAATAGTTATGATTAGTATGTTAACGTTAAAATGATAATTTAATTTTAACATTTTATAACTTCGCGAGTCACGTTATGATACAACGATTGATCTGTTTCTTACATTTTATACTCCAAGCAGACAAGATTATTAATCACCCTATTCCGTCTCGTAGGTAGGTAGAGACTACTAAAGAAAATTCCAGAAAAATAGTATGACTACTGATGGATATAACCGTCGGTACTGACAGATAGACGGTATGCAGACAGGAGTATTTATCACTCTATTTCGTCTCGTAGGTAGGTAGAGGCTTCTATAGAAAATTCCAGAAAAATCGTATGACTACTGATGGACATAACCATCGGTACTGATAGATATACCAGACGGTATGCAGACAGGACTATTTATCACTCTATTCCGTCTCGTAGGTAGGTAGAGGCTACTAAAGAAAATTCAAGGAAATGTTAGCCATCTTGTTTACGCCGGGTAGACGTCTGGTAATGCGATCGTTGGTGCTGTCATGCCAAGCGTGACGACTAAGGCAAGTCCTTCTAAAGGGAGAGGCTCATGCCCAGCAATGGACTTTACGGGTCGATAAAGAAAAAGAAGCTAGTGTCTGATTATTCCATATGTTACTGCACTGCCTTAGCGTAACAAAAGTTCATTATGTCTTGAAGATACTTTGAGGACACATTGTAGTCCGACAGAAAGACAGACGTTGGCAGATTATTCCACTCTTTTGCGGGACGCATAACAAAAGACGAAGCAAATTCTTCAACTATATAGATATACAGGGTTATTTTGCAATAACCGACCAAATTTACAGAGACGGTTTAAATTAAGTAGTAAATGGTGAAGAAAAATTAATAAAAAAAATCTCAAACATTCTGTCCTTTTTATCTTTCAAATTCAAAATGCGTGGTAATGCATTATTTTAACTGATTTTACTGCGCACGCACACATTCGTAAGGGTCGATCGGCAGGCAAAAACGTTGTTGCCTATAAATCACATTCAATTTGGGATAATTTCAAATAAAAGTAGAAGCCTTATTTACTCGTATTTTCAAAAACTGCAATAACAGTACATCATTATTTATATATTTGAACTTAAGTTTAAAATTTGGCTACTCTTTGAAAAATAACCCTGTATATTTTAATAAGAGTTTTCCACATTTGGTAGCCGGCCAGTGAATTCAGTCCCGGGTGTCTTACTCTCGCTACGCTCCTGTCTATACTCGTAGCGTGGATTATAGTGTTCGAATTATAAATATTAACATAATTCAAATTTTCACCAGGAGCAATAAAATTAACAGATTCAAATCAATTAATTACGAAAATTTCCATAATTGATTCATATTTTTTTACATTTTCCTGCTCGTAAGCAAAGAGTGTACTAACTTCGATCTGCAGCCACATATGAGGTCTAAAAAACGGTTCAATTAGTCAAAATGCACTTGACCGGCAAGAGTAACAAGTATTATTATCTATACAAATTATTTGATGCCTCACAAGTAGTGACGACGTTGTAGGCACTTGTATCTATTGTCGGATTAATATTAATATAAGTAAGTGATATAAATTGCCATCTCTCTTCTAAAGGGGGAAGTTCTATATTTCTTTTTTTATATAAAATTAATTGCTGTCCGTTAGTCTCGCAAAAACTCGAAAATGGCCGAACCGATTTTAATGAATGTTTTTGTGTGTTTGAGTGGATCCCTGAATGATCTAAACGATTCACAATGGGACCTGGTAGGTGGCGCAGTTGTCGAGATCCAGAAATAACCCTTGCGAAGCCGGGGCGGATCGCTATTATTTTAAATAAAGTAAGTCATAAAAATTGTCATAAGTCCTCTGCTCTGCACAGTAGTCTTGAAACATACGTTTGAGCCAGTCGTGAATAAAATATAAACATAAACTTTATAAACATATACAATTTTAAACGTGAAATTGTAATCCCTGTTGAAATTATACTAAAATAAACACCTCATTTTAATTACATTACCAAATACTTATTTAAGAGTAAAGTGCATGGGTTTTAAATTAAGAACTCTATATTGCTTTAAGAAATAGAACGTCACGTTTGTACCAATGAAATCTGATTATAAGCATTGGACTCTTCACTGTTCCATAACACTCGACAATATATTATATTAAAGTTGTAGCATGAATGGGACGACTCGACCGAGGACCACAGTCTCACAAAATACTTGCGTAAAGTAGCAGCTGAATGCTGCTGTCTTTCGTATGGTGACTGTAGAGAACCGGAGGCCTCTTTTAATGGTATCGAGGTATTCCATCTTAGTCCTCAGGGGTGACAACGCATCTGCATTTTCATTCATAATCGAAGAAAGATGTAGATGTCTATGGGCCACAGAATCCACTTACCATCAGGTAGACTGTGTTCGTTTGTCATCCTTATTTTATAAAAAAGAAAGATTATAGATATTTCGTTCCGCGAATATAAAATGGGACAGTATTTTGGTTGGAAGAAATATAATAAAGAAATATATCAAATATACAGTACGGTACGTTATTGAACTCATTAATCAGTGTTTCTAGACTTTCTAATGTTTCCTGTATTATTATTATCATTAATTGATTCCAACGATATTGCCGATTTTTCATTTGTAATAATGATGTAATAAAATATAATAAAACAAAGAAATAATTGCGTGTGGTGGTGTAAAAAAAACATCAACCCATTTAGTTCCGTGGATGTCGTAAGACGGGACGAGAAATGCCTAAAAGATCTTATGACATTCGAAAGTTGGCGGCTATGAGTAGCAGCGACGAAGGTTTGAGACTTCTGGAACTGCGGTCATTAATCGGCCTGCGAAGTAGCAATTATAGCAAATCCACCCTACAGCAGGAGATGACTATTTCCAGCAGTAGACTTCTAGAAGCCTGATAAACAAGAAGAATAAAATAACATGTTAAATACGATCTTTGCTTTCTTTAAATATTTTTAAAACAATACAATACGGAAGAGTAAAATAATCTTTATTGTACACCAAGGACATAACAAAAATATACGGGAGGGAATATTACAAAAAAGGGGAAAAAAAGGCGGTTTTGTTGCTTGTGCTACACAGCAAATTCTTTCAAACAACTTTAAAAATAATTAAATTTGAAGGTGAAGATAGATTAGCGGATGGGGCTTACTATAGTTACCAAGTCAACTGCTTATGCACTAAAAAAGTCTTTTATCAATAGACCAGTGACCACAAATTAAAGGAGAAAGAGTGAAGGGTTATAGAGACAAATAATGTTGCATAACCTGTTTCTTAACAAAAGTAAGGATTGAAAGAAGCACGATTAATCGACAGATGTAAGAAGCTCCAAAGTTTTACTTTAAGAACAAATAAAGATATAATAAATGAGAAAGAGCTGATAAATTTAAAACGTTCTTTTAGTTAAGGAAGACTTGATTGTAGCAATTTTATAAGCGCAATAATTATGTATTAAAATTATTTTTAACTTCTCAAAATCTCTTTAAAATTTTATAACCCGCTATCATCAGCACTTTCAAATTACGGAACGGCCGCTAGGATTACGCATGCACTCGCGCAACGGCCCGCAAGTGGTGTCACAATGCACCGCTGGCCTTGTGGCCGGCGTTGTTTGTTTACACGTCCTTGCGGTGACAACGTAACTCTCATACGGCATCTATGACGCTTAGATCTTTAGTAACGAAGAGGATAAAAGCGGGTCAACATTCAGGCTTATCTCCGTTTGTTCGCACCGCGGCGCCGCGTCGCTCGTCTCGCTTGATACTTTCTCGTTCACTTTCGCTCAATTCACACGTTTACGAAAATGATCGCACGTTGCCGGAAAACGTCGGCTTTCTCCGTTGCGCAAGAGCAGCTACTTCCCGTTGCGCTCCCCGCTCCCCTCCTTCGGCTTCACTTACTACACCCAGCACCGCACCTCACCTATATTTCCACGAGTAGGAAGTGTGGAGTGGTTGTTGCGTAACCACGGCTTTCCACCGGCACTCGCGCAGCATTCTGATCGCCTCGACGTCGAAGCCGAAACCGTCATGCGCTTGCACTTTCAATAATCCGGAACACTTAAAACGTCTGATGG
Organism: Parnassius orleans; assembly: GCA_029286625.1. NCBI lineage: Eukaryota > Metazoa > Arthropoda > Insecta > Lepidoptera > Papilionidae > Parnassius > Parnassius orleans. The sequence continues at coordinate 8,188,756 of JAGSMP010000022.1, read as the reverse complement.
GTTATGATTAGAATATAGTTATAGCTTGTGATTTCATTCTTATTTAACTGCTGAGTATTCTTTATGAAATTAAAAAAAAATCTGTTGCAATGTTATAAAAACTTTCAATCATCTGATAAAAGTTATTCATAGTATAAAATACAACGTAAACAAATAAAAAAATACAGTTGTATGAATAAAATAGTTCAATTGTTTCACTTTTATATTCAGTCAGGTTATAATTTATTCGATGGATAACTTTTATCTCACTGTTGAAAAATCGGCCCTTAATGTATGAAATTAAAAGTACACAATTACTTTTCAAACAAAAACTATAAAATGAACATTGAACACGTAATACTGTACATGCTATCGAAGTTAATTGTTTTACCAAAATCTCTATTTAAATAACTTTATTGATTTAATTTTAGTCAAATAAATACACCACTTAAAGCTCCACTTAAGGAGATATTATTTAATAACGTTTTGATTAAATTTAGGTCATAATATCAGTCCTCATAAGCTCTACTATGTTTCTTGCAGAAGAGAGCGAAGCCACACGTCACATTTAGTTGTATTCAGTCTTCTTGTAGCGTTGACGTGGGCGACATTGTGGGTAAGATCATTTACCATTCATCGCTGCGATGGCTAATTAGCCTGCTAAACGTGGCGATTACGGCAAAATCCTTTCCAACAATGAGCTTTTGTCAAACTGGTGACTGTTACGAACTGATAAGGAACAACCATTATTCAAATTATATGATTAATATTTTATTTTTTAATATGGAAAAAAGCTTTTCAATTATTTATTTAATTGATATTAGCGTTCTATCTATAATTTGGTTTTGTTATGACATACACAGTGCATGTGAAATATTATGTTTGTTTTGTCATAGGAATGCTACTTGCATTGCTATGTAAACATACGTTTAGCTGTGAGATGTGTGTATCTGTAATTGAAAATGTTGCATATTCATAAGGTCAGCTGATCGTTGCCGACGAATAACCAAGCTGAGATTAATTCGGGTGAGCATAGCTTTCTACCAGCTGCCTGTTAGGAAAGTGAGAGTGGTGGCGTCATCGCTCAGTACCCATTTCGACAACACTTTCTCAAACATAAGGTGCTAGTCGCTGTCAAATTTTATGAACGCGCCTTTTTCTTCATGGAATGAACCTATGGATGATGCTAATTTCCTTTTTCGAAAGTTCGCTGTAATTGGTGTTATTAAGATTGGTTTTCTATTCAAATTTTATGATGTCATTATTCAGATGTTATTCGATAGATTTCGGTTTCGAAGTAGTTTTAATGAAAATGTTTCTATTTACTTTTCCTGATTTATGAAATGTAATATGAAAATGACATTCACATTTTAGTTAGTTTCATATCGATTCTGTGTGTATTCGGTGTCTGTCACAGAGGTTTTTCTCAGCCAAAAAATGGCCGCTAGAGTGTTTTATGTAGATTTAGAATAGTTATAAAATATCCTCGCCATTAGGTGTTAGTTTTAAGGGTGAAAAGGGAAGTTAAAAAAAGGATTCAAAAGTTTCTTAAAGCACAATTAATAATATATAAAAATTTTTTTATGTAACTCATCATTTTGTGTTTTACTTATTCAATATTTATTCGAATAAATATTTGAACAATTCTTTTTCTGGTTTCAGTTGCAATAAAAAATTTAATACTTAATTATGGTGGGACACACTACAATTTTTTTAAGAATAATAAAAAAAAGTGATGCATCTAAAAGTCTTCATAACAGAATCATATAACTTGATCGAACGGATGAAAAAATTAATAATAAATATTAAATGGAGCCGTAAGAGAATCCACTACTCCATAATATCATCCGGGAGTATCGAAAGAGGCGACAGAGTAAAAGGAATCGGATTGGCATCATAGTCTTCCGGAAAACAACCCAAAAACAATAATTAAAAACTGCGCATGCTAACCGTCCCAACATTGGCAAATATCCGACGGATGAAAAATATAAGGCAATCTATGTGTATATTAAAAAGTACACTACTGAATATAGTCGCCCCTATATTCACTTTTACTTTTTATAGGCTGTAATAATGATGATGATAACCAAGTTAGCTTCACTCCTTAATTACTAGTATTGTTGTATCACAAAGGTGTACATCGTACAGTGAGTGAATACAGTATAGAGAGGCTTGCAGTTCGTTAGGTCTCCGATTGACTTTGCATAGCGTCGCCATGTTGTCACTGCGTCGACTTTCTCTAGCTCGATGAAAGTGAGAGCGGTCGCCAGCGGCCCCGGAAGCTGTACCCACCGCCCCAGTTGCGACCGTGAGTTTTGTTCGGTTCATTTCCCGAAATACTTCTATTAATTGGCTTAAACTTGGAATCAAGAAGTAATCGAATTAGTGTAACCCGAATTGATGAGAGCTTAGAGGAAAATGTATAGCATCTATAAGTTAATTTGCGACATAATTTCGTGTTTGAATAAATATGACATAGAATGATGATAAATTCGTAATTGTTTCCGCTTATTCGACTTCGACTTTCCATAACTCAACTAAGCTCCAGTGAACTGCATCAGATAACAAATTAATTGCCGCTTGCTGGCACTGGGATCGTACAGGAAAATTCTTCGGTACGTATTTACATAGCAGTTGTGCAATATAGTGGGGGTGTGCGTGTTTCGACCGCGCGGAACGGCGGAGGAAAGCGTGGCGGTGCACGCTGCACGTAATATCGCCAACTGGGTTACTTCCCGCTTCCTGGAACCGCCCCCACTCGCGCCCCACCCTACGTACACTATGCAAGTTTTTTTAAATCAGGAAATGCTTGGCGGTCCGCTCCCGTTGTAGTTGTGATGTTTAATTCTAACGAAATCTTGATCATTATTTTCGTCATGTTTAATAGGTTAATTCATGTGGCTGATAAAGTTAAATTCCGATATAATTTTCAATATAACTCTTTTCATGTCTCTGAAATTTGGTTCTCTCAGTAAATAAGTAATAATTTAGAATCTTTATTGTTTACTCGGAGATGCATTGTAATCTATAAATTTAAAAATGTAGGTATCTGTTTGAGATTAATAGACTTCGACAACCTTTGACTGACCACCATGAAAATTGGCATATGTATGTTTTTCATGGATAAGATTTGAAGAATGTTTTATCCACTTTATTGTAAATCACCAATAGATGGCGCTCATATCAACTTCTATATCGTTCGGATTTTGCTAGTTATGTTATTTTTTTTATAAAACCGAACTAACAAACGAACGAAAGTGGTTACTGCAGTCCGTGGACATCTGCAGCCAACTTCAAACAAGGAAGGCTACAGCTTAGTTGTCACTTCCGAGAACTAAGATGGAATTCCTTACATCCTCTAACTATACCGGCTCTATGTACCCTTCAGACCGGACAGCGATGCACGCACTGCTGTTTGGGTACAGAAATAGGTAAGAGAGTGGTGCCTATCCAGACAGATTCCTAGGCTAAAAAGGGGCATACCACCTAGAAAGAAAATCTAACTTAATTATTTTGGAACTTTAAAAAAATATATTAAATATTTTTTTCTGTGATCTGACTGTTTTTTATCATTTCAATAATTTTTGGGGTTATTGAACTCTTGTAAGAAAGAAAGAAAGTAAGAATGTTTATGGGTACCATATCTTTATCTTTATCGGTTTGTGACTTTGGCCTCTTCCGTGAAGGGAGAAATTGACGATGGCAGTACCAGCCGTCTCGCAACTCTGACGCTGCTGCCCGTCGCCAGCCTGGATATTTCATTACTCACGTAACCTAAATGGTTGTACCATTCCTCGCATTTCCCATAGTTGCCTATTATGACTCCCACGCGAAGAAATAGGGTAATTGATTCTATTGGTACTATTTATTTAAGAATAAAAATACTGTTGACATATAAACAATTTAATTACAAACATAACAATTAATAAAAAATGCGATTGCCAACCTGTCTGGCAAGTATGGCAAATATCCCCCCTAAGAAGTAATTTATAAATGGATTGTAAATCTGGGGGGAAGGGATCTATATTCAGCGTTAGGCCGTTACCGTTACAGCCTGTTAAAGCCCACTGCTGAACATAGTCCTACCCCATAGACTGCCTCATTGGAGGATATTTGCCATAGTTGCCACGCTTTGCTAGCGGGTTGCCAACAGCTGCTTTTTATTTTTAAGTCGTGATTAGGAAGACGCTGCTGACCATTTCCTGATTTGTTTCCCTCTGTTGCCTCTTACGACACCCCTGGGATGATATGGAGTAGTGGATATTCTTCCACCGCCTCTACACGGTAACATTACATTGTACATTGGACTTTAGATATCCAGAACAACAAGAAATATTTATGTAGGTACTCAGGGAAAATCGCGCCAACGCAACCATAGTGCAACACCCAACACCACACCACAGACACAGACACAGAGTTTTTTTTTATACAGCTCTGGAATCTTGCATTTTAGCGATGATATGTTAGCTGAACAAAAAGTACGTTCGTTTCATAACTCTTTTTATTTTTTATCGTTTTAAAAATTCTAGCCCCCAAAATTTCCCATTATGTATTTATAATTAATATGCCAGGCTGTAATGATGACAATGATGAAATGAATGTTACCACTTACGACAGCGAATTCATGATCTTAACTTTTGCTATATAAACATTCTGGCCGAGAAAAAATTTAATAATATTAAGAAATTTAATAATATTCACTAATTATTGGTAGAACGAAAGTCGCTATAAAATTATGAATTAATTTAACTTGTATTATGTTAAAATTTCAAAATGTTGTTATCATCGCCGTAAATTTTCTGATTAAGACGATTAACTACACTTTCATTTGTTAACATTGCAATGTGCAATTATAACGTTACTACTTTAAACATACTTAACAGGCGAGGCGTTATCGTCGTCCTCAGAGATAACAACGCATCTATAGTATGGGCCATCTGTTAGTCCTTTTTTAATTTGTAAATAAAACACACATATTGAGGTGAACAGTCAATTTTTTTATTGACAATGAAAGGTGGTTCTATGCCATTTATGCATGAAAAACAACATCTTTCATACGCCAACCACGGCTTCGTCTACAGGCCTGCATCCGAACATCAAAATTTTCGATGACTTTTTCCAATAAAATCGGATCAATGACCTCAATTTCAGCTCGAATGTTGTTTTTAAGTTGTTGAATTGTTTGTGGATGATAAGCATACACCATACTTTTCAAATAACCCCACAAAAATAATCAAGTGGTGTTAAATTCGGGCTCCTAGGTGGACAAGGAACTTCAGAATTTCTTGAAATTATGCGATCAGTAAATTTTCTTGACAATAAATGGAGTGTTGCACGACTTGTGTGGCATGTCGCTCCATCTTCTTGAAACCAAAGTCGTTGACACATAATTCATTCAATTTGGGCCACAAAAAACCAGTTAACGTGTTGCGATAACGTTCCCCATTCAATGTGAGGGCATTTTCTTGTGATCATTTTCCCAATGATTTCACCAGCCCATAAACCACACCAAACAGTGACTTTTGTAGGATGATGTTCTGCTTCGTGAATAGCATGAGGATTCTACGCTCCCCAAATTCGACAATTTTATTTATTTACGTACCCACTAAGATGAAAATGGGCTTCATCCACTAACAGATGCGGCTGAATCATGAACATGTTGATATGGTCTACAACCTTCCACTGAACAAGTTTCTTCAAAATGATCAATAATTTTGCCAATTGCACGCTCAGTAGGACGTCCATATCCACCAAAACTCTCACGTAATTTATGAAATGTTGTTCTCTTTTTGAACGACCAGTTTCATAACAAATTAGGACAATGAAAATGCGCTGTTGTCATGTTAGTGACTCCATGATTATAAATGGCATATTTTTTACCTTTTATATGTCAAATAATTTTTTAGAACAGATAACGTGAAATGGTAAAAATCATCGATTGAAAAAACGACCAACAGATGGCTCACCCATCATGACGGGTGTCTATGGACCACAGCCTTCACATACCGACAGGTGGAATGTGTAATCGTTTGTCACCCTTATTCTATATAAGCCCAAATGGCATTATGTTGTTATTTTATGCTGATATTCTTGTACTTCCCCGGTCGAGTCTATCCATTCTATGCTCTGCCATGCAATAAAGTTGTAAGTGTGTTATAGGGTTTTTATAGAATAAAGGTGACAAACGAGCACACAGTCCCCTGATAGTAAGTAGATGCTATGGTTTGCAGCCCAAAGTGCACATCGTCACGTTGCTCTTCGTTCCATGCGTGTTTAGCCTCGTGATGCCCCCCCCCCCTCCTCCTACAATTGCGCCGCCTCCACTTAACTCACATCACGCCCTTCAACAAAGCTGTAAAGCCACGTGCTCTCTCAACCGCTTCAGCCGCTTATACTTCCATTCAATATTATAAATACCTTTTTCGCAATTGCAAAACTTGTAACTTAGTTTCATGCAATAAAACTTATTTTATTTTTTTAAGCAACAGTAGTTTGATACGTCGCAATTAAAAATCGTAATGAACAAATTCAAGTCTAAGAAACTAAAAAAATTATAAATCGAATAAAAGTGAAAACCGACTTAAAAACTAAACAGAATTAAATATTTTCCACATATTTTAGGAGCTTCTGAAGTTGGTGATTAGACAGTAGAAAGTTTGTTAAAGAATTAAAGCCACTCAACTTCAGAAGCTATGAAATTATGTAGAAAATATTTTAGTCTTACGTGGTAGAGCCACGCTGCAGCTACATTGTACGAATGGGTCGGCTCGACTGGGGTAGGACCACGCTCTCACAGAATACCAGCATAAAACAGCAGCTTAATGTTGCTGTTTTACGCTGGTTTGGTGTGGTGAGTGTCGAGAACCGGAGACCCTTTTTACTGGCAAGGAGGCATTCCGTCTCAGTTCTCAAGGGTGACAACGCATTTGCATTTTATTTCTCAATTGAGGATAAATGTAGATGTCTATGGGCCACAACAGCCACTTACCATACGTGGACTGTGTGCTCTGTTACCCTTATTCTATAAAAAAGTCTATTAGTTTTTTAAGTCGGTTTTAACTTTTTAAGTTTTATTATTTGACCGTTTTTTAGTTGAGTGAACAATAACTCAAGCTCAAAGTGACAACTAGAACGACGTCTTTATAGATTTTCATGTCTATTAATCCACTCTTAGGAGAGGAATTTTTCTTCATATTTAAATGGGAACGTCCTCGAGGTATATATTCAATAAAAAGAAGCATTAAAATTCGTTAACGATCGGCGGATTTATCGCGTAACATACGTGTAAAAATACAGTCAAATAGAAAGTCTCCTCCTTTTTTATATACAGTCCACGTGATGAATGCTGTGTCTCATAGAAAAGTCCTTTTTAAAAGTCGGTTAAAAAGAATACTGAGTTATATAAAGTAGCTACATAAAATGTATTAAATTATTTGACGAAAGTAAAAAGTATCTTTAACATTCTATAATCGCTTGTGTCAATACTTTTTCTATCTTTTTGGCTGTATAAATTTAATAAGTAAAAGTACCTATCTCTTCTTCAAAGTGATGTAATGGCTAAAATTGTATGATAACTATTTTTATATACTTCTACCTACATGAGTCAACAATTTCAACACAACATTGCACTTTTTTTAACCGACATCAAAAAGGGGGAGGTAGTCAATTCGACTGTATGTTTTTTCTTCTCATAACCTTTTTCTAGGTGAACCGATTTCTATGAATATTTTTTTATTTGAAAGCTGGTGGATCTCATGTGGTCCCATATAAATTTGATCAAGGTCTAACCAGTAGTTTTTGAGTCATCCTTAATAATTTATATTGAAGTCGGTTGTGCAAAATTTTTAATTTTACGACTTGCTTTATTTTTAGATAGAAATACGAATTAAGAATGGCTGTTTTATAAATATCCCTACATCGTGAGCTGAAAGAGAACCGGCGTTAGAGAGTGAGACGGAATTAGTGTTTGTGGATTATGTTAATTAAGTTTATGTATTTTTTAATTAACATTTTATTCTCTTTCGTTTATTTACAAAATATTTGTAATAAAATTTATTGTTTGTTTGCTTTTCGATACAAAACGATATTTATTCGATTGTATTTATTCGATATTAATTCGATTGTATGCTCTTTTTTAATGTGTTTATAGGAGGGTATCTCCGAGGTTAGTTATTTAAAAAAATAGCATATTTTTATTTACCGCAGTATGGTTACATATAAGTTTAAACCAGTTTCGATAAAGTTTGAAGTGGTTTTTTTTAATAACCTAATTATCACTCACACTGACATAAACCAAGAAAACGATGCTATCTTTTACTAGTCTGCCTTCTGCCTCTGCCGTACTTGTACAGAATAATATACAGTACTTTTAACCATATTTCATTACTTTCCTTCGCCACTATTTACGAATAATACGTTTAAATAAAATTATAATTTACTAAAATACGCTAATATTAGTCGTTCATGTATTGCTTTTGCGACTCAAGTGAGTACATTATATCAATACTTGTATAAATTTGGCTTAGCGAATGTTATCTTTGGTTTGCAAGATTTAAAATTATAATTATAAAACGCGATGCGTTAGATTGTAATGCACCCTGCGCTTTGCGCCCTATTTTATACCTGCGGAACCACACTGACAATTTTGCCTCGAACCCTATCAACCGGCAACTATCAACCTATTGTAGTTATATGACTGTTACCAGCACGACTTGCGTAACTAAAATATCAATTCCGCGAGCGCCGTTTGTAAATGCACTAAAGAAAAACGGCGCGCATCGTTGTCAGGTGTGGACCGCGTGGGCGCGACCGCGGGCTTGCAGTGACCCGGCACACGCTCTTATTGTTACAGGCAAGTCGGTGAACAGTAAGGACACGCTAGAAGACAAGAAAGATGACAGCGAGCTGTGGGAGGCGCAGGCCGCTTTCCTCGGACCCAATCTCTGGGACAAGACCCTGCCCTACGACCCCGATCTCAAGGTACAAGAAGTCAGTATACGTAAACTTTATTACCTACTGCGTGTTGCGTGTTGTGTGCGTCTCTCACTGGCTTCCTAACCGCTCATGATCGCACTAGGTAATAGAGAAGCTTGGCAGACTTACTCGTTGCTCCGATGTCGCTGTGTTTAATTTACCTTTATTTTTAAGTTTTATAATAAGATATGTGCAACTTTTTAGCAAGCGAATTGGCCCGTTGCGAATTAAATCTTCATGATTTTCTTTTGCTGTTGCGTTTTCATTACTCTAGTGGTATATTATGTTTTGTTTATCGCTCGCTCGTAACGAAGATCGTTCGGCGCTGCTCCCAATTAGTCGATAGGGGTCTGCGTGCGATCTGTGACGTGTCACGTTGGATGTTTTCAGTACGTGGACCTAGATGAATTCCTGTCGGAGAATGGCATGCCGGGCGAAGGCCTGGGCGGTGCGCATCTCGGTGGCTCGGCCTTCGGGCCGGGCACGGGCCTGGCGCTGGGACTCCAGGCGCCCATCACCAAGCGAGAGCGCTCACCATCACCCTCCGATTGCATGAGTCCCGACACCATCAACCCGCCGCTCTCGCCCGCCGATTCAAGTTAGTATTTGTTTTGTACATCAATAAACAAGAATTTTTTAATGATAAATCGGCTCATACTTTGAAATTTCAAACACCTAATTTAGATTTAAAGTTTTGTATGGCGTGATCGCGGAGCAGGAAGAATTTGAAATTATTTCAGTTCATACAAATGTGAACTTTAATAACGTGATTAAAAATTCTATTTTCGAATCACAAATACTGATCAAAAGGTCCTTAAACTATCTTAGTTGCAATAGAAATAAAACTTTTTATGATGGGAATAAAGTTTAAAATGCAAAGCAATAAAAATTCTTGCTCCGCGACCGTGCTTTAGTACAACATACTCTTCAATAAAAATTCATTCATTCATTCATGCATTACAGCCTATCAACGTACATTGTTGAACATAGCCCTACCAGGATGCATAGGCCTCCTGGCAGGAGGGTTGGCAACCACAATTTTTCATATTCTAGTTGTTATTAGAAAGTCGCTATTGCGCATCGTCTTGTTTTGCTTCCCACTATCGTCTCTCACAACAACCACGGAACGATATGGGGTAGTGGATATGCTTACACCGCTACTACGCGGCCAATAAAAAAATTAAAAAGTCATCATAATTTCAATTCCGATCTTATAATCTAAAAACTGATGGGAAATTACAATCTGAGATTTCTTACAAAAATAAATTCATTGTGATAATAATTATCGACGCATCTGCATTTTGATTCTTGATAGGGGTTATATGTAGATGTCGATGGGCCACATCATCCATTAACATCAGGTTTAATGTGTGTCGTTTGTCGCCCTAATCCTATTAAAAAAATTAGTCGTTTGACCATTGACTTATATATCACTGCTAATAATCACTATGGTTTTTATGGAACAGCCTACTACGTAAAAGTGATCCCCGTCCCATCACGAGAGTCGTAAGAGACGACTATAAGAAATGCCAGAGAAATCTCATGTATTCTAGAGCTTGTGGTTTATTTATAGTATATGGGTGACAAACGAGCGCACAATCCACCTGATGGTAAGCATATGCTGAGGCCCATAGACATCTACATTTATCCTCGATTAATTAATTTTGGGAAGAGCCATGCTGCAGCTATGTTATGGTTGTAGCACGAATGGGTCGGCTCGACCGGGAAAGGACCACACGCTCACAGAATACCAGCGTAAAATAGCAGCTCAATGCTGCTGTGTTTCGTATGGTGAGTGTAGAGAACCGAAGACCCTTTTTATTGGAAACGAGGCATTCCAACTTAGACCTTAGGGGTGACAACGCGTCTGCATTTTGATTCTAAATCGAGGATAGATGTAGATGTCTGAGGCCACAGCATCCACTTACTCTCAAGTGGCATGTGTGCTCGTTTGACACCTTATTCTATATTTAAAAAACAGGTTAATATTTTAGAATTAATCACACAGATCGATGTTAACCACTTATGATGGTCTGAAATAGATTTGTGTTGCATTATTAAACTCTTGGAATAGTAATAATACTTTTTACAATATTATAATGAGTAACGAGCTAGCAGCCAATCTGATGATGAGTGGCTACCTACTATAGACTCTAACATCCAAACTACTAAAACTACTTAGTTAACCAAGTACCCCTGTTTTCTGTTGGGGTATCCAAATATTTTTTCAGTTTTATCTTACTTAACCTTAAACCGGAATATATACGGCTGTCTAAGCGAAGGGGGTATCTCTTCGCTCTATCCAGACTAGCTTCTAGCAGAAATCTGGGACCATAATAGAAATATAAACCGAGCGCCGCATATATTTCAAGTGACCCAAAAACCATGCTCGATTTCTTGACACACACTCATGCGCACATCTTTCTTTTTTCTTTCTTTATCAGCCCGTAAAAGTTCCCGCTCTCTGCTGGACGCACGCATATGCACCTCAAATCGTGTTGTTTGTTGCAAATGATTTTAGATGCATATGTGTACGTGAATGCCTGTTCTTACAATAAGTTAATCGGGGTTTTGGCTTGGTTTTTGCATCACTTGGAATGTACGCGCTCCTTGTTTATTTATTTCATAATCTGAGGTAGGGATTAAAAAGGTTCCAAAAATACCGGTAAGGAACCGGTATGTAGCAAATAACTGGCCATACATGGCCTTACATAACATACATGGCCTTACATAACATACATGGCGTTATTGAGCGACGGTCACCAAAGACATCATGAAGTAATAAGTTCCTGTATCCCAATATGTTACAATCGAAGTAATTATCAAATATAAATTTGAATAAAAGAAAATACTACTTCAAAAAGCTAAAAACATTAACATAACTTTCACATAATAGCTTCAGTATTAAAGCCCCAACTTCAGAAGCTTTTTATTTCAATAAAAAAAATCGTTTATTTAAACTTTTAATTGTTTTACTCTTTTGAGTGGACTAAGTAATATCAAAATGGTAGCATAAGAAGAATTTTTTACAAAATTTAAACATTTATTCCCTTTAGGACCTTTAAAAATTTACATTATTTTCTAAATTTTTATGGAACCACTCTTAATCTATTTAATAAAGGAAGATATCGTGTAATATAAATAAAAAAAATATATCTTCCTTATTGAAGTTGGAAATAAATGTAAAATACGCCAAGAAGACTTCCCTCTTCGAATTTAAACATAAAACATCAGTATTTTGGAACCGTTACTTATCTTAAAACCTTAACCGGAGCCAGAACCGGGACAGTACCGAAAAGTGGAACGTTTTTGGAACGTAAATAAAGAACCATAACGAAATTTAGAACCCGTTTTCAATCCCTGGCGTCAACATAAATAAAACCAAAAAAACAATAGTTAATAAAGTTCTTTAAATTTTCAGCATTTTCAATGGCATCGTCAGGGCGCGATTTCGATCCCCGGACGCGTGCTTTCTCCGATGAGGAGCTCAAGCCGCAGCCCATGATCAAGAAGTCCCGGAAACAGGTAAATGATGTTAGTGCGCTGATCATTCCTAGCGGCATGCTGCAAACAGCCTGCGGGGTGCGGCGTCACTCACAATAACACACACGTAAACAGTACACACCTTTCACTCGTTCTATCCTGAGGGACAGGTATTGTCCACTTATTATAGTTAATAACACTGGGACACCTGTTAAAAAAATTCTAATCTGATTTCAATTATAGAGCCGCATGTAAATATACACGATTACCCGTTTATGTTGTATTATACCTATATTTGGAAGCACTCACTCCTTACTTTCTAACATTAAATAAAATTATGTTAAAATCGGAAGTGAGTAGCGGAGTCGGCGACAGACGCCCTAGACGGAACTTTATCAACCAAATGGGTAGTATATTGCAGATAGGTAAAGTTAAGAGTCTTTTCACTTACGAGCACGTATGCGTAGATATATGGATTTGAAAAAAGCGAGAGAGATGTGTGATGCCGTGAACTGAACATGACCTGACATGACCATGACCGTGCCAAATGGAAGTCCTAAGTCTCTGCCTACCCCGGTTGGTGACAGACGTGATAGCTATTATATTTTTATGTTATTTTCATATGTTGTTTATTCCTGTCTTTTCATTTTATGTAAAATATATTTATATGTATTTTTATCGGTAACGATCTTAAATAACAATAAAATATTACTTCTTTTGTATTTTTTTTATCATGTTATGCTCATCTATATTTGGAGTGATGATGCATTTTGATTATTATTCATTTATAACAATACATAAACAAAACAATAAATAAAGGAACATTTAACTATTCAGATCAGAAGACATAATGTTATAACTGTATCCGTTAAACTAAACACACTCACTTGTCATAAGCGTGCCGTCGCCAAATGCGATCCTTATGCAACAAGACAGGAGGATGGTAAGATGGAGTGCCAGAAACATCGCGACATTCGAAATATAAGTATACCTAAAAGCTTTGAGGTGTCATCGCACAAATGTTTCGGCAGGGAGTCACTACCAGTACACGCGGCGTTGTACCCAAATTCCAAAGGCGCGCTTTCGATGTTCAGTTATCAAATATATTTTTCATATAATAGATCTATAAAGTGTCAGAAATATAGACACGATCATAAATATACAAAAATTCAAAATCTTATGGTTTTTGCAAAATACTTTTCAAATAAACAAAACAAAGAAACTACAATTTTTATTGAAGATATTTCAATCTACATTGATTTATGACTACTTCAGCAATCATTATTTTCTGGTTACATTATTTGCTGACATAGGACTGCTCTAATTTCCCCATTTAATCCTATTCTGAACGCCTTTCTCGCCTTCCTAGTTTTTTTCGTCAACTTCCTTATCGCTTTTCTCCATTTCTAGTATACCATCCCACTGCACATTTACGAGTAGTCCTCTGTTTTGTTTTGTTTGTTTTGTTTCTCATTATAATATGTCCTATAGAATTTTCCTGAGCTTTTTCATTTTTATTATGAAACCTCTGAAAATGTTTCTAGTCTTCGTAGCCCTCTATTTATCTAATAATCAGAAATTTAACACTTTTTTCCATACCATGCTGACCTACTAATAATTTATGATTGTTTATTGCTGTAAAAGGCCATGTTTGGCAGACATTTAGAGGCACGGTAGAATCCATGTATTGTAGTTTCAGAAATCAGTATTGTTTTTATTTTTTATTATCTTTGAATGACTAGCAACTTTTCAAAGTATTGTTATTTCTTCTTTCTATTTCTCTTAATAACTAATATTTTGTTGCAAGATAATCATTCTTGCCTTCTGTAGTAATCTATAAAACATATATGTGTGTGTTTCCATTAACTAATAGAACAAGTGTAAAGTGATGAAGGTTTCTAAGCAAATAATGATAGCTCATCACCGCGTCTTAGATGAAATTGGATGAAAAAATTAATCAACATTTAACAATTTTGACCTATTCATCTCAATATTCCATCCTAGTTTTCTAAGGGTTGATTTTACAATCATGAGATAAAACGGTATTCATAGGATGAAATACAACATAAGAACCTACATTTGTATGAATAAAATAGTTAAACTGTTTCACTTTTATATATTCAGTCAGATCCATTTGATGGACACGAAAAATCAGCCCTGCACAATTAATTTTCCCACTGTCGATAAGGTGTTTAAACGTTGCAGGAGCATTGCACAGGTCGAATGACATTACATTGAATGATCCACGACTTTTTCTGCCACCAGGGCGGCGCCACTAGAAAGTGAGGTATAATATTTGACAGATTTCATAGCGGAGTAGTTAATTTGTTCGGAAAATGTAAAGTTTATTGTTTCTTTCTGTACTATTACCTATATTTTATATTAATAAGATTAAAAATAAATAAACCAAACCACAGATATTCATAAAAGTAGAAAAATTAAAAAAAGTTATAAATGTGCAAAAAGTTAAAGAGCAAACCACTGACGCATTGTTTTGTGTATTAATATAATACTCTAGAAACTGATAAACTTTTATTAAAAACCAACTTCTCAATTAAATGACATTTTGTAACAAAAAACTTTACCTCAGTGTCAACTAGCGACATCTGGTGAGCAGAAAATTATTAGCCCTCATTGCCAAAGTCCACTTCCAACCCCTGTACTAAACGCTGTCTTCTCTATGTCCTCTGGGCTAATCTCTACCTGCTAGTATCTGCTTTTCAAATTCCGGTAGGCGAAGTATGCCCCCAACTAGATGGAGTGACGACCTGGTAAGACATGCAGGAAGTCGATGGATGCAGGTGGCTCAAGACTGTGCTTTGTGGCATTCCTTGGGGGAGGCCTATGTTCAGCAGTGGACTTGTGAAGGGCTTCAATGACGATGATGATGATGATCTATAAGTAATTGAAATATATCAAGCGTGACAAATAAGAGTTAATAGAGAGCCTCATAAGAAATATGTCACTGAGCTTATTCAGCGTGTCATCTGTTTGTGGTAGAAAATAGCTGTCTTTCTTAGTCACACTGTTCAGCATTTCATAGTCTACGCAGAACCTAGTGGTGACATTATTTTTTCTCACCAGAACCACTGTTGATGACCGGGGACATAAAATAAATCTTATTTGAAAAGCTTTTGGATCAGTTTATTTATCTTGTCTAACCCACTTTTGAATTTGAAATTAATTCCGTCTTCGTTCTTTTATTCTGTGCTGCTGCTCTTGTTGAATTATTCTTTTACATTTGTCTTATAATTACATTTATTTTCTATGCTTTGGCTCCTTAAAGATTTTCAAACGCAATTATGGTTTAAACATAGAAAATATTTTGAATCTACAATAAACGGGTAATAGTATTGTCCAATTCAGTTATACTTCTCAATTATGTCCTTAACAAAATAAAAATAATTCTACTTCTTAAAAGTCGACTGCTGGACTTGGGCACCTTTGAGGATTTGATTTACCATAATAGTCACATTTTACAGGCGAATTCACGGTCGCGGTATCAAACGTTTTTTAACGTATTTTGTTACGTGGTCGAACTAAGCTACTCGTATATTATGGTTTTAACACGAATGGTTCAGCTTGACTGGAGTAGGACGACCCTCTCACAAAATACCAGCGTCAAATAGCTGCCTAATGTTGTGTTCCGTATGGTAAGTGTAGAGAACCGTATACCCTTTTTTTTACAGAAAGCGAGGCATTCTATCGTAGCCCTCAGGGGTGACATGACAACGCATCTGCATTTTGATCCTTAATCGAGGACAGATGAAGATGTCTATCACCGCAGCATCCACTTACCATCAGGTGGACTATGTGCTCACTTGTCACCCTTATTCTATAAAAAAATGATCTGACGCTCTGCTTCAGTATGAAATATATATTTAATGGTCATATTTTACGATGTATCCTTTTATTATCTATTTTAGGAGTGCGTAAAGTGCACCGTAACGGAATATTTTAAAGTAATTTTCAACAACTTGTAGACGGCCGATTGGCTTGAAAATTTGCAATCGGCTCGTATCTAGGACCGATACCAATACAATAATTTAATAACATTATCTTAGTATCCTGATCAGGATCATCAGGATAAAATAAAATAATTAACAGGATATCATGATCAATGCGTGCTCATGCAATACCTAGGCTACACAATACAATACACAATACAATATAAAATACACACAGCATGACACCCGCTTTTTAACGCTTCCTCAAAAATTTACTAACCTTGTATACATATATCACGAGTTGTATATCACTTCGATTTAAGTGCGTAAAATGTATTCAGAACGGATTTAATTCCTGAAACAAGTCTTGGCTTTGTTGCATTTTCAGTTATATTTGATTCGCTGCATACCTAAAAAAAAAATTCGCAGAATTAAATGAATGCAAAACGTGTTATCTATTAACTAAATTCCTCCTTAAATTAAGGAGCAATTTTGAACAATTTTAAATTAAGGAGGAGTTTGGTTAATATAATGTACATACTTATTTTCTTTTGTTCCTGGCCTTGAGTATAATACAAACGTGAGTCACTTCTCGTGTTGTAAACAGCCCCTTCTTATCTGTTGACAATTCCAATGACCGTTATGAATATGGGACAAACACAATATTTTTGATTTTATTTTTAACTAGTGCTTTTATGATAAAAATAACAAATTATATCTGATAATTTCTAATATGTTTCACTGTTTATTACTGTTTGTGGATGCATGCACTAAAATGCTATTATTACCCTAATTCTTTTTCTTTTGGGGTTTAATTACAAACAATTTCTGTAAAAAACACGAATATCACTTAAGTGTATACTATACTTTCATATGACTAATACGAATTTTAGTCTGTCAGATTTTTTTAATCTAATGACGAAAAGAAAATACGGCTCATTTGTCGGTTGAACGTAGCGTACTAGGTAGTTTAAAAACAAATAAAAAACATGTATAAAAATTATATGTTTTATAAAAGATTTATAATTTTATGGAAATTAAATCAAACGTTATTAATAACATAAATTATTATATTAATAGAATCAATTAATATTCTATTTATATGTGGCTAAATAAATAAACATACGTGAGTGTCGTGGAACACTCGGTTGGAACGAAGTTCCTTTGGTAGTATATTATTATTGATAAACGTGTTATATTATTGATTAACAAATACAAATAAATTAATTACTAGTGTCCATTAAAATGAAGCGTCATTTAAAATAAAATTTTTTTTTTCATGGCAAGATAAGAAAAAGTGCGAGGGAGATGGATATTATTCCATCTCGCTTCCTTATAGCCGCCAAGGCCGTCTACACTACGTCAGAAGGGGTCGTGACGGAAAAATCTTACACTTTTTCTCGCCTAGCCCCCATCCGCCAAATTCGTAACGTCCGATAAGGAACTTCGTTCCAATAAATTCTATTTTTCGTTCAAGAACGTGAGATGTAGAAATAATGTAATGAGACTAGTTGTTTTAACAGGCTGGCAGTACCACTGACATTCTTCAAGTATGTCTTACAGAAATTGTTTGTATCGTTAATGCTAGCAAAGCATAAAAATAATATGTAGTTACTGTGGAATATTCCTTATGTTAGTCGGATGTATAGTGGTTTATAATATTTAACGTACGCACACACGATGTAGAGTAATTACGTAAATTTACAGATTTAAAAAGAATTAACGTAGTAGAGTAAAGAGAATTTACGTGGTAGAGCCATGCTGCAGCTATATTATTGGTATAGTTGCAGCACGAATGGGTCGGCTGGACCGGCGAAGGACCACGCTCTCACAGAATACCAACGTAAAATAGCAGCTTAACGCTGCTGTGTTTCATATGGTGAGTGTAGAGAACCGGAGACCCTTTTTACTGGAAAGGAGGCATTCCATCTTAGTCCTCACGGGTGACAACGCATCTGCGTTTTGATTCGTAATCGAGGATAGTAGTAGATGTCTATGGGCCACAGCTACCACTTACCATCAGGTGGACTGTGTGCTCGTTTGTTACTCTTATTCTATAAAAAAAACGTATCAGATTTCCTGCTACGTAAATTATTTATTTCAATAACGTAAATATAAAATTTTGCATTTTTCTAGCATAGTTTTACGGTTTTCACTTGATTTCGAAATTCGCGTGTGCGTGCTAGCGTCGCAACGTGGTGGGGACGGGTTCGCGGCTACGGTCACGTCCCCGCTCCGTCGTAACTCGCTTATTGTGTTCCACTGGTGGGTGAAGGGTGGTATGAGTGTGTGGCGCGGCGTGTTAACCCCATATCCACGTCGTTGGCAGTTCGTGCCCGATGACCTGAAAGACGACAAGTACTGGGCGCGCCGGCGAAAGAACAATATGGCGGCGAAGCGTTCCCGGGACGCGCGGCGCATGAAAGAGAATCAAATCGCGCTGCGAGCGGGTTATCTCGAGAAGGAGGTGAGTTAGTCGTTTCTTGGAAATTTCTTGATGTTAGGAATAGTTAATTAAAGGTATATTAAGCACACGATCGATAATCCACATTGGTATCAAAATACTTACATGGAAGTCCAAAACTTTTTGAAATAAGACTAAGTTAGAAGTCTTGAAGGATTAGTAAGCAGTAGTAGGATAAGTTAGTAGTGTAGAACGGGGAAGATTGGTCGAGTGCAGACTCTTACTATCAACTTATAACCTGCCCATGTTGACAAGAGACGACGATATTGGATGGTACTACAATCTTAGACGGGTCGCGCTTTGTGGCATCCTTAGAGAATCCTGTGTTCAGCAGTGAATTTACGATGAACACACACGTTTCTTCTCTTTTAGTACTGAAGATATCTACCCCCTTTTGCTGGTCATTCTTCAAAAGTCACTAGAGAGCCTTTGATGGCAGATCAGATTAAAAAACCTAACACGTACCCGTATTAGAATTAGAATAAATAGTCTTCGTCGATGGTTCCATGGTTGGTTAAAGTGGATGGCTCTCCAAAAGTACTATGCGATTCAAATAAGAATAGGACTGACCTGGCGCCATATTGTGACGTCTTAGCTATCAATGCAAACCACTTAGAGTGAGCAAAACAGATATTTTTGAAATAATATTTATTTAGAAATAAATACAAAAGAACCATGAAAGAAAAAGTTTTAATCGGAATCTAGTACTTCAATTCCGCTCATCTCTGCATCACTGTCTGGGTAGTCATCATCGTCATCATCATCATCACACAATGAAGCATACTGACATCGTCAAGATGGCGTCCTGTTTGCTTTTTAGAGAAATGTTGCCAACAATGAAAATAGAAAATAAACCAGTTTTAAATTATTTTTAAAACTAATTATGACTTCAATACATTGGTAATACTAACACTCAGTTAAATAAATATAAAAGTGGAAAATTAATTTACTTTGAAAGCCGTACTTTTAAAGTGACAGTTGAGAGTCGCGGTCATTCGAGGTCATTGATGTTCCTATTATTATTTGAATCGTATTGTGTCGAACCCATGACGGTAGGCGTCTAAACCTAGGTGTGTCCAAATTTAGAATTTTAGCCGCAACATAGTGACATTAATTGCGCTTTTAAAATGAAATGTTTTATAAACTAAATTAATAAAAAAATAACAAATAATTGTATCAACCGCAAGTAAGCAACAAAGTAAAAATATCCCCAAAACATCAGTGTCAACGAAATATATGACCCAATACTCGCGCTCTTATCGGTTAAAAAAATGAAACTGGTCATTTGCAATTTCGCCTTCAGAGGGTATACCAGTTGCTTGATTTGTTCAACAAAAGAACTCGAAAACCGCGTGCCTTGATCATCGGTGGACACTTTCTTGTACTAAAACCCTTTCAGTTATGAAAGGGGGCCTGTGCCCAGAAGTGACAGACGTATATATTATGTTTACTTTACTACTTTTTTCTTTTGCAGGTCGCGGGCGACGCCGCTGCCGGCTCCGGGCACTTCATATTTACCATCTATTTGTGATGCTTTTTAAATATTCGGTTTTAAGTGTACTTTTACTGACGAGTAGCCGTTAGTTATGTGAGACTTATGGACTTATTAACTGTGACTTTAGTCCACTTTTTCCTTTCCCACAAACGCATATCCGCTTAGCGGACCCTATTTAATATCCTTCTCCTGTTCTACTCGATGTTGTCATTTCTTCTCTATAGAGCCATTTAGCTTATAGCACACTCGATGTGTCAATATTTTAGATCTAAATTTATGGCTAGTACCTTTTACAAATTTCTTCCATATAAAGACAATGAATATTCTCCTACTTCATGAATTGATCTTCACGATATTGTTATAAGAGAAGTGGCTCTTTTTAATGTTATTATATACTATGATAGTAATAATCAGTATAACAGTTACCGTAAGTTTTATTTATTAGTGTAATAGGTGAATCTTAACCAAAGTTCCATTTGAACTCTGATCTATCGTCGTATCTAATTCCTTCATTCGGACTCGGTTCGACATTCTACAGGGTTAGTCAACGACGTACGGACCAAAATTTATGGAGAATCGTTATTTTACAAAAAAGTTGTTTGTTGTGACCCGTCCCGAGCGTGCGTCGTGCCGCGTCCCGGTCCGCCCGGTCCGTTCCGTGTTACGTCTCAATCGAACCCGGATACGGTCCGGCCCGCACCGATCCGGGCGCGGGTCGTCGTTTAAGTTATAGTTGTTGAATATTTATATTGTATTGGCACCGGTCGCGTGCGGCGTGTGCCGGCAGGCCGCCGCGCGTTAGTTTGCTCAAGTGGCTCGCGTACGCATGCGCAAGTGTAGTGACTGCGTCTGTATATAGGTAGTTTTAATAGACCCCGCGTCGAGCCCCGGACACACCGGCTCGCCCGCGATCTGTGTTACAACCGTCGCCGTTGCCAGCTCCGCCCCGTCCGTCCCCTGTTTCGGAATGACTGCAGTACCGATCCGTGTCACGTGTCCGGGGCCGCGGGGTCCGCAGGTTTCCCGCTCTGGCTCGCTTCGTAGGACCGCTCCGAATGAGATTAGCCCGCGAGGCGCCCGGCGTTAACGGCTCAGTCCCGACTCCCTGGGTGCCTCGCTCGCGCCCTCTGTCGTTTCCGTAGTGAGCGAACACTAGTTTCGTTTCAAATTTACATAGTAGGTAGTGTAAGTAGTACGTAGATTCCGTAGCGTAGTCGTTATTAGTATATTTTTTGTTATGGCTGTAGTTGTTAACGGTTTTGAAAGTTTATATTATTTTTTTTTAGTTTTAAAAGAGACTTGCGTTATCGCATGAAAAGGGTTGGACCCGCGTACATAGATATGGATCGGCGCTCCGTGCCTCACACCGTTACCCAAGCAGCGCGGCCGTGCGAAAGCGTATCTTGTCCGCCGCGTTCCCGTCGCGTCTCCGTGGCATATCCGTGGCGTCCCCGTCGCGTCCCTGTCGCGTTCCCGTCGCGTCCGCTCGCCCCGGACCATCCCCGCGCGGCCGCGTCCCCACGCACTGACTGTATCTTCTGGACTTTTCCTCTGCACTCTATTTGACTCGTGCTAATCTTATAATATATTTTTGTAGGTTTTTGTCGTTGATAAATGAGTCAATTGAATGTTTATTGAATTGAAATAAAAAAATAATGTTTATGAACTAAGACTAAGAAGTTGTTGCATTTGAAAGTATTTTAAGAATACAAAGCGAGAACAATAAAATGTTTTTTCTATAAAGGTTTACATGTGAGGGATACTATAAAGGTTTGACGGTTGAACTTTTGAAATGCACTGTTTCATATCAAAATGATATTAAATGTAATTAACTTAATGTTAATCGGCCGCGCAGTGTGGCATTTGATATTCCATCTTGTTTGTTAAAAAAGTATACAATGCTTTACGCAATATGATATATATGATATCTATACTAAATTGTTTCTCCGAAAATATGTAACGTGGGTATATAATGTTATAATAGGGTATCGTGATAAGAAGGAGTTGTATGTAAGAGCATCGCGGAAGAATCGCATTGCCGCACCCCGCGCCCGCCCTTCTCCGCCTCCCTTATTTATTTCCACTCCCCCTACACCCGTCTTCAGACTACCTTCCCATGGACATTGCGACAACATAAAACCATATTGATTTACATGTACGAGTAGTATTTTGTTTGATTATAACTTATATGGTTCTATGGATTGAAATAAATGTTAAATGTTGTATTTATGTTTATTTATTTTGCCGCGTAGCGGACATTGTTCGCGGGCGGCTTCGCCATATTGACGGGCGCGTCGCCCGCGAACTCTTTCCGATCTGCCGCTGATACATTTCCTCGATCGCTGTTTAATGTAATAAATCGTGGTAAAAGTACCTTGCACAAACATGACTTTTCATTCCCTTCACCCTCACGCGTCTATGACAACTGCGCATACGGTGATATACCATCGACATGCAAACCTGCACCACGTTTAATTAAAAACTAAAGTCATAATTCCACAGCAATCCACTCATTCCAGTACGGGGCGTAGGTCTCACCCATATTAAGAGGTTTATCTTATGATAGGTTTCTATATTTAAAAACGCTTCGTTTTTTCGAGCCGTTTTGCAGTAAACGAAACATGAGAACCCCTTTTTAACCGACTTCAAAAAAGGAGGAGGTTCTCAATTCGACTGTATTATTTTTATGTGTGTTACCTCAGAACTTTTTCTAAATAACCGATTTCAATGATTCTTTTTATTTGAAACTGGGTGCTTCTCATGTGGTTCCATATAAATTTGATCAAGATGTGACCAGTAGTTTTTGAGTTATCCTTAATAATGCGTATTTAATTTACTTCGCCCACATTGATGATGTTCTCATTTTATTTACATAATATATTGAAGTCGGTTGCACAAACTTTTTAATTTTATCACTTGTTTAAACAAAGTTGAACAGGTAGTTCAACTATTCATGATCCGTTTAAGTATTTTCATTTTAAGTCGTCCTAAGTTGCGGAATGAATAGTTTGTAATATAAACCGTTTTTACATGCACCTCGTATGTAATAAAACGGCTCGTTACAGAACTGTTGACCGTAGAAACACAAACGTTTTGAATATAGAAATCGGGCATTAGTCGCCTCTGTAAGTAACCCCGCAACATTGAGTAAATAAATATTTGGGATGATCCCAAATTGAAAGTTACGAAATCGGATGTTGGATTCTTATAACGCCAGTGCACGGGGTTTGAATGTAAATCAAATTATGTTTCATTGAGTTTTCCAATAATGCAACAAACACGTTTGGCTACTTGTTCAAAGATTATTATTATTCATTTGGACTGCTTTTCTATGTGATTTATATTTGGGTTTGTTGTTGTTTGGTAAAACTTGTATTACTTCTCAAAAAATATACTTAATAAATTTAATTAAGTATAAGGCCGCGTATCGATTATGCGCTCCAGGAGGTCGAACATTGGCGCGCGCTCCAGCCGCGCGAAATGGATACCGCCTAGGAACGCGCGCCAAATTGTTCGTTGGAACGCTCAAACGTGGAGCGGGCCGCTCCATCTGTTGTCGGTTTTTTACCGAGCATCAAAGTAGTTAAGTTTTGGCGCGCGCGCCAGTTGGGACGGTTGTTTTCATCATTCGTGTGTTCGTTGCGTTCCGAGCTATGGATAACCAGAGTTGCCGTAAATTGATAAAATTATATGGTTCAAAATAACTGCTGTGGAATAGCAAAAGTCACTTTTATCATAATAAAGCGCTTAAAGAAGATGCATGGAACTATGAAAGCGGCAGATGCTCGTACACGACCGAACACTGGAGCGGCTGCCGCGCGCACCAGGAGCGCTTAGTTGATACACTTGGAATATTTGGAGCGCGTTCCGCGGAGCGCACTGGTCGGCGCGGTCATTCATGGCGCGCGTAATTCATACGCGGCTTAACTTTTGTTTCAATAAATACACATATTTACTTCAACTGCTGAATACAGACAATGCCCTTGTGATAATATTACACAACAAACGGTTGATCATTTAATAAAAGAATGTCAAAAATTTAGTCAAACCCGAATCGATCATAAGATCAACTGCGATAAGTATATGAACCTTACTCATAAAAATCGACATCAAAATAACACTCTTTTTACTAAATGACTAGGAGGACAGGAAGAGAGAGACAGGAGGACAATTATCTCTAATTAAATAAATAATTTAAGTCAATACACTATAATAATATTCAGACTCGGTAAAGATTAGATTTAGGGTAATACCGTATATATTTTATTAACAAAGATAAAAAAAATGTGTGAAACTCAGTATCCACAAACAGACTTCCCAGTAGGAAGTGGTAAAAAATAAGGAGCCTGGAATATGAAATATGAAAATAGGAATACCATGAAATTTTTAAATATGTTAATACCACATTCAGAAGCTCCATGAGTAGATAGTTATCGCCTCCGCAGTGACTTTAATAAAAACTAAATTAGGTTTTAATTACTTCATTGTGCATCGAATGTAAGCCATTATCGCACTAGGTATTAGGACTCTTCTGCCTGGGAGTTTGTTTGGGTAGGTAACACCCTCTGCCACCAAATAGCAGTTTTGGCCTGAATATAGAAGGCCAGTATAGTTACAGCCTGTAAGGCATTCCATCATCTTAATAAAAACCTTATCGTCCATAAGGTAATAAATTGAGCGAACACCAAACAACCTTACGATCATTGACTTCTTTATCTATAAGGAGTGACCTGTCGTGAGATACGTAGATAGTGAGTCGGAAAAGTTTATATAAATTTAAAATTATTTAGACGTTATTTAAGTCAGAAATTTTGTGCAAAAGTTAAACATCTTTTTACTGTGAACCTTATATAGTGTGGATACATTAGAGTGTTTAGTGAATAAATCATATATTCCGTGGAATAACTAGTGAAAAACAACATTTACATATTAAAAACATTTTATTTTTAAAGGTCATAGATTTTTTTTATAATATAATACCTACTAAACGTAGTGATTATATTCTCTTTGATACATACCGTCATATAATACTAATCAACACGGCTCCATCTAACGCCTCCGTTGTGTATTAATAAATCAACGCATAATTTAGCTTTATCAACTATTAAAGCTTATTGATCATGGCGGTAGAGTGCAGTGCATGCGGTAAATACATGTCACCGCAAGATGGCTCTAATGTCACTTGTACAAAGTGCAGTCAGCAGCTACATCGTGCGTGTTAGATGAGCCACTCTGATTGTCTGACAAATTATTAGGTGACGAAACGAGGGAAGTTTCTTTAGCGCTCTTATAGATGTCGCTGGGATTATAAATTACTGAAAATTACACTAGAGGGAGCTATCTACTAGGTTCAATATTATTTCGTACATATTTCAATAAAATTAAAAGGGAATGTATTTAACTACTAACTAACTTGTTTTAAATAACTCTCCATATAGTTTGTTTAAGATGACCATGGTACGAATTACTTCTATTATTTACATAGAATTATTCTATGTATATATATATACTGGTATATTTCAAAACTTCGCTTGCATGATTTGGGCTTCGGTATAAAAAATAATAAATACTAGCAGTGGCGCCATCTTTTAATAGATTATGTAAAAATATTGGGGGAAATAGTAATTTTAATGACTGTGAGATGGCGCTAGTCTCATCGTAAAAGCAAGCTACTAAGGACTTTCATACCCCTGGTGCGTTTGTAGGCATTGCAGTGGGCGCTTCAATAATGCCATCCTGGGTTTGCCCTGAATGCAAATTGAAAGAAAAACGCTGCAACAAGGACACAACGCCGGTAAAACTATCAACAGTGAATATTGCAAATTCGAGTGAGGTTTCAAACCTCGGAGAGGAATTGCGATGTTTCCGAGAAGAAATGTGGCAAACCTGCGAAGAATTTCGGGCATTCAGAGAGGAACTTCATGACATAAGATCCCTTGTCAGTAAATGCGATGCTCGTTTAGATAAGCTGGAGAACACGGTCCAAATGATCCTGGGATTACAAAGATTCAAAAGTGAAATCCTGGAACTTGAGTCGACCGTCAATCAGCCGCAAGCCGACTTAAATCATAGGGCTTCCCAGAGGAGAATGGGGAGAACCCAACACACTTGGTTCTGACATGTGTTACCGAGCTTGGCATTCACTTGGAGGAAAGGAAACTGGTCAATTGTATGCGAGTAGGGGACGCCCGCCAGGAAGCTACGTCCCGGCCGCGCCCCATCGCTGTGCGGCTGTCGCGGCGCGACGTGCGCGAGACGTGCTGCGCGCTGCGCGCGTCCGCCGGTCTCACACAACCGAGGCTCTAGGCCTTAAGACCGCGCCCTGTAAAATCTATATAAACGAACGACTGACTAAAACAAATTGGCAGTTGTTTCGCATAGCGCACGAGACAGGCCGCCAGCAGGGATGGCGATATGTTTGGACGAAGGGAGGCCGAATTTTTGCACATCGGGAAGCAGGAGCTCCAATAAATCGCATTCGCTTCAACGCGGATATTGCAAAGGTTTTTGGGTCCGAATATGTTCGGTCACCATAGCTGTCTCACAGTTTACTCACAAAAGAATTTTACTATCGTTATGTGTGTTATGGACGAGTACACACGGGGTATTCGTATATTTCCAAAGCTATTAATAAGATGTATTTACAACTTCGAAATAATATGATATCCGATTTAAAAAAATATATAGTTAGGCCAAGTTACCGTAATAAGCTATTTGTAATTCTATTTACAGTTATAAAATATTTACAACCCATATATCTTATTTGTTATAGTCTCTTAAATTTTATTAGTGTATTCTTTGTTCTTAAGTGTTTGCCAAACAAAGTAAATGTTTTTGTACAATACCTATTCAGACTTTATAAAGCTTGACGCTCATTGTTGTTGTTATTATGTGTGTGGTAGGACAATTTCTACAGGGCCGATACGTTGGTATGTATATTTATGTAACTTCCTTTATAAACTTCCAATTAGTAGATATTTTATACGCATTCAGGCTTTAGTTATTTAAATGTAAGGAATATTTATATCCTCTACATTCCACCCGTTATATTGATTCGCTAAACTCTGTTAATATTTTTATAATATTACAAAACTACAACAACAACAAAAATAGTGTAAAAAAGCTCAGTGTGACATAAATAATTGTTAGTATTACTCTGATATTTGTTGGTCAAGGATGTCAGTTATGAATATTACTTTATCTCATACAACACGATAAGTAATCTTAAGTTAGGGCTACTCAATGTAGGTTCCTTGGGAACAGGCCATGAAGAACTAGTATTAGCTATAGATCGCCACGCTGTCGATATAATGGTGACTAACGAAACTTGGTTGCGTGAGGGTGAAGAAGCGCGCGCGCCCGCTGTACCAGGATACCGATTGCGTCACATTCCCCGACCGACCAATGTGCGCTCGCGAGGTAGCGGAGTCGGCTTCTACATACGACAGGGTCTCGCTGTCCGAACTCTGCCTCATCTTCCGACTCCGCTTGTAGAACAAATGTGGCTTGCTCTTACTACTAACGGTACAAAGATCGCGATTGGTACTGCCTATAGACCACCATGGTTAAATGTAGAAACATTTTTTGATGCTTTGTCTGAAACTATCGGGACTCTTGCATGGTACAATTATATAGTCATGTTAGGGGACTTTAATATAAATGTATTGAATAACGTGGATAGTAATTATAAAAAACTTTGTGAATTCTTACAGTGTTATAAACTGAGCCAATGTGTAACTGAACCAACCCATTTCACCGATCACAGTCAGACCTTAACACTTTCACTGTCCGGTTTGCAGACACAATAGTCAGACAATAGCAATGACCTATATGTAGTGCACGGGACAGCGAAAGGGTTAATAGATATAGTTTGTACAGACATCCAGCAGTACGATATTTTCGTTAATCACCGATCTGAGTAGCCATGCATTTATTTGTTGTGAAATTAAATTTATAAAGTCCAAACAAAAACCAATTATAATATCACGCAGTGACTTACATTCTATTGATGTCGAACAATTTGAATTGGATCTAAAGTCGATGAACTGGGAGACCATCAACACCCTGAATGACGTTAATGATATGGTATCTCTTTTTAACACAATGATGTTAACCTTATTCGATATTCATGCGCCTTTCCGCACAAAAACAGTAATGCATTCCCAATATCCATGGATCACTTATAATATTTAAAAAATTATGAAACTCTGCGATGAAGCTGGATTAGTAGCACGTAAATCTGATTCAGAGATACATATGAATTACAAGGAACTAAAAGAATACTGCACTGAGGCGTTTCGCAAAGAAAAACAGACATACCTACTATGACTACTCCATCATCAATACTAAAAGAGAGCCATATGGTCACACATAAAAAAATGTAAGGTTAGAAAGTAATCTAGAACTATCACTATCTATAACTATCATATTTTTAATGATCCCAATTTAATCAATACCAGCTTTTAAATGTTCCCGGACATGATCAAATGCTTACTTCTAACACGTCTTTCTTTGAATCTCATGTAAAAGTTTCAAGTAAATTTAAGTTAAAGACAGTACAGGAAATTGATATTTTAAAAATAGCACGGTCACTTAAATCAAATGCGGTAGGTATAGATGGTATATCTCTTAATATGCTCAAAATGTCAATTCCCAACACTATATCTGTTATAACAAATATTAGGTCCTTACATATGAAATTAGCGTTTTGTTGTACTGACCACATTGATCTGAAATATCTCCTCTTTGGTTAAGAATTCCAAATTCAAATTTATAAATTAATTTAGCTGGTACATTTGAGTTTTGAAAACAGTCATTTATTTGTTTTTTCCTCATGTTTTTGTCTTGGCGTCGCTTATTACCGCACAATGGAAAATATAAACACTATCTAATACTAGCTCATAAGAACACAGGCTGAAGCGTACAACTTACCAATATGAGTACTGGTACGTGGCACAGGCGGTCAAGGTCGCAACAAATAAAACGAAGTGATGACATTACCTTAAATCCTATTTACGGTTGACGTTCGGATATTGTTCAGATAAATCCATTGACTGCAGGCTAAAAAAAGTGTAATTTAGTTTCGTCAATTAATTATTGATGCAATTTATGTATAAAGTTTTAGCAATCAGCCTTAAATATATAAATATATTCACATAAGTAAACGAAAACAACGTTACAAGAACTTTTAGAGATAATATAATATATTAATTAATAAAGTTAAAGAATACACTGTTAACACCACGGAGCAAATGGTTTAATGATATTATTATGTATCGAACGCGGACGTCCGTGTGTTACTATTCGTTGGGGCCCACTGAAAACCAGCGCTGTTGTTTCGGCGACAGGCGACAGCATATTAAAGGCGGCTACTCACTTGCCTGCCGCAGGGTCAATCTAGGGTGTAGGAGTGGGGATGACCCTTAATTGCCTCCTTAATTGTGATGTGTGTATGCAAGCAGGGGCAATATCCTAAGTAGGTCCTGCTGCAGGGCGGCGGGAGCGCAAGACCTTCCTTGCTCCCTAGATCGTAACTGCCGCTGCCGCGTGTGTAGCGCATTTGAGCAATTTTAATCAGTTCGTTAGCAACATTCGCGCGGAGCACACGTGTGAGTACAAGATACCAATAAAGAATGTGAAATTTTGAGACTGGTGATAGAAGTGTATAAAAAGCGGCTTGTTCACTCAGTATCTCCTTTTTGTCTTTTTGCGGTTGCACAGCAGAAAGAACGTTGTAACGTTTTTAAACGTGGTAGAGTCATGCCGCAGCTTTTAAGGACTATATTATGAATGTAATTAATAATAAATTCGTTATTTTATCGATAAATAGTAGTGTCTATGGGCCACAGTATCCTCTTACTATCAGGTGGACTGTGCTCATTTGTCACCTTTATTGTATGTAAAAAAAGAGCCAAGGTTATATATATACCGATTCATAAATATTTCGATAAAACTGGCGCCATTCTCTACTCGTGTGTCCAGCGAGACGTACACTCTCATACTGAACGGCAGGCATGTGTGTAGAGACAGTTCTGATATTGCCCCGATCGCTGTTCACCCTAGATTGCCCCTGCGGCAGGCAAGTGAGTAGCCGCCTCAAGCTGAGTGAGGTCCGTTTGAACATGCCACAACATACAACATGAGGAACGTTTTTATTTTATTTTTTATTTTTCTTTTTACTATAATCTATAAGTATACATACTTTTAAATTGTTAAAACCGTCAAATTGTTGTTTTCTTTATTATTATTATTTTTTATTTTATTTTGTTATACTATTTTTAATTGATGTATATACTACAAATGTTAAAATTTAAGTACCTAATGATGTTTGTGGCGTGTTGCAATAAATGTTTCTTTCTTTCTTTTTTTCTTTCTTCCTATAAAACGACGGTATTTATTTATTTATTTCATTCTTTGTTACACCAAATATTTTGTACAAAAGGCGAGCTTAATGCTATATGGCATTCTCTACTAGCTAACCATGGGTAGAACAGAGAGTGAGTTATGGGCAGTTAAGTTGTCATGATCAAATTCAATTGAAATATATACATGCAACACATACATAAAATATACTCATATATAAAATATATAATTGATACACATATATAAATAAATACACACATTTATACATATATATCTCTATCAATGTATATATAAATAACTATAAATATATAAAGTAGGTAAGTTGACTCAACTTTGTAGGCTACGGATATGTTCGTATATTTTCTTTTAAAAACATTTTTGACAAAGACATTTAAGTAGTAGTATATATATTTAAAACTCTTTGATTTATGTCAGGTATATTAGTATGCGTGTGTTCGTAATTTTTCACCTCCTCAACGGCTTGACCGATTGTGATGAAATTCTTTTGGTACTTATGGTACGGTACACCTGAATGGTTCTTAGTTATAGTTGGACCCTGTAAGCTGTAAGTGGCGATGTAGCCAAGATATATATATATATATATATATATATATATATATATATATATATATATATATATATATATATATATATATATATATATATATATATATATATATATATATATATATATATATATATATATATATATATTTATTTATTTATAGGATAAAGGTGACAAGCGAGCACACAGTCCACCTGATGGTACGAGTAAGTGGTTGCTGTGGCCCATAGACATCTACATCTATCCTCGTTTGCGAATCAAAATGCAGATGCGTTGTCAGCCGCGAGGACTAAGATGGAATGCCTCTTTTCCAGTAAAAAGGGTCTCCGGTTCTCTACACTCACCATATGAAACACAGCAGCATTAAGCTGCTATTTTACGCTGATATTCTGTGAAAGCGTGGTCCTTCCCCGGTCGAGCCGACCCGTCCGTGCAACAACTATACAATTAGTAAAGCTGCAGCGGTTTATTCCACTTTTTTCCACCAAATGTTCCACTGGTGGGACAAAGTAGACTCTTTAAAATGTGTTCGTCTACTATTCCCTACTAATCGTTTCTTGGTGGGACAAATTACACTGTTATAATAAACCTCGTCCACTTTTCCCCACTAGGGCTGGCAAACTCAAAAAATAGGGGTAAGGTAATAATAATTCGTACAGAGCTAAAAATTGGTTCAAATGTTAGGAACACCATTAAAAATAAAATGTGAAAAGTCTCCATAGATACCACATCTGCAAAAAGAAAATTCAAGGTCAAAGTTAGCAAATATGGGTTTCTTGCATTTTCAGCTAAACGGTAAGTTTTATCATAAAAAAAAGTGTGTGTGTACTTATATACGCACGTAGGAAGTTATACTTCTTTAGTGTAATAAAACAAACAAAATCTTGAGAGACAATTACCCACTGAAGTAGTCGCTTTTATGTGTTAGTGTGCGCGCGCATCGTAACAAGTTCATGGTGTCGTTTTTAGGTGTCGATGTGCGCGCGCATCGAAAAAATTCACTCTCATCGTTTTTCCCAAACGCCCCAAAAGAAGTAGAACTTAAATAGGTCTTAGCCTTTTTTCCCTAAGAATCTATTTTTCTGAGACATAGCGATTCAAAAAGTTGTAAAAGTTTCGACGCCACCTGTGAGGCTAGTTTTTTTTAAAGTGGTTTCCCCGGTAGATCTATTCTACGATTTATTGTGGTCCTGTTTAATTAAAAAATATTGTAACAAATAAAAAAATACTATTGGAAATTATGAAAGCGGTGTAAATTATGAGTAATTGGGGAAAACTATTCGTCTGATCGATAATTATCTAATGGAACTTCAAGTGTTATATCTCCTTTTTCTTCTTCCTTTTCTTTTTCTTCCTCTTCCTGTTGGATACATGAGAATTGTTCTAAGAGCGATGCATCAGATGTTTCCTCCCTGATATCATTAGAATCCTCTTCTAATGGCGATTCAACATTGGAGCAGGATTGGCCTTGACAACAGGAACATGCTAATGAACACAACAATCAAACTTTTTTGCAGCCGCATTTTGTATTACCTAAACCCCTTTTTTCAATTGCAAAAAATTGTATTGAGGAGTTTTTCCCGTGCAGGTGGGAGTAAAGTCTGAATTGTTTCATCTAACCCCAGTCTTCTGGGTCTAGTTTATTCCAAGCCAAACTTGAACTTGATAATATACCCGAAATAGATGTTGATGAGCAGAAGCAGAGGTTGGGTGAAGACAAGCTAATTGCACTCGTTTTTGTTATAAGTATTTCTTATAAAAGGAAAGTATCGAAACTTATTTAAAGAGGTAACTTTTTTGAAGCTTAGTATACAGAAAGAAAGAAGCAAATTCCTTCAGTGATTACAGATTGTGGATTAGAGTTACTCTCTTTAAAAATTTCAACACAATTAACTATATCTTGTTTCTCAAACAATTTCTAAACTTTTATTTACCCCTCCGCAGAAAGTTATTGTGCGTGAAAACAGTATGTGATTTTGGCATTTCGAAAAAGCAGGTAAACTTTTGGATGAATATGTTTTCACATGCATATATATTATGAAAAACACAATTTTGACCTTGAATTTTTTTTTTGCAGATGTAGGAACGATGGTGAATTTTTACATTTTATTTATAATGGTGTCCCTAACATTCGTATCTATTTTTAGCTCTATGCGAATTATTATAATCTTACCCCTGTTTTTGGGTTAACTTGACCGGACTAAAATATTCCGTGATTTATACTTCTTGGCATGTATATTGTTGTATATTTGTCTTTTTAAGAGGTCATATTATGAAACATCTGGTAAGTAAATCTTTTATTAACGTAGTCTGTGATTTCTGTAGATAACTCCAAAAAATGTTATAATCTATATTGAATAAATAAGTTTCTGTTTCTGTTAAAAAGTTAAAGTTACAGCGTATATATACGTCTCAGTGCTGGTCACAGGCTTGCTCTCATTTATGAGAGGGTTTTAGGGCAAGGAAATGTCCGCCGCGCTGCCCCAATGCGTATTGGCGAACTTCACATGTCTTCGAAGATATTTTTTCTTATTTCTCAGACATGCAGGTTTCCTCACGAGCACGTGGTAAATCAGCACTTAAAATTTCAATTAACAATTTCATTGGTGCCGGCGGGGATCGAACCTAGGTTGCACGCGTACTGTGAAATTAACAGCGAGTGCTAACCATTTGAGCTACCACGGCTCTATATAATATATATATATATATATATACAGGGTATTTTTGAAACGCTCCCGAAAACGAAGACAGATGATAGTACTAAGGATACCTATGATGATGGGTCACAAAGAAATTGATCCCGAGGAATCATCTTTTCACAACGTTTTATTAACTTTATTCACGCTCCATCATGTTATTAAAGTTATTTGAAACGATATTTCAAAAAAAAATATCATGAAAATACTGAAATATAATACCAGCAGTGAAACTTTAAAGAAAATCAGCTGACAATAGGGTCAATATCCTCGCGGGCGCCGAACTCTACCTAGATCGGTACGAAACAATGCATTAGGTATACTACTTACTCACTCTACCCTTCCTTTCACACACGCTGCTTCGTGTCGCCTCGCGCTGTGGAATTTCATATGCTTCAAGGACGTTATAATAATTAGTTTTGAGACAGTGCCATGTTGACTATCACGAGCGATAGTTCAATTGTTTTGTTTATTAAATTATTGTCGTTATAACTTGTTATTTATTAATTAATGATGTTGTTCTTGTTGTTACGTTTTGTGTTTTTGTTTTGTTTTAATAATGCCTAACGCGTAGGTACATTTATAGTGCTTGTGAATACGGCAACATGTTAATGTGCCTTGAAGAATCTCATAAGGCCACGGAGGATCGGTAAGCTGTTTCATACCTAATTTTTTAAATAACTTAGTACTGAACTGATCTGAATAGGTACATAACTGAATACATCAGAATAATAAACATAATTACACAATGGATAACAAAGCATGACTCTAACCTTGTAAACATTTTATTAAAGTATTTTTTCATTAGCGGGAATCGAACCAGTTATTTGGTTTATTTAAGCTAATTTTTTAAATAACTTGTTAACATTTTATTTAAGTATTTTTTCATTAGCGGGAATCGAACCAGTTATTTGGTTTATTTAACCTGTGAATTGAATTAAAGTGGCTACGTGGAGACAAGCACAGTGGCAAAATAGTAGGTTAAGTAAATAAGTGATATTCATTCTGTAAATACTAGGAACAAACACAAGCTAGTAGTACCAGTTACTCGACTCCACCGAGTCAGTAATTCATTCTTGGGGCGATGTATACGCTTTTACAACAAAATCCCAGAAAATATACAAAATTCGACCTGCACAAAATTCAAAAACTTCATTAAACATAGTTTGTATAAAAAGGGTTATTATAATATTAAGGAATTTATGGATGATAATAACCCCTGGGAATGAGGTGTTCGCTACCAAGCTATTTTTAATTTGTTTTGTGTGGTTAATTGTGTAAAATATATGATTGTAAGCTGTTATTTAAAAAAAAAGTCCCGCTGGGTTTCTTGCTGGTTCTTCCCAGGACAGAGGTTTTTTTTCGAACCAGTGGTAATTAAACAAAAGAGTGACTTTCAATAAGTATTATTTATAATCTATATTGAATAAATAAGTTTCTGTTTCTGTTAAAAAGTTAAAGTTACAGCGTATATATACGTCTCAGTGCTGGTCACAGGCTTGCTCTCATTTATGAGAGGGTTTTAGGGCAAGGAAATGTCCGCCGCGCTGCCCCAATGCGTATTGGCGAACTTCACATGTCTTCGAAGATATTTTTTCTTATTTCTCAGACATGCAGGTTTCCTCACGAGCACGTGGTAAATCAGCACTTAAAATTTCAATTAACAATTTCATTGGTGCCGGCGGGGATCGAACCTAGGTTGCACGAGTACTGTGAAATTAACAGCGAGTGCTAACCATTTGAGCTACCACGGCTCTATATATATATATATATATATAAATATATATATCTACAAAAAGCGGCAATGTCGCGTTCTGCGTGTGACAGAGAACCCAGTAGACTACTTCGTTAGAGTAATAAGGTAAGAAAGACGTTCATAAATCAAATGCTGAAATGTTATTTAAGGCGCATGGCTGAGAAAAATGTCGCGCTAGGCGTTATTTCTGCGGTTTTTAGGAGCTATCTACTTTTTATTAAAAATATATACCAACTAATAAAAAACACATTAAATTTCTACATAATAATGATTCCATAATAGACATATCCATTTTTTTTAAAGGAGTAAATATTTGTATAATCTCCTTACAACGAAACCACATAAATGTGAAATAATTATTGATAACATGCATCTCCTCCGAAAGTAAGCATTAATTTATTTTGCAATTGACACTAATGGATAGGCAATTTATTAATGAACATTTCCATCGATAAAATTTTTTCAAAAGACCAAAATTTGATTTTATTAAGAAATTATTTTAAAATCTAGGCGTATTCACTGCCCAGTGCCCACGGGGTAGCGGGAGTCAGTGAGCGGCAAGCTCTTGAAGGTGAAACCACCGAAGTTGTATGGGTTACCAAAAATACACAAACCGAATGCTCCATTACGTCCAATAGTGAGTCAGATCGATTCGCAAACTTAGAGATTGGCTCAACACTTAGCAAAAATACTATCACCACTCAGAGGACACACAAGAGCACACAATAAGGATTCATACCATTTTGTCAGTGAGATAAAATACCTATGTCTTACTGACAATGAAACTATGGTCAGTTTCGATGTTCAGTCTCTATTTACATGCCTACCTGTTGAAGACTGCATCTCAATTGTAACTAGGAAACTAGAGGAAAACAACATGCCAGCAGAATATGCAGTATTACTCAGACATTGCCTTACATCTGGCTATCTATTGTGTAAGGAAGAGTTTTACAAGCAAGTAGATGGTGTTGCGATGGGCTCACCGGTATCTCCCACTGTCGCCGATATTTTCATGGAGGACTTTGAGGAGAAAGCCCTGCTTACTGCACCAGTAACTCCAAGGTTTTACAAGCGGTACGTAGATGATACTTTCACAATTTTACCATCAGACAAAGTAAGCATTTTTAGAACATCTTAATTCCATAAACTCTAAAATTCAATTTACTATGGAGTTAGAGGCAAATAATTCTTTAGCTTTCCTAGATGTGTTAGTCATTCGAAATCCTAACATCACCATAGGTCACACTGTGTATAGAAAAAAGACACATACAAACCGATATTTAAACGGTGAATCCCACCATCATCCTTCACAGTTAGCTACCGTGGGCAAATCTTTGTTACAGAGAGCACGAGGGATCTGTGACAGCAAACACCTGGCCGCCGAGCTTCAGCACGTCAAGCAGGTTCTGCACGACAACAAGCTTCGGGTCCCTCGCCTACGTCACAGTGACCGAGTGAAGCCGGCCACTGTCGAGCGTGTGCCTGCTGTACTACCATATGTCAGAGGTGTCACAGACAAGATTGGCTACATCTTGAAGCGAGCTTCTATTAGAACATTCTCCAAGCCGCCGAAGAAGATTAGTCAGTTCTTACCATCCGTCAAGTGCAATATTCCTCTACAAGATGCAGGAGTGTACAAGCTTGATTGTGAATGTGGTCTCTCATATATAGGGCAAACAAAACGATCAATAAAAACCCGCGTAAAAGATTACATAGCTGACGTGAAGCACCAACGTTCCGGGAAGTCTGCAGTTTGTGATCATATCTTAGACGGCCTCCGCCATTACATTAGATTTGATAAACCACAAATTCTCGCGAAAGAACATCGATTCCTGACAAGGATGATACGTGAGGCTATTGAAATTAAAAAAAAAAACATCCTTATTTCAATAGACAGGGAGGCTAAGTACTACCATCTGCTTGGGATCCTGTAATTAATAAAATTAAAACAAAACCCAAGCATACCACAGCAAGACTTCAAGACACAGTAAATTCATTCTGCGTAGATCGGACCAAAAGTAATAATTAAAAAAGCTGAAGGTACTCCGGGTTAACTCTGAAATTGGGACGTCAATCACCTCAGTCCCCCGTGACCATGGGTGCTGTAAAGCACCCGAAACGTCGGGTATTAATAAAAATAAGTTATTAAACGCGATATAATCCGTAAAAGTAGTTTTATTCAATGTGTAGTGTTCGCGTAAATATAAGAAATCATTAAATATTATAATTTACACTATAAAAAGCTAATTCAATATTAGCAGTATAGTATATAGTTTAAATAATCCTAATACCTAACCACAATATCTTAGTAGGTATAGTAATTAGGTAAAAAGTATCTAAGTAGGTATTAATATACCCACCCAGTATAACTAATCACAATAGGTACCTACGTAGGTATTATGATTAGATAAAAGGTACTTATCTAAATAGTTACCTACTTTTAGTAAGTAGGTAACTATAAGTACCCAGGCATCATTTAATTACAACCCAAAAACCCCTATAACTAAGCTGACCATTTATTTTTAACTCAAAACGGGACATGGGTTAATTCCAGTTAAGCAGGTTAACAATAAAAATAAACACAACTTTTTAATGTTATTTATTTCGAAAAACTGTAACTTTATACAATTAGTATTCACATTAATTATAATTATTTTTATTATAACAAATTGTGAAAAATAAAAATCGATCACCAGTTCACCCGCTTCATTAAAGCAAATTTCCTCAGACAGTAATTATTAAATGCAACATATTTTTTTTATTATATTTATGTTTGTCAGTAAAGTTAGTGATGATTTTAAATAAGAATAAAATTCTGGGGATGTTTTTTTATTGTTACCTTTGTTATCAACATGGTCTTTAGAACTGGAACCGTAAGTAATTTTTTTCAGATGTCCACAATTTATTCAAAATAGAAAATACTTTCTACTGGAGCATTTGTACCAGGTAGATATATTATATTTTATATTCGATTAAAATGAAAAAAAATTATGTTGAAGATTGTTGGTGCGAAAGAGTTTGAATAATTCCATCCAACGAGTTTTTGCGGAAACTTTTAAGTTGGTCCTGCTCTCGCACTGACGTGACGTCTGACAAACTACATAATTTTAAATTTTCGCGCGGTTTCTGAAAACGGGACAATTTTTTGTCCCGGAGCTTTGTTTGGGAACAACGGGACAGGTGACCGAGAAAAGGGACAGTCCCGTTCAAAACGGGACATATGGTCACTTTACCTATAACCCTTATACTTCTTGTTGGTTTTTGTTTTTAAATTACCTTTATTATAACCCTTATGTATAAATAAATATAATTACGTATGTATAAATAAAACGGAATAAAAATATAAACAAACATGTTTTTTTTCATCCTCATCAATCATTGGGGTGTTGATAATGTCAGCCAGCATGTAAGTAATAAGGAGGCTAAGTTACAAGGTGCTCAGTTCAAAAATGTTACTTTTCAATACGTGACACGTAAAAATTAACAATAATAAAAAAACACATCCGCGAAACATCTACTAAATATAATATACCTACCTAACTACCTATTTACCTATAGCGAGTAGGTATTTTTTAAACTCACTATTTTCAATGCCTCATTTTCTCATGTTAGATACCTTCCCGGGCGTTCGAAATGAATGATGTAATTTTTATTAATTAGATAATATTATGTGAGAATACATAATTCTAATATAATGCAACTAATATACCGAATAAAAAAAATGCAAATACATTTATCATTGTCTGCCGTGTCTATTTCCATAAAATAGATTATTTATGTTGAAAAAATAATAATACGTTTGTACAGTAGGTGGCGTTTTCCAGATTTCTTACGCGATATATTGTAGCCATATAATTATATTGTAGCGAGAGTCGGCGGACCGAATGCTCGAGGTCGTTTGCTAGGAGTAGCGCCTTAAGTAGTTAAGTAGGGAGTTGGGACATAAAAGTACCTAATTATTTATTCTGTGCTATAAGTCAGGTTGCAATGTTATTATGTTTTTATTATTATTATATATTTTAATTAATATTTTTTTTTAATTTTGTTTGTGGTTATAGTTTTGATATAGTGAAGCAGTGTTTTTGTTTTGTAATTATTTAATTGTGAGGACTAGTGACTTATATGTAAGTCAGATTGCAATGTTATTGATTATGTTTCTTTAAAGGATATTTTTGAATTTTGTTTGAGATTATTTTTTTTAAATAGTAAAGCAGTGTTTTTGTTTTATAATTGTTTAAGGGCGCGTTTGCAAATCGGGCACAATTATGCTGTTTTTCTGTACATTTTGTGATAAAACTAAATCAAATCAAATATAACTAATAACTACCACGTATAGACTGGTTCTTCATCTTCAAATAGTAGTAACTTTTTCGTTGAAAATAATAGTTTTTTATATTGTAAAAACGATCTTCCCCAGCCATTTTCTATAAAATTAACGATACCGGCTCGAGTTTAGGTACATTTTTGTTCTATTATCAATATATATTAAGATTTCTAAAAATACTAAAAGTAGGCAGACATATTCAATAAAAAATAATACTATTTACTTCTTATCAAAATGTTACAAATAGTCGTAAAAAAAACTGATGCTTATTTTTTCACATATTTTGGTAATACGGATGAATCATAACGATTGCAATAAAGGTTATTTTATTTTTGGTGCCTGTTTTGATGTGTTGTACAAAAATTTCGATGAAACCACAGTCCGCGCTCGGCCGCCG
Source organism: Parnassius orleans (assembly GCA_029286625.1). Classification (NCBI taxonomy): domain Eukaryota; kingdom Metazoa; phylum Arthropoda; class Insecta; order Lepidoptera; family Papilionidae; genus Parnassius; species Parnassius orleans. The sequence goes on along the minus strand of JAGSMP010000022.1, from coordinate 8,148,315 downwards.
TCGTGAGTGGATACTGTGCCCTATATAGTATATTATCTATGGGATACTGTATCGCCTGATTGCAGCATCTCATGCTGAAAAAGATCGCTGTACAAACACAAAATATCCGAATTTGATACATAGGTACTTGACAAAGTAAAATAATATTATTATTTTTATAATCACACATTTTTATTACAATATTTTGTTTCGATAAAAGTAAGTGGGATTTATATATCAACATTATATATTAACATTATATATAAATGCCTATTCGTCTTGGACTTTATGAAGTGATCTGAAAGTGTACTTCGGTGACTGTTACAGGAATTCCTCGACGAGTAGAAGTAGGTGTGCCGAGTTTGGGCTCGTTTTGTTAGATAAGAGCCCAAACTACGCACACCTTGTTAATTTTTTATGTGTAATAAAAATTAAAAATAATTTCATATAAGTTACTGTTTTTGTATTTAGCTCTGCAACTCTATTTTTTAGAAATAAATTATTTTTTAATTATTTTGTATATATATGGTCAATCGCTCTAGGCCACTGCTGCTTCACGACAACGCAAGACCACACACTGCACAACAAAGAACCACTAAGTTAGATGAGCTACAATTGGAATCTCTGCGACATCCACCGTACTCCCCGGACCTTGCTCCAACAGATTACCATTTTTTCCGGAATTTGGATAACTTCTTACAAGGAAAAAAATCCAACTCCGATGCGGCAGTCCAAACCGCCTTCAAAGAGTTTATTGATTCTCGCCCCCATGTTTTTTTTTAGTAAAGGGATCAATGAACTACCTATGAGATGGCAAAAGTGCATAGATAACAACGGTGCATATTTTGATTAATTAAATATATTTTACAAAAAAAAATTACTTTATATTCCTCCCGTACAAAACGCCAATGTCATATTATGTATATATTTGTATATATGTATGTAAAGGTAATTTTTTTTATAGAAGAGGGGGCAAACGAGCATGCGGCTCACCTAATTGTAAGTGATATCGCCACCCATGAACAACTGCGAGCAGGTGCGTTGCCAGCCTTTTAGAAAGGAGTAAGCTCTTTTCTTGAAGGTCCCTAAGTCATATCGGTCCGGAAAAATCGCCGATGGTAAATTCAATTGCAATTCCACAGAGAGGTTGTACGAGGAAGAAAAGTACTAGTAAAACGCACAGTGGTAGACCGCCAAGCATACATATTGTGAGGATGGTATCGTGATTTTGACGCGATGTGCGTTCGTGAAATTTGGCGGCTGGAATTAATTCAAACAATTTATCAGAGGACTCCCCGTGGTAGATTCGATAGAAAATGCAAAGGATGCAACATTCCAACATGCCCATCTATGAGTCAGGTAGACCAGAAGATCACCAACTGATTGACCCCGACGTAAACCGTATGGGCGGTTACTAATCAGCTGGTGATACTCAAGGTACCTCATGAGCTGGCAGTTTATAATGGATTCCATTATTTTGGATAACAAGGAGGTGATGGCGATAGGCCTGTAGTTGGACGGGTCTGAGCGGTCGCCTGTTTTAGGGATCGGGTGGACCAAAGCTGTTTTCCATGAATTAGGAACTACGCCTTGGGAATAGGAGTACCGGAAAAGACGCGTTAAAACCGGTGCCAACTCTAGAGCACACGTCTTTAGCACAATGGGAGGGACTCCATCAGGCCCACTCGACTCGGGAATTTGGCCTCCGGCCACCTGCATCCACCAGACGAAACGCAGATACAAATATTCTACTTCACGCTGGTATTCTATGAGGTCTCTCCCCGGTTCGCGCCGGCCCATACGTGCTACAGCAAAAGCTGCCGCGTATCTCTACCATTGTTATATTTGTATAGTTTATTTATTAGTAAAATGTATGTATTACGTAGTTAATTATCATCTTTATTTTATTTTTTATTCTATATTGCTACCATCAAATCACGTCGAACTCTCACCACTCCATGGGTTAACTGTAGAGAATGCCTCAAGGCATTATGTCCGTCCTTTATATTCTTTTGTTTTAAGGAATGCAATAAAGAATAAATAAATAAAAATTACAGTGTTATAGAATAATACCAGTGAAATAGTAAGGGTAGTAAAAAAGTTGGGACTTTAACCAACCTTGCAAAGTCACACGCACATTGACGGACATGTTTCTAGAGTATTGTCACGCAAACATATGAGTTAGCTAAATGTTGACTTCACACTGTTGGTCCCGCGCGCTCCATCTGCCTTTTGTTCCTAAGGCTGCCGCCAAGCCGTCAGCTATACCGGCACTGTTGTGTGACAGTCTCTAGGGTATTTAGAAGCCTTGGACAATGTTTTTTTATCACAAGTTGAAGTTCGGTACGGAGAATTTGATCATGGCCGTGTGAAATTTAAATAATTAACTACATGGTGAAATTCATGAAGGTCACAACCTGGAACTGCAATCACTGAGGAAAATTTATTTATTACCTTATTTTTCTCATCATAAGTTAACTTTTGCTGCACTACCACCCATATGCTTATCTCTGCTTAGCCTAAAGGTCGACTGGGAAACAATACCTTAAGGCCTTAAGTCCGCCATATGTACGATTTTTTTTGTGCATAAAAGTTTAAATAAATAAATAAATAAAAGTTTTTAAGAAAACTTTTTTGGTTTGCAATTTACACAGAAAGGTCCTAACACTTTATCTTATATCTAAAGTTTTAATATTAATAGATCGTTCCAATTTTTAACCGACTTCAAAAAAGAAGGAGGTACTCAATTCGACTATATTTTTTATGTGTGTTACCTCAGAACTTTGTCTAGGTGAGCCGATTTTGATGATTCTTTTTTATTTAAAAGCTAGTGCTTCTCATGTAGTCAAGATCTGACCTTCATCAAGATCTGAATTGACTTCGACTACATTGATGTTCTCATTTTATTTATATTGAAGTTGGTTGTAGAATTTTTTTTTAATTTTACCACTTGTTTTTAAAACATTTTTCCATATCGCACATCGTTTTCAAGATAATATCAAAAAAAACTAATGACAATTGGTTTTTCGTTAACTGAACTATTTGCCCAAATATTACTATAATTATAATAAAGTTACAAGGAACAACGACGGTACTAGGAAATTTTGAGTCTTGGTGTGAGCCAAATTTAAAAAAAAAACTACATCAACATTCAAAAGTTAGAAAACCTCCTTGCCGCTAGATTCCTCATGAACTCACCGCAGAACAAAAACGTGCTCGAGTTGATAGGTGTAAAAAATGTTGTTAAAATATTATATGATCATTGATCACGGACGTTCAAATTTATGACATTGTGACAGTAAATGAAACATGGACAGAATGATACATTCCAGAAAGATAGCAACAATCTTCTGTATCGATCGATCTCTGTGTCAATGGATTGCGACAGCTAACCAACAAAATTGAGGCAGATAAGAAGCGTAGGCAAAAAAATTATTGCGTTTTTTTTCTTCTAGACGGGTCCTGTCTGCTTCTTACTTGATGAGCAAAAGACAGTTAAAGCTGAGTGGTACACCACCATTTATTTGCTCAGTGTCTTTGAAAAAGTTAGGGAAAAACGACCAAGAAGTTGCATCCTATTGTACTACAACAATGTTTTAACGCAAACCGCGAACAAGACAAAATCATTTATGGCTTCTGAAAAGGTGGAGTTCATGACCCAACCCGCAAACAATCCAGACCTCGCACTGTGCAATGTCTTAAATTCCCAAAAAATAAAAGATTTGATGAGAAGTTTGATATTTACGGAGTCAGAAGAGGCCGTGATAGCTTTCAACCAGCACGTGAAAAACATGCCCTCAGACCAATAGCCCTTATCTTTTCAAAAATGGTTTGAACGAACGAAAAAGAGTTTAAAATGTAATGGAGAATACTTTGAAAAGCAGAAATATATTAAGCTTATTAGTTTACATATAAATTGTTTTATTTATGAGTTACGCAAAACTTTCACTGTACCCCACGTAATTACAGGCAGGTAGGCTTATCCTAATCCTTGAAGGTAACAATTTATCTGTAGGAAGTTATTGGATAAATCTTTTTCTGACTAACAAATTATTATAACAAAAAAAATCATGTACTCGTAGGAACGTGAATTGGTTTGTTTATGGATTGTTTTTATTTTGCGCAGTACATAATTAATTATGATTATATTCGGAAGGCGTCACTTTGATTTAAATTAGCCCATATAAAGAAAAAATGATGGGTTTTTAAAATTGAAAGGTTTTTCCGTGAGTTGCGGCTTTAGTAACTCTAAACTCTATTTCGTACGATAGATGTTTTAAAGGGTGAATGAACATAAGGGGTATATCAAAAAAAAAACACCAGAGGCGCTTACAAGCTTTATGGCTGATTTACACAGGTACAGTAACTGGCTCCAAATTCGAGGCAAGTCAGTGCTGACCCGCTACTGGCATAATGTAAATTGATTTGGAGTCAGTACAGCACTTTCGCGCCTGTGCTGACTTCAATATTCCTGCTTGAATATTTTGAAGTCAGTCGACTTCCCCCGTCACCCGCACCAGTGGTATTAACTTTGTCTAAACGACCAAGTCAGTACTTGGTCAGTCGCTAGCGCTGCATTGTAGGGTGACGTCACGTCAATAACAAAGCAGAACCTCCAGTTTTTTTCTGTCGTCTATTCATTTTCTTATCAAAAGTTGTTTCTTTTTAAATATCTCTTCTTCAAACATTTCTGTAAACTCTTTCAACAGCAGATAGGAACATTTTTTCTCAATAAATATTTCAATCGTAAATTCTGCCGTTTCCGTGAATTCATTTTTCCCACTGACTTCAATAACGTGCGTACACCTTAAAGAAGTTACCACGAATACTGACTGCGTGTAAACAGCGCGAGTCAGTCCTCGGCGCCAGCACTGGCGCCCGTTACTGACCCCTTGTAAATCTGCCTTTATACTTGATCTGGTTTAATAGTAAACAATAAAAAATTATAGTTCACACTTATCGTAAATGACATGACATCTTTATATCGCAATCCACATATAGTCCAACGCCATCTACACTGGTAAAATCCTACTAATTTAAACAAGTCAACAGTGACTGTGGGACATATCAAACAGATCTAATGGTTTGTTGCATTATAACTCATGCGGCAGTATAACCCTCTCGTTTATGTCAGCCGTAAAATACTTAGAACAGTGACGGGGAGAAGCGTTAAAGGTGCAAGACGGTTGATGCGGCGACCGATCGATCAGCTTGGTGATTAATAGAAAATCTTCCCTTCAACAGGGGCGCTCCATGTCCATTTGAAAAATGGTATATTTTCATTATTTCATTATTTGGCCTATGATAGAGTTTGATTTGTCTGGGAGAGTTTTATGTGGGACTTATAATAAAAAAATATGACAACTATGCTACTTGCCTAGCATATCGTAAAATATTAATAGGATATTGGGTTTGTGATTATGTAGGCGATGGGCTAGCCACCTGCCACTTCCTTCACAATTTTTCAATTCAAACTCATATTTTTTGCTCAGCGTGGACCAAGCAGTGCGCTGCATTTTCGACTCTGCTCACCCCCACGGGGATTACATCTCGGACGCTAACAATATCCACTGTTTAACATCCTACTCTTTCTTAATTCAATTTTCAAACACAAGCTAATAATACAAGATACTCGACTTCACAAATTCAGTAAAAAAAAAAGTTATTTATGGGGCAATGTACATATACGCTATTATAACAAAGACTCAGAAAATATACTAGGTTTTCTGCATTATTCCTGCCCACACGCAAAATACGCGCTTAGACGTGGAGTTGCGGAAAACAGCCCGTCGTTATCTTGTCTATACTAGGTAAATCAATAAGTTTTTGAAATAGGACACTTATTAATGAGTTATAGAAATGCGTTCTATTTTTTCGAATCTTAAATTCATTAGTAGCAAGGTCAGAAAAAACTAAATTAAAAACTATACACAATTTTTTTTCAAACTTCTCATTTGGCGGAAATTTGATTCGTGTTTCAAATATAGAAACTCGAATTTCGTGCGGTTATTATACAGGCTGTTTGTGAACCGCTCCCGAAAACGAAGACAGACGATAGTACTAATGATACCTTTGATGATGGGTCAGAAAGAAAATCGATCCCGAGGAAAAAAAGTCATCTTTTCACAACGTTTTGTTAGCTTTATTCACGCTCCATCATATTAGTACAGTTAAATGAAACGATAATTTCATAAAAAAAATCATGAAAATACTTAAACATAAAACCAGCAGTGGAATTACAATCAGCTGACTAGGGGTCAATATACGCGCGGACGCTGAATTCGCGCGACCCGCAGCTAGCGATCGTATCACAATACCTAATAATTTACAACACTTGTCTAAATACCTAACTTATCTACTTAACCTACTATTTTGCCATTGTGCTTGTCTCCACCTGGCTACTTTGATTCGAATTCAGAGGTTAAATAAACCAAATACCTGGTTTGATTCCCCGCTAATGAAAAAATTTCTTAAATGAAATGTTAACAAGGATAAAGTCATGCTTTTTTATCCATCGTGTAGGTATGTTTATTATTCTGTAGTATTCAGTTATGTACCTATTCAGATCAGTTCAATACTAAGTTATTTAAAAAAAAGGGAAGAGTAGAGTGAGTAGTAATACCTAATGCATTGTTTCGTACCGAGCTAGATAAGAGTTCGGCGTCCGCGAGAATATTGACCCTATTATCAGCTGATTTTATTTTAAGTTTCACTGCTGGTTTTATGTTTAAGTATTTTCATGATTTTTTTATGAAATTACTAATTACTAACGTTAGTACTATCGTCTGTCTTCGTTTTCGGGAGCGTTTCACTAACAGCCGGTATATTTCAGCCTGAAAAAAAATTCTACGAAAAGTGTTTTTGAAGAACTGCAGTCTACTTTGGCAGACAATGCTCTGTCTTATTCTACAGTAGTATACTGGTGCGCTGAATTTTAACGCTGCAGAAACGCTTGCAATGATGACACTCGCTCCGGGCGGCCAACATCGGCCGCTACGTAAGAAAACTTTAAAAAATTCGAAGAAATTGTAAAGGTCGATCCACGTGTGACCATCCGTTTACAATTCAGTTTATTTTAACTCATACCTTAAAATTCAAAAAGTGGTGAAATTAAAAATTTTGTACAACCGACTTCAATATAAATTATTAAGGATAACTCAAAAACTACTGGTCAAATTTATGTAGGACTACATGAGAAGCACCAGCTTTCAAATAAAAAAAGAATCATCAAAATCGGCCTTCACCGTGAAAGAAGTCATCAGGTATCACCCAAAAAAAACATACAGTCGAATTGAGTACCTCCTTCTTTTTGAAGTCGGTTGAAAAGACGGCTGCGCGCTGGGTTCCTTTAATGTTAACAGACGTTCAAAAGAAAGCAAGAGTTGACATTTCAAAGCTAAATTTAGCAAGAAGATCCAGATTTTTTTGCGCTCGTTTCGTAACCGTAGATGAAACGTGGGTACACCATTTTGAGCCGAAGACAAAAAACCCAAGCAAGGCGTGGAAAAGACCGTCTTACGCTTGCGCATTTAGTACAAGCTTGCGAATCATCTTTGTTAGGCTTCGGTGTTCTATTATAAGGATTTTTTTAGTTAACTAAATAGTCAAGTAAATATCAAGTGTATAGTTAAGTATATAAGCAAATAAGTAATCAATTATATATTCAAGTAAGTAATTAAGTACATAAACAAACAAAAAGTCAAGTAAATAATCAAGTATATAGTTAAGTAAATACGTAAGTAAATAGTCAAGTAAAATAGTAAGTAAATTTTCTAAAGAATAAACATGTATATAGTTAAGTAATTGGCAAGAAAATGGTCAAGCACTTAGCCAAGTAAATAGGCAAAAATATAAACCAGTGTATAGTCAAGTAAATAGTAAAGTAAGTAATCAAGTAAATAGTTAAGTACATAATCAATCAAATAGTCTAGTGAACATTCAAGTATATAGTCAAGTAAATATAATGGTTGAGTAATATATAATGGTTGAGTAAACAGTCAAGTAAATAAACAAGTATTTAATTAGCAAATAAGCAAGTAAGTAAGCAATAGTCAATTTTCATGTGAATAGTCACGTAAATAATCAAGTATTAAATTTAGTAAATTGATAAGTAACTAGTCAACCAAATAATCAAGTAAATAATGAAGAATATGGTTAAGTAAATAAGGAAGTAAAAAATTAAGAATATAGTCAAGTAAATATAGATTAGATATCATTAATTTGGTGAAAACTGAATTACAAAATTCCGTTACATTCATACATATATAGACATGTACAGGTCAAATATAAAGGGAGTAATAAAGAAATTCCATTTCATTCAATTACGTCAATATGGAAACAATATCAGTAATAATTATTGCGAATGTGAGGAATATGTGTTGACACGCGTATAGATTATCGAATCGAACTCTCCCCCTATTGAAAACAGGCGCTTATTTTGCAGTCAAAATTATTTATTCACCTGAACACAAATTATATTTTATTGAACCTGAATACACTCGGATTCCTGACGTTATCGATGTTGCGCATTTTTCCGTCGACTATCGAGTTAACTGGAAATACTGTTTATTTTTGTTTTTGAATGGTTTTGTTTACGTTTATAGCAAGTGGCAGAGGCACGCTGCAGCTATATTATGGTTGTAACACGAATGAGTTGACTCGACCGGAGAAGGACCATGCTCTCATAGAATACCAGCGTGAAATAGCAGCGTAATGCTGCTGTGTTTCCTATGGTGTGTATAGAGAACCGGAGACCCTTTTTACTAGAAAAGAGGCATTCCATCTTAGTCCTCACGTGGGAGAACGCATCTGCATTTCGATTCTTTATTGAGGATAGATGTAGATGTTTATGAGTCACAGCAATCACTTACCATCAGTTGGACTGTGTGCTCGTTTGTCACCCTATCCTATAAAAAATCATGTGTTGAAACAGCTAAATTAGTTTATTTAATTATTTCCATAGCATAATATCATATGGAACCTTGCTATGGGGTAATGCGACTGGCATTGAAACTATCTTTGTTTTGCAGAAGAGAGCCATAAGATCAATTTATAACGTCGGTTAGAAGGAATCCCTTAAAGAAAATTTTATAGAAATTAATATATTAGGTCCTTATATATGAAATTAGCGTTTTGTCGTACTGACCACTTTGACCTGAAATATCTCCTCTTTGGTTAAGAATTCCAAATTCAAATTTATAAATTCATTTAGCTGGTACATTTGAGTTTTGAAAACAGTAATTTATTTGTTTTTTCTTCATTATTTTATTCTTTGGCGTCGCTTATTATCGCACAATGGAAAATATGAAATATCGGTATATTAACGAGTACGAGTTCTACCGTGGCACCAGTGCTGCAGAAACAGCTCGAAGGATTAATGATGTGTACGGCGCTGGTGTTGCAAAAGAAAGCACGGTACGTTTTTGGTTTCAACGTTTTCGTTCTGGATATTTCGACCTTCAGAACCAACCCCGTGGACGGCCGGAGACCAAAGTGGAAAATGAAGAATTAAAGGCCTGGAGGCCCAGCCAAATCCTGCCCTAAACGAAAATTGACTCAGAAAAAGTTACTTGTGAGTGTTTGGTGGACTAGCGCCGGTGTTGTTCCCTACAGCTTTCTAAAATCTGGCCACACGATTACGGCAGATATCTATTGTCAGCATCTGCAAACCATGAAGAAAGAACTGGCTGCTAAACAACCGAGATTGGTCAATCGCTCTAGGCCACTGCTGCTTCACGAAAACGCAAGACTACACACTGCACAAAAAACAACCACTTAGTTAGATGAGCTACAATTGGAATGTCTGCGACATCCACTATACTCCCGGACCTTGCTCCAACAGATTACATTTTTCCGGAATTTGAACAACTTTACAAGGAAAAAAATTAAACTCCGATGGCAGTCCAAACCACCTTCAAAGAGTTTATTGATTCTCGCCCCCATGGTTTTTTAGTAAAGGGATCAATGAACTACCTATGAGAGCAAAATGCATAGATAACAGCGGTGCATACTTTGATTAATTAAATATATTATACAAAAAATGACTTTATATTCCTCTAGTACAAAACGCAATTTTCATATGTAAGGACCTAATATTAACTTTGACCTCAGAATATTTACAAAAATTTAATGTACCTATGTACACAAAACAAAAAAATATATACAGGACTTATGTATCAAAAGTTTAATATTTTTGTTAAGCAAAAATTGTTCAGTTAGGAATATTATACTACTAAAGAGTTTCTATATGATTGGTAATAACCCCAGGATGAGGTAATCGGTGCCATGTTAATTGTACAACATATTATCATATTTATTGTAAATTAATGTTTAAAAATTGTCACGCTTGTCTGGAGGTAAGTTCTCATCATAACTAACAAAACGAGGCCAGACTCGGCACACCTAGTTCTACTCATGGAGGAGTTCCAGTCATTCACCGAAGTACACTTTCAGGTCATTCTATCAAGTCCGGAGGTAGGTCACATCATAACTAAAAAAGAGGCCAGACTCGGCACACCTAATTCTACTCTTGGAGGAGTTTCAGTTACATTCACCGAAATACACTTTCAGGTCACTCTATCAAGTCCGGAAGTAAGGTTTCATCATAACTAACAAAACGAGGCCAAACTCGGCACATCTAGTTTTACTCTTCGAGGAGTTCCAGTAACATTCACCGAAGTACACCTTCAGGTCATTCTATCAAGTCCGGAGGTAAGGTCTCATGATAATTAACAAAACGAGGCCAAACTCGGCACACCTAGTTATACTCTCCGAAGAGTTCCAGTAGCATTCACCGAAGTACACCTTCAAATCACTCCATAATATCCAAGACGTATCATCATCATCATCATCTTACAGCCCTTCACAAGTCCACTGCTGAGCATAGGCCTCCCCAAGGAATGCCACAAAGCCCGGTCACGAGCCACCTGCATCCATGGATTTCCTGCTTGTGTTACCAGATCGTCACTCCATCCAGTAGGGGGACGCCCTACACTTCACCTGCCGGTACGTATAAGTATGTATATATATATATATATATACAAAATCCTACGTACTTTTAGCGAAACAAAATATTGTAATAAAAATCTGTGATTATAAAAGTAGTCAAGTATGTATCAAATTTTGGTTTTTGGAATATTTTGTATTTCTACAGCGATCGATATTTTTGCTGCTTATTACCGCTGCTATAAGCAAACGATACAGTAATCCACTCACGACGGCGGCCGAGCGCGGAGTGAGGCAGAGCAAAGTGTATTTAGTAAAATAAATTATTACAAGGCTGCTCAAAACACCTAAAATTTTTATTATAACTAAACAAAACAAAATTAAACTGCCATTTACATTCCATGGCTTCCCACGTGATAGATGAAGAGATTAAAAAATAGATTGAGTTAAACAATTGATATTTTCAAAAGTTATCGTGTTTACCCCTCCATGCGGACTTGAGAAATCTACACCAAAAGTCACTAAAACCACTTTTTTATGTAAAAATAGCAATTAATCGATTTAAAAAAAGTATTTATAAGTTCAACAATCATCTATCTTTCTGTCAATGTGCTTTTATATCATTTATATGTTCAATATGATTGTTAGATACGATTTTATGCGAAAAACGTTGGAATCTTGATTTTTAGGCGCTAGTAAAATATACCTACGCGCTTTGCGCTTAAGGCATGCAATTCGTAATTTTCCTTGGCCAGAGTCCCTTGCTAACTATCAGGGATAGTAGTTAAGCACTGGCTTACATGAAATAAAAAAAAATCCGGTGAAGGTCTTGATCGGTGTATTCCACGCGAAATTAAGATATTTTTCTTATCTCACTAATAGAATAAGCAGTTATAGCCGTCAGTGAGGGAACGCAGCTATCGTTCTTAGGACTTTACTGGCTCACAGTGTGAGTCTTTATTCTACGGCGTCGCTTGCATAGACTCCGTGTCGAAATTAGCAAAAACAATTTATTAAATCTTCTCGGTAACTTACATCACAAACGTTTTTTGGAGAGATTATTTCACGAAGAGAAAAACTTTAATTAAGTGTAAAATTTCTTTTCTCAAAAATAATAATCTAAGGTAAACGTAATTAATTAAACCCAATTAATTAAACGCAAATTCCACGAGAAGACTTTTCACGCGTTTATAATTATTGAACAAAATTATTTTGTGCGGATTTTATCATATTTCATTAACGTATTTTATACTCTCGATTCACAGCGAGCTGCTAAGTTTCATAAGTGGTGCGAATTACTTAAACCCTCTAAGAGTAGTTAATTAAACGCAATAAAATCTGTAATACCTTATTGATTTTATTGCGTGATGGAACATCAAGTAGGTAATGTAAATGAGCTATTTGCACCGCACAAATATGTCCGAAACGTGTAATTAATTGTTTGTTTACGGAAGTTCTCGGAGTGTAAGATCTTAAAACGAAATATATTTTATACTGGCAGCTAGTTAGCATTGGTTTTCACTGGAGTGGATCTATTAAAGTTAATTATATCTAAATGGCATACAAATAATCCCCTAAGCTCAATAAAAAGCAGTTATTTCGATATTACAGACAAAACCTTAAATTTTATTTATATGTATATATATTAGTCTCCAAGATCTGGCACAAGAAAGCAAAAAGGTGGGCCTAGCGATGAACAAAACAAAGACCAAAATCATGACTAACAGATCCCAGAAAAACATCAAAGTAGAAGAGAATGAAATAGAATATGTAAATTGCTATATTTACTTGGGTCAACAAATTGCATTCAGTGACCAAATGGAATTAGAAATAGAAAGACGGATTTCCAACTCGTGGAAGAGATTTTGGACATTTAAAGAAGTAATGAAAAGCAAACAATATAACATCGTAATGAAAAGAAAAATATGCTAAACCTGTATATTACCCATACTAACTTAAGCATGCCAGACCTGGGCAAATACACAAAAAAAAAAGACCAGAAACTGGTCACATGTCAAAGAGCCATAGAGAGGAGCATACTCGGCTACACAAAAAAGATAGAAAAAGAGCCACAGATATAAGACAAATAACAAAAATAAAAGATGTTGTGAGGACATATTCTCAGAGATAATAAAAACAAATGAACAAAGGACATAACAGAATGGACCCCTAGATTCCAAACTAAAATAAAAAGAGGAAGGCAAAGGAAACGATGGTCCGATGACATCAAAAAAACAGCAGGTCCATTCTGGCATCGAACAGCTAAAATAAAAAAAAACAGTGGAATGTACTTGAAGAGGCCGTTGTGTCGTAAAGATACGCGGACACTCGATAATGATTTATAATTTTATAGTAATAATTTAAAACTGTTTGTAAAAAAAGGTTTTCAATAAAGGCTATAAATAAATAAATAAATATTAGTCTGCATGAAATATCTGTTAAGTACTCCGTCTCGAATTTGCAGCGATTCAAATTTCGAGTACCTTATGGTAGAACAAATATAATGTGGTAGAATAAGAAAAATTCGTATCGTAATAAAAGATCCAGGAGGTTTATAACGAATGGAAACAATAAATGAGTTTTTATGTCGTAAATTTTATGACGTATAGAAGAAGAAAACATTTCCTAAGGAGGTTTTATTTTATTAAGCCCTCACTTATCTAGTGGCGTCATAAAAACGTTTGTTACGATCTAACTTTTAAAAGGTTTATAAAATGAAGTAATTTTAATATAATTTTATTAAACTCCTTAGCATCTGCGGTTATAGAGTTACTATTTACGAGGCTCCGAAAACGAAAATAAGGTTTAGGTAGTTACATTTATTCTGACAAACTTTTCACTTATCACCCCAACTTTATACCCAGAGCTATCAAGTCTCTTTTATAAATTACAATATGTATATCTTTGAGGCTGTGGATAGGCTTTGACCGTTTGACAGTTCCACATCGCTTACCCCTGGTGAGATCACAGTGAAACTGGCTTATAAATAATTAAAACAAATATGTATACGTACGAGTATATGTGTTTAAAAAAAAATCAAAAGCCTAAATATGATACACGTCGGAGAACTGCGTTGTAGCGTGCATGGCTGCAGGACGAAATTGTGTGTCGATTTTATTTTACACAATGTTATCGACATTAATTTATAAGCCTTCTCATAATACCGTGATCGATGTGTAGCCGTGCAAATCCACACGGTGCCGGATCCGTCACGGCAGCCGTGTGTATAGCACAGGACAGCATTGTCGCACGAGGTAATTTCACGCGGGTAAAATAATCGTCTTGTCTTGGAGTAATGATAGAAAAGAAATAGATATTGATTTATTAATTGCCCTCATAATCCTGTTCTGTACTATGGTATAAGACAAAAATGTAAGTTGTAAGGATAGAAATGCTACAAAGGAGTTGTGGAAAGAAATATAAATACAGTTAAATAGTAATTTGATATTTTTCCGATCCTTGAACCAAACACCTTTTTGTGAATTTGTACTTATATTCAACTGAACATATTGACGGCACAGGCAGCAGAAACCGTGTAAGCGAGAAAGATCTACGACCGTGTTTTTGGAAAGAGCATTTAATCTATATAGGTGGCCTACTCTTCTTTAGAGGTCACCACACTTCCACGAACTTTTCTATTATCTTTACTATATTTTAATGTTTGTACAGCTAAATATTTTAAATTTATCTTTAATTTTTGAATAAATGTAAATGTAATGGTCCAGAATATAGGTCGAAACTACGAACTAGATTACTTAATGTCCTTTACCTAGCGTCAAATATTAGAAAAATCGTCTAGCGCAGTGTGCTATAGCATTTTCGTGGTAAAGAAGAATCCTGATTCGAGAGCGCAGCAGCAGATTTTTTTTCAAAATAGATGTAACACGCAAAACTGACATTACTTTTATCTTCTAGCATATTTTATCTTCCAACTTATTTGTCGCTTATTAATCCGTTCTTACACGTTAGGAGGCACCCATCCGATTTCCTTGGCTAGTACTATCTTTTCACTTTTCTAGCCAAATCCTCCCAAACTAGTCCCAGATGCAAAATACACCTGAGTAGATTGTCTATTGATTTAAAGTTACTTACAATATTTAATAATATGAATGATTTCTAACTCCAAAATATTCATGTGTTTTAATGCCAAAGTTTGACTGAATTTGCTGGCAGGTTTAGTTACTAAATAGCTTTAGTCATGCCCCGCAAAGCACTGACTTTATTATTAGTGGAATTTGTTAAGACCACATTAACATTAAAATTAATTAGATAGTACGATGTTTCATAATTAACGTCAATCGAAGTCAGTCATAACTTTATTTTAGTAAGACTCTAACGAAAGTAATAAATCATGGCGTGAAATTTTTATCTCGTTAAATTCATCCTCCCGCAAGTTAGTAGCGGCGGTGGAAACGACAACCAAATCGAATAGCAATACTGCGATACCATGCCAGTGGTGATCGGTCTGGAATAAACTGTTTAATGGACTCTTAAAAGATTTTGCGGATTTTAAATGGAAAATAAATAAACTACCCGCCACCTACCACCAAGTTGATAGATGCAGGTGTGTCAGCACCGTGTTCCGTGGCGTTCCTTGCGTGAGGGTCAGCAGGGGACTTGTGAAGGGCTGTAAACAATTGAAATTATTTTCCATCCATATTTTTCATTTGTCATAAATGAAAAATAATTAAAAATAATAAAAGAAGTAATACTATACATAATACTATCCGACTTGCTTATTTATAAAACTACACTGTCAGACATATATACATACAGACATTATAAGTGGGATGGGGGCACAGGCACAGCAGCACAGCCCCCACAAGTCCACTGCTACAGCAGCAGCAGTAAACTGTGGGGTGCTGTAATGCCAATGATGATAATTCTATAATGATTATATCGCGTTTAATTAACTTATTTTATTAATTCCTGACGTTTCAGGTGCTTTACAGCACCCATGGTCACTGGGGACTGAGGTGATTGACGTCCCGATGTCAGAGTTAATCCGGAGTACCTTCAGCTTTTAATTATTAATTTTGGTCCGATCTACGCAGAATGAACTTACTGTGTCTTGAAGTCTTGCAGTGGTAAATAAGCTAAGTTAATTAAACGCGATATAATCCTTAAAAGTAGTTTTATTCGATGATAATCTAATTTGTGTGTCCTTGTTACTTAATAGGTTGGCAGTGTTTAAAAATTACAAGTTATCGTGTAACTTTTCTTGATCGATTCACATTCACATTTTAATTTTCATTACTTACGAGAAATGTAATGAAAATTAAAAATTTTAAAAATATATAAAATCTAGCCGTATGTAGTTAAACTGCAATGGTTCAAGTAGTTTCTTTTTTAGAGTTAACGGTGTGAAGCGGGTAAATTAGCTGGCTGTCATCAAAATTTTCTAACGATACCTGCAAGCGTTTCGTGTTTATTGATTTTGCCGTGACCTACATAAGTGAAGTGTCTGAGTAAAGCAATAAAAAGTCAGCGAGAAAGATGTCTCTAATATTACAGAATCAGGTCTTTGCTTGTACATGTAAATGATTATGATTATGTATAGATAATGAATTAATATACATAGCTGGTAGTATGTATTATACGTTCGAGCTAATAATTTGAGACCCCAGGACCACGCTCTCATAAAATATCGTATAAAATAGTAGCTTAATGATGCTGTTCAGTATGGTGAGTAACGAAACCGCAAGTCCTTCTTTTAAAGGAGAATGTGACAAATGAACACACAGTGAAACTGATATTAGTGGATACTGTAGCCATAGACACTACATCCAACGTCGATTAAGAATAATTTTGATGCAGATACTTTGCCTCCTTTAAAATTTTAATAAAATACTTCATTAGCAGTTAAATGGACCCAAAACCAAAGACCCAACTCGTCGAGGCTCAGGCTGAGACAGGACACCGGAGAAGTTGTCGAGTGAGTGGAGTGTCGAACGTCGTATTCCTACGGCAATGTGCAAGAAATGATGATGATGGGTCACAAAGAAATTCGATCCCGAGGAAAAAAAATCATCTTTTCACAACGTTTTATTAACTTTATTCACGCTCCATCATGTTATTACAGTTATTTGAAACGATATTTCACAAAAAAATCATGAAAATACTGAAACATAAAACCAGCAGTGAAACTTTAAAAAGAAAATCAGCTGACAATAGGGTCAATATCCTCGCGGGCGCCGAACTCTTACCTAGATCGGTACGAAACAATGCATTAGGTATACTACTTACTCACTCTACCCTTCCCTTTCACATACACGCTGCTTCGTGTCGCCTCGCGTAAAGCGCGAAATGAACGTAAAGCGCGAAAGAAAAAAGTTATAATGATTATTTTATTACAATTTGTCTAAGATAGTTTATCTTCTCAGAAGTCGCGGCCAAATTTACCTCATTTAGGACCGGGTTTAGTAAAATCGTGGGCTTTCGAGTGTTTATTCTATGTTTATAGCACAACACGTAGATAATATAATTAAATAAATCATAATCAACTCATAGCCCCGAATGCATTCATTTCGCGCATGTATGATTTTTATAGGTACAATAAAACAACCATATAGATTAAGTATAGTTTAATTAAATCCTTGAATGTCAAAAGTATACATATTAAAATTGTACTTAGGACTAAAGGGTATGGGCTTGGTTTTTGCGTCACTTGAAATGTACGCAGTGCTGCGTCTTTCTTTCTTGGTCTGAGTGTTATTCAAAGCAGTTTCCATTCCTGTGTACGTATTGTCGTATTGGATTAAACAACTGAGAGATAATTATTTGTAGGCCTACTCTTCTTTGGAGGTCACCACACTTCCACGAACTTGTCTATTATCTTTACTATATTTTAATGTTTGTACAGCTAAATATTTTAAATTTATCTTTAATTTTTGGAATAAATGTAAATGTAATGGTCCAGAATATAGGTCGAAACTACGAACTAGATTACTTAATGTCCTTTACCTAGCGTCAAATATTAGAAAAATCGTCTAGCGCAGTGTGCTATAGCATTTTCGTGGTAAAGAAGAATCCTGATTCGAGAGCGCAGCTGCAGATTTTTTTCAAAATAGATGTAACACGCAAAACTGACATTACTTTTATCTTCTAGCATATTTTATCTTCCAACTTATTTGTCGCGTATTAATCCGTTCTTCCACGTTAGAAGCACCCATCCGATTTTTGGCTACTACTATCTTTTCACTTTTCTGGCCAAACCCTCCCATACTAGTCCCAGATGCAAAATACACCTGTGTAGATTGTCTGTTGATTTAAAGTTGCTTGCAATATTTAATAATATGAATAATTTCTTACTCCAAAATATTCATCTGTTTTAACGCCAAAGTTGGACTGAATTTGCTGGCAGGTTTAGTTACTAAGTAGCTTTAGTCATGCCCCACAAAGCACTGACTTTATTAATAGTGGAATTTGCTAAGACCACATTAAGATTAAAATTAATTAGATAATACGATGCTTCATAATTAACGTCAATTGAAGTCAGTCATAACTTTATTTTAGTAAGACTCTAACGAAAGTAATAAATCATGGCGTGAAAATTTTATCTCGTTAAATTCATCCTCCCGCAAGTTAGTGGCGGCGATGGAAACGACAACCAAATCGAATAGCAATACTGCGATACCATGACAGTGGTGATCGGTCTGGAATAAACTGTTTAATGGACTCTTAAAAGATTTTGCGGATTTTAAATGAAAAATAAATAAACTACCCGCCACCTACCACCAAGTTGATAGATGCAGGTGTGTCAGCACCGTGTTCCGTGGCGTTCCTTGCGTGAGGGTCAGTAGGGAACTTGTGAAGGGCTGTAAACAATTGAAATTATTTTCCATCCATATTTTTCATTTGTCATAATTGAAAAACAATTAAAAATAATAAAGGAAGTAATACTATACATAATACTATCCGACACGAAAATGATAATGGACTTGCTTATTTATAAAACTACCCTGTCAGACACATATATATACATACACACATTATAAGTGGGATGGGGGCTATTGTACAGCAACACAAGCACAGCCCCCCACAAGTCCACTGCTACAGCAGTTACAGCAGTAAACTTGTGGGGTGCTGTAATGCCAATGATGATAATTCTATAATGATTATATCGCGTTTAATTAACTTATTTTTATTAATTCCCGACGTTTCAGGTGCTTTACAGCACCTATGGTCACGGGGGACTGAGGTGATTGACGTCCCGATGTCAGAGTTAATCCGGAGTACCTTCAGCTTTTTAATTATTATATTTGGTCCGATCTACGCAGAATGAACTTACTGTGTCTTAAAGTCTTGCAGTGGTAAATAAGCTAAGTTAATTAAACGCGATATAATCTTTAAAAGTAGTTTTATTCGATGATAATTCTAATTTGTGTGTCCTTGTTACTTAGTAGGTTGGCAGTGTCTTTAAAAATTACAAGTTATCGTGTAACTTTTTCTTGATCGAGATTCACATTCACATTTTTAATTTTCATTACTTACGAGAAATGTAATGAAAATTAAAAATTTTAAAAATATATAAAATCTAGCCGTATGTAGTTAAACTGCAATGGTTCAAGTAGTTTCTTTTTTAGAGTTAACGGTGTGAAGCGGGTAAATTAGCTGGCTGTCATCAAAATTTTCTAACGATACCTGCAAGCGTTTCGTGTTTATTGATTTTGCCGTGACCTACATAAGTGAAGTGTCTGAGTAAAGCAATAAAAAAGCCAGCGAGAAAGATGTCTCTAATTTTACAGATACAGGTCTTTGCTTGTACATGTAGATTATTATGATTATGTATAGATAATGAATTAATATACATAGCTGGTAGTATGTATTATACGTTCGAGCGCTAATAATTTGAAACCTCTAAGGACCACGCTCTCATAAAATATCGTATAAAATAGTAGCTTAATGATGCTGTTCAGTATGGTGAGTAACGAAACCGCAAGTCCTTCTTTTTAAAGGAGTAATGTGACGAATGAACACACAGTCAAACTGATATTAAGTGGATACTGTAGCCAATAGACACTACATCCAACATCGATTAAGAATAATTTTGATGCAGATACTTTGCCTCCTTTAAAAATTTGAATAAAACACTTCATTAGCAGTTAAATGGACCCAAAACCAAAGACCCAACTCGTCGAGGCTGAGGCTGAGACAGGACACCGGAGAAGTTGTCGAGTGAGTGGAGTGTCGAACGTCGTATTCCTACGGCAATGTGCAAGCTTTTCCCGTTATATTGTGCCCAGAGAATTTGGTGATAAAGTGAGTTTGTTACCAGTCACTAGATGCTTTAATCAAAAATAGCTGTAAGCTGGCTTTGACCATTATGGAAATTTTGAAATAAATCTTACCGTACTGTACCAGCCACTGTAGTCGGATGGACGCAAGCAACCCCGCACACACACACACGCAAACGCACCCGCACGCACGCTCACACGCACACACACACACACACACACACACACACACACACACACACACACACACACACACACACACACACACACACTCGCCATGCTGGTCTCTCGCCAAGGCTGTCCAAGGGAATTTCTGTAAGCCATCACTACCATCTCTGCACAGGGAGGATGACTCACTGGCCCACGACGCAAAAGAGAAAGCCGACCTTTTAGGCTCCCTTTTTGCGTCCAACTCGACTCTTGATGACAGGGGGAACACACCGCCAACCATCCTGCAGT
This sequence comes from Parnassius orleans, assembly GCA_029286625.1. Classification (NCBI taxonomy): domain Eukaryota; kingdom Metazoa; phylum Arthropoda; class Insecta; order Lepidoptera; family Papilionidae; genus Parnassius; species Parnassius orleans. The sequence continues at coordinate 8,127,697 of JAGSMP010000022.1, read as the reverse complement.
GTGAGTGCTCTATGCCTGATGTGCGATTCACACAGTGCTCAGTACGCAAAGCACTCCTCTCCCTGAACATCCACAAGTCGAGTGGGCCTGATGGAATCCCGCCAATTGTGCTGAGGACGTGCGCTCCAGAGTTGGCACCGGTTCTAACGCGTCTTTTTCGGTACTCCTACTCCCTAGGCGTTGTCCCGATTTCATGGAAGAGAGCTTGCGTGCACCCGATCCCCAAAAAAGGTAACCGCTCTGATCCGTCCAATTACAGGCCTATCGCCATCACCTCCTTGTTCTCGAAAATAATGGAGTCCATTATTAACTGCCAGCTCATGCGGTACCTTGAGGAGCACCAGCTGATTAGTGACTGCCAGTACGGTTTCCGTCGGGGTCGCTCAGCTGGTGATCTTCTTGTTTACCTAACACATAGATGGGCACAGGCGATCGAGTCCAAGGGGGAGGCATTGGCCGTTAGTTTGGACATAGTGAAGGCCTTCGATCGGGTCTGGCACAAAGCGCTTCTTTTGAAGCTTCCTTCCTATGGGCTTCCCGAGAAATTGTGCAATTGGATCACCAGTTTTCTGGCTGATCGGAGCATCAAGGTCGTAGTAGACGGTGCGTGCTCCGATTACAAGACTATTAACGCTGGTGTTCCACAGGGCTGCGTGCTATCACCAACGCTGTTTCTTCTGCATATCAATGATATGTTGCAAACCGGTAACATTCATTGCTATGCGGATAACAGCACTGGTGATGCTCTATACACCGGCCATGCCAATATTTCTCGGGAAAACGTCGCCGAGTATCGGAACAAACTTGTGTCTGAAGTCGAGACTTTGTTGAACAAAGTCTCGGATTGGGGCGACTAAATCTAGTCCAGTTCAATCCCAGAAGACACAAGTTTGCGCGTTTACCGCTAAAAGAAACCCTTTGTCGTATCTCCTCAGTTTCAAGACACTCTTGTTGCCTCAGCCAGTATCGGAATCCTCGGCGTTGACATATCGAGTGACGCAGTTTCGTGGTCACTTGGAAGAGAAGGCCAAATTAGCCTCTAAAAGCTTGGCGTGCTCAGTAGAGCGGGCAGTATTTCATGCCGGCACACCGCCTGCACTTTACAAGGCGCAGGTTCGGCCTCTCATGGAATACTGTTCCCATCTCTGGGCAGGGCCCCAGTGCCAGCTCCTTCCACTTGACCGCATTCAGCGCAGAGCGGATCGAATCGTCGACGACCGAGTTCTTTCCGATCGGCTTGACTCACTAGCACTGCGTGCAGAGATGTTGCATCTTGCGTATTTTATCGCATGTACCACGGGAGTGCTCTGAGGAATTGTTCGGACTAATTCCAACCGCTCAATTTCACCATCGCACATGGCGACAAAACTCGCGATACCATCCATACCATCTGGATGATTGGCGGTCCACCACTGTGCGATTTAGAAGAGGTTTTCTTCCTCGCACAACTTCCTTGTGGAACCGATTACCACCAGCGATTTTTCCGGACCGATACGACTTAGGGACCTTCAAGAAAAGAGCCTACTCCTTTTTAAAAGGCCGGCAACGCATCTGCAATTCCCCTGGTGTTGCAGTTGTTCATGGGCGGCGGTAGTCACTTAACATCAGGTGAACCGCATGCTTGTTTGCCCCCTCTCCTATAAAAAAAAAAAACACACTCACACACACAGAGAGAGAGAGAGAGAGAGAGAGAGAGTTCACTTGCACATACGAATATATTTTACGAAAGGCATTGGGTGTAATGAAAGAAGTCCCATTCTTATCGTGCACGCTTTTAATTTTTTTAATCTGCATCATAAGTGGATAAGCATGACATGAACCTCAGGCAACTTAAATGGTTTTTTAGGCTGAGGAAGATTAATCACAGTTCCCGAGAAAATAATTACACGTTACACTGCCAAATTATTTTGGAAAGTTCAAAAACAGAAGCGTATAGCAACATTTAAAAATTCATTGTTCTTCATAAAAAGGAAACGAAACAAGGCAAGGCGACTGAAGAGCGTGCCAAAAAAGTTTCGAAATTTTAATTGCTCACTCGCACCAATTAAGTGAGTATTCACAGAATGACTCTAAAGGGCACTCGACGATTTTTTGAGTATTTTCAAATCAATTTTAGTGTTGCCTCTATTTGTAAAACATTTCTGTCTACCCACGGTATCAATAAGAAAATAAATAGAACAAGAGTAGGTAAATATCTATTTGAAATCAAGCTTTATTGCTAGGGCCAGCATTCAGGTCCATTGTCAGATCAGCTTCAAAGTATTCGTACCATATTATTTCGTTGTCATTGAAGTTACAAAATTATGCCAAATTTCTACTAAATCGCATGTCAGCTAGTGCTTCAAAAATTAATTAAAAATTTTAAACTAGATAGACACACGAAGAAAGCATGTTAAAAATAAATAAATAGCTCGTAAAAAGGAATTACATGAAATTATTTCCTTACCAGTATATATTCTTAGCTCGTTAAACTGGCAACTGATGAAAGATTCTTGAATGACGGCCTAACGCCGGCAAACACAATGTAGTGCAAATCCAATTAGGCGGAGTTGACGCAACCCGATGGCTGATATGATGATGAATTGTTAGCCTTATAGTTAAAAGCAGGCATTTTATTTTAAGCATAGGCTTATAGGCTATAGAAAGCTTAGCCAAATCTTTTAACGTCACGTTTATCAAAAGGGTTGGCTATGTTTAACCAACTGCTTAAAAGAAATATTAAGTGATGAGATGAGATGAGTTGTGATCACAATCATGAGTTGTGTGAGAATCAGGTTCAAAATTACGTATGATAAAAGAAAATTATGTAAACAAAAACATGTAAATTATTTAAATAAAATTGAAGTGTTTGTCTGTTATATCGAAATAACTGCATTATCTTAAGCTTAGGGGCTTATTTGCATGCTACTATGACATGAATAACAATTTTTAAAGTTTTTGTTCGTCTATCTGTCTATCTGTCCGAGCTAAATTTCGGAATGGCTGAACTAATTGTGATGAAACTTCGCAAATAGAGAGCGATTCCAGGAATTATCTAGGCTAACTTTTATCTGAAAAGATTCTTAGACTTTATCTTCTATATCTTAAAGTTTTAATGCAAAATCTATTATTAACATTTTATTACTTAATTGCAATTTACAATAATACTATTAAATAAATATTTTCCCATTGCACATATTTTCGAGATAAAGGCAATCAAAACTGTGTTTATAGTGATTTTTCTATACTTAAACTATTTGCCTAAAGATCATTATTATAGATTTGCAGTTTTTTTGTTTAAATTCTACGCAGGCAAATTCACGGGTAACATATTATATTGGATTGTAGTGATAATTATGAAATATTAATATAGAATATTGCTTTAAAGTATTTTGGGATAAATAATGATTACGTAAAATTATTAAATTTCAATGTATTAAATATTATAATAAACATTTCCATTTGTTTATTTAAGCAGATGAATGCGACGAATATTTTATAGTTTTACGTTATTATTTATTCAAAATCATCTTTTGTTTTATTTTAATTAATATCATTCAATTTTGTCCACCGAAAAACAGATTATGAAATATATTTTATTGGAGTTATTTATTTTTAAGTTAAATATGATGTATAATTTACACACGGCTACTTTCTCGACAATCTTTGGCTTAGATGAGCTATTCATATTGCTTTGCAGGCAACCATATTACATTGCAAGCATGTATTCAGGGCGAAATGGAATCCAATAATACCGTGCCTTAACGTTGATGGTGCTTTCGATGATAATTTCTAAGTGGCGTTCATAGTTCATTAATGCGGCTAGTTTCCATTAAATGGTTTAATCTGTAAAATATGTAGACCGCATGAAAATATGTAACGCTGTGTTCATAGCCACTTTACATACATGTAATTAATTATACAATGGATATCCCAAAAGCAATGCTCTAAAATTCTAATATTAATTCTTTACTACTTGTATCGTTTTCTTCAAACAATGAATTTTAAGCTCTTGTAACCGTACATCTAATTAACTTGGAAAATACCTCAAGCCCCCGTACCGTACGCGTCGTCTCAATTTCCTTTGCATCACTCCTGTAATGCAACGTTTACATACTCGCCGAGCACAGACGGTAGGCACGAGTACGATTATATAAACGCCTTGTTCGGGTGTTTTCGCTTGTTCTCCACTCAATGTCGGGTTTTACGCACGAGTAAAGGGACCTCTTGGTAGAGAGTAATTGTGTTCTGTGAAAGGGACTGTTCGTGTGTATACGTATCGCTGTTTACATACTCTTTATTATTCGTTTGGTACTTTATAATAGAGTATTGTACGCTATTTCGATCAAACGTATTTTTTACTTATGAGGCCAATAAAGTACATAAAAATACTTTATTTTACCTATTTTTACAATTTTTTAATATTTAATAAAAGAACGAATTATATACACACATTACCTAATGATGTCAAAGATACACAACGAGTTATATAAGAATAAATTATATGCGCAAGGAAATAACTTTGACAATTATTCAGTTATCCGCTTTACAATAAAATATTTTAAGGCAAATATTTTTCTATGTAGTATATAATGATTTTGTACTTTAATTCAAAATCGTGTCATGGCTGCTATCCATCCCATCACTTCAGCGTTATTTGTATGGCCTACAAATAATTGTTCCGGGTCTGGATGTTTGTCCTTGTGCAATTTATGTTTGTAAACTGCTTCCACGATACAGGAGAAAATCCTAGTGTGGGGGGTAACGTTTTATATTTAAAAAAAAAAAGATTTACCGTAACAGCCTATTAAAGTCTACTGCCGAACATAGGTCTCCCCATAGATTGCATCATAGGGGGGATATTGGCCATAGTTGCCACGCTTGGCAAGGGGGTTGACAACCGCAGTTTCCTTATTTTTAGTAGTTATTAGGAAGAAACTGCTGCCCACCTCCTGATTTTTTCCCTCTTTCGCCTCTTACGACACCCACGCCACGGGAGGATAATATGACTTACATCACCACTACACACTAAATTCTAGGGGATGGGATGGGAAAGGAACAGTGTTATCTTAACTTAGACATAGAATGTAGGTAAAGATAATGTGTAGAAAAATTTGCATGTCGAATAAATAATACTTTATTTACTCAAAAAAAGGTGGCAACCCTATTCGCTTGACCCGTGAATTTTTAAACTTTATTTTTCTTACAAAATAATTTAAAAAATAATAATAACCAAAATACCTACCTACAGTGATGGATTGCCGTAACGATTCCACTATTTTATAAAACTTTAAAATGGAGAACCCGTGATATGTGGTCCTAGAAATCAGTTTTAAATAAATATTAATGAAAATAAATATTTAATCATCATCATCGTCATTACAGCCCTTCAAAAGTCCACTGCTGAACACAGGCCTCCCCCAAGGAATTCCACAAAGCACGGTCCTGAGCCATCTGCATCCATCGACTTTCTGCATGTTACCAGGTCGTCGTTCCATCTAGTGAGGGGTGTGGGGGGGGGGGTTTCACATACGTATTTTGTGTGTGGGCAGGAATAATGTGATTCCTACCCGTTCTGGCAGGACAGTGAGACCGCCTGAGCGATGGACCTACTCCGTTCTAGTACTGACGCGGCAAAAGTATGCACCATAAATTAATTTATACTGCTTAATGCTTAATGTTTTTCCTTTTTTCTTCCTAATGATTTATTTACTACCATTATCTTGTTCTATATAATTTTATTTAAGTAAATTATAGTTTTAGTTATTATTGATTTAATAAGCTTGAATAATTTTTGTTATGTACTCTAGGGTCTTGAAGTAGGTACTTGAGCGAGTACATTAAAGTCAAAAAATCTACACACATCAAATTTATTTCCTTAAAGTTTTTACGCGCTTGATTGTACGCCACATAGTAAGGGCATATTGTTAGAAAATAATTAAGGCCTGTAAAAACCAATCAGCGATCAGTGTGCCCACAAAACCTTGCCTTTGTAGTCAGGACACAGCAATGGGTAAGTATAATCCAAGAAAATCATATGGAAAACATAATTATACATTTTTAATTTATGATAGTTGTGTAGAAGACCCTTAAAAATATAAACAGGTCTTGTTGTTGATAATAATTGCGAAAAAATGTCTCTAAATTACCATGTAAGTTTATGTCCTCATCAAAGGTCATTCGGTCTCAGTTACAATACATATCTACGTTGTCATGCGAATACTGTATATTTATCATCTTCATTTTATTCCGTTCAGACAGGAGAACAGATAAATACATCTTAAGTGTTCTAAATAAATCGGGTGCTCTATGTGAAGGTAAAAAATAAATGGCATTAAATATCGAATATCAACCGTTATCCGTGAGAAACTTCGTAAGTATCAGGAAAATGTTAATGATAATGCAGCAATATGGCAGACGTTAATTTAGTAGATCGATTGTTGGTAGTGGGTTAATCTAGAGGAAGAACCAAAAATGGACCAGTAGGTTCATATTACTTATGCTGGAATTGCAAATGATGAATGCATGGTTAAACTATCGGCTTTAAGCTATCAAAAGCGGAACAGTCTCGACTGAAGTAGGTCCATTGAGATATTTTAAATCAAGGTTGGGAGAACAAATGGTTGAGGAAAACACTGTAAGCTCTGATGAAGAAATCAATGCTCAGCGGAGTAACCGACGTCCAAAAAACAAAAAACGTGGATTAGAAATTTATCCCTATCTTTAACTTGACACACTCAAAATCAGACCACATGCACAGCAGAGCAGTCATGACTGAAAAGCTTAGTCGCTTCAGATTTCGAGGCTGTTCTAAAAAATGTAAAATTAAATAAATGATCCATGTTTAATTATGCAGACAAGCTGCTGCCTAAATTTTCATACTTATTTTTAAGTGACTATATTTTTAATATTATTTAGCATCTGTGAATACCGAAGTATTTTGTTCAGTAAATATTAAAATAGTAATTTTAGTTTATGCAAAATTTTATGTAACGTTGATGTAATAGAATCTAATTAAATAAAAAATACACTAGCTAGTTGTTACTAGGTTTTATAACTACAAAATATACTTTTTTCCAAAGAGTGATTTTTAATTTAATGAAAATAATGTGTTTTTCTGTTATTAAATGTAACAATTAAGTAAAATAACAGAAATACTAATAAAAGGTGATTAAAAGTAATAATCTTCTTTTATTTATTACTCCCAGAGCGTACTCGCACGAGAATGAAGTCTTCATGTACTCAGTCGAGAACATTTTTTAAAATTATTTTTGCCAGATGCTTTGATATACTTTTAACACAAATATATAAATATATTGAATATTTGAAACAAAATTTTTCTCCGGACTCTAGAGAATCTATATATATAATAAATCTGTAGAAAAGTCGTCTCTGTAAAAAAAAACAATTCCAGGGGACTAAATAAAGGTCACTGAAACCAAATTAGTGGTTTTTAGAATTTTTGTCTGTCTGTCTGTCTATTCCCGACTCACGCAAAAACTACTGGACAGATTCCCATGAAATTTTGTGTGTAGATAATTAGGGATCCGGGGCAACTTATAGGCCACTTTTATCCGATCGCAGAACTTCAAAAAAGGAGGGTTAAGTATTTCCTCCCTCAAGATGTTAATTTCTATTTTATATTATTGATTATTGATGTTTTTTTAAATAAATAACATTTTTATAAATAAATCTTAAAATTAGTTTTAACCGTTGCGTAATAATTAAAACTACGAAGATAATCTACGTCTTACTTTATCAAAACAGTGCCATCTAACGTGAAATTCAAAAAGTAGTAACATTTTACCGCCAGTTACTAATAAATAAAATTAAAATAAATTACTTACATTCATATGTTTAAATAATTTAATTCATAATTATTTGAAAATTCTAACGCCCATTTTTCAGTTCTATCGTTATTTCATTATAGTAGGAATAAATAAAGTATATAGTAACTAATTACTACTTAAATAGATAATAATGATATCTATCGAAAATCATAAAATGTGAGATGTTTCTAAGTTTAATTTCTAATCTATAACGTTTTGTTTATTAATAAATAAACTGATAAAAACTGTAATTATTACAAAACTCTCACTATCCACATAGTTTAAATAAAGAGATTTTTATATATGTATTGGCCAGATTTTAGAATTAATAATACCATAAAGTAGTCGATTATGGCACGAAATGATGTTTTTTGACTATATCATGATATAGATTGACCAAATCAATAAATAGAGATCGTTCGGCGATATTAACAACTAAACGCAACATTGCTATTTCTTCATGTTCTTCATGTTTATATCGTAAAATGATTTCATTACACACCGCTAGCAGCGCTGATAGCGTATTTTTGACAGAAGCAGGATTTTTAATAGAATCTACATCACTTTATGCCTAATTTATGTATTATATAAATGTTGGCGGCTTTGTTGTGTGATTGGGCCACCCCAGTCATACCTCAACTTATTGTCGCTGAGTACTAGAGGGTACAGTTTTTGTTTTCATAGTTTTAATCTCATAATAGCGCCATCTACTTACTGCTAAATAACTAATAATAAGTAACTGATGGAATTAAAGAGATTTCTATTCAATACTTATTCTTCCAGCATCAAAAATTGTACATAAATAACATAAACACTCACGCCTGTCACCCAGAGGGGTAGGCAGAGACTACGGACTTCCATTTGGCACGATCCTGGCACACCTCTCTCGCCTCCTTTACATCCATATATCTACGCATACACGCTCGTCGGTTAATCTGGCCCATTTTCAATATATCGCCTATTTGGTCGATAAACCTTCGTCTAGGGCGTCCCTTTCCGACTCTGCCGTTCACTTCTGCAGCATAAATTTGCTTTGTCACTCTTTCTTCGTTCATTCTTTCTACATGACCAAACCACCGAAGCATTCCTTTCTTAATCCTGGTCACAACGTCATCTTGCAAACCACACTTTTCTCTTATCACACTATTTCTCACCCTGTCATTCAGATTTAGCCCTAGCATACTCCTTAATGGCCGCATTTCTACAGCATTTATTCTAATCTCATGCTTCTTCTGCCAGACCCAACTTTCACTACCATACATTAAAGTAGGGACTAACACAGCATTGTGAATTGCCAAACGTGCCTTTTATGACACATTCTGACTCTTCACAATAGTGTGTAGAGCCCCATTCACTCTATTTCCTGCGTTCACTCGTCGTTCTATATCCTTATCATATCTACCATCTCTGCTAAATAAACATCCCAAATATACAAACTCATCCACTTGCTCAATCAACTCCCCTTCTATTCTTATTTCACATAACGTTTTACTTTCTTCTCTTTCAAAAACCATCACTTTCGTCTTACTTGCGTTCACTTTCATACCTCTTTCTTTTAATGACCGGTTCATTAAAGTAACCATCATTTGTAACTCGGCCGCCGACGATGCAAATATGACTTGATCATCGGCGTACAAAAGGCATTTGACGGTTAACTCACCCATTCTCAACCCACATTCTTCAACTTTCAAAGTTTGCAAACAACTGCCCATAAATAGGTTAAACAGCCAGGGGGAAGCTACACAGCCCTGTCTGACACCTTTTTGGATGCCAAACCAGTCTGAGTAGACCCCGTTGATCCTGACACAAGCAATAAAGTCCCTATAAAGAGACTTCAATGCCTGTATCAGACCAGCGCTCAAACCAAATGAGTTAAGTGTTTGCCATAACACATTCCTGTCCACTCTGTCATAAGCCTTTTCCAAGTCCATGAAAGCACAAAAAACTTTCTGGTTTTTGGCCAAAAACTTCTCCGCAATCATGCGCTTGGAAAATACTTGATCGGTACACCCCATCCCCTTTCTAAATCCAGCTTGCACATCCTGAATTTTTCCATCAGTTTCTTCCATAATTCTTTCAATTAACACCTTAGCATACAGTTTGCCTACAATGCTAAGCAAGCTGATACCACGGTAGTTTTTACAGTCCTGCTGTGACCCTTTTCCTTTATATATTGGGACTATAACGGCTTTGCACCAGTCTTCCGGTACCCGCTTCAGTTCCCAACATAAATTAAACAAGGTGTACAGCAGGCCTGCCACCACTCCCTCTCCAGACCTTAGCATTTCGAGTAATACTCTATCATATCCGGCTGCCTTACCTGCTTTCATGCTTTTCATTCTCCACTTCTTTCGGAATTTCTTTTTCACTTAATTCAGACGACCCTTCACTCATAAACACGCTTTCAAAGTATTCCTTCCATCTCTTTAAATTCGAAACTTCATCATTCAGCATACAGCCATTCTCGTCTCGTATAGCATTCATTCTAGGCTGTTTTGAATTTCCCCCCCTAGCAGTTCTTACGAGTTTCCAGAACATTTTAATATTATTATATTATATCATTCTTATCCGTTCTTTCTTGCTTTTTCCTTTCAACAACTTCTTTTACTCTCTTATTTATAAGTCTAAAAGTCGGCCTTTTTCTATCAATCTCATCATTCATACCGCCAAAATTACCAGCTTTGGTTGTCAGTAAATCTAGCCATGCTCTCTTCTTTGCTTCAACTTCCATCCGAATCTCATCATCCCACCACAACGTATTATTTTTCCTTTCATTCGTTCTCTTACTTACCACATACTTCGGTGGCTGCATCCACCAAAACTTTCTTAACATTATTCCATACAGTCTTTAGGTCTAAATCATTCATACATATTTCATTCAAACCATTTATATTCTCCTCAGTCTACATTTATACTTCTCTTTCACACCTTCATCTTGTAACCTCTCTGTTCTTATACGCTGTAACGCAGTGGTGACACAGATGTCCGATGCCGCCAACGCCTGAATAGACCATTAATTCAGCATAAGACCAAGTAATGATCCGTCCTACGTTGGACCCCGGTAAACTCTTGTATCTACCACTGCGCTCCGCATTCTTTCATCCACAATTATGAAATCTATCATGCTTCTATCATCACCTCTTTCCCATGTATACATGTGAATCCTCTTATGCCGAAAGAAAGTATTCGTCACAAAATATTCTTTTCCTCACATACGGCGAGGAGGTCTTCACCATTCTCATTTACACTTTCATCGCCAAACATTCCTAATATCCTTTCATAACCAGACCTCTTCACCCCAACCCTTCCATTAAAATCTCCTAACATAATGATATTTTCATTTCCTTACATTTCATCAACACCATCTTACCATGTCCCAAAACTGCTCTCGGATATAAGTGGGCTTAGACATGTCTGGGGCGTACACCCTAGCACAAACAACTTCTTAAGCCCACTTTCATTCGTATCCATAGCAGCCTTGGGCTTACACATTCATACTCTTTCACATTAACCCATTCTTTCTGAAAGGATGACACCGACTCCCTGGCATGCCCGCTCGGTCTCGTCTACACCAGACCAGTAAGCGGTATACATGCCATGTGCAGTGGCATCCTTTCCTTTCTTCGTCTCATTTACACATAACACATCTATTCCTCTATCATTCATCATTTCGCATATTTCATCCATCTTATCATTCATTGCTCCACATACATTCAGCGTAGCCAGACGGGCCTCCGCAATCCACTTTTCGCCCCTCCGGGAGACACAACGTGACGGGTGGCGAACCTCGTCGCCGGTTTTACTCCCGGAGATTCTTCGCACCCCTGCCCCATTAAAGGGGCGCCGGGAACTCGGGGCCATTTCTTTGAAATTGTCAGACTTAAAATATCCAAACCAGTGTCGGGATGATTTATCGTAATTGTCACTTTTAGCAAAATGACTAACAGAACTGTGTACACAAAACTATGAATAAGACAGAATGTCTTTAGTTGAATATGTTGGGTGTCTATCAGCATAGCAATATTTCACCAACTTCTTTTTGTATCAAGTCCAATGTAAGTAATTGAAAATTAAGTGGACGGTAAGATTTTCATCTCTAAATGATGGAATAGTTTGAATTACTAGGTAGATGGGGTCCACAATAGTACAAAAGCTTCTTTTCAGCTTTTATGAGTTTTATTAAAGCAAAGTTCAGTTATAGTTCGCCATAAGATTTCAAAGCACAGGAACAAAAATGTTCGATTCACGCGAGGACGAATGAAACTGGGAAGCAAATTTTATGTGCTTATTTTCCACGTGCTCAGTGAAGTGGCAAAGAATAACTTGGCTGCGAAACCTTGATATCTAAGTAGTTTAAAAAATCGTGGACATGTGAAACCACTATTTTTCACATGGGTAATTAGCAGCCCAGTGCACAGTTGTAAGACGTATGTAAGCCGCTTCTTTACTTTTTTATATTCAATGAGACTTGTAAAACAGTTTGTCATATATTAAGATAGCTTTCATATTTTGAAACATACTTTCCTATTGAGATGTTTGTGACAGTCCCGGTTTCATAGCTGACATGAGTAAATGAACAGGTTCTTGCGAAAAAATACTATAAATATCAAAGACAGCAAATTCTAAGCGCATTTATTTTTATTTTAACTATGAGCAGAACTGCATTGATAGAATCTTGAAAGTTATCCGGTAAGCGAACCGATCCAAACATAAATTTCATATTATGTAAGAAACTCAAATTCGATCCGCACCGACACCAGTCATATTATAATTACAATTTGAAGTTTCGATTTACCACGTTCTCGGTGGTGAAGGAAAATATCGCAAGGAAACCTGCATAGGTATTTGAGAAGTTAAAAAAATATTTCGGAAACCATTTTTAGTTATACTTATGTGCAGTCGGTCAACCCGCGTTGGAGTCAACTCAATCAATTCTTTCTTATCCTAAAACTCGCTGCGGCCTCTCCTCAGTAGTGGAATGTATGTAGGCTGCAACTTTTTTACTTTTAATAGGCCTATCCACTGCTGATCATAGGCTTCTCCCATTGTTTGTCAAATAGGCCGGATATTTGCAGTAGTAGCCACGCTTGGCAAGTGGATTGGCAACGGCAGCTTTTTATTACTCGGCACTGTTATAAGGAAGATGCTGCCACCCATCTCCTGTTTCAGTTTCTCTTCTGTCGCCTCTTACGACACTCACGAGACGAAATGGGGTATTGATTCCTATTTCGCCGCCTCTACATTGCTAATATATTTCTACTCCCGTTCATCATTTCGATTCCTACCATAGATTACGAAATAAGTTGGATATTAGCCGTTGTTGCCAACTGCATCTTTTTATTATTTTGAGCTCTAATCAGAAAGACGCTGCTGCCCATCTTCTCTATATTTCTACTCCCGTTCATGTATATAGTTCCTCTCACACGTTCATCGTGAATAGAACTACATTTATGAAATTTTAACTTTAAATTGAGTAGTATTAATTATATTTCTAAATTGAAGCCAACGCCATGGGTAAAAAGCTAGTTATAAATAAATTTATTAATTTATTCATTTTTGTACACATAAGATTTTATTTTATTTATTTTAATATCTGGAAACCGGTATCTCATTCATCGAAGTACACTTTCAGGTTACTCTATCAAGTCCGGAGGCAGGGGCGGATTAAGTGTCGACTGCGCCCTAGGCTAGCCAAGCACCTCATCAGCGCCCCTCTAGGGACCAAATTATATCTATTTTAAATTAAATAGACTCATTTTGCAAATAAACTATATTATAATTTATAATATAGTTTAATAATTGCAAAATAATTAGGATACGAGTAGCATTAACAGAAGGCCATAAATGAAAAATGTGATGAGAGAGTAAGAGCGATTTAAGTTATTTAGATATATATAAGATAATTTTTTTTTCGTTTAAAAACTTCCGCACGCGCCTTTTTAATCTTGCGCCCCTAGGCACGTGCCTAGTTCGCCTTAAGGATAATCCGTCACCGTTCGGAGGTAAGGTCTCATCATAACTAACAAAACTAGCCCAAACTCAGCACACTTATTATTATTACTACTCTTCGAGTTCCAGTAGCATTCACCGAAGTACACCTTCAAGTCGGGGTAAGGTCTCATCATAACTACCATAACGAGCACAATCTCGGCACACCTAACTCTACTCGTCGAGGAGTTCTAGTAGCAGATATCGAAGTACACCTTCAGGTCTCCATAAAGTCCAAGACGTATAATAAGTATATTTATATATAAATCCTGCGTACTTTTAGCGAAACAAAATATTGTAATAAAAATCTGCGATTATAAAAATAATAATAATATCTTACCTTGGTCAAGTATGTATCAAATTTGGTTTTTGGAATATTTTGTATTTCTAAAGCGATCGATATTTTTCAGTACGAACCGCTGTAAATCAACGACCACTCACGACAGCGGCTGAGCCCGGAGTAAAAATGTACTCTGTGGCCGGGAGTGAAGCAAAGTGTATTTATTAAAATAAATTAATACAAGGCTGCTCAAAACACCGAAAATTTCGCTATTTCACAGCCGAAAAGATTTAATTATAACTAAACAAACAAAATTAAATTGCCATATACATTCCATGGCTTTCCACATGAGAGATGAAGAGGTTAAAAAATACATTGAGTTGAACAATTGATATTTTCAAAAGTTATCGTGTTTACGCCGCCATGCGGGGTTGATAAATCTACACTAATGTGAGATAGTGTGAACACAAGGTGCGCATATGAACTCATAATGCACACCTTGTGTTCATATTTTTTTGTATTATCAATGATTTACTTATTACAGAGCGTCTTGTTATTATATTATTATGTAGAATTATTTGTTTTGTACTGATATATATTATTTTTATAAAAAGAGGATTGTCATATTATCTTAAAGATGCAGATGGAAAATGAATAGATCAGTTCAGTTCAGTTCACAACAGAGCCGTTGTCTTATTTGCACGCGTCCTCTTTAATTATTATACTTTTCTTTAGACGTCTCAGAAATCTCGAAATTATAAGCGGCCAGTGCGTTTTCCATCTCATCTTATTCCTTTCAATTTTCCATTGGACTTTGGAAAGAGGTAAAATGAAAGACGTTGGGCCCGGGAATATCACAGAAAGATAGGGTCGGATGTCTGCATTGTCGTAGAGCACAAGCTGATAATAATTTTTTTGTTCCGTATCCGTTCTTTCATCCTTTAGCACTATCATACAGTTACCGTACAGTCGACTGTCACTTTGTTTCGGGATTATAGTTACTTATCCATGTTTTATCGCCAGTTGGTATATTCTAAACGTTTGTTTCTCGCCGGTCAAAATTACTTACTAATTAATTAGTTACTCGACGCTCTTTCTGTTCATCGGAGAGTTTGTGCGACACCCGTCTGTCATCATGTCCACGAAATATTTTATTCCTCAGACATGCATGTTTTCTCACGATGAGTTCCTTCAGAGGACGTGGTAAATCATCAAAATTGCAATTAACAATTTCATTGCTGCCGGCGGGTTTCAAACTCACGCTGCTCGCGTACTGTGATATTTCCAACCTGCGAAGTGTACCAGGTGTTACCAGATTTTCCAGGAACTGACATGACTAAAGTTAGCATTCTGCAAAAATTGCTACCTATCTTGCAAAATCCTGCTAAATTCCTACAGAATTTTGTATGTTATATACGTAAAACAAGAAATAAAGTAATTTAATATCTTTCTTGCTCTTCGTAATATTCCTAATTTATTTACTAAGATGTTAAGTTATTTTATTTGGAATGCTTTACTGAGTCTCAAAATTATAATAATATTCAATACCTTACTTTACTTGTAAAGTTGATGATACGTGCCTGTTAGCAAAGCGATTTCTAAATTTGGTTTTTATTAAGATATCCTACGAAAATATTCCTTCACATGCTGCCTTAGCGGTAGGTATAATAATCAACATTGCTTTGACAACATTACAAATTCGGCTATTTTCACCATTATTAAGTATATATATTATCCCAAGATTTAATCATTCTGCGGTGTTCTTGATAATATTTGCGCTTCGTAGTTAAGATTTTTACTAAAGAATACAAGTTGCATGTCTTCGATGTTAAAATTCAATGATTTATTATACTTACTGAACACTACACATTGAATAAGATGATCTAGTTTTTACAGATTTCTTCACCTTTGATTGATTAAATGTTATATTGAATACTTTGGCAGCACCTATGGTCACGAGGGGTCGAATGTCATAGTAAGCCATGGCTACCTTCAACTTACAATTATAAATCTTTGGTTTGGTTTGGAAAAAACTCATGGTATCTTGAAGTCTTGCAGTGATATCAATGGTCAATAATATCATAAGACTGATAGAACCCATTAAAGCAATCAATAATGTTAGAAACACTTATCTTTACTTACTTATTTGCTGATGTCATTTAAGGTCTTAATTCAGCTAGATTTGCAGTTTGCTCCAGTTAAATCTAGTAACCCTGGGTTAACCTTAGCTCCTAAGCTACTCGTAACACTGCTCTAACGTTGTATGTAAATGTTTGCTTAATTTACAGTTCAACGTGATTAGTTTAACAAATATTTCATTTAATAACCATTAATATAAAAAGAATATTATATAAGTCAAATTTATGTAGTAAATACATTTTATAGTTGTAAGTTTACGCTCAATGTGTTTGTATGTATTATGACGTAACATTAGCGTCATTGATAACTAAATCTGAGGTATTTATTCCACCCTATTTAACCTTTAGGTTTCAAACTAAGCAATTTTATACATGTTTGTCGCCAGTGTTGACTGCCAATCAATATCGATTGACCGATATTCTAAACTATAGTCCGAATCGAACACTACAGCCTGCTACAGCGGTATAGGTTTCAACAGTTGTGCTTAGACCGTATACATTATACATTAACGATACATCTACCTTAATAATGGGGGTATATATACATCTACTTTGAAAAAAGGGTTCTCGAGTGGCGGCCTCGTACCGGCGGACGAAGTGTAGGGCGTCCCTCCACTAGATGGAGTGACGACCTGGTAAGACATACAGGAAGCCGATGGATGCATAGTGGCTCAGGACCGTGCATTGTGGCATTCCTTGGGGGAGGCCTAATATATGTTCAGCAGTGGACTTGTGAAGGGCTGTAGTGATAATGATGATACATCTACTTCAACAATTTACGTGGCAGAGCCATGCTATTACAGCAATATTGTGGTTGTAGCATTAAGGGGTCAGCCAGACGGGGAAGGAACACACTCTCACAGAATAACAGCGTAAAATAGCAGCTCAATGCTGATGTGTTTTGTATGGTGAGTTTAGAGAACCTGATACCCTTTTTACTGAAAATGAGGCATTCTATCTTAGTCCTCAGGGGTGACAAGGCATCTGTATTTTGGTTCTTAACCGAAGATAAATGTAGGTGCCTATGGGCCACAGTATCCACTTACCATCAGGTGGATTGTGTGTTCGTTTGTCACCCTTATTGTATAAAATATAATTAATAACAACAAAATTTAATTATGTATATTCGAACTTTTAATAATCTTCTTTGTATATAAAATTCCGATGTGTGTGTGTTCGTAATTCTTCTCCTCCTGAATGGCTTGACCGATTTTGATGAAAATTTTATCGGGTACTTATCGGTAGGTGGCTTTGTTGTCATGCTACAGAAATCACCTGTACAAAGCCGGGGCAGATCGCTAGTGACGAATAATACAATTACTTTTCCGTGCTTTCCATTTAAAAAGCTAAAGTACCTCATCGATGAAGTAATTAATTGCAATTTTCAGTAAAGGAAAATAATAAGAAATATATATATATATATATATATATATATAGGCATGCGGGCCTCTTCCCAGCTATGGGCGTTTAAAGACTGTTACTCGGCGGCGAAGGAAAAATTGCGTGGAAACCGGCATCTCTAAAAAATAACAAGTCCGACAACAGGCAGGGCAGCGTGGCTGACTCTCAGAATGAGAGGAGGCTTGTTCAGTGGCAGGCAGGCTATTCACAATACTTCGGAAAGGTTTCTCTCGGAAGCGGAAAGACTTCTTTCGTCAAGTATTCGATTCGAATGTCACACACTTTGGTATTCACATCTCCTTTTGTTTAGGATTCGACACGGAAAGTTTTTCGAATGTCAGCGGAAGTGCATTAAGTGCAAATATTGAAGTAATTATATGGAAATACTATAGATAATTACAATTAATTTGTGTTACCTACGTTATTCTTAAAAAAGCTTTTTTATCTCTTTTAATTATCACTTTTAAAGTTTTCGCCAGCCTCAGAGCTCTCGTAAAGTTTCCGATGCGAACTGTCACAATTCCTGAAAACGAATGTCAAATTTATCCGAACGGCGAATGTGAATAGCGTTTATTGGCCTTTATAGGAGTGAGACGTGTAAAGGCTGTAAGTTTACTATATTTTTACATTTTGGGACTGCGCGCCGGAAAAAAAACAATTTAAAAAATTACATGACTCGATTACTCCCACCATCCTCCCACCACCCTTCCACCTCCGGACAACCAAACGCTCGGCGGGTTTGCACTCTTTTGTTTTCAACGTACCATGCATTCAAATCAAAAGTTTTGCTTCGTGGTTTGTAAGGCATAGAGCAAGGGAGCGAAATAATTTTCTCTCGGTCGGGGATTCGTTTTTTTCAAGGCAAGGCTCTTCTACCTAGGACGGGTTCCCACCATGTCCTTGCGGGTGATTTGGTAGCGTGATTTGGTCACCCACGGTGAACTAAGAGGAACCCGAGATGGACCATTCGGGTGAGCTCTCCCTTACCGCCGCAGTCGAGGTGGAGTCGCGGGATAAAAGGAGTGTTGGTACACATGTTGGTACTCTCTACCCTCCGCGGCTGAAACGTGGTCAGAGGCGAAGCGATAGAGGAGATCCTCTGCTGGGGTTAGGAAGGTTGTGCTTCCGTGTGCTCGTTTTTCCTGTATTAGACTCGAGGGATTCCTTGCATAGGTGGAGCTGGATGCCGCCGAATAGAATAGAATAGAAAAACGTTTTATTTAATATTGATTACAGGAATACTTATTGAAAGTCATTATGCTTTTACTGCTGGTTTGGAAACACCTCTGCCCCGAGAAAAACCTGCAAGTAACCCCGCGGGATTTTTTTTAAACATTAATTTACAATGCAATGTACGTTATAAAAGAACAGCAGGGTAGCCATCAACTCATTCCCAGGGGTTATTATCAACCAAGTACTCCTTAGTAGTATTATAATTTATAACCCATAATATACAATTTTGCATGATAAAAATCGTAAACTTTTTGATAGATAATATATTCTGGTACGTTGTCGTTAAAGGTTATATATTGCCATGGGGGCAATGTATACGCTTTTTCGAAAAGCATTACTGACTCTTTGGAGTCGAGTAACTTGTATAACGAGCTTGTGCTTGTTCCTAATATTTACAGTATGTTAATAAAACTATTTTTGTTTTTGTGTATATATTAAATATTCGTAAATATTCTGAGAGGTCAATGTTAGTATGTATATTTATTTATTAAAATTTTTCTTTAAGAAACTCCTTCGGACTAAGGTACGTTAAGGTAAATTGTTTTTATGGCTCTCTTCTGCGGAGAAAGGCGCGCCTTGTGTTCTGGTGCGCCGTACGTGCAGAGGAAAAGAGGAGGAGATGTCTTCTCCTGAGGAGGAGTCGCCATGATGTGGCCGGCGCTGAGGGGTGGGGGGCTGCGAATGTGTGCGGAATCGTTCCTCTGGCCCGGATAATATGCGGAGAATGTGGGACACCAAGGGGTTTTAGTTTGTGCGGGTCCGACATAACCCGCTCTGGCATAAAACAAATCTGTGCGTCATACAATCTTCGGATACATAACCGTTTCGTTATCATCAGGTGAGAGTGTTCAAATACTGGCATACAAAGATTTGAAATAAATAAATACAAAGGCCATTTTTTAGCTAAATCTATGGCGAAATCTTAAAATTTTATAGTAAACTAGATGGTCCCGTAGTCCCGGTGCGTTGCTACCACAGAAGAATTAATTGTAGAAATAGCGTTTCAAATTTGGAAGAGTTAAATTGTTTAATTGGGAATGATAATACGTTAATCGAAATTGATATTATAAGCTCAGAAGAGCTAACATAGCTAAGAACACTCTCGATTAAGCCACAGACATACACATAGATAAAAACTTTTGAATGACAATTAATTATATATATATAATCAACCTTTAACGGTAAATGTTGATTCAGTGAGAAGTTAGAACAATTGTTGATCCGCCTATTTTATGTGTATACTCTGCTCTGCGTCGCGCAAACTGATATAATTTGATCCATCCTTGTGACATAGGTGGATCTGCACTTACAGATTTTCAACATACTCGTCAGCGATTTGACCAACATTTGCTGATCCATCAACGGTTGAGACTAAGTGGATCCGGAGCCAAAATTGACGAATAGGTTTTCGAACACAAAGCGGCAACGTCGCGTTCTGCGTGTGACAGAGAACCCAGTAGACTACTTCGTTAGAGTAATAAGGTAAGAAAGACGTTCATAAATCAAATGCTGAAATGTTATTTAAGTAGTGAGTTATGACATAAAAGTAGGTACCTGATTATTTATTCTGTGCTATAAGTCAGGTTGCAAAAAGGTTGCAATGTTATTACGTTTTTAGTGAATATTTTTTTAATTTTGTTTGTGGTTATTGTTTTGATACAGTGAAGCAGTGTTTTTGTTTTGTAATTATTTAATTGTGAGGACTAGTGACTTATAAGTAAGTCAAATTGCAATGTTATTGATTATGTTTCTTTAAAGGATATTTTTGAATTTTGTTTGAGATTATTGTTTTTAAATAGTAAAGCAGAATTAAACAATTAATTTTTTTTGTTTTTAATTGTTTAATTCTAGTGACTACCGACTTATAAGTAAGTCAGGCTGCAATGTTATTGATTATTATGTTTCTTTAATACATATTTTTAGTTTTGTTTGTGATTATTATTTTGATGTAGTGAAGCAGTGTTTTTGTTTTTCAAGTGTTTTAAATTTGCCCGCGACTTCGTCCGCGTACTTTTTCTGATTTCCTACGAGATTATAAAATTTTCCCGCTGGAAGAGACCTATCGTCAAAAGTCCTACCGCTCGTACTAGTAAAATCCGCGACTTTGTAACCATGGAGGTCGCAATTTACATCATTATTATTATAATTTTTTTACATTCGAGACAATTTTTGGGGGAAAAAAGAGTTGACGGTTCTATATTTTCAAAACTCCCCTGTAAACAACATTTCTAGTTTTAAGTATATAGTACCTATACAAAAAATACCACTGCGGCCGAACTTCATAAGACTTTCATCCAACATTTCAACCCCCATTTCACACCCTTAGGAGTGGATTTTCACAAAATCTTTTCTTAGCTGTTACTCACCCTCTAAAAAGAAACTACCTTCTCAAGTTAACAATGACAATAAGTAAAACTTTCCCATACAAACTTTCATTCCCTATTTTACCACCCATAAGGGGGATTTTTCAAAATAACTTACACAGATTTTTATTATTTAAAGTTAGTAATCGAAATACCGATTTTCACATGTCTAACTTCAAAAACATAGGACTTTCATATAACCTTACAAACCCCATTTCACCCCTTTAGGGGGGTATTTTCTCAAATCCGTTTCTTAGCTGACACCCACGTCCTAGAAGGAACATACCTTGCAACTTTCAAGTTTGTAGGTTTTATAGTTCCTGAGATCTCGTGATGAATCAGTCATATATATATATATATATATATATATAAAGCAATAGGTCACTCGCTTTTATACGCTTGACTCCAAAGTCGTTTTACAAACTTAAATACATAACAAGTAGAAGATTTGTGGGACCTTGATTTAATTTAGTAATCTGAGTGGTAGTGTTTTTCCTATCCACTATTACTTTGTATTGGTTCTCGTACATACTGCTTGCTTATGTTTAATACTTGCTTAAAAACGGCAACTAAATTAATTAACCTGTGTTTAATTCATAATAAGTAAAATTCTTACTTATTGATAACAGTGGTATTGGATATAGGTAAAAGGTTATTCGTTTTGACTAATTGGTGGGGTTAAATTGAACAACTATTGTTCTATAATTTTTCTAAAAATACATAAAAATTTTGAGTTAGAAAAGTCACAAAACAAAAGTTCTATTCAGTTTTTCCTAGTACCAATAAGTAGCCAAGCGGATATTGGGTAAAATGAATAACCTCGTAGTAACATCTTTATGGTCAGTATCGATACTCACTTACTAGCCACACTATCCCGCTCTATAACCACCTGTCCTTAACGTGAGCCCCACTTGTCCTCACACGGTCCATACTGCACTGCACTCCAGTGCATCCACCACCACCTCCGCTGCCTCCGCCTCCACCTCCACTACCGCCCCATTTGCTCTTCACCTCCGCTACCTCCGCCTCCACCACAAACTCCGCACCCTCCGCCGCCGCCACCGCCCGCCGCCCCCACTCACTCCGCCTCCACCACAAATTCAGGTTGATCCACTTCCGACGCCGCTCTCCCCGCTTCCGCTATCTCCTACTTCACCACAAATTCCGCTCCCTTCGCCTCCGCCTACGCTACCACATTCGCTGCCTACGCCTTCACCACAAACTACACTGACTCCGCCTCCATCACTATCTCCGTTCTCCGCCTCCGCTTTCTCTGCCTCCACCACTGTCTCCGTTCTCCGCCTCCGCTTTCTCCGCCTCGACCACCTTAGACAATGTCGTCGCTGCCACCACTTCCGCTACAAGTCGTGGCGTTGTCGAGTTGTTGAGTTATCCGTTTAATCTGTAGCTTGTACCGCCAAAGATACGAAACGGCAACGTCGCGGCTGCTTTCAGCCAATCCGATCGTTTGCTGTGCTCTGATTGGCTCATTTAAATCGGATCAACATTTTGCGTAACTATCGCAAGGTGGATTTTTATATCGGATCAACTTCGGCGAACGCTAGTAAGCAGTCCCGTGAGTGTAGATGTTGATCCGGTCGGAGTCACATTAGTTACCAGAGATGCATTTTGGATCAACAAAAGGCGCCGGATCAACGTGCATTTTCGGATCAACAAAGTACTCGCGTGAAGTCGCGTCAGATCAACATTTACCGTAAAGGGATATCTATATATCGCCTATTTTTCACCCTTACAATATATATATATATATACATATATATTGTAAGGGTGAAAAATAGGCGATTGTACACTTAATTGTCTATATATATATATTATAGTTTTTGTATATTTATATATATATTGTAAGGGTGAAAAATAGGGGATGAATTTTATAATGTATGTACCTATACTACAACTGTACTTAGACAACATTCGAGCTTGTAATAGTATTACTTAGTCCATTCAAAAGGGACAAAAAAATAAAAAATAAAAGACGACTTAAAAAAAAATTACAAGAATGAAATTAATTCCACATAATAGCTTCTGAAGTCGGGACTTTAACATTTCCCTATCTTTACTGTGTCTTGGCACTGACGTCTGAAGTTATTATGTGGAATTTTTTTTCTTTGAAGTCGGATTTGACTTTTTATTAAAGGTCTAATTTTTTAGTAAGTGGGTGGGTTTTTTGATATTAAACAAGCATTCTTTTGACGATATTTTATTCTTTCAAGTCTCTGCACAAAAGGCACTTCACCGATTTCAGTCAAGCACACGTCGTTGAGTCAAACGAGTGGCTATGGCGCGGAGAGCTCTTTCCGAAAACAGCTATTCAGGGTCAAGAAATTGACACCCGTAACTATTAAAAACAAATTGTCAGTATTCTTAACTCACCACCTGATTTATAAAAATGATGTCACATTATCCAAAAAAGTATTTAACATATTATATACAAAAACAAATATATTTTCGTAAGTAATTAACATACTTACATACGTACATAAACTCTCACGCCTGTTACCCAGAGGAGTAAGCAGAGACTACTGATTTCAATTTGGCACGATCCAAATATACAGCCAGCACTATTTTTGAAAGTAACCATTCTGTTAAAATATTATTGGGATAGGACATGGTCACAGACAAGACTACACATTATAATAAACCGGAGAGAACAACACTAGACAAAATTAATAAATATTTTTGTTCTTAAAATGAAGCACCCATAATCTCATTACTACACATTCACAGAAAATGACGAAGTATGTAGATCTGGCCATCAGAATAAACAAAAAGGGACAATAACAGGTAGATACTGTTAAAACTCTTTCCATCATCGTAATATCCACAACTAGAATAGTTCCAAAGATATTACAAACTAGCGTCAACATGCTTTATATGCTCGATTCCACTTCTACACAATAGTAAGTGAGGGTAATATGGTCATCCGGTTAATGTGGTCACTTTTTTATAACTCAAAAACTACAGCCTTGTTTGCATAGATGCCTCTGTGATACGATCATCGATATATATGTACTACGCACTAGATTTGGCATTCCGAACATTCACTATGTTCAAATGAACTGTACTGCAATCCGTACACCTTTAGTGTCATTTAGTGTGGCCACAGACTAATATGATGCTTACGCATAGTATGGCTTCAATATTCATAGAGTGTGGAGCTGCGCTAATAATAAGAGATTTCAAATTAAAGTTTAATTAAACCTGAACGTAAATAATAATTTAGTAGTCAAATGAATAAATAGGTAATAATATTACAATAGAAAAAATAAATCATCTATTGAAATACCTACCAATCTTACATGATAAAACTGACCATTTAATATGTATTGTATGAACTGCGCATGCGCGACTCTATATCTCCCGCGTATGCGAGATAGTACATTTTTTTTGTTGGAATAGCTTCTATATGTCCCCGAACGGGTTCCCGCCTTGTCGTGGCGGGGGCATATCGTGGCTTGGTCACCCGCGGTGAACAAAGAACCCTGGCTGGCCCGGTGTGGGCCGGAGGTGTATATCCGTGTGGGCTAGGCCACTTCGGATAATGTGTAGGTGCTATAGGAGGTTGGTTATTACCGCTGCAGCCGAGGTGATCATTGGGAGGAAGAGTGTTGATTCGATGCGCCACACCTATCCTCCATTATCCACCACCGTTGATGGGTTGTGGTGGGGCCGCGGGGAGAGGGTGTCGGTAGGCGCCGCTCCTCCACCCTCCGCGGCTGAACTTGGTTGGCGGCGGGCCAGTTAGATCCGCCGCTGGGGTAAAGCGGGTGCAATAAGCGCTCTTCCATGAATGGGTCCGGGGCGAATAGTCCCGCCCCTCTTCGATGGACCGAGGTGGAGGCGCGAGCGGGTGTCGGCGCGCGCCTCTGAGGCGATGCACGGGTGGTCAACACCTCACTGCCCCGTGCGCAGGCGGACGAACCGGGCCAGCACTGGTGTGGGGCTGCGGAAGAATTAGGATTCCGGCCCCGCATGCGAGAGACACAGAGTGGTTTAGCCGGTAGGTCCGGCACGCCTTTTAGGCGGAGTGGTCCATGAGTTTCCGAAAAAAAGCTTCTCTAGTACGTAGTACATATAACTCAATGGATACGATAGCTCTTCATCGCAGTCAATCAAACAAATAATAAAGGGTCATTTTGACAGTTGACATTTTAGTACCTATATTATATTTTAGCGTAAGTACTACATAGACTTAGAATATACTAGCGGTATATTCTAAGCCTATGAAGTACTTGTATATATAGAGGTCAGTGTATTTTAGTCGATTTTACTATTGAGTAGTGTTGTTAGTTTATTTTAAGTTGATTTTTCGAAGTGTTCCTAATTATTGCCAAAGCTTGTTTGCTATTTTTTTCTTAATATATTATAACTAATACTACGAGTATAACAGTATACGACTTGGTGTTCTTGTCTCTGTTCTCCTCCTAGTTTTGGTTTTATAGGGCGGCAAAGCTTAAGGTGACCATATGCCATATGAATCTCATGTACTTACACAAATGTCTCCTGCTCAACACGTATCGCCTCACATTTGAATTCTCCAATTTATAATCATTTTGGGTCTTTCCTTCTTTCTCCTGGCATACATAAAGACCTGTGTGTCCGTTGTTATGCCCCTTGGAACCTTCAATACAATGAGAGACCACGTGACGAAAACAAAATATAAATAATAAGTAATTTCTCTTTCAACTACAAAGAACAAACATTTATTTTCATTTTATCTACATACAATATAAATTTTAGATTACATTGTAAGCCTTTTTCAATAACGCTGCTTATATTTTACATTATGAAATGAACTGAAATTTGCTACTGTTCATTTATATAAATATATAAAATAATATAAAAACTAGCTATCCGCCCCGGCTTCGCACGGGAGGTTTCTGGATCTCGACAACAGCACCACGTACCGGGTCCAATTGTGAATTTAAACCATCCAGGGACCCGCTCAAACACACAAAAATTTCGTCAAAATCGGTCGAGCCATTTACGAGTTTTTGCGAGACTAACGCACGGCAATTGATTATTACATAATATATAGATTACAGAAGAAGACCATCTGGTCTTATGAAATTTTCCACTGTTTATTAATTTAAATATCTGGAATTTATTTATTTAATTTTTATAAAAGATTACTGAAAATACCATCTTGTTCTGGACTGCAGTAACCGTTTACCAGATGGTAAATGGTTACTAGAGTCCATGAGGATAATTAATTAATTATAATTCGACGAGAATTTCTGGGCAAATGGTTCTGGTCAAGGCGAAGGGCCAAAAATGGTGTGTTGGTTTAAATGACTAACTGCTGGTTTAGACTTATTAAAAGGATGATTTTACGTAAATGAATGGACAAATTTAGTATTTTGCGATACTGCAAATGCCCCTACATTCTGGCTACAGGAAGGATGTGAAGGAATGCATGTGCACTCACCAGGACTTCTGCTAATCTGCCTCTTGTCTCCAGGGCTGCGCCCACGATGGTTGGATGCCGGCTGTCTTCACATATATAAACTTCACAGATTATCGCAAAATATAGCGTTGTAGCAAATGTCTATACACTTTACTATATTTTTGTGTAGTTTAATATCTAAATTAAACAACGGCGGGAGTGATGACGCGAAATATAGGCGATGAGGTTGGTTGCGTATCTTCTGAGTTTTTTTTTTATAGAATAAGGGTGACAAACGAGTACACAGTCCACCTGATGGTAAGGTTGCTGTGGCCCATAGAAGGTCTACATCTATCTTCGTTTGCGAATTTAAATGCAGATGCGTTGTCAGCCGTGAGGACTAAGATAGAATGCCTCTTTTCTAGTAAAAAGGGCCTCCGGTTCTCTACACTCACCATACGAAACACAGCAGCATTAAGCTGCTATTTTACGCTGGTATTCTGTGAGAGCGTGGTCCTTCCCCGGTCGAGCCGACCCATTCATGCTACAACTATACTATTAATATAGCTGCAGAAAAAGAACTTATAATTATATTTACACGTCATAAATATATTTTGAAAGAAACTGTTACTAAATTGCTATCAAATCAAATTACTACCAAACTACAGCTGCTAATATTATTGTACACTGTGTCGTCGTTTTAGGTAATGTTTGTTCTGCTATCCGTTAGGTTTTTACAGCTGCATCTTTTCTCAACGCTGACTTTTATAACTTATACTTATAAGTTATAAAAGTCAGTTATACTAATAAGTGTAAAAAAATATGTGAAAGTAAATACTTTCACATATTTTTTTACACTTATTCATAGACACACACGATCCTGTAGTTTAGCTACTTATCTCGAACCATATAATTTATTGTACAGAACAATAATTATAATTATCAATAATTTCTTATGCTTAAGCGAAAACTAAAACTCTTACCGAGTTTATCGCGCTTTTTATTATTGACATATTTCGGAGTAATTGCAGCACCCACGTTGCATATTAAATATATTACTGGTAAAATTTACGTGCTGTCTTTAAAACCATAACATGTGCAAATTCTGTTCTGTGATATCTTTATACCATGTTTTAAGTAAATACATATTTTAATTATTATCCACCTGATGATAAGTGGCTACTGAACTCCATGAACACCTGTAAGCAACATCATACAAAGAAAGCTACAGATGCGTTGTCACCTCTGAGGACTAAGATGGAATGCCTCACAGCCTGTGATTATATTGGCTCTTTATTTCCTTTAGCCCAAACATAGCAGTGCAGGAACTGCTATTCGGCGGCAGGTGGTCTACCCAGATTTTTCTAATACCCAGATGAAACCCTTGTCAAAAAAGAAGTTCTATGACAGAGTGATATAGTAGATATTTGTTTATAAACAATGTCATTATATTCTGAGCTGGAAAATTAATATTATACATTGCATGGTAATACATGTATATACATATCTCATTAACTCAGGCATATTTAGATTAGCTATCAACCGAAATTTCTGGAATACACACAGCGAGAATGTTTGATTCTCGCTGTGTGTAAATTTAACGATACAAAGCAAATATTCAATACAGTTATATGGAAGGTTTGCTCACTGAAGTATTTTAATGATCAAGCATGTAGGTGTTTACAATTTTGAATAAAGTACTAATTTAAGTGATATTTTATTGTATAACTTTTGAATTATTCCTGTAACTCCAGAGTGTTGATCATTCTCAAAGGAAAATTAATTGATTATAGTTAAAGACTTACCAATACTGTACTGTACCAATTGACGCAGGCAAACAGAAATAGTTTAAATTGCACAGTTACAGTCATCAGAATATGTCTTTGTAGGAGAAACAAGTGAATATTACTTTATTTTCAGTAACACATAATATGTTATCTGTAGTTTGAGTGGATTTTTTTTTCAAAACCACGCTTATTGATTATACAAGACAGTACTTAAAGGCACGCGTCAACAGGCTCGCATTAAACGTATCGGACGGATCGTATTAAACGAAATAACAAACGGAAACAAGAACGTCCACTGATCCGCACCGGATGTAACCCATGCTCCGGCCCGTCGGCAATACAGTCGCAATTTCTCGGACGTGCATTTATTCAGATGTGTGCCGATGATGTCATATAGATTCCCTATCAATGTATGCACCGATGTCCGCTCGTGATATTCTACTATATCCGTAGTATAGAAACAGAAAGGGAAACGGAAACTTTTTTTATTCAATATAGGTTATAAGTAATACTTATTGAAAGTTAATCTTTTGTTTAATTTACCACTGGTTCGGAAAAAAACTCTGTACTGGGAAGAAACAGCAAGAAACCCAGTGGAACTTTAAATAAAAATAACAGCTAAAAAGTAATGCCTAGTACCAATAGCGAAAACCCGCTAATAACGGTATATCGTTATAATATTATATTATTTGATTAATTGGAAATATTCTATTAATGGGAAAATATTTGAAAAGAATTGTATACGCAAGTAATAATTAATCTTTATTTTATTCATAAAAATAAATTAATTTTAAAATAACATTTAGAATAAGCAACGCGCTCTGGCTTCGCTTGTGTGGGGTCTATTAATGTGGCGTTATTTAGTCATTAAAGACCATTTATTTTATCTTATCAATATTTTTGTTTAAAAAATATCTAAATTCGTATAAAATTTAGTCTAGATCACTCACTGGTATTACTCTCTATTTGTTCGTGAAGTTTAGTTACAATCGGTTTAGCCATTCCGCAGATTAGCTCGGAAAGACAGACAGACCAACGAAAATTTAGAAAATGGTTACTCATGTCTCAATGGGTGTTAATATTTTATACAAAAATATTAACACACAAAATCAACAATAATTATGAAGAAATCTCTCAGAACGCGTCGTAGCTCACAAATTAGCAAAACCAGACAATAGTTTTTTTGTAGTTTATAGCATTTGTCATCATTGATTCCAATCACAAGTTGGACTGAAGTTATGGAACGTACGAAAATCGCTAATCGCAACGAATTCTTTGCAGTCTTTACCGGCGGGTGTGAGTATAGATAGCGACAGTGTGCGAGTGAGAAGTGAATAGAGGCGACACCATTTTCAATCCCATTCTTTAACCGCACGGGTAGTACTCCGTATTATAAGAGATGTCTTAACTTGGTTGTTTGCATTACGCGTTAGAGGCCGCGGACTTAGCTACTTAATCTGTGCCATAAACATCATGAGAAAACCTACATGTCTGAGAAATAAGAAAAAAAATATTTCGAAGTTCGCCACCACGCAATGAGCGCGGTGGACATTTCCTATGTATGTGAACACTGAGGGACCATGCCGGGAATTCGTGAAATGAATTGCTAAGAATTTAGTAGTAGGCCTAAACAATTGTACAACGAATAAAGTAGAAAGTAGAAAGTGACGATAGGTATTTAGTAAAGAATTTGTAAAGCTTATTTTACTAAGTGGTGAGACATAAAATGTTAAAGATAAAAGAAACAAATATCTAAACTGTGGTCCCTCAGTCCACACAATTTTTTTATAAATTTGTGAAAATTTCTTAATTAAATTATTTAAATCGTACTTTTTTCCAGGTAAGGTTTTAGTAGAAGTATTAAAGGATTTTGTAGAAAAAGAAATAGAGCTAAATATTAGAGCGATTTAAAGATAGGTACTGTTAAATCTGGTCCCTCATTCCACACGTCTCCAGACATAATATATCGTGTGCTAACTGTTTGACTACAATTTCACTATTTTTTTAATATAAGTTTTTCTAAAGTATAGTATCTGTTTATATTTTTACGTGACTAAAATCTTAACAGGAAAAAAATGCGATTTGAATAATTTAATGAAGAAATTTTCACAAATTTATAAAAAAAAATTGTGTGGACTGAGGGACCACAGTTGAGATATTTGTTTCTAAAGTTGGTAAAAATACTTTTGCCTACATCCGCTCAATAAAATAAAATGAAATGACATTTGAGAAGCGTTAGGTTGCGTTCGTGTTGCAACTTTTTGTTTTAGATCTACTCTAAAAGAACGCGTTCATCGAGCAAGGTGTAGATGATACTACCAAGTTATCTCGGACTAAGCTTGAATATAATTAAAAACAAGGGTATACAAAAACCCCGTCCCTAACATTAAAACATCTTTTGATAGTCACCTACCACGTTTTCTACAGCCACGTACTTATAACAAAATATCTCGATACCATAACATCTGAAACCTCAACACCACACAGGTCTGTCACCATATTAGAAATTGGCTAATGACGTTACCATTTATGAGGAAACTGAAGATCTAGTCAAACGCCAAATTATACTACACTATTATATTTATACTAGGAAAATATGTTATTCTTTTTCGTTAGTCTGTGTACAATTCTTTAGATAACTTGCGCTCCCGGACCCCAAGATACAGGATTATCCTAGTTTGGGGTCCCACAGAAAATATTTGTTTATCTTATCTTGAACATTGTTTAGATGTTTAACCCACTGTTCTTGCTTACATTTGTTAATTATATATGTCAATAAAACATTTATTATTATTATTATTTAAAAATTACTTATGGATCTGAGACGTGGCCCTTCACTTCTGGCCGTATGAGGAAGCTCAAGGTCGCTCTGCGAGCTATGGAGAGGACTGTGCTCGGGGTTTTTCTGCATGATTAACTTAGAAAAGAGGATATCCACAGTAGAACCAGAGTAACCGACATAACCCAACAGATTAGTAAGCTGAAGTGGCAATTGGCCGGCCATACTCGTAGAACCGACAACCGATGGGGAGAAAGGTTCTCGAGTGGCAGCCTCGTACCGGTAGGCGAAGTGTGGCGCGGCACCCCACCCGCGGTGACGACCTGGTAAGATATGCAGGAAGTCGATGGATGCAAGTGGCTCAGGACCGAGCTTTGTGGCATTTCTTCGGGGAGGCATATGTTCAGCAGTGGACTTGTGAAGGGCTGTGTAATGATGATGATGAATTAAATGCAGAACGTGGATTTTACGGCAATTAAAAACGCTGTTACGCTTTTGTTTGTATATGAGAATACAAGTTAACAACTATAAAAGCCGTAGTTTCTATACGTAAATAAATATAGATTGAAAAATTATTTTTAATATTACGAACCTTGTTTTGGCTTTTCCCAAGAATTCCAATATAGGCAGGCAAAATATGGCAACCGTAAAATGGGACAAATTTTATTGTATTCGACGTATATTATCAGTATATCATACCTAAAGTATTTCACTAAAATAAAAATTATTAAAATATAGGAATGCCAGTGTCGATCACGGAATGTTATAAAAGTGATAATAAAAGCAAACATTTTATTTGTAATAGTAGAGGTACGAAAATACCTTAAATAAAAGCGATACAAAGGACAACAAAAAACTATACACTACGTACCATATTATTCTATGTAAATAACGTGAAAATATTTACTTAATTTTGTTTAAAGAAAATAAACAGTAGTGTTCGATTTGCGTGTTCGGATATAGTTTTCATATAATATATTAAAATAAATAATGCATACACACAATTTGCAAGATAACATTTTATGCTTTAACACTAAATTTTATTGGTTCAGGCAGGAGTAATCACTATAGCCTCCTTCTGTACAAACCAACAAGTGGGCGATGGTGAAGGTATAATATAATATAGTAGCATCAATTTCGGAGGAATCTGTATTAATAATATAATATTGCATAATTGATCTTTTACAAACATATTTTTTCTTATAAATAAAACAAAGAGTACATAAACTTGTGGGAGACGGGAGTCCAAACTAGGATACCCTGACTTGTGGGAGTCCAACGGAATATTAGCAACCAAGTGAGGAGCTCGTTAACTTTTACATATAATATCAATTGGGTATTTAGTACCTAAAATTGAATTATTTTGAACCTTACGAAAGAGGTTGTTGAAATAGATGTGTATTGTTAGGATCGGCACCACCATCTTTTTCATAACTGGTTGAAGGGGACGATTTTTTTTAAATAGAATAAGGGTGACAGACGACCACAGTGTTCACCTGATGGTAAGTGGTAGCTGTGGATATCAACATCTACTATTCGTCAATTTCAAACAAAGAAGGCTACACATGCGTTTTCAACCCTGAGGAATGCCTCGTTTCCAGTAAAGAGGACACTGGTTCTCTACACTCACCATACGAAACACAGCAGCATTAAGCTGGTTCTTTTACGCTGGTATTCTATAAATAAATGGCAAAAGCATGGTAAAACAGAAGTAAACGGAGATGTGCATATTTTAAGGATAACCACTGTATATAACTTAGTACTCAGGCTTACGATTGCGAACTAATCGCTTTGCCAGCAGATGGTAAAGCAATTATTAGCTTAGCCCTAATGTTTACGTTAGTACAACAGTTATTGCA
Organism: Parnassius orleans; assembly: GCA_029286625.1. Classification (NCBI taxonomy): domain Eukaryota; kingdom Metazoa; phylum Arthropoda; class Insecta; order Lepidoptera; family Papilionidae; genus Parnassius; species Parnassius orleans. The sequence goes on along the minus strand of JAGSMP010000022.1, from coordinate 8,094,657 downwards.
ATAGTTATGCTATATATACTAAACAGTTATTGCAATAGCGTAACTATTGCAATAATTGTTTAGTATTTTAGTGATTGTGTAGAGTTTAATAGTTTACATAGTCCAAGGGGGCTTTTGTAATAATTTCATCATCACATTATGCAGGACTTTATTAAAGACTTTCTTATTGCAGGTAATGTCTGAACCCTTATGATTAAGAGTGTATCATGAAAAGCTGGGAGGCATTCTATCTTTTCCTCAGAGTTAACAACATCTTTAGCCTTCTTTGTTTAAAACTGGTTGCAGGTATTCCTAGAAAGCAAAGTTCGTTTTTCACTGTTCATAGTTTTATAAAAAATAAATTTAGACGATTAGCAATAACTGCGTTATTTTAGATTTTTCGCTGCTTAATTTTTGCTATTGGAATACTAATTACTTATAATTTCAATACGATTTATCGAATACATTAAGATACAAATCGCTGATGAAAAACTATATAAAACATCGATCTCGTCGATGCAAACGTTTGTATCATTGATAATAGAAAGTAGGTACTTTTTTACCTATTGTAAGCTAGTGTAGTAACTATATTGATGGTAAGTGGTGATGTAGCAGATTGGTTTGTAACTGTGGATGGATATAATATATACATAGAAACATTCTCAGAACAAGATATTTTGATTTGGAGTAGGATGATATATGTCCCATTTCCTTCGAATACCTTTTATGGAAATTGAATTTTTTGATCACAGCGATAGAAAGGAAATAATTTATTAATTGCATATTCTTGATTTATAAGCATGTTATAATTGCACAAAGGATAATTAATTTTGTGAAATCTATTTAGAGCTTTATTGTTATACAACTGCATAAACAATTTATGTTTTATAGAACGAAGGCTATGTTCTCCTTTGAGAACTTACGAGTATAATTGCTCGACAAAATTACAAGTAACTTGACCAATGGCACTTATTACCCTTATAGATATTATTCTCTTGCAATGAGGGCTAATAATTTTCTGCTCACCAGATGTCGCTAGTTGATACTGAGGTGAAGTTTTTTTTACACAATGTCATTTAATTGGGAAGTTAGTTTTAAATAAAAGTTTATCAGTTTCTAGAGTATTATATTAATACAAAAAACAATGCCTCAGTGGTTTATTCTTTAATTTTTTTGCACATATTTAACTTTTTTTTAAATTTTCCATTTTTATGAATATCTGTGGTTTGGTTTATTTATTTTTAATCTTATTAATACAAAATATAGCTAATAGTACAGAAATAAACATTAACCTTTATATTTTCCGAACAAATTAACTTCCCCGCTATGAAATCTGTCAAATATTATACCTCACTATTAAGTGGCGCCGCCATGGTGGCAGAAAAAGTCGTGGATTGTCTTTCATTTGGTAAAAAATATGACATGTTTTTATTTCGTATTTATAACATAAAGCAATAATAGTATATATAAGTATATAATATAAAGCAATCAAATTACGATTAGGTAAGTACTTCAATAGTAAAAAATATATTTTTTTAAACATTATGAAAATATTTTTCATTCTTTCTTAATGCCTATTCTAGCAAAGATCATAATTATTACAGCTTCGATCCTCTGCAAAAAATAGGTATCCCTATTGACTGGCTTGAAATACGGTCCTAATTCATTGAATTACGCTCAGCTAGCAAGTACAATGTTTTCTATGAACTAACTACCGATGGGGTAGAGTGGCACTCGAGGAGCCACTCTTTCCCATCGGTAGTTAGTTCATAGAGCTATATATAATTCGCCCATTGCCACTTCAGTTCGACTCGGCTAATGTAAAGCTTAGTTCAACTGCGGATACTATATTCATTATTTTCCTATATTAAAGCGAACACCATACATTTTTAATAAAACTAATTTTTGCCAAATAAGTTTTAAAATCAATTATTAAATCCCAACGAAGTAGCAACACTATAGAGTTCGTTGTTAAATACCGATATAATTATTACGGATACTGTTGGCGACACGCTTAAAAATAGTTTGTCATTTTTCATTTCATAAAAAAAATCGTGTCTTGAAGTTATTGCTAATAAATTATTAAATTATATGAGGCATTCCGAATAAGGATATAATCTATGTTAAAAGTAAATAGATTCAATATAATGTCGATGTTCGGGGTTCGATTCCCCGGTCAAGAGTTAATTCCATAAAAGTTTGTTTTTAGATTAATTTAGAGTCGTATGTTACATAGTAATCAGCTATGCAATGCGAATAAAAGTCTTATATTAAATGATATAAGATTTTTATTCGTATTGATATTGATGATACTTATTTTAGATGAAAATATATTTTGCTCTTGTGATGGGAGATAAGATTCAATATGGCTGATGAGAATAGCACATGTAAACAAATAATGTTTCATAATGAACAGAGATAGTTGTAATTTAGACAAGGAAAGCATTAGCCTCCTTTTTTTTGCGCCCAAAGCAAAGACTACCCTTCGGAAGCGGGGGAGGGAGGTGGTGAATGCTCATAGCATATCACGTAGCCGGCTGCGTGGTTATGTAGGACTCACTTTGAAGAAGTGCCTAAGCACTAAACACCACCTGTGGGACTGCTCTGGCCTGTGGCCTGAGAGAGTTTCTCGGCCTGCGGACATTATAGCGAGAGGGAAGTGAGGCTGCATAGCAAGTTGCCTCACGAATGAGGTGAATTGGGTGAGACTCTGAGGCTTTGAAAAAGTTCTCAGAGAGTGATTTTAGAAATTTTTCAATTGTGGGGAGCTCCTAGTCTCGGTGAAGGTCGGCGTTACGGACGTACCAGGGTGTGTTCGTAGCCCGACGACAAAAAGAGTTTTAAACTATTTGGAGTTCGTTTAAGATTTTAGGTTTAGCGTGAGCAAAAATAGGGGCCGCGTATCTCATAACTGGTCGTATATAGACCTTATATAGGGTTCGCTTATTTCGGAAAGACATTTTACTGTGTCGGCCCAGCATGCTACTGAGTCTACCCAGGTAAAAGCACGCGGTGCGAGTTACTTTCTTAACATGGGGCTCGAAAGTGGGCCTCGTGTCAAGAGTGACACCTAAGTATTTGGCGGTCGTATGCCAGGGGACATGGGTTCCTAACATAAGAATTGGCGGAATGGTAGTGGGGCGGTGACGTTTATGTTTGAAGCAAACGGCGAAGCTCTTCTCCGGGTTCACATCGATACGCCATTTTTGGAACCAAGCTCCTAAGTCACTAACTGACTTTTGGATCTTGTTCCGAATAAATGGTAGTGAGATACCTTTATAATAAAGGGCTGTGTCATCTGCAAAGAGGGAGAGCTGAACACCATTCGACGGGATGGGAATGTCGTTGGTGAACAGTATATAATGAAGAGGGGCAACTGAGGGACACCGGCTTTGATATGACGCGGAGAGGAGAGCGTGCCTTCGTGTCTGAAACGAAAGGTACGATCCTTCAAGTAACAGGCCACGAGACGAATAAGACGATCAGGGAGGCCTATTTTGTAAAGTTTGTAGATAAGGCCTTCGTGCCAGACTCTATCAAACGCTTTCGCTATGTCAAAGAAGACGGCGATAGTCTTATGACGGCGAGGATAAAAACCGCTGAGAATATATTCCACTATACGGTGAACTTGTTGGGGACATGAGTGTTTCGCTCGGAAACCAAATTGGTGGGGAATGACAAGAGGGTCGCCGTCTGTGGGAAACAGATGGCGCCTCATGCGAGTGAGGATGACTCGTTCGGAGAGTTTGCCCATGGCCTTGAGGAGGCTGATGGGACGGTGACTGGAGGAGGTGGTAAGGCTTCCGGCAGGATACAATAAGTTGCCTCTTTCCACGTGGTGGGAAAGTAACTGAGGTTGAAAAAGGCGTTGAAGATAATAACCAATAATGTTATCACCTGCACAGGAAAATGTTTGAGGGCTTGGTTGGAGATGCCATCTGCGCCCGGAGCCTGTTTGGGCTTCTGTCGTTTGATGATGGATGAGATCTCATCATTGGACACATTGATGGGGTCGGAGGCGGTGGGGGGTGAATTCTGGCGGCGGACCTCATCCTCCACTGCCTGGATGTGGAAGGGGTCGGTGGGCTGTGAGCTGGGAGAGCATTGCTCGGTGACACTGTCTGCAAAGCACTCAGCCTTTTCATCGTCCTCGAAGGCAGTGGAGCCGTCGGGACGAGAGAGATGGGGAGTATGAGTGATAGCGTCTATCCTGGGAGGAGGGGGGGAGATATTCTCCATGAGATTGCTTTTTTCGAGGTCTCGAAGCTCGGAAAGGCGTGAACGGACTTCTCGTTGAAGACGGTTGGCCGTACGCCTATAGTCAGGGGTGGGATAGAATGATGCTCTCCGGAGAGCAGCTCTCTTGGTTTTCATTTAGTTGCTAATATGTGGGGGAAGACTATTATTATTAGCAACCGGGACGACCCTTTCATTCTCCTTAAGGGAGAATTTTATGAGGGTGGTGAGAGAATCGACCGCGGTGTCGACTTTTTCGGTACAGTCGAAGAAGTCCGAAGAGAGGGTGATGGGGTAGTCCGGCGAGTCCATAGCTGGGGAGACGGAAGGACTCCCTGAAGCCCTTCCAGTTGGTGAAAGTTTTCGTGGAGGGAGATGAGGTAGGTGGCTGATGGCCAAGTATGAGGGAGACAGGACGGTAGTCGGATCCTAGATCGTCGAGAGTCTCGATTGCCCTGAGGTTGAGGGAAACTACTTTTACTAGTGAAAAGTCTAGCACGTCAGGAGCGTGGTCGGTGATGTCGGGATAGTGAGTTACACCGAGGGGACTGTAAACGGTAAGGTCGAGAGACTGCGTGATATGAAGAAGTTTCTTGCCACTATGAGAAGTAGTAAGACAGCTCCATTCCGTATGCTTGGAGTTAAAATCTCCAAACATAATGACTAAATTGCCTAATGCAAGGATAGCCTCGAAATCTTTTTGAGGGGGAGGGTTCCACTAGGGATAGCAGAGGCTATGATGAACTGATGTCCAGTCAAGGCTAGCCTGCCGTAGCACCATATATGGCGGCGGGTGGGGGATGTGGGAGCAATGTAGTAACTTCTTGTAGTAAAGAAAATAATACTTTTTGATGGAAAAGCCTTTGAGGTTCTTCGGTTTGAGATAGGTCACCTGGAGGAGGAGGAGGTCGGCTTCGCGATCTTGAAGAAAGAGCTTAAGCTTTAGGAGGTTATAACGCAAACCGCGTATGTTAAAGGAAACAAGCGATAAACCCTTTGGCTTGATACGACCGTGAGATATAATGGGAGCAGAGCGCTCTGACATTATATTTATTTAACTTACAATAAAATATAGCCTAAATTAATTTAATTTAAATGAAATTAAATTAATTTAAGTTACAGGGAACACAAGAGGTAGTGGTGCTCAGCAAGAGCTAGGAGACAGTCCTGAGGGGACTGAGCAGCGCGCAGTTTGCGTGCTAGGATGGAAATCTCCCCAATGTCGATGTTCCGAATAGCAGAATAAACTGTATTCAGATCATCAGCCAATGAGGACTGTGCCTGGTGAGGGGCGGAGGAAGTCCGCGGGGGTCAGCCTTTTTGGGGCCCCAGGGGAAAACTGGAGGCTGTGAGGGCTGAGAGAAGCCCGAAGTGGGCCCTGAGGAGCCCTGGGGGGACCCTGAGGGGACCGAGAGGGTCCTGAAGGGGCTGGGAAAAGCCTTGACGGGGCATTTTTGATAGGAGAGCTGGGAATGACTTGTCATTGACCGGTGGTGGAGCTGGTATGGCAGCTCTGGTAGGACGGGGGCGAGGAGCGCGAGGACATCCTCTGTAGTTGGCCGGGTGGCCAGGCTGCTGGCATAGGACGCAAGTGGGTGGGGATTCGGCATTATTGGTTCGAGGGCACTCTTTCGAGCTGTGTGGGTCAAGACACTTAACACACACCTGAGGGGGGGGGGGTGAGCAGTTGACCGCCGCATGCCCATAAAGTTGGCAGCAGTGGTACTGCGCCGGATGTCCGCACCTATGGGGAGGCTCGACCTTCACTCTCGATAGGCCGCACACGGTGCGTACCTGCTGGAAGATGGTTTTTGCCTCCGGCACGTTTGTCAGAATTACAAGAGTAAGCGGGAACCTCTTGCCCTTGTTGCTGTGGATCTTGTGCACAGCCTCGACGGGGAAGCCCTGAGGCTTAAGGTCCTCCAGGATGTCTTCGTTGGAGAGTTCGAAGGGAACTCCCCGGATGACGGCCCTGACCTTTCGCTCTTCCGGAAGAGCGTACGTGTGGTAGGACACACGCGCGGCTGTGAAGAGCCTGGTAAGTCGACGAATGTCATCTATTGACTGGGGGATGATCTTGATGGCTTCACCGAGGTTGGTGGCCTGATCGTACTTGATACCTGTTTCGTAGCAGGGTTTAGAGAGCCTAGTAAATTGCGCCTTGTCTCTGAGGAAGACAGGGGGCGGGACCTGATTCTTGGCGAGGGTGGGAGCGCAGCGAGATGCTGACGGAGGTGATGTGGAGGTGCGGACGGCGGCAGGGCCTGCCGGAACAGGGGGTGAGCGGGAAGTTGCAGCGCGTTTCGGGCCGCGCTTGGATTTCACTTTCGTGAAGGGGGTCTCGTCAGTCATTGTTCCATCGGAATCCGTGGAGCAGCTGCTGGATGTAGTGTCAGTTTGGGTGGCGGACCTCTTCCGGGAGGATGAGGTTACGGACGCGATGTCCAAGCACTTCATGGAGTCGGAGTCGCAGGACGCGGGCGAGTCAGTCTGCGGGGCAGCCATAGGAGCCGTCGGGCAGGTCATGACGGGGGCCGGGGGGGGGGACATGCCTGAGGGGCAAGAGAGGCAAGAATTGCGGCAAGAGCCGTCTCGTCGGGGTTGGTTGACCTAGGGTTTGGTTTAGGACGGTGATGAGGGCCCTAAGAAGGTTAATGTCCAGTGTGGACATGTTGGAGGGGGGGGGGAGGGTGACGTTATAAAATAGAAGACTAGGGGGAGATCCTTGTTCTGAAAAGAACAAGGGATTGACGTTCTTCTAAGAAACAACAGAAACAGAAACAAAATACAAACAAAACAAAAAACAAAAACAAATAACAATAACAATAAGTAGTCAAACCTCCTGCCAGGAGGCAGGGGGGCAAGAATGGTGTGAAAAAAGTGAGCAAACTCACCGACGACGACTGCTCTGCACAGCGTGAGCGGGAGAGCGAAGGCGCGAGAGCGAGAGGGCCCTCAACGTACGGGGACGAGAGCTCGGTCAGCTAACACAACTGCTCGAGAGCGGCGGCGCAAGCGGAATGCGTTTTTTTAGCCTCCTACCGATATGATAAGGGTCGTGTAGGAATTGGTTGCTCATGTTGTATGGGATCTAAACAGGGTCCAAATAATGTCAAATAAAAATAAAAAATAAACTTTATTTATTTGTGAAAATTTCTATAATGTGAGTAAAAATAAGTAATAAATGTTTCAGGATTACTATGTGTGTTAATAAGAACAGTGCTGTGTTAAAAGTGCCTAAATTTGTGCTTAAAATAGTGAAATAATAATAGATTTATATAAGAAAATTAAAGTCGAATTAAAGTGTAAAATGCCTTTAAATTGTGAATTATACTATTGTATTTGTTAAGAAAAAAAAGTTATTGTTTATTAATAAAGATTGTTATTTTAACCATTTTAAACAGGTGTATTTTGTTGAATATCTTCGTATGTTTTTATGTGATAACGATGTGATGTATATCATAATGATAAGACTTTGTATATGTTTCTTATAAATAAAATTGTGGAAATTATGAAGATAAAATCGCTGTTTTATTTCCTACAGCACTTTCCAATAAGTTGAAGATACAGTCCACTACGTGACGTCAAGACCGGGACCACTCCAAAGGGACCCGTAATCTTAGTCGTCTAACCTTTCTGTTAAGAGAGGGCAACAGACGTCCTTGTGTGACACTCTTTCACGGGGGTCACGTCCATCTCGTTGTTCCCGAACCCAACGTGGTGTGATTTCAGTTTAGTGGGGTAGAATGGAATGGAATGGTTAAAGACCATCGACCAGCTACGCTCAACTGGCGGCAGCCTCCGCAGTACCGAGACCAAAGGTGGCCGAAGAGCCAAAACCACCAGAAGAGGCCGAAAAGGCAAGATACCCGCCCATTATCGCAGAATGCCTCCCGAATTGGACGAAGCACTTCGAGGTGCTAAAGAAGAAATTGGGACATCCACAATTGGTACGCTTTACCCCCCAAAGCCCGGAAGAGTTCCGGGTAATCCAACGGCATATGATTGAAACCAGTCAAAAGATACCAGCCATGTCCTGGTACTGTTATACCCCTGAAGAGGAGAAACCCACAAAAGTGGGCATCAGGGGGCTGCCAGTCGACACCGACACCAAAGCAGTAGGGGAGGCTATTCGGGCATTAGGATTCCCCATTCGCTACGTCAAGGCAATGGAAACGGTGGAACCCGCACAGGGCAAGCACCGGAGCGACTCTACAGCCCCCCGCTAACGACGCTATGGAGCGCCAGGCCCAGAAGAGGACTCGGGTGAGGCAGAAGAAGAGTAAATCGCAGCTTCTTCTTCAGGCCATTACCTCTACCCCAGCGGTTACGATAGCCTCTAAGGCGCAGGTTACCGCTACGGAAGCGAAAACTACAGTGAGTAGAGCTCTGGAAAGGGCTCTTCCAGAACATAGAGCCCACTCTACAACTAAAGCACGCTCTACCCATAGAAGAATCACTCAAGCCCAGCCGAGACAAGAGCCAACTTCATCACGCAGAACACCAACAGCCGGCCCCGATAGCGCTGATGCCATCCATAGATTGGTGGGCATAGCCATAGATGTCGGTACACAAGTCCTGGCCGATATAAGAGCCGGGACGGATCCTATGACAGCCATGATGAAAGCGTTGGCGCAACTACTGGCCCGGCATTATGGAGGCGAGTAACCTGCGCCTACTCTACTGGAACCCGGACGGTATACAACAGAAGATCCATGAACTCCGTACAGTCGACCAGCAACAGGACATCCACGTGATCTTGCTGGGAGAGACAAAATTAAGACCATTGACGCATCTGAAGCTGCCAAATTACCACATCTACAGGCGGGACGAGGTCAATACTCAAGGGACCGCCTATAGAGGCACGGCGGTTCTAGTGAGGAGGGACATCGTCCATCAAAAGCTGGACCTGCCAGATTACCAAACGATGCGCTCTATCGGCATAAAAATGGAGGCGGCGGGCGAGGAACTAAGGATCTTTGCAGCATACCGCCCGCCAGGGACTCCATTTTGCTCCTCAGACATCTGGACGGTAATAGAAGGCGTAGCACCTACCATCGTTGCGGGGGACCTAAACCGCCCGGCGTGGGGGTCCAGAGTGATCAACCCGCTGGTTCGTGAACTGTACGAAGATGCTGAAAACAACAACTACGACGTTTTATGTCCCGAGGAACCAACGCAAGTCCCTACGGACCATCGAAAATGTCCGGATGTATTAGACATCGTGCTCTCTAGGAACGTCAACTGCCCGATAGTGGTAGAGGTTCTGTACGACCTGAGCTCACAGCACCTCTGATTACTCTTCTGATTACTCTTGGCCTCAAGGCAGTGACTACGCCGCCCAGAGTTTTTAAGACCAAGATTAACTGGGGGCTCTACCAAAAACACCTGAAGGAGAGACCTCCAGTCTAAATACCGATAAATACAGCGGACGACGTATAGTCCGCGACAACAAGAATAACTAAGACGATCCAAGAAGCCCTCCCCGCGGCCTCTACGATCGTACCACCAACAGAAAGGAGAGAAGAGCTGCCGCGAGAGATATGCGTGCAGCTCAAACAGAAAAGAGCTTTTAGAAAGCTCTGGGCGTGCACTCGCTGTCCCAGACTAAAAACAAAGTTGAACACACTAACGGTGCAATCCGGGCCCACAGAGGAGAGGCCTGGGAGCGGCGCATCGAGAAGGCGGAAGAGCAAGATGCGTCGCTCTACAAATTGAACCGGCAGTTAACAAAAGCTAGACCCCCCGTTTGCCCGCTGACCAACAATGCGGGCGAGCTTTGTTACGAGGCCAAAGGTAGAGCGGATATCCTAGCAGAGCACTTCGAGGAGCAATTTATGCCGAACCCAGCAAGTGCGGAGTTCATGGAGCTTCATGCCCGGAAGGAGAGCCGCGTACGGGAGTTCCTGTCATCGCCCGCGCCACCGCTTGCAGGAGAGTGGTTCGTCTACCCCGCCGAACTGCGGAAGACAGTAACTTGCCTGCAATCAAGGAAGGCGCCGGGGCACGACGGGATTACAAACGCTGCACTCCGACAGCTGCCCAACAGATTACGTGTAGAGGTAGGTCAACTCTACAACGGTATACTGCGGACATCCCACTTCTCGGAGGATTGGAAAATCGGCAAAGTGATCGTTCTGCCGAAACCCGGGAAGGACAGGCGTAGAGCAGCCAGCTATAGGCCGATTACGCTGCTACCGCACATAGCGAAACTGTTTGAAAGATTGCTGCTAAGAAGCGTCCGCCCGTGCATACAACTTCGGGCGGAACAGCACGGATTCAGGAGGGACTACTCGACAGCAACACAGCTGGCCGGGGTGCTGCACTACCTTGCGGCCTAGCACAACCGCGGCCGCACATCGTTGGGCGTCTTTCTCGATTATAGAGAAGGCGTTCGATAGAGTGTGGCACTCTGGATTACTCTATAAATTGGAAGCACAAACAAGTATCCCTCCTGCTATGTTGCGGCTAGGGGCGTCATTCCTTACAGACAGGAAGTTCTACGTCTGTGTAGAGGACGCCGAGTCCGCAGCGAGACCCATAAGAGCCGGCGTGCCACAGGGCAGTTGTCTGTCGCCGATCCTGTACGCGGCTTACACCAATGATATACCAACCCTGGCAGAAAACCTGCACGAATTGGAGGACGATGTAGAGCTGGCTCTATATGCGGACGATAGCGCCTACTTCACATCGTCCCGAAGAGCCCACATAGCCACTGCCAGGATGCAGCGCCTGCTGGACCTGCTGCCACCATGGCTGGACGAGTGTAGGATGACCGTCAATGTTCGCAAGACGACCGCTCTGCGCACCCGCCCCCTCAGAAATCTACCACCACCATTGACGCTCAGGGGCCAAGAGATCGAGTACGCATGATCGCGCACGTCGATCTTGTCGTCCGCCACGCCAGAGGTGCGCGGGCGGTGCTCCGTCCCGTCCTGGCATCCAAGCTACCATTGAAGACCAAAGTGAAGTTATATAAGATGTATATTAGATCAAGACTAACGCATGCTGCTCCGGCCTGGTACGCGCTTCTGAGCGATCGACAGAGGCGGCGACTGCAGGCCCAGCAAAATTTGTCATTAAGAACCATCGTTGGTGCAGGTCGCTACGTCCGGAATGACGTCATCGCGGCCAACCTGAAAATTGAAACCATAAAGGAATTTGTGGTCCGGCTGGCGCGCGGCATGTTTGACCGCGCAGACAGGCCACACCCACATCTAACCAACTTGGCACTTTATTGCCCGGCCCCGGACGGACGACCTCTAGAGAACTCCTACCTATAGAGATTAGAGAGTCGAGTAACAAATCTCAATGTCACAGATAGACCAACTTTGACTTACTTTGATACCAACTCGCAGCGACCGGGGCAGACGGTTTCCCCGGTCGTGGGAATATCTCGGCATTGTAAATTTATACTTACAATGCCGAGATAATCCCATTTCAGTACATGTTGTGTTACGCGAGAATCCGGGCAATGGGGGATGCCCCGAGGCCCGAGACCTGCTGTGTGCTAAATAGCACACACGCAGAAGACAAGGAGTGAGGAAATTCGTTCGGGACCAGCTACCAGTTTATAGTTTAAAGCAAAAAAGAAACCATAGGGAAAGTGATAGGAAAGTAGTAAAAGTTTCAACATTCCTCGTTGTTCCCGAACCCAACGTGGTGTGATTTCAGTTTAGTGGGGTAGAACGTCTATGATTGATTAACCCCTGTCTGTTGGACCTTCAAGAAGGATTGACGCCGAGCGACGGGCTGCACGCTTTCAGTTGGCCCTTCGCTGCCGGATTGACGTCGTGCCCTTTCAGATACTATCACGCAGAAAAACTCCAAAAATGGTCCTCTTTATATCTTGCTGAGTGACTCTAAGTTTTTTCATACAGCCAGCAGTGAAGGACCATGTCTCAGTCATAAGAGTCATCACTCGCATTATCAGTTAGTTAAATGTCAGAGAAATAAGAGGTATGTTAACTTGACTATAAATAACAAATAAGGATAAAGTAACTAAATTAAAAACAGGGTAGTTATGTAATTCTTAGCTACTATAACTAAGCTAAGCTAACCTGGAAAATTGTTGCACGTCCACCGAAAAATAAGCTAAAACAAACAACACTAAGCGAAACGCGCCAGAGGGGTAAGTAAGGGCGTGAGAGGCGCTTAGCTTAGTTCGCGTAGTTTCGGCGAAATAGTAAACTTGAATCAGTTTGGCTATTTCACCTGGCTTTTGCGGTGGATGCACATGTATGAAAAACTGGCTCAGCTATGCGAGCTAAGATAAACTAAGTTAGTTTACTTTGCGGTGGACGTTCGGCTTTAATTATAGGTCGGGGAAAAAGTTTCTTCATATTTTGTTTGTATATAATTGAAGACAAATCTCTTTGGTTGTACTGTTTGTATCTGGTTGGTTTTAATATCAATACATCACTGACCTCTATATATAGAGGTCAGTGCAATCTATAATAATAATAATAATAATAATAATAATAAAGAAAAGCCGAAAAGATTAGTAAATATATTGAACTAAGCGAAGAAATTAAAAGAATATGGAAATTAAATAAAGTTTTCATCGTTCCAATTGTACTTTCAGCTACAGGATTAATACCAAAATATTTGCATCACTGTCTTAAGCTATTAGATTTACCCTCAAATTTATATATTAAAATGCAAAAGCAGCTATTTTAAAAACATGTCGCTTGAGAAAATTTTTACAAATACCAGAAAATGCTCTGGATCATCAATTGATACATAAAACCAGCAAATGATGACTACTTGGCTTAAAGCCCGTATCATCATAATGCCTACATGGAGAAAAAAAATATGAATAAATAAATTATATCAATAGGACGAGACAATCAGTTAAGAAACTTGAATGTCCCACCGACATGCATTAGGATCAATGCCTCTGAATGGGACAGTCAAACTTCTTGAAATATCCTCAAGACACCATTTGAGCTCTTCCGTAGTCTGCATAACATTGACGCAGTTCTTCCTTATGATGCTATAAAATCATCAACACCTGCTTCCCAAACATGCTTGAAGCACTACTACAGTAGAAGGCCATTAGCATCCTGAAGGCATTATTATATTGAATTCAAAGCGCATTGTGGGTCCTCTGCGTATAGTCACACCACAGGCTGCAGGTGTAAAATGTTTGACAGTATGCCTTGAAGAGGTAATTTTGACATCATTTGTACACCTAGAAAACCTGCGAGCAAGCATATTGCATCGAACCGCCAATGCGTCGCTCTCTCTATATCATTGTTGTCTGTCAGATATTCGTTAACAATGTGTCCCAAATATTTAAACTGACAAACTCTTCTTATGTACACCAAGAAGCTTTACTGGCGGCACAATCAAGGGCTTCTTACTATCACGAAACACCACTAACTCACTTTTCTTGACGTTATAGAGGTCCATGTTCAACAGCGTATGTTTCACACACAGTTAACAGTCTACGCAACGCACTCACCGATGGACTCAGCAACACCATGTCATCAGCATAACTTATATTATTGATCATATGACCATCAACCGAACATCCTACCCTTGTTTCACTGAGTGCACCAATGAGCCCGTTTACGTAGACTGAATAGCACAGGCGAAGACAACCCCCTGCCTCACCCGCATTCCAACACATATTCGTCTGATAGCGCGCCAGACCATCTGACCTGGTTAACTTGTGACGATACCAATATTTTAAAGTGGTGATAAGTTCGGCTGGAACGGATATTTCACGCAGTTTGTCCACAGTATGTCATAATTAACCAGGTCAAATGCCTTGGAAGATCCAGAAATGTAGCATACACTGGCGTTTGTCTCTGGGTGTAATATTTGACAGTATGCTTCAGCGACATCATAGCACACTCTGACGACAGGCCTGATCTAAAACCAAATTGATCATCGTTTAGCTGTATATAGTTACTAAGCCGTCGCTCAAGCAGACTGTCAAGCACCTTTGCCAATACAGTAGCCAAGGATATGGGTCTGTAATTAGCCTTGTCAGATATATACCCAGTCTTGTTTTCACTATAGGAACAACAATAGTTCTCATAAGTTCGGCAGGTAAATAGGTGCCTAATACAAAAAGTATACAACATTGCTAAGACCCTTGGGAGATGCGGCCCTGCATTGTGAAGGTGCTCGACACTGAGGCCATCGTGCCTGGTGATTTTCCTCTGGCCATCTTCTTCAGGACCAACCTAAGATCCTTAGCTGCAATACGGACAGGCTCACCAGTCACAACCCCACCATCATCCGCCCCACTTCTGCTCTTCGCTGCAATATAGATTCAACTTTAAAGTGTCTTTTAAAAGGTTCGCTATCTCCTCAGTTCACTATTCCCGCTCACGCTTACAGACAGCTGACTTAGGACTCAGTCTTTTCGTGAGTTTCCAAATTTTGAGAATTTTTGAATTATATTGTGAAGCTATAATGTCCATTTTATTTGGTTTTGGTTTTCTTGACATGTTTTAATTTAGACTTGAAAAATTTGCGCGATATACACATATCCTGATATATACATCCAACTCTTGGCCGATCATACCACACAGTTGAGGAATGCTCGTCTCGCTGTCTCGTGAGCATCCTTCACAAACTTATTCCAACCCACGCAATAAACGCCCTTTCTTTTTACTTCTATATTTAACACAACTAAGCTCAGCAGCCTCCTAAGTGTGTTTACAATTGTATTATACAGATTGTCAATAATTACTTTGTGGTCAGGGTTATTACATATTTGATCGCAACATGTACTTAGCTCCCAGGAAAATCAATATCTCTTAATATCTCAGTACATCTCTTACGGTAATACTCAATTTGACACTGATCCTTCTCCCCCATAAAACCTTATTAGTTACTTGTTTTAGAGAGTGGGTACAATTGGTCTTGTTGTATTAAGATTTACATTTAGCACCAACAGGTGGTGATCAGACCAATAGATGTCGTAATAAACGTCAACACTGTTCACAGACTGCCGCGAAGCCTCGGTAACTAAGCAATGATCCAGCCAGCTTATGGTTCCATGAACATCGCTAATAAAGTGTACGTGCCAGAATCAACGCCCAGTTTATCAATATCTATACAATGCCACCTCTGTTCTATACAAAAATTAGTAACTCTTTACCAAATAACTCTTTTGGGTCGGCATTAAAATCACCCATTATAAATATCGACTCTAAGTTACAACTTTCTACTATCTGCAATTTCACTCATGCATTCACAAAATTCAGCTAAATTATCATAACTATTTGTAGGCATATAGACACAAATAACTAAAATCGATCTATCCACTAAGTCCATTCTAACAGCCACGATTCTGTCATTACTACATTCCACCACAGACACGGCATTAAAGATAGATTTTCTCCAGGTAGAGCTACCCTCCGTAAGAAGGCCTCGGACTAGCTCTGTTGCATCCATAGAGACTTGCCATGATAACCAAAGTCTTTACTAATATCACCCAGTATTGGTAATTCAGTAGGTAATAACCATGTCTCTTGAGTGCTATAATATCTACTTTCTGACAGACTTCGTACACATTCAATAGATCTATTAACATTTTTACAGTTAAAACTAACAAATTTTGTAGTTAAATTAATATTATCATTACAATTTTGACTACACATTTTTTTATTCAATTACTCGATTTTTTACTGAAAGTTACAAACTTGCAACAACACCCTTGGCCAGAGATTCTCATCCATAAACACAGATAATTTATCGTTAGGTATTAAAATTTATAAGCTACATATTCCTTTTTAGTTTCATTTCCACTTTTGTAACAATACACTAACCCTGTTTTACTCTTAATATAGCTAGTAATATCATTATGAAGAGTTCACATCAATATTATAAATGTAAAAGGGTATGCTCACTTCAGCAGCCTTGAATTTACATTCTGGAATCAAATCCGCTTTTCCTTTCATACCAATAAATCCATTCCGGAGACGTTTGTGTTGCACTAAAACCCAGTCTTCCTTTGGTATCTGAGGTTTAAAGTTTCCTTGCCTTGCTACATCTGACATTATTCTACTCTCGCCGTTGTAAGTAGTAGGCGCTCGCCTTGTCACTGCGTTAACCAACTCCTTCGCAACCACAGTGCTTGATGGACACGCAGACGCAGTTGGAGCGCAGGTATCCGATTCCATCGATACCGCGGTAGGAGTCTTTACGCACTGTTTACTAGTCGGGCAGGTCTCACCGTGCGTCAAGGATGTTTGCGAGAGCGAGATTACAGTGTCATTGGCGATATCAACAACTGTTTCTACAGGCGTAGTTTGTACGTTCATTACATTATTTTTTGCGATGTTGTTTTGATTTATCGACCGGTATTCCATCGTAGATCTGTGAGGTAATCCTGTTAGGCCACTCTCGTAATTAGAACTATCAATAAAAGCACCTCTTTTTCTACAATTACCATTAACATTATCCTCTGTATTCAATGTATTCAACAAATCTTTAGTGACGTATGTTTCTTTTATTATAGCCATCTCATTTTGTAACATTATAATATCTTTGAGCAATCTTGATGCGTCGATATGATCGAACGTAACCGGAGGCAGTTTCTGCAAATCCTCACAACATAGATAGCAGCTTTTCCGGATCAGTTTCCTTAATGACTGCAATAATGTCTTCAATATTTCTAACATTCTTGCCATCCTTTTTCCTTTTTATCAAGCGCCTGGACAGATCGGTCACTTCGAACAGTAATTTTTTTGCTTGAGCTATTTCTTCCTCGGAGAAGGTGGTAGAAATCAGACGAACAATACTTTCTTCATCCATTATATCAGCTTTATTTTGTATAAAAGCCAGAAGCTCCGAGATAACTATATTGCAATTTATACATTTCACGGTACGCGATGCCATTTTGACGACGTCAAACGTTTTTATAACGTATAGGACGTAAAGAAAAAACACTTTCTCGCCATTTTTCAATTGTTTTTCTGTCCGCCAAAATGAGTGAATCTAACGAAGAAATTCGATACATTCTGAAGTTTTATTACAAAAAAGGGAAAAATGAAACCCGAGGCGCGAAAGAAAATTTGTGACGTTTATGGACCTAATGCAGTGTCAGTAAGAATAGCACAGAGTTGGTTCAAGCGTTTTCAGTCCGGGAATTTTGATGTCAAATATGCAGCTCGCTCTAGTCGCACTCATACGGATAAAGTCAATGCCATTTTTGAAAAAGTGGAGCAAGATCGGCATATTAGTAGTTACGACATAGCCGAGAAATTGAGAGTTAACCACAAAACAGTTTTGACCCATTTGAAAAAGTCTGGCTATACAAAAAAGCTCGATATTTGGGAACCACACAAGCTCACTGAAAGAAACCTAATGAATCGTGTACTCATTGCGATTCTCTATTGAAACGTAATGAAGCCAAAATTTTTGAAAATATTGATTACTGGTGATAAAAAATGGATCACCTACGACAAGAACGTGCGAAAAAGATCATTGTCATACTCCACAGACTTTAGCGAAACCCGCATTAATACGCAATGAGGTGATGCTGTGTATATAGTGGAATTGGAAGGGCATCGTTTATTATGAGCTTTTACCGCCGGGAAAAACCATCGATTCGGATCTCTACTGCCAACAACTAATGAGATTCAAGCAAGAAATTGAGAAAAAACGGTTGGAATTGATCAACAGAAAAGGAGTGGTCTTTCATCATGATAACGCCAGACATGCCCTCAGACCAATGTTCCTTATGTTTTCTAAAGTGATTTAAACAAGTGGTTAAAAATAAAAAAAGTTTTAAATGTAATGGATAATACTTCGAAATAAGTAAATATGTATGTATACATATAAATTGTTTTAATAATGAGTTACGCAAAACTTTCAGTGTATCCCACGTATAATTAATTAATAAACTATACCAAAGTCCGACGGAGCAATCTCACGACGGGAATAGTGCTTCTCAAGTTCAGAACATTTCAATCCATTCGTATTACGGTCCCTTGAATTAATACCTATAAGTATGAGTCGAAATCTTCATCCAATGGGAGACGTATAGGCTGTTACTTTAGTATTTTTAATTTAAAAAATAATAATAACCTTATAATTTGACATGCTTGATAAATATTTCTTTATTTACCATCAACCTTTAAATACTGTACATAATGTGATAATGAGTTTCTCAGTCATAAAATTATGATTGACCAATAATACATAATGTGCATAGCATGAACTTTATATCAAATAATACGCTACATTGTTATTTTCATGTACCTTTTTTTGTTTTTAAATTATTAAAGTGTGTATTATTTTGGTAGTGGATATTTTAAAGAAAATATTAATTTCTGTGAGGAAGGAGGATTAATTTTCGCAAAGGAAGAGAAATATCTATCTCCAAAAAAGTTAAAGTTCATTCAGCCATTCAAAGTCGCTCTTGCTAATATTTCAGTACATTTCCAATAATAGAGTCTGTATTAATTTCAAATTATATCCACTTATTTTCCTTTATTGGTGTGGTAGTAGATAATGGACAAAGTTGACCCATTTGCATTATACAATACAAAGCTCAATATTTGGTTAATTTTCTTTTTACAACTTTTTAATAAATTTTCGTTTTCGTATAAAGATTTCTTTAAAGTATTGCTATAAGTATGTAATCTTAACCATTATTCTAAATTTGAATTTATTCTGTAGTAATACTTTGCGATAAATGTAATGGTGAAATTAGAATCCTTATTAAATTTAGTCGTAAAATTAAATAAATTATTTCAAACTTAAGAAAAAACTGTTTTTAGGTTTTCCCATATTTTTAGATAATTAATCGTATATTATAATAAGTTATGGTGTGGCGAATATGTGTGTGGGTATTGCTGTCCCCTGCAGATAACAGGTAAAGGTGGAACAAAGTGGGGGTTAGTTGGTGTAAGCCTAACATAACCCATTCTTGGCTCCGCAAAGTGGGAATGCAATTAGCGTTTTTTCCCACCAACAAAAACCTCTTGCACAGGCTAATATTATATGGATGTGTGAGGTCTGTAAAAGCCTTATTTTGTATTATTATTTGTTCAAAAAGAGACCTTAAGACAAATAGGTACAAAAAGAGCAAGTTGAGTGTGATGATTTTCGAAACGGACATGTGAGCCTTAATTACTGACAAAGTTACTGAAGTAAGTTTACCTCTGTGATGAAATTCAGAAGGAAACGGATGAGTAAGCTGAAGTGCCAATGTGTCGTTGGTGAGGGATAAGCCCCCACAATAGACTGTCGTCCTGATCAGCCGTGTAGAAAGTCCTTTTTAATGCCAACTAGGCATTACATCTTAGTCCTAAGGGGTGACCTCGCATTTCCATTTTGATTCTTAATCGAGGATGGATGTAGGTGTCCTATGAGCCTCCGCGTCCACTTTACATCTGGTGGAGAATCGATCGATGCAGGTTAATGTGGTGAGCCACGCTGCAGCTATTTATCAGCATAACCGGGGAAGGACCACATTCTCATAAAATAAAATAGTAGCTTAATATTGCTGTGTTTCGTATGCTAACGGAGACCCTGTTTACTGGTAACGATTCATTCTACCTTATTACTCAAGGGTGACAACGCAGCTACATTTTGACACTTAAACGAGGATAAACGTAGATGACTATGGGCTACAGCATCCACTTAACAGCAGATGGACTGTGTGCTCGTTTGTCACACTTATTCTATAAAAAAGAAGTCATAACCGTATTTTGTGGTGATTTATGGAGAGGTTTATGTTCATTAGTGATATCAAGTCCACTAATTAGCCTAAGCCGCTTATGTTCATTAGTTGATTTATGATAGACAGTCAATTCGGTTGACTGAAACATGCCTGTGAAGTTATTTCTATCGTAGATTGCGCTACACACTTTGTGTATCCAATCTGAATATTTGCTTCGTCCAATTGCGCACGTTTGCATTTAAAATCGAACCACGTACAATATTCCGTTATCCACGAAAAATCTTATGATTCATGTTTCTGTGTTTGGAAATCATCCTCAAATGTCAAAACTTAAAGAGTAATTTGGATTTTCTACTTATACGTGAACAATATTTAAGAGTGATGTTTTTACGGAATGATTTTTACAAACTGAATAGAACAACGGGAATATTTATTCATTTATTTATTGAAACTTACAACTACCATAACAGGAATTAACTCGCTGATGCGACAGTGTAGTTCTTTTATGTTTAACAAAATGTGATTCTTAACTTTAACAAATTATAAATAACTACCATATGGAATTCACTCAAAGTGCAAGTGAATAGGTCAATTTCTTTAGCCATTCCATAAAGAGTACGTAACGTTCGCGTTAAAGTCGCATGCACCAGCACCGGCGCGCGGCACGGACAGCAGCTGCGGCTGCCACCGTTTCCACGTACCCGTCTAGGAAATGTCACTTTTATACACGCAGTCAAATTCACCGCAATATGTTATTATTATACACACAGTCGAATCCGTCGCAATATGTCACTATTATACATACAGTCCACTCCGCGGAAATATGTCACTATTGTACATGCAGTCCAATCCACCGCAATATGTTACTATTATACACACAGTCCAATCCGTCGCAATATGTTACTATTATACAAACAGTCCAATCCGCCGCAATATGTCACTATTATACATACAGTCATATCCGCCGTAAAATTTTACTTATATACACACAGTCCTATTCGCCGCAATATGTTGCTATTATACACACAGTCCAATCCATCGCAATATGTAATTATAATAAACATAGTCAAATCTATCGCAATATGTCACTATTATAAACACACACTTCAATCCGCCGCAAAATGTTACAACTATTTGTTACGTGGTAAAGCCATGCTGCAGCTATATTAGTGCTATAGTTGTAGAACGAATGGGTCGGCTCGACCGGGGAAGGACCACTCTCTCACATAATACCAGCGTAAAATAGCAGCTGAATGCCATTGTGTTTCGTATAGTGAGTGTAGAGAACCAGAGACCCTTTTTACTGGAAACGAGGCATTCCTTCTTAGTCCTCGAGGGTGTCAACGCATCTGCATTTTAATTCGTAATCGAGGATAGATGTAGATGTCTATGGACCACAGCAACCACCTACCATCAGGTGGACTGTGTGCTCGTTTGTCCCCTTATCCTATAAAAGAATATATAAAGAACAATCCGCCGCAATATGCTACTATTATAAACATAGTTCGATCCGTCGCAATATGTCACTACTATAACTCAAGACGGGACGCTGATCTTAAATGACTTTTGTAGAGTAACCCATTACCCAAACATAGTGAAAGCCTCAAGGGTTCTTGTGATGATGATGATAATGATGACGATGATGATATTTTTTAGTTACCATTATCATGCCATCACAGCCTATTAAAAGTCCACTGCTGAACATTGCCCTCCCATGAATTGCCTCATATAGGGGGATATTTGCCGTAACAGCTATGCTTGGCAAGCGGGATGGTAACGGCAGTTTTTTAATTGTTATTCAGCTGTTATCAGAAAAACGCTGCTGTCCACCTTCTGGTTTGGGTCCCTTCTGGCGCCTCTTATGGCACCCATGGGATGATATGGGGTAGTGGATAATTTTACACCACCACTACATGGTTTATTATTTGGTTGTAAATAGCGGATATTATTCTGCTGAATATTCTGGCACTAATATGGCTTGCTTTTCTAATTATTTTAATTGCGGTTAAAGGTTGCGGTGGCGTCGTGTGACAAGTTGTTTTTCGAAGAGCGCGGTGGTTGGCACGTGCTTAATGCTTTCGAACATTTGCCGATTTTATTTTCAAAAATATACGATTGTATTTTTTGTACTTTTAAATTTACTTATTATTGTTTTTTGACCGTTACAAATGACAAGGGCGGATCTTCATTCGTTGTTTCTTCAGCAGTCAGTGAAATCTTATTTCCAAATGGTAAGGCATTTGTAAAATTAGTTTTGAGAAAATACGTTTTGAAGACTTCTTTAGCGACGTTAAAATTTTGACAATGCAACATAAGTTATACATACGTACGTCGATGGAATAAAGATATTATTTAATTTAAAAGAAATTTAAAAATCGATACATATTATTACTGCCGGATCATTTTTCAATCATTCAGATAAAAATTATGAATCAAATCAATTATAACCTAACCGAATATGCATGTGAAACGATTTCACTATTTTATTCATACATCTGTAATTTTCAGTTTACTTATATTTTTCTTTTATCACCTTTAATGTTATGATTTAAAAATATCCAAGAAGCCTAAAATCGTTTATACTAAATGACGTGTAATAAAATGATAAAATAAACGGAATAAACGGAAAACGGAGTAAGCGGACTTAAGTACAGGGAATTTATTGCAGCTAAAACTCCCTGCCAAGTTAATTACGGGAAGTCAACGTTGAGTCTTTAAAACTTTGTTGCCACTGATTTACTTAGTGGTAGGTGAAAACCTAGATATACACTACTACAATTTTATTTATAAAACTTGAACGGGACTTGTTATTGTTTATAAAAGCATTCAGAAGGGGATATATGAAAAGATACATAACTAAATTTATTTTAATTTTAATGCTTTAGCTGGGATGGTAGACATGACAAGGATAAGAATATCATGTCTAACAATCCCAGCCTATATAACGACGAGTGAATGTAGGACACAGAGTAAATGGGGTCTTCACTATATTGTGGGAAGTTAGTGCGTCAAAAAAAGCAAAATATCGGAATTTAAAATACTGTGTTAGTCCCTGTCTTAATGTATGGTGGTGAAAGTTGGGTGTGGCAAAAGAAGCATGTCAGTAGAATAAATTCTGCAGAAATGCAGTAATAAAGGGGTATGTTAGGGGTGACTCTGAATGATAAGGCTGAAAAATTTTGTGATAAATGCAAAAAGTGTTTTGCAAGATGAAGTTTAGACCAGGATTAAGAAAAAAGTTGCATGAAATCGATGGTTTGGTTATATAGAAATAATGAATGAGGAAAGAGTGACAAAGCAACTTTATGAGCAGAAGTGAATGGTAGAGTCGTCAAGAGATGCCCTAGGCGGAAGTTATTCGACCAAATCGGCAATATATTGAATGTAGGCCAAGTTAAGAGTACCCTTAACCGACGAGCATGTATACTTATATACGAGTATATGGACGTAAAGGAGGCGAGAGAGGTTTGTCAAGATCACACCAAATGGAAGTCCGTAGTCTTTGCCTACCCCCCTGGGCGAGAGGCATGAGTGTTTGTGTATGCAGTATGCATTTTATGACTATTTATATAAAATTTTGAAATAACTACAAAACAGATAACATTTTTTTTAAGTAATTACGCGTCCTAAATAAACCATACAATATGTTTTACATTAATTTAATTTATAGCTTGTCTTATAACAAGATAAGGTGTTCATTTAATTACCATTGAACAATAACACTGTATCTTCTTTGTGTTAAATTTCTAGCACTATGTCAGTTTATTGATTGATATATTAATATGCTTAAAGTTTATATCGTCTAAAGCTTACTGAATTGCTAAACTGAAAGGTGCTATTGTGGTGAGCATTGTTCTATTGTTATATAATTTCAACAACAGAGCCTATTGTTTCGCGTAAAATTGTTTAGTGTTTAGACTATAATATTCAGATATAATGGAAAACTTTGTGAATATAATTGCCTTGGCTTTCAAGCGCGTATAACATTCTTTATGATGTATATCCATTAGCGGCTGCCTTCCTCCCTCGTTAATTAAACACTGAACTCTTAATGCGCTAGTTTACTATAATATATAAAAGTAATTTCTTTTGTTCCGTAGAGGCGTTTCACATACATTGACAAATACTCAGGCCAGAAACAATCATTCGTATGTCTCATACAAATGCTTATTCCGTGCGGTAATCGAGCCAGCTACCCGCGTGCCGCACCCCAACCAAACGCTTACCGACCCGTCGAATTATGAAAATTATTAAATTAGTAACTACATCCAAAACTTTAAAAGTTATATAGTTATTGAATAAGATTAAAATGAACATTATATGACATACCTACTAGTAATAAATGACAAGTCTGCCAAATTAGTAAATATCTACGGCAGTCTATGGATAACCGCAGCTAGATACATATACAAAGCTGTTGGTGTGTTTAGCTTAAGATAATGAGATGATGTGAAACTAGAATTTTAGGTTACATTTACTCTGTCAACTCAGCAGTGTACTGCTGATTTGTGGCAAAAATAGGACAGAGGGTTATCGGCCGTAACGTAGGTATACCGGATACCGAATAACCCGAGTCATGAAGTCTTAATATACCTATTCTTTTCTACACAGAAATCCGACTGTATAGACTACTCATTTACGTATATATGCCGCAATTCAAATATTATAATAGACTCCAAGATCTATTATAATATTTGAATTGCGGAAAAATATTATAAGATCTCCAAGAGTATCGATAAAATCTGTCGAAGTCGACATGGTATCATTATTGATTCGCTGCAACGTATTTAGACGTTTAAACGGCGATTTGGAGAAAAAATCATGTTATTGATTTTAATCACATTATGATTCCCGTTTCTGTCTTCAAATATAACTTATCAGTATATTCAATTTTTATGAAATGATTTTTTTGTTGCATGGTAATAATTACCTTTTGTAGATTTACAGAAATTCAAAAATATATAATAAGTACTGAAACATATGAATGTAATTAATCTAAGTGCTGGAACGTAAAGATCTGTTACATTTTTATGCCGCCTATTTTTGACATGGGAACCCTTGTCATATTGACTATTATTGAGGGAATAGAAAGGAAAATGGTGCAATATTTTCTTGATATGGCATTATTTGAATCATTTTAACGTGACATCGCTTTTTGTACAAAAGACATAGAATTTTAATATTTCTTGGAATATGACGGTATTTGGTGACTTTGCTTTGAACTTAGGCATGGATACATCTTTTAGTAAACGTATTTGGCGTGTAAGAAAAGTCTTAATTAAGGAGTGAATTTTAATAGTATCTAATATTTTTATAAAACTTAATAATTATTTATTGTAGTAATAAGCATCTAATGAAGTACAATGCCACTATATTGTTTTTTTAGACCTTTTTACTGAAACTTATTCCTTTTTAATTGACTTTGAATACGCCTAGAACTGGCGAAATGTTTTTTGAAGTTATACTTCTTTTGGGGCGTTTGGGAAAAATGATGAGAGTGAATTTTTACGATGCGCGCACACTGACACCTAAAAGCGATAACTTCAGTGAGTAACTGTCTCTCAAATTTTCGTGGGAACTGATAACTACAATAAAGGTAGTTATTTAAATATATATGAATCTACAACACGTGTTTTATTTATATTATTTTAGAGTATGTAAGCCATATTTTAGGCTTATGAAAAAGATCTGACAGTTGTGTTGTCATTCAATAAAAGCTATAAATTTCATTTGTGTTTTAGTAGTAAAATCCCCATAAATACACAATATTTGGCGACGAGGGCCTTATTCACGCATTATTGAGTGCAATAAACTACTGCCGAAAGACTGTTCTTTCGCGGCTCACTCGTACGTATAATGAACAATTTGGACACATTGACCTCTTTGCGAAATCTAAATTCATGTTTAAAGATGACATCAAGAAAACTATTAAGAAATAGAGCAGTTGAAGTTAAAATCACATATTCTCTCTTCTATTTTTTCTATATGTATTTTTGAGGTTGCTAATATAAGTACTTAAGTTATTTTATTTAATACATATTATAATTGATTATTTGTATTATATTTATATATTTATACATTTTATATGTGTGTGTATGTATCTATATAAGTATGTATGTGTGTATATGTATATATCCGGGAGGAAAACTGGCGACGAGGTTCGCCACCCGTCACGTTCTGTCTCCCGGAGGGGCGAAAAGTGGATTGCGGAAGCCTGTCTGGCTACGCTGAATGTATGTGGAGCAATGAATGATAAGATGGATGAAGTATGCGATATGATGTGTGATAGAGGAATAGATGTGTTATGTGTAAATGAGACGAAACGGAAGGGAAAGGATGCCACTACACATGGCATGTATACCGCGTACTGGTCTGGTGTAGACGAGACCGAGCGGGCATGCCAGGGAGTCGGTATCATCCTTTCAGAAAGAATGGGTCATTGTGTGAAAGAGTATGAATGTGTAAGCCCGAGACTGCTATGGATACGAATGAAAGTGGGCTTAAAGAAGTTGTTTGTTCTAGGGGTTTACGCCCCAGACATGTCTAAGCCCACTTATATCCGAGAGCAGTTTTGGGAGATGGTAAGGATGGTGCTAATGAAATGCAAGGGTAATGAAAATATTATTATATTAGGAGATTTTAATGAAAGGGTTGGCGTGAAGAGGCTTGGTTATGAAAGGATATTAGGAACGTTTGGTGATGAAAGTATAAATGAGAATAGTGAAAGCCTCCTCACCGTATGTGTGGAAAAGAATCTTTTTGTGACGAACACTTTCTTTCGTCATAAGAAGATTCACATGTATACATGGGAAAGAGGTGGTGATAGAAGCATGATAGATTTCATAATTGTCAATGAAAAAATGAGGAGCGCAGTGGTAGATACAAGACTTTACCGGGGGTCCAACGTAGGGACAGATCATTACTTGGTCTTATGCCGAACTGATGGTCTATTCAGACGTTGCCGGCATCGGACATCTGTGTTTACCACTGCGTTACAGTGTGTAAGAACAGAGAGGTTACAAGATGAAGGTGCGAAAGAGAAGTTCAAATGGGGACTGAGAGAAAATATAAGTGGTATGGATGAATTGTGTATGAATAATTTAGACTTGTAGACTGTGTGGTATAATGTCAAGAAAGGTTTGGTGGATGCAGCTACCGAAGTATGTGGTGTAAGTAAGAGAACGAATGAAAGGAAAAATAACACTTTATGGGGGGATGATGAGGTACGGATGGAAGTAGAAGCAAAAAAGAGAGCATGGCTAGATGTACTAGCAACCAAGACTAGTTATTCTAGTGGTATGAATGATGATATTGAAAGAAAAAAGGCAGTCTTTAGACATCTAAATAAGAGAGTAAAAGAAGTAGTTGAAAGGAAAAAGCAAGAAAGAACATAGAAGAAATAATAGAAGAATATCGGATAACTTCCAGGCAAATATTAAAATGTTCTAAAAACTCGTAAAAACTGCCAGGGGACATTCAAAACAGCCTAGAATAAATGATATACGAGACCAGAATGGCTGTATTCTGAATGACGAAGTGTCGAGTTTATGGAGATGGACGGAATACTTTGAAAGCGTGTTTATGACTGATGAGACGTTTGAATTAAATGAAATAAAAATTCCGAAAGAAGCGGAATGAGATAGAGAGATAAGTATAGATGAAATAATAAAAGCAATGAAAAGTATGAAAGCAGGTAAGGCAGCCGGATATGATAGAGTATCACTCGAAATGCTAATGGCTGGAGAGGGAATGGTGGCAGACCTGCTGTACACCTTGTTTAATTTGTGTTGGGAATTTAAGCGGATACCGGGAGACTGGTGGAAAGCCGTGATAGTCCCACTATATAAAGGAAAAGGATCGCAGTAGGACTGTAAAAACTACCGTGGTATCAGCCTTCTTAGCATTGTGGGAAAACTGTATGCTAAGGTACTAATTGAAAGAGTTATGAAAGATACTGATGAAAAAATTTGGGATGTGCAAGCGGGATTTAGAAAGGGAATGGGATGTATGGATCAGGTCTTTTCCATGCGCATGATCGCGGGGAAGTTTTTGGCCAAAAACCAAAAGGTTTTTTGTGCGTTCGTGGACTTGGAAAAGGCTTATGACAGAGTAGACAGGAATGTGTTATGGCAAACACTGAACTCATTTGGGTTGAGCGCTGGGTTGATACAGGCATTGAAGTCTCTGTATAGGGACTCCAGTGCTTGTGTCAGGATCAACGGGGCCTAATTAGACTGGTTTGGCATCCATAAAGGGGTCAGACAGGGCTGTGTCGCTTCCCCGTGGCTGTTCAACCTATTTATTGAACCTATTTGAAGAATGCGGGTTAAGAATGAGTGAAATAACCGTCCAATGCCTTTTGTACATCGATGATCAAGTCATACTCGCCGTCGTCGGCCGAGTTGCAAATGATGGTTACATTAATGAACAGTTCATTAAAAGAAAGGGGTATGAATGTGAACGCAAGTAAGACGAAAGTTATGGTTTTTGAAAGAGAAGAAAGTAAAACGATATGTGAAATAAGAATAGAAGGGGAATTGGTCGAGCAAGTAGATGAGTTTGTGTATTTGGTAGGTGTATTTAGCAGGGATGGTAGGTATGACAAGGATATAGAACGACGAGTGAACGCAGGAAATAGAGTGAATGGGGCTCTACACGCTATTGTGAAGAGTCAGTATGTGTCAAAAAATTCACGTTTGGCAATTCATAATGCTGTGTTAGTCCCTACTTTAATGTATGGTAGTGAAAGTTGGTTGTGGCAGAAGAAGCATGAGAGTAGAATAAATGCTGTAGAAATGCGGTCATTGGGGAGTATGCTAGGGCTGAATCTGAATGACAGGGTGAGAAATAGTGTGATAAAAGAAAAGTGTGGCTTGCAAGATGACGTTGTGACCAGGATTAAGAAAGGAATGCTTCGGTGGTTTGGTCATGTAGAAAGAATGAATGAGGGAAGAGTGACAAAGCAAATTTATGTGGCAGAGGTGAACGGCAGAGTCGGGAAGGGACGGCCTAGGCGAAAGTTTATCGACCGAATTGGCGATATATTGAAAATGGGCCAAATTAAGAGTACCCTTAACCAACGAGCGTGTATGCGTAGGTATATGGATGTGGAGGAGGCGAGAGAGGTGTGTCAGGATCGTGCCAAATGAAAGTCCATAGTCTCTGCCTAACCCTCTGGGTGACAGGCGTGAGTGTTTATGTTATTATGTATATGTATATACTATTATTATATATATACATAATAACATAAAATATTATGTATATATTTTATGTTATTATGTATATATACATAATAACATAAAAACTTAGGTCCTTACATATGAAATTAGCGTTTTGCACGGGAGGAATATAAAGTCAATTTTTTTTGTAAATTATATTTAATTAATCAAAGTATGCACCGTTGTTATCTATGCACTTTTGCCATCTCATAGGTAGTTCATTGATCCCTTTACTAAAAAAACCATGGGAGCGAGAATCACATAAAAAAATAACATATCTTGCTTGGTTTGTGGATATAAGAACCATACTAAACATAAACGTCGATATGCCAATTATTTTTGTCAAAAGTGTAATAAGAAAGGGCATTTAGAACGTGTTTGTAAGAGTGGTTATAAGAGCAACAATTATTTGGAGGTGGATGACAACGATTTAGTAAAAGGTATTCCATAAGATTTTTGATTTTGTGAGATTATAATATAGGGTGTTTAAATGGTTTACCGATGAGAGCGGTCGATCTAAGACAGTATGATAATTCAAATCATCTGACATTCCTCTCTGAAAGAAAGTGGAATAAATAACGAAACCTGTAACCTATTCTGTTGAAAATGGGTGTTTCAAAATATATAGTTTATAAATTTCGTATTACATTCATAACAATAAAATGATGTTCTTAATATCTTACTGCATACATTAAGAATTGTGTGGACAAAATAATTGTATAGAAGTTGAATTATTCTTCTATATATTATTGTTAAACTAGATTATATGTTAGATTGCCCTTGCATTACATAAGTTCTGTGAAATAAGTCTGCCTTGTCTATTTAATTTGTTTGAATTCCAGGTTGATCTTCATCTTCCACGTAGATCATCTACATATCAGTACAGAGATATTGAACCTGTACGTAGCTTATTTGCTTATATTACATCAATCAGTGATGTTGAAGTAACACCAAGAAAGAGGGAAAGGTTAAAAACAATATCTAAATTAAAGAGAAGAATAATAGACAAAGAAAAAATTTAAAAAATTTACATGCTCAAAAGAAAGTGTAGGATCTAAAATAATTCAACATATATATTATATTTATATAATACAAATTCTCTGCCACTGCAAAGTATATTAGCATTAAGTGATTTTCTTTCCATGAACATAAGAAAAAAAATTGTTTTGCAGTATATTAAAGGTGGATAGAGAGGAAGAGTTTTGTAAAGCAAACTTAAGTGTGGAGATTGTATCGCAGTTTTGCATTCTCAGCATAATGATGTAAAATCGTTAATATATTTATTTATATCTTTATAAAGATAAAAGAGGTTAACCCATCAATAGACGTGATGGATGTATGTTTATTTTGTGAAACAATATTAAGAGTAAATATAAAGTTTAAAAATATTAATAAAAACAAATTAATTTTTTTTTTAAAAACGTTACCTCCACACTAGGATTTTCTCCTGTATCGCGGGGGCAGTTTGTATACATAGATTTCACAAGTACAAACATCCTGACCCAGAACAATTATTTGTAGGCTATACAAATACTTGTTTTTGGCGTTCCTCAGGGCTCGATTCTTGGCCCATTCCTGTTCTTGGTGTATATTAATGATTTACCTTATCTTGTAGGGGACAATCACGATATAGTATTATTTGCTGATGATACCTGTTTAATTTTCAAACTCATACGACATTTAGGCCCGTAGTAATAAACGTTACTCAACAACAAACTCAAGTGTGTAATCATTTGATATGCCCTCATTACGAAATCAGCATCTCAAGATCGTTGCTAATTAATAAACACATAAAAACAGTATCTCAAAACGCTGTACTTAGGAATACTGTTCTGTGACTTGCACTCAAGTAAACACACTTGAGAGTAGAGTTTAGTTTATTAATCAGTTTGGCACTTAGCTGATATCGTAAGCTTCAACCGCATCTTGAGATATGTTTATTAATAAGATCATAACCTCAAGATTGTACTCAAGTGCGTGTACTTGAGCTGAGTAATGTTTATTATAATACGGCCCTTAATTAATTTTGACAATGAAAATAATGCTCTATCGAAATTAGTACATTGGTTTAACGCCAACAATTTGCTCTTAAACGGCAATAAGACAAAATGTATTAATTTTACAATACCTAATGTTAAACATTCAAATACCAATGTGCTCTTAAATGGGGAGGAGTTGAGTCTTGTGGATACCACTGTTTTTATTGGTATTACTATTGACGCGAAGCTTCAATGGGGCCCCCATATATCTAAATTAGCAAGCAGGCTTAGTTCAGCAGCATATGCTGTAAGAAGGGTTAGAAGTGTCACCAATGTTGAGACAGCTAGATTAGTTTATTTTAGTTACTTTCATAGCGTGATGTCTTATGGAATTTTGCTATGTGGTAATGCGACTGAAATCGAAACTATATTTGTTTTGCAAAAGAGAGCGTACGGGCGATTTATTACTATAATTGTAATGAGTCCCTTAGAGAAAAATTTAAAGAAATAAACTTATTAACTTTGGCATCGCAATATATTTATGAAAATGTAATGTATGTACATAAATAGCTTTGATAAGAATAAAGATGTTCATACTTTAAACACTAGGAACAAACATAAGCTTGTAATACCAGTTACTAGACTCCACAGAATTTCTAATTCATTTATGGGGCAATGTATACGCTTCTACAACAAAATTCCAGAAAATGTACAAAATTTGTCAATAAATAAGTTTAAATGTTTTATAAAGAAAAATTGTACTAAAAGGGTTACTATAATATCAAAGAATACATAAGTGAAAAAAAAACCCTGGGAATGTGGTGATCGCTTCTATTAAAACTCATTTAAAATTTGTACAAACAAAAAAAACAAAATTATTGTAAAGTGACATACGTTTAAGAAAAAGGTCCCGCTGGGTTTCTTGCTGATTCTTCCCAGGACAGAGGTATTTTCCGAACCAGTGGTAAATAAAAAAATGACTTTCAATAAGTATTATGTATTAATCTATATTGAATAAAAAATATTCTATTCTATTCTGTTCCGTGCGGGAAACGAACCCGCGGCCCTTAGCGCTGTAACTCATTGCTAAGCCACTGCGCCGTCAATTAATTGTCAACAGGATCTTAAATAATTTTTAGTTATTTTTGTTTTGTTACGCTAAAGAAGTATAACTTCCTACGTGCGTACATAAGTACATACACACGTTTTTTTTTGTTTTCTTCTATTCTAGTCCACTAATATGATACAACAATAAAACAAATACCACATTAAATTTTATCTAAAACAATGACTTAAAACTAACCAAACTGTTGTATAACTTATGTATTATGTTATATATATTATGTTATTAATTTAATTGACATAAGTAGTTCTAAAGTAAAAATTGAATAAGTGGATTTGAAATAGAATTTTCATTTTCATAGAAACAGAAATGTGCATTTTAATAGCAGCCACGTCGCTAAAATTTACATCATAATATTGAAACATATTTTTGAATCTCATTGCTTGTCGAGCTAAGCATTGATTATGTTCAACGTAAATGGTTTTTTGTGAAAAAATTCAAAGCCGCATTTATTCATTCGCACGAGTGAGCGGCGAGTTGAGGCACGAGCAAGAATATGTAAACTCGCGTCGAGAGCGGTTTTTGGACACGAGTCAAAGTTAAAAGCGGCGAGACGAACTAGTGTTTACACATTGGCTTTTTAGTTAATTTCGTAGTAAACGGCCTATTAAGCAACATAAACAAAATGGACTTGACCAACAATAAAGTTACGATGTTTTTGGAGCTTTATCAAAGTCAGCCAGTCATTTGGAATCCAAAGCATGCTCTTCATGAGAATAAGCAGAAAGTATACAATGCTTGGACTAGTATATCAGAAGTAATGGGAGTACCAGTGAACGATTTAAAATTAAAGAAAAATTCTTGATGGCTTACTTTTCGAACACATCGATGCAAGCAGCTGGCATCAATAAAATCCGGTGCAGGAGAGGACAAGTAATTTTAACTAACTTTGCAAATGCAATGCAAAAACCGCTAGAACGACGACGTCGTCCATTTCGTCAAGCTGAAGTAGAAATGAATAGATGCGAATATGTAAACGGTCACTCTAGTCTAATGCCACAGGAATATCTCGCCAAACAATTCGTCGAATGGCTGGGCGAATCACGAGCACGCATGTGTAAATACGGTACAACGGTTTCTGATGCGTTGACAAGTGACATGCGGGTATAAGTTATACTTTCACCGTTACACAATGCTCTGGGCAATTGAAAGCTTTTGTCAAAATCTAGAAGTTGACCTCGCGTTCCAAGTCAGACAACATAAAAATGTAACCGAGAAGTTTACTAGAATCGAGTGAAACACTGCTTACATGCTGTTCAATAAAAATAAATATAAATAAATCCAATATCAAGAAATAAATAAAAAATCAATTAATCAACGACTTTTCAGATATTTGTTATTTAAAGAGTATGAGAAAACTTTCATATTAATTGTCACAACAGCTAGTTTAAAAAAAATTGTGGTATAATGGGAGAATATACCAACATAATAAGTTGTACCTTGTTAATCTGATGGAAATCCTTTGGATTCTAAGATAAAATATGAAATTGGACTTATATAAAAAATGTTTGGCTTATATTCTTATTGAATTAAATAGATAAAACATTTTTACTTCTTAAGAAAAATTTTAGTTAAAATTCCACGCATGTAATATTCGAGTCCAGTCACCGTCTTAATCCGACGTTTTAATCTATCTGAAGATCTTTATCGAGGCTTTTACCAGTACCAAAGTAAATAAATTTCGTCTACAAGACTATTTATTTAAAAGAGCGTCTGCTCTAGACAGCGAAAGAGAAAATAAATATTTACAAGAAAAAAATCGTAGGTACTTCGTTCAGAGACTAATAAAAAGTTTGAAATTACTTCATCATATTTATTTTCTTAAAAACTAAGGTTTGTTCAACGCTCCGTTGCAAAAAATTCTTTTATTAAAATATGAGTTATAAATGGACGCAGAAAACATCTAATAGGCATTCACTGTTGGTCTAGATATACTCGTAATGTCGAACCATTTATCCATTCTTTATGAAAAAAGACAGACAGATTTTTGTTCCCAAGAAGTCCCAGAAAATTATGTAGGGTTATCTATCAAAAGTTTTAATTTTTCATGATATAAGACCTATGCAAAAGTGGTTACATTTAGGATATTAGAGAATACATGATACCACACAGTTTCTATTTTTTTTTATAAATAATTATTTACGTAAATTATTATTTAAAAAATTCTCGCTTTGTGTTAACGCGGTGTAATGTTCCCTAAAATGATCAGTCAGTTTTTATGAAATAGAACGCCTTTTATTATCATTAATCAAGATAAGCTTTGAATTAACTTAGAGAGTCACGCATTACGTAGTTAATGAACTACGTAATGCGAATTAAATGCAATGTTGTTTGTTATAATTTAGATTCATGTGTTACGTACGTATGATAAGCGTACGGAAAGCGGTAAGCGATAAGAAATAACGATAAGAATTAGTTATTAGCTAGCTATACTTACATATAAATTCATATACACTTGGCCTACTAAGGGTCGTGCAAGAATAGTTGGTCAACTCATGTACGTTGCAACCATCCAAGTCAATTAAAAGACCGATTATTTTAATTGTTTAAAGTAAAAATTAAATCTAGGAAATTAATTTTATTAATGTAATAAGTAATTAAGATTGGTTTTATAAGGTAATAAAACAAAGATTATGTAAAAATAATTTAATTATAATGGAAAATTGATAAGTAATACTAAAACACGGTATTAAAAATTTAAAGATTTTAAAGCGCTTGATTGTTTAATACAATCAATTTGTGATTAAAACTGTTATGTAGATTAAGGCGTTCATATTTATTTGTGAAAATGGTTAAGCACTGTCTAAGTAAACGTTTTTAAGAATTGTAAATCTAGAAAATACCGTGTAAAATATTGTGTTATTTTGTTGAATATTCTTTTTATGTTTAATGTGATGTCAATGTTTTTTATATTATTTTAATGTGTCTAAGTTATATTTTTGTATAACATAATTGTGTAATGTGTTTGTTTTGGAAAATAAAGATATTGGGTAATAAAGGGAAATACGATATTGAAAAATGTTAGTAAAATTAGGTCAAAATGGTTTTAGGCGCGCGGCTCCCTTTACGGTTTAGATTTCGGGGTATGATATTAACGCGCACAAATTGCAATTCGTTCGGGATCAGCGACAGTTTCGGGAACTAATAAGAATAGTAATTAAGTGCATCAATATCGCATTTCCATGGGAAGATTATGGTGAAATTGCTGTTTTATTCAAGATTTTCCAGTGTTAACCCTAATAGTAGGGTATGAAGATACAGTCCATATAGATAGGCGTCAAGACCGGGACCGATCCAAGCGGGGCTCGTCATCTTAATCGCCCACCAATTCTTTCAAGAAACTGGGTTGTGTACGGAATCGAACGTCTTCGACTAGGTCACGCCCACCCCGTTGTCCCCGAACCCAGGGTGGTGTGGGTATGGATGTGTATTGGTGTGTGAAAGTAGGAGGCCAATAGTTTGTTGGTCTGTGATCAGAGGCGCTAGATCCGTGTGCCACCAACAGCTTTAGTTTCTTACTGGTACTTTCTAGGACACAGGCTTTTCCGAACCACTGGTAAAAACATAAGTATTACTTGCAATCTATATTGAATAAAAATTATTCTATTTTATCCTGTTCCATTACTGACGACGTGACGACTTAGGTTTATCGTACGCCAAGACGCGCAAAAACTTTTAGATCATAAAAGTAGATTGGATATTTGTCGCGATCCGCCGGGAAACATCGCTTCGTCTTGCTTATGCGCAGTATGCTTACTCATTCGCGAACAATCTGCATCAAAGAACTGTAACGTCTTCTCTCGAATTATATTCACAAATTTTATTAAATCGAATTCGGGTTGTAAGTGAGAACATCTATTTGTTTACATTTGAAACCCGTGTAAAGCGCCCGAAATATCGTGAAAAAGGTTTAAATTAAACGTGTTAAAATCGGTAAAATTCGTTTTATTCAATATGTAGTATTATCATAAATTTAAAATACAAATAACGTAAAGTAAAACAGTTTTGGGATCCATCTGTTTCAAGATCTATTGGTGCGAAACGGGAACATTTCCAACAATTCTTACTGAAGTTGATTTAATCAACAAAGTTACGAGCCTATTTTTTATTTAGGGTTCCAATATAGTGAATTTTAAGTTGA
The DNA here is from genome assembly GCA_029286625.1 of Parnassius orleans. Classification (NCBI taxonomy): domain Eukaryota; kingdom Metazoa; phylum Arthropoda; class Insecta; order Lepidoptera; family Papilionidae; genus Parnassius; species Parnassius orleans. The sequence goes on along the minus strand of JAGSMP010000022.1, from coordinate 8,058,329 downwards.
ATAAGCTAGGAGCAGATTATTTTTAGTATAGAAATTTAATTCGTTTTATTTTTTGTTATAAATTGTTATAGGCTAAAAGTGGATAAAATTTTTATATTACTAATTTTATCTGCGAATATCCGCATTGGAAACAGCAGAATCGACACACGACGACGTGGAATAACGACCATGTAAGATATGCAGGATATTGATGCAGATGGCTGGGGACTGTGTTTTGTAGCATTCCTTGGTAGAGCATTTTGTTCAGATTTCTTAGTAGGTACGTAGGTCACTCAATAAGTTTTGAGATATACAAAAAGTATTCTAGATACTATTAATATTTATTTTACATCTTTTCAAAATATTCTCCATCATGCTTTATACAAAGTTCCATTCGCCTAAACCAACTCTGAAAACACTTTTGCCAGTCTTGATCTGACACGTATATATATATATAAAACAAATATCAATAAATAAAAATAAAAATGAATGTATCAATATATAAATCAACGATTCTTCAGACATTTTTTAATTAAAGCTAAAACATATAAACATGTTTTTTTCGACTTATTGCATCTTACCAACCAGGTCGTCAGTTTATCTAGTGGAGGGCCAACCTACACTTCGCTTACCGGCACGGGGCTGCCACACGAGAACCTTTCTTTCCCATCAGCATTGATTATTCATTTCTAAATTTTATTTGTATTGTGTCAGTTTTTATGCAGAGTTTTTACGTAAAGAATACATCAATGATTTCAAAATATAAGTTGCAAATGTCAGTGAAAGTGAAGTGACAAGCGCTTTACATTTTTCTACGATTGTAGCAATTTTTTTTAAAATTACATTTTAGTAAAGTACTACACGACAAAAAGACTATTACTTTCAGTGTTGTTGTTACGTTTTTCTAAATAACATTATAATCTGGAAGATATGAAGCGAAACTTAAGCATATTTACTCTAAGTGGCAATTTATTAACGCCTTCAGCAATGCAGTACCATCCACTTAGTTATTTCCGCAGCTTTGACGCTGTCTCTGAGCCAATCTCCGTTCTTATCAGTTATTATATACCTACGGGTAGGTGCATGAGATGGAAAAGTTTCCTTACCACTTGGTGAATGTATCATGATGTACAATGGATACTGTTAATTTTTAGATTTCATAAATACATTTTAATGTGTTATGTAGCCACAGATAAATAATCGTATCTTAAAATTCTGTGCCGTATTATATATAATATGACCCGCTCGAGAATTTGAATTTGTTTCATTAATTAGAAGAGAATAGAATAACTTTTTTCAATTTATATTACAATAATACTTATTGAAAGTTATTTATGGTTTTTCTACTGGTTCGCAAAAAACCTTGGTCCTGGAAAGAACCAGCAACAAACCCAATGGGACTTTAAAAAGCTTAAACGTACCTGCTGATAAGTGGGATGACATAATAGTATTCATAGTTATTGAAAAATTGAAATTTGAGTCATAAAAGCTATTCGAGCAGAGAATTGAGGGCAATGATAAATTGCCTACGCGGAAGGACATGTCTGACGTCGAAAATAAAGTGAAATGTAATCCTTTTCAATCTCTAATTGAAATGGAATGTATTTTATAGAATAACAAGATTTTCTTGTGTTTTTTTTTTAAATTTTTACAAGCTTTTATTTTAACTTGCAACGTAACTATGTTTGTTCGGGTGGAATCTTGCAACTCAATTTTGAAGCAGATATCTTCAACCGATTGAGCTGAAATTTGTATACACGTTTAGTTTGGATGACAATGCGTAGTTAGCTGTGTTACGTCATTCTAAATCCAACATGGCGGAACACCCAAGATGGCGGACTAGTTATTTTTAATGCACTCCTACAATGTGGGTATCAAATTAAAGGGCTTGCTGAGAATAACTCGAAAAATAAAGTGACGTCACTCTAAATTAAATATGTCGAACGTCTAAAGATATGGGTATTGGAAAAAATTTGGAAAAAAAATAAGATGGTGATAATAACCTACGTTGCTCCAATCCGTCTGAAAAGAGCTAGACTATTCGAAATTAACCGGCAAACGACCTTGCAACAATGATGCGTTGAATGAGATGAACAGACTGAGAAACCTGTCCAGCGATATCTAAAAAGTAAAAAATAAATTAAAAGTAAAAAAAAAGCTTGTCGCGAGATTTACCTGTGTAGATGAACAAGTAAATTAAATAACTTGATCTGACTGATTTTATTTTTAAAATTTTCAAACTAAGTAAATAAAAGTACTTAAATCTCGCGACAAGCTTTTGTATCTTAAAAATTGTGTAATGACGTTATAAGTCAATAGTAAAAGTTTTAAAGGAGTTTATTTTATTCTTTTTAGCGCATTTAAATAAAAGCTTTTTTTTAAAAGTTTTTTTTACTTTTAATATATTAACTTTTTGGTGGATACGTCTTGTATATATTCTGGACTTTGTTATATACATTGCCTCATGAAGGAATTTCTGATTTTTTGGGAGTCGAGTAACTGGTATAACTACTTGTTCCTAGTATTTACAGAATGTGCATCACTATTTTTAGTAAAACTATTTTATTTTCCATGTGATGAAATATTTATTATCATTTTAAACATAATATTTAAACATATTGTATATTGGAATATTATGTTTAATACCATATTTATTATCATAGTAAGAAAAGTAAAACTATTTTTGTCTAGTGCATGTAACGTTAAGTTTTCTAATTATACTGAGAAGCCAAATTTAATTACTTTGTTTCTTAAAAAAAAATTCTAAGAGATTCCTTCGGACTTAGGTTATAAATTGATTTTACGCCTCTCTTCTGCAAAACAAAGATAGTTTCAATATGAGCCGCATTACTACATAGCAAGATTCGATATGACATTATGCTATAGAAATAACTTTTTTTACAGCATGCTGCGGAACTAAGCTTGCTAACTAGTTTAGATGTTTGGGTACCCCGTCAAAGTCACGTCAACTGTAATTCCAGGAAAAATGTAGGCATAAACAAGACCTAACTCCTCCTTATTTCAAAACACACTAATATTCACCTGTTTAACATTTGGCGTACTAATTTTGGTATTTTTTTTATAGGATAAGGGTGACAAACGAGCACACAGTCCACCTGATGGTAAGTGATTGCTGTGACCCATAGACATCTATATCCATCCTCGATTACGAATCAAAATGCAGATGCGTTGTCACCCATGAGGACTAAGATGGAATGCCTCGTTTCCAGTAAAAAGGGTATCCGGTTATCTACACTCACCACACGAAACACAGCAAGGTCAAGCTGCTATTTTACGCTGGTATTCTGTGAGAGCGTGCTCCTTCTCCGGTCGAGCCAATCCATTCGCGCTACAACTATACTATACTAATATAGCTACAGCATGGCTCTACCACATTTAAAATGGTATACCATTATTAAATTCGTCATATTTTAACAATTGCCGTTTGCTATAATTCAGTCAATGTATATTAAAGTCTAGCATGATCTGGATCCAGCCACCTTCTCTCTCTTCATGAATCATCCTTGGTAGGAATTCGTGTGCTATCGCGTGGACTTTCTGTTTATCAAATCTGATGAAATGGAGGTGGTCAAAGACTGTAGTAGACTTTCGGGAGCGGTTTTGTAGGTTTATTTGCTTGGCGTACATAAGAGAGCCCACATTGACAATCGAACTAGTACATTCCATCATCTTGTAGGGTCATGTTAAGGTTTACAGATGATAGAAACTGACTACCTATTTCTTCGACGTCTTATATAATTTTCTGTATAGATGTACAGCAGACATCTGTGGCCTTTTAAAAATAAGTCGATATTAAACGCGACAAAATCCGTTAAAATAAGTTTAATTCAATAATTATATTATTATTTTAGATTTGAAAAATGTAAATATCGTTTGAATTGTGTACTTACAATACGTTCTTTTGGTTTAAATAAGTATTAAGAGCGTATTAGTGGTTATTACAAAATATAAAAAGAACTTTTTAATACGAAGCTAACGACAGAAAGTTTTAATGAAATGAAATTATAAGCGAAAAGCTACCTATTCTCACTTGTTGCATACTTTTTAAAAGTGGTTAGGGTTTTCAAATAATTTAAGTGGATACTGTGGTGTAATATTTCATTTTCGATCAAAATTTAGATGTGTTGTGCTAAGAAATTGTATATCAAAAAATTTAAGTACTGATTGCAGAAACTACAATTTGCAAATAATTTTATTCTTTAGTTTCCCTGAAAAAAAAACGTATTTAGTAAAAGAAAAATTATTAAAATCGGTTCATAAACAAAGAAATTATGCCCAATCATACATACAAAAATTACAGACCAATTGAGAATCCTCCTCCTTCGGTTACAAAAAAAGCTACTTGTGACTATGTGGGTATACTTATTACAGTCTCTTGTAATTCGACAATCACTTCAGAGTTATACTGTAAGAGTCATATAGACATAGCTAGCCTAGCTCTTTTTAGTAGAAACGAGGCATTCAATCTAGTCTTCAGGGGTGAGCACGTCTCTGCATTATGTGAGTATAAATATAGGTGCATACGGGAGGTATCCTGATGAACATTGTACGTACTAGCTTTACGTGACTTCGTTCGCTTGGAATCTTTTTCTTTTAAAGCCGAGTAATTTGGTATTACTCGATTTGAAGTTTTATTATTTCAGGATTAATTATAGTTTTATAAGCTATACCACTTGTAGGGGCGGATTCCACTACCAGATATAATACTGAGTATGTCGTAAGAAGCGACAGAAATGAAATGAAATAGGAGAGAGGCAGCAGCATCTTACTGGTAACAATACAAAATAATAAAAAGTGCGGTTACCAATCCACCTGCAACAACAACAGTAGCAACTATGATAGATATCCAGGGTTGGATGAGGCAATCTTCGGGAAGGCTTATGTTCAGCAATGAACTTTTAAATAATGATGATAATGATGATGATATAATATTTGCTCGATCTCATATAGGAATAGTATAAAATATGTTCATATTTATTAAGTGTAATTTCAATATAAAAATCAATTAATTGCGTGGATGACTCCAACACCGAGGGTTCTACAAATATCATGAGGAAAGAAATAAAAATATTTCTAAGACATGTGAAGTGTACCAGCGTGCACGGAATAACATGGCAGGCTTTTTATAACCTTTTTGGAAATAAGAGGAGGCACTTGCCAAGACAAGGTTTAGTTTTACTTTTAGAAATTTAAAAATATTTGTATGTACGAAAATCATATTTTTAGAATAGAATAAAATAGAAAATATTGGAATGGAATGTAACAGAATGTAACGAAATGAAACAAAATGGAACGGAATAGAACGGAATAGAATAGCATAGAATGGAATAGTACGAATAGAACAAAATGAAACATAATAAAATAGAATGAAATAGTGTAGAATGGAATGGAATATATGGAATTAAATGGAATAGAATGGAATAGCGTGGAATAGTATAGAGTAGGATGGAATAGAATGAAACAGAATGGAATAGACGATAATGAGAGAAAATAGAATAGTAAAGAATGTAATAAAATATTATAGAACAGAACAGAACAAAACAGAGCAAAGCAGAGCAGAGCAGAAAGTACAATAGAAAGATTAGCAGAGTCAAATACTCTAAATGCATAAAACTTAATGTTTATTAGCTGTGCTCTGTAACACACGCCGAGCCCAGATATAAACTATTTAATACTAGATATTAAATAGTTTCATTTTCGTAATACAACATTGAAAATTTTAATAACGGCCTTAATATAAATTTCATTATAAAAAGCTGTCGGATGAAACGCTTTCTAGAATTCATTTAAAAGGTCCTTCGCCAAGATCAATTGTGTAAATGCGTTTCAAAAATCGTGTTATTCATTCTTCAACTAAGTTTATTTAGAAAGAAATCGGACTGTTACTTTTATTTTTTCCTTGTTCTCTTTATTTTATCAAATCTCATCAAATCATCAAGTTGATAGATACTTAATAGAGTAATAGATACTAGAACTTACGAGTGTTATCAGATGGTAAAACTCTTTTTCTTCCGTATAGAACCTATAAACTATCTGCCGCCAAGCAGCAGTGTATCGACTGCTGTATTCCGTCATAGTTCTAAAAAGTACATACGAGTAGCCTTCTTTTTTAACATGTTTGCAGGCTTCCATGCGCCACAGTAGCCATTTACCACTAAGAGAACTAATTATCGTTTTATTGTTATAAAATTTTTAACTCTCTTTTGATAATTATACTGTTAATGAATTACATTTAATGGTATATAATCAAATCTACTTACATCGTGATCACTTAAACATTGGAGCTCAATTTAAATTACATTTTCTGCCTTGAAGTCTATCTGGATAAGTACCACCCTCTTAGCTGGTTCTTCTGACAATTAGCAGTGCCTGCACTTCTGTGTTCCGGTGTAAAGGATCTGACACTTGTAGTTAAAGTTCTTCTGAAACTAAGATATGTCTTTTATTTGATAAAAAATTAGAGGCACCAATATTATCTAAGTATTTGCATATCTTTTGATCAACATTTATTCTAGTAGAGTAGGGAGCCAGCATAATTAATTATAGACTGTGAGGCATTCTATGCTTCAGAGGTGACAACGCATATGTTGCCTTCTTTTTTTGAAGTGTCACGGAATACAAGCCTGAAATATGCGGCATAGCTTAATGCTGCTGTGTTTTGTATTATGTGTGTAGAGAACTAGAGAGCCTTTTTAATGGAAATGAGGCATTCAATCTTAGTCCTCAGGGGTGGCAACGCGTTCTGCATTTTGATTCTTAATCCAGTTATATGTACGAGTCTATGGGCCACAGTATCCACTTAAAATCAGATTGGGTGTGTGCTTATTTGTCCACCTTATCAATTACAAAAAGTTTTCTATTAATAAAATATATTCATTTTAACTTTTGTTCAAATATTATAGACTTAATTCAAAGTTTCTTTGTATGTCAATATTTAAGTAAAAACTTTTTGTTTAATTTACTGTCGTGTTCTTCATAAAGTAGCCATATTTCTGTTACACACGAAAGTCTTTCCCAAAGTTACGCTTCATATCGAAATCAAGTTGGTTGGAATGACTGATTGTATTATTTTATATACCGGCCTGTGAATAGAAATTAGAACCATCTCTATTTGCTCTTATCATAATCTCGGTAACTTCAATAATGATTTCTTATTGAGGACACCTTAAAATGAAACAATACACAGTAAAATTAGTTTCATTTAATGGATGTCTTTAACACAAGAGCGAATAGGCTTTTGTGAAGCTTACACTTCCGAAGTCTCTCAAATTGCTGCTTTACTCTATTTGCTGACTCAATCTTGGTGCTTTAATCTAGAACAATGCGTAGATGAAGTAAATCGACTTATGGCGACAAAATGGAGGAAACCAGGGGGCGAGGATGGTCTCTCATGCAATGAACCGACCAAATTAAGTCTGCTGTGGGCGGTCCCTTCTACGAGTGTAACAGGTTGAATGCTCAAATGCTCGTGAGGTGACTAATATCTGCTTTTAAAGACGTCTCTACGTGATGACCAGGACAGGATGACAGGAAAGTTTTGCGATAACGAAGAAGAAAATGAAGCTAAGTCAGTGTGCTTTACAATATTCGGCTGTTCACCACTTAGCATTAGGTGGGATAGTATTAGAGCACCGAATTATTAAAAGTTGAAAAAAGATTGCTATAAAGCACGGTTCACAGCCACCTACATGCATCATATTCCTGCGCGTTTTATCACGTCGTCGCTATATTAACACTGTATTCCCTTCAATTGCCAGTAAGAAGCTGCCACTCGCAAACCTTTTATTTTAAAACATTTGTCGGTTCTGTAAGCTATAGGGCCGGCACATTGCTACTTCAGGTTATAATTAATATATTACTAATGAAGCATTTGTGAACCAACTCGCAGGCTCAGCGTGTTGAGTACGGAAACTCATTCAAGTTAATTATGCACGTCGGTTGGCGTCGACGTCTATTTAGAAAGATTTTTGTAGCAGTAGATTTAAAAAGGTTTACCTTAGTATAAATGGTAAAATATAGGATCGCCCACTCTGGCACCAACTGTTAATAGCTATTTCAAATACTAACAACTTTATTATGCTCAGAAATAAGAAAGAGTCTAGTGGTGGGGCGTATATATTCCGTAACTTTTGTAACTTTTATAAAACCTTTTAATTAAAATTCTGTTTTTATCATTATTATTATCAATGTTCTGTTCTACTTAAAGTTATGGCTTCATTTTATTTGAACCAAGACAATACAATACAATAAAGCAGACAATAGGAAATACGGTACAAATGCATAGAGAGTTATTTCATTGTTAAATATTATTAAAAGTTCTTCTGCTGCTTTTCCTTAACAAATAAACTTTATTTGACTTTTGGTTCCGAGCCAAGACCTGAATTTAACGAGCCAAAGACATAACATAGCTATATTTTGCGATATTAAATTACAAAGACTGTAAGACGTCCGATTAACTACGAGTTAGAAAATGTCTAATCTATATTATCGTCATTATTTTCATTTTAGCACAGTTTAAGTGTCGTACAATATATAATATTTTATGTACTTGTACATGATAAAACTTTTATAATATTTAGATATTTTAAAAGATCTTTTTTAACCGGTTTAAAAAAAGTTCTCAATTCGGATCATTATATTTTTTTATGTATGTTCGGGCACAACTCCGTCATATAAGATGGATGGATTCAGACAGACAACGGAAATCTTCAAAAAATACCAGCAAATCAACTGCGATTGCTGCTATCGCATGTCTATTATTGTTTACGTAATCACATAACATAACATCACGCCTGTACCCTCTAAAGGGGTACCCTGTACATCTGCGTATGTGTTTAGTATACCATGGTACACCCTCATTTCTGTCAAAGTTGTTATTGGGGTACCTCTAACCTTGCAAGTAAATTCGGGTTTAACTTTTTTGTTTACGTTTATGAATTGATTTTATTTATTTATCAATTTGTTTTCCGAAATGGACCCATTAAATTTTTGTAAAAATCTGTTGATTAATTTTGGAGACAGATAATGGAACTCTTCAATTGTTAAAAGTCTATTTATTGACAACAAATTACTAGCGGTCCTGTAAAGGGGTAGACATGTAGATATATTAGTAGTATTTTTTTATTTAGGGCTCATATGCGGCGTGCTTATGATGGTTAACGATTAAGGAAAATATTATCAACGAACGATTTTATTTATGCATATTCTTTCGCGAATGGAAGCTAGCAGCACATCGTATTCTACTTTATTTATTGGTCAGCTGATTGACTTCGTGGAATACACCAAGAATGATGAAGCAAGTCCACGCAATCTTGCCATTTCTGCCAAAGCTCTTTCATCATGCGGCCTGTTTAGCAATATATTTGCCGCCTCTCGGTAGAGAGTAATTGTGTTCTGTGTTTGCTTCTAATTTACATAATGCTATTCCTTATAGAGTTTCCATTCGACTTAAATCCACATATACTTGCTCTTTGGCGAAGTTTTTTTCCCTAAATCTATGACAGCTCCATCCAGCGTTGTGCCTTGTAACTTGTGAACTGTAACTGCCCAGCTCAACATTAACGGCAACATCTTTCGCTCTACACTGCCATATCCTCTAGTTGCTCGAAATATCTTCAATCATTTGCTCATCGGTACAAATGATTGGGGCATTGCCATGCACCTGTATGTCACGAGCATCATTCAGTGCAGTTGTTTGAGCGAGAGCTTGCTGAGTAATTTGTTCCGCGTGAGCAAACTGTTCTGCAGTAACATTGGATTGCAATGGCCTCAACTCGTTTTGTCGTCGCAAAAAACACGTCTTTGCGTTTTCATGATCCAGCAAAATCTCGGCTTCGTCCCGAAATGGAACATGGCACGCTATTAAGTTGTAGTAATATGCTTCTTTATCACTATTCAGCATGTAATAACGGGTGCGTAAAAGAACCGCTTTGTTTCCAATGTGCATTCTAGTGTACCTACGTGGTACATCAAATTAAGAGAATTTGATATACCGCGTAGGCTTATTGTCCATTTATCTCAATTCTGAATCGCCGTCCTCCTCATTTATGTATACTCATGGTTCACGGTATCTTAGACAAATACATTTCTGCGTAACAGCATGTATTTTATCAATATTGCTAAACCACATGCAACAGAAAATACCTCTCAATGGAGCTTTGACACCTTTAGCACCGCGTGTATGGGAATTAAATAGCTAATAAATTACAGATTCAGACTAACTTCTGCTATGTACAGCTAATGTAGAAGAATTCGTTGTTAGCAAACCGAAAGAATGTTCCCAAAAAAAAGTATTAGAGCATTCTTTAAGTTAGGAAAACCGTGTGCACTGTCGTCATTTACTAAATGACCATTTTAGATCAGTTGTTCGTAGCCACTTATGATGAATGTTTGTCTGTTATAAATAACCTGTAATATAAGTTGAGCCACGTGTAGTGGCAGGTAAGAATACCCACTACCCCATATCTTCCCGTGGGTGTCGTAAGAGGCGACAGAGAAAAACTGAGGCAGAAGATGGGCAGCAGCATCTTTCTGATAACAGCAAATTACAATAAAAAAACTGCGGTTGCCAACCCGCTCGCCAAGCGTGGCAACTATGGTAATATACCTCCCATGACGAGAGTCACAAAAAGGCGGCCCACAGTCCCCGGCGGCCCCGCTATTCCTGGCTACGGTGGCGACTCGGTTGCCACCTTAGACGACTCGACCTGGCAACATACAACGCACGCACCCTGAGGACTGACGAGAAGATCCTGGAGCTGGAAGAAAAGATAGACAAGTTGCGCTGGGATATTATAGGATTATTTGAGGTCCAAAAAGAGGGGGAGGACACGGTAATCTTCAAATCCGCCAACTTGTTCTATCACCGGGAGGGCGACCATCTGTCCCAAGGAGGTGTCGGATTTGTCGTCCACAAGTCTCTCGTTAACAACGTAGTAAAGATTGTAAGTGTGTCGACGAGGTTTGCGTACCTTATACTCAGAATCACCAAACGGTATCCGTTGAAGGTCATACAGGTTTACGCACCAACCTCGGCACAACCCGATGAGGAGATGGAGGAAATATATGAGGATATTTCTAAAGCCATGTATTCCTCTAAAACCCACTATTACGGTGTTAATGGGAGTCTCTAACGCAAAACTAGGCATAAGAGAGAACGGTGTGCTGAAGGTAGGGAAATTCAGTATAGGGAAACGGAACCCAAGGGGCCAGAAGCTGGCCGACTTCATGGACAAAGACTGTATATGATGAACTCTTCAATCGAAGCGGCAACACATGAAGAGGACCCCCACGGTCGAGCCCCAACGGTTCGACAAAAAATAAGATTGATTTCATTATGACGACTAGACGGCAACTGTTCAGTGATGTCTCAGTGATCGCAAGGGTGAAAACTGGTAGCGATCACCGAATGGTTAAAGGCACACTGAACCTAAACGTTAAGTTGGAGAGGTGTCTTCTAATGAAGTCAACGCTACGTCCCCCTCGTGCTTTAATCCAAAGTCCCGAAACCTTTCAGCTCGAGCTAGAAAACCGTTTTCAGTGCCTTGAATATTGCAATGAAGTGGGCGATATAAATGACAAGCTCGTGGAAACTGTCCATGCGGTCGGAGCTAAGTTCTGCAAGACCCGCCGCAGAAGAACACAAAAACTCTCCGATCACACTCTTAATCTCATGGCTGTTAGATGGGAAATGAAACTGCAGTCTTCAGCAGATTTGACAGCATACAGACTACTGAACAGACAGATCTCCAAATGCATGCGGCGAGACTTACGCAATTTCAGTACAGCTCGCATTGAATTTTAATTGCATTGTCACAATATATATTACTGACTTTTGACCAAATCTGTATCGTTTTTAAAATTTTCATTTGGTAACTTAAATGGATCGGAGGCATCCCTTATACAAATTTTTGGTAAACGATATCACGAAAGCGGTAAAATATCGTCATCGTACTCAATTTCGTTGTAATAATAAATTTTTCTTAAACTATTTTCAATCTCCATGTCAACAATCACAATCTCAAGTCACGGACTGCCCGCACTCAGATTTTAGCATCTCAAGTACATACACTTGAGGGCCGAGTTTCGTTTATTAATCAGTGCGTCACTCAGCTGATATCGTAAACCTATGCCGCATCTTGGGATATGTTTATTAATACAATCATAACCTCAAAATTGTACTCAAGTGTGTGTACTTGAGCTGAGTAACGTTTATTAATACGGGCCTTAATCTGTACTACGAATTCTTCCTTGCCCTTTACTTACTCTAGGAACGCCTCCGAAATTATTCAAAATTTAACATATTTCTTGTATTTCTTGCCGCTTCTCAAACGGCATTAATACTTTCGACTCTGGCTACTGGCGTTTTATTAAGCAACCTCTGATTGAAACGAGTACGTAAGACACTCAGTCGTTGTGATCGTTGCTTGTCAGTTTCATTGGCTAAACGAGCATGTATTAAAGAAAGGTGGTGATCGTAGTCTACTTGACTCTCGTTGGCCAAACGAGTGCGAATTAAACTAAGACGATAATTATAATCTTCTTGATTTTTGTAATTTAACCTACGTAACATAATATAGGTTTTCATTTTTGACAACCTATTTTCGCGCTGGTCAGGCCTCGCATTCGAAATGCTTAGAGATTTTCTTTCCCTATTTTCTTTTAACCGTTTTCCTTATTCATTCCCGGTGTTCGCGCGTTTATCGATAAGTGGTGCTAGTATTATAGTATAATTATTACACATGTTTTGTACATTACGATGTAGAGATTTTATACGTATGCATAAGTATCGTGGAAAGATTTTAATTTGTCATCCAATAAAACGGGCTCAATACAAGCTCAGTGTGTTATTTCTGATGCTCTGAACCCCCGGATCGTACATTTGGTCCATTCGAGCCGACTCCGAGTCAACGCTGTGGGGTCCTAGTGTTCGTGCGGATCATCCCGTCGTGACGTCGTACACCCGGCTTCAGTTTCACGACGTTTCCTCATACGTACTCTTACTAGGTCTACCCATGTTTTATAATATTAAAATTAAGTCTCTAAATATAAATAAATTAAAAAGTTTAAAAAAAAAACTGACTTCAAAAAACCCTATAAGCACTAAAAAGTGAAAATAATAAATCTAATAAGTAAAATCTTGAATATTTAAACTATATAGACTAACTTACCTTTAACCTATAGTAAAATATACCAATTTTTTGAGTCGGTGCCAAGTCCTTACACGATAGATTGCTATATTATACAAACTAATAAACACAACAAAATAAAATAACATAAATCTAACTGACTTTAATATAACTGCCTATAATATACGGAATCAATTTTTTTTTGTTTTAGTACTATACTTAAAATACTTCTTTGTATACTTTTAAAAACAATTTAGGCGTGTGTTATTTAATTATAAAGCTCAGTAGCGCAGTTGCTTGCGCTTGGTTACGGCATTACAGGGCTGCGAGTTCGAGTACCGCACCGAACAAGTGTTTATATGGTCTACAAATCATTGTCCAGGGTCTGTATGTTTGCACTTGCGCAATTAATGTAAACACATCAACAGAATCTAGGGATATTTTATATTTCATCAAATATCTAAAAATCTATGAAGAATTTTCTGATATAGTAAATAGAAGAATGATAGGTTATTTTAAGGTATTTAATAAAAATAAAAAACATTTCGTAATTTTTTTTTGTTTTAAATAAAAATGTTAAATATTTTTAATCGCCGTAGAAAATTAGTATGATAAGAAAACTTCATTTTTCTTCTTATAAAACTATTAATTTTATTTAAAATTGAAAAAATCTTATAAAATCTATTTATTAATAATCAGTGTTGATAACATTGAGTTAATAACCATTTTCTAACATGTGCCCACGGCTCGTTACATTTCATCTCGACTCAAATGACGACGTGACATGATTTTTAAAGTTCACACGGCACGTTAAATTAAAAAAGAAAAGCAATCTAATCCCTTTTCATTACCTAATTAATATCAGTAGAACATTTTAGTATTTTAGCATTTTAGTGTTTTGATTTTCTTTTGTTTCTTTTTTATTTACATTTATAAATTTTGAAAATAGACTAAAAGAGGTTTCAATCTGTATATACACTTTTTATGGAAACTTAAAAGATTTTAAACTAAAGTCGTAAATAATTTAGGATTAAGGTATCCGTAGATTCTGTTGATGTGTATAGTAAAACGCCTTCACGATACAGGAGAAAATCCTACTGTAATTGTAACCTTTAAAAAAGAAAAATGCCTTTTTGGATTGTTTTATTTACTAATGTTGTAGTTTTATCCATTTATTTCGAAGGAAATCGGAATGGAAACACTAAATATGGGTTCTTTTAATACTTTAACATCTCAGACTCATCATTAGACTTTTATGTACTATAATAAAAATATTATGAATTACACCTTATATTTATATATTTTGTTCTCAAATTAATGCACATGATGCATATTATATTCTACACTCTGTCGATTAAAATATCCAAAAAGTGAATTTTACATTTACCTGTAAAACCCATAATTAATTGTATTGCCAAAAGTAATATATTAGGTCTTTACCTATGAAATTGCCGTTTTTATGAAATAAGTTGACGTAATTTTTTTTCTATATTTTTATTTCTATTAATCAAAGTAATTACCCATGCATTCGATGCATTTTTGCCAATGCAGTGGCAGTTTATTGATGCTCTTCTCGAATAAATCAGCTGGACGGGAGGCAACAAATTCTTCAAAGGCATTTTGTACCGCCTCTCGGGTATTGAATTTTTTTCCCGTCAAAAATTATCCAAATTCTGGAAAAAGTATAAGTCTGTAAGCGCAAGGTTTGGTGAGTACGGTTGATGATGGAGAACTTCCAACCGCAGCTCTAGTAACTTGCAGACCATCTGTTGTGCAGTATGAGGTCGCGCATTGTGGTGCAGGAGCAGCGGGGACGAGCGATTGACCAAAGATGGTTGGAGACGTGCAAGCTTCTCTATCATTGTGTTCAGTTCTTGAGAGTACACATCTGCAGTAATACTCATCCCGTTTGGTAAGAAACTGTGATGAATCACACCGGCGCTAGATCACAAAACCGTGACCATCACTTTTCTAGGGGTAAGTTTTCGTTTAGGGCATTGTTTAGGTGCTGAACCAGGATCCAACCAACTTGCTGAGCGCTTGCGATGGACAAACACAATCCATTTTTCGTCGCAGGTAACAATGCGGTTCAAAATTCCTTCGTTTGTGTGCCTGTTGAGCAGTGCAAGGCACGTCACGACGCGTACTTCGCGCTGGCGATCATTGAGTTCGTGGGGCACCCATTTGTCAAGCATTTTTACTTTGCTAATTTGACGCAAATGGACCAATATTGTTTTGATGCTAACGTCAAAAGCTGCTGCAACTTCAGCCGTAGATTGAGTATCATCAGCTTCCACAATCGCCTTTAATTCGTCTTTGGCGACCAAAGCTTTCGGCGAACCACGGGGTTCATTTTTTAGGTTGAAATTTTCAGAACGGAAGCGGGCAAACTAATAACAGGTGGTGCGGTCGTTTGTAGTATTCGCTACGTAAACCGTGCCGCTTGTGCCGCGTTGCTGCCACGACAGTACTCATCACAGAACACAAATACTCTCTACCGAGAGAAGAACGCCTTCTCCAAACTAAAAAACTGAAACACTCGTCTATACGTTTATACTTCTAGCGCCACAGTGGGAGCCCATATGAAACTTTTTTCGCGGGATATTAAAACCTTTGTGTTATGTATATTTAAGCTTTATATTTAAGGCATATTCGAGTAATTTTGACTCAAGCCTCACAAACCAATGGGGTAAATTCCTATACATTGGAGAGGTTGCACCAAAATTACTCGAACATACTTAAGATTAGTATGTGGGATAAAATAAAACTATAAATAGTTATGTAATTTTATTTTCTGGAAGACAGATTGTTTTATAAATTATACATTATTATTGTTATTTTTTATTGCTTTTGCACATAATATTTCCACGCTTGTTACTGATATATAACACATGTTATTGTCAGAGAGTTATTCTTCACAGAACATTAACGTAAATTTAAATCAGCAAAATACTCATGGTGAATACTTAACTCAGCCCAAATACCTGATCTGCAACAGATACAATTCAAGTTAATATAGTAATAGTCCCTACCAATAACGGTCGATAAATTCAAAATGTTTATAGACTTACCACAATATTGTCATAAGTTTTTTTTCCTATTATAGAAAACCTGCAGAAAGTGATCAGATGATTTTGTGCTTTTTATTTACACAACACTTAACTTACTTTCGATGATAATCACACATCGTGCATGAAATTTGGACATAATGAATTCATTTATAGTCATTGAGTTATATGCACTTCTAGTGCACGTCTAGTGCGTAGTACATATATATCAATGTTTATAATCAATATCTTATACAGAGTTAACATCTCACAAAAAATCTTTACTGTATATTCACGACGATATTATGACTGTGTATTCGCCTACAAACGGAAATGAAGTATTCTGAGCCCATAATAACTGAATTTAAGCAAAAATCAATAATAAATATTAAAATCTAAACCTATAAAATAAATTTGAATAAATTTCAGAAAATATTTTCAATATGAAAGACGTTGACAAACAAATGTCATTTTTTTCCTTCTATTAATGCATGGTTTCTTTTGATAGAATTCTGTTAATATTTAATAATTTAATTTTAATCAATTAATAGGTAAATTAATTGTGCAAATCTCAGAGTAATATGTATGTAATTATACTTTAAAGAGCAAACCAAAAAAAGTTTAACACAGAATTAACACTTTTAGTTTATTCCGATATAATATGAATTTTTGTATTTAATTTTTAAAATAGCAATCTCAAACAACATGAAGGAAAGGAACAGCGATATTTTTTTCTCGCTTTATTTTCACAAGCCCAACACAAACATTGACAAAATCATGATTGTGTGCAGATTTTTCAACTTTCATACAAAGTTGCATCACCCTGGTACTCATATTCCATAATTACTCGAATTTTTAACGTATCCATGACGACAAAAAATACTCAAATGCGATGAAAACATAACGCTAATCTATAAACAAATTACTAATTTTGAAAAAAGAATTCCATGTTGTTAAACTAAAATTAATTTGAAATTAGAATTCTTAGCTAAATAAAAATTATTTTGATTTGAAATGACCAGTACTCATTGGGTTTTATTTTACAAGTACGCTTTGTAGTAGGCTTTGCACCGTGAAATAATGAAGCGATTTGATTTTCGTCATTTTGGTGCTGATAGCAGAAGTGAGAGTCCACAGAACTAATAATAGAGATAGTACGGTGTGACAAAATATTTCGATAAAAATTCTATACCCAGTCCTATCATTCTATTTATGCATCATTTCAATATATTGTCATACCATAAATAAATGTATCAATTAATATAGTACTTAGACACAAGCTTAACAACTTAGACAAAACCTCATATAAAACAAAAATCGACGCTGGGTTAGTCTATCTACATTTTTCTTCGTAGCTGTAGAAGGGGTTTTCTACCGGGTTTCACCATTTGGTATGCATGGTTCATTCGAGAGGTTTAAAATGGTCCAATGAGTAGGAAAAACAGGAGTATGTAACTACAAAATAAAAATAAAATATAATTTTGTATATAATTTATTGTTTTTTGTTTATTGTGGGGGATGAGTCGCTCGCGTCCGTAGGCTTCGACCACCTAACCCTACGCCCACCCTACACGTGCCTCCCGGGAGGTGCTAAACGATCGACAAAGCCGAAAGGATAGATTCGGCTCCTCGCCGTATGGTAGCGTCGTAAAATCTACCACCCCTTAGTTCGCACCATGAGCCAACAAACAAAAGAAATGGCCCCGAGTTCCCGGCGCCCCTTTAATGGGGCAGGGGTGCGAAGAATCTCCGGGAGAAAAACCGGCGACGAGGTTCGCCACCCGTCACGTTCTGTCTCCCGGAGGGGCGAAAAGTCGATTGCGGAGGCCCGTCTGGCTACGCTGAATGTATGTGGAGCAATGGATGAAGTATGCGAAATGATGAATGATAGAGGAATAGATGTGATATGTGTAAATGAGACGAAACGAAAGGGAAAGGATGCCACTTCACATGGCATGTATACAGTTTACTGGTATGGTGTAGACGAGGCCGAGCGGGTATGCCAGGGAGTCGGTGTCATCCTTTCAGAAAGAATGAGCCATTGTGTGAAAGAGTATGAATGTGTAAGCCCAAGGCTGCTATGGATACGAATGAAAGTGGGCTTAAAGAAGTTGTTTGTGCTAGGGGTGTACGCGCCAGACATGTCTACGGATATGCCCACTTATATCCGAGTGCAGTTTTGGGACATAGTAAGGATGATGTTGATGAAATGTAATGGAAATGAGAATATTATTATGTTAGGAGATTTTAATGGAAGGGTTGGCGTGAAGAGGTCTGGTTATGAAAGGATATTAGGAACGTTTGGCGATGAAAGTTTAAATGAGAATGGTGAAGACCTCCTCACCGTATGTGTGGAAAAGAATATTTTTGTGACGAACACTTTCTTTCGCCATAAGAGGATTCACATGTATACATGGGAAAGAGGTGATGATAGAAGCATGATAGATTTGATGAAAAATGAAGGTGTGAAAGAGAAGTATAAATGTAGACTGAGGGAAAATATAAGTAGTTTGAATGAATTATGTACGAGTGATTTAGACTTGAAGACTGTATGGAATAATGTTAAGAAAGTTTTGGTGGATGCAGCCACCGAAGTATGTGGTGTAAGTAAGAGAACGAATGAAAAGAAAAATAATACGTTGTGGTGGGATGATGAGGTACGGACGGAAGTTGAAGCAAAGAAGAGAGCATGGCTAGATTTACTAGCAACCAAATCTGGTAATTCTGGCGGCATAAATGATGAGATTGAAAGAAAAAGGGCAGACTTTAGACGTATAAATAAGAGAGTAAAAGAAGTTGTTGAAAGGAAAAAGCAAGAAAGAAAGGATAAGAATGATAGAAGGATATCTGATAACTTCCAGGCAAATATTAAAATGTTCTGGAAACTCGTAAGAACTGCCAGGGGAAATTAAAAACAGCCTAGAATGAATGCTATACGAGACGAGAATGACCGTTTCGAATGAAGTTTGAATGAACCATGAAGTTTCGAATTTGACCCTAGATAACTAAACATTCGTCCACGTGACGACGCAACTCCACGCGAACGTCCAGTTCACGAACTTCCCCGTACTCCCTGTATTTGGCTCTTTTTTTACCTTCCTAATTTGTGTAAATAGGGCAACGCGTGAAACACTTGCAATCACAGTTCAATTAGAAAGCGAGCTATGGCTATCCCATCGCCCGCTCGACGATAGTTTAGTTGCTACGTAACTTTTTTGTCGAGGTATTTACATTACATTCTTTTTAGTTTTCTTATTTTACAGTGCAGAAATGCAATGGATTTGCATATTTATAATAAATTTTGTTCATTTGAATATGTTTCTAATTAAATTAATGTAGATAGGCGACATAATCTGTACTATTAATGCTATAAAAGGTATAACTATTTTAATTGTTGCTCAATAATTTATATTATTTTTGTGTCCTTTATGAACTATTTTCATATAGATTTGAGAAGCCAAGATGAGCAGATAAGTCGATGGATCAACGCAGAAACAGACGACAAATATAGAGAGATATCGGACACTTGGCAGAAGTTGATAATATTTTGGATGAGGGAATACATCGAGATACTATCAACAATTCTGATTATTCAAGTGCGTATTGAAACGAAGATACGGCCTTGTAACAGACAGAGAACTTAAATTATAGACTCGGATGATTTACAAGGTGATAAACTCATATAAGAGTACAAAGAATGCAGTAGACACTGTTGATCAAATTTGTTCGAATATGTACCAAACCGAAAAGTCAAGATAGCGGCTATGCATTTTCTACAATATGCTAAATCTATCAACAATCAACAGTTCTGTTATTCATGTGTGTTACAACTTAAGTAATAAGAAAACTCTGTTGTCTCGGCGAGATTATATCGAGAAGATAGTAGACGAACTCATTGAGTCCTGGCTACGACCACATTTACAAACGGTGGCATTGAGACATGACATCAGGACCGTGTTATAAGATATTCTTGGTGATTCTTCAAATAAAGAAGTCGCTGTTCATTCTGCTTCGGGTGTATGGATAATATGATAACTGTGTTCGTCGAAATCTCAAAGAATGACAAAATGCTGTTGCATGAAAACAGGAACGCAATTTGTGGCCCCCATAATGTTTACATATGTAAAAACTGTGTGTAATAATATTTGTCTTAATATTTTATCCTTAATTAGTTTCTGCTTAACCTAGCTTTTGAGCCATGTAACAAGTTCCTATTTTTATTAAACAATTTTAGTGATATTTAGGTTTTTTAATGCGTAGTCCGCTCGACGAATGTTTAGTTTCAGTGTTACTGTAAAATGAGTTTAGTTACCTAGGGTTAAAAAGATGGAAGGAATACTTTGAGCGTGTTTATGAGTGAAGAGTCGTCTGAATAAAGTGAAATAGAAACTCCGAAAGAAGTGGAGAGAGTTAGGGAGATAAGTGTAGATGAAATAATGAAAGCAATGAAAAGTATGAAAGCAGGTAAGGCAGCTGGATATGATAGGGTATCACTCGAAATGCTAAGGGCTGGATAGGGAGTGGTGGCAGGCCTGCTGTACACCTTGTTTAATTTATGTTGGGAACTGAAGCGGGTACCGGAAGACTGGTGCAAAGCCGTTATAGTTCCAATATATAAGGGAAAAGGGTCACAGCAGGACTGTAAAAACTACCGTGGTATCATTTTGCTTAGTATTGTGGGTAAACTGTATGCTACGGTGTTAATTGAAAGAGTTATGGAAGAAACTGATGGAAAAATTTGGGATGTGCAAGCTGGATTTAGAAAGGGAATGGGGTGTACGGATCAAGTCTTTTCCATGCGCACGATTGCGGAGAAGTTTGTGGCCAAAAACCAGAAAGTTTTTTGTGCGTTCATGGACTTGGAAAAGGCTTGTGACAGAGTGGACAGGAATGTGTTATGGCAAAC
Source organism: Parnassius orleans (assembly GCA_029286625.1). Taxonomy (NCBI): domain Eukaryota; kingdom Metazoa; phylum Arthropoda; class Insecta; order Lepidoptera; family Papilionidae; genus Parnassius; species Parnassius orleans. The sequence continues at coordinate 8,037,249 of JAGSMP010000022.1, read as the reverse complement.
ACTGAATTTGGGTTCAGCGCTGGTTTGATACAGGCATTAAAGTCTCTTTATAAGGACTCTAGTGCTTGTGTCAGGATCAACGGGGTCTAGTCGGACTGGTTTAGCATCCAAAAAGGTGTCAGACAGGGCTGTGTAGCTTCCCCGTGGCTGTTTAACCTATTTATGGACAGTTGTTTGGAAAATTTGAAAGTTGAAGAATGTGGGTTGAGAATGGGTGAGTTAACCTTCAAATGCCTTTTGTACGCCGATGATCAAGGCATATTTGCATCGTCGGCGGCCGAGTTGCAAATGATGGTTACTTTAATGAATAGTTCATTAAAAGAAAGGGGTATGAAAGTTAACGCAAGTAAGACGAAAGTGATGGTTTTTGAAAGAGAAGAAAGTAAAACGTTATGTGAAATAAGAATAGAAGGGGAGTTGATTGAGCAAGTGGATGAGTTTGTATATTTGGGATGTTTATTTAGCAGGGATGGTAGATATGATAAGGATATAGAACAACGAATGAACGCAGGAAATAGAGTGAATGGGGCTCTACACGCTGTTGTGAAGAGTCAATATGTGTCAAAAAGGCACGTTTGGCAATTCATAATGCTGTGTTAGTCCCTACTTTAATGTATGGTGGTGAAAGTTGGGTCTGGCAGAAGAAGCATGGGAGTAGAATAAATGCTGTAGAAATGCGGTCATTAGGGAGTATGCTAGGGCTGAATCTGAATGACAGGGCGAGAAAAAGTGTGATAAGAGAAAAGTGTGGTTTGCTAAATGACGTTGTGACCAGGATTAATTAAGGAACGCTTCGGTGGTTTGGTCATGTAGAAAGAATGAACGAGGAAAGAGTGACAAAGCAAATTTATGTTACATAAGTGAACAGCAGAGTCGGGAAGGGACGCCCTAGACGAAGGTTTATCAATGAAATTGGCGTTTTATTGAAAAAAGGCCAGATTAGGAGTACCCTTAACCGACGAGCGTGTATGCGTAGATATATGGATGTAAAGGAGGCGAGAGAGGTGTGCCAGGATCGTGCCAAATGGAAGTTCGCAGTCTCTGCCTGCCCCTCTGGGTGACAGACGTGACTGTTTATGTATATGTATGAAATTTATTGTTAACCATTCATTTAGTCCTCGTAAGAGAGAAAATCAATAAACTGCCAAAATATTATGCCTGTTTCAACAATACCTATGGGTACTATTAGAATTTTACAAACTTTGAATTACATTAAATAATACAATACCACAAATCATTGACGTCGTAATAAATTTGTTTCAGACGCCAATTCACAGGTTTTATGCTTTTTAGTCACAGTTATAATATAGAGTCGGTTGAAAATTTGTCTTTTATTGTTGTAAACTGATATAGGTAGAAGAAAACATCGATAAGTATTATCGTCAAGGAACTCTTCAACCCTATTTAATTTTATTGTTTATTAAAAATAGCAAATTTAAAGCCAAACATGTTAATAATTACATTTAATAAGATAAGTGACAGCTTTTTAAGAGTCTATATTATCAAATCGTCTTAATTTTTTAATAAAAACAGTATTTCCCCTTACCTGTTGAATGTTACCACACTTCCTTTCTGGTAAGGAATTTTACATTATCATTGTTTCTAAATATACTTGTTATTATATTACTAGCATGAAACATAACCGAACTACACAATACACACTCTTTTGACAAACGTCTGAGAGTATTTTAAAACTTTAAAATACTCTCAGACGTTTTGAGCAAAACAACGGCCATTTGCAAATTATGTCAAATTTAGTTGCCGGTACGCTCAATGGCAGCGCTATAAATTGGCACAAATGTTTTGTAGGGTATAGCCAGTTTAGCGTACTAGTATATAGGGAGGTCAGTGCCAGTACTGCAGAACGGCAATTTCATAGGTAAATACATATTATTCAGCTATAGTTACAGTGCCGAACCGTTAGCGACATAATAAATAGGATGTAATTTTATCTTCATTCTCTTAGAAGCTTTTCTTTAACCTTCCTACTTGTCTTAATGATCCGGATAATGGAAACAAAACACAAGGTTTTGCGGAGACTTTTCTGGCGTTCGTCACTTAATCTAGAGTTTAAAATAAGGTAAAGGTCATTTGCTTTATTGATTGATTTATTTCAAAGGCCCTTCCATCCATATTTAAAAAATGGCATTATTTATTTATTTAAAACTTTACATGCACAAACATATACACAAGCACATATTAGCATGTCTTGACAATTTCACTATATTATTATTATATGGTTCTCCGGATTTGCAAATACGATCAAGTTTCCGAGTTTCATAATATATTCAACTAGTCCCTAAGCGCACTTTATCGGGAAATTTATATTTTGTCTTTATACTGTACTATGTATTTCATGATCAGAATAAAACGAATTATTTAAAGAAATATCTGAATAGGTTAGTTGTCATTCATTATGTAATTGAAAAACTTTCTAATAGCTTAACCATAGGTGCTGTAAAAGAAGATCGGGAATTGAAATAAGCAAAATAAGTGAAATAATATCATTAAAAATAGTTTTATTTAACGTGTAGTATTCATGAAAATTTAAGAAATAATTTTTAAAAGTTTACAAAATAAAAAAATTCTATAGAAGTTTTATGATAATAGGATAAATGTCTTCATAGTTCCTGATAGTCAAATAAACATCTTTATATTTTTTTTAAAACCCACCATTTTTTGATACACTAATAAAAATAGTATTGTCATTTATTATTAATGATGGTGTTAACTACTCAATTCTTGAAGACTGATCGGGATGATTGTAGGTTAGCCCTATCTTATAAATGCTTTCAAGTTATTTTTTCTTTTCTTCCTTAGTACGTGGTAGAGACACACTGCAGTGCATACGTGGTAAAGCCACACTGCATCTCGTGCGTGGTAGAGCCACACTAAGTTTAAAACTTATAAAGAACTTATTAAAGAACATGGTTAAATGCTCTGCGCTAAGAAAATTTGTTTTTGTTTTTACTGTGTTTGACATGTTCAATCTTCCCACTTTTGTTTTATTAAACATAACTTAATTATTCCTTATAGGTATAAATGCTCTTATGTAATTTAACAATAAACAGCGCGCAAAATATTTTTTTCGATTTTCAAAGGATATATCAAAAATACCTCGCGTGGAACAGGATTTTGCATGAGGATGATTTTTGCTGTGATTTTCATAAATTGCGGTGGTGTAAGTGTGATCGTTAGTACTATTTGTCATAGTATATCTTAATCTAAATGTTAGTGAACGTAAAACTTACGAAAGTTTTTGTTTTTAGTTTGTGTTATTTAAACGATATTTAAATATTAAGTATGCACGCAACCGAATGGAGCCCTTCGTTCTTTGTTTTCTTTTTTTACATATTTTCTTTAGCCTTCAGTTTCTTCTCGGCAAGTATGTTTAAACAGTAAAAGTTCAATAATGAATATGGCTCACATTCACACAATATATTATATTCGTTAAGTGTTAGAAAATAAAATCACAAAATCTGAACCCGATAGGTCTCGCTGAAGCTTTATTAATATTTTTGTTTATTTTTACTAAAAAGTCTGGAGTGAATTCGGAGTGAAACTCATCGTGCCACCTATCAAAAAACTCAAACAACTTCTGCTAGGCCATCAATTATGTTTTTATTTTGTTAACGTAATATCTATACTGTCGCCAAATTGAAAGTGAGTTATGTATTCGCCATTAATGTTAATACCGTATCCTTTCAAGTCCATTGAAAAGTCACCCTGTGTTATAGGTTTTGGATAGACGTATTTGGATAGCTTTCGTGCTCTGTCTGGTTCTATACTCAGACATTATAGTACGAGTATCCTGTACAAGCACTTTAGGACCTTCATATACTATAATAATAATAATAATGCTTTATTTCTTTAAAACTACATACATAAACAATATAGTAGATGGGTCCTCCTAGTAAGTTTAAAAGAAAACCTGTGTCAGGAGTCCCCGCTCTTCCTTATCTATAACAGTCATAAATAGGAAAGCATTTCATTACATTGTTATAAATTACTAATGAAAACGCAGATGGTAGGTATGGCTGATGAATGGTGTGTATGTGTGTGTGTGCGTGTGTGTGTGTGTGTGTGTGTGTGTGTGTGTGTGTGTGTGTGTGTGTGTGTGTGTCTGTATGAATGTATGTGTGTGGTATGTGTGTTGTATGTTGTATGTGTGTGTTGTATTTTACGAGGTATGGTGTAAAAGTGCTTCAAGGTCTTCGTAATTTTGTGATTTTAACCAAGTAGTTATAGATTTTTTGAAATCATGGTGAGTTGTTGTATGAATGTCCAACAAACTATTAATGCTGTTATAAAGGTACACCGAATTTGCAGTATATTGGCGTTTAGCAAACACTGTTTTAGTGCGAATAGTTTTGGTTACATACTTTTTCTTCTTCTATTATCTACAGTGAGTCAAACGGTATAGTTTACGAATTTTAGAACAGTCACTAAAATGTATAACTGTCTCACGGTTAGCACGTCGCAAAATTTGTATAATGCCGTAGTGGGGTACCAACGTGGTTTGAAATACATGACTTTAAGAAGGCAGCGTTGACCACGTTCAACCTCCAAGAATTTGCTTTAGTAGCCCCCATACAGAAATGCAATATCCTAAGACAGATTGTACCAAAGTAATGTATATCTGTTTTTTTAATTTATGTGATGTAATATGTCTCAGTGTTTTGAAAATCCAAATAAGTTTACGCACTCTTTCGTTCATATATTCAATATGTGGATGCCAGGATAGTCGATGATCCAATATTAATCCTAGGTATTTAGTTGATGTAACCTTCTGTAGCGTTTTGCAATTACAAATTGAGTAATCTAATTTATCGCATTCATGTAGTTTTAATGTAAAATCGTTTTTTGGTTGAGTTCTTTTATTTATTGAGAAGCACATATAATTTGTTTTATTAATATTCAATGTTAGAAGGTTCATTTTTAGCCAGCCAGAAATTTTAGAAAGACCACTTTGGGCCGTCTCGTATACCTTGTTCCACGAAGTTCCAGAAAAAACTATCGCAGTATCGTCGGCGTAAGAGTAAATTTTACCACCATCAATGCTTAGATTGGTGAGGTCATTTATATAGATTAGAAATAGAGTTGGGGCAAGTACACTCCTGGGGCACACCGAAGGTTATGTCCATGTCTTTACTCACGTGAGTACCAATTTTCACTCTTTGGGTGCGCTCTTGTAGGTAATTGCTTAGCAATTTAAGCTGTACGCCGCGGACACCGACGCACTCTAGTTTATGTAAAAGGGTGGGAAGGAGACGGTATCAAAGCCTTTTCAAGTCTAGAAAACAGCCATGTATTTATTTCCTCAGTCGACTTGATCTGTAATAAGGGACGTGAGGGACAATACTGCGTCCTCCGTAGATAATCCAGGCCTAAAACCAAACTGTGAGCTAGAGATAATGCTGAATTTTTCTAGATAATTAAGCAGTCGAGTATTAAGGAGTTTCTCAATGACTTTTGAAATCACAGGTAAGACCGAAATGGGTCGATAATTATTGATGTTACATATATCCCACCCTTATGAACCGGAGTAACAATAGATTTTTAAGGGTGTAGGAATATACCTAATCTAAAGCTTTGATTTGCAAGATGACTTATTATGGGCGCAACAATAGGGCTACAGATCTTAAGGAATTTGGTCGATATATTGTCCCAACCAGGGCACTATCTGTTTTGAGACTCATGATCACACTAATAACTTCCCAGGATCAGTCTCCAAGAGGACAAAAGATGTGTTATGTCGTTTTAGCGTGTTAATGGGAGTGCTACTTTGTGAGACATGAGATATACCTTTCATAACATCATTAGCTAATTGTTTGCCAATATTAGCAAAATAACAGTTTACAGAATTAACCGAGTCAGACGGTGTTGGTCCTATATTAAGTAGTTCTTTGCAATGTGGTTTAGAGATTTTAAAATAGGTTACCGTTTTTATTCTTTTCCAGAGTTCTTTGGAACTTTTGGCAGCAGTAGTTAATAGTTCTCTGTCATATTTTCGTTTTAGTTTTTTTATAAGGTTGTTAACGTAGTTCCTATATCGTCTGAAAGTAATTTTTAGAGTTTCATTTGATGGATCGGACCTAAGCTTCAGCTGCATTTTATTTCTATTTCTGATACACCTAAGAATTCCATCTGTGATCCAAGGTTTAATATTCTGCTGGTTTTTGGTAACATATTTTATTGTTTCTCTCTTCCAGTGACTCCGTAAGCCATAGCAAAAGGCGCTTGGTAACCAGGTCAGGATCTTCGCAAAGAAGCAAAGACTCTAGGTTCTTTTGGGCAGCCTCTCATATGCGGTTTCAAAATTTACACACTCAATGATTTTTGATTAATTGTTTTGCTTTTAAGTTTGATATGCACATGAATAAAGTCAGATGATCTGTAAGTGTGGTATTTAAAACAGCGATATTTGCGGAAAATTTTATTTTGTTTAATTTTACCATGAAGTGGTCAAGGCAGCTGGATTCCTCGTGGGCAGTTTGTGACCAGCAAGTAAGCCGTGACTAGCTAGCGTATTTAGATAGTCAATTCTATTATTGCGGTCATTAGTTTGTTCGTTCCTGCACTGAATGAGGTTGATGTTGATGTCTCCAGAGATGACTATGTTACGATAAGATTTTATGTTTCCAAGGTGTACATTCAAGGATTCAATGAATTCAGATGCGTTTGAGTTCGAAGGTGAACGATAGATGCCCAATATCGTCAGATCGAGAATTCTTAGTTGTATGCAAGAGGCATGTTTGAGTTTAATTTCCATAAATTCAGGATTTAGGTGAGATTTAGCATAAATCACTACACCATCATTCTGGTTAAGGTTGTACGTTGTTTCTAAAGCAGTATAATTTGGGATCTGTGGAATTGGCTTTGATTTATCTAGTCTGCATTCTGTTAAAACTAAGACGTCCACTTCAAATTTAAGTGACAGGGTAGCTTGGAAGTTATCAATGTTACGATAAATACTTCTAATGTTTTGACAGAATATGGTAAGATCCGTTTTACCAATACTAATGCACTTTGTTAGGTCCTCTATATCACAACTTATATGGTTAGCTATATCAACAGTCCAAGTCCGTTATTGTGCTTAAAGAGTTAACTATAACCATGTTTGCAATAAAAATAAATAAAGTACTTTGCCGATTTAGTATCAATAGGTGTATGAGAACATAAGTAATACTGTATAAATGGTTTAGCCAAAAGGTTTGTTTTAGTGTAATGCTGTAATGGTATTTATTCGAGAAAGGTCTGAAATAAACAGGAACGACCAACCTTAGTGTTAATGTTTGTAAATAAGAATCATCATGTAAATGGGTGATGATTGCGTGAGTATGAGCTGTGTGGGTGTATTGTATGATTAAAAAGTGTGTTATATGAGTGTGGTGAAGATATCGTAGGAGGTTTTTGTCAGTAATTGAAGTACAAATTATAATAGACGACAGAATTTCTACACAGATGTTAATACCTACAGTTAGGACAATATACTTAAATAATACAATGTAACTTATCACTAATAAAATAATGAAGATGACAAGAATTGGAAGAAACCATTGAGTCATGCTTGTGAACTTTCTTGAAGAAGATGGTGTATTTGTGACTCGTTTCTTATTACAATAACTGGAGAATTTTCGTCCTTTCTCATAGACTCGACCAAAGACGTCCAGCAGAACTTAAGGTCTTTGATTTTGCGAGATCTCTGGCTAGAAAAAATAGTCGAGCGCTTTTGGGAGTTAGTTGTTCGGAAACAAAACAGGTGTATCTTCTTTGTCGTAAATCCGAGTGTTTTGCTTGAAGTTTATATTTATTTTAATATTAAATGATTTCGACATCCTCAGTACATCGCGTTTCAAAATAGTGGATCCCAGTTCTACTACAACGGGAAGGTTTTAGTATTTTCATTTTTCGGGTTTTGTGCACTCTGTAGATATCCTTTATATCGGATTTATCGATCTTACAGTCTATGTGTTTAGACAAGTGTTGAACCATGCTTATTAGATCTTCCTTTGTTTCACTGTTTATAATTGGTACATTTTTTATCTCAATTTTAGTTTTCCGATTGTCTCTTTGTATGTCTTCAACTTTCTCTTCTAATAAGGTTATGTATTCTCTGTCTTTTTTGGCTTGAATCTCCATTTGATCTATTTTCTTTTTGTACTCCTCGTTTTGGCTAGTCAGGATAGCGATAGAATTATCAATATTATAATTCGATTGCTGAATTTCCTTTATTTTACTGGTGATTGCTTGAAGTTCTAATTGTTGCGTAGTTATAAACGATGAAAACAAATTTTTAATTTCCTCTTTAAAATCATTTAGTTCAGAAGTTATGTCATCTTCCCTTCCTCGTTTAAATCTCTGTGCAATATAGCTCGATTGTGTGCTATCAGTAAGCTCGTTTATGCGTGAATCCGAAACGGATTTATCCATATAGGGATTAACTTGAGGAGTAGACGTTGTTGCAGTTGCTTTCTTAGTTGGGGGACTGCGTTTAAGAGGCATTTTCTTAGATCTGTATAACTTGGTAGTTTAGTTTTGCCGCCACAAGGCCACTTTTCAAAAATGCCTTCGTTTAATATTGTACTAGGGCATAAGAAAACAAGAGAATGTTAACTTGCAACGCAAATAATAGTTTCTGGAGTAGCTGTTATTTGTACTGTTTGCACAATACCAGGGTAACATAAGCCGAAAGCGATATAAGAACAATTGAAGAATATACTCAGTTTTAAAGATTGACAGGCGACTTAATTTGCTGCAATATTTTCTTTCGGCTATTAGATGTACCAGGGTATCATAAATTCAATGACTGTTTTGTGAAGAAAACAATGGTTTGGTAATAGTCATTAAAACTGTGCCAAAACAACCCTCAGCAACAAAATGAAAAATCGTACCTTCAATTTTGCGCTTGTGAACGGAGATTAGGTGTTGATTCTCAATGTACCAGGAGCGCACGCGTAGACGTTATATGTAGGTTTCTTAGTTTATGCACTCCTATTTATTACTTGAGTATTTATTTTATTCAATTTCAATTTAAGGGTTTTAATTAATTTAATTTAAATGTTTATAGACTACTCGTAGACGAGGTCCGAGGAAGAGCATATTAAGGAGAAGCATACTAACTATCAACTTTAAATTGCTAAAGGGCCCGTATCACCGCTCTAATTTCGACGTACCTACGCGAGGCATAACGGCAGATACTCTTTAGTCTTCTGTATAACCTGCCGAGTCATCGAGAATGCCCATGGGATTAAAACAAGTCCCAGCTCTTTCTCGCGAATGATGAATTTAGCAATGTCAGGACTAAATAATGAAAAATGCTTGATTTATTTAGATGACGTCATTGTTTTAGTGAACAACTAGACCACCACAATAAAACTTACAGGATGTTTTTGAAAGACTTCGTTCAATAAATTTAAAATTAAATCCGTCAAAATGTACATTTCTTAAAAACAGATTTTATATTTGGGACATTGTATATCTAACGAAGGATTTTACCTGATCCTGAAAAATAAATACAGTAAAAACTATCCTTGTCCAAAATGCCGACGAAGTTAAAAGATTTGTGGCGTTCACAGAATTATTATAAAAGTTTATACCCTTTGCTGAAATTGCACAACCATTAAACCAACTTTGTAGAAAAATACTAATTTCGTTTGGACTGAAAAATGTCAAAAGTCTTTTGAAACACTCAAAAAACGTATTATGTCCCCCCCAGTTTTAGATTACCCTGATTTTTCAAAAGAAAATTATTTCATTTTACAAACCGATGCATCTAATAAAGCAATTGGAGCAGTTCTGTCGAATAAAATGGAAGACCAATAGCATTTACTAGCAGATCTCTGAATAAGGCTGAATCAAACTATCCAGTTATAGAAAAAGAGTTGTTAGCGATAGTATGGGCCGTCAAATATTTCAGACCGTATCTGTATGGGCAATATTTTAAAATCAGGACTGACCATAAACCTCTAGTATACCTATTTGGCATGAAAGATCCATCGAGCAGGCTTATGAAGTTTCGTTTGGTATTAGAGAATATAATTTTGACGTAGAGTATGTAAAGGGTTCAGATAATGCAGCTGCAGATGCGTTATCTAGAATCTGTTTGAATTCGAAAGAGTTAAAAGAGTTAAATGAGAACATTGTTAATGTCATGACACGAGCAAAATCGCGAAAAATAAATAAACCAGGATCCTCCTCGTTGGACATGATACCCACAGACTTGAGGCCTGATCAACCGAAAGTCGTAAGTAATCATGTCAAACCAGCAGAATCAGTGGAGTTGCGTATGGTTAATAAAGATGATTTGAAAACATTGAGAAAATTAAGAGTTATTAAAAGAAAATAATACATTTTGTTATGTTGAAAAGGAAAAGATAATTTATATTAAATATCTAAGTTCCGACTCACGAATTACGCGACGCGAGTTTGTGAGGAATTAGATGAATTTTGTAGTTAATTAAATGTTAATGAAGTATGTATAATAAAGAAGGATGGTAATAAGGAATTTATTAAAAACTAGTTGAAGAAGTTAAATCTATGAATGATAGGACCGGTCCACGTGTACATATAATAAATAATGTAAAACGATATATAGTAAGGATGACAGAAAGGTGATATTAAATGACATCTCCTACCTAGCAGTGGCCATGCAGGTATGAGAGGATGGTCAACAATATAAAAAGTATTATTATTGGCCTGGGTTAGATAAGGATGTAAAGAACTTTGTTAGGCATTGTGACAAATGTCAGCGTCAGAAATTTTCGTTACCCGTAAGAGAGCCATTAGAAATAACAACGACAGCTAACACAGCGTTTGAAAAGATATATTTAGACCTAGTAGGTCCATTTGAAGTTGATAATAATAATTACTCTTATGGTTTAACGCTACAATGCGAACTCACTAAGTATGTCGAAGCATATCCTAATTTCTAAAAAACCAACGAAGTAGCAAAGAGTTTTGTTACTAACTTTATTCTTAGGTATGGAGTACCAAAAGTAATAACTACTGACAGAGGAAAGAGTTCACCGCATCATTATTCCAAGAGGTATGTAAATTGCTTCAAATAAAACAATTAAATTCGCTGCTTACCACCACCAATCACTAGGTGCGTTGGAAGTGTCACATAAAAATTAAATGCTTTTCTTCGCATTCAAATTGATAATCACCCTGAAACATGGAGCGACTGGTTACCATTTTGGTCGTTTGCCTATAATACGACAGTTCATACAGAGACGAAATTCAGTCCTTATGAACTTGTCTTTGGTAAAAAATGTTCACTTCCTAGTAATTTGACAGTAGATTTAGAGCCACTTTATAACTACGATCATTATCCATGTGAGCTCAAATACAGGTTACAATTGTCACAAAGAGACGCAAGAAATAATTTGATAAAGTCTAAAGAAAAGAGGAAAATTATATTTGATAAATATACCAAGCCTATAAAATACAATGTAAATGATTTAGTACTCTTAAAAAATGAGTCAGGTAATAAACTAAGTGATCTATACTCTGGTCCTTATAAAGTTGTTAAAGATGTAGCACCAAACGTAGAAATAATTAAGAATGGTAAAATGAATTAGTACATAAAACCGCACGAAATTGTATATCAATAATAAATAAAACATATTTTATATGCTTTGTCTAAGTACATTTATTGTTATTATTATTATTTCTTTCTGTAGATTACTTAATATTACGTAATTATAAATATTCTAAATTAAATAATCAAAAAAAAATCTTCTTAAAATAAATACCTTATATATTATTTTATAATGTAACTGTTCTAATATTTACAAAAATAAAATCTTTTAATGTATCGATGTTTAAAAAAAATGTATCCTTGTATTGTCACATTTTTTTCTTTTGATGGAAGGTGTAGTAGTAGTAGTAAGAGTATATAAAGTACACACACACAGTGTAATAATAATCCTATATAATCAAATTTATTAATACAATAAAGTGAGTCTTATATCATCATTCGTTTGTTTAACTCCTCTAACATTCGCCCTACAGTAGAAACAAACCGAGCAAAAATAATTGGAAGGTCCTGTAGCAAATATAGAAGCGACAAAAGACGCTGACTCTAAAGTGAAGGAGGTGGATTTGTGGTTGGGCAATATCTGAACAGATATCATGAAATTATTTATTGCAATTTTTAGTGCTGATTTACCACGTGTTCGGCGATCAAGGAAAACATCGTAAGGAAACCTGCATGTCCGAGAAATATAAAAAAATTTATTTCGAAGACATTTGAAGTTCGCCAACACGCATTGGGGCAGCGCGGCAGACATTTCCTTGCCCTAAAACCCTCTCAAAAATGAGAGAAGGTTTGTGCGCAGCAGTGAGACGTATATAGGTTGTAACTTTACTTTTTAACTTTAAGTTTACATTTTGGCTGTAGTGTGTCTACAGTTTACAAGATGAGTGCAAAACGAGATGTAAGTGAAAACGCAATGAAAGACATTCTAACCATAGACTTAGAATATATAGACGGTCATAGTGTGCAAGGGAGAAGAAAATTCCTTAAGGCAAAAATGTAAGATAGAAAAGGATAGTAAATCTCATGACTCTGTAACCGATATTGAATGACAGGTCGGCACAAGTCGGCACGCAAGAAATAAGATTCTAGATATTTTGTAATTTTTTAGGGTACAATAGTAGTTAATTTTTGTAATTTAATCGTTTTCAAAATGGTTACATGTTCTGTCAGTGACTGTGGTGTCAATAATACAAATAGTCCTGATAGTTGCACATTTCACAGGTAAATTCGCAAGACGTCGTTACTGCTATGACGCGTCTATTTTTGGTTAAAATTTATGTTATACACTTATTAATATATAGAATATTTTCGATTATTTTATCAATTTTGATATTTTGCAAAGAAAAAGTCACGTTGTTGATAATTTGTATGATTTTGGTGAATTCATTTTAAACAAAATATTTTACATGCACACAAGAAAAAAGGAATGAAATTAAATGCTCGATTTGTGTTCTAAAAACGTAATTTTATTTTACCGTTTGTCAAACAGATTCTCTCTGAATTCTATAATTAGATAAAATGGTTAGCATTAATTGGGCGAGTTGGTTGGAATCCAAGGAAGAACTCAACAATTTGTAGCAAACATTTTATTGACAAGTATAAAAGAAAAAGCAGAATAAAAACAATTTTATTAAAAGAAGCCATGCCTATATTATTTGTACCAATAAGTATAATATTGTTATTAAAAGCAACCATTAAGTACTCCATGTCTCCGTTTTTTATTTCACCAGCAAAACATTTCAAAATGATTACTTTAAACAAATTAATTGCAGTTACTTAATGGCCTTTAAACAGAACAATCTTATTTAACTGATTTTACAAGTTTCCTTACTTAACCCTTAAATACGCAGTGTTATTTAAAAACGACATACTAAAATCCATAAACTATTGGTAACATTTTTGTTTATTTTTATACAGGATTACCAATTCTCGTTTTCAACGAATTTAGAAACACTTTTCCATACTAGCAATAGTAAATATTGATGGATGGATGATAAAATTGAATGTCAAATTTCACTTTGTCGTAAACTTCTTTTGACGCCAACAAAGTTTTGTACAAATGTTTGGAATTTGATAAGCATCATGTAAGTTTCTAAATTTATTTATATTTGCTTGATTATATATTGAAAACGATGGTAAAGTTATAAAACAGTAGAATTATTTGATAACAATGTAGGTATGAGTATAAATCGGTATGTTGTAGGAAAACTACATTACGCATTCCTTGGTAAATAATTGCATTTGGTGAAGAACATTCTGTTTGGATTTCAGCATGCCGCGTTTACTCCGAAGTGAAATTTCAAGGTATTTAGAATGTCTCGATGATTTAGAAAATGGTTTATTTTTCAGAATCTGAAGTGGAAGACGAAGGCAACTTTTACTGCACCGTTCAAAATATTATTTGAGATCTCGAAAATGAAGAAGTCGAGTTTGCCCAGCCTAATGTAATAAATGAAGATCCTCATCTGGTTACCAAGGTTAATGAGGATTTGCAAGAACTATAGTGGAAGACAACGATGGAGAAACAGCCAGCTGATCAGCCAACAGGTCATCGCAAAGGACTTCTCTATACGCCCGACAAGCCGATCTGTGGTTTGGTGAAAAAGAACCTTATTACTAAAGAAGAATGCCTAAGTTTTAAAGGAGAGACCCAGATACCGGAAGCCTTGATGAAATGTAACACACCGCATGAATTTTTTTCGTTCTTTTTTACAGCAGATCTGAAGAATTTAATTGTAGAACAAAGTAGTTTTTACATAGCGCAGAAACAAATATCCAATCCTGAAAATATAAATGTAAATAACCTGAACAAATTCCTGGGCATACTGATTTATTCTTCGGTAATAAAGTTACCAAATATAAGATCATACTGGAATGGCAAATTCGGTTATGACCACATCAAGAAGACCATGTCACAAAAGAAGTTTGAAAATGTAAGATCTATTATTTACTTTGCTAATAACACCAAATGCTTACTCAAAGAACATCCAGATTATGATAGGCTCAAACCTCTTGAAGAGACGCTCAACCACCAGTTTAGGAAGGTTCCTATAGATCAAAGGCTCTCTATCGATGAGCAGATACGACTAAAATGAGCCACTACATAAAACAATACCTACCCAACAAATCCCACTCTCTATCGATGAGCAGATATGACTAAAATGAGCCACTACATAAAACAATACCTACCCAACAAATCCCACTCTCTATCGATGAGCAGATATGACTAAAATGAGCCACTACATAAAACAATACCTACCCAACAAATCCCACAAGTGAGGGTTCAAATTGTACCTCATATGCAGTCTACAAGGATATGCCCACAAATTCGAGATTTATTCTGGAGGAGGCTCGAAAAACCACATCTTGCCAGGTGAGCCAGATTTAGGAGAGTCTGTAAATACAGTTATCAGATTGGCTAGAATGGTACCACGAAATGTGAATCATATTATTTATTTCGACAACTTCTACACGTCTCTGCCCCTCGTCACAGTACGCGTAACTGCAAATTGCCCGATAAAAATGCTATAATCAAAAATAATGTGCCAAAAGGATTTTATGAGGAGAATGTGGCAACAGTGGATGGTACTGAAGTAAGCGCTGTGGTGTGGAAAGACAACAAACATGTCTACCTTCTTTCCACATACGTAGGTGTAGAACCAGCAATCACCATAACACGCTTTGATAAAGCGAAGAAAGAAAGAGTGGCTATTCCATGTCCGAAGATCATCCGATAGTACAATACACACATGGGAGAGGTAACTCTTAGATTCGTTCATAGAGCGTTACCACATCATCATGAAAAGCCGCAAGTGGACCATGCGTTTATTTTACCATTTTCTGAACCTGGCGACAATAAATTCGTGGAGAATGTACAAGAAAGTACACAGGATAAAAGGCGATAACAAACTTCTCAATTTAGGTAAGTTCAGGTTAGAAGTTGCTGATACCTTATGTCAAATTGGTCTTCCTGCAAATGGTGCTAAAAATGGGCGGCCTAGTGGAGACAGCATACAGGGGCAACTTGAACTGAAGTTACTATTACTTTAGGCTCTACTTTAGGTGTTTAAAAATAATGATTGTAACATTTATTTGCTATAAAATTAATCTTTTATCTTATATTTAACTTACTTTTTTTTTTATAGGAGAGGGCAAACGAGCATGCGGCTCACCTGATGGTAAGTGACTACCGCCGCCCGTGAACAACTGCAACACCAGGGGAATTGCAGATGCGTTGCCGGTCTTTTAAAAAGGAGTAGGCTCTTTTTTTGAAGGTCCCTAAGTCGTATCGGTCCGGAAAAATCGCTGGTGGTAATCAATTCCACAAGGAAGTTGTGCGAGGTAGAAAACTTATTCTAAATCGCACAGTGGTGGACCGCCAATCATCCAGATGGCATGGATGGTATCTCGAGTTCTGTCGCGATGTGCGATGGTGAAATTGAGCGGCTGGAATTAGTCCGAACAATTCCTCAGAGCACTCCCGTGGTACATGCGATAAAATACGCAAAGAGATGCAACATCTCTACGCAGTGCCAGTGAGTCAAGCCGATCGGACAGAACTCGGTCGTCGACGATTCGAGCTGCTCTGCGCTGGATGCGGTCAAGTGGAAGGAGCTGGCACTGGGGAGCCCCTGCCCAGAGATGGGAACAGTATTCCATGGGGCCGAACTTGCGCCTTGTAAAGTTGCAAGCGGTGTGCCGGCATGAAATACCGTCCGCTCTGCTGAGCACGCCAGCTTTTAGAGGCCAACTTGGCCTTCTCTTCAAGTGACCACGAAACTGCACATCACTCGATATGTCGACACCGAGGATTCCGATACTGGCTGAGGCAACAAGGGGAGTGCCCTGAAACTGAGGATATACAACAAAGGGTTCTTTTTAGCGGTAAACGCGCAAACTTGTGTCTTCTGGGGATTGAACTGGACTAGATTTAGTCGACCCCAGTCTGAGACTTTGTTCAACAAAGTCTCGACTTCAGACACAAGTTTGTTCCGGTACTCAGTGACGTTTTCCCGAGAAATATTGGCACGGCCGGTGTATAAAGCATCACCAGTGCTGTCGTCCGCATAGCAATGAATGTTACCGGTTTGCAACATATCATTGATATGCAGAAGAAACAGCGTTGGTGATAGCACGCAGCCTTGTGGAACACCAGCGTTAATGGGCTTGTAATCGGAGCATGCACCGTCTACTATGACCTTGATGCTCCGATCTGCAAGAAAACTAGTGATCCAATTGCACAATTTCTCGGGAAGCCCATAGGAAGGGAGCTTCGAAAGAAGCGCTTTGTGCCAAACCCGATCGAAGGCCTTCGCTACGTCCAAACTAACGGCCAACGCCTCTCCCTTGGACTCCACTGCCTCCACCCATCTATGAGTTAGGTAACCTAGAAGATCACCAGCTGAGCGACCTCGACGGAAACCGTACTGGCGGTCACTAATCAGCTGGTGATCCTCAAGGTACCGCATGAGCTGGCAGTTGATAACAGATTCCATTACTTTGGAGAACAAGGAGGTGATAGCGATAGCCCTGTAGTTGGACGGATCTGAGCGGTCGCCTTTTTGGGATCAGGTGCACAAAGCTGCCTTCCATGAGTTCGGGACTACGCCTAGGGAGTAGGAGTACCGGAAAAGACGCGTTAAAACCGGTGCCAACTCCGGAGCACACGTCTTCAGCACAATACGTGGGACTCCATCAGGCCCACTCGACTTGTTGACGTCCAGGAGAGAGTGCTTTACGCACCGAGCGCTGTGTAAACAGCACTTCCGCATGGAGCACTCACACCGCGGGATGGTAGGCGGTGTGCTCCCCGTCATCAAGAGTCGAGTTGGAAGCAAAGAGAGCCTAGCAGATCGGCTTTCTCTTTTGCGTCATGGGCCAGTGATTACTGCACTTGTGGTTGAAAATTTTACATTTCATCATTTGAAGATTTCACTTCTACCGTGTGTGAACTGCACAATAACAAGTTCCGTGTACCAGATCAGCCGATCCCGACGAAAGATATCCGATTGGATCAGACATCACACTGCACTGTTTGGCTGGACAAACAGCAGAGGTGTAAATTCCCAAACTGCTCAGGCCATACCTCCAAACTGTGCCAAAAATGTCGTCTCTCTATGTGACACAAAAAGCAATTGTTTTTATAAATATCACAATGACCCATAAATAAATAGAATTCAAGAACAACTTAGTATTTTTATTCCTCCATAATTTCAAAACCTCGCTAAATGCGCAATGTCGTTTTAAAGCAACGGGAACGTTATGGAAAAAAATCTATCTAAATGTAGAACTAGATTTTTTTTACAATTTTCCCATGAAGTAATGTCTATATACAATAAAGTTTTTTTTGAAAATCACGCATTTAAGGGTTAAATTATTATGTTTACTTTCATATTTAAATCGGATGTTAAAATAAACTTCTAGAATGTATTTAGTTATTAATTATTAAATGTTTTTTCTTTTGTCTTCTATGAGCACTGTCTTTCAATATTCTATTGTAATGTTGAATTTCCCAAAGTTCATGTTGTAATTGATATATGATACTCTTGTACCGTGTCGAAGGCGTAGTAGTGTGTAGATACTCTTCCAAGTGACCGACGTAATTATGCACGTGACGTAGTTAATACTGACCAGTATGTACTCATGTTATAATAAACTATCAGTTTCCACTCATCCCGTATGTGGTTCATGTCATACATCTTGTCGAAATAAATGTTTTGATTGTTGTTCAAAGTTGATATGTTGTATGAAAACTGAGCAGGGTTGAAGAAAAATAGGAACATCATCATTGTCATCGTAAAAAATGTTTCCACGGGCCGTGCGCCTTGAACGTTGTTGTCTTGGTTGCGAGAAGGCTATGTGACGTCATCGCAAGTCGATGACGATAGGTAACTTTGCCGAGCTATTTGTTTGTTTTGCAACCATTGTGTGGACGTGATGGCCAACCGACTATTGTTGTTATGCACTGTCTCAAGCTGCAGTCACTTGCAGGAGGGAAAAATGATATCTTGATACGCACAGAATCAAAGTATGTTCTGGCTTGTTGGTATTGTTTTTCCATAAGATAAGGATCGGTGTCATTCTCATAGTTGGATAGCATGTGGTTGTTAACTTGGGACTCGGCCCATAATTTATCAAGGGAGTCAAGTTGTTCACTCAGGTACTTACAGGTCTTCCGCCTTGCGGAATCTTTGCTGAAGTTTCTTTCTATCTTCTTGATCGCTTCAACAATGTCTTGTTGGCGCTGAAGTAGACTCTCCATGTTGTATAATGTGCACTGTGTGACTCTCCGAGGATGAAAAAAGTACACTCATTGTTCACTTTTATTATGTACACAAACACTTTATCTGGAATTTCGACGAGAACTGTCTTATCACAGACAGTTCTCGTCGACGGCTGAAGTAGTAGAGCTTCGTCCAGTGATCCGTGAACCTAGTACGACTTTTTCTGCGCCTTCTCAGTTGAACTCGTGGAACCCGCTTCTGGGAAGCCAGTCAACCGATTGCAGTCACACAAAATCCACAAAGAACACAAAGTGACGTCAGCGTAAGGGCCAATGTACCTGAATTTTCCAAATGTCGATGGAATTCACTGATGTGATCTTGTGTCTTCGAAGGACCAAAGAAACTGTAGTGTGTCTACAGCTTACAAGATGAGTGCAAATCGAGATGTAAGGGAAAGTTAATAATAATAATGTACGAAACAAACCCAATGAAAGTCGTTCTAACACTGATTTTATTGTAAAGGGATAATTCCATACATAAATATATAAGAATTATAAAAAAATATGTATAAGCAGAAGTACGGAAATTGTACATGTGTGCGTAATTAACAAATAAAATTGTTTCTAAGTGACCTAAATTAATGAGTAATGCATGTTTTATTAACTATTGTGCGGTAACCCATACATTGGCCATGAGGTGTTATTGCGTTTTGAATTCTGAATTAATTATTTAATTAATTCCTTTTTAATGACTTTTTCTATCACGTGCTTAAAATTTATAAGTTTATCAAACATATTTAATCAATAAATCAGTAGAGTCACGTTTGATTGAAACCGTTCAAGAGTTAGCCAAGCCACAGCTGAGCGAAAACTCGTGCCCTCATACACGTTTTCGACGCTGGTGTTTACATATACTCGTAAAACTATACACTATTCTATAAGTATTTTTAAAACTTTTTACATTCCGACTTCTAAGTCATGTTAAAATTACGTGCATATATGGTGATATCTAATGAAAAATATTCGAGAAAATATTAGGTCGTATTTACATTATAACCTCTAAAAATAATATTACAGTTTAAAAAAAAACATAACAATAAATTATTGTATTATCATCGGTCCTTGATACGAGTGCATATTTTCAAGTCAATCGGCTGTCTACTACGAGTTGGTGAAAATTACATTAAAAGATTTCATTACATATTATAGCGCCAATAAAAGCGTGTTCATAATAGTGCAAAAACAATCGGAAACAAAATTAAAAAAAAAAAGAAATTTTATTAATAAAAAGTCTACTTTAAAACGGTGGTAGAGCCACGCAGCCACTTTTACTGTTGCACGTATGGGCCGGCTTTAGTACCATGTATGGGCCGGGTTAGTACCACGACCTCACAGAATACCGGCGTGAAGTGGAAGCTCTGCTTTTGCGTTTCGTCTTTTCGTCTGGTGAGTGCAGGTGACCGAAGGCCCAATTCTCCCCCCCCCCCCCCATCAACATGGTAGCGGAATTAAATCTTAGACTACCCCAGGAGGTACCAGCACCCTGGAGAATCCCTCGCTGAGCATCCACGACCATGCTACTCACTCCTGAGCGTGGGTGCTCAGGCTGCCCACGTATTCTGGGGGCAAAATTCCGCTCAAAACAATAACTGCTCAGGGCAAACTGAGCAACAAGACCAGACAAGGCAACCTCTGCCACGCTATCCGTGAATTTCTGTAACATCAGGCGACTTCACTCGAACCTAAACGCCGTCACTACCATCTCCAGACGGCGAAGCCGACCTTGCTCTTTCTGACCGAGACGCAGGTGTCCTCTCGGCTGATACTTCGTATCTCTCCTACCAGGGTACAAATTGGAACACTCCTTTGTACCTCGGGCTGGAGTTGCGTATACGTCAGAGGACATCTGTTCTCGACGCCTCGGCAGTCTTGAAGGTTCGGACCTGTCCATCCTGGCTACGCGTAGATAGCGACGACCATCCGCGCGTCTACGGGTGCCTCTATAGGTCCCATAGCGGTAATGCCGAAACAGATCGACTCATCGACCACGTCCAAATGGCTACAGACTCCTTACTACAACAGGTCCCATCCGCAGAGATCGTGATCCTTGGCAATTTTAACGCCCACCACGCCGAATGGCTCGGTTCACGTTTAACCGATCATGCGGGGAGATCTGTTATGACTTTGCCTTGGCATATGGTCTGACACAGCTGGTTACTTCGCCTACGCGGATTCCAGATATGAAGGATCATACACCTTCCTGTTGGACCTTCTGCTGACCTCTTATCCGGACGGATATCAGATTTCTGTCCATGCCCTCTCGGCTCTTCGGACCATTGTCTGATCCGGTGTGGTGCCACTCACGCTCCTTCACGGTTGCGTTCTGCAGGTTGCCGCCGTATTTGGCATTACAGGTCGGCGGATTGGGACGGAATGCGGTCTTTCTTTGCATCCTACCCATGGGGGCGGGTTTTTCTCGCCGGATGATCTCAGCGCTGTTGTTGACTCTGTCACTGATGTGGTGCTACAGGAATGGAACTATTTATTCCATCATCTGTGGTATCCATCGGAGGCAGATCGCAGCCTGGTTTGGTCGCTCCTGTATAACTTCGCCTCCAGGTCTTTCAAAGTGTTATTGCCAAGGTAAAGTCAGAGCACATAGGCAGAATTGGCAAGAAACTAGTTCGCCTTCCTTCGGGAACCCGTGCATTCTGGTCTCTCGCCAAGGCTGTCCAAGGGAATTTCTGTAAGCCATCACTACCATCTCTGCACAGGAGGACGACTCACTGGCCCACTCCGCAAAAGAGAAATCAGACCTTTTAGGCTCACTTTTGCGTCCAACTCGACTCTTGATGACGGGGAACACACCGCCGACCATCCCGCGGTGTGAGTGCTCCATGCCGGATGTGCAGTTCTCACAGCGCTCGGTTTGCAAAGCACTCCTCTCCTGGACATCCACAAGTCTAGTGGGCCTGACGGAATCCCCAATTGTGCTGAGGACATGTGCTCAGGTTGGCACTGGTTCTAACGCATCTTTTCCGGTACTCCTACTCCCTAGGTGTAGTCCTGAAATCATGGAAGACAGCTTTTGTCCAACCGATCCTAAAAGGCGACCGCTCAGAACCGTCCAACTACAGGCCTATCGCCATCACCCCTTGTTCTCCAAAATAATGGAGTCCGTTATAAACTGCCAGCTCATGCGGTACCTTGAGGATCACCAGCTGATTAGTGACCGCCAATACGGTTTTCGTCGGGGTCGATCAGCTGGTGATCTTCTGGTCTACTTGACTCATAGATGGGCGGAGGCAGTAGAGTCCAAAGGAGAGGCATTGGCCGTTAGTTTGGACATTGCGAAACTTTCGATCGGGTTTGGCACAAAGCGCTTCTTTCAAGCTCCTTCCTATGGGCTTCCCGAGAAATTGTGCAATTGGATCACCAGCTTTCTTGCAGATCGGGTATCAAGGTCGTTGTAGACGGTGCATGCTCCGACTACAAGCCTATTGACGCTGGTGTTCCACAAGGCTGCATGCTATCACCAACGCTGTTTCTTCTGCATATCAATGATATGTTGCAAACCGGTAGCATTCATTGCTATGCAGATGACAGCACTAGTGATGCTCTATACGCCGGCCGTGCGAATATTTCTCGGAAAACGTCGCCAGTACCGGAACAAACTTGTGTCTGAAGTCGAGTCTTTGCTGAACAAAGTTTCGGATTGGGGCGACTAAATCTAGTCCAGTTTAATCCTCAGAAGACACAAGTTTGCGCGCTTACCGCTAAAAATAACCCCTTTGTCGTATCTCCTTAGTTTCAAGGCACTCCCTTGTTGCCTCAGCCAGTATGGGAATCCTCGGCGTCGACATATCGAGTGACGTGCAGTTTCGCGGTCACTTGGAAGAAGGCCAAATTGGCCTCTAAAAACTTGGCGTGCTCAGCAGAGCAGGGCAGTATTTCATGCCGGCACACCGCCTGCAATTTTACAAGGCACAGGTTCGGCCTCACATGGAATACTGTTCCCATCTCTGGGCTGGGGCTCCCCAGTGCCAGCTCCTTCCACTTGACCGCATCCAGCGCAGAGCGGCAGATCGTCGACGACCGAGTCCTTTCCGATCGGCTCGATTCATTGGCGCTGCGAAGAGATGTTGCATCTCTTTGCATTTTCTTTCGCATTTACCACGGGGAGTGCTCTGAGGAATTGTTCGGATTAATCCCAGCCGCCAAATTTCACAAACGCACATCGTGGCAGAACTCCGATACCATCCACACCATCTGGATGATTGGCGGTCCACCACTGTGCGATTTAGAAGATGTTTTCTTCCCGCACAACTTCCTTGTGGAATAGTTTACCACCAGCGATTTTTCCGGACCGATACGACTTAGGGACCTTCAAGAAAAGAGCCTGCTCCTTTTAAAAGGCCGGCAACGCATCTGCAATTCCTCTGGTTTCCTGGTGTTGCAGTTGTTCATGGGCGGCGGTAGTCACTACCATCAGGAGAGCCGCATGCTCGTTTGCCCTCTCTCCTATAAAAAATTATCAATATACCTATTATTGAGGACAATAGTGTGTACAAGTCCCTGGCTAAATATATAATTTATTAAAATTGACATTTAATGTAATATTTATTATTTTATTATTTATAATTTTACATGAATATATAACATACAATTTATAACATATTAAAAACGTCCCATTTTCTTGCCAGTTCTTAACGGAGAAGGTTTTTTTTGTAAACATGTGTAGATTTTGGCGTTCATATGAACCATAATCAAACTTAAATTGAATAAAAAGTTTTGACTTTTACTTTGACTATGGAAATATTATCCTGAAAACGACCAACAAAGTTTTCTTTCATCATAACTTTCATCGTTATCATCATCATTGGTACTTCCTATCACAATATACACCGTATCGAGCCCCTGCATCCATTGACTGTCCTGCATCTCTTACCAAGTCGTCACTGCATTTAGTGAATAACATTTCCTCCATCGGTTGTCAATTCTTCGAGCTAAATGGCCAACCCATTTTCACTTCAGATTACTGATCTGTTCAGCTATGTCGGTTACAGTGCTTGTTCTGCGGTCATTACTATACTACTCATTCCGAAGTCTTATCATGTTTATACTGTATCCTTTCCAGTTCAGTAGCTTGAAAATATCTTCCAATACAGCGTTTAAGAGTTTCGGAGATATTACGTCAACCTGTGTTATACCTTTCTGCAATTGAATAGATTTTAATGTAAACTTTTTTTTAACTAACATTGATTTTAATTTTTACTTACTACAAACGTCGATTCTGGCCATCTCTTCATTAGCTATTTTAATTAGGATTTTTAGATACTTACAAAACGACATTGCACGTTCTTTCATTTAGCAAATTCTCGTCATCATTAGCCCGTAAATTATTAAGATTAGCGATCGTGGCACCAGCACATGTCGCACTTTAGACTGCCACAAAACTCTTAGTGAGAATTCTATCTTATTTATAAAAATCATCTAGTTTTTAGAATGATTTTATTTCCGATTAGCTGGAAACGCCTGAAATAATTCTCGATATCAATTATTTTTTCTAAATAGGCTTTCTATTTATTAGGTTATACTTCAGGGGTAGTCCCATATAAATTTGTAGAAAAAATTCCATCCCTAAGGTTGGAAAAACAGAGGGTGAAGTTTTTAATGTAAGAATTTAGATGACATTTCAGTAATTACTATATATATTTTTTTATGATTCGATATACTATATTGATGATTAAGGTGCCTTTATTCTTCGATACACTAGTGGAGTCGAGTACTAATAATAATGGTAGTAATAGTATTACTAGCTCGTATTAATTACAGATAGTGATTTTGGACGAGATGCCTTCCATACTTAATTTTGATAGTTCGTGTATACCATTTTTTTATTTATTTATTGTATCTTTCATTTATGCAATTAATAAAATTAATTATTAAATTTTTTATCATTTGAAAGAAAGAACTATGTGGACACATAAACGTATAAGCACACTTTTTTATAAAACTGAAATGACAATCGAACTCACACTATACCTGATGGTAATATATATAATAACTTGATTGTAATTATCCTTCTTAGACCAAGGGCGTTTTTGGGTCTGGGACACAATATAAAATATTTTGAAAAATGCATCAAAATTTGCATGAATTTCTGTAGTACGACAAGATATTAGCGAACTGGTTAACTGATATCAGTGTGTCACAATCTAAATGAATTTTATCCAATTTAAATGAAATGTACGCAGCGCTCCGTTTTTCTATTTATGTTGGTATGAGGATACTTAGTATTATTAATTTTACAAGTACTAAGTAAAGTTAGTTGGCGAAACTTTGCAATCGCACTTGATATCTGGCATGATAATAATGTTCATAATATTTGTATCTTTGAGAGTGGGGTGCGGGTTCAGCTTTATTACAAAATCATTTTGTATAGGACGCCACGAGCATGAGTGGGCTTGCGGCTATATTACCGTACATGTGCCGATTGTATGTGCATGTGTGAGTGAGGAATCTATTTTTTTTAAATCAAAATAAAACAGGTAAATGTTTGCTTTTACACGTAATTTCATTGGTATGTTTATATTCGTATATGTGCTATGCTATTTTAGATTCATATATCTCGCATATCAACTAACTCTGGGGTTAAGCAGTTATTATAGAATTTTACTAAATGTACCTCCACGTTTTCCTTCCAGTATTAGTCGTCTCTTTTTATGAATTCAAATTTAATTTTACCGTCGCCTATCCACAGGCAAATATATACATAATTATTTTGAACAGTTCGTAATTGGCCCTGAACTTGGTAGTACCATTTGCTTTTTGTGTTTATTGTGGAAACATGAGGTTTATACAACCAAAAGTTAATTTTCTTTTGTATTATAATTGCATTTGACTTCTAAAGAACCAGGTTCATATTTGCCATCTGGACTGGCACCCAGAATTGAAAATTTGTGGTATATATGTCAACTACAGTCATGTATGTTAACATATAAAGCCCTTTCTAATTCTCTGGATAGCACATCGCTTAAATCGTAGCCACACAGTAATTACTTATAGTCTTTGCGTTATAGCATGGTGACAGCTTACACTTTTGGCGTGTCTAGAGATGGAACATTGTTAAATCGATTTAAAAAAGGCGATTAACGATACACTTAAAATAGTTTGGTTTTATTTTCCATTACGTTTGAATCATAATTTGTTGTCACTCTAAAATAAATTATAAAGGACTAAGACTTGTCGATAACACTATAATAGTGCACTATACTCGTATGCATGGCAAACGTCAGACAGAGCGCCGAGCGACTTGACCTCTCTCTGGAAACCCTAGCGGCTGTCTAATTTGAGTTGATCCAAACGCGGAGTCTCATTTTGGTTTTATAGTACAATTAAAATATTTATAGAAAAATAATAAACCTATTTAATTTTTAATTTTAAAGGGTTAAAAAAGATGTTCTAACATTTTAAGCTATTATTTTATTAAATTAAGTAACATAAATTGGTGAATATAATCGTTTTGTCCACAGCATTTCCATGAAAATTTCACTTGGTTTGAATTTTTAATTTGTTATGTACATGACCTAAATCATAATATATTTTGCAGTAACAACTTTTCTGGGGGTTTGGTCAAATTGATTGTATTTATTGTTTCGTAAAATAATTAGCCATTTCAGATATTTTAAGCTTTGAAATTGACGCTAAAAGGGAAATTAAGAAAACCTCTGCTTAGTTTTCTTGATAGCATCCACAAATACTGTATTAATATAAAAAAAAATCTCTTATAACTATTTAGACCATAAAATTTCCTAAAGTTACAAGTATTTAACTTTTGTGTAAAATAAGCGGTTGATAGATATTAATAGGTTTGAAAAGTACTGTTTTGAGCGTCCTTAAACTGCAGTACAAATCGTGTCTCCAAAGTCGTGAATATTGATAATAGGGTGGATTGAAGGAAGCTTACCAGATTTGTACTGTTTTATTTTTACTCTATTATAGAATATATGAATTCAATTAAAATAAATAAAATATCAAATGAAATAAAATTTATATGATTTAAATTTAATCAATAAAATTTTATTTATTTATACACAATTTAATTCACACCAGAATGTTCACCGTCACTATTTGGTCCATATCATTGGCTCTATTGGTCCTTATGTCGATGGGCATAGACAAGTCTATTAGTTTTGTGTTAACCTGCCTTTCACATGCACGACGGCACACATTTTTTATATTTTGATAGAGAGCTTGTTGGGTGATTCCCCACTAAATTACGATACTCAATTTAAACCTGATAAAACATGCAGGGAGTCGATGAACGCAGGTGGCTCAGGACAGTGCTGTGTTTCAATCTTTGGGTGAGGCCTGTGTTCAGTAGTGCATGCAGCATATCTTTCGTATATTATTAAGTTATTAGAAATAAATTTGAGTGAGATAAATGATAAATTTACTAAAGTTCTTTTAAATTAATTACAGTTGTCTATGAACAAAAGATATAAAAAGATCGCTTTAAGCGTAATAAGGTCATGTATAATAAAATTGATTTTTGACGAATTTTATTGTTTGTGTACCTACAACTATAACTTATTTCACCGTAGTTAGAAACAGTGTAGTGACGGTGTAAGAATATCTACTAGTCCATAATATAGTCCCGTCGGTGTCGTAAGAGCAGCAGTGTTTTCCTAATAATAACTAAAAAGAAAAAAACTGCTGTGGCTTACTCGATTGTCAGGCGTGGCAGCTATAGCAAATATCCTCTTTATGAGGCTAACTATGGTGAGGCCAATGTTCAGCAGTGCACTTTGATAGGCTGTAAGGAATGAATGAATGTAGGATAAAGTTATATCAACAACAGTATTTAACAAGTCTGCAATAATTTTCTATGTTGTTACCTAAACTCATGCATCTTGCTCTAAACTATGTACATAATACATAATGTCTGTCTCCTCTCTAACACCTTGTTTAAAACACAATTTACAAACTTTGTGCTCAAGTCGAGTTTCCCAACTGTGATTTATTACATAAACTGGCAGTAAAACTTCCAACTTGTCAAGATAGAGGTGAACGATCGATCTAATGATTCGGGAAGAAATAATTATTACTACAAATGTATTTGTACAAATTGTAACTGATACAGAAAATATATTATATATATATTAAATATATTATAATAATATAATTTTAGAACCACGTGTATTCCAAAGTTAAATTAATACTGTATAACTAACTAGCTGAATTTTATATGCAATACGCGCTTAGTAGTTACGGCCGTAAATATATATAAAAAAGCATATCTCAATCAAATACAAGTATCAACTATAACTCTTAAGAAACATAGTATCTTTAAACATTAAAGAAATATTACATACATTTTTAAATATTCTAAGCTTATACCTATTTATACAATATTAAATATGGCTTACTTATAGAACAAAAACCTTAAATGAGACATGGAAAAAAATAAGTATCGTGTATGCGCACAAAACTGGTTTATTATCACCCGTGCTAAAATATCTAAGGCGAAAGTACAGCTAATTACATAAAAACATTACTCGATAAAATATGAAAAAAAAATTTGAATCACAACTATAATAACTTAGGAATGTAAGTTCTTTTCTAAGTTATTCTAGTCAATATGTTAAATTATTTACAACATTAAATCAATATTGCGTAAATATTTTTTCTTTATTAAATCCTGGAAATATCGAAAATAGCATTATTTACAAACCTTTTCGGTTTATGGAAGCTATTTTAATAATATTTTTGTATTATTCTTTAAATGATAAATGAATTGAAAAAGTTTAATAGGAAATGCAGATACATATTTTAATTGTAATCCCCAACATTAGGTTTCTCCCCATTTGTTTAAATGGGTGGCTTTATCAGATGCATACTTATAAGGTTCCGGGCTCGACTTAACACCAACAACTAACGTACTTAGGTGAAAAATAAAGCTTTTAATCTATATATCACATATAAAATATAGAAATCAATTGCCGTCCGTGTCTCGCTAATACTCAAAAACGGTTACATCGATTGTGATGAATTTTTTTTTGTGTGCTTGAGTTGGTTGGTTGGATATAATTCCCTGGATAGTTAAAATTCACAATTGGACCCGACAGGTGGAGCTGTTGTCGAGATCCAGAAATCAGCCATGCGAAGCCAAGGCGGATCGCTAGTAACATATAAATTTGAAGTACCTGCCTGTATTACTGAAATAACTACCTTCTATTAAGTTCAGGGGGTGTTAAGTTATGTGCATGCTATTAAGACATAGATAACAATTCAAAAAAAATTGTCTGTCTGTCCGAGCTAATCTTTAGAATGGCTGGACCGATTGTGATGAAACTGTACGAACAGATAGAGAACATTTAAAAATGGTTTTTAATTATCTTAAATCTAAATAATCTTATCTCACCCAGGCGATGACAAGGCAGGTAGCTAGTAAAAAGTAAAAACCGACTTCAAAAACTCAAAATAATAAAATAAAATAATTTTAGAAATGGGTTTTTAACTTTTATTAAAGTTTCATTTTTATCCCTTCCTTAAGGGTTCAACAATATCACAAATTTGATTAGTCTCCCATATTTCATTAAAACGTCAACTGGGGTGGCGCGGCGGACATTATTGTTGCCCTAAAACCCTCTCAGATATGAGAGGAGGTCTGTGCCCATGAATGAGGTATACCTACTTAACAAAAAAGAATCGTTGAAATTAGTTCAGTCGTTTCCGAGCAATCGGTTAATAAACGTAAAGATCATATTACGAATCGAAATTAAAACCTGCCTTTTTGAAATCGGTTAAAAGAAACCAAACCATTCTCTCAAATATTATTCATCTATTACTTTATCTCGTATATCGGGCATCTAGTATATTTTTAATGTAAAGTTTTCTACATTATTACAATTGTCATATACTGAGAAATTAACTTCTTTCATAAAGTGATTTTCATAATCAAAGTAAGATCAAGCTTTGTTTAGAAGTATGAAGTACGCTCGAAAGAAGCTCAACATACTTATGAACTCCCTTTTATTATTTTAACAATAAAATTTGTACAGGTTTCTATTCCGTGGCAAATGATTAGTAATTTATAGCAGTATTCATTTGTTCATTTGTTTTCCAATAATTGATTTAATTATGGAAATCTTTTGTACACTTTTAAGGGATCTAAAGAAATTAATTAGAACCGCAGCGAGCCGAAGCGCGGATTTTAAATTAACAAAGAACGTTAATTAATAACAAAATTGATTATATTTACACGAAAACTATATTTATATATAGGTTTGCCCACGACTTCGTTCGCCTAGAATAATGTTCTTCGATTGTTTAAAAGCTCAGTAAGTTGCTATTTTAATCGGTTTGGAGCTTTATTAAATATTTTCTATCACATATCGTCACAAGAGACGAAACTCTTGGGACAATGAAGAGGGAAAGAAATTAGGAGATAGGTACCAGCGTCTTTCTTATAACAACTAAAAACTAAAAGGCTGCGGTAGCCAACCCGCCTGCCAAGCGTGGCAACTATAACAAATGGGGGATAATTAGCATGAGTTATTCCACGGGTAAAGCCTATATTCAACAGTGGACTTTTACAAGCTCTAACGGTAACGGAAGCTCTATTAGTTTGTGCCTAATGTTTTTTTAACTAGACCACTGTTCCAACTAAAATAGTATTAAACGTTTATGCTGGTAAGGTATAGCTTCATCAGTAATACCGTTCAAGTATATGGATGACTCCAATACTAAGGATTCTGTAAAATATTGTAATAATAAAACTAGTATGTCTTTGCGTAGATATGTACTAGGAAACGTGAAAGGGGAACAAAGAAAGAGATTAACACTTACTTTAATTACAAGCATAGAGTTTAAGTTCCTATAATCTTGACATGTTTGTTTTTACACTTTGTTATATTAAACTATATAGTTTTTGATTTCATCTAGATTTGATGTACGACATCGACAGTAAGATTACAACAACTTTTGAAATTACAAATTGAAGCCGAAGTAAGTTCCTTGCCAAGCATACGTCTATAAAGGAACTACCAGCAATTTCTGGTGAGCCCGAAGAGTGGTTCATGTTTTTAGCCAGTTTACAGGTGTATCATGATTATTTCAATATAGTGACGATGAGAACATTGCTTGATTGGCTAAGTGTGCCTAAGGAAGAGCTTGTGACGCCGTATCATCCCTGTTGGTGAGTGTGACAAATTTTAGTAAGATTATTGACACTTTAAAATTTTGTTTCGGTAGACCATAATATCTGATAGAGATTATGCTTTTAAAAATAAGAGTTATGCGTGACATTAGGCATGATGCCATAAATCGCCTGATAGAATTCGTGACCGCTGTACCGAATATAGTGGCTGCCATGACTACAAAAGGCGAAGCAGGTCACCTGACTAATACAACAGTTATTAAGGAAATTATTGGAAAACTACCATGTATTCTAAAGTTTCAGTGAAGCTTTTATGTCAGCAACAAGAGTTGAAGTCATGTAACGATGACAGATGTCTCTGAGTGGCTTATGAAAATCGCCAGCGCCGTTGCATTTACGTGCATTAGGCCTACAACGAAAATGAGTGGGATGTTTGCTATAGTTGCCACGGTTGACAAGCGGGTTGGCAACTGCAGTTTTTTTATTTTATCTCCTGATTTGTTTCCCTCTCTCGCCTCTTAGGACACCCACGGGATGATATGGGATGGTAGATATTCTTACACCACCACTACTCGTTAAACGGACTCTGTAAAGGTAAACTTAATTCTTGTTCTGTTTTCAAATGCATGACGGTTGACGAACGTTGGCAGTATGTTACGGAAAATAAATTTCTTTAAAATACTGCTTTGTTTTTCCCGCTTATTTATGGTGGGTCACCAACTAAAACATTGCAAGCGAAAAAGTGTATTAAAACAACAAGTAACAAAATAACAAAATAACTCTTGTTAAATCTGTGGATAACAACTATATATATATATATGAAATTAAACAATAAATAGGACAACAATATGTTCAACGATTTATCATTTATTAGAAAAACAATATAAATCACATAGACAAGTGCAGTTTCAATATTACATTACGGACAAACATTTAAATCAGTTTTAAGGTATGAACCTAATATTTTCTCTTGAAAAATATTTGTCGCCTAATCTCTTGTTTCACACTACTTGATTGTGGGATTTTTCGTTCGTTCGTTCCATCACTCTCTTAGGAAAATATAATAATAAATGGGATGTTTTTTTGGACTAGAAATAGTTAATGAAGCCTGACATTCTCTACAACTAGTGTTTTTAAGAATAGCGTAGGCTAAGTAACCACTTATGTAAGCAAACGATTGTTTTTCAAATGATGTTTATGCACTAATTTCTTATAATTGACGCTCTGTATGTCTTACCTCTGGGATTTGACATTGCGGTACTTTTTCTCCAGAAACAAACTCAGAAATATCATGGAACTTGTCATTCCTTAATTGTTCTATAGTCTTTAAGACTGGAAATACGATATCATTGAAATCAAATAATAGATTGTTACTGTCTTTCTAATACTTGAACCCTTTACTCAGCAGCGTGCTGAGGCGAATCAGTATTGATGATTTTAATGTTCCATTGAAATAATAGTAAGTTGGATTTTATTCGTTGGACTATGTTGTCTTATTATTAATAAGTTTTCAAGAGCGTCATGATTCAGCTGTCATATTTTTGTTATTTAAGTAAATCTCAGCGTCATTCAGGTTTTTCTTCAAGACAATTCAAATCAAATGAGACATTGACCTTTTTTATTATTCAGCATTATAGCCTCAGCATAAAGAAAGATGTTCCTGGTAGACTTAAATAGATAAGGCAATTTTTTTCTTTTTGACAATTCTCTGCTCAGCTTTTCTTTTTAAATGGAATGAATTATTTTGACCAATCTCTGGCTCCATTTTCATATTTTCTAATACAGTTTGTAAAGTGCAAAAACTTGGAATTGTCAATAGCTGAATTAAATATTTATATGATTTTGGTGAATTTTTATAAATAGCTAAAGCTACACTTTCATTCAAATTTGTCCATCCCTTGCCGTGGTTTTTACGTTTCTGATTTTTTACTGTTGATTTAATAAGGCTCTTCAATAGTGAGGATTCATTTTTTTTACTTCTTTTACTGCTTTCCTTAGATAATTTCTAATTATTTTATAGCTATATAATTGCGTTAAAAGCTTTTGTTTCTGAGGAGAGACCGATGTAGCTGAAATCAAGCAGAAAGGATTGAGGAGGTCGGCGAAGGTTCACGGCTACGTCGAGAAAGCGGTCGGTCGTGTTCTCCGGTCGCAGAAGTGCCGGTCGATGCCATAGTTTCTGCCTTCGATTTGTTGTGAGGTTGGACATCCTCAACAGACATTTTATACGTTTATGTATAATTAAATAGTATAAAATGTGCAAAAATATTTGTAATCAATTATGAAAACTTTGGAATTATAAATGAATAAATAATTTTTACATGTCTTGACGTGTGAGTCATAGAAGATTTTGTTTTCTATGAAACGAAAGCTAGTCAGAAAATGTCACCTTCAGCCCGGCTAGCATGGGCGGGGGACAAAAATTTTATCCCCCGATTATATCCACTGACAAGAGATAAAGTTATTTTGTTATGTCAAACGGGGAGAAGTATATCCCCGTTTGACATAACGAGTAGACATATATCCCCCTTCCTTACCATGAAGCCAAATGAAAGATAAAAAATTATGCTTTTTTGACATTTGAAAGGGACAATTTTATTCTAGTTCATTGGACGTGGGTTGAAGTTTATATTCATACAAAAAAATCTATCTAAGTCTAAGTCTATCTCCCATTTTATCTAGTGTGGATATTATATCCACCGGTGTGCCCATGCTCTAAGGGTGGATAAAACTAAGCGTGGGGATAAACATTTTCTCTTTTCCCCGGGGATAAAATTGTCTCCTGCCCATGCTAGCCCTGCTGGAGGGTAAAGCGCTCTTATGTCACCTTCCCTTGGAATTTGAATAATCATTGAGTTTTACTTTTATTGCCTAGAGATTCCTTGGTTCTAATAAAATAATTGCTTTATAAACTTACGATAGGTTTTTTCTACATTTTTACCTAGTACCTTTATACATAACAAATTAATAGTAACAAAACACTTTTAAAAACAAGCTTTTATTTAAATGCTCTAAAAAACACAATAAACTTTAAATTAAATCAAACCCATCATTTTATTACATTACACAATTTATATGATATAAAAGCTCGTTGCGAGATTTGTCTATTTAAAAAAAAAATATTTTTTCTTAGAATAACCTACTTATGTCAATATCAAGTTACTTCATGTATTCGTGTTTATATACACAGGTAAATCTCGCGACAAGCTTTTATATCATATAAATTGTGTAATGTAATAAATTGATGGGTTCGATTTAATTTAAAGTTTATTGTCTGTATTTAGAGCATTTAAATAAAAGCTTGTTTTTAAAAATGTTCTTTTACTAATAATAATATTTTTTATTTTTTAGTTATCGCTGGACATGTTTCTAAGTCCGTTCATTTCATTTAATGCGACATTTTTGGTTTTTGATCGCCATCTTAGATCCGCCATTTTAATTTTTTTTATCTCCAGCAGTTGACCCTTGTCGGTCCCCACAACATTTGTTCGAGCGTTCCTAAACTATCCCTAATCTATGGCGAGTTATAACTCTTTAAAATTAGTGTGGCGGCTTTCTTGTTTTCTGCAATTTTTTTTTCACCATCAATAGAATTTGCCCAGGATGTAGGTCGATATTAGTTACGACACGATCCCGCTAAGTCTTACCGTTTAGTCGGACAGTATTACACCATCTCCTCGAATAGCTGAACGCGGCCGTCATTTTATTCGTATTCTTCTCAGCGAACCCTTTCATTTGATCTTCTAGCTATCTATGGGTGTCCATGTGTAATATTGGATTTAAAGTGACGTCATTTTATTTTCGTATTTTTCACAGCAAACCCGTACATTTAATACCATGTCACGGGAGTGCATAGAAATTAACTAGTCCGCTATCTTGGGCGGCCCGCCATATTGGATTTAGAATGACGTCACTTAGCTAACCATGCATTGTCATCCAAACTAAGCATGTATGCAAAATTTAGGCTCAATCGATTAAGAATAATAATTGCTCTAAAATTCAGTTGCAAGATTTGACCCTAAAAAACAACAAACATTGCAAGTTTAATTAAAGCTTTTAAAAAGGCCAGTTCTTGAAGTCTCATTTATCTTAAGTTTAATTTTCCTTTGTTATTCGATAAACTTCATATTATATATTTTTCTGTCGTTTCAGCTGCAAGTAAAAGTACAGTGAAGTAAAAGTATATATATATACACTCCCACATAACCATAATTATAACATGCATTTTCTATGAATAATTTTGACGAATTTTATTTAATTACGATTCGAAAAAATAATCTTTTAAACGTCTTTAATAAATCGTTAATGACAGAAATATGTGTAAAGGGATCGTAAAACATACTATCTTTGTCTCACGCATCGTCCGAGCTCGTCCCAAGCATTCTATTTAGAGGTGGTACATACATACTACATACTCGTACCTATAATATTGCCCGATTTACAGAAATCGTAGACTCAAATTAAATAAAAAAAATATTTTTTGGCACTCACTACTTTGTCGTTACTCAATAGTATATTATTAATAAATTAATATGGCCTATGTCCAAATACGAACTTGTGAAAGGCTGATCGACCTGAGATAATTTCAATTCTGAATCGAAGAAATATCAGATCCATATTTCATCACTGGTAACACGCACTGGTTGTACACTCTTGTTTTCAAGTTTTGAGGTATAGATGACGAGAAGATGGTACATATACACCCAACTAAACTAAAGATATTAAAATTAATTATTTAAGATCCGCGTAAAAAAATAAAAATGATGTGCCTTACCTAGTTTGAAGTGCACCTACCGTCCTCCCTCAATTGCGTACCCTATCCCCGTCACCACTCATGTATGGTGTGTCTTTGCTTATGCACGGGGATATATCACCGCATACATTTGGAGGTCATCCTATTAAGTTGCCTGTATTCTGACATAATATTACCATTCCAAGGGTACCGCTTTATTACGTGTCGAGTAGCCATGAAATAAAGAGTATCATCGGAGTTCCGGTATTACGCGACGGGTCTTGCGAAACCCGCTTGGATAGCTTCTACAAGCGTATGATTATATTACTCTACTAGGGTATATCTACAGTTTTAGCTAAAGTCATCATCATTACATTCACACTCGCCTATCAGAACTCCACTGCAGAAGATAGGTATCTCCTCATAGAGGGAGTATTTGCCATAGTTACCATGCTTGACAGGCGGGTTGGCAACCAGAAGATACTGCCGCCCATCTCCTGTTTGATTTCTCTTTATCGCCTCTTTCAACACCCACCGATATGGGGTAGATGATTCTCTTACACCACCACTGCAAGTCACGGTACTAAAAATTAAAATTTGAAAATACTTTTAGCCAGAGTAGGTAATTTTCAGTGTGCGGTGGGAATATTCCATTATCCTTCTGGTACAGCAGTGCTGTAGACTGCTATGTTTTATGACAATGATATTAAAACAATTACTTTATTCTATTTATTTTTTAACGTGGTAGATCCATGCTGCAGCTATATTAGTAGTATAGCTGTAGCACGAATGGGTCGGCTCGACCGGGGAAGGACAACGCTCTCACAGAATACCAGCGTAAAATAGCAGCTTAACACTGCTGTATTTCGTATGGTGATTGTAGAGAACCGGAGACCCTTTTTATTGGAAACGAGGCATTCCATCTTAGTCCTCACGGGTGACAACACATCTGCATTTTGATTCGTAATCGAGGATAGATGTAGATGTCTATGGGCCACAGCAACCACTTACCATCAGGTGGACTGTGTGCTCGTTTGTCACCCTTATCCTATAAAAGAAAAATTACGTAAGTGTGACCAAATTCTGAAACCAGAAATGTCTCCTCTCAAAACAATATTCTGTTTCTTTACGTTAACGGGACTGGTATGTTATAGAATTAAATATAATCTTCTGTTGTCCGAGGAAATAGTCCCGCTATTTCCTCTCGATGAAATTAATTTATGGACGAACCAATATGTATTGTCTTGAAATTTACAAACCACGTTGAGATTGTATTTGATAATCTAATCATAACGATGAGCTGATATTACATTATCAGCTGTCGATCAAGTCAAGATCGTATCTTTTCTATGAAATTATTCAACGGTTACTAGTACCCTCTTGAAATTTGGTATGTACCATAATAATGACCTGGTACTATAGTCAGGACCATAACTTCTCGATGATATTCATTAACAGTTACTGGATCGTACTGTCATTTTTTATTTAGATTGAGATTGAATTAAAAAAACATGTTAAAATAATGTAATTTGCATGAGAACATAAAAATACTTTTTTTTGCTAGTGAACAAACTATTTTTTATAACAAAGCCAATCATGCTTGTTCGATGCTTTCTTCGAATTTTATAATTAACGAAGGAATATTATCTCCTCATTACAATTAATTCAAAAATAAATTACTGAAAACAAACGAGATCTTAGAAATTAATTGAATATCATAATAACGTAAAAGTGTAGTAATATCATCAATTTAATGATGATCAAATAAATAATAAGTATACATTTATTTACATAAAATAATATATATTATTTTATTATATACAATATTAAAAACTATATTAAAAAAACTAGTAACTTAATTATCATACAGTCCTACTCCCCGCGGTATCGTGCCAAGAACGCTGGCTGCGTTTCCCCGCTGAATGGCTATACTTAGCCTTTGAGCGAGAAAAGAACCATCCCTCTTATCACCAGCAGCAACGACCAGTCGCGGATGGCGTTTCTTTAGGAACTTCACCGCACGTGGATCCCACGGACCGATAGTCTCTGCAGCAAATGGCACAAATATGTAGTCATCTCTCAGAGACTCATATTTGCGCCACTAACTCAGTTCAGCTGCCTCTGATGCCGCCCCGGCTCTAAACGAGGTACCCTTGAGATGAGAGGCCGCCAAAGTATCTACGCAAGCAGCATCCCACACTAGGGCTTTACCTCTCTCCCAAGGGACCAATGTCATGCCGTCGGGTCTCCTGCCATCGTCTCTAAATATTCCACAAGGTTCTAAAACCGAGAGAACATTTATAGAGACAAGAGCCCTTCGGATGACATCGTTCAAAGAAGCGTGCTGTGAAAACCTACCAGCACTTTTCTTACATGAGAGTCCGTGGAGCCCAAACTTGTCGACGCTGCTACCACAGGGGCACTGATGGGGTTGACATATCACCGTTCCTAGTCGGATTCCTACGGCGATGCGCAAGCTTTCCCCGTCAACTAATGTGCCGAGATTACTTGATGGTAAAGCGTGTAACCAGTGACTAGATTCCTTAGTCGAAACAGCTAGAAGGCGTGCCTGATCTTGGTCACTATGGAAATTGTGAAACAAATCTTTCTGCACGTTCTGTAACAACGGAATATCCCAATGTTTTTGTTGGTTAACATCCAGTGGAACATTTTCGTCGGGACAAAGTACTCGCCATGTCTGCCCTGCCTCCGTAGCAAAGCACAGGTCTACTTTATTATTTAAAATTATGTTACAATTTTTTTTATTATGAGCTGTGAAAATCCTAATGAGGATGTCATAGTCATGGTCATCAATATTCTCAGATTATTCACATTTAAAAAAGTGGGTGAAAACTCAATAAAAAAATGTATATTTATGCATACATACAATATATATTTAACAATATATTATATCAATACATATAATATATTTATGTTTATGCAGTAAAGCTAATATAAGCGTATATGTATTATAGTATTCTATGATACCAACGTATTCGCGTTGTTTGACTAGTCAGATGAAATTAATTGAGTCTGCAAAAGCCAGTATTAATTTTCCTTCGAGCACGGTTCACTAAAACGAAAACTGAAAATGTTAAGCTCTCCATTGTTATTAAACTTATATTAGAGAAGTTTCTTGCCGTTTACACTGCTTATATCGCTATCATTTTAATTATAAATCCAGATTTTACACCCTCCATGCTAGCACTCTTTAACAGGTTTTATGTTAGCTTTGTTAACTACATTGTTTGTCTTTATACTTAAGAGAGTGGATTGATCGAAACGCTTGCAGTCGCGATACACTGGTGGAAAACAGAGAAATATGCTTTTTGCGGATGAAAAATTATTTTATACAAGCGACGCGCCCCAGATCCATTCGAATGGGATCATAATGTAATGTTTAGACTAATTATAATCTAGGACCTTTTATTTTATCTATTTTTCGTTTACTCAAATATAATTTTCAAGTTTTTTGGATAAGATATAGTCTAGATCCCTCCTAGATTGCTCTCTATCTGTGCGTAAATTTTCATCACAATTGATTCACTCATTCCGAAGATTAGCCCGGACAGAGAGACAAACAGACAGACAGACAAAATATTTTTTTTCAAATAACAATCTGTTTTTTTTATAGAATAAGGGTGACAAACAAGAACACAGTCCACCTAATATTAAGTGGATGCTGAGTCCCATAGACATCTACATTTATCCTTGATTAAGAATCAAAATGTAGAAGTGTCATCCCTGATGACTGAAATGGAATGGCTCATTTCCAGTAAAAAGACTATCCGGTTCTCTACACTCACCATACGAAACACAGCAGCAATAATTTGCTATTTTACGTTGGGATTCTATGAGAGCGTGGTTCTACCCCGGTCGAGCCGACCCATTCGTGCTACAACCATAATATAGCTGCAGCGTGGCGGTACCACGTAAATTTAATAGAAGCCAGTTATTTCAATTACAGACAGACACTTAAATTTTATTAATATTTGCGATTGAAGAGCACTGTAATAAGCTAAATGAAAAAGTATATATTGAAAAAGTAGATCTAGCTCAAAAGAAGTCTGGCAACTTGTTGGGAAAAGTTCAACGTGGTCATCACCCTACATTAACCGTGGTTTTAGGGGATGTCTTACCAAAACATCAGAAAGCTGTATTTTGTAAAGAAACTCACAACAATTACACGTACCAAGACAGTCTCTTGATAAACAACAAAGTTTATCAAGATGCTGTCTTGGTACGTATGATGAAGCCTCTCAGTGATATCGTAGACTTTCCAGCAAGACTCTGCTTCTGGGCACAAGGCACAAATAACTCGAATCTGACTCTACTACAATTTTCCAGACATCATAAGCTAGGCCCTTGTCTTGTCCAGATCTGGACACGTTTAACTACAAGTTGCAGATAGTACTTAGCACACAAACTGCTTAAACTTTATTTAGAGCTAGCAGTAGCCATTATCTCCATAGAGACAGTGTGTAAATCCATGGATCCGAGGCCAGAAATACTGAGTTAGATATGCAATCACACATTAGTAACAAAACTTATGGTGAATTTGTAGTTGATTGTAACATTTACACTGTTGTCTGTACATAAAATAAATCGTAACGCAGCAAAAATATTGCACTGAGTAGGAGATCCTTCCCGATATAAACGCAATAGTAATAAAAAAAACTGCGGTTGCCATCTCGCCTGCCAAACGTAGCAACTATAGCAAGTATGGTGGATGTTACCACGAGTCTATCTTATGCGGGAGTTTTGTGTTCAGCAGTGGACTTCCAGTAGAATAGGTAGGTTAGAAAGATATTTTTATAATTTATTTTAAATAATTTGATTTGATTCGCTCATCAGTGCCCCTGTGGTAGCAGCGGTGACGAGTTTGGCTTACACGGCACGGTCCTTTGAACGATGTCATCCGAAGGGCTCTTGTCTCTATAAATGTTCCCTCGGTTTTAGAGTCTTGTGGAATATTTAGAGACGATGGCAGGAAATCCGACGGTATGACATTGGTCCCTTGGGAGAGCGGTAAAACTTTAGTGTGGGATGCTACTTGCGTAGACACTTTGGCGGCCTCTCATTTCAGGGATACCTCGTTTAGAGCGGGGGCCGCATCAGCGGCAGCTGAACTAAGTAAGTGGATGACTCCATATTTGTTTTATTCGCTGTAGAGACTATAGGTCCGTGGGGTCCACGTGCGGTGAAGTTCCTAAAGGAACTCTATCCACTACTGGTCTTTGCTGCTGGTGATGAGAGGGCTGGTTTTTTTCTCACTCAAAGGCTAAGTATAGCCACTCAGCGAGGAAACGCAACCAGCGTTCTTGGCACGATACTACCGGGAGTAGGACTGTATAATAATTTAAGTTATTAGTTTAAGTTTTTTTTAATATAGTTTTTTAATACTTTATATTTTTAATAAACAAACTAATCATTTTATTTTTATTTGATTTGTGATTTTTAATTTAGTACTTTCTAAAGAGGATCGAATATTAAATTTTAACTCTGCACCGAGTCTCTTCAAAATATCTTTTAATTCTTTATTTATGTGGCCAAGGCGTAGTCCGCATAAGATGTCAACTTGACGAGATGATGATTCCGTACTTTATGACACTCAAAAGTCATTGAGTTAGGATAAAGAAAGAAGTACCTACCATTTTGAATGTACAAGTTTAGTATATGAAACAAAACTGAATTTTTATTCTCACTTTATATTGCTCGTAACAAATATACCACGGAGCTGCAATATAAGTCAACTAGCAAATAAAAACGTCGCAGTAAAGGATGCCCGTGTTCTATGTCACTACTAAATATAAGCTATAACACAAACAAGCACGCTGCGTCGGTACTGTTGATTCACTTACGTTATATGTACTATAGCTTTATGTGGGTTGAGTTGTCAAAATCGTTTGTTTATACCTTTTTATCTTATTATCAAGACAAAGATGTTGGCCTAAAATAGTTCAATCATTTTAGCTTAAAATTGGCAAAATTAATGGAATACTTTTATCTATCGGCAGATGTAATTTATTGAGCGTAGTTAAATTTTATCCACTCTCCCTCCCCCTCCCAGGTGAGCGTCCCCCCCCGCTCTCCGCCCCTTAGTAAGTGTCCCGAAGCGCGGGTTTTTCCAGTTTTAACGAAAGCCGTACATGATACATGAAAAAGTGGAGGTACACAATGATCCTTAATAAATTTGCTATCAACCTCTTATACATACAAAAGCGATATCACTTACAGTTTCCGCGCAATCTGCCACGACCTGAATCTGAATCTGAACATAAAAAACAAATTTAAAAAACTGACATGTGAGAAGTAATAAAATTAGACTTATAGTGCCACCAACTTATCTGTTCAGTTGAGAGAGTCGCTAGTGGAGTGCTTACTATTGCCATTTAAGAAATTCACCGAGGAAATAGGTGACTACATATTCATTACACATAATATAAAATAAAACAAATTTCGTGTTAATATATTATAATTAGTGAGAATTAGTGTTATTATATATATTTATATTTTATAAAAATAATTGTGGTCGTGATCTCGGAGTTCAAGCGGCCGAACTCCAGGAATTTCTGTTTTGAACGATGTACCCGCGTTAGCTACTGGTTCCAATAATTCATCTTCCGAGTCACTGGAATCGCTTTCGCTATCGCTCTGTAACTCTCTAATAAAGGGTTCGTCTAAATACGCGTCTTTTAGTCTGTATTCATTTTCATTTTTTTTTCACATAATTACAAATGTTTTTCCACTCCACCGGTATAATTTTATGGAATGTATCTTCAATTAATTGGGCCATTTGAACATTCGATTTTCCAATATTTTTGTCTGCTACGTTCCTTTTCATAGAGCTCCATATCATTTCAATTGCGTTCAAGTCGCAATAATAAGGCGGTAATCTAAGAATAACATGGCCATAACTTTTCATCAGGTTATCATTTTCATATTCCGGAGCAGGTTTATTTCTCTTTATTAACTCATAAAGCTGAGGTTTTGTCATTTGTTCATTGAAATCCACATTGTTTTCTAAAAGCCACTTTTGCATATCAGCCTTACTGTGATTTGAGTTAGGACACCTATTTACGCAAATACTATGGTACGGTGCATTATCCATCACAATGAGCGAAGGTTCATGCAGATTAGGTAGTAATTTTTCATATACCCATTTTTTTAAATTAGTGCTATTCATTTCATCGTGGTAGTTCCTATCTTTTGTATTTTATTTAAATACGAGAAGGGGAATTCTCCACAAAACCTTTTTCTCCACCTGCATGGTGATCCACCTATTACCTTTCGAAATAGGTTGTAAATCGCCATCGTCTTCAGGACTTTGCCAACATTTCCCAGTTGAGTGAGATGAGTGTATGTAAGTTTCGTTTAAATAAATAATAGGTCTTTTTTCACCAAACTCATTTTCTTTAATTTTTTGTACGTACGTTGCCCTCCATGCAACTACGTCGTTACGTTTACACAACACTTTTCTATTTGATTTCGTTTTCTTATAACGAAATCCTATTTTGTGAAGCAATTTTCGAAGAGTTTCACGTTCTGCTTTGAATTCAATATATTTCTTAAGAATACTCAGTAATTTGGGTATGGTAGGAATTTCTTTTTTCACTGAATAAAATTCGTGAATTTTTCTTCTTATAACATCAATGTCAAAATTATCAATTTCTTATTTCCCGGTTTTTCTTTGTATTTTTTTTTCCAGGGGTAGACATTTTAAAATTGGATTCTTCGGCGTGTTTCTCTTCATTGACGAGTTTGTGTACAAATCGCTCAGAAACACCTGTAACAAAACGATAAATAATTATTGTATTGTAATTATTGCAAATAAAATTAAATAAATATAAGCCCGTGAATATGCCGTCACTAAAGCTACTTCACATACCACAAACTACAAAACTAGGTACTTTAGATGAATTAAAGTAAATTGAGATATTTTTTTTACTACGAGTATGTTGCACAAGTACATTATTTGGTGATTTTAATTTTCCATATCTGGCAATACTAGCCTGTCGCAGCAGCAACGCGTTCATACGGCTTTTCAAATGGTATAATTGGGGCTTGAACACGTTTATCTTCTTTCATAAAAGATTTAATTAATCTTTTAGGATAATCTGTCGCGCATCACTTTTTAGAGCTTTAGGCATTTTATTGGCACTTTTAAAAACACTCACCTGATAGCTCAGAATAAATAATAGCTGACAGCGAAATGTCATTCACAAAATGGCAACCTTAGTTCCAATTTTGTCCACCTGAACAGATAAGTTGGTGGCACTATAAATAAAGTAACGGAAATAAATAAATTCTTCAAAATGTTTACAGAAATAAGGTTTCACTTCCATTTACAATAACATTTCGTAAAAGGGTTCAAAATTTAATATTTGTAATTCAACACCTTAATTCGTTATTCAAGTTTTAATAAAGCAATGGCTTGGAAAAATTAAAATTAAAACTTAAATGAAAAATCCAAGAGGGATGCACGTAATATGTTAAACAGAATAATGTAAATGCGATTGTGTGGACTATCATGGTAGCAGAATAAATTTCCACGCTCCAATTAATTAGCATTCTCTTGTTAATGTTAGAATAATGTTAATGTTAATAAGCAATATTAGAAATTAAACAAACTTGTATGGTTATATTTTCTAATCATTTTATTATTAGTAGCATAAAAAAATATGGAAATTAGTATAAAATGAAACTTCGTATAGTTTTGCTTA
Source organism: Parnassius orleans (assembly GCA_029286625.1). NCBI lineage: Eukaryota > Metazoa > Arthropoda > Insecta > Lepidoptera > Papilionidae > Parnassius > Parnassius orleans. The sequence goes on along the minus strand of JAGSMP010000022.1, from coordinate 7,992,867 downwards.
CACTATATACTGAGTGACGTGATAATTGTTGTTGCCCTTGAGGAAGATGACTACGCCTGCCGTAATACAGTGCAAACTAGTACGGAGGATAGAACATTAACTTTTCTGTAACAATATTATCATAACTCGCAATGTATTTTTGCTTACCTCATTTAAATTTGGATTTGTATTAGCTTTTCACTTAAATATGTAACTTTATAGTGAGGTGGTAAGATCTAAGTCTTTGCTTTATTATAATATGTTATTTGTAACTTGTTGATAAATAAATAAATAAATAAAAAATGTTACTAAAAATCCTCCCACTCATTTTCTTTAATCAAATCGGAATGCAAGAACATTACGGGTATCAAATGACTTAGATAATAATATGATGATTTTTTTTTAGTAAACACAGATTTATATAGTCATAGTCATAAATTAAATATCACTCAAAACTTATTAAGTATATTTTTTTTTAATTTTACACATATTAAGTACCTATAGTGTTTATTTACATTGTAATTATTTGTTTTACATATAAGTAGTAAGTCCATAAGCTACGTTTAACGGAGTAAATTCTAATAATCTATATTTATTATTTATATACATAAATGAAATTGAAATATCTGAATGTAATATCGAAATAACTGCCTTCTTTTTTTGTTCGATTTCGATTTTTTTTTCGGGGCTATTTTCATGTTATTAATACATGAATAATCATTTTTGAATTTTTCGTCTGTCTGTTTGTCTGTCCAAGTTAATCTTTGGAATTGCTGAACCGACTGCGATATAAATTAACAAAGAAATAGAGAATAATGCCAGGAATAATCTAGAGAAATCTATATTTTAACTGATAAAATAAATGGCTTTTCATATACTATAAGAGTCATAAAAAAAGTTTCAAACATAACATTTTTAGTTTGCAATTTTACGCAAAAAATGTCATTACACTTAATCTTTTATCTCTTATGGTTTTGATGCAAAATCGATTTTTAACATTTTTTTTATTTCAACACAATTTTACAATAACATTATAAGTGTTTACAACATTATAAGTGATAAGACCTTTTTTACGTAAAATTAATAGATCTTCAATTCATACTTAAAAAAATACTTTCCCATATCGCACTTAGTTTTCAAGATAATAGCAAAAAAACTAAGTTGAATGTCGTTTTTAGATAATTTGAACTGCTTGCCCAATACCATTATTGCAGATCTGCAGTTTTTTTGTTTGTTTAAGTTCGTCGCAGGTGAAAGCTAGTTATTAATACAAATAAGATGTAATTTATTTAATCATTTTAACTTGTAATAAGTTGCAATGAATGGTTTCATTTAACCTAAAGAAAACTATTCGCTCTTGTACTTCTTCTTCTCTTCTTCTTACTACTTCGTAAATTATTATAGGCATAGGAATAACTTTCATTTAAAAAAAAAATTGGTGTTGTGTATTGCATAATAACGTCGTGATAACATTGGCATCATTTATAATTAATTTAAAAAATAGAAAATACAACCATTATGTCATGATATCGCGGTCAGTGTTAAGGTACGCGTCCACAAGTTCGCATCGTACGCTTCGGACGGATCGTATCAAACTGATTATCTTGCGTTTGCGGTAGTGTGTCCCACGGAATATAAAATAGAAGTTTTTTATATTCCGTGGTGGATACGGAATAGGAAATTCCGTGGTGCGTTCACTTTATTCTCAGCAATCCGATTACCGACGAGACGACTATTTGGAATTGACTTTTTAACAATAGGTAGTTTTTAGCATTCGGATTTTCGTAGCGAGTAGACGAACGGAAACTGAGTGTGCGAGGCATTGGAAAGTGATAAAAAAGAATTTGTCATGATTGCTTATTTGTTTGTAGAAGAAGAGGAAAGACAAAAGGAAACATGTAATGTATTTAGATGATATATTAATATTTTATTATTTTTACATGGCAGAGGCATGCTGCAGCATATAATTATGGTTGTAGCACATATGGGCCGGCTCGACCGGGGAAGGGCCACGCTCTCACAAAATTACACCTCACAGAATATCAACGTAAAATAGCAGCTCAATGCTGCTGTGTTTCGTATGGTGAGTGTGTAGAACTGGATACCCTTTTTACTGGAAACGAGGCATTCCATCTTAGTCCTCAGGAGATATTAATCGAGGAGGTGGACTGTGTGCTCGTTTGTCAAATCATTCATTATTTCCTGATTGGCTAAACGACGACGCAAAATTCTTCCAGCGTTTTCGTAGGATAATGCCAAATTTACTAATCTTTTTGATATCCTGAGACCAATTTAACGAAATGAAAATGGAAAGAAAAGAAATAAAATTTATTTGTTGTTCATACAAACAAATCTTATATGAGACGAAACATTGGGCAAATAAAACTTACATTTTGCAGGCTACGAGCACTACAGTTTGATAAAATAAGAACTCAAATAAAAGTTAAAACTAAAACGAAAAAAGGCAGAATATATATAGTTTATGAGCAAAGTAACAATCATAACATGATTTTTATTTCATTTAAAATTGTTTATTGTTTGTAGGTTTCAAATAGGAGGTGGCAGATTATTCCAGCATTTTGTCGTGCTATTTTTAAAGCCACTTCGAAAAGCGGTTGAACAATGTAACTTTTGTAGGGAACGTCTATTTTACTCGGACAACAAATGGAATTTGCTTTATAGGTACGGGAGAATTTTATTTTTAACTTTAACGGTTGTCCATTTTTAAGAACATTAGCGTTATAAAATATATGGATTTTTAAAAATGCGGTTGACGGCGTTGCGTCCACTGATCGGCATTTCGTATAGCTTATAGTTTTTTGGAAAAAAATCCAGAGAAGCCATTGCTTCTTTTTACTAATTAGATCTCTAATTATTGAGATTATTAAACTTTATTTTTTTTATAAGAACATTTTGCATTTTATTTGGCTAGTTATGAACAAATAAGAATAATAATTATATAATAATAATATTGCCGAGTTATTAAGTTAATTAAAAGATATTACGATTCAGTATAATGGTAGCTTGGAGGTCGCTATTCTTAAACATTAAATTGATAGCGAGCACACCGAGTTTGCTCCGACCAGCACCAAAGTAAGGATAATATCGTAAGAAATGCATGTCTGTGAAAAAATAATCAAGATGTGAATTCTGCCAACACGCATGTATCAATTTAATGAATTTTTATAACAAATTACCCACAACAAATATTGTTATTTAGTTGATTAGCTTAACGCATGATTGCTCGTCCACAGGTACAGAGGCTCATGTGCACACCACATCACGTATCCATTCATGTACTACATAATGCTCACGACGATTTTATAAGAGTATCTTATAATTAATAAAATGATGTAACTAATAAAACGATCGACTGTTTTAGTTTTAGACTAAATCCATTGTTCATTCAACATTTTAATTTAAACGATGCGATTTCTGTAAGCACTTCTCGAGCCGTACAAGGAAAACAAATATCGTTGCGGCCAAGGGAAAAGACAAGTAGGGTTTATTGCAGTTACATTTTAATGCTTAAAACAGAATATAAATATAAACAATACATTTTAATTCATTAGATTACTGAAAAAACTGGTACATCGAAAGAAGCCTACTGCCTAGTAATATATATATATATATATATATATATATATATATATATATATATATATATATATATATATATATGTATATTCCTTGAATCTTTAATACTCCTAGAGAGATTTTGATGTGCTTTTGACTAATATAATATAATTTAATAAACAATTTACATCATCTTATACGAAACGGTTATACTCGTATTTTCTGAATTTTCTCATATCCGCACCTAACGGAGTCCACGGAACCAAATATGCTGATGAAATGAGTCTTGGAGATCAAACGACGATTTTAAGTCGAGTTGAAAGCATTAAGCTTACAACCCTTTGATTTTAACTTAAAATTATTCAAACCGGGAAGAATTTATCTGTCACCTTATGATTGCTAACCATTTTATAAAGCTAAATTCGCTGAGCGGGATATGGAGAAGATTATGCTTGGCATTTTACCAAGTGACAGGATCTGTAACGAAGATTGCTATCAGCAGAATAGAGTTACTACATATCCTGACAGATTTTGCGATTGCACCAACAATCCCTACGTTAATAGTACTGGGCACATACATACGATTTACATACGATCATTAATATTTCCTGTCGTTTGATACCTATTTCTTTCACGTCGGAATTGATGTTAAAAAATAAGTGTCCATGGTTAAAAATATGGCGATGTTTCAGAAAAAAAAAACATAGAAACAAACGAATATCTAATTTTGAAACAGGAATTATATAATTAATTCTAATATATTTGAATTTAGAATTCCAGTTCAAAATGACCAGTTCAACAAAGTGGCAATTTCATAGGTAAAGAGGTAAAATGAATGATTTTTGTTTCGTGTTAATGATTAATAGCTTTAGGTCTTACTTAATAAACAATAAGGAATTTTGTGTAAAAAAAATACGTATCTAAGTATGTATTGTAAAAAGTAAACGTTTGTTTGTAAAAAGTAAACGAGAAATGTTGATTTCATAATACTAATTCACAAAATATTCTTAAAATTTAATTACAATAAATATTGTAATTAAATTTTAATAATATTTTTTAATCTGTGCCTCAAACGTCCAAAACGCTATCCGTGGAGTTTTGGCGGTAACTTGACCGGCAGCGGATTGCTGCTCCTGTATTATTGTTCAAATAATGGTTTAAAGTGGATTTTGATATGTAAAAGTGATGCAATTTTGTGTATTAAATGTGAAATCGGTGAAAAAAGTGCTCCGATGTTGATGTGAATCGCAAGATAAGGTGTCTGTCTGCTTAGGCACCTTGAGATACTATTGCCAAATGTCTGCTGGCTCAAGTTGCCGTAAAAATCTACCAACGGCTACGCAGTGTGACGCATCAACATACTGTGAAGCAGTGTACCATAAAGCATTATTATCACTTGATACTGAGATAGACGAAGAATGGATGACATGGCTTAAAAGACAAGCATTCAAGCCAAAAATCTTAATAAAAAAACGCTATCCGCCATATTAGATTCCGTCGTGACGTCACTTCTATAGTAAAACAGCTAATGTGCTGTGTGTTATTTCAAAATTTTCAAGTTTTCATCACGATTGTTGACTTTTATTCCCTATTTTATTGAAAAGGCGTCATGGAAGACGGATTCTTAAAAGCAAAATGTACTAATCTACCAAAAATTAATACATTGATGGTGGCATAATTTTTTGCATGCAATCCCGATTTTTGTTCTGCCGAGTTGAGGAATTTTAAAACATTAATGTAGGTACCCATTACCAACTTTTGTTTATACAATAACACAATACTAGGTCAGAGTGTCTTTTGATAATACGAGTACATAGTTATGTTTATCTATGATTATAATCTCACACCTAATCTAGTACAAAATTTGACTTGCAATACCTATCACCACATGATGTTTTGTTTTGTCTAAACGATAGTTAATATAAGTCGAACTAACATCAAATTGATCTTCACAGAAGTATAGTCTAGTTTTTATAGACTTCGACTCTCTTCTTGCCAGTTTTAACCAAGTATTTTTCATATTTAAATCAGTTGGCACTTGAATCCATAACTTCCCGGCGTTTCTATGCACTTATATTTGCATTCAGGCACAACACATTATTAAACATCCAAAAATATGTTATTTCTTTGCAAAATCGTTTTACTAAAACAGTGACGTAAAGTTCCTGAAGGTTCCGCAATAAGAGAGTGGCGCTCCTGCAGCGCGTATAAACAGTTGTATATCTCGCTGATTTTTCTACGACGACGGAGCCGCGTATTTGGCTTCCGCATATTGCGACGTTGCCAGCTCGCTGATTTGGTACGCTCAATTAAATTGTCATCGCAATATCATAATAACATAGGAATATTCACTGTCGTAAGTAACGTACGCGTAGGTTGCATTCCGGCGTCTGGCGCTCGGTTTAACTTGTTACAAAATAAACTTCGTTGCAGTAATTGTTATTGTACATCGCACAATGATAATCGCAAAATATGCGTGCTAGAAAATTTTTGAAATCAGTTGAAGAGAATCAATAAAATTCATCTGCTGACGTATCTTTGTTTTATTTATAATTTATATTGATATAAGATATGGTGTTTTATTGTTTAATTAGCGGTTTGTATGTAAGTGCTTGTTGTAATGTTTCTTTTTACTTAATTTCATCTTAATAGACCGCAATAATGGACGAAGGATATAGTATATTCGGCAAGCTTTTGCTAGCAAAACAAAATTGACTCCCGATAGTTATAAAATATACGGACGTCCTATGGCAATTTTGTTACAGTGCTCAACACAAGGAGGTCGGGGTCCGGGTAAGACAAGAAACAAATATGCATTATATTCAGTGTAAAGTATTTATAAGCAACATATAAGGACATTACAAAACAACAAAATAATACTACGCATTTGCTAGTATAAAACTACGCATTTACTATAAAAATAAAATTGCTAGAGAATTAAAATGAGACTATGACAACTATTAGTAGGTTTTGCCAAGTTATAACGAAGCTAAATTCATAGAAACAAAAAATAAAAAAATATCTAAACATAAAATTAACTACTAATGTTTTGTTGATAAAATACCTAATATAAAATTATTATTACAAAAATATAAATCTTAATGATAAAAAAGAGAAAAAGCAAAATGATAACTTTTCTATATAGTCAGAGATTTGAATCATGAACTTGAAGTTGCACGATGTATATGTCCGTTCTGCCGATAGGCTAAGCCTGTAACTGACGAATTGATTAACCCATTCGCTGTTCCGTGTACTACATATAGTTCATTGCTATTGTCTTACTATTGTGTCTGAAAATCGGACAATGAAAGTGTTAAAATAAGGATTTAGTATCGTCTTTCGCCATATTCGCTTACTCGTATATTCTTACAACAAATAAAATTTTCTGATGAACATATTGTCAGAGATCTAGGACGGCGTTCCACAGACTGAAATAAATGCATAATCTCAGAATACAATTTTTTGTTTGAATACCAGCAATGCCATTAACGTTACTAATATTAACCACTCCTAGTAAGCTTAAAAAGCTTGTGTTAAGAGTGGTTCACGACAGTAGTCTAATGGCGGATTCGAAATCACGACCTTTTGAATTCGCGGTCCGCACCCTACCATTAGGCTACTCTCGCTTTTTGCAGTTACTCTGACTATAAAATAACGAATACCATTAAAACACTTACCCCATTGCACCTGTAATAATAACATGTTCCACGAATATTTGTTTCTATTTAAATAACATATAATTTACTCATAAATAACTCTAATATATTTGTAAATTTTTACGCATTAAATTCCCAATGTACATACTTTGTCAGATTACCGTTTCTCGCGACTTCGGCCCTACGCCGTCTATCTCAATTTACTAACCACCAATATTTTCATCAAGTTCGGATACGTGCACCATCTCAATTATAACGTAAATTCGTAGCATTTTTTTAAATCATCACACAATATGCGGACGTCTGATAACATATACGGACGCCCAATTGCAATATACGGGCATCCGATTGGCACATGCGGCCGCCAAATAATATTATATTCAGGAATGGAGTTTTATTCACGACTAGCTGTTCCCCGCGACTTCGCCCGCGTGTAATTTAGGGTTTAAATTATGTTGCGCGGAACCCTAATTGTTTTTATAAAATATAAGTAACCTAAGATACTCCTTATAATATCGGCTATCTGCCAGTGAAAGTCCCGTCGAAGTCTGTCCAGCCGTTTCAGAGATTAGCCGGAACAAACAGACAGACAGACAGATAGCCAAAAATTTTAAAATTGTGTTTTTGTTATAAGTACCGTATATACTTTCATATGCATTTAGTAAAAAGCTGTTATTTTGACATTCCAAACAGACACTTCAATTTTATTTATTTGTAGATGATTTGCAGCGCTAAGGGCAACGGGTTCGAATTCTGTACGAAACAAATATTTGTATAACCTACATATAATTGATCCGGGTCTGGATGTTTGTTTTTGTGAAATTTATGTACATAAACTACGATATAGGAGGAAATACCCACGATGCTGGAGTAAATTCTAATGTATAGGTAACGTTTTGAAAAAAAAAAAAAGAAAGAAAACCAAAATTTTTTTTTAATGAAAGGTTGTCTCAATTTTGGTATTATTAAGGTGTCGAGTATTCATTCAATAGCAAATATAAAATACTAGCTGTTACCCGCGGCTTCGCCCGCATGGTCACTGGGAAATGAACTATCCATTGCTTTTTGAATTGAAAGAAAACTGAGTTTTATAGATTTGTCAGAGATGCAGCCATTAAAAGGAAACTGAGCAAAATTGATTCGTCAGCCTATTTAAATGTTTTGAAACGCAGCGTATAGGAAAGCATGAAAATAGCCTGTTTATTCCAAATGGAAATGGGATATTTTTTTAATTAAAGGAAACTGAGCATAATTATCCGTCAGAGATGCAGACTTTTGAAAAGAAACTGAGCTAAATTGATTCGTCAGAGATGCAGTTTTCTGAATTGAAAGGAAACTGAGCCAAATAAAAGATCCGTCAGAGATGCAGCCTTTTGAGTTGAAAGGAAACTGAGCTTAATAGGTCCAAGATGTGTCACACGCAGCCTTGTCCCGTTTTTGTCGTCCCATTACCGAGGAGCATCTAAATTTCGCATTAGCATGACTGGGACGCCTAATTTTAATTGAAGCTTATGTGAGGGCACACCTGACAACTCTAGAGAATTTAGAAACTCTACGGGATATGAAGTGCTCTGTTCTGTGTCCATAACTGTGTCTACTGACAAATACTCTGTTATTTCTCCTGCTACTTCGCTTAATATATCTGAATTTATTTTGTTAACGCTCTCATTTTTGGTGCAAGAATCGCCCTTTCACATAACCATTTGTCTTCATGCATGTTGTTCGTTAAATCTGAATAAACGCTCGCAATAAAAATCTCTCGTCAATTTAACGCAGCCCTCAGCATCCGTTTCCAACCGCCCATCGCCAATTTTTAATAGTGTGTCAGCATAGTTTCCAGCATTGATATCATTATACAAATGCACTCTCATATTCGTAGTTAAACTGAATTTTGTCACCTTGTTCCATAAAATAGACGACTTGAGGCATGCTTTAATTTCATCTGCAGGTGTGCCCTTTTAAATGACAGGTAAAGTTTGGCGAAAGTCGGCCAGTAAAACCACCATTCCTCCCATTACATCGGTATTGCTGCGCAAATCCTGGAGCGTTCGATTTAGTGCTTCTACAGATTTTTTTTGCGACATTGTACTTTCGCCCCACACTAAAAGTTTGCATTGTCGTAGCATTATACCTCGTGCACTATTTTTGCTAAAGTTGCAGATCGGCGATTCTTCCTGGGCTAGATTTAGAGGGAGTTTTAAAACAGAATGTGCAGTGCGGCCCCCGCTTATCAGCGTGGCGGCTATACCGGAGGAAGCTACGGCCACAGCAATGTTTTTATCTTTCCGTACTTGCACTAATAATAAATTTAACAATAATGTCTTCCCAGTTCCTCCAGGGGCATCTAAAAAGAAAAGTGCACCATTTCCAGATTCAATTTGTCCTAATACTTTGTCAAAAACTCGTTTTTGTTCGGGAAGCAAGCGGGGTACAAATTCGGCTACTTGCTGCTGCAAAGCTGGTATATCGTAGTTTGTTTCACGTATAATTTCATCACTTAGTTCATTTTCGGTTGTTCGCTGAGGGCTTATCATTCCAAAGTCGCTTAATTTTAATTGTTGTAAAAAATAATTGTCTACACCGGGCTAAGAGGTTAAAATCATTTTCTCGCAACATCATATGATACGCATAAAAATCCATACATGATACTTTTTTGTTCGGAGTAGACTCCTTTGTGACCGGGTCAATGAGTGGAATTTGAAAATGATAACCCTCTTGTCCTTTGCAATAAATCAATGGGTATTGCAGAGCGTCATAAAACTTGTGTGTATCGGCTACCCGTTGCAACGTATCATCACGTTCTCGCAAGACAATGTCTTGTGAAGAAAATTGATCACCACTAATTACGGCTCCTATTTCGTTTATCAAAGGTGCATTGTAGCGTCTTTCATGCTCTCCTTGAGGGGTCCGATCTGCGTGAATGACTACTTTATAATCCTCTTCAGGTAGGTTTTCTAAAGCAGTTTTAAATGTTTTGACTAAAATGTTACGTTCATGCAAGAATCTTTGAATTTTGAACACTGTGTCTCTCTCAACTCTCTGGATAAATTGGCAGCGACGGTCTACCTCAATTTCTTCGTCACCCATAAAATATACTTGTAAAACTTTATGCTGTTCGTTTTCAGCTGGAAAAAGTGAACCTATTCTATGATAAATTTGCCCTTGCACCGTAAATGTAGGCGAAAATCCCGGCTTTATTATTTCCCGGTCAACTCCGAAGGAAGTCATTTGAAAGCATGAGTTATATTTCCGGATCCTGTTTAAAAAGCGCCGTGACTCATTAGCATCATATAAAAAGAGAGTTTTCAAAGGTTCTTCTGGTTCCCAAGTAACGGAAGAGACACTTTGCCATTGGAACAGCACATACCTGCGGTCTCATCTTTCCATTTTAAAGCGCTGCAAAATCGACACGCCTTGTCCATCAGTCCGATAACAACTAAGCTGTGATTTTTATAATCAATCAACGGATCATAATTGAATGCTGCGTCATTAAAAACCGTCCAATTGTTTCTTTGAAAATTTTGTCGACGTTCAGCTTGGAGCTGTGCATTTGCATCTCTTCACGCCTGTGTCTGTTCTGGTGTTTCAGATGTCCTTATAGTAGATTGACGTTCAGCTTGCTCAATGAGTCTGTGTTGAGTTTCATCAGGTGTTTCCGCGGCTCTTAAGGCGGCCTGACGTTCCGCTTGTTCGAATAGCCTTTGCTGACTTTGAGCAGGTGTTTCAGTAGCTCTTAAAGTAGATTGACGCTCTGCCTGTTCAAGACGCCTTTGCTGACTTTGAGAAGGTGTTTCAGAAGCTCTTAAAGTAGCTTGACGCTCTGCCTGTTCAAGACGCCTTCGCTGACTTTGAGAAGGTGTTTCAGAAGCTCTTAAAGCAGCCTGACGCTCTGTCTGTTCAAGACGCTTTTGCTGACGTTGAGAAGGTGTCTCAGATGCTCTAAAAGCAGCCTGACGCTCTGCTTGTTCTTGCCTTCTCAGTTCAGCATCTTCTAAAGTTTCTAGCGATCGAGCTAATCTTTTCGCATGTCTTTGAGAAGATACTCTTGAAAGGCTGGACTTACGTTTGCGAGGCATTATGAAGTAAGAAAAAACCTATATAAAAAAACGTTAAAATACCTAAAAGGAATTAAATTTCCTTTTAAATATTTTTTTTAAAAGTAAATACAAAATATCTAAAAGGAATAAATATTCCTTTTAAATATTTTTTAAAATCAAAACAACAAAACCAATTCAAGACACAACACGAATCCGAAAGCGATAGCCAAAAAATCGGATCAACTTAAACCAAATCACAAAACAAATCGCAGAAAACCGAAATCGAAAGCAGTAGTCAATATAAATATAACCAACGAAAAAAGAAGTAAGTGTATAGGTACCGTATACACTATCTATACTATTAATATTCCTTTGAAATATTGTTAAACAACCTAAAACAACGAAAACCAATTCACGATTCTAAATAAACAAAATCCAAAATCAAAGCCAGAGTCTAAATATGTATAAAGGAATACCAACCAAATCAACAAAACCGATCCAAGAAAATACACAAATCCGAAGATGAAAGCCAATATAAATCCATTCAACCTTAACCAAATCACAAAGCAAATAACAAACAACCGAAATCGAAAGCAGGTAGTCGAATAAGCTACGAAATAGAAACAATTTAAGCGTATAGGTACCGTATGCACTATAAGTTGACGCGGCTCAACGGCGGAGTTAAGTACATGTCAGGAAACATTTCGTTACTGCGTTTTAAAAACCTAATAACGACATCTAGCGGAATCAATTTAAACTATGTATACGTTAGTTAATAAGAACTCTCAAAAATATTTTTCTTATAATTTTGCACAATTTTTCTTATTGTAATACCGATTCATTCATAACCACATATAAGAACTGTATTCATTTCCGTTCAATAAATATTACTAAGGCTTATTAATAAGGCTTACTAAGAACTGTTTCTACCATTGTTAAGTAATAGTTAAGGGTGAAAGCGTGACAGGTGGTGATAGTATTTGATCCATACTTATAATCACGCCTGTAACCCTTGCGGGTAGGCAGAGCATCAACGGATTACTTAATATCGTCTGCGAGGTTATCGCCTATTCTGTGAATTACGATGCACCAAAACGTTTGAAGAAAATCAGCTGGTGAATTTTATGTTTTTATCACTCTTCCCGGTCCTGCGTGGAAAAATACAGATCCATACATTTTTATCTTAATTTTGGTAAAAGACATAATAATCCAGATATTCTGACCTTCTGTGTTCGTCCATCATACCGTCGTCCGTCTTGTAGAATCACGGTGGCGCCACCTAGCTGAATTTAATTTTGCAACATATTCGATTTTCCCACGGAATGATATGTTTTTCGCTGAAAAAGTAGCCTATGTCACTCTACAGCCACCGAACTATCCCCATACAAATAATCATGCCATGCCGACGCTCTGTTGCGACGTGAAAGAAGGACAAACTTGTGCAACATATTCGATTTTCCCACGGGAATGAGATGTTTTTCCGCGGAAAAAAGTAGCCTATGTCACTCTACAGCCACCGAACTATCCCCATACAAAAAATCATGCCATGCCGACGCTCTGTTGCGACGTGAAAGAAGGACAAACAAACAAACAAACACACTTTCGCATTTATAATATTAGTATGTATAATATTAGTATGGAAGTATGGATTACCTTGTTTTATTTAAATTTGGACAGTAAATGAGTGTTCTCAAAGGAATAAAAGAGGGGATGTCCGATTTTCGGCTTTTTTTTTCACACTATGTATCACTATTAAGAATATAAAAACAGGTCTCGTAATCGTAAGCTTTTTTAGGTCTCCCTCTTCAACTGCCATTATTAAGGGTTCGGTCCGTAGTCCTCGACCTTATCCATCTTTCCCAAATAATAGATAACAAATTTGGTGTGAACTCTTAGTTAAACCGTCGGCCTGTAGTTATATCTTATTTTATTACTTTAAAAACCTCAAACATATTGTAACAATAAACTATAAACGTAAAGGAAAGATTTAGGTAAAATTAGGCAAGCATTAGACAGCTATAAAATACGGTCGCCCTATATACGGACATCTGATAACAATATACGGACGTCCTATAGCTACGAGTATATACGGATAAATACGATGGTATAACGAATGTCTGATAAGCACACACAGGCACCCAATAACTATAGGAATAAAGATTTAATCATGATAATTTAAATTATCTGTTGGTAGTTTCTGCGTCACTAATATGTGGTTATTCTTTTTTCTAATCTACCCCTGCTTGAGCATGCTCTCCCGTTTCCATCCATGAATTTCTGTCAGTAGCCACCTCCATCAATATGAAAACATAGGCTAACAAGTCGTTAAGCGTAAGCGTTTTCTAGGTCTCTCTCTTCTTCAACTGTCATTATCAGGAGCCTACTTTGTAAATGACGGTATTTTGCCCACCTTTACTTAATCCATAATATGACATAATATCAATAATATCCTTTAAGGAAGGATTTAACTAACTCTGGTAAATACGGACGCTCGGTACTAAATACGGGCGCTGAATAACTATATACGGTCGCTGGATATCTACATACGGACGTGCGATAACTATATACGGACGCTGGATAACTACGAGTATATACGGACGCCAGATATGTAACTATATACGGATGTCCAATAACTATAATATACGGATTAGTAAAATTTAGTCACAGCCTATATACGTCCCACAGCTGGGCACAGGCTTCCTCACATTTTTGACATGATTTAAGGTAAGGAAATGTCCGCCGCGCTGCCTCAATGCGTGTTGGCGAACTTCACATGTCTTCGAAATATTTTTTTTATTATTTCTCAGATGGAAGTTTCCTCTCGATGTTATCCTTCACCGCCGAGCACGTGGTCAATCGGCACTTAAAATTGCAATTAACGTCAACGCAACGTAATCATAAATGTCAGCGGGGATCGAACTCGCGTTGCTCGCGTACTGTGAAATTCACAGCGAGCGCTTAGCCCCTGAGCTACCACGGCTATATTATTATTTGGAATATACGGATGCCAAATAATAATATAGGTATGGAGGATTTTTACACTTTTTAGTTTTTGGCTATTCATAATAAAAATTCACACATTACTTACAAGCACTTTTTCTCATACCTAATTCAAATATGTGTCACTTAGGAATCTTCCCAAGTGCTTGTGCACAGCATTAAACAGTACCTATACTTTTCAAAGGAGAAAAGGATTTTATTTAATACGATTCTTTTGCAAGGCTTGAGGTTTTCTGACAAGTAAATAATAAATTTAAATTTCAAACTATTTATTTCACTGTGCATATATTTATATTATTACATTAAAATAACGCTCAATATTTTTGTGGTAACATTATGTGCGCTATCGATTAATTTAATGTGTTACTCACTTACAATTCGTTGTCTGGTAGTGTAGAGTAAAGCAGACTTAAAGAAACAGCATCTGAAACTGTTCTTCGCTTATGATCTCTCATCGAGTAAATTCCAAAAACAATCATGCCTGATGAAGTTATTACTGTATTTGTTATCTCAGTTTTATGTTCCTGCGAAATATGATTTACATGGGGTACATTTTAAAGTTCGAAATGCTTAGCAATGTACCGGGGAAATGTTTAACTTTAAAATGAATTGACAAAATGAGTGAGCTTTTGAGTTCTAATAAGTTGATGACTGTAGCAATTTTGCTCTGAATATTGTGTGGTCGACGGAATTGGTGTTTGATATTGAGGGTTGGATTTGTGTAAAACTGGTCGAAGGGACAATGTCATACCGGGCCATGCCACGCGGCTTATTGAAAGGACACATTAGTCCCGTCCAGGTTTATGAATGTTTGATGTTGGGGGTTGGATTTGTGTGAAACTGGTCGAAGGGACAATGTCGTATCGGGCCATGCTGCGCGGCTGGTAGAAAGGACAGATTCATCCGGTCCAGGATTATGAATTATGGTGTTACACTAGTCGAAAGGACAGTGCCGTTCGGTCCATGCGTGGTCGAAGGGACGCACCAGTCCGGTCCAGTCAGGTTGGTCGAACAGAGTACAGATAACAGTATCGTCTGGGCTAGACACGAGCGGTTGGTCGTAGGGACTTACTAGCTTGCAGCTGTATGTGATGGCTTGAGAGAAAGGTGCCGTCCGGTCCATGCGTGGTTGAAAGGACGCACGCTTTCGATTATTGTATGATTGAGGATGTTAGTAATCTACAAGAGAGTATGTGTTTGTTATGTATGCATATTTATCTATGTGCGCGTGGCTGCGCCCCCGCACCCCGCACCTGGGTAGTATGAAATACAGTGCGTTGCCAGCTAGCAAGTTTTTTACTCGTGTCCCTACGTCCGATACTTAACACTGGCGACGATTTCGTGTTTTACCCTCTCGCGTGCAAATACGAAATTAAGATGTCCAGTGCACATTTTAGAATTTTGAATAGTTTTCACCATAACTTGCAGAGCTAGAAAACCTACAAAGGACGGCTTTTACAGTTTTTTGTGGCTAACGACATCGGCAAGGAAGAGGATCCAACGGGGAAAAAACGAAAACCCATGTTGCTCAGCGCACTTGCCGAAGGCACCTACAGTCTTGTAACAGACCAAGCACTGCCCAAGGACATTGATGTAGTGCCCTATCAAGACATTTTGCAGTTTCTAGACAGTCATTTCACTTCGAAGCGTGTGGGGTTCGGGGATCGTCACAATTTTTACGCTGCCACACAGCAGGCAGGTGAATCGCACACGCAATGGGCTGCGAGATTACGAGGGTTGACAGCGCATTGTGGGTTTTTAAACATAGAAGAAACGCTACGCGACAAGTTCATCATGTGAATGCGGCCGGTACTGGAGAAGGAGAAGCTTTACGCGCAAGACCTTTCCGATCTCTCGCTGGCCAAGGCCCTGGAGCTCGCGGAGAGCTGAAGCAACGCTCGCGCGGCCGCTGCGGCGAGTGCCAGCGGAGCACCCGCGCCTGCGCCCACCGACCACCAGCTGTATAGCATCTCGAAGAGCGGCAAGAGTGGAAGTGTAGGAAAAGTGAAGTGCAATGTGTGCGGGTATACAAATCACAAAACATCCGATTGTAAATTCGCTAATTATGTGTGCCGAAAGTGTCACGTCAAGGGCCACTTGCGTAGAATGTGCTCGAAGGTTAACATGAAAATTCATGCCAAATTCCCCCATTTAAGGACAAAACTTCAACAGATTCCCCACAAATTCCCCTCAATTTTATTTTAAGAAATGAAACAATTTTCAACTAATTTTATAAGATTTACTTTTTAACTAACATTTGTTTTCTTTAAAATTAAAAAATAAAGAAATGAAAAACATTAAATGGTACAAAAAAGTTGCCGAAATAAATCCGAAAATTAAATGTGGTGCAATGAAGATAATTAAAAAAGGGATTCATTCGATATTTATAAGTAACCTAACAAAATGTTAAGATAAGTATTTAGATTTCTTGAAAAAAGGTTCTGACTTGACCCTTGCTATAGATTTTCGAAATCCCCACATTTTCCCCGCATAATACCAATTCTCATAAAATCCCCAACCAACTTTAAATTCCCCGCAATTTGGGGACTTCCCCACATGTTGGCAACGCTGACATGTGTAAATTCCACAGCGCGAGAAGACACGAGTCGGCCGGGCAGTGGCAGCGCGTGTTTTAAAGGGAATGGTAGAATGAGTAGTAATACCTAATGCATTGTTTCGTACCGAACTAGATAAGAGAGTTCGGCGTCCACGAGAATATTGACCCTATTGTCAGCTGATTTTGTTTTAAGTTTCACTGCTGGTTTTATGTTTAAGTATTTCCATGATTTTTTTAATGAAATTATCGTTTCATGTAGCTGTAGTAACATGATGGAGCGTGAATAAACCTAATAAAACGTTGTGAAAAGATGATTTTTTTTCCTCGGGATCGATTTTCTTTATGACCCATCATCAAAGGTATCGTTAGTACTATAGTCTGTCTTCGTTTTTGGGAGCGTTTCACTAACACCCGGTATATATATATGTTCGCTTGAATCGTTAATACTCCTAGAGATATTGAGATGTGCTTTTCACTGTAATTTAAAGAACAGTGTCATTTTTTGATTGCTATCCATGATTTTTGGAGACTGCTTGTAATGATACGGCGATGATCTGATACTTCTAATATTTTGTCTCAGTTTAAGGATTAAAAGTATATTTTTATTTGGTAATTCATAAAATTTGGTAACTGCAAAAACTTTCGCTTAGATCACGTTGCGTCATAAATCATGAATCGCGGAAAACAAAATTTCGTAACACCTTTTATAACTCGTCATTAACTTAACAAGCTTTAGTAAGAGTTTTTATAATTTTTAATTAGTTTCAGTAAGGCACTTTTCACATTTAATTCATTATTTAACCTTGTTTGTTTTTCTTTGAAAATTTTGTAACTGCATTCAATTAAAATAAGTTTTATCTGTCCTATTTCTCATTGATAACCTTTTCCACTGGGTTTCTTGCTGGTTCTTTTCAGGACAGAGGTTTTTTCCAAAATAATGATAAAGTGTTAATGACTTTCAATAAGTATTCTTGGAATCTATATTGAATAAAATTATTCCATACCATTCTATTTGATTTTGATCTCTATTTCTATTAAAAAGAGCTCAAATTAATTTCACACCAATACGTTGAAAAAATTCATTGTTATTTTTTGCCTGCCACATTACATGAGGGAATTATACTCGGGACAGTGGAATACGTGGCTTAAATCTAATTCGAATATACATTGCTAAGAGAAGTTTTATCTCGGACTGCCGTAGAAGTTGTGGCGTTTGCAAACTCACGAAGATAAGTTATATATTTCTTTAAATTAAAATTGTTTAACTTGTTTCAGTATTATATTTATACTCTTATACTCGTACTATCTGTTTCCGCTACTTCGATCGCATGGGCTTTGGTGAAAATGTGTCGTTAATTATTTATATAATAAACAATGAAGTATATGAATATTAGTTACTACTATTACTAATCTCGTGTAGTGGCGTGTCATAAGAGGCGACAGAGGGAAACTGAGGCAGAGGATGGGCAGCAGCTTCTTTCTGATAACAACAAAAATCAATAAAAACTGCATTTGCTAACCCGCTCGCCAAGCGTGGCAACTATGGCAATATACCCCCCATGAGAAATACACAAATAAACGGCCCCCCGTTCCCGGCGGACCCGCTATTCCTGGCCACGGTGCCAACTATGATAATGGCGGGGCAGGGGGTGCTAAGAATCTCCGGTGGAAGTTCGGTTGCCACCTACGACGACTCGACCTGGCAACATATTACGCACGCACCCTGAGGACTGATGAGAAGATCCTGGAGCTGCAAGTAGAGATAGACAAGTTGCGCTGAAATATTATAGGATTATCCGAGGTCCGAAGAGAGGGGGTGTACACGGTAATCCTCGAATCCGGTAAATTGTTCTATCACCGGGAGGGCGACCATCTGTTCCAAGGAGATGTCGGATTTATCGTCCACAAGTCCCTCGTTAACAACGTTGTAAAGATTGGGAGCGTGTCGACGAGGGTTGCGTACCTTATACTCAGAATCACCAAACGGTATTTGTTGAAGGTTATACAGGTTTACGCATCAACCTCGGCATATCCCGATGAGGAGGTGGAGGAAATGTATGAGGATATCTCTAGAGCCATGCATTCCTCCAAAACCCACTATACGGTATTAATGGGAGACTTCGACGCAAAACTAGGCACAAGAGAGAACGGTGAACTGAAAGTAGGTAAATTTGGATTAGGGCAACGGAATCCAAGGGGCAAGCAGCTGGCCGACTTCATGGAGAAAGAGGGAATCTTATGATGAACTCTTTCTTCCAGAAGCGGCCCCACAGGAAGTGGACCTGGTCGAGCCCCGACGGTTCGACAAAAAATGAGATTGACTTCATTATGACGACCAGAAGACAACTGTTCAGTGATGTCTCAGTGATCGAGGGGGTGAAAACTGGCAACGATCACCGAATGGTGAGAGGCGCATGGAACCTAAATGTTAAATTGGAGAGGTCACGTCTAATGAAGTCAACGCTCCGTCCCCATCGTGCTCTGATCCAAAGCCCCGAAAACTTTCAGCTCGAGTTATAAAATCGTTTTCAGTGCCTAGAAGATTGCAATGAAGTGCACGATATGAATGACAAGGTCGTGGAAACTGTCCATGCGGTTGGAACTAAGTTCTGTAAGAGCCGTCGCAGAAGAACACAAAAACTCTCCAATCACACTCTTAATCACATGGCTGTTAGACGGGATTAAGTTGCAGTCTTCAGCAGATGTGACAGCATACAGGCAACTCAACCGAAACATCTCCAAATGCATGCGGCGAGACATGCATTCACACATACACACTCACACACACACACACACACACACACACACACACACACACACACACACACACACACACACAAAACTCCGCATTGCTTGCACACACATTAATATTATTAAGATTGTTATTTTCTTTTCTTTTTATTTATTTTATCAAATTTTACAACGATCAAACTTAGGTATGGAAGAGCGGGCCTCCTAGAACAAGTATACATAATACTTAAAAGGTTTGGCCCCAACCATTGATTGTAATAAAACAACTGTCATTGCTATTGAAATAAACATTTTTTGATTTTTGATTTTTTTTTTGATGCGGCGAGACATGCGCAACTTCAATACAGCTCGTATTGAAGAAGCGATCGAGTGGAACCAAGGCTCCAAAGTCTTTGCCAGAGATCTATCTGCCAGAAAGAGCCAACTTTCGAAGCTGAAGACCGAATTTGGCAGCATCGTTTCCGGGACACCTGAGATTTTGAGTAAGATTGAAAGGTTCTATGGGCAGCTGTACACGTCTTCCTTGTAGCCACACGAAAGTGTTAGTAACAATCCAAGAGCAAGTCTTATCCGACACTTTTCTGATGATATCCCGGACGTCAGTCTGAACGAGATTAGAATGGCTCTCCAGCACCTTGAAAACGGTAAGACCCCGGGCGAGGATGGAATTACAGCGGAGCTTCTGAAAGCGGGTGGAAAACCGGTACCTAAAGTCCTTCAGAATTTTTTTTTCCGTCCTCCATGGTGGTACTACTCCGGAGGCGTGGAGCAGAAGTGCGATGGTCTTGTTCTTCAAGAAAGGCGACAACGCTCTCTTGAATAACTACAGACCGATTTCCCTTCCGAGCCGCGTCTACGTGCTATTTTCGAGAGTCATTACAAATCGTCTTGCACGCAGACTCGACGAGTTCCAACCTCCCAAACATGCCGGTTTCCGAAAAGGCTTTAGCACCATAGACCACATACATACCCTTCGGTGAATTGTAAAACACACAAAAGACCAAAGAGTATAATCTGCCACTTTGTCTTGCGTATGTGGACTATGAGAAAACCTTTGATTACGTAGAAATTTGGGCGGTGCTGCAGTACCTTCAGCGGTGCCAAATAGACTGTCGGTATATCGAAGTGCTGAAGTGTTTGTACAGTTGGGCTACGATGGCTATCCGAGCACAGAACAGAGTACGAAACCTATCCAACTGCAGAGAGTTGGAAGACAGGGTGACATAATATCCCAGAAACTCTTCACCGCTGCATTGGAAGACGTTTTCAAGCTACTGGACTCGAAAGGATACGGTATTAACGTCAATGGCGAGTACATCACTCACCTTCGATTTTCCAACGATATAGTCCTTATGGCATAATTGCCATAAGGACTATACAAGTAAGCACTATTCTCAATGATCTCAATAGTGTCTCTCAACGAATTGGTCTTAAGATGAACATGGACAAAACGAAAATCAAGTTTAGCGTCCATGCCACACCTATGCCGGTAGTTGTTGGGAGCACTAAGCTCGAAGTGGTTGACGAATATGTTTACCTGGGACAAACAGTTCAACTAGGTAAGTCCAACTTCGACCGAGAGGTCAAGCGACGGTAAAAACTCGGCTG
The DNA here is from genome assembly GCA_029286625.1 of Parnassius orleans. Taxonomy (NCBI): domain Eukaryota; kingdom Metazoa; phylum Arthropoda; class Insecta; order Lepidoptera; family Papilionidae; genus Parnassius; species Parnassius orleans. Next base: position 7,971,703 of record JAGSMP010000022.1, on the reverse strand, counting down.
GGCAGCGTTCGGGAAATTACGACACATCTTCTCGTCAGGCATACCTCAAAACCTCAAAACTAGACTGTACAACCAGTGCGTGTTGCCAGTGATGACCTATGGATCTTAGAAGCGGTTCTTCACTACCGTATGAGAACGCTCAAAGTCGCTCAGCGAGCTATGGAGAGGGCTATGCTCAGCGTTTCTCCGCGTGATAGACTTAAAAACGAGGATATCTGCAGTAGAACCAGAGTAATCGACATAGCCCAAAGGATTAGTAAGCTGAAGTGGCAATGGGCCGGCCATATAGCTCAAAGAACCGACAACCGATGGGGAAAAAAGGTTCTCGAGTGGCAGCCTCGTACCGGCAGGCGAAGTGTAGGGCATCCCCCCACTAGATGGAGTGATGACCTGTTAAGACATGCAGGAAGTCAATGGATGCAGGTGGCTCGGGACCTTGCTTTGTGGCATTCCTTGGGAGAGGCCTATGTTCAGCAGTGGACTTGAAAAGGGCTGTAATGATGATGATGATCAATACTAAATTAATACTTTACATAATATAAATTAATACTAGTATGTATTATTAACTTAATTGTTATAAAGTAAGACCGAAAGCTATTAATCATTAAGACGAAACAAAAATAATTAATTTTACCTCTTTACCTATGATATAGCCAAAACTTCGCCAAAAAAGTTTTTGAACTGGCCATTTTGAACTGGAATTCTAAATTCAAATAAATTAGTATTACATATGTCCTTTCTGTTTCAAAATTAATAATTCATTTGTTTCTTTGTTTTTTTTTTGTTATTTCTGAAACATCGCTATATTTATAACCGTGGACACTTACTTTTCAATATAAATTCCGACTTGAAATATCAATGATCGTATGTACGAGTAAATCGTGTGTAGCCAGCCCAGCACTAATAACGTAGGGATTGTTAGTGCAATCGCTTCCGTTCGGGAAATTTTGATTTTACATATGAACCTCGTGGCTGCTCGGAGAAGAAGAAAGATGATGAATGGAGGCGATAGCGTCAGCTATTTTTTATTTAAGCTTCAAAACAATATTAGATAATTTGCGGCAAACCAGTTAACTAAAGCAGCTTAACAAATGGATATCTCACGAACTGACTCACGCACAGCTGATGATGATGATGATGATGGGGGATATTAGCAAAATTAACACAGATAAAGTTGAGAGCTAAACAGATCTTTCCTCATCCATCATATTATCCAGACCCTCAACAAGCTTCTACAAATATTTCAATTCCGAAAAATCAGTAAAGTACGCCTTTTAAGAGTTCATCGATTCTCTTCCAGCAGACTTCTATAGGAAGGGCATCAACAAACTGCCCATAAAATAGCAAGTATGTGTTAATAGTTTAGGCAAACATTTTGGTTAATCAAAGTTTATTATTTTAAAAGTTATTTATTTCAATTTTCTACTTACGAATTAAAGTTATTTTTCAGTCACTTTCGGTTGCCTAGGGCGTAGGTACAAAGACATTGATGGTATCATAGCTATTATTTATTCTGTGGGATCACTCACTAGCGATAAAGCTGACTATGGATACAGATAGTGTTAAAATACACACAGAAAATTGTTCGGTATGGCTCAACCCGTATGAGTGTATTTCAAGGAACCGTTCGAGTTCGAGAAGTCGGGTGCCGTAGCATAACTATGGTATGCTCAGTTTTCTCAATAGTGTTATAAGCACATTAAGTTTAAGAGCAGTTTGTGTGGCAGGAGCTCGTACGAATACAACACGATTAAAAATAGGCTTGATAAAAATGCAGCGAACTTCAAACAACGAAGGTTACAAATGAGTTTTCACCTCTGCCAACTTTAATGGAATGCCTGTAATTATACTGGCTCTCTATTCCCTTCAGAATGGAATACAGCAGGGCAGACACTGCTATTTGTTAGCAGAAATAGGTGAGGGGTAGTACCTACCTAGACGGACTTCTAGGCAGAAAGGGAGTTTGTAGTTATTCTACCATTTTTTAGGTGGCGCGATAAATTTCACTCCGAACTCAGTCCCGACTTTTAACGCTTTACATTAAAATGTATTAACAACTCGAACACAGCACCATCTATACCACACTACTAACCTACATAATACTAATACATAATATATTGAGAATATGAGTCTCGTCACGGCTAGGATGTAATCAGATATGGACACAATCAGAACCGAAATCTAACAGTATGTTTTCTACCCATTTAAATAAGGGTTTTATGTTATTACACGTCTAGCATTAAGTTCAAGTAAAATAATGTTATTATTTTTATAATCACACATTTTTATTATAATTTTTTTTCGCTAAAAGTAAGTGGGATTTATATATAAATATATATATAAATGCTTATTCGTCTTGGACTTTATGGAGTGATCTGAAAGTGTACATCGGTGACTGCTACTGGAACTCCTAGACGAGTAGAACTAGATGTGCCGAGTTTGGGCTTGTTTTGTTAGTTATGATGAGACCTTACCTCCGGACTTGATGGACAGACCTGATGATGTACTTCGGTGACTATTACTGGAACTCCTGGACGAGTAGAACTAGGTGTGCCAAGCTTGGGCTCGTTTTGTTAGTTATGATGAGACCTAACCTCCGGGCTTGAACGAGTAGAACTAGGTGTGTCTGTCACTCCATCAAGTACGGAGGGTAAGTTCTCATCATAACTAACGAAACGAGCCCAAACTTGGCACACCTAGTTCTACTCGTCCAGGAGTTCCAGCAGTAGTCACTGAAGTACACTATCAAGTCTCTCCATCAAGCCTGGAGGTTAGGTCTCATAATAACTAACAAAACGAGCCCAAACTCGGCTTACCTAGTTCTACTAGTACAGGAGTTCCAGTAGTAGTCACCAAACTACACCATCAGGTTTCTCCATCAAGCCCGGAGGTTAGGTCTCATCGTAATTAACAAAACGAGCCCAAACTGGGCACACCTAGTACTACTCGTCGATGAGTTCCAGTAGCTGGCACCGAAGTATACCTTCAAGTCACTTTACCAAGTCCGGAGCTAATGTATTATCATAACTAACAAAACCAGCCCAAAGTCCACAGCCACCATCTCACTGCTAGTAGAGGGCTTCTAGTTCCTAGCAGTCTCTGGAGCAGCTATTCGTATTTCGTATCTAAGTATATTTTTGTAGGTATAAGAAATGAGAAAAAAAAATTAAATCTTTCAAATTATCAAAATGTTTTTACTTGATTACGATTCCCGCACCCGTAGCTAACCGTGCGTATACTTGTGTGTGTGACCCGTGTCAATGTAATAGTTCGATTCTATACCTATCAATTTTGCAAACGCGTCCTTAAGCTGCTATTTTACGCTGGTATTCTGTGAGAGCGTGATCCTACCCCGGTCGAGCTGACCCATTCGTAATACAACCATAATATAGCTGCAGCGTGGCTCTACCACGTAAAAGAGTACACTTACAAGAGTAGAAATAAATAAAATTTCAATTCTTTTTATTTATTTCTACTCTTGTTAGTGTACTCTTTTAATACTAATTGTTACAATAATGGTAATTATAAAGTCGCGTAGGGTTTTAATTTTAATGGAAAAAAGTCAACGGCCGTATTGGTTTAGAGATTTAGGTACATAATATAACAATATATCTCACGTTACAGCAGCAGCAGAAATTGGTAAAGGCATATAGAACTAATAGTACCACCCAAATATTCCCATAACCAAATATTGTTATATACCTGCATATTTTGATTTTGTATTGATTAAATAAATAACTTTATTAAATTAATGTAAAACAGCATTCATATGAAATTCTATTACATAATTTGAGTCTCTCAAAACGTAATAGTCTCTATTTATATGAATGTATCATTTGTTAGTTTAGCTTAGTTTAGTATACGTTTAGGTTTAATTTTGAATATTATCAGACAGAATTCATGGAATCAATATCTATTATTGACATTGCCTGGAAGCTATTTCCAGAAATTGTCTACGTCTGTAGATATTATGTTGCCGACTTGTCAATGTCAAGTTATATAATGTAATGCTCAAATATCATAATGTATTGTTACCTAATGTGGGTTGATATATATCGGGTATATCAACCTACATTAGTATATATATAATTTACTCACAGTACCTACGTCACAATTCCGACTTTGAAAAAGGAGGACGTTCTCAATTAGAAAATACGAAAATGTAACAATTGACCATAGAGAAAGACAACCGACCAGTAGACCTACGAATGACGGCTCCGTGGCGCAGTGGCTTAGCAATGTTTTGCAGCGCGGAAGGCCGCGGGTTCGAATCCCGCACGGAACAAGTATTTGTATGGCCTACAAGGTGATATTTATGTATGTAAACTGCCCCAATGAGACAGGAAAAAATTCCTAGTGTGGAGTTAACGTTTTAAAAAAAAAGAAAGAAAAGAAGAAAATAAAGCTTAATGTAGTAGATAAATTATAGACAGTGTTACAAATTAATTACTTTTAAAAATTGAAGGAAGTTTTGATAGCTCTCTTATTGATTGCTCGGGCTCTTCGAGCTGAACATCAAGCCCAGGTGAATATTTTCCCTCTTTTAAAGTATGAGTGCATTGTTAATATAATAATACAATGCGTGAAATCTATTTCACACATCGATGTTCTTACTTGACTATCCTATTCTTTTTTGTGCTTATTGAAGTTTATATTTCAAATGCTTTGGTTTAAATTATTAGAAAGAGTATTAAATATAGTGTAGACGTGTATGTAGTAGCGATGTAAAAATATCCACTACCCCATACAAGGCGACAGAGGGAAGCAAACCAGCAGATGGGCGGTAGTACGAATAATACGAGAGAATAAAGGTGAGCGAGTGGCGAATTGCTACATCATAACTTCTCTTCCATATCGACTTTACATTTACTACGGGGGACAAGGGGTCAAAATTCTCATACGGATTTCCCTTGACAGTCATTATTCTCATCCGGATTTCGCACATCAAGTCTACTCAGAATGGCTTCCTCGGAGCAACCATATGAAATATATATTATTATAGGTTTACTGTGGGCTTACCAAGGTGGAAACTCTTCCGGGAGGTATGAAATATAGACTTACCGCATCCCATAATATGTGTTTTTTCTTTTCAATAGATTTCTGATATCTACAATATATTTTTATTAGACACGTTGCTATTTTCAATCCAAATGAAAGCAGGTTTAGATAATAAATTCATGTGAAAGTAACTTAGAGATAGGAAACACGTCCCATCAACGTTACTGAATAATACATAAAGTAAGTAAACACATATTAGAGCTTCAATAGTTGTTCGCCAAGTTAAACTAACTTTGTCATGTGTGCGTTATCGGGCAAATCTATAATGATCTCAAGACTATAATAATAATAGTCAATACTATTTTTTATTTATACCTTTTACTATACTAATATATACTTATGTATATTTATCATTTTCGTTTATGTATTTATATAACCCAACCAGATCAGAAAACTATAAAAATACCCCAAATAGTTACTACATTTATGAAACATTTCATTGTTCTCTGCAGTTCATTATATTATTAAGTCCAACATTCATTTATAATCTGTAATTAACAACAACTTAGACAAATTTAATTGAAAACTAATTAGATATCGTCACCCTATCACTTAAACTAGTTATAATATAATATTGCATTACAATAATATTAATTATTCTCGATATAAATTTAGTCCACATTTAAAGCCTGATTTTATTACTGGGAGTGGATTATGAAGGCACTACTTGAACTGAATTCAGTTCGCAGGTGCTGTATCTAAATTAATACATTCATTTTTATTCATAAATTTATAAACTTAATCGCAAACTTAATTATAAACTTAGTACCGAAAACAAATAATTAAAATTTATAAGAAAGTAAAACCGACTGACAATAAAAATAAAATAGTTTTTGTTAAAATTAGTTAAATAAAATTTCAATTCATACGGGCCCACCCCGGAGTGGCCCCGTATGAATTGAAATTTTATTTATTTCTACTCTTGTAAGTGTACTCTTTTACGTGGTAGAGCCACGCTGCAGCTATATTATGGTTGTATTAAGAATGGGTCGGCTCAACCGGGGTAGGATCACGCTCTCACAGAATACCAGCGTAAAATAGCTGCTTAAGGACGCGTTTGCAAAATTGATAGGTATAGAATCGAACTATGACATTGACACGGGTCACACACACAAGTATACGTACGGTTAATTAAAATTGCAATTAACCATTTTATTGGTGCCGGCTGGGATCGAACCCGGTTATGTTATTGTGTTAAAATTATTTTGTTATTTTTTATAATTTGAAACGTAGTAAATATATATAAACTCGATGGTATAGGTAATTTTTCAAACCTACAATAAAATTTCGTATTTTATTATTATGTTATTTTTCTTTACAAGAGTCATAATATTGTTTTTATTATAGAAGAATAAGAGTGATAAACGAGCATACAGTCCACCTGATGGTAAGAGGATGCTGTGGCCCATATATCTATATTTATCCGCGATTAATGCAGATACGTTGCCACCCCTGTGAACTAAGATGGAATGCCTTGTTTCCAGTAAAAAGTCTCTCCGGTTTTCTACACATGGTGATTATATGAAACACAGCAGCATTAAACTGCAATTTTACTCAGGTATTGTGGTCCTTCCCCGATGGAGCCAAACCATTCATCGTGCCACAACCGTAATATAGCTCTTCCATGTGTAAATTATTATTGCAAAAACTATTTCGAAGAGTTCATATATATGTAATATGCTTTGTTTTATTTTGAACATTTTTTTTCCTAATGACCTAGCATAAAATAATAACAGTAATAATCTAAACTAATGGCTATTTATTATCGAGTTCAAGGCAACACTATAGATTAAACTATTACGGTAAGTTGTCGATAAATGCTTTGGAGTTATTACGAAAATGGGGGAATTCCGATATTTACAAATTACGACTTAACTAGGCAATATTTTTTTCTCTGGTAACATTATTCTAGACTACATTTTATTTGTCTCCCTGGCTTCAGTCGTGTCCACAGAACACAATTAGTAGCTAGTTTCAATAGTGCGCGTGCTAAGTTAACTTTTCGGTGGAAACAGCTTTTTTCAACTCTTTTCGGTTTTTCGGAATTACCCCGCGTTCATTATCTTAGGAACTTGCTAAGTAATCTTAATGATTGTTTGATTTTATGATAGATAATCGTTAAAGCTTTATTTTATAGGTTAGGATTTGCCAGCTATTGTTTTTTTGTTTTTTTCGGAAATACCCCACAGGGTTAATTACGAATTAATGGACTATTGAACTACTTTTCCATAGTAGTTTCCAGTGGCTGTCAATCTTTCGTTAGCATTAATTGTTATTTTGGATAAGTTTAACACCTTCGAGAATTTAACCAACGGGAGTGGACAAAGCGTGCCTACCGCTACGCTATGCCAAATGTGTAGACATAGTCCAGGAGTAATCGGTGCATAAGTACCGAAAACTATTCCACCTCAATTTTTTTATGCGATTCTCTTCAAATTGTCCTACTGATGATATAAATGCATGTTGACATGAGGCAACGCAGTGCCATATTATTTAAACAGACTTTTTTTAATTGAGAGGAATTGTTATTTTCAAACGGCACAATTTTTTTATATTTTTTAATAAAATAAAATAAAAAGTTCCATGACTTTTTACGATAAAGTTAATATCTTCGAAGTTATGAATTGTTAAAGGCTTGAAAAAACCCAATTTCGGATACTTTTGACCCATTAAACATGCATAAAGAAAAAGAATTAAAGGATAAACGATATTTCTTTTATATTTCTTGACAAAACATAAATAAAAAAGGTCTTATGACTTTTTACGTTAATATTTTCGGAGTTATGAGTTTTTAAAGGTTTGAAAAATTCCGAATACGGACACTTTTGACTATTCCAGTTCTAAGTAAATAATACATACAATCACAATCTGCCAAACTGTGAACACAGTTTGTCGGCAGCAGCTCTCGTACACATATTTATGTACTACTTTTATAAAAAACACAAAAAGACGAAAAATAAAAATAAAATACAATAAACAAAACTTATTAACTACCTAAAAAGTAAAAAAATAAATAAATAATGTAACAATAAATTAAACAAAGAATATTGAAGTTCTTAACCGGCATACGACTATGGACATAGAGAAAAGTAATGCTTTCTCAGAGTATTTTTTAAATTATTTTTACTTTTTATATTCCTTATTAAATCATGAGGTAGCTGATTAATGGCGTTATCCGTCATCTTTCACGTTTTCCATAATATTTTTTGACATTTGGGACATACAGCTTAGGTGTTCTAGCTAGTCGTGTTGGATACGCATACTTTCTTTCCTGTTTATATTCAATATTGTTATATTGTACAATTAAGATATACATTTTGACTTTTAATTCTATAGGCAGTATACCACATATTTTAAAGAGTTTATTATAATCTTTATTAATTGAGTTTATGTTTTTTATCTACTAACAATTTTAGAATTCTCATTTGCAAGTATTTAATTTTATTTACGTGAACAGGAAAAGTTAAACAATACGCGCTCAACCCGTAAGAAATTACTGCATCAACTAATGCGTAGTAAAGTACGTACATAATACTTCTGGGTATTATAAACGTTTTTGTAATTTACAGTAAATTGATCTTAATCTACATGAATGTTCCATCCAAAATGACTATCTACATTTACTCCTAAGTATTTATAGGAAGACACAGTTTGGAGTTTAGGACATTTACAATTAATTTTATTTTGATGCAGGCATTCGTATGTGTCCTATTATTTTTATGGATATAACTTTATTTTTAATGTAGGGAGATAGAATAGACATACATTTTAATGATTTCTTATATTTACGCGAACACTACACATTGAATTAAACTACTTTTACGGATTATATCGCGTTTAATTAACTTATTTTATTAATTCCCGACGTTTCGGGTGCTTTACAGCACCCATGGTCACGGGGGACTGAAGTGATTGACGTCCCAATGTCAAAGTTAATCCAGAGTACCTTCAGCTTTTTTAATTATTAATTTTGGTCCGATCTACGGACTGCAGACTTCGGAACGTTGGTGCTTCACGTCAGCTATGTGTTATATAAGCCGAGCGAGCCCGTCGGAACACCAAATTTAATATATCCAGTATTGCTCTCAGTTCCACATATACGTACTTTCAGCTGTCTATTATTTAAATATTCCCTAAACCATACGTTCATTGGCCCTCTTATGCCGCACTCCTGCATGGACTACAGTAAGCCATCGTGATCAAGAGTATCGAAAGCTTTTTTAAAGTCGATGAATAAAGCAAATACAATTTTTGTTTATTTAACGAGCTATTTATATCATCAGTAAATTTAAACAGAACTGTAGCTGTACTTCTATTCGGGCGAAAACCGTGCTGAGCATCGTTGATAATTTTATTATTTTCAAGAAAGGCTGTAATTTGACCTACTATTATTTTATTTAATATATTTTAAATGGCTATCGGCCTATAATTTGTAATAAAAAAATTGTATATAAAATTGTAATATATAGAAATGTATAAAAAAAATATTCCCACTTACCTGTTATAAAAGTTTGAAGAAACCAACCATGGAAACGCAAGGTGCGCTGCCGTGGTGGTACCTTAAATGTTTACAACCACTGGAATTCCGATAATTCAAGTGAGTGAAATATAGTTTAATTAGAAACGTAAAGTATTTATCAATGATTTTTGTAGAGGGGTATAGACGAACGAAAAGTAAATCCAAACCTTCTATCGAAAGTCAAAAAGGAACGCTTTACCGAATTTTTGGTTTTACCCCGCGTTATATCGGAATTTTACCTAATCCAGAAGAAAAATATGTAAAATTTTAAATGATCGTATTTACGCAACGCAAAGACATTTGATTAAGATGAATAACAAAATAATTAGGATATGTATTTCAATAAATAAAAGTGACAAGAGTTGGTTGTAAACTTGGATAGATTTTTTTAAAATAATTATTAAATCTGCATCGCATCAACTAATCAGAAAATATGTCGGATTTACCCCAAAGCACTTTAAAATAAAAGATCATATTTTTATAATTTTATTTGTAATTTGTTATTACTCTGTATTGTTATTACTTTCATTTAAAATAGGGATGTTTATAAACAATGAATGAACAAAAATTCAATTGTTTGCGGATAGAACGCTGCAGCCATGGAGACTCCATTGTACATAACTTGCTCGTACACAAACTAATCAAGTTGGGAGAGCTGCCGAGAGCTTTATTAAAAACTAATTACAAAATAAAGTTCACGGAGAGAGATGTGACTTTATTCTAATTTTTCTTTTCTACAATCCTTAACTCTATGCTTACAGTCTGCTTAAATTACCACATTTTCAGCGTTTATGTATTTATGCTGACGGACGCTTTATCTGTATTGTGGGTGGTGTTGGTGTAACCATAACTCTTACCTATTCCGATGACTTTGGAAAAATAAGTTTAAGCTATTTTATTGAATATAAAATAGCTTAAACTTATTTTACCAAATTACAACAATACGACTTATTAAAACTAATATTACATAGTGTAGCACAGTAGCTAAACTAACACTTTTGTTATTCATTAAACTTTTGCTTTCAATTTCCACTATTTCACTTTTCAGTTTGTACTAGAGATATTTTAATTTATTCTGTTTCTAGCGTTGCATTGCATGCTTTTCTTGCTTCCGTGTATAGTGTCAGTGACTTATGTAATATAATTTTAAATAATAAAATAGACCTGTGTATTGCTACGGAGGCAGGGCAGACATGGCAAAGGCTCTGTCACGGCGAGAATGTTCCACTGGAAGTTAACCAACAAAAACAGTGGGATATTCCGTTGGTATAGAGTGTGCAGAAACATTTGTTTCATAATCTTCATAGTGACCAATATCAGGCACGCCTTGTAGCTGTTTCGACTAAGGAATCTAGTCACTGGTTACACGCTTTACCATCAAATAATCTTGGCACATTACTTGATGGTGAAAGCTTGCGCATTGCTGTAGGAATCCGATTAGGGGCGGCGATTTGTCAACCCCATCAGTGCCCCCGTGGTAGCATTGTCGACGAGTTTGGGCTTCACGGACTTTCTTCTAAGAAAAGCGCTTGTAAGTTTTCACGGCTCGGTTCTTCGAACGATGTCATCCAAAGGGCTCTTGTCTCTGTAAGTGTTCCCTCGAGTTTAGAGCCTTGTGGAATATTTAGAGATCGTCTCTAAATATTCCACAGGCAAGAGACATGACGGTATGACATTGGTCCCTTGGGAGAGAGGTAAAGGCCTATGCTACTTGCGTAGACACTTTGGCAGCCTCTCATCTCAAGGGTACCTCGTTTAGAGCCGGGGCGGTATCAGAGGCAGCTGAACTGAGTATGTGGCTCAAATATGAGTTTCTGAGAGATGACTACATATTTATGACATTTGCTGTAGAGACTTTCGGTCCGTGGGGTCCACGTACGGATGTAGTTCCTAAAGGAACTGTATCCGCGACTGGTTGTCGCTGCTGGTGATAAGAGGGCCTCAAAGGCTAAGTATAGCCATTCAGCGAGGAATCGCAGCCAGCGTTCTTGGCACGATACCACGGGGAGTAGGACTTTATGATAATTAAGTTATTAGTTTTAGTTTTTTTATTATAGTTTTTAAATATTGTATATATTAATAAATAATTTTAAAAAAAAGCCTTAAAGAAACCGTATCACCTTCTTTAAAATCAATTCCAGATTCCTCGCTTTTCTTTTTCCTAACCTTTTCTTTACCTATATGGATCTTTTCAGAAATATACCTATATAAGTATTTGGTGCGTCTCGCGTGATCTTTAATGAGTTTCTGTGATGAAGATGATGCTTTTTCAAAATCTACGTCAAATATTTTACCAGAATCACTTCTTTGTAGTCAAGTCGATGAATGATAGCACGGTTGTATTTCATGATTGAATATGTCATGACGGATGCAGCATCTGTGCATTTATGTTCATATTTCGCAAGTCTATATATTTCACTATAATTAGTGGAATGAAATCTTTCGACAATGCCTGTCGAATTAGGGTTATTGGGATTTGAGTGCGATTTGAGTTTCTATTTCATACATAGATAGGATCTGACGCATAAGTTCGTTATTGCATTCAGTACCGGGATCAGACGATATTTTCTTAGAAATGCCGTACATAGAGAAATATCTGATTAAAGTTCGTGCAACTTCAGCGGTCTGTCGAATTGCAATATGTAAGGCCTGCCCTAATTTGCTAAAAGCATCAGCAATGGTTACATAATACTTATTCTCAATAGTAAATAAATCTGTAAATAATTCCTGAAAGGGCGCATCCTCAATTGATGTGAGCCGCAGTATACGCTTTAGTGGTTTTATTTAGTACTTCATTAATCTACAAGGTTTGTCAGCATTTATAACAGCAACTACAGTACAGACGCTTTATCTGAATTATGGGTGGTACTGGTGTAACCATGAGGGAGGAGCCCTTCACAATTGCAAAGTTATCACCAAGATTTCGATTCCGATGACTTTTCATATAGTATAAGAACTTAAACTTATTTTTCCTAATTACAACAATAAGACTTACACAGAGTAGTACAGTAGCTAAACTAACACTTTTGTTATTCACTAAATTTTCGCTTTAAATTTTCACTATTTCACTTTTCAGTTTGTACGAGAGGTATTTTAATTCATCCAAGTTGACGTTAAAAATTTATTCTAATCTTTCTTTTTCACAACCGTTATTCTATGTTTACAGTTTACTTAAATTACTATATATCAGCTCTTATGTGTTTATGCTGACGGATGCTTTATCTGTACTGTGGGTGGTACTGGTGTAACCATAACTAACTACTACGAGTAGATTTCATTGCCGCCCTTCTGCCGATTTTTCTTGCTATTCAATTCTTATATTCACACGAGTACTAATTTTACGGAATTTATCGCGTTTCATTTGACTAATTTTAATTCCCGACGTGTCAGTGCTTTGCAGCATTCATGGTCATGGGCGGGACTTAATTGTTTGACGTCCTGATGTCATGGTTAACCCGGGTAAGCTTTCAAACTTTAATATTCAAAGGCTGAATAAATTCATAAAGCACCCGAAACTTCGGTAATTAAAATAAGTGAAATTAAATGCGGTTAAACCTGTAAAATTAGTTTTATTCAACACTATATTATTATTTGTATGTAAAAGATTTTTGTAGTATAATATAAACAGATACTTGGATATTCGTAAGTCATAGTTCAATAACATGATTAAATAATATTATTAACAAAAATTAATGCTCTTTTGTTAGTGGTCTTTTGCTTAAAACTATCTAACACCGAACAGTAGCTAATATGTATAATATTATCTACATTAGTGCCACTCAACACCATTCAAAATGACGTCGAGGCGGTGTTGATCAAAGCAAGATGACGGCCATTATAAATATAATGAAACATTAACCATAAATACGTAATATTGAAATTTGAGACACGGAAATCATCAAAGGAGCTTTGAGCTGAACTTTGTACGAAATTAATTCATTTCACATTTTATTTTTATTATAATTTTCTTTCCAGGTTAGGATGTACTCGTATTTAATGGTATTTTAATAATATTAATTACAGGTGTAATTTTTTTGCGTATGTTTATTTTTACGCAAATTTTTTAATATAAGAAAATTTAAAAAACTTTTTATGATGTTTTAAGCTGCAATCCACAAATTGATGCTATAATTTTCAGTTTGAGTATTCTCTGCTCGCTGATAGACTCTCTTGGAACTGGGTAACGAGATAATTAAGTGATATTTGCTTCAACTTAACAAGCTGTGAATTCTGACCAATATAATGTAGAATTTGAATTACATTATTGAAATTAAGTTTTAATTATTCTGTTCCGTATATCACAAGCAAAATCAATGATATTTGTCATTATACATATTACTTTTACTAATTACTTTTAATATGTTGTGATCCTAAATTTTTTTTATCCCATTGTAACCAGTCTCTTAATATTACAAGCAAAAAAATATTTTACAGTAAAACATAAAGGAAACAACAAATACTTTAGGGCATTGTTCTGAGGGTTCGGGTCTTTACACAAGAAGAAATACGGGAAATTTTACCAAATTGATATTCTATAGGTCGAAAATAATTAAGCTCTAGTAAATAATAACATCTAGTAGGTATGTGTTTTAAGATCTATAAGAATACACATGAAGATAAATAAGTAATATATTAATTTTGAACTCGAGTTATTGTAGTAAGAATATTCAACTACAAAGCTATGAAGTACTCATTCACAGTTATGACTTGCCGAAGCTTCTAATGCGACATTACACGAGTTAGTATACATTTGGTCCTTCGGCGAGACGGATTACCGAGACCAGCGAGTAGTGTTGATATCATCGGTAGGGTGGAAAAACCTGTACATACCTGTGGAAATACCCTTCGTATCCTTGGCAGTGGTTCGCTGTATCACGACGAAAAAGGCAACACGGTTCGGCTGCGCTGTGTGTGGTGCTGCTTGGAAGGACGGCGAACCAAGGAACAACGCACCTTACCAAGGATCGAAGAAGGATGTTCTATATCTATATCATATTTCCAATATGCAGCAACTAAATGCTGGAACAAATTGTCCCCACCTATCCGTCAACTAAATAGCATAAGCCTTTTTAAGGTAAAAGTAAAAGAATACTTTTGTCGGTTTAACTTTTAGAGAGGATAAAATAGCTGCATTATATATTCATATCATAATATAAATATCTTTATTGTTTAATAAATTTTATTTTTATTGCATAACTAAAGTTCCCATATTTTTGAATTTCCATTATTTAATTTAATTATTTTGATAACATCTTTCTCGAACATAGAAATAAAGCGTACACACTATCCTCGCGGGCGAGTTTAACCTCAATGGGCATTGCTGAAAACCAACGCTACTGCAATCGTGCGATAGCATTATGTTGAGTCAATGCCATTTTCAGCATCACATCACTCATGAAATCGGATCATTTTATGTCAGTTTTCTCTTATTTCTATTTTTGATGTTTTTATGTAGGTATCATTTTATTTTCTGTATCAAAACTGTATGAGTGTAAGTTGCTGAATAAATGCATGTCTATGTCTATATGTTATAAAGGACATTGATAAACTGTGAGTTTCTTCCAATTTTCATTTGATTTAGAATTTAAATAACGCATGTGTGTATTGACTTACAAAACGTATTAATAATGTGTGTGAATTTTGAGTGAGATATATTATTTACTTTGACTAAGGAGGTTTAAATAATTTTGTACAAAGATGGAAGGGCTATTTAAATTTCAAGAAGACATCTCCGATAGAATTTTTAAAGCTAGGAAAAGCTTAAAAACATCCCCAAAAGAAAGAATTACGCGTCCATATGTAGAAATTAGATTGTCAGATGTGGAAGACTTATGGCAACAGTTTTATAAAACTTATAAGAGATTGGTGATGGAAACTGAAGTAAATGAGTTAAAATCTAGTCCGTACTACAAGTATAATGTTTACGAAAAGAGCAAAGAATATTATATGGATTATAAATTGGAATAATTGACAATTAGGAATAATTTTAAAAAAGAAAATACGCGTTGTTCTCTTAACGAGGAGATTAATTCAGCCTCTTCGTCGTATGTAAAGTTGGCGAAATTTTTAATTCCTACGTTTTCTGGAGATTATCTGCAATGGATTACTTTTAGAGATTTATTTATATCCCTAGTACATAACTGTGAAACTTTAGATAATGTGCAGAAAATGCATTATCTTAACGGATATATAATTAGCGAAACGGAACAATTATTTAGGCAAATTCCAATATCGGAACAGAGTTATGACAATAAAAAATATTTAACGAAAAATATTTTGAAAAGGTGTCTCACTCATGAGTTTGCTCAATGTTTAAAATTTTTTGTTGATACTACATGTGATTGTTTGAATGGTTTGTCAAACTTAGGTGTTAAGGTTTTCCATTGGGCTACTATAATACCTAATTTATATGTTGTCACTCAAACTTGATTCAGAAACTAGGAGGCAATGGGAATTTACTAGTAATAATAATAGTTCTTCTTTGTCCACATTAGGTGAATTTAAAAATTTTACTTGACAGAATTCGAGGTTTGGAGGCTTTAGAGTCGACAAAATCAAATACAGACCTAATGTAATAAGACCTAAAATGTTACATTTACTTAATGTAAAATGTCAATTTTGTTCTAGAGAACATAATATACGTTCATGTAAATTTTTTATCGATAAAAGTATTGAAGCACGTTATGATTTTTTCCGGGAACGTCAACTATGTTATAGTTGTTTAGGTAGTAATCACTCGGTAAAATATTGCAAAAAATCGGTTAAATGTCACAAATGTAGGAAACGACATCACACTTTGTTACATCTTGATAGTATTACTATACCAACCACCGTTGCTAACAGTCAAGCAGAAACTGGGAACTCAAATGCAGAACCATCTAGTGCGATCAGGTCACAAAATGAAGTTGTCGCTTGTTCCTCTGAAGGTAGAACTTACGGTCAAGTATTTTTGGCCACTGCGTTAGTGCAAGCAAAGTCAAGGAATGTAAATAATTTTGTCTAGAGAGCACTCTTGAATCAGGGTTTACAAGCATCGTTCGTGACTGAAGCTACTGTGCAGTACTTGGGACTCAAGAAAAGTTCCCGCATACTCCTGAAATTAAAGAAGGTATTTCAGGAGTATGCGGGAACCATAATATAGTTTCCAAGGCAATGGTTACTCTGGAAATCAGCACCAGGATAGATCCAGATTTTATGATTACGGTTAAGGTTTACGTCCTAAAACTAATTACGGCTCTTCTACCAGTTAAAGAGGTCCCTTCACTGGAATGGCTAGATTCTGATGAAATGGAATTAGCAAACCCAGGTTATAAGACGCCAAATAAAATAGATCTCTATTGTCAGATTTTACGCGAAAGAGTGAAAAGGGAACCTTGTGGCTCGACAGTAGCTCAATCCACGGAATTGGGTTTGATACTGTCAGGAGACGTAAATAAATCAGTCATAACCAAATCATACTCGTTCCATTCTCGTAATAAAGACGATGACATACTCAAAAAGTTTTTGGAACTTGAGTCGGAAACAAAACTTAGATCACCATTCACAGAAGAGGAAATAAAATGTGAAGAGTATTATGCGAAAACTACTAACCGTGATACTGACGTAAGGTTTGTAGCTTACCTTTAAGAGGCGAAGACCCAAGTTGTAAATACAGAAATTATAGAGATTTTATCCATTAGAAAATAAGTTAAATAAAAAATAAGGATTGTAAAAATAAATATACACAGGCTATAAAGGAATACTTACAAATCATATGGAGAAGGTACCGAAATCAGATGTAATAAAAATATGGGTGTGTACCTACCACATCACGCTATAGTGTGGGATGAAATATTTTCTTTCTAATAAAATTGCTTTGTAATAGCGCCATCTAATTCATTCTTTAGTTAAAGTCTTTTTATCGAACAAAATTTTATTGACTCTCAACGTACTACACGGATTAGATTGGTATAAATGGATTGGTATATTAAGATAATTTTATTGAATATGGTTAATTTAATTTATTTTATAAATTTGTTAATTTTTTTAACTATTTATTTTAACAGTTAACATTTATATTAACCATCTTTTAATTTAAAAAAATGGGTAGAAATATATCTTAATTACTTACGTAGTTAACACTTCGAAGGAAATTTATGTTCACTATGACTGAAAACTTTTGTTTATTGCAAATAATAAAAATATTTTCTTATAAACTCTGTAACGTGTCACAGCCAGTTCAAAATGGCTCACATAGGACTTATTACTTCCAGTCAAGGTGAGGTCTGAGTAAGGACCAATTGAAACAGTCGAGTTAGCGCCCGTTTTAAACTACCCTTTCAACGTTTTTATGAGTGATCCGCAACCACTAATTGGACAACATGCCGTAAAAAAGATTTGTTAAAAAATTCAGATATAACTTCTTGCCAGTTCATATAACACATACGATATTTAAAATTCATTATAAAAAAACTATTTCACAATCCAACTCCTCGCAGTATAGTGTCAAGTTTATTTATTAATTTGTAAGACACCAGTAGCACATGAGTAAAGAAACCGAAGGTAGCATAGACATTATTACATTTTTATTGTAAGTAAGCTTAATCTAATGAATGATGTGTGCACCGACACAGCATTTCAATGTAGGTACTATTAAATTAAGACAAAGCAAAGTTACAGTAGCTAATAAAGAAACATTTCGCAATAACCATAATACCATAACATATAATTAAGAAAGTACAAACATCCATTTACTAAGTAGCAGCTTATTGGAACGAAGTTCTTTATCGGACGGTACGGATTTGACGGATGGGGGCTAGACGAGCAAAAGTGTAAGATTTTTCCGTCACGACTCCCTTTCTATAGTGCGAGCGCACTATACTCCCTCGTACTTTTTCTTATCTTGCCGTGAAAGAAATGTTATTTTAAATGTCCCTTCATTTTAGTAGATAGACGCTAGTAATTCATTAATTGTATTTGTTAATCAATAATATAATACGTTTATCAATAATAATATACTACGAATGGAACTTCGTTCCAACCGAGTGTTCCACGACACTCACGCATGTTTTTATAACAAGATACATGGATATTTGAGTATACATTTATAGTAGTGATTTTTAACTTTTTTCCCATATTTAGGGAAAGTATTACGAATATCGACACTAGGCAACACACCAAAGGGTGAATTATTGTTGTCACATTAGTTCTGGATTAAGAAGTGTGTAACACTTTTGCTATTGGACGACGAGAGATATTGTATGGTACAGTTAGGGAGAAAATAATTCACAGCAGACAGTGCATCCAGTCACGATTTTGTGTAATACCAGCAGGACATGAATTTTTCTCCGGCTTTTTATTAAAGGTAGGCTCTAGGTTACAAAAAAATGCTAACCGTTGTTCATAGGGATATCTATGAGAAATTTAGCTATGTCTCGCCAGCAATGCAAAATCAGGAATTTGCATTTAAAAAAGCCAACATTAGGGGCTTTTTAGGTGCTAATTAGGTGCCAATTATAAAAATTAGATGCTCTAAAATTTTCACCGCAACGAACTGTTGAAATTTGCGTGCTGGCAAAATGTATCGCTAGCAACGCAGTGACGATAATAGATATACGATAAATATTAATAGCAAGGAATTAAGAGTGCTGAAAGATTATTGAGGATGGATGTAGATGACGGTAATATTACCTAACTATATAAGGTATAAGGTATGAACGGCATTTTTGGTTCTTTATCAGTTATATAATGGATCGGGGAAAAGTTTCTTCTTATTTTGTTTGTATAAAATTGAAGAAAAATCTTTTTGGTTGTACTGTTTGTATCTGGCTGGATTTAATATCAATACATATAGGACATTAAGAAATAGAAAAATAAAAAGTAAAAAACACTTTCCCGACATTTTTCAATTGCTTTTCTCTCCGCCAAAATGAGTGAATCCAACGAAAAAGTTCGATACACTCTGAAGTTTTATTACAAAAATTGGGAAATTGAGACTCAAACCGCGAAAAAAATTTGTGACGTTTATGGACCGTACGCACTGTCAGTAAGAGTAGCACAAAGTTCGTTCAAGCATTCATCGTGTCAAAGATGCAGCTCACTCTGGTCACCCTCATACGGATAAAGTCGATGCCATTTTTGAAAATGTGAGCAAGATCGGCATATTAGTAGTTACGACATAGACGAGGAATTGAGGATTGACCACAAAACAGTTTTGATCCATTTGAAAAAGTCTGGCTATACAAAAGAGCACACGAGCTCACTGAAAGAAATCTAATGAATCGTGTACTCATTTGCAATTCTCTATTGAAACGTAATGAAACCGAACCATTTTTGAAAAGATTGATCACTGGTGATGAAAAGTGGATAACTTACGACAAGAACGTGCGAGAAAGATTATGGTCAAAGCGGACTACCCTTTGACCATAATTTTGAATATCATTAATCTTGACGGGCATCGTTTATTATGAGCTTTTACCGCCGGGCAAAAACATTGATTCGGATCTCTACTGCCAACAACAGTAACTAATGAGACTCAAGCCGGAATTTGATCAACAGAAAAGGAGTGGTCTTTCATCATGATAACGCCAGACCACACACATCTTTGGCCACTCAGCAAAAATTGAGAAAGCTTAGTTGGGAAGTGTTAATGCATCAACCATATAGTCCCGACCTTGCACCCTCAGATTTTCATCTGTTTCGGTCTCTTCAAAATTCTTCTAGACATCAAGAGAGGACTGTCAAAACTACTTGTCGCATTTTTTTGATCGAAAATCCCATGATTTCTACAACAACGGGATTATGTCACTACCTACAAGATGGCAACAAGTTACCGAACAAAATGGCACACACTCATATATATATATATATACATACATAATAATTAAATGTAATATAGCCCTTACAGGCCAGACCCTCACTTTTGTGAGTGTCACTTTACGAATTGTTATACGTTTATTCGACAACTGTAAGACAGCCGGCACGAGCTCGCACGATAGTGAGTGTAATCCGTTAAACCTATTCAAATGTTTGTGCCAACAGCTCGCGCCGCTTGACTTCAGTTTGCCTGCGTGGCCGTGCAAGGTGTGTCTGTTGCAGTTCAATTTTGTGTAGCTGAATTTAAATTGTTCTGTAAGCTATTTTTGTGTTTGTTTTTATGTTATTGTGATAAGATTGATATAAAGAAGACCGTGTTACTAAAAATTAAGAATTATTTCTACTATCGTCAAATCTACCCTCACCATAGTGACGGTTCGGTTTGTATTGTAAAATATGGAAACATTTTCATAAAAATAAAATATCTATTTTTGCCTTGTTTAGGTGTTTAGATTTTGATTTTATCTAAAAATATCACGATGAGTAGAAGAAATTTAAACTACAACGATGATGATATTATGGATGGCAAACCAAGACCAGTGGGCTTGAAAAACTTTGTTAATACCACGTCAAAGGGCTTGATTTTAGATGTCGAAATATACCAAGGCAACACTACACCTTTTCGTGAAATTCTCTAGGTCTAGGCCTGTCAGTTATATTGAGATTGATCACTACAATATCTAGACGCAGTTTTATTTTCTTTGACCGGTATTTTACGACTATCCCTTTGCTAGAAAAATTGGTGACAGCGGAAATTGAAGGCACTGGGATACTCATGACCAACAGATTTAAAGGATATCTATTTACTAAAGATGCACAAATGAGGCGAGGTGACTATGAAAAAGTCGTAAACGCAGGAAGCAATCTTTGTGTAGTTAAATGGAAAGATAACATATCTTTATTGATGGTGTTATTGGTGCTCAACCTGAGGAGAATGTACAGCGATGGGACAAAATAACTAATAGATATACTGAGGTCCCATGCCCTAATATAATCAAAAAGTACAATGTAAATATGGGTGGAGTGGATGTTAGCGATCAGATGTTAGAAGCATATAGCTCTTGGCATAAAAAGCGAAAGTGGCCTCTAAAAGTATTTATGCATCTCTTTGATATGACGCTCGTTAACGCTTGGTATGTATATCGCGAAGCATCCTTGTTGAATAAACAGAAAAATAGAGTTCCTTATTTTAAGCTGACTATCTCTGAAGTTTTGCTTGGTGGCCCTACTAGAAGAAGGCACCGTGACCTTATAGACGATTTAGCCGAAATGCCTGAAACATCTCATTAAAAACCAGCTACGATACCAACGATTGACAAAAGGCTCGATGGAGACACAATCACTGGCCAATATGTGATACAATAAAAGGCCCTAGATGTTGTAGATTGAAAGGCTGCAATAGTCGATGTAGAGTGAGGTGCACAAAGTGCAACGTATATTTTTTTAATACCAAGGTTAACCACTGTTTTTTGCATTTCACAATGAAAAATAAGTAATTATTGTGAAATACATAAAAACAGTGCAACTTAGTTTACAATTTTTTTTTATTATTGTTATATGATTACTAATGTGATATGATTGTGCCTGAGAAAGCTAATTTCCTAAAAAAGTTATAATTATTAGTTTTGTTTATTAATCATAACGAAAAAGACTGATTTGTTACGTCCAATAGTAAATACTGTATATGATACAATAACTAAGACTGTTTTCATAATAATTAAAGTTTACTCGTATTTTCTACTAATAAATGGCGTTATTTATTCCTTATTATCTTCACGATCATGAGTGTATCAAGCTGTGGCCCGCTCTATCACAATCGTGAGTATACTGAAAAACCGTTTTTCAGATTCATACATTTTTTTTGGTAGCATATTCGTTTTTAGAAACCCAGAAATAGCTAAAAATATTGACTTTAAATTAAAAATATTTTGTCAGTAACATTCAGGTCTGAGAGAGATAGTGGGGCTTCCCCAGAACCCAAGTGGTCAACTTGCAAATGTTTAAAATTTCTCATAATTTCACTAGTAAACAATCTCTCTGATGTCCCCTCGAAACGGAACGAGGTATTCTTGAGATGAGAGGTCAGCATACACTGAGTACTACGAGCCAAAATAAGGCCGGGTCTCTTCTAAAACTGAGGGAATATTTAAAGAAAGAAGAGCTATTCTTATAATGTCGTTCAAAGAACCTTGACGGGACAAAGGACAAAGCGGATATGCTACTACAGCAAGAACACCGATAAGTTGATAGATCGATGCCTTTGTTCGGATTTCTCGAAGTCGAAATGTTTGTAATACATTTTAAAAGTAAATATTGTTCGGCAACAACATTTAGAATTACATTTGACAGTAAGAGTTATGGGTTCCACCCAATTCAAAGATCGCCCGGAAAACTTTTATACCTTCAATTCGAAGTTATAGAGTTATAGTGCTTGTATACTCACGAGAATAAGCTTCTTACATTCGCTCGCACATGGATTATTTCATATATTATTTAGAAACTTTTCTCAACTTAAAGACATGTTTAGCGGAGGAAATATTTTTTGCATTATATAATACATTATTTTACGGTTTGTGTATTTCTTCTCTATTTTTGAATGGAGAAGAATAAAATATAAAGATGCAAAAATGGGAGAGAAAGGTAAGGGAAAGGGAAGGGGAGGTAAAAATATTTGTTTTGTGTCTTAATGTTGTGGCTGATAAATAAGAGGAAGAAGATTCTATTCCTCATTTGACGTATAAAGATGTTATTGTTAATAAAGGGGATATCGCCTTAAAATGTATACTTTAGTTATAAATTATAAAAATATGTTGATTGTTATAATGTAGTTAGGAAGTAGCTAGATGTTGAGCTACGTTCTATGTTTTTAAAACAGCTACGTCTATTGAAAATAACATAGTTACAATAATATGTTTTTTCTTCAGTTAAGTTTACTTATCCTTTAACTAATGCATAGAAATACTTCATAAATTTAGACATGGTTTTATGTCCATAAATTGCTTTTAAAATATAGATTTTCGTTAATTAATAGAAATTTAAAAAAATCACTAAACAGATAGATAATTAAATAGAAGTTACGAAATTTGAGTTTTTGGTTAGATTTAAAAAAAATCTACTCATCTCAAATAAATTCAGCTTTCATGATAATAGGTTCCTGAACTCTTCTGTTATCAAGTTATACAATATCAGTTGGCTATTATTTGTCTATGAAAAGGATTAAGGGTAAAATGTACTTGCACAATCAACATATAAATAATTCTAAAAGTAAAGCTTCTAAGCTTTCGCCGAATAACTCGCAGTTGTTTGTCCGATAATCTAAACGTTCCCTTACATAAAACAAACAAAAAGATCCATAAAAACCCGCGTAAAGGAACATATTGCTGATACGAAGCACCGACGCTCCGGAACTTTCCGGAGCGTTGATGCAGTATTTCAACATGTTCAAAATCGTCCCAACCATTATATCAGATTTGATAGACCACTAATCCTCGCAAAAGAACACCGATACCTACCAAGGATGATTCGCAAGGCTATTAAATAAATAAATAAAACATCTTAATTTGAAGAGAGAAGATGGCTTGGTGCTACCATCTGTTTGGAATTCCATAATTATAAAATTAAATCCAAACCCCAAGACATCAAGATAATGTAAGCTCGTTCTGCGTAGATCGGAACAAAAAATTATTAAGTAAAAGTTGAAGGTAGCCTTCGTTAACTAAGACATCAGGATGTCAAAAAAACTCAGTCCACTCCGTGACCATGAGTATTGTAAAGTACCAGAAACGTTGGGTATTAAAAAAGTTAAAATTAAACGCGATAAAATCCGTGAAATTAGTTTTATTCCATGGTTATTCATATCTTAATAGCATACAAATAACTCCTTGAGATTAATAGAAGCCAGTTTTTCCGTTGTTACAGACAGATACCTCAATTTTATTTAAAAGTATAGAATAAGTAAATATAAATATAATTTTGATAATTAACAGCGCTCTGGCACTGATAGCCTCTAAAAGCTTTTAAGAGGTTGAAATAACATTAAACTAAGAAAGTAAATTAAATGTAAGATAAACAAAGCATTTCCATTCGAGTATTTTTGAATTTTTCGTAATTCTTGGTCCTTTTTTAATAAAAACACAACATTTTTGCAGTCTATTTTTCTGATTTGAGTTAAAAGCAACAACTCTCAGAAAAGAGAATAAGTATGGACATAGACTTTCCTTTTAGTAGAATGTTTGATACATTCTTATGTTAAGGTTTCCCATTGTGAAATAAACTTAAGTGATTAAGGACAGCCTGGTCAGGATATGATTGCCAACTGTTAGCAACTATATTATTCACGACTCGTTACTTAATGTGTTACAGTTAAAGAATACCTCTGTTAAAAACATTATTTAGCTGTAGATGAGGAAAGGTTGAAGTTATTCGCCATCTTGTACTCACATTGCTTTTTCATTCTTTTACTTTCAATAAGTTTAAAATATGCCTTGGAGTGGTAGCGTAAAATAATCTATCACCCCATTTCGTACCGTGGGTGTCTTCAGCGTTCCCAAACCAGCCACGGGCAGCGACAGGCGCTGCAATTGTTAATCTACTTGGCCTATGTCTAGCATTTTTTTATAGAATAAGGCTGACAAACTGGCAGTTCACCTGATGCTGCAGCCCATAGACATCTAAATCCTCGACTAAGAATCGAAATGCAGGTGCACTGTCACCACTGAGGGCTAAAACCGGGCACACACCACTGAGGGCCGATTTTCTACACTCACTATACGAAATTCAACAGCATTAAGCTGCTATTTCG
The DNA here is from genome assembly GCA_029286625.1 of Parnassius orleans. Lineage (NCBI taxonomy): Eukaryota > Metazoa > Arthropoda > Insecta > Lepidoptera > Papilionidae > Parnassius > Parnassius orleans. The sequence continues at coordinate 7,946,471 of JAGSMP010000022.1, read as the reverse complement.
CGCTGGTATTCTGTGAGAGCGTGGTCCTCCCCCGACCATTCGACTCATTCCTGCTACGACCATAATACAGCTGCAGCGTATCCCTAACTCGTATGCATTTGATTATAAAAGGCAAATCGTATAACTTGGTAGGTATTTCTTATAACTTGCCATCACAGTTTTTGGTTCCAATCTATTGTCCTATTAATTTATTATACAGCATTCAATTATTAAATAATTTAATTTTTCACAACCGCAAAATACAGCCAGTGTTTCGATCTCTAAAATAAGCGTCTATTTAAGCAATTATATATTAGGTAATTATAAAGTACAATGCATAGAATCTTGTAATATTTATGAGAGTTTAATAAAATATGATATGATGATAATAATAAAAATGAAAGCAGATTTTGGTTTTGTGTGCCTCATTGCTGTTTAATTAATGGCTAATGTTACAGCTTCCCAGTTTTCAGATTTGTGTAGATTGTACGCAGCGATTGATCATTGTGTCAGTTACTTTATATTTAATCAGTCACTGTCAAGGGTTCTTTTCTTTGCAAAATTAATTTAATGATCGCGTAGTTGTAGGATTAGAGTATTTTACTACAGGTTTCTAAGTTGAACGTTCGAACTCTGAGTCCATCCATTATAGCCTATAAAAGTCCACTACTGAAAATAGGCCTCTCCCATAGACTGCCTCATTGCCATAGTACATGCAACCGCGTTTTTTTTAAAAATAATTTTATGTTGATATAGGCAGATGCTGCAGCCCTCTTTCAAGTTTTCCTTTGTCGCCTCTTACAAAACCCACGGGAAGGTATGGGTAGTAGATATTCTTATACCGCCATTACAGGGTGAACTCTATGTGGTGATAATATTTATGCAAAATCACTCTTTGTTATTTTCGAGAAGATCTAGTAGGTAAGTGTTTTAAGATCTACAAGAATACACATGAGGATAAATAAGTAATATATTAATTTTGAACTCGAGTTATTGTAGTAAGAATATTCAACTACAAAGCTATGAAGTACTCATTCACAGTTATGACTTGCCGAAGCTTCTAATGCGACGTTACACGAGTTAGTATATATACATTTGGTCCTTCGGCGAGCCGGATTACCGAGACCAGCGAGTAATGTTGATATCATCGGTAGGGTGGAAAAACCTGTACATACATGTGAAAATACCCTTCGTATCCTTGGCAGTGGTTCGCTGTATCGGGACGAAAAAGGCAACACGGCTGCACTGTGTGTGGTGCTGCTTGGAAGGACGGCGAACCAAGGAACAACGCACCTTACCAAGGATCGAAGAAGGATGTTCTATATCTATATCATATTTCCAATATACAGCTACTAAATGCTGGAACAAATTGTCCCCACCTATCCGTCAACTAAATAGCATCAGCATTTTTAAGGTAAAAGTAAAGGAATACTTTTGTCGGTTTAACTTTTAGGGAGGATAAAATAGCTGCATTATATATTCATATCATAATATAAATATTTTTATTGTTTTATTGTAATTACTCATTATATTATTTATTATATACACTTATATATACTGCATAACTAAAGTTCCCATACTTTTGAATTTCTATTATTTAATTTAATTATTTTGATAACATCTTTCTCGAACATAGAAATAAAGCGTACAAACTATCGTCGCGGGCGAGTTTAACCTCAATGGGCATTGCTGAAAACCAACGCTACTGCAATCGTGCGATAGCATTATGTTGAGTCAATGCCATTTTCAGCATCACATCACTCATGAAATCGGATCATTTTATGTCTGTTTTCTCTTATTTCTATCTTTGATGTTTTTATGTATCATTTTATTTTCTATCTCAAAACTGTATGAGTGTAAGTTGCTGAATAAATGCATGTCTATGTCTATGTCTATATGTTATGAAGGAAATTGATAAACTGGGAGTTTGTTCCAATTTTCATTTGATTTAGAATTTAAATAACGCATGTGTGTATTGACTTACAAAACGTATTTACTTTGACTAAGGAGATTTACATAATTATGTACAAAGATGGAAGGCTATTTAAATTTCAAGACGATATCTCCGATAGAATTTTTAAAGCTAGGAAAAACTTAAATACATCCCCAAAAGAAAGAATTACGCGTCCATATGTGATTAGATTGTCAGATGTAGAAGACTTATGGCAACAGTTTTATAAAACTCATAAGAGATTGGTGATGGAAACTGAAGTAAATGAGTTACGAGTAAAATCTAGACCGTACTACAAGGATAATGTTTACGAAAAGAGCAAAGAATATTATATGGATTATAAATTGGAATAATTGACAATTAGGAATAATTTTAAAAAAGAAAATACGCGTAGTTCTTTTAATGCGGAGATTAATTCAGCCTCTTCGTCGTATGTAAAGTTGGCGAAATTTTTAATTCCTACGTTTTCTGGAAATTATCTGCAATGAATTACTTTTAGAGATTTGTTACATCCCTAGTGCATAACTGTGAAACTTTAGATAATGTGCAGAAAATGCATTATCTTAACGGATATATAATTAGCGAAACGGAACAATTATTGAGGCAAAGTCCAATATCGGAACAGAGTTATGACAATAAGAAATATTTAACGAAAAATATTTTGAAAAGGTGTCTCACTCATGAGTTTACTCAATGTTTCAAAATTTTTGTTGATACTACATGTGATTGTTTGAATGGTTTGTCAAACTTAGGTGTTAATGTTTTCCATTGGGCTACTATAATACCTAATTTATATGTTGTCACTCAAACTTGATTCAGAAACTAGGAGGCAATGGGAATTTACTAGTAATAATAATAGTTCTTCAGATACTTTGGCCACATTCGGTGAATTTAAAGAATTTTTACTTGATAGAATTCGAGGTTTGGAGGCCTTAGAGTCGACAAAATCAAATACAGACCTAATATAGTAAAACCTAAAATGTTACATTTACTTAATGTAAAATGTCAATTTTGTTCTGGAGAACATAATATACGTTCATGTAAAAATTTTAGGGATGAAAGTATTGAAGCACGTTATGATTTTTTCCGGGAACGTCAACTATGTTATAGTTGTTTAGGTAGTAATCACTCGGTAAAATATTGCAAAAAATCGGTTAAATGTCACAAATGTAGGAAAAGACATAACACTTTGTTACATCTTGATAGTATTACTATACCAACCAAAAACAACCAAACAAAAAGTCAAGAAATGTAAATAATTTTGTCTTGAGAGCACTCTTGAATCAGGGTTTACAAGCATCGTTCGTGACTGAAGCTACTGCGTAGTACTTGAGACTCAAGAAAACTCCTATTAAAGAAGGTATTTCAGGAGTATGTGGAAACCATAATATAGTTTCCAAGGCAATGGTTACTCTGGAAATCAGCACCAGGATAGATCCAGATTTTGTGATCACGGTTAAGGTTTACGTCCTAAAACTAATCACGGCTCTTCTACCAGTTAAAGAGGTCCCTTCACTGGAATGGCTAGATTTTGATGAAATGGAGTTAGCAAACCCAGTTTATAAGACACCAAATAAAATAGATCTCTATTGTCAGATTTTACGCGAAGGAGTGAAAAGGGAACCTTGTGGCTCGACAGTAGCCCAATCCACGGAATTGTGTTTGATACTGTCAGGAGACGTAAATAAATCAGTCATAACCAAATCATACTCGTTCCATTCTCGTAATAAAGACGATGACATACTCAAAAAGTTTTTGGAACTTGAATCGGAAACAAAACTTAGATCACCATTCACAGAAGAGGAAATAAAATGTGAAGAGTATTATGCGAAAACTACTAACCGCGATACTGACGGAAGGTTTGTATTTAGCTTACCTTTTAGAAGCGAAGACCAAAGTTGTAAATACAGAAAATATAGAGATTTTATCCATTAGAAAATAAGTTAAATAAAAAATAAGGATTCTAAAAATAAATATACACAGATTATAAATGAATACTTACAAATCATATGGAGAAGGTACCGAAATCAAATGTAATAAAAATATGGGTGTGTACCTACCACATCGCGCTGTAGTGTGGGATGATAAAGTCACTACAAAACTCAGAGTAGTTTTTGATGCATCCTGTAAAGGAAGAAATGGACTATCATTAAATGATACATTAATGGTAGGTTCTACTTTGCAAGCTGATCTCAGAGATATTATTCTACGCTGGAGACAACATCGTATATGTATGGCAGCAGATATAGTAAGAATGTCAAAGACTGTTATGGCGAGATGATCTGTCTTCTGAAATTATCGATTATCGTCTTCTGCGGGTAACTTCTTGCACAAACTGTGCACTATACTTGGGAGTAAGATCTTTGTAACAAGCAGCTCACGATGAAATTGATAAGGAAAATTTCAGCAAACCTGTGATAAAATATAAATGATTGTTACATGCATAATCTGATGACCGGTTGTGAAAAAAAAAACTAAAAGGAGCTAGTTTGAGTTACAAAAATGGACGAGTAATGATAATAATGATTTAAGAGAGTTTTGATAAACAGGAAGAAAACAGAAGCAAATAGGAAATGAGGAAAATATAGGGCTACAAATAAAAATGGATGAATTAATGAAAATATTAGGACTTACCTGGTACCGTACACCGTTTCCTTACCGGAGTTTAGGAAACGAAAAATAACTACAATATTTATCTAACTTCAGAATACCTAGATGGCTAAGTACGAATTCAAGCTAGATTAAACATGAATTACATGGCTTTTGTGATGCTTCTCAAATAGCATATGCAGCAGTCATATATCTTCGAGTAATCGACTCTTCATGCTGCATTTATGTATCTCCTCGTTACAGCAGAAACCAAAGTAGCACCTATTAAACAAGTGTCCATACCAAAGTGGGAATTGTGTGGAGCTGTGCTTCCTAGTAGACTGATGTCAGATGTAGGTAAAGTCATGAAAATTGATCAATCTTACTGGAACGCTTGGGCTGATTCGACTGTGGTTCTCTCATGGCTGGGTGTCTGAAATTCAAACAGTGATAGACACAAGCCAATGGTTTTATATACCGTCGACTCAGAACCCCGCAAATATTGCATCTAGAGGATTGAGACCAACATATCTAATTAAAAATAATATGTGGATAAATGGTCCTGAATTTATACATAGAATGATTATCTCTTATGTGAAACCAAAAAAACCTTGCCACTGAGTTTGAAGAAGTCAGAGTTCATGGTACATATGTAGAAAAACCTATTTGGGATAGATACTTATCGTTATCAAGTTCAGTAAGAACGGTAGCACTAGCAAGAAGTTTTCTTGGATTGAGAAGTTCTTCACGGCGGAAATACCCAGCTTATCTTACAAGCGAAGAATTACGAGAAACCTTAAGAGGTGTAATAGACAGTGTCAAGAAAATCACTTCAATGAAGATATAGATAATTTGAAAAAAAACAGAGATCGGTTCCTAAAAAAGTAAATTACATGCACTTAATCTATTTTAGGATGAGCGCCATGTTCTAAGAGAGGGTGGTTCTTTAAATCAATCACAACTTCCGAGTGCACTCAAATATCCGATTATACTGCCCAAGGATAGCAATCTAACTAAATTAATTATATCTGCTGCACATTTTAAAACGCTACACGGTGAACCACAGCTTATGTGGTCTATATTAAATGCTGTTTATTGGATATTCGGACTAAAGTAGTTAATTAAGTCTTGTGTACATAAATGTATAATATGTGTCAAATATAGTGCAAATACTAAAACTCAATGAATGGTTTAGTTACCATATGCTCTAGACCATTCAATTGCAGTGGAATTGATAACGCAGGGCCTATATAGGCCGTACAAGTGGTACATATGCGTTTTTGTTTGTATGTTAACAAGAGCGATACATTTAGAAGCAGTGTCAGATCTCACAAGTGAAGGCTTCCTGCAGGTATTCAAACGCTTTGTGTCTCGAAAATATTTGGATATTTGCCAGAATATTTGGAGTGACAACGGCACCAATTTTGTGGGTGCAGCCAAAGAACTGAAACACTTAGTCCTTTCGAAGAAGTGCAACTTATTAAAGGAAATAGCGGAGTCACTAGCCAATAATGGAACTTCTTGGCATTTCATTCCACCTCACGCTCCAAACTTTGGAGGATTGTAGGAAGCTTAAGTGAAATCGTTCAAATACCACATGCAAGGCATCATTGGTAATTCAACACTTACCTATTGTGACGACTCATATATATTATTAATAAATAATAATTAAATTCAATATAAAGACATTTAAAAATATCATAGAAATTATATTTTAAACAATTAAAATGCATTAATAAGCTTTAAGTTCAAATATATTCATTTTGAATATTGACTATAGTATAGTAAACGCATAGTATTGTTTTTAAAAATCTCTAAATTTATTAAAACTCTGCTTAAAATATTCAAAATATATTCAATAATACCAGTACAAGTCGATTATATTGCAATAATAAATATAAACAACATTTGTAATATAATTGAAAAAATGGGACATATATGGGATGGTCGGGTGACAGACTGCTAATAGTACTATTACACAATGTATAGTTCTATATTGGGGACTTATTATGATAGTAAGGTCTATGGAACTAAAGCATTAATATAGAAGGTCTCTATGATGTATAAGCATTATGATAGCGGAGTTATGACTTGAAGTCCCATATGTATAAGACATAATAGTAAGGTTTATGAAATAAAGCATATAAAATATATGGAAGTTCTCAAATAATATGTAAAAGCATTATATTGAAAGAAATGAGACTTGAAAAGGATTATTATAGTGGCGTGTAGATTGCTTCACAGCGTCCGAGAAAAAGGTAAACTTGGACTCGCTAACCGATGTGTCCTAGACATATCATCTTAGTGCCGGTGGTAAGCGGGTTTGTTGTAGCAATACGACTTGCCCGTGGAAATCGCACACCCCTACCGTTAGTGGGCGGCGTCTTAGTGCATAGCGTTATGATACGTCGGCTATCTTTCGGATTAGGGTGAGTGTTTTTGGTAGTACTTTTAAGTGCAGCAAGCATACTCAACTCCATGTCTTAGTACAATAGCGTTATGATACGTGGAGTTTTGGCTACTGACGTCTTAGTGGCGTACTACTATGATACGTTGGTGGTATTTTTAGCTAAAACAGTACCGATTTTGTTACCAAAGTCGATAGGGATCATGTGGATGTGTTGTGAGGGGGCGCCATCCGTATGATAGTTGCATTGATTCTTACTGCTACTTGCGGTATTGCGTCTTGTGATGGATCTGCGAGTGTGCTGCGCCTGATTCGACGCATCTTGTGGTTCTGGTCGATGGAGGTATGCGGGTGGTGATGTCTATTGGGATTGTATGGGGGACCTTGGGTTGGTGTAAGCCCGACGATAGTCGTATTGATGCTTGTTGCGTTCTGCAGCATTACGTCTCTGCGATGGTTGTTTGGTGGTGATGCCTTACACTTACATCACGTCTGCAGGAACGGCGGTCTGGCAGGTGGTGGCACTCACGGAGGGCTTTTTATGGTCAGTGTGCCTATTGTTGCCTAATCCGTGTGACTGTGACTGGATTTGATCGTATTCTGTATGGCGTTTACACGCATTGACATGCGCGACTTCGGTCGATGTTTTTGCTTACGCACTACCAAGGGGCCAAGTCCTCTTTTACTGGTACGCCAGTTATTTTGCTGTGGACTACGGTCCAGTTCCCAACTTAACGTTCCCTTCGGTGGGAGCGCGTTGGTTTGGTTGGTGCTCACCGCACACGGCGTGTGTGGAGCTGTGTGCCTCCCCCACAATTTTTTTAATGTGGGAGAGCGAAGCTCTTGTATCTGGTATTTTATATAAATATTGTGAGCCTTTTCCAAGCGGGAAGGGATTGATTAATAAGACTTGAATTGACTGATGTGAACCTGATACAAGTGGAAAAGGGACGATTTAATGTTCTTAACCTTTTTTGAGAACTGTCTTCGTGAACGGTGTTCTTTAGCTTATAAGGCTTTAAGGGAGACAACATGCCTCGTTGGATCGCTGTTCGGTGGAGTCATTGCAAAACAGCCAAGTCCGGATAAAATCTCACGTGTGGTTACGTTACAAACAAAAAATGCTGTAATTAAGAGACCAACCAATAGAATCTGTGTTTTAGCTGTTACTGAATAATTTGTTTTTGTTGTTGAAAGGGCTAGGTTATACCTATATTGTGTGTTGTAATTTTCTATGTTTAAAATGTATTATTTAATGTGATAATAACTTTAATGTGTTTTATGTCGTTATTTGTTGAAACAGGGAATAGTATAGGTTTTTTATTCTGTTTTTCGATGTCATGTCATGAAGGGCGGATAGTTTTTTCATAACATTGTTGTATAAGTAGAACAAATCTTCTAGGTGGGCAGAATGTATAAATGTTTTTATTACAAAAATGTCAATTGTTTTGTTATTCTAAATTCAATTAATGTACAATTGTATTTTATAAAAATCATGTCTATTGTTTTTAAAAATATTATTTCGGTGTTCAAATAATATGTATTCAAAATTTAAATGCAAAGGCATGACATATACACACGTATTTAAGTTTTCGTCAACAGATGACGCTATGAAGTGATTGAATCGCAATGTAAAAAGGCAATGTAAAATATTATATTAATTTTGAATGAAATATATTTTGTATGCACCAGGCGAAACACTGTTCAATTGTGTTATTTAGAACAGTGCTTTCGGAAGCCTACTCACGTGGTCTATATTGATTGTGACGTTACACGGGTACCTTTGTAAAGTAGAAATTATGTTTCAATATTAACAGCAAGCAGGATTTTTACGGGCCGATAAAGGAGATGAAGAGCCTCCTCTGATTTCCAAGAGGGATATGAAGCGATAACTCCGCCGCGCTGCTACAATTGGCGGACTTTACATGCCTTCAAAATATTTTGTTGCTCAAATATGGCTGGCTTAAGGCTTAAGCACATAGTAAATCAGCACTTAGAAATGAATTTTTGTTAATTGCATTACTTCAACTGGCGCCAGATCAAACCCGGGTTGCTCGCTTACTGTGATATTTAAAGCTAGCGCTTAACTTCTGAACTACCACGGCTGTATATTGATTAGAAATCTATATATAATAGTGATACATTAAATTTTTAGGTTTGTATATTAAGCAATATGTATTTCACTTTCAACTGCACATAAATATATAAGGTTGGGGAAAAGTTTCTTAGTATTTTATATATAAATTCAACACTTTTTTTTCAAAGTTTAATTATATTTAATTATAATATATAATATACTCGTATGTGCCATTCTGTTCGATTACTTGCTGCCATCTTGTAGGTAGTGACATAATCCCGTTGCTGCAGAAATCTTGAGATTTTTGATCAAAAAAAGCGACAATTAGTTTTGACAGCCCTCTCTTGACTTGTTAACCTAACACTACCCAAAGAATTCTGAAGAGACCGAAACAGGTGAAAATCTTAGGGTGCAAAGTCAGGACTATATGGTAGATGCATTAACACTTCCCAACCAAGCTCTCTCAATTTTTGCTGAGTGGCCAAAGATGTGTATGGTCTGGCGTTATCATGATGAACTCCTTTTCTGTCGATCAATTCCAGCCGTTTTTTCTCAATTTCTTGCTTGAGTCTCATTAGTATTGTTGGCAGTAGAGATCCGAATCGATGGTTTTGCCCGGCGGTAAAAGCTTATAATAAACGATGTCCCACCATACACACAGCATCACCTTATTGCGTGTTAATGCGGGTTTCGCTATAGTCTGTGGAGCTTGACTACGCTTTGACCATGATCTTTTTCGCACGTTCTTGTCGTAGTTGATCCATTTTTCAAAACCATTGATCAATCATTTCAAAAATGGTTCGGTTTCATTACGTTTTAATAGAGAATCGCAAATGAGTACACGATTCATTAGGTTTCTTTCAGTGAGCTCGTGTGGTACCCAAATATCGAGCTTTTTTGCATAGCCAGACTTTTTAAATGGGTCAAAACTGTTTTGTGGTCAATCCTCAATTCCTGGGCTATGTAGTAAATACTAATATGTCCATCTTGCTCCACTTTTCCAAAAATGAAATCGACTTTATCCTTATGACGGCGATCAGAGCGAGCTGCATCTTTGACATCAAAATTTCCGGACTGAAAACGATTGAACCAACTTTGTGCTACTCTTACTGACACTGCATTAGGTCCATAAACGTCACAAATTTTTCGGGGCTTGAGTCGCATTTTTCCCTTTTTTGTAATAAAACTTCAGAATGTTAAATTTAAATAGTTCTCCGATCATATGTGTAGCACTAAAAGAACACTTAATTATTGTGCAATAAACAATTATCTTTTCTTAGTAAATAGACTTGCTGCGACGTTTACGGCTCTTGATGTATCAGGTTAGCATTGTTAGGATAAATAAATAATTTAAACAATAAAAATTTAATATTATATACATATGTGTAGCACTAAATGAGCACTAAATTTTTGCATTGTTTTTGAAATCCGCCTTATACGATACCTTCTTTTATCTGATATTTACATGTTCAGTTAGTGCCTTTAGCAGTGTTATGTATGGAAAAAAATGTTTTTCAGATGTCTTACTTACAATCAATACTATTTTATTGGCGATTCGGAAAGCACTATTTGAGCACTAATTGCTAATGTTGCCGTTGATATCATTAGCACGGATTTTCTATCATATCTTAATATTAAAATGATAGCTCAATCAAAAGCTACCATATTCTAGATTTTATTATAATATCTGTGAACTGCAATAAATAAGCGATTGTAGCACTAAAATTTCACTAAATTAGCACTAAATTTTGAGCAAAAAAATTTTTCAATTCCGCCCATTTGACATTGTCAGCTTTTTGGACGTGATATCTAATATACAAAATATAAAATAAACGCTTTTTCACCTTGACGCACACTCCACAAACTGTAAGTAATTATTTCTTGGCAACATTTAAGAATTCTCTCTTTCTGGGCGACAATCTCTGCTCTAGACACTCTTATCTCAGTCTAATGTTCGCTGATGACCTAAAATTATTCCTTACTGTCACCGAGCCAAGTGACTGTGTAGCATTACAGTATGACATTAATGCTGTGGTAGAATGGATCCTAAGAAATAAATTGACATTAAATGTTTCGAAATGTAAATCTATAACTTTTTCTCGATCGCGTTCTCCAATCATAATGGCATACGATTTGGCTGGTTCACCGATTGAGTGTGTCTCTAAAATACGTGATCTTGGGATAACTCTGGACAGCAAACTAAATTTCCACGAACATATAGTTAAGATATGTAAAGACGCTCGTAAATCTCTAGGATTCATAATAAGAACTTCATCACAATTCAAGAATATTAATGTTATAAAACTAATTTATAATGCGTATGTGCGTAGTAGATTGGAGTATAACGCAATTGTGTGGAATTCTCAAGAAAAGTTATATATCCTTATGGTTGAAAAAATACAACGTAAATTTGCCCGGTACCTTTACAAACGTCAATATGGATACTACCCGTTTAGTTATCCTTCCACGTTCGTGTCAGGAATGGTCGGCCTTGATACTCTACAGCTCAGACGAGAATATACACAAATATTACATTATTGTTTATTAATAACCAATAAGGTGGACAATCCATCGGTACGCGAATGTGTTCACTTCTATGTGCCCGATCATTATATGCGTGGAGTTGGACGGTGGCAACGCCGGCTTTTCTGTTACCCCTCAACATGGAGTTTACCGCAAGCTAGTAATAGCCCTACTGCTAAAGCCATAAATTTAATAAATAGATTTTTACAAGGCATTCCTCATGCCGATATATTTTTTGACAAAGTCGATTTAATTATGAAGTATGTGTATTCTTATCTGAATAGGTTAAATAATTATTGATCTCATAAAATGTAATATCATGTAAAATGTAATATCATATAAAATGTATTATCTGAAGAGGTTAAATAAGTGATCTCATAAAATGTAATAGTTTAGTATAACACATAAGCGATTTGGTCTAGTACTGTAAGCTTATATTGTTGTTGAATAAATAAATAAATAAATCTCTACACTAGACTATTAAGTGTTTGACATTGGCCTTAGAATAATAACAAACATATGATTGTACTTACTCTGAGACATTGGTAGTATGGAGGTAAACAATATATGTACTATTTTATTTAACTTAATGTATTTGTGACACATATTATATATCTTCTTCATATAAAAAATCAATTGATGTCCGTTAGTCTCGCAAAAACTTGAAACTGGACCGATTTTGATGAACTTTTTTGAGTGTGTTTGAGTCGGACCCTGGACGATCTAAACGATTCACGGTTGGACCCGGTGGGTGGCGCTTTTATCAAGATCCAGAAATTACATCGCTAGTTATGTATAAATTTTATCTTTCTGCACTCCTTCCCCATATAAACTTTAACTATGCGAAATCTCACATTCCTCCGAGCGCGCAACATGCTAAATAAGGGATACAAAGATTTGGTCTTAATTTCGTATTAATTTATAGATTAAAATTACCATAATTACTCTCCGTGATCCAATGGAGAAATATTAATTTAAAAATTTTAGCGTATCCACCCATCCACCCATTACAGCATGTAAAAGTATACTGCTGAACATAGGGCTCACCCAAAGATATCCTCTTAGGGTGGATTTTGCCATAGTTGCCACGCTTGGCCGGCGCGGCGGGTTGGCAACCGCAGTTTTTTATAATTTTAAGTTGTTATGAGAAAGATGCTTCTGCCCATCTCCTGTTTCACTTTCCCTCTGTCGCCAAAAGGCGTCGTAAAAACGACACCCACGGGACAAGATGATAGTAGTGGATGTTCTTACATCGCCACTACGCAGCTCTCCCACGTCACATAGTAATTGTTATCTATGAGAATGCAAGCAAAAGCTACGCTCACAATGATATGGCCGTTTGGATTAACTGAGGCATTGTTTAATTTTAACACAGTCAAATTAGTTGGCAAACATAATAATTGTTTCGCTCGTATGTAAATTTAATTAGTTGCTAGCTGTAGCGCTTGCAATGTGTTTTATTGATATTTATTATTAACGACCATGTTTATTTTATGGATAAGAGTGACAAACGAGCACTCAGTCCACCTTTTGGTAAGTAGATGCTTGATGATGCGTGAAGACATATTAACATTTATCCTTGATTAAGAATCAAAAAATGCAGATGCCTTGTCATCCCTGCGGACGAAGATGGAATGCCTCGTTTCCAGTAAAAAGGGTCTCCGGTTCTCTACACTCACAATAAGAAACACAGCTGCATTAAGCTGCTATTTTACGCTGGTATTCCGTGAGAGCGTGGTACTTCCCGAGTCGAGCCGAACCATTCATGCTACAAATACAATATAGCTGCAGCATGGCTCTATCACGTATAAAATAATATCTACCATGTGGTATAGCAGTAAGAGTTCTTTGAGCCATTATTGAGTAAAAATAAAAATGTTACATTTTCGACATTTTTCTTTCTGACTACGTTTTCACATTACTCGATCCAATATAGTAACGTAACATATGATCGAATCAGAAGTGAGGATTTTTACCGTCAGAAAATTCGCGCTATGCTCAATTGATGGAAGAAGGTCCTATATTCAGAAATCAATTATTTGACTAAATAATAGTGTACACACTTTTAAAATAAATTACTATCATTTAATTATTCTGGTTCTCTGTATAATTTAAACCAAAACACAACAGTGCAAGCTATTTAGTGGAAGAAATAGGTTAGAAAGTGGTACGTACTCAGACGGCCTCCTAGACGAAAAGGATTCTTGCCCCCTAGTAAAGTAAAGCTCCTGTTCCTGTATTTGAATCCTGTATTTTTATTGATGATAGATAGCAAAATCTTGCAACCTATGGGCGTAAGTATCTAGCATAAGTAGTCATTAAAATATATAACAAGTATACTTACAGACCAGAGATGGACCGTAAGAGCAACCCTATGGAGAGATCCACAAGAAAAAGAAGGAAAGGAAGACTACTAACATGATGAGAAGACGAGTTTAAAAGAATTGACGGCTCAAACTGGAGCCAAATAGCACAAGACAGAGACAAATGGGCATCTTTAGAGGAGGCCTTTACCCAATCCTAGCAGTAGAAAACTGATAACAAAAAAACTAACCAAACTATATTTAAAAATAATTAATAAACTAATCAAAGACACTAACCCATTACCATAAAACTACTAGAATTAAGAATTTGATATTACAAGGAATAAAGGCTTTTTTATTTTATATTATTTATAGAAGTTTATGATACCTATCTAATAATATATAGGTAGTTAAATTTACAGCCTATATCCGCACGCACACACGGTACACACTCGGCCTCTTCTCATTTCTATAACGATTTTCAAGATAAAAAAGTGTTCCGGTTCTGCCTCAATGCGTGTTGATAGTCTTCACAAGTCTTCGATTTTTTTTCATACATGCAGGTTTCCTCACGATCCTTAACTATACCACAGAGCACGTGGTAAATCATTACTTTAAATTGCAACTCAATTCATTGTTGCCGGCGGGGAACGAAACCGCGCTTCTCGTGTTATGTTAAATTTACGGCGACCATTCTCCTCAGCTAACATGGCTCTAAAGACCTAGTCAATGAGTAGAAAACTCATTTAAAAATTATCATCATCATCATCTTCATCATCATCATCATCACTATCATCATAATAGCCCCTCACTAGCCACTGCTGAACATAATTATGCCAGCCACTCCTTGGGGAATGGCACCAAACCCGGTATCAAGTTACCTGTATCCATCGACTTCCTATATGTCTTACGAGGTCGTCACTACATCTAGTGGTGGGCCGCCATACACTATGCTTACGGGTAAGAGTCTGCCACTCGAGAAGCTTTCTTCGCAATCGGTTGTTACATGGTTAATCCTTATGTTATTGAAAAGTAAAATAGGTCTGCCATACTCATTCCGAGAATTCTCTATATCGCTATCTATCGTTAGTACAGTGGTCGTAAACATTCACGTGGTTTTGGGTTCGAATCTAGGGCCAAAAAACTGTTAAGGGTTTTTTCTGTCAAAAAATTCTCAGTAGCAGCTCAGAGTCAGGAAGATGGCGGTGTTTCACCTCCGTGCCTCGGAAAGAACCTAAAGCCGTGTAAAGGTCGTGGTGGATTACCGTCCCATCGGACTATGAGAGTACCTATGCTATGAGTGATTCGCACTATAATCCTGTCCTACGCAGATGGCTAGTCTATGTTGAGACTGGCCACCGTGACTGAAATTCAGTCTGAAAGACATTATTATCATAAGCATCCATTAAACCCATATTACATTTATAAAATATAATAAATTAGTAAGGAGGCTGAAAAAGGTAACAATAAAAAAGTATAAATAAGCAAAATACCAAGACGTCGCGATTTCTGCCGACTGTTGCTCGTATTTGCTTATTTTTTTCGAATACACGTGACCTTGAATATGGCTTTACCCTGACTTTTATCCTGACCGTTAAACCAAAGAATATATATTATTATTACTTCGCAGTTAAACTAAGTTTGCGCCATTTTGAAATCATGATTTTTTGATGTTCATTGTTAATATTTCATAACTACTTTTTTCGTGATTGTTTACAATTATTGGCAAATGACTAATATAATTTTTAAGTTTTTCTTATTTGCAATATAAAGCTTTAGATTTATGTTATTTTATCCCAACGTAGTTTGTATAATAAGTATGTTCTAAGTTTTAAGGTATGGCAATTTGAATTTTACCTTGTTTATCGCTATCTTGCGAACGTTAGGACAAACCTGCACACAGACACGATGAAATATCCGCAATGGATGACAGTGACAAGGCAGCGGCTTTGGTACTGTATCCTTGGCAAACAATATCCTCCTTAATGTTGAAAAAAAAGTAAAAAAAGAAAAACACAGACGTAGGTGGATGGCAGAATTCATCGTTACATGACAAGGTTTGTAATAACAAAATGGAATTAAATTTCATATATTTCAGAAAAACCGAACAATAAAGAAAAAGGGTTCACTTAACTCGAAACTCTTGAAGTAGCTCTAAAAAACCTACGTAGATGATAGTCCAAGCGGTAACCATCGAAAAAGGTTGGTCATCCGGAATAAGGAGAAAAATATACTTTTTTATCTGCTGGGTATTAGTTAAATAATAAACCAGCGGTCTGGTGGTTTGTAACTTACCCAAAATGTTTTTTGAATTATTATTATTATTAATATTCTTTTTGCGAAATTGATATATAAAACGTAAGTGTATTTTTTTTATTTGATAGAGTTTGGTCGGTAAAAAATGAAAATTCTAGTCTGGCACCCTTATTCTTTACACAACTGTTTGCCAGACCACGAAAGCACGCCACGCGCCTGTCGTCGAAAGGGCTACGCGCGACGCTCAACCCGAGATATTATTTTTGAAATATCAACAAATATCATCGAATTATGGTTGTAATATTTTTTTAATAGACAAAACAGTGCAAGTTCAATGAAAAGATGTAATAAGAAAAATCGCAAGTCCAACATCGATGAAGTCGATAAAAAGTGAAGATGTATTCGACGTCAAGGAGGAATAATAGCTGGCCCTTGCCACTCTCCTCTCGTCTTCTGGAAATTGCTGGATTAAATTCCATGGTAATATTGAGAGCAAATATAGTGGTTATTAAGAAAATAAGAAAGTATTCACGTGTATTAGACATTGAACTAACAAAAGAGTTCAAAGAAGAGTTATGATGGTAAAACTTCCAAGAAAACTTAAAATAAAAATATAAACAAAAGAAGGTAATGAACCAAGCAGTAGTAGCTCCAGCACAAGCAGAACAAGCTGCAAAATATGTCCAGCAAAAGAGGAGGCAACCGAAAACATGATGCACATCATGTCAGAGAAATATTTGCATATCTTGGCGAAGAAACTGATTCTGAAAACTAAACCTAAATTGATGATAAATACTTTTATTTTAATTGATTGATCTCATGGGGTCAACTGATTTTATTATTTTGATTGTATTATACGCTGTCGTCGCGCCACAAGCGAAATACATTGAAGCCTAAATCGCGCTATCAAAGTTCAGAATTAAAAACAGTATATATACAATAGCTCCGAACTACCACTCGGAGCGTTGGCCGCTCCCCGGGCAGAACACCTTGCCCGGCGGGAGATCTCCCCTTTTCCTTTCACCCGCCACAGTGGTGACCAACCGACGTGATATGAACACGCAACCAACAACCTTCGGAAACTACAATTTCAAACCTTCGTCATCGTTCTCAAGTACCCCATTCATTCGCTCCCGAGCAAATATTCAGTCTTCACATCCTGCAAGCCATCTACCTTTACAAAGGTTCATCGCAGCACTATAATAATGCTTCCTGTTCCTTCAAGCTACTCTCTGCGCTTACAGTGTTCAGCACGGCTCTGAACCTTACTTGCTCGCCTCTGCTTCAGGGAACTCTTGCAGATTACTTGCCTTCTTCTCGACTCACCGCAGACTACAAGGCAAATTCCCTGGCACTTGCACATTCGTCGACATCTAGACTGCACTATCGACCTCCGGTCTGAGCAGAGGGTGATGTGGCGGCGCTGTCGTCGCGCCACAAGCGAAATACATCGAAGCCTAAATCGCGCTATCAAAGTTCCGAATTAAAAACAGTATATATACAATAGCTCCGAACTACCACTCGGAGCGTTGGCCGCTCCCCGGGCAGAACACCTTGCCCGGCGGGAGATCTCCCCTTTTCTTTTCACGGCCACAGTGGTGACCAACCGACGTGATATGAACACGCAACCAACAACCTTCGGAAACTACAACTTCAAACCTTCGTCATCGTTCTCAAGTACCCCATTCATTCGCTCCCGAGCAAATATTCAGTCTTCACATCCTGCAAGCCATCTAGCTTTACAAAGGTTCATCGCAGCACTATAATAATCCTTCCTGTTGCTTCAAGCTACTCTCTGCGCTTACAGTTTTCGGCACGGCTCTCAGCCTTACTTGCTCGCCTCTGCTTCAGGAACTCTTGCAGATTACTTGCCTTCTTCTCGACTCACCGCAGACTACAAGGCAAATTCCTGGCACTTGCACATTCGTCGACATCTAGACTGCACTATCGACCTTCGGTCTGAGCAGAGGGTGATGTGGCGGCGCTGTCGTTGCGCCATAAGTGAAATACATCGAAGCCTAAATCGCGCTATCAAAGTTCCGAATTAAAAACAGTATATATACAATAGCTCCGAACTACCACTCGGAGCGTTGGCCGCTCCCCGGGCCGATCACCTTGCCCGGCGGGAGATCTCCCCTTTTCCTTTCACCGCCACAGTGGTGACCAACCGACGTGATATGAACACACAACCAACAACCTTCGGAAACTACAATTTCAAACCTTCGTCATCGTTCTCAAGTACCCCATTCATTCGCTCCCGAGCAAATATTCAGTCTTCACATCCTGCAAGCCATCTACCTTTACAAAGGTTCATCGCAGCACTATAATAATGCTTCCTGTTCCTTCAAGCTACTCTCTGCGCTTACAGTGTTCAGCACGGCTCTGAACCTTACTTGCTCGCCTCTGCTTCAGGGAACTCTTGCAGATTACTTGCCTTCTTCTCGACTCACCGCAGACTACAAGGCAAATTCCCTGGCACTTGCACATTCGTCGACATCTAGACTGCACTATCGACCTCCGGTCTGAGCAGGGGGGTGATGTGGCGGCGCTGTCGTCGCGCCACAAGTGAAATACATCAAAGCCTAAATCGCGCTATCAAAGTTCCGAATTAAAAACAGTATATATACAATAGCTCTGAACTACCACTCGGAGCGTTGGCCGCTCCCCGGGCCGATCACCTTGCCCGGCGGGAGATCTCCCCTTTTCCTTCCATCTGCCACAGTCTAAGCTAGTTAAAGGTATACAAGATGATTTTGTGAAGCCAAATTGCGTTCTAATCCAAAAAAAAATTAATATATGTTTTTAGATTTTGTAATTTTGTTTTTCTCCGAGTTTAAGTTTTTTTCGACCAATTGTGTCCTTACATAATGATAATGTGTCTGAGTACAAAAAAATAAATGATTATTATTTCATTAGTGTTTTAAATCTTTGAAATATCCCATAGGTCTTTTAAGTTACGCGCGACCGCTGTCAATACAAATGACCGCTTGAATGTTAACAAGTAGCAGCGAATGACACTCTTATTCTTGGTCTGGCGAGATTTTAATCAAATATTATCGTACCAGACCAATTTTAATTAAAAGAGGAATAATAAACTAAAATTTTGACGTTTAATATGTTCTTATATGTCTTATGGACTTAAGTTCTACATAGAAAATTTATCAATAGAATAAATATTTTAGGCATTTTAGTCATGTTTTCGTGGTTTAGCAAACAGTTGTGTCAAGAATAAGGGTGCATGACTCAAATTTTAATTTTTTACTGACCAAACTCTATCAAATCAAAAAAGAATTACACTTATGTTTTATATATCAATTTTGCAAAAAAAATGAAAAAATTAATTCAAAAATTTTTTGGGTAAGTTACAAACCACCAGACCGCTGGTATATTATTTAACTAATACCCAGCAAATAAAAAAAGTATATTTTTCTCCTTATTCCGGATGATCAACCTTTTTCGATGGTCACCGCTTGGACTACCAGCACAAGAACGAGACAGCGATAAACTAATCTTAATCATTCTTCTCGGGTGTTCTCGGGGCTTCTCTAGAGTATGGTGGGGCTATAACGGATTCTCTATAATATTAAGATATAAGAGATTTTTTTGTTCGAGTAATAAACGAGCTTATCGTCCATCTAATCTCAAATGGCTAACTTCAACATCAAATCGGGTATATTTAAACATAGAAGTTGAGAGATGCTTTAGCCCTTATGGGTGCCTACTTACGAGTAAAATGTCACTTAAGCGTGGCAACTATGGCAAATATCCTCACTATGAGGCAATCTATGGAATCTTTTATTGCAGTCCACTTAAGCTGTAGCGATAACGGTGCAGGTAAACGGTAAAGATAACAAGTTATAAAAGCCTATTAATAATTATTAACGATTCATTGAAGATAAATAGGTCGTCCATGTTATAAACCATACCTTCCATCTATTACAGCCTGTAATAGTCCACTGCTGAACATAGACCTCTCCCATAAATTGGCTCGTAGGGAGGATTTTGCCATAGTTGCCATGCTTTGCAGACGAATTGGCAACCGTTGTTTTTATTATTTTGAGCCTTATCAGGAAGATGCAGCAACCCATCTCCCGTTTCAGTTTCCCTCTGTCGCCTCTAACGACACCCACGGGACGATATATTTTTTTATAGCATAGGGTGACAAACGAGCATCCAGTCCACCTGATGGTAAGTGGGTACTGTGGCCCATAGACATCTACATTTATCCTCAATTAAGAATCAAAATGCAAATGTGTTGTCACCTGTGAGGACTAAGATGGAATGCCTCGTTTCCAGTAAAAGGGTCTCCGGTACTCTACACCCACCATACGAAACACAGCAGCATTAAGCTGCTATTTTACGCTGGTATTCTGTGAGAGCGTGGTCCTACCCCGGTCGAGCCGACCCATTCGTGCTACAACTATAATATAGTTGCAGGGTGGCTCTACCACGTCATAATATGATATGGGGTAGTGGATATTCTTACACCGCCACAACCATACCTTAACATAAAAGAATTGATAGTTAAAATAAGGTTTCACAAGTAACTTATTGTTGTTGTTGTAGACATTTGTATTTTTAAAATTCGTAAATAATAAAAAATACGATTCGTAGTAAGTCACGATCTGAAAAACGTTAATGACTTCGAGTGCTGTAAAATGACAGTTTTCATTTTCAGACTTAATTAAATTTCGATGGTAATACCTGTTCAATCGTATTTATCCCTATTACATATAATATGTGATATTTTTATTTTCACACATCACAAAATATCAGGCAAGTACTGCTTTTTGGAATAAATGTTAAATCGTACTCGTGAAAATCGCACTTAATATTTACCACCAGTGGGTTAGGATGGGCTTTGGAGCTTTCAAAGCTCGCCGAGATATTTCATTAAAACATTCAGAAATTATCTGGAACTGATTTTCCGCAGTGCTTGTGGTTTTCGACATTTTCTCTTGCCGCTGGGCTATCATTAAAATGCAGTTATTGCAGTCTTTATTTCGCTGTGCCTTTAAAAAAATCTCTGTACAGCCAACTTAAAAAAACTTCCATGTTTTTATTCAGAAGCATTTTTAATCAACCAAAAAACGAACATTATATATATATATATATATATATATATATATATATATAACTTCGTTCTATTGTAGACTATATCAAGTAGTAACATAAAATGTTACATTTAACCCAGTTAACAACGCAATATCACAAACAGTAATCATTTCATCTGCAACATAATTAAAAACTTTTCACTGCGGTGCTCGTGGCTGACTCGTAATGACGTTTAATGCATTCTAAGCCAACATTCTGCAAATGGTGTATGCACTAGTGCTTCACTGAATTGCCGACTGTAGTATACTCGTTTTACAACAGTAAAATTTTGTTTTGTAATGCGTATGTATTACTTCCTTAGAATGCTTTATAATTATGAGGAGGTAAAGTTTAAATGAATAGTGATAAAAGGTCCCAATTATATAATATTTGTAACGTGGTAGAGCAACACTGCTGCTATAATAGATGGCTGCGGCACGATTACGTTGTCGGCTCGAACGGGGAAGACCCACGCTCTCATAGAATATTAGCGTAAAATAGTAGCTTAATGCTGCTGTGTTTCATATGGTGAATGTATAGAACCGGAGACACTTTCACTGGTAGTGTAATCGTCCATCGTTACAATTAAATTAAATTAAATTCATTTATTTATTTAACATAGGTGGTAGTATACAGATAAAGTCATATTGGTTGTCATTATCACTATGTTTGGCCATTTAGTGGCGTACAAACTTTACAGTTCATTACATAACACCAAATGAAAATTAATTAAAATATACATCATCACATGTCACAAATTTGTTATATAATAAATTTTTAATCAATGTCAAATGTAATATTTATTATTTATAATTCTAACATAAGAATATTACAAGGAACTATAATTTATAATTGGACAGTCAAAATTTCTGTCAATGGCATCCTTTAGTTTCTTAGGTAGTTTATTTGAGATCTTAGGAGCCATACAGAAGAAGCTATTTCCTTTTAGTGCAGTTTTAGTGATAGGTGCTTTTAGCTTGCGACCATGACGTCTACTTTTCTTTAATCGATAATAGGATATAGTGGGAAACAGGAGTGGGTTTCTCTATACAAACATTGCAGTTTCATATATGTACAGAGAAGGCATAGTCAATTTTTTAAATCTTTAAAATAAGTTCGGCAACTATCCCTTCTTCTTAATGTTTTATGGCCCTAATGCACTTTTTTTGAGCTCTAAATACTTGTGAGTTTTTTGATACAGTTACCCCAAAAGATTATACCATAACGTAGGATGGAGATGACATATACATTGTAGGCTGTAACTACTATCTATGAACTATGTATAGGCTACTCTAGATAGAGCTTTTAATGCAAAAACAAACTTGTTTATGCGTTTCCATAGATTATTTGAATGTGTCATCCAATTTGTTTGATTATCAATGTCTAATCCTAAAAAAGTTTGTTGATATGACCCGTTCTATAACTTCATCGTTAATGCAAATGTGCGACGAAGGCTCGTTTTACCCATTTCCGATACCTGATTTGCCGACCTACCCCCGATAAAATAGAGTTCTGAATCAATAAAATTTTATTAGAACTCATTTATATTTCGAACATCCAACGCCGTAGCTAGCGCACAATCGAATGATGCTTCAAATTGTAATTATCAGTGTTCTATAGCTGTCCGAGGCTAGATGGCGCTCGTAATAGCATGCGACGAGAACGCTTTGTCTTGATTAGTTTGTTATATTTATGTAATAAAATTATTAATTTATAATTTATTATAAATGATTCCCGGATAATGAAATACTTTGTCGTAACTCAGTCGTGTTTCTCGATTCAAATTGGTTCAAACGATTTATCGAAAACCACATTGAATCCATAAACTATTTTGGGCGTAAGCCCTCTGATTGGAAAGTTTGTTAATTAGTTCGGTTTTAAGTGACGTAAAACGGACCTAAATAGATGACCTTTTGTCGATAGTATTTAGAGATCATTATATTTTTAAACTCCACGCGCCTTGCTTGTATTTTTGGTAGATTTTGTTACATTGATCGTATTAAGTATCAAAAATCTATATCTGTACGCCTTTTCTATTGCGTTTTAGTAGATTTTAGCATTTTAGCAATATTTTACATGATAAAATTGATATAATCTATCAAAAATAAAAGGGAGACGCATGCAGTTTTCAATTAGACGATCTCTATCATTATTGATCGATTAAGCTGCGAACGTTTAAAATATTTATTTAAAATATAACGCCATTGCGACAGAAAAGTAAAATTTTATATTATTATTATTTTTAATAATAATATAAAATTTAATAATTATCGGTCGGATTAAACCCGCGGCCCGAAGTGCTGCAGCTAACCGCCTATCCATTTTGCTACCGAGCCGTCAAAATTTCGAAAATTCTATACATATCGCAGTACACATATAAAAGAGTGTGTGTGTAAATAACTTAGAACCTTTTTTTAGTGGTTACGAGGCATTCCATCTTAATCATCAGGGGTGACAACGCATCACTTAAACGAATATATAGCATATGTATGTAGAATATGTAGATGTAGCCGGATGATGTCCAAGATGTATATAACAATACACTTATCATCAATTGGACCGTGTATTTGTTTATCACCCTTAGTAATATAAAAAAGCTGTAACTATAAAATTTATGAAGTAAGTATTTATTGCAAATTTAATTATCTAATTTAATTGTCTTTATTTTTTCATTTTATTAAGTGTAAATCAATTTTAAATACTAATTAGTAATTATTTTTTAATACTAAGGGTGACAACACAATTAATTTGAACAGATCAGTAAATGGAAATAGCAAAGAGCCGGTTATATTGCTCGAAGAACCAACAATCATTGGAAAAGAACCGGAAAGCTTAATGTAGAATGAATAACAACTTGTTGCCTTGTATAGAAATACGATGGATTCACTCTGCTCAGGATCAGTCTCTGCGGTATATTTATGAGAAACTTATGGTCACCGGTGGACTTGTGGTGGGCCATAATAATGATGTTATCAAATTTTTTATTTATATCTTTTACTTAAACACTTTGTAGTGGCGGAGTAAGAATATCAACTACCCGATATCATCCCATAGGCATCGTAAGAGGCGACAGAAGGAAACAAATCAGGAGATGGGCAGCAGCGTCTTCCCAATAACGACTAAAAATAAAAATAAAACTTCGGTTGCCAACCCGCTTGCTAAGTTTGGCAACTATGGCAAATATCCTCCCTATGAGGCAATCTATGGGAGGCCTATGTTAATAGGCTGTAACGGTAAACACCCGTAATGTATAGTAAGAAAATTTTACAATACAAGTCGCAAAAACTTATAGAAACGTAACTCAAAAGATTTGAAAAATTGCTATGAGCTTCTTTGATTACGAAGCTCCAAGTTCTACGAAAGAACGCGCGGAGAATATTAAACACTTTATAACCTATTTTTTTTCCTTGTTTTTATGATCTGTGGTTTTATCTTATTTTTATTATTATTTTGTGTCAAAACATTTGTGTATTAAAAAATAATTAGTTTTGCTCATTTTCATTTTACAATAATGGCGAGGCCTAAATTCAGCAGTGAACTTTATAAAGTCTGTAAAGAAAAAATAACATTTTATAGGGTTTCATGCTGTTTATGTAATTCTTCATCATTGATATATATTATTATTGTTGAAATTTTTTTTTATTATTTCACTACATCAAAAGTGCATATACTGAACAAAAGCCTGTGCCAAAGATTGCCCCACAGGAAAGATAGTTTAACATAATTGTCACACTTGGCAGGCGAGTTAGCAACCGCAGGTTGCGTGATAGATGCAAAACGCCGATGAGTTGTGATAGCGCACAGACTTAAATTTTTTGAGAAAGGGAGTACCGATCTACCTATTTTTACTGACACTTATTTTATTCGCTGCTTCCAAATACTTAGTCGGTCAGTAACATATTCTCCTTCTCTTTTTGTTGCCTTAATTAATCTCTCGACATGTTATACATTCATCCTTCTTTGAATTCTCTTTCGATTTTCATCTCACGCCTTTCTCATAGGTTACTAAATTGCGAGAAAGCCTCATATTTTTCGCAGGTAATTCGGAACTACTTGAAATAAATTAACACACATGTTATTCGGGGTTTGTTTACATAAGCCAAAACATCTTTATCATATAATTAAGTTATAATTAATAAACTCTAGTGTGTTTATCCATTTATATAGATTTTTGAGATAGCCCTATAAATTTTAAATTTAAGTTCAATTGAACAAAAAACGTAGAAAACGTAAAAGTGATTTTATTAAAAACTTAATCAGGTATAAATATATATAAAATATTATCGACAAAATATGTTCCTTATCTTGCGAACGTACGAATGTTCTTAGAACATTCACATCCATCCGCCCTTATCCCGAAGTTCTTAAAAAACACTACTTATTTATGAATTATTTTATTCGCCTTTAAGAAATCTTAAATGATAAATCGCAGTGACGGATTTAGCTTTAAAAGAACCGTTGCGTTAGTAAAGCTCAAATATAGAGATAAAACAAATGATAGGATTTAGATCAAAGACAAGAAACATTTTTTGGTCTTCAGATTATTTCATAATACGACTTTTAGTATGACAGGTAACCTTTCAACTTATCCGGATTTGAAATCATTAGGGATCAAAAGATTTAAAGACAAATTTTAAGAAAAGCATGCAAATGATTTCTGATATAAAATAAAATTTTAAATAAGTGATTTTCATTTTAATTTATAAAAATTGCAGTCGATTCACGGTCGGATTTTCTAGGACCTGATTTTGGCGCTTCGCCACAGACACAATGTTTATGGCGCTACTTGGGATTCAATATCGGTTGCACATTTCTGGGTAAATTCAGTTATTAGAACGTATAACTTTTGCTCAATTCAGCGAATGAAACATTCGATAAAATTTTGCTACGTAATATTGCGTTTTTTTGGTTAAAAAAATATTATATTATGATGTATTTCGCGAATGTTTTAACAGAACTGTCCCAATTTATGTTATAAAAAGTAAACCCACATTATACAGAAATATAATTATATAATAAATAAAACTAAACTTCATGAGACCACCCACCCGATCAGTGCCGGATTTAACTTTGTGGTATTTTAGGTTTTTATAGCAAATAGTGCCCTATTTTATCCATATACCTTAATAATTGTAATTATTTTACTTCAAATTATGCTGAAATAATGTTTTCTTGACTTTCTTATAGCGAAATCCCTAACCCTATTGTCAAAATTGATTTCTTCAATCTTTCCTGTTTCATAATAATACGACAAGGATTTTTTGTAACCATCAAACTCAAAAATATGAAATATGAAAAAAAAAATCATTGCGAATATTGATATCTACAAATTTACGAATCCTAAATTTTCAATAAAAATATTGTATTAATTTATTTCCATTTTGAATTATGTTTCATAATAAATCAAATCTAAATGCATTTAGCGCTTTTGTAATAGCGAGATAGAGCAATTTTTCCATAATAAAACGTATAATTTTTATCAGAAATTTAATAAATAATAACCGATGCCCTGTCTGCGGTAATCC
The DNA here is from genome assembly GCA_029286625.1 of Parnassius orleans. Classification (NCBI taxonomy): domain Eukaryota; kingdom Metazoa; phylum Arthropoda; class Insecta; order Lepidoptera; family Papilionidae; genus Parnassius; species Parnassius orleans. The sequence goes on along the minus strand of JAGSMP010000022.1, from coordinate 7,919,767 downwards.
CCTAGCCCAGTGTCTAGTGTGCCTATTATAAATCCTTCACTGCATCCGACGAACACTAACACATTTTCTATAAATCCCTTCAAATCCCTCAGGTTTTTAACGCAGTAAGTGAATTTTGGAGAAAATAGAGAAAACACAAACCTTGTGAAGACATTTTTCTAAAATCAAATTAGCATAGAACAAAAATACCAACGCATCTTTGATAGTGAATAATGTTCAATAATTTTATTCTATAAAATCTGACTGCAAATTGATTGATTTTGATTTTGAGATCGAGAAGATTTAGACAAGCTATTGTAGCTAAAATTTCACTCTAAAATATCCCAAAATTCGGACAACATTGGACTTTTACAAAGCAAAATATGTTTTAATTTTTAAAACAGCCGTAATAAATCCCCCAGTTAAATGACCATTCATTAATTACGCCACTTTACTCTTTATAATGTTTTGATTAATGGACTTGAGCGAGCATTTTTTTATAATTTTGTAAAATTATTGTGACATACGAGTTATTATTCCAACCGATGGTAAGTGGCTACTATGTACCTTTTCCCATGTACTTTTTCCAACTTTAAACAAAGAAGTAGTAAAAGTTTCATGCAGGTGCAATGAGGTCTAAGATGAAATGGCCTACAAAACGCACAACGACTCCTGACAGACAAAAGCCGATGATGATCAAAGGGAGTAATTCACACAGACAGAGTACTAGGTAGAAATGAAGCTCTAGTAGGGAGACCCAATTATTAACTTCTCATTTGAAAGTGGTAATAGTTTCGATATAAGCTCAAAATTTGACATATACGTATGTACGTTTTCAGGTCCATAGAGTATTTTTCCTCTGTTGTTAAATGTGCTCTTTGTGTGAGTGTATGTACATACTATTATGTACTTTTTGTACGTTGATGAAATTCTCTCGTCTATCATATAAAATATAAAATGATGATTTAGTTTCCAAACCAATACATTTGACTTTGATAGCACCAGGAATTAGTGTTCATTTATAATAATAAGTACCTGGATGACCGAGCTTTGCTCGTTTTTTTTTGTAAAACGTGTTTTTTGGAATTTACATTTAGATACGAATTACATACTGATGAAATATGAATAATATTTTTCGATCTTACCTACCGTATTCTTTTTTTATGATTCGGACATTTTTATTCCTGTTTTTTTTAAATGTACTTAGATACAAATTAGATGCGTTGATAAAGGGCACCCAATAATAGTTTTTCTCACAAAAAAAGGAACTTGAAAAAAAAAGTGAAAAATAATCGGACTGGACACATCTGGCCTCGAACCGGGGTCTTCTGGTTTCGGGACCGCCCGATTTCCCAACTGAGCTATTATAACCCTGTAGAATGTAGATATTTCCGGACCGATACGACTTAGGGACCTTCAAGAAAAGAGCCTACTCCTTCTTAAAAGGCCGGCAACGCATCTGCAATTCCCCTGGTGTTGCAGTTGTTCATGGGCGGCGGTAATCACTTACCATCAGGTGAGCCGCATGCTCGTTTGCCCCCTCTCCTATTAAAAAAAAAAAATACCTTCGTATTCAATGATATTGTAGCAGTTTCATTGCCTGAAAACACGGATAAAACGACATTTTTTAAAAATTAATCCTAGCTAGATTGATTTATCGCCCCCGAAACCCCCAGCATACTAAATTTCATGAAAATCGATTGAGCCGTTTCCGAAATTCCGATTATATATCATATGGGTAGACTGAACCGGTCGCTTATTTGTTAGACAAGACGTGACGATAGCGGTACGGTTTCTTTACTCATGTGACGATAGCGCCTTAGAAAATGCATCTTTACGCGTGCCTTAAAAAGTACTAAATTTATGTGCAAATTTAGTACAAAAAATGAAGTGGAAATTCTTGTGGGAATTTCAGTGGAATTTTAGTGGACTTTTTGGAAAGACTGATACGGGTTTAGAATTCCAATCTCACTTCATGCACACAAAAAGCGATGATGTAAAACACTTTGTACGTCACGTCCAGAGGGAATTTTACAAAAAATATATAATATATTAATCTGGTTTTACTGCAGATATTTTCATTACGAATTCTTCCATGCAGGGAAACTCCTACCATAGCCCTTTCCGTAGCTTGCTGAGCGACATTAAGCTTCCTTAAACGGAGTAGTGAAGGACTACGTCTCAGATCCATATTTCCTTATTTCATGACTTGCACTGGTTGTACTCTCTTTTAAGTCTTGCCAAGCCGAGTTGGATCCAATTATTGACGTCTTGGTCGAAGTTGAACTATTTATTTTTTATTTAATTTCACTTTATCGGTTTTATTTGTTTTGCAATAAATGGATTAAAAGTAGTTAATGGTCTTTTAGTTAGTTTCTGTCTGTCTGTTTAAATACGATAGGTGTAATGTACATAAAAACATAAATAGCTTTGATAAGAATAAAGATGTTCATACTTCTAACACTAGGAACAAACATAAGCTTGTAATACCAGTTACTAGACTCCACAAAATTAGTAATTCATTTATAGGGCAATGTATACGCTTTTACAACAAAATCCCAGAAAATGTACAAAATTTGTTAAAAAACAAGTTTAAATGTTAAATTAAAGAAAAATTGTAGAAGGATTATTATAATATCAAAGAATACATAAATGAAAAATAGCCCCCGGGAATGTGGTGATCGCCGCCATGCTGGATCTATTAAAATTTATTTAAAAAATGTACAAACAAAATTATTATAATGTGGAATATGTTTAAAAAAATATATCCCGCAGGATTTCTTGCTGGTTCTTCCCAGGACAGAGGTATTTTCCGAACCAGTGGTAAATAAAAAAATGACTTTCAATAAGTATTATGTAATAAACTATATTGAATAAAAATTATTCTATTCTATTTTATACACGATGAGAAATTCTGAAACCGTTAGTACCGTTTTTAAGTAAATTCTTAGAACATATTTGTTTATAATTTTCACTGCAGGATTGAATTGTTGACGAAACGCACATGTGCTCATATTATTGATTTTGTTGGTATGATTGAAAGAAAGTCTTATACGGAGTGTGTTCGAACGTGTATTTAATGTGCTCTGTGAACGTTTTAAGCAAAATATTTATTAATTTTCCACTTTGCTTGGTTAAACGAAGATATTTTTAGCTGTAAAACGCGTAGTTTTACCACATGAGTAAAGAAACCGTAGTTTTACTCTGTTCCTTTTATACTTCTTTCTTTTTCTATCTACTTTCTATACCACCGCGAAAGCGAGAAAAACGCTAAATCTGCATCTCAGACCAATAAAAAATATGGTCGAATAATTGCGTACATTCGAAGTGACGCCGTATATTTTATAGGGTTTCGTACCCAAAAATCCGATTTTAATTTTCATTTAAACTGAGATTTCGCTGTATGACCGTCTGGTAATCTATTTATCATAGTACATATATTAATAAGATTTTTATATAATATCGTATAGAATCCTCGTTGTTCGAAATCAGACACGTGCTTGACCTTTTTTAAGATTAAATAAGAATTACTCCTTAGAAGTAGTATAAATAATACCTATACATAATACTGCTATTCAGTTTGGATCTATGATGTTCTTCATTAAATTTGAATTGGAACAAAAGCTTCAAACCAAGTCAATTACTATTTTACTTTGTTCTAAAACAAAAGAAGAAAAAGGTTTTATCGCTTCAATTTTAATAATAAAAAAATAATATTCATTTACAGATACACAATTCGCTATTGGATTATCTGTAACCACAATAACAGTATTGTAGGATTGTGGCTGACTCTTATTAAAATTAAATTCCAATCTTTAATATTCGTTTTAACCACTATTTTATTATGGTAATTAACGTTTTGTAAAATAATTTATTATAATAATTAAAATAATACGTGTTAAAATTTAGATCATAATTAAGAGCTATTAATTTTTTTTATTTATTAATTGTGAAATAAATCTCCTTAAAACATGAAATCTACTGCTGACTAACGAGCGACAAAAGAAAATGAAGAAATAAATTGAGCAAACTCTAGACAAGCATATTGATTATTTAATTTGGCAAAACCAGGCAAATAGGGTTATTAACAATATCACCAGCCACAAGCAGTTTAAATATCAGCAATCCCATTTTAATTAGACAAATATTTTCTATTAATCAAGTTTCCGCTTACCAATTGTTCCAATAAAAAACCAGCACAAAATAATCCCCTACTGATCAGACCAGACGTTTTAGAAATTATGGAATTTTATAAAAAAGTGTCGAAAACATCAGAGCTCAATCGAAAATAGTGACAAGTTTATAAAAGGCATTTTAATTTTAAAAGTAATCTATATACAGTAAAATATTTAATTAATTAACCATTTTAAGTCAGATATTAACATGAAAATTATGTCACGAGACTTATCGATTTGTGTGGAAAAAATCAATGTGTTAACATTTACCCAATAAATCTGACCAGCGATAGGGCTTTATTAAATTTTATCTTCATAATTTAATCTTCATCATTATCATTGTCATCATGTACATCACAATTTACACAGCTGAGCATGGGACACTATCCTCGTAGATGCCTTTATATTTTGTTAAATAAAATACTTAATATTTGTTCACTCTAATATTTTTATTTTGTCGGACTATGTTCTGTAATTTATATAAATGAATACTGCTTTTGCTTGGGACAGACTCACTTCTAAATTGTCTCCGTCGAAATATATTTACTTTATTTCTTGTTGCAGCAATGTTGAGAGCACTCCCGCTAGATATTAATATTGGCTTTGTCGTATGACTCGCCTCTTATATTGTGAAAGGTAAAAGATCTGTGCAAATAAAAATAATATCTTCAAATCTTTTGACTTACATGAAAACTATTTTATTTAAAATGTTAATGAAACTATCAGTAAAGTTCTAAAATATTCGGTATATTTAGGTATAGATCGTTATTAAATTTCTATGAAATTTTATTTATGCTAAAATATTTATTTCTACAAGCGTTGAGTGTGTGACAAAATAATTAAAAAATAATTGTAATGTCTATAGTATAGTTTCTCTTCCCTTCAATTCACCTTCGTCTATTCTCAATTATCTTCGTATAACTTACGTGTCTCACTCAAAATTTAAATTAAAATTTACAAGAGTTCTGTCTTTTATTAGACTCCAACAAAATATATTTTTGATTATAACTTTTAGAATAATTTGATTATAACTTGAAGTGTGGATGCTAACAAAGCGTCGAAACTTACAAACAGTAAGTTTCAACGCTATTTACTCTCTCTTTACTCACCAACACTTTAAGTTTTAAAATATTTACCCATTTAATTAATCTAATAAGTATAATGTTATATATTTTCGATTTACCGTTTTAGCTCAGGGTTTGGGCTTAAGCCTCCAAATTCATAGGACACAAGAAACCCGAGTTAGATTCCACCGTTTCTACTAGAATTTCAAAATTTTTATTTATTAAATTTTAAATTCGGATTTAACACATATCGGTAGTAGAACCTTTATATATACTAAGATAAGATACTAACCCGGTTAAGATGACGTTGCAAATGAAACCTTCCACGTAAAAACCATCTAAAGATACTTATTGAATATAGTGTAAACTTATTCAATAAGTATCTTTATATAGTGCACAATGAAGTCTATGTCTGTGAATGAATATAATCTCAAAAAATCCAATAACGTTTTTAATATCAGCTTAAAGCATCTGAGGTTCGTTTGATGACTATTTAGGGGACCACGGCCCAAACTGTAAATAACCGGAGACCCTTTTTAGTGGTAAAGAGGCATCATCTTCGTCCTCGTAGGCGACAACGCATCTACATATTGATTATTTATCGAGGATATATGGATATGTCTATGAGCCACAGCATCCACTAACCGTCAGGTGGACTGTGTGCTCGTTCGTAACGCTTATGCTATTAAAAGTATTACAGATTTTAAAAACAGAAATAAAAAATAACATTTCCAGTTTCTATATATACAGGGTTATTTTGTAATAACTGGCCAAATTTAAGTAATATACGCAAATGGTGAAGAAACATTAATAAAAAAACGTATGGATGTGATCGACAATTCGATTTTTGTCTCAGTCTGACTACGTACTTATTAAATTTACCGCCAAATAGACATAGAAAAGAAGCTCATTTTCTGTCTGTGATAGCACGTCTTTGTCGTTCTGTTTCAAACAAGTAAATGATCGACCGCAACGACCAATTGTTTCGTGTATGAACGGTAAGCTTTGAGCGATCTATCGTCACGATATCCTTTCAGATTGATCGTAGCGACGGATCGTTCCGTATATGGGGCCCTTTAAAACGAGGGTGCAGTTTGTATGAAAAATATTGTATTAAGACGCACAGCCTGAAAAGCTAATGGCAGAAAGCTGAAATTTGGACAGTAGCTGCCTGTTATGACGTAGGCATCCACTAAGTAGGAATTTTGAAAAATTCAACTCTTGAGGTTACTTTTGGTTAAAAATAATGAAATACGCATTTATAATTTTTCTAAAATTTTATTATAAAGTGTTAATATGAGGGTATAATGTTTGCGTAGGAAAAAGGCTTTCAAACTTGCATGGTGGTGTGGATAAACTTAAAACTAAATTATATATATATATATATATATATATATATAATTATATTCAAACTTTACAAAATCTGCCTCTATTTACCCTTAAAATGTGGATCGATAAATATTTGTATTTAGCTTGAGATTCAAAACTAAGAAACACGTTTGGGCGTCGCGCCACAACTTGTTTTCTTATTTTCGACAATTCTACCCTTAAAGGGGTAAAATTAAAGATAAAATATTGTTTGAAATTCTGCAAAGTTTATATCTTTGACGACATTATTAAAATCTTCCGATTAGAAACTTAGTAACACGTATTCAAGGACTTTTGGGTACCCCACCCTTAACAGTAATATAGGGGATGAAAATTATTATTAAATTGTGAACAATTTTGGTGCGGTTTTCAATTTATTAATATATTCCTTGTTATATAACAATACACCTTGAAAATAAAAACAAAATTAAATAAATAAAAAGGTACAATTATATTATATATATATTTAAATCTCTTTGGGTACAATACACGGTCTAATAGCTCTGGAAGCGATTTTTTTCCTGACGACCTTATTACGCACAAAATTGTTCACAACCAATGGCTGAAAAAACGCATGTTGTAATCGGTCGGAAAGACAAAATCATGCAAATTATTCCAGTCCGTTGCTGTACGAATGACAAAAGCCGAAGCAAACGTTTTGGTTCGAATACGTAGAATATCGACTACAAAGTTGGTTGCCCGATAGCGGAAATAAGAGAGAGGAGTTAAAACATGTGATTTCTGTGCACACTCTCCGAAATGCATCCTATCGAATTCTGAGAGGCTGGCAACTCTGCACTTGTGCTCAAGAATGCCAAGTTGGGTTCAAGTAAGTCAAGGTCACCAAATGGTCCCTTAGTGCACCTTCCCACTGAGTTCAACGCTACTAGGCGGCATCTTGCAGCACCAGTCCATATTTGACAGTAGTACTCCATTCACGAACGGATTTGCGCTTTATATAGGGTCAGAAGATTCCTGCTGTTGAAGTTCCATTGTATCCTTGAGGTGCCCAACCTACTTTTCTTGAGACTGCTTTTGCCATAGGTTCAATGGAAGATGTTAAAATGCACTGAAAAATTACTATTCACGCCTGCATATTACATATCCACAAAGAAACAATTAGACGGGAAGATAAACACTGGCAAATTATACCACTCCATTACAAATGACAAAGCAAACAATATCAACCGCAAAAAGGTGGAAACTAGCTGACTCAGCTTTTGTAGGCCTTAAAATTGTATTTGTTCTACTTAAAATCTCTTCGAACTTTAGGAATTTATATCGATTTTAAAATATAAAATGTTAAAGTTGCCGTCTAGTATATTTCGTAATTTATAGAAACGTCCGGGAGAAGCTAGTATCAAAAGGAATGCAATAAGCTTAAAAAGTCTCTTGCTGAATGAATTCAAAGTCCTGAAGAGTCAAAGCACTACGTCGTTTTTTACAAAAAAACCGAGCGCTCCGAACCGATTTGTATGTACCTATTTGCTTTTTTTATCATGGAGGTAAGTTTCCTCGCACCGCTGAGCAATAGTAAATAAGTCAGAAATTTTTTACGAGATGCTACTCTATGAGTAAAGCCTTATATTAAATCTAACAACATTATATAAAATGTGCTAACGCTATTTTATTTTATTCGGAATAACAGCATTAGTACGTTGCACGTATAATAAAATTAAAAAGTCGTCATAGCCCTTAAATCTAAATTCTAAAAGAGCTACATATGAACATTTTCACATTCAAGTATCACTTACTGATTTTCAAATCGCATGAAACAAGCAAGAAAAAGTCTACTATTAATTATACAAACCTAATTTGTATATTACAAGTTACAACAGAGACGAGATGCACTTTACGGAAACGTACAGGACTTATAGCACAGCTTTCAGTTGGAATTTATTGCCCCAACTTGTTGGGAAATAACTAACCATTTACCTCAATTTGATTAATTATATCACCCAACAACGTAACACGTTACCGTCGGCAATGCGGATGCAATCACTCAGTGTGATAAGAAATATTTACAGTTGAGATATTATAATATTTATGAAATTGAATTCGCAATAAAATTCCATTGTTATTACTAAAAAGACACTGAATTAAAATAGTTTGTTACGAAATAAATTATATCATTTATGCGCCAATCCCTCGCGTCTCCGGCTGGTGGCCATGGCCTTCGCGTAACGGTACCGGGCGGGAGGCTACATCGCGCAGATGGAGATGGAAGTCGTGGGAGAAAGCACACCTCTTTACCCGGCTTTTCTTAAGTAGCTGTCTCCCCCTGAAGAGGGGCTGCTGTCACTAGTGGCGCCGTAGATGTGTGCGAAAGCGTTCTCGTGGCCCTGCCAATTTGCAGCGAAAATAGAACACCAACCCCAACCCTACCGACCTTCACCCCACGTGGCGGGTATGCCTACGGCATTTTCCCGTGAAAATATTGATATTCTACCATTTGTTGGGTGTCTAAACCGTTGCTCGTTAGTAAGCTGAATATTTTCCATAATTCAAAAGCTTAATAACTTATATATAGTTATGTTTATCAACAAAATGGCGTTATCCTTAGAAACTTTAATATTCTGATAAATTAATTATTAAATAATAGAATCGGACGTTACTTTGCGGAAATCCATTTTTTTTTTGTTTTTGTTGCAGTTGCCTCGTGTAGTGGCGAAACACGTGTCGTATTATCGTCGGTGGTGTGTCTTTCCTATTGTAGTAGTGTTGGGAGTAGTGGTGCTGGGATTAGTGGTAACGGGGATACTGCACGCAGTTGAGGAAGGGCGGGAGGTGCTCATCAAACTAGGTAAGACACATTATTTTATTTCATTGAGAGGATATAGGCAAAGTAATTTTTACTAACTTTAATTCTAATAAATCTTATATTCAACTTATAACTCAGAAACTACCTAACTAAGAATGTTATACAATATACTACATAGAGATATAATACATAGGAATAGTAACAATTTTCTAGATAATTAAACTTTAGTAAGAGTTAGTAGATGCTTTCAAAGAGCTATAAGGATTGCAGAGCGGCTTAAGAGGTCAATATTATATAACTAGAGTACTATTTTCCATGATACTATTTAGCTTTACCTTTACTTGAGAGCTTAATTCGACTATGACTTCTATTGTATATCCTGAGGTCAGTACCGAGGTCCCTATCAGAATACAATCATTTATTTCGTGGATAATACGTATTACGTAGAATGTCAGTAACATTTATTATCCTGTTTAAATATGTACTACTCTGTGGGCATACTCGTACGAAGTACAATATTTTGCATATCAATTAAAGTAGGTATATGTATTGTATGTCCATCCACCCATTCATCGAAATAGCCTATTAAAGTCGACTGCTGCAGATAGGCCTTCCCCATAGATTGATTCAAAGGGAGGACTTTGCCATAGTTGGCACATTTGAAAGGCGGTTTGGCAAATTATTTTATTATGTTGAGTTGTTATCAGGAATATACTGCTGCTCCTCCCGTTTCATTTCCCCCTGTCGCCCTTACGACACCCATGGGACAATATCGGGCAGGGTATATTCTTACACCGCCACTACATGGTTAATAAGTATTTATTGAATTATGGTATGTATTTTATATATGTATTTTTATTGTATGTACCTAATATACAGCGGCAGTAAGAGCATTGTTGTTATTAGTTAAAAACTTTCATTTCTGGCTTTTTTACAATTTTTCTTATTCTTTTCAATTTATTTTTCTAGAGTATTGTTTTAACATCGTGTATTTTAACATATTATTTATTCTCAAACGCTATCAAATGCTCGTCTCGGTAAGATAGACAGAAAACCTGGTATATTTGCAATCTAGCCACGTACGGTTGTTGGGTTTTCTGTGAGGAGCTGCGTAAAATACCGCAACATATTATGCTGAATTATTTTCTTATAACTGCACCGAACATCTCCTGCGGTTTATGCTGTCTTATTATTTAACTGAGTGAATAATTGTGATTTTATTTTTTTAAAAAAGTTATACGAATTGTACATATCCCAAAGTGATTTTAGGATGATTAACCCTTCACCTTTACAGCCTATCAAAATTCCACTGCTGAATATAGGCCTCCCCCTATTTTGCATTCAAAAGGGAATACTTGCCATAATTGCCACGCTCGGCAGGCGGGGTAGGAACTGCAGTTTTTCCTTTTTTAGTTGATATTAGAAAGTCGATGTTGACCATCTCCTGGTTTGACTCCCTCTGTCGCCTCGTACGACACCCTAAGGTCGATTTGGGGTAGTATTTAAGATTCTTACACTACACGGTTTTTCGATCGGTGCTAAGACATTATACAGAAGAACTAGCGACCCGCCTTGACTTCATCTGTGTAGGACCTATTGATGTAGCTTTATTGAGATTTAAGATAATCAAAGACCATTTATTTTATAAATTTTTCGTTTTTAAAAAAAATCTTTAAGTAATTTATCCCAAATATAATATAGCCTAGATTTCTATCCCTTTTTCACTTCCTATTTGTCCTAGTTCATTAATAATCATAAAATTAACTCGAGAGCTCGTTATTCCAACAATTATAATGAATTAAATCGATTTAGTAAATTAACCTTTTATATGATGGTAAAACACTTCAAACAATTTATTTCAGATTAAGACGGTTGAGAAGGAAACGTTTCACCTTGATGAATTTGCTCGGGGCTAATAATTTAATGTTATCCGAACGCTTACCCGAAATAATAATTTGCTGTTTGGTAAATACAACTACTAAACAATTTATGTATATTATGTGAAATTTAATCCAAAATTATTTAAAATATATACCACTAAATAAAACTATTAAATGAAAATTTAAAAACTCGTTAATCTATATATACTATGAATTCCCCGACGCGTTTGTCTTTTTGTATGTTTGCGCTTATCTCTGAAAGTAATTTCATTCGGTTTTTACCAATTGATAGCCTGATACACGAGAACGGTGAACGTATAAAATGTATGAATATTCTGTATAAATTACCTAATGTTATGATGTTATTCGTCGATTAAGTCGGAGAAAATCGTCATTACAGCCCATCACAAGTCTACCGCTGAACATAGGCCTCCCCAAGGAATGCCACAAAGCACGGTCTTGAGTCATGTGCTGTATGTATCCATCGAGTTTCTGCTTGCCTTTTCAGATCGTCACTCTATCTAAGGGCCCGTTCTAAACTTCGCGTTCCTGTACGAGGATGCAACTCAAGAAACATTCTTACCCATCTTGTCGGTTCAACGAGCTATAAAGCCAGCCCATGGCCACTACCGCTTACTGATCCGTTGGACGATCTTAGTTACTTTGGTCAAGCATAGCCCTCTTCGTAGTTCACTGAGCCAGTAGTAAAGGACCAGGTCTGAGATCCACATGCTATCACTGGCCATACGCACTGATTGTACACTCTGGTTTTCAAGTTCAATAATCTCCTAACGGATCTGTCGCATGGTCGAAATTAGACGGCGTGCGCTGCGTAATATTATAAAGTTATATGAAAATAATTTATGATGGAATTGTTCTTCTCAATGTTTACATTATAACAATTTCATAGGTGTCAATGGAATCAGACTAGAGTTGCTCACGTAAAATTAAGCCCTGAGTAACCAAAGCTCATTATTATTGTAATATTGAATCAATTTAATGATTTTAAATAAACCATTCTCCTAACTATGTATATATTAGGTCCTTACATATGAAATTGGCGTTATGTACGGGAGGAATATAAAGTCAATTTTTTTTTGTAAAATATGTTTAATTAATCAAAGTATGCACCGTTGTTATCTATGCACTTTTGCCATCTCATAGGTAGTTCATTGATCCCTTTACTAAAAACCATGGGGCGAGAATCAATAAAGTCTTTGAAGGCGGTTTGACTGCCGCATCGGAGTTGAATTTTTTCCTTGTAAGAAGTTGTCCAAATTCCGTAAAAAATGGTAATCTGTTGGAGGAAGGTCCGGGGAGTACGGTGGATGTCGCAGACATTCCAATTATAGCTCATCTAACTTAGTCGTTGTTTGTTGTGCAGTGTGTGGTCTTGCGTTTGTCTTGAAGCAGCAGTGGCCTGCAGTTGCTGACAATAGATATCTGCCGTAATCGTTTGGCCAGATTTTAGAAAGCTGTAGTGAACGATACCGGCGCTAGTCCACCAAACACTCACAAGTAACTTTTTCTGACTCAATTTTCGTTTAGAGCAGGATTTGGCTGAGTCTCCAGGGTTCAGCCATTGCGAAGAGCGCTTCCGATTATCGTACAATATCCACTTTTCATCACAAGTAATTATTCGATTTAAAATCCCTTCATTATTGTGTCGGTTGAGCAAAGTAACACAGCAGTCGACGCGTGTTTGAAAGTTCTATTCACTCAATTCATGAGGTACCCATCGTTCAAGTTTAATTCTTCATTTTCCACTTTGGTCTCCGGCCGTCCACGGGGTTGGTTCTGAAGGTCGAAATTTCCAGAACAAAAACGTTGAAACCAAAAACGTACCATGCTTTCTGTTGCGACACCAGCGCCGTACACATCATTAATCCTTCGAGCTGTTTCTGAAGCACTGGTGCCACGGTAGAACTCGTACTCGTAAATATACTGATATTTCATGTTTTCCATTGTGCGGTAATAAGCGACACCAAAGAATAAAATAATGAGGAAAAAACAAATGAATGACTGTTTTCAAAACTCAAATGTACCAGCTAAATGAATTTATAAATTTGAATTTGGAATTCTTTACCAAAGAATTGAAGAGATATTTCAGATCAAAGTGGTCAGTACGACAAAACGCTAATTTCATATGTAAGGACCTAATATGTAACAATATGCTCTTAGCTGTACAGTTCGAATTATTTCAACAATGTGGCAATCATTAAACTCCAATGTCTTTGTAATTCCGTTAGCTTACAGTAATTACTAGATAACAAACATTTTAGGGTTTTATAAAGCTTTGTAATTTGCATATCGGACTCACTATGTGTGTCGAATTGCATAATAATGTGACAAGATACGGCTTCTGGGATTGGAGCCTTAAATTTTATAGACCGCGAGTTCGATCCAGGCCGGCGCCACTGAAAATTTTAACTGCTTCTTTATCAAGATCACTCGGTTAGGTGACGAAGAAAAACGTCGAAAGAAAACCTGAACGTCTAAAGAACGTGAGCATTTAAGGTCATTGTAAGCGAGCAATACCCATAGGGTGCTCCAATGCGCTACCGCTTGCTTTTACTTTTTGGTGTCCTAAACACCCCCTCAGAAATGATAGAGACATGAGCCTGGCAGTTAAAACTATATGTAGGCTCCTACTTTACTTTTACCTGCATTTTATCCTTTTATCTAATATATAAAATGAGTATGTGTTTGTTAGTTCGTCTCCTATGGTTCTATGCCATTTAAACGATTACAATTTTGATAAATTGAGGAGTGCGCGGCCGCGATGGTTTCTGCGTGTATGGGTGGCTCTGAAAAATTAGATTTAACATTGTAAATTTTTTGAAGTGGACAAATCTGAGCTTCATCTCACAACTATGACTAACCACATACTACACTATACTACATGTTCAACATTTTACGGGTGGCGCGGGGCATTACATCTTAGTCCGCAGGGTTGGCGACGCATTTGCAATCATGTTGGCCTTGAGATCGTAATTGTCTATGGGCCACAGTTTACTTACCATCAGGTTGACTGTACGCTAGTTTGCTTTCTCCATGATGTAATAAAAGATTAAGGAACAATCATACAGTGTGGTATTAAAGTTGGCTTGGTGCCCTCGACCAATTGACTTCTATGGTTCGCCAACACTTGAAAGTCAGAGGTCTGGAAATGATCTGAGCAAATGACACTGTTTCTTAAAAGGTAAAACTGTTATTACAAAAGTACTTCCATGTATCCTATAAGCTCACAATATATATTAAATAAATCAGAAAAATAATCTCAAAAAAATTATATGCACAAGAGACATGGCTGTATAGACCATAGACTTAGAATATACTGGCGTAGTATAGACCACATTTGCCATTTGCCAATTTTATCGATAACTATTTACAAACTGGTATATCAAAACTATCGCTTGGTGACAGCAACAACTTGGATACAGATTCGGATCAGTCGCTCGACCGAACCGCATATCGTACGAGGGCGAGTGCCTGTGGTGGTAAACAAATCCGAAACAACATGACCGTTACTATGGCAACTATGGACTGTTATTATTGTAATTTTTAAGATTTTTTTTTCATTATCATTACAGCTCTTCACAAGTCCACTGCTGAACATAGGTCTCCCCACGGAATACCACAAATTTTTAAGATTAAAAAGAAATAAATAATACTAATAATATAAATAATTACTTATATATGAAAGGTAACGCCATCTTTTTGTAAATTTGACGTGGCAGATCTCTTTTTGCAGCACAAAAACTGAACAATTTGGCATTTTTGTAGGACGTCGATTCAGTCGCGCAACTAAATTTAGTCTAGTGAGCAGTGCGGTTGCAACTAGTTTTATTGTAAACATAGGGCCGCTGTGTCATATATGGACCTATACTTTGGCACAGGAGAACGCCTGCGTATGGTTATGCTCCGGAATCTATAATTAGAAAAAAATTGTTAAGGTTAATTGTGCGGGTTGGTTGGAATCCAAAGAAGAACTCAACAATTTGCAGCAAACATTTTCTAGAAAAGTGTAAAAGAAATAGTAAAATAAAAACAATTTTATTAAAAGGAGCCATTTCAACATTATTTATACCAGTAAGTATAATATTGTTATAGTAAAACTTCAGAAACTTTAGATATACATTATAAAACTGTAGTACATAAAAGATAAAAAGTTTTGAGATTATCCTATTTAAGCCATTATGAACCCTTAGTTAGGTTCATAATTTCTATTTAATATTAGAATTACATCTAATATCTATTTATCAACCAAAAATGTATAACCTTACTTAACCACTCGCACTTCAAGGTCACACGGTACGTTATAGTGTATAGTAGTGTATAGTATAGTGATGATATTCATAGCATCACGCTATTTTCCCCTAGGGGTTGAGGGAAGCTTCGAATTATATTCCCAAGTCAAAAGGACAAAACTTTTAGCGTAGTTAGGTATAGATGTTTAGTAATGCTCCTGAAGCGCCGCTAGACGCGCGGTTCAGTGTGCCACGATATTATAAATTCCATAGTAATAGCTACGCGGATCAATAGATCTTCGAGATTAAGCTGCAGTTTGCCGCGGTCAATCCATGGATAGGTGATCGTTTTATTAACATACCAATATTGAGAGAATAGAGAGTGCATATATTATGTATCCTCAGACACTTGGTGCACTTTAATATCTCTTACGTATTTGACTAGTCTCTGTTAAGACCATTATGTATTTTTAAAAATTCATGCAGCTAAAATGGTAATAAAATTTATTATTACTTTATATTTTTCAGGGACAGATGAAAGAGAGAGTAGTCTCATAAACATATTGGCCTTTAAATAGAGCAATCTTATTTCACTGATTCCTACAAGTTTCTTTACTTAAATTAGTAAGTTTACATTCATATTTAAGTCAAATGTTAAAATAAACTTCTATAATGTATTTAATTATTAATTATTAAATGTTTGTAATTATTAAAATAATACTTAAAATATGAAAAATAAAGCAGCCATTACTGTAAAAAGTACAACACAACAGCCAAGTACATTACAAATGTACTCCGTGTTCTCGTTTTTTATTTCACCAGTAAAACATTTTATAAAATATATTATAAAATATAAATAGATATTTACTTAATTAAGTATCTACCTATTTATATGTCATTAACATTATGTTATAAAAGAAACTCCGGGGAAACTGTCCATGGCAGTAAATATTTTATTCTAAAGGTCATAGCTCGAAAATACTACTTTCCGATCTGATTCTTGGGAAAATTGTTTAAGTTTATTCGGTAGACTCACGTCTTAAGAGATTATTGGGATTTTGTACATTTTGAATTACAATTCAAAAAAACACAGTTAGGTGCAGCTTATTCCCGGGAACATGTTATATGAATACTTTTTAATTATTTTAGAATATGATGTTAAAAATTAAATTGATTTTTGAAGTTATCCAGTTTCGTGCTCTAAACTATTTTTTAAATCCTTTTTCTTATTAACAATCATTTTTCGATAGTCCTTGTAAGTAAAATGTACA
This sequence comes from Parnassius orleans, assembly GCA_029286625.1. NCBI lineage: Eukaryota > Metazoa > Arthropoda > Insecta > Lepidoptera > Papilionidae > Parnassius > Parnassius orleans. The sequence goes on along the minus strand of JAGSMP010000022.1, from coordinate 7,903,019 downwards.
TCACTATATATAATTAAAATATAATTAACGCACACAATGACAAACAAAAATTTGTTACGCGTTTTCGGGCTGTCAGGTCGTCTATACGCCCATATATTCTAAGTCTATGGTTACTATGAACCGTTACTATTGTAATTTATAGGATTAAAAAGAAATAAATAGTACTAATGTCATTAAGAACTACTTACATATGAAAGGTAACGCCATGTTTTTATAAATTTTAAGTGGGATATCCCTTTTGCAGTAAACAACCTAACAATTCGGCCTTTTTGTAGGACGTCGAATCAGTCGCGCAACTAAATTTAGTCTAGTGAGCAGTGCGGTTGCAACTAGTTTTATTGTACGCAAAGGACCGCGTGGACTTATACTTTGGCACAGGGGAACGCCTGTGTATGGCTACTCCCTCCGGAACGCCACGCCGGTGGCCTGTGTTGCTCTATGGCTCTGTGGCTTGAGCGGCTGTCGAGTAACAATACTGCACGTACAAAGATACCATTGTACAGTGTTTCCGGATTAAAAAAAATGCTTTGTTTTACGAAAATTGCAGAAACGGAATAACTAGCCGTATCCTACATTCAAAATTATTTAACGAAATACGCGACAGAAACATTGATTCACGTGATAAATCTATAATCTCGATATATAAAAAATACATAAAAATACCTTCTCATTTTGTTTATTTACCAGTTTTGTTTATTTTTATTCAACAAAAGCTTGTCAAATAGTCTTATTTATTTTTATTAAAAAAGGAAGGATCTGGCTCCTGTCACCGAGGTTAACTTTTTACAGGAGCTAGGGTCAAATTGATATATTGTATAAATTGTTGTGATTGTCGCAATAAAATTTTCAAAGAATATAAAACCGATCAAATCATTGCGTTAGAAAAGCGAAGTGAACATTGTAAGCAAATCTCTATGTATAAAATTATTTCAATTTAATTGATACTCTTTATCTTTTAAGCAAGTTCTTTCTTCAATGTTCTAGAGCTAATTTTCACCGTAACAAATCTTTTTCTATTCAGTTATGTGGAACAAATTATTATAAAAATTGCTTTTTAGCAACGTTACGTAAATTATAACGAGTACCTAATATAATATCGTTGACATATTTAAAATAATTTAAGATGGGTTTACATTCGGCATTATAAGAATTCGATATTGGAGTCATTCTGTAACTTGTAACTAATGTAGTTATTGTATAATCTGCAAAAAAATGTGTGACTGCTCGTTAGTCTAGTTGTCGTAAACGAGAATGCTGATAATGAGGTCCTGGGTTCGAACTTAATAGTGGCAACTATTTTTGACTTAAGATATATTTTGAATTGTCTTTGAAATACATTTTAATCAACATGCTGTTTGTTTCCCAAATAAAGATAAAGAGTTTTCTATGGTGACTAACGCCGGAGTTCCTTACCGAGTTCGTTCTCTCCGTATTCTAAAGAAACGCATAGAAGAAAAAACTATTATCATATTTCTTTTGTCAGAAACCTTCGCGACGGCGCACTCATCAACTTAACAAAATCGTAATCGTTTGAATCTGGATGAAAAATCTTTGATAGATAAAGGAAAACAGATGGTTTTTAAAAAAAAATGGCGTTGTAGAAACAGAATTTATTAAGCGTGAACTTAACAAAAAAATGTAAAAGTGGGAAGCATTCACGAGCTTAGTATTCACCACAAATGCGATGTTTTGCTTTAACTCTCTATACTGATACAACAATTTCTTTCTTAATGAAATAAGTGAACCCACAATAATGTATTCGTTATATATATATATATACCGGGTGTTTGTGAAACGCTCCCGAAAACGAAGACAGATGATAGTACTAAGGATACCTATGATGATGGGTCACAAAGAAATTCGATCCCGAATAATCATGAAAATACTTAAACATAAAACCAGCAGTGAAACTTAAAAAAGAAAATCAGCTGACAATAGGGTCAATATCCTCGCGGGCGCCGAACTCGTTATCTAGATCGGTACGAAACAATGCATTAGGTATACTACTCACTCTACCCTTCCTTTCACACACACGCTGCCTCGTGTCGCCTCGCGCTGTGGAATTTACACATTCTTCAAGGACGTTACCTCCGTGTGCATTTGTTTTGGCTATAATTTTAGTTTTTGAGACAGTTCCATGTTGACTATCACGAGCGACAGTTCAAGTTCAGTTGTTTTGTTTATTAAATTATTGTCGTTATTACTTGTTATTTATTACTTAATGATATTGTTCTTGGTGTTACATTTTGTGTTTTTTGTTTTGTTTTAATAATGCCTAACGCGTAGGTACGTTTATAAAGCTCGTGAATACGGCAACATGCTAATGTGCCTTGGAGAATCTCATAAGACCACGGAGGATCGGTAAGCTGTTTCATACCTAATTTTTTTAAATAACTTAGTACTGAACTGATCTGAAAAGATACATAACTGAATACATCAGAATAATAAACATACCTACACAATGGATAAAAAAGCATGATTCTAACCTTGTTAACATTTTATTTAAGTATTTTTTCATTAGCGGGAATCGAACCAGTTATTTGGTTTATTTAACCTGTGAATTGAATTAAAGTGGCTACGTAGAGACAAGCACAGTGGCAAAGGTTAAGTAGATAAGTTAGGTATTTAAACAAGTGTTGTAAATTATTAGGTATTGTGGTACCATCGCTAGTTGCGGGTCGCGCGAATTCGGCGTTCGCGCGTACATTGACCCCTAGTCAGCTGATTGTAATTCAGTAATTCCACTGCTGGTTTTATTTTTAAGTATTTCATGATTTTTAAATGAAATTAACATTTTATTTAACTATACTAACACGATGGAGCGTGAATAAAGCTAATAAAACGTTGTGAAAAGATGATTTTTTTCATCAGGATCGATTTTATATTTCACCCATCATCAAAGATATAGTTAGTACTGTCGTCTGTCTTCGTTTTCGGAGCGTTTCAAAATACCTGTATATATATATATATATATATATATATATATATATACATATAATCTTACATCAACATCTTAAAACCAGTGATAGATAAAACTATCACTGGTTTTAAAATTATATAAACACTAAGGTTAAATGATAGGTAATTTTAGTAGTAATAAATATCTATCTGTATTATAATATCCACCTTTTCATCGGTAATGCGTATCGACAGTTGTTACATCCATGGCTGTATGCATCTTATCAATGTAGTTGCGTCACTTCATTACAATGTTATGATTCAGAATACATCTATGTGTATGAAATTGTTAATGTATTATTTTAATTGTAATGTGAGTTTCGTAGTGATAGACGATTATTTTGTGTGGGAGTCTGAAAAAGTGTGCGTGGCGCATATTTCCTCCGCAAAAATGACAGACATTTTGGTATCAGAAAATAACGCTATGGCTTCGCTTCCTGTGTTGCTCTATGATCCGGAGGAAATCTGTTTGATAAACGCCAAAATAAAATTACAGTTTTAGAACGCAAACCGGGCATTTATTTTCATTCCTCTTTTGTTGTGTGGGCAAGTCTATCGATTTAGTTGAGTAATCAAAAATGTAAAATATTTGTTTAAAAATGTATTTACCAAAATCATGCTAATTATCAACAACGTGACTTTATTCTTTGCAAAATATCAAAATTAACAAAATAATTGAAAAAAAAATCTATATTTTAAAAGTATAAAACATAACATAATATTTTAACCAAAAATAGACACGTCATAAAATTGACGACGTCTTAAGAATTTACCTATGAAATGTGCAATTATCAGGATTATTTTTATTATTGACACCAAAGTCACTCATAGAACATGTAACCATTTTGGAAAACAATTACTAAAAATAACCACTACTATACTCAAAAAAAAAATACAAAATATCTAGGAGCTTATTTCTTGCGTACCAACTTGTGCCGACCTGTCGTTCAAAATGGGTTACGGAGTCATGAGATTTACTATCCTTTTCTATTTTGCTATATTGCCATAAGGAGTTTTCTTCACCCTTGCACACTATGGCCGTCTATTACTATCCTAAGTCTAGGATAGTAACGGTCTTGTTGTTTCGGATTTGTTTACCAACACAGGCCGCTCGCCCTCATACAATATGCGATTCAGTCGAGCTACTTACGTTTGCGGCAGCTTAGGGAGCCTCCCTGAAGTCGAAGGAGACGAAGACATTTTCCTATATTACTTTTATTTTCTAACTTACAAGTTAACTTAACTACTTTGATAATGTGAGTTCACAGGAATACTAGACTACCTAACTTACTAACTAACTTCATTACTGAGCCATCTTAACAATTGAACCATGGTTTTTATACTATGTTGAATATTCTTCAGTCACGTAAGTAAATTGAGTCACGTCTTTGAAGACGTGCTACTATTTGCTTAGCTGGCGGTGCTGTATGGTAGATGACTTCGTGATTGCATGCAAGATCTCGGTAGGCATATGTAACTAACTACTGATCCGAGTCTGTAAATAGTTATCGATAAAGATAAATATGTCAAAGGCATATGGCCTATACATCCATGTCTCTCGTGCTTATAATCATTTTCGAGATTATGTTTTCTGATTTATATAATATATGTTGTCAGCTTTATTATAATATAGCTTACTATTAATATTGCACGAAGTTAAATATAATAAAATACTAACGAGTATATACAACGTATATACAGCGTATATACAGCGAGCTATGGAGAGGGCTATGCTCGGAGTTTCTCTGCGTGATAAACTTAGAAATGAGGATATCCGCAGTAGAACTAGAGTGACCGACATAGCTCAACGGATTAGCTGAAGTGGCAATGGGCCGGCCATATAGCTCGAAGAACCAACAACCGATGGGGGAAGTGTTCTCGAGTGGCGGCCTCGTACCGGCGGACGAAGTGTAGGGCATCCCCCACTAGATGGAGTGACGACCTGGTAAGACATGCAGGAAGTCGACGGATGCAGGTGGCTCAGGACCGTGCTTTGTGGCATTCCTTGGGGGAGGCCTATGTTCAGCAGTGGACTTGTGAAGGGCTGTAATGATGATAATGATGAACGAGTATTAATACATCATATCAAAATTACTAAAAGTGAACTTCGACCATATTGATTTTTTATTTATTTATTGCAAGTTTCCTAAAGACCAGAGCTTTAGGGATATATGGAAGAACATTTGCAATTTGGATATTTTGGATGTGTGAAAAAAAAAATTAAGCAACGACAATAAACCTACACGATCTTTTACCACACACCAAATAGTTCGAAAAGCCTTAAGAAAGTTTCCCTTGTTTCCCTCTATCAGTTACCATTCACATGAAAATTATTTTACAAATCATAATTTGTAACCAGCAAGATTAATAATGAAAAAATATACAGATACAATAATTTCTTTCTTAATAAAAAAAGCGAATCCATAAGAATGTATTCTAGGATAGGTAATTATACTAGTAATAAATAAAGTCCTATCTTTATCATAATAACCACCTTTTCACAGATAATGCGTATCGACAGTTGTTACAGCCACGGCTGTATGCAACTTGTCAATGTAGTTGCGTCACTTCATTACTCTGTTATGACACAGAATGTATCTATGTGTGTGTGAAATTGTTAGTGTATTATTTTAATTGTTATGTGTTAGTTCCGTAGTAACAGACGATTATTTTTGTGTGGGAGTCTCAGGAAGTGTGCGTGATGCAGATTTCAGTATCGGAAAATAACGCTATGGCTTCTCCCCTCGGCGTTAAAATTAGTTATTTAATAACAATTTTTATAAATTAATTGATATGTCACCTGTTAAATTTACTTGAGTTGTATTATTTGTTGTTATTGTTATTTATGAAATGAAATGAATAAGCTAAAGAAAGTGACTTTCACCAGCAGTGTATAGGATCAGGATGATAACAAAAATTACTAAGAATAGTATATTAATCATTTTTGTAGTAGTATTTTGTATTGAATGACTTTTCACGACTTCACTTTTTCTGGCTACCCTAGCTTAAAAATTACATTAAAATTATCGCTCTATGCTTTGGTAGGGTTTCTCCCCTATTAGGCCAAGTAGTATTTGCTTCCTGAATTCTACGATTTGCATCGGTCTTCCTGTCATTTGATACAGAAAAAAAGCATTGACCAACGCAGTGTTTAATAGTAAGTTTATGGCAAGCTTCTTGTACCATTTGACACTTTTTCGTAATGGTTTGCAGTAGGCCGTCATTTGATCGGATAAATCAACCGCTCCTTTTGCCTTGTTATAGTCGAGGACTATTCGTGGCTTGAAAGACACTTTGCGAGCCTTTGTTGGCAATACCCTTCTAAATTTATTAGTATGCTTAGTTGAAAGAACATACATATCTCTCTTGTCTTTCCATTTCAAAAATGTAATCCCATCGGCTGTTCACACAAATAAAATTTTTAGGAATAGTGCTCACTTTTTTCTGGCAAAACCGCTGCTGTGGCGCGTAGAGTCCGCTGGACCTCAGCTTGGCTGGTTCTGAATAGCTGCCCTCTTGTCTTCTCTCCGCTCCAGATGAATTCTTCTTGACCGCTTCGTTGTTTTTAGGAATCGGGATGGTACGCCGATTAAATAATCTTCGTAGCAGATGTAGTAGATCGGTGCGGCTTCCTTTGTTCTCGTAGCCCGTAGTACTTGCGTTCGCGACGTTGTAAACGCGGGGTAAGTGCTACGATCTTTGGACCGTACTACGCGGCGGAATTGGAATTTGTTATTTTAATTTATCTTTAAATAACAGTCACGGTCGCCACTATGTTCAATAGGGGAACATGAATAAAATAGGTGACTCACACGATAAGCAAAATTGTATATTTAAATAATAAAAATATAAAATAATTTGGTGGCGATCGGGTCGCGAGTGGCGAGTCTTAGGCGCGGTCGTGAGAAGCCCCCCGCGCTTCTCGTACTCCCCGCGAACACCGTCTGTGCTGTCGTAACAGCGCCGACAGAGAGTTTTGACTTTTATGTTTGCATAGCGCTTGCCAGTGCGAGGGTTGACGAGTGTTATGGTCGGTGCATTGCTAATTCTCTCTGTCAACATTTGTCAAGAACAAATGGTTGGTTTTCGGCTATGAAAGCTTTTCATCTTGTATGTATTTACCAAAATCTTGTATATTTTTACGTTCTTGTTCTGCCGTGGCATACACATATTGAATTTGTTATGAACAGTCTTAGGAAACTTACATGGTCACTTAAATTCCTACGAAAAATTTATTTTATCGAATATATATTTTCATTTTCATTGGTTCCATCTATTTTACTGAATGCTGAATGCGAATGTTGGAAACGATGCGCGCGCGCATGCTCGCGCTTGCGCTTAAACCTTTGGCGTGAATGTTATTATTTTTATTATTATTTTTATAATGAGTTATGTATATATTATGTAAAGGTAAAATGTAAATAATAATAAAGTAAGTGCTATGGAAGAAGAGGATTAAATTCAACCAATTGTGTGGGTACAACGCTAAAGTATTTGTTTGCATATGTTTTGGTTCTATTTTTTGGTGCAGGGAAGGCAAAGAAATTTTAGCTTGATAAGCTTGATATGACTTTGGCCTTAGCATATACTCTGACAAAATTAGTTACTTCTCCCACGAAAGTTGCCATCAATGCACCATTTGACTCTTCGATGCTCATTACGATTGCAAGCTTTCGCCAAGTGTGGCACTATAGGTTGTTGGATTGGGATGGGATGCGGGCTTCTTTTGCATATTATCGATGGGGCAGAATTGCAACATTGAAATAGCAATAATGTTACTAGGTTTCAGCCAGTGATGCAAACATAAGCGCACTAAAAAAAAAAGAACAACTCTGCCTCCAGGACCTTCAAAAGTGTAATTTCAATGATCAAAATAAATTAGGAAATTTGCGTCCAACTCAACGACTGGAGGAATGCACTGCCAATATGTGAGGTACTATCGTTGAGGCACTACCACTGTACACTGCGACAGAACTTTAAACTTCATCCACATCATTTCAATGGTTAGCAATCTACTACCGTGCGTTTCATGAGGAACTTTTTACCAGTACAACCACATAGTGGCCTTTAATGTCACCAGCGATTTTAATATGAATTAAGGACCTTCAAGAGCCTAATCCTTCTAAAAGACTGGCAATATACCGGCAATTACTCTGATGTTGTAGATTTTCATAGGCGACAGTTTGTTCTACTTTAAGAAAATTGTATAGATTTAAAAATATTTTACCGCCTTGTAAGAAGAAACTTCTAATTCAATCTCTTATTCTTCTTATGTTTGATAATGCCGATGTGTGTTTCTTATATTCAGACAATTATTTAGTTAATAAATTGGATCGACTTCTCAACAACAGTATCCGTTTCGTTTTCCGTCTTCGAAAGTATGACCACGTCTCTTTTATCGCTATCAACTTAAAAGTTTGAATATCCCACAACGCTTAATCTTAGAATTCTTAGCACTCTTCCCACTATCCTTAACGATCCATTGGGCTAGAGTATTTGAAATGTAAGTTTCAATACCTGGGTTCTTCCCATGATTGCAATCTTCGGTCTCATAACAATTTTATACTGCAAATTCTCTCGCTGTACCGGTTTTTTCTCAAACTCTTTCGCTGTTACAGCTGTACGAATCTGGAATGCGCTTCCCTTAGCAATAAGAAAATCCCCTAACAAGTAGATTTTTAAAACCAAAGTAAAAGAACCAAACCAAAATAAAAATAAATTAATAAATACATTAAATATATAATCTATTATATCCTTACATATATTTAAATAAGTTTGAACTACATGTGTGTGTATGCGCGCGCGCGCGTGTGTGTGTGAATTTTATCAATTTAGGTTTTCACCTTAGCCGTACGTACACACTTCTCCCACTAACTTTCCGGTTGGCTACTAGAAAATGCCATATGGCATTAAGTTCACCGTTTGCATCTTTAGTACAATAAAGTGTATAAATAATTAAATAAATAAAAAGCTTTTCACCCGTAAGGTCGGGAATTAAAAATAAGTAAATAAATGCGATAAAATCCGTAAAAATAGACTAAATATCAACCCTCAAAACACGAATTTTGATTTAGTATTTTGATTAAGTGCCATTTTTAACATTTTTAAATAATCAGTGTCATGTAAAAAAAATTATATTAAAGCTGATGTAGCATTGATTTGCATTAAACACTCCCATGACTGACTTGACACTGGCAGAATTCTATCAAGAGAAGCCATAATTTAAAAGAAGAAGAAGAAGACAATTTGCATTAATAAATTATTTAAACGTAGCGCCATCTAGTCCTTTTGTTCAATACAATATGATATACTGTTAGGAGGAAAATGAAAACAATTTCTCATTAAAAGTAGGCTATGTCTTTCTCCAGATCCCTGGCTGCCTATTTGTCAAATGTTATTATGATACTTTCGGCGGTAAGCGTTAAAAGATAACAAATAGATAGACAAACTTTTGCGTTTATAATATTAGCGTGGATATGGGTTTGTTCGAATACATTTTTTATGTTGCCACTAATGTTAAACAATTTAACAAAAAAATAAAAATAAAGTTTTAATTTTAATCTATAAGTGATCTTATGTGTACCTACCACACATCATCATACCCCTCAGGGTTTTATGCAATCGCTACATATATCAGTAAAATAGCGACATAAAAAAAGGGCAAAATATATTTGCTATGTTTAAGAAAAGGCATATTATAGAGGGCAATATTATTTGGGTGTATAATATGAACCATGATTTTCTGCTTTGTGAATGAATGAAACGTTGCAAGATTAAATAACTCAATCAATTACACGTTTCTCATGTAAATTAATGAATTCCACAGTCCAGAACCCTAATCAGAAAGCATATAAGCATACAAAACTATTACTAATCATAAGTTATTAGTGCCTCTTTGAATTTAAGACAGCATTACATGAATATAATATGTAATTAAAAACTGTTTTTTTTAAAGTTTGACCAAATAATGGCGTCACGTAAATCCGTAAGAATAGCTATAAAATAAAAAGGCCCTAATTGGAGTTCGAGTAGATGTCTATTTACTCTGTAAATATTTTAAAGATTCTTTATAAATTTTTTGTGATTCAAAGCTACGCTACGCGGTACCTGCGCTTTTTCTAACCGTAATCGTTTTGAATAAAAACTAGATAGTCCAATAGATTTTCTTTTAACAAATAAATGGTTCAATTTTATGTATAAAAATACACTTAAAGATTTGTCATAGATAAATGAGTAAAGTAATTACTTTTATATTTTTATTGCTTGTGATATATATAGAAAATCATTTCATTTGATTTTTTTTTGGGTTTTATTTGTTTAGGAAATGCTTACACAGACAGAAGTCAACGATTTGGAGCAGGGTTAATAGCGTTTACAGAGGTATTCGGGTGAAATTTCAAAGTAATTAAGAGATAAGGATCTATCTACAAAACAATCTATGACCGAAAATGAAATTTTCGCATTTCAAAAATGAGAAATGAATTATCATCTCGTGGTTTAGTACTAGGCTATTATGCTGATTTCAAATTGTAACCGATAATTATTAGAGAATAATAGAAGTTCTAGGATTTAAATATGTTGTCATGTTTTTCGTGTTTTTGCAATTACATCGCAGCTTACCGCCAATTATATAGAGTATCTTTTAAGTCATCTATGATTTAGTTTAATCCATATCGACGCCCCCAAGCAAAAAACTGGTAATGTGCTATTGAGGAGTTTTAATGTTATGTCAGATTCGTAATCTGAGATGTAATACGGAAATTACAATCTTGTTAATTACTAGAAAAGTATCGTATCGTATCAATACAAAAACATTTATTTGTGTTTGATTTGGTAAATTACTGTTACCGCAGTATCGTCGTAAACGCATAATAATAAAGCGCTTAGTAAACTATAACTTATAGCATTATTTTATAAAACTCAACCAACGATGGGACCTAACAGTATTTTGTAAGAATAATAATTTTATTTATAACTATAATAGGTCGTGGAAAACGTTTCTTCGTATTTTTTTTTTGTATAAAATTGAAGAAAAATCTCTGGTTGTACTGTTTGTATCTGGCTGGTTTTAATATCAATACATAATAAGACATTAAGAAAAAGTAAAATAAAAAGTAAAAAACACATTCCCGCCATTTTTCAATTGTTTTTCTGTCCGTCAAATTGAGTGAATCTAACAAAGAAATTCGATACATTCTGAAGTTTTATTACAAAAAAGGGAAAAATGCGACTCAAGCCGCGAAAAAAATTTGTGACGTTTATGGACCTAATGCAGAGCCAGTAAGAGTAGCACAAAGTTGGTTCAAACGTTTTCAGTTCGGGAATTATGATGTCAAAGATGCACCTCGCTCTGGTCACCCTCATACGGATAAAGTCGATGCCATTTTTGAAAAAGTGGAGCCAGATTTGTATTTACGACATATCCGAGGAATTGATGATTCACCACAAAACAGTTTTGACAAAAAAGCTTGATATTTGGATACCACACAAGCTCACTGAAAGAAACCTAATGAATCGTGTACGCATTTGCGATTCCCTATTGAAACGTAATGAAACCGAACCATTTTTGAAAAGATTGATCACTGGTGATGAAAAGTGGATCATTTACGGCAAGAACGTGTGAAAAAGTTAAAGTGCGTAAAGGTAGTGAAAACCGTTTATAAAACGTCTTGCTTACTTTGAAAATATAACGAAAACCAGTTTTTAAATCCCTCTACTCTGAGGATTCGGATGATGAGCACTTCTCTATTTCCAAAACACTGAATTTAAACAGAAGCGGTCCCGAAGCAGGACATATTATGAACGAGGTTTTGGATGTCCTCAAAATAAAAATAGCTAACTTGGAAAATAAACTCCAAATAGCCGAAACAAAAATAGAAAATTTATTGTTGGAAAATAGCTCTCTAAAAAGACAAATTTTAAACTATGAAAAAAAGACGAATCAACTGACACACATATGTCGAACAACGCCGATAAGAAATACAAGTAGAAAAGGACGCAAAAGCCTATATAAAAATATATTGGAAATCACATGCTTAGACCAAACAAAAGATGAATGTGTTACTCAACCACATAATGGATCAAATGAAAATAAATTGTCCAGCCCAAAAATGTCATTGGATAATGTAAAAGATGTGGATAATACTACTGAATTACCTGCAAATGAAAGACAAGACACCACTGACGATACTATAAATGTGACGAAAAAAGGTATTAATATTAAGTGATCAAAACGGTAAAGGATTTTGCAGTTTACTCCAAAATCTAATTGGTAAAGAATTCCAAGTGACAGCTATAGTAAAACCTAATGATTTTCTATCACAAAGGAGACAATTTCTTTTTGTATGGAGAATGGGCCCACCAAAAACTGTGATGACTCGTAATGAAATGTATGTAGATTTATTCCTTATAATCTCTAGATTACTATAGTAATATTAGTTGTACCATATATAAAGGGAATACTGAGAAAATAACAATCAAACGGCAATCTCATTTTAACCTAAAATGCCATACGGGCGACTGTCTAATATCTAGTTTTTTTATTGATATCCTATGTTATAATAGTGCACTGTGAATAATAAACAGTATAAAAAAGTTGTAAGTTCTTCGAATTCTTAAGTACTACTTGGTGAATGGAATTTTTTTTTAGTCGTACCGGAGTAAACAGTACGAACAAACAGACGCGGTGATGTATTGATTCTTAACTGTATTTATTATTTATTGTGGTGTATTGAACACTAAGCACAGAATACATTACAAATGTATTCAAGTGAAGCAAAAAATAAGCCAAAACTATGCTCAACTAATTCTAAAAACAAGCACACATGTACTTATTTATCTAATATCATTTGCAACCAGTAACACAGTTTTAGGTGCATGTGTGCGTCCAACAGTGAACTTTTAAGGGGTTTTTTTGCGAGTTTTACCTCTACAGCGATTGAGAAAATAAATAGCACGTAAGATGTTTTGAACTGGTCGTGTTAGGATAAAAAAATCTGTATTGTCACTGTATTTGTAATCTTAAAGCAGTATTAAAAGTGACACATGCCACCAGGTGCAGTGTCAGGACATTGTTATTAATATGTATTGATTGAATAACATGTTTACATTCCAAGCACTATTAAAACCAAAATGACTGGATAGTAACATATCCGATTTTTACGATATTAAAAACGAAAATAAATAGCATGTAAGGTGTTTTGAACTATTTGTGTTAGGATAAAAAGAAACAATGTATTGTTACTGCGTTTTTATTGTTTATTATTGTAAAATCATCATATTCTTAAAGCAGTCTATTATAAGTATCACAGGCCGCGAGGTGCAGTGCCAGGACATTCTTTTAATATGTGTTGATTGATTAGCATGTTTACATCCAACCACAATTGAAGCTAAAATGTAAAATTCTCGAGTAGCAGTCTCGTACCGATAAGCTCAGTGTGGGGCGGCTACCCTCTAGATGGAATGACGACCTGGTAGGACATTCAAAAAGTCGATGGATGCAGGTGGCTCAGGACCGTGCTTTGTATAATTCCTTGGGGGAGGCCTATGTTCAGCAGTGGACTTGTGTAGGGCTGTAATGATGAAGAAGTTTTAAACTAGTTGTGTACGGATACGGCTCGACCGGGGTAGGACACGCTCTCACGGAAAACGCTACCAGCGTAAAATAGTAGCTTAATGCTCCTGTGTTTCGTATGGTGAGTGTAGAGAACCGGAGTCCTTTTTTACTGAAAACGAAGTACTCCATCTTAGTCCTCAGGGGTGACAATGTATCTGCATTTTGATTCTTAAACGAGGATAAATGTAGATGTCTATGAGCCACAGCATCTACTTACCATCAGGTGGACCGTGCGCTTGTTTGTCACACTTATTCTATAAAAAAAACAAAAGGAGATTGTCAATTGAAAGAGATACGAAAAGGTACCAGAGCATCTATTCAACTTGCTCGGCGTTTATTTATAAATTAGGCGCTTTATTTATAATAAGGCACATAGTAGAAACAGGTCAAGTAAGCAACAATAATTACAAGTTTTATTGATTATTATTCGTCATCATTACAACAATTCACTGCTGAACGTAGGTCTTCCCTAAATTAAATATATAATGTAAAATATTGTAGAGCCCTTCCGTCAACTGCCATCGCGTTTCGTCACGTATGGTGTCGTAAAAGTCGTAACAGAGTAAAATAAAGATACCAGGAGATGAGCAGCAACATCTCCCTATAGAATACCACAAAAAGCTTTGGTTGCCACAAGCATAGCAACTGTGGCAAAAACTACCATATAGTAATGATGCAAATTTATATTACTATATAAATATGCATCATTACTACTTGTGTATAAATTATTCCAATCATTGTGAGGTTTATTTAAGTGGTATTCACAAATACGAGCACACAGTGGCACATAAAATGAGTTATCAATCAGCAATCTCTCTTTTAGTAGCTTAGGTATTAATAATCTAGATAAATGATTACATTACTTAAAAATACAGTGACGGGAAGTAGAAGCAGCACGTTTATAACTAGGCACAGAATAGAATAGAATCATTTTTATTCAATATAGATTACAATACATAATACTTATTAAAAGTCATTTTTTACTTTTACCACTGGTTCGCAAAAAAACATTTGTCCTGGAAAGAACCAGCAAGAAACCCAGCGACACTTTTTAAAAAAAAAACACATTTTACAATATAATATTTTATACAATTGTTTTGAAAACATTTAGAAACAGCATGGTAGCGATCACCTCATTCCCAGGGGTTATTATCAGTCATGTACTCTCTAGTAGTATAATAACCCTTACTAGACAATTTTTGCTTAAGAAATAATTTAAACCTTTTGATAGAAAAGGTCTGCATATTATTATAGTAATTGTTGATGCCGCTCTGGAAATGGCAGGAGTTACAGTCACAGGCATAAGGGGTGGTAGTGGGATGTTACCGATGTCTTCAATATTCATGGATTGTAATTCCATATCCCTGTTATCATTTGTGTCTCCATACAGTTGTAGAAGCTGTCGTCCGACAAGATTGCAGACTCATTCTAAATGATCCACCTGAAAAGTGTTTTTTTTTCATCAACTAACCGAACAGACTATAATTTTACAGTGTCTACCACCTAAATAATAATATTTATTAATATTTTATTTATTTCAATCTTTATTACTAATAAACAGTCTTAATGCCTCTAAATTATATATAAATAGCATGTACTTGTTTCCCTTCATAATACTTTTGTAGTAAACCAGATTCCACTAAGGTAAAAAGAAATAAAAATACATCAAATCAGAAAGGTAAACAAGTGAAGTAGTTATTTTAGAATTATAACATTATTTGACTAAGTACAAGTTCTTAGACGTTTTATTTACACTAATTTCATTTAAGGTAAAAAATATTACTTGTGTATTAAGTACAAAGGCATACAAATATGGGGTAAGGTAAGGAAGAAGTAGCATCTATCTAATAACAACTAAAGAAAAAAAACTGTGGTTATCGAATATCTCCCCTATAAGGCAATCTGTGGGGGAGGTCTATGTTCAGCAGTAGACTTTTGATAGGCTGTAAAGTTAAAGATAACCTGGTGATGAATAGCCAAATTGTTTGTAGTGCGAAGTGTATGATACTACAAACATCAATCTGTGTGCCAAAGCGATTATGCCAACTCCTCCGGGCAAGCCTATTTCAGGCAGGGAATACGCTCACAGGGGATCACTTACAGGCTGTTAAAGTAAAGTAAGTACGTGGTGTGATGGTATCCACTGCAAAATAATATCTCTTTCTGCTGAATTAATTGGCACAGCCCATGTGTGGTTTGCTCTTAAAATTAAAGATCCACATGGAATACAAATCTTCTAATGGAATGAGCAGTTTCAATACTTTCTTGCAATATTCTTAGGCAGTTACAACAAACTGCATCAAGTAGGCGTAACTGAAAAAATTGGGAATGCAAATAAAAAATAAAGAAGTAAAGAAATATTAAATTCAGAAAGAATGTACATTACCTACAATCAACAAAATAAAATAAAAATAATGTAAACAAAATTCTTGCTTCTCTGATGGAGTTTAAATATAATAAACATAAATAGTAGATGTATTTAATCAAATATTAACACTAATATGTATTCCCTAATAACATCCATTTATTTTTATGTTATCTATATCTATGATTCCTGCTGAATTTAAGCAGCGTCTTCCTATTAACAACTACCAATAAAAAACTGTGGTTGCCGACTCGTCTACTAAGCATGGCAACTATAGTAAGTATCCTCCTTTGAGGAAATGTGAGGGAAGGTCTATTTTCAACAATGGGCTTTTGATAGGATGTAACGGTTGTGGATATAGTTACTCTGACAGACACTTTTAACATAGATTTGTGTATATTTTGTGTGATTTTATTTTATCTATTAATTAAATTAGATTTTACCAATAACATAACACTTCAATACTTTGACACTTTTAACCTTTTAACATACTAATAAGAATTGTGTTTGTCATTTGTTTTAGGTAATTCAACATAAATTATAGATTTTCCAAAATTCTAGGAGCAAAAGTAAACTTGTATTATACACTCACATATACTTTTAATTATACTCGTCAGTTTTCATTTTCGAATGTCATTGGCGAATTAAATACATAATGTGGAATATTAGGCTAACCTGTATTTAATGTATAATCCAACACTTGTTGCATTGATTAGACATTGACATATGAATTTGTTAGTAATATGAAGGGATATTTATTAGTATATTTACAAACTTAAAATAATTAAGTACTAAAACATGTATAGATCGTTAAGTGTCTGTGGCCGTCGGTTATTACCCAGCACGGAAGTCAATGACAAAATAGCGTTTCGTTCCACGGTGTCTTTGAACCATGTTATATGATATAAGCTAACACTTTTAGAAATAGGATAAAATCTCAGTGGTATCCCTTTTTAGTAATAAATATATAATATACAAAGAAGTATAAATATAATATGTATATAATAAGTTACCTTTGTAAAAAAAACATTTTTCTTTTATTAGAAACTGCAAAAATGATTCATTACACGCATTTTTTCCCATATTACATTAATCAGAACACGGAATATCAAAACCACTCATTTTTTTTTAGATTTCTTGATTCCGTTTAGATATTCATAAAATCTATAGGCCATTTATTATAATAAATTTGTAACTTTTTTATATGTAATACCATTAAGGGTCATTAAAATTTCTAGTGGGCCCAAAAACGACTGACTCCTTTTAACATATTGTAATACTGTATGTAAAGATTTTACTAAATCTGACTATGTTGTAATTATAGCGGGTTCAAACGACCGCAACCCACTTAGCTTCAGATCTATTCTGTATTACCACTTACCTTTACTTGCAAACACAAATGTACTAGTTGGTGAAATATTAAACAACAGAATCTTAAATATTGTTAATTAAATGAACAGTTGCGTTTCTTTTGTTCTCAATTTCATCACGCTAGATCTGTACCATTAAACTATGGTGACACAAAGCAACACTATAAGTTATACATGAGTAGACTGATGTTAAGAGAAATACTCAGTGTAGATTACAGAAATACATTTGTTGATTATAACACGATCAAAACGCAATTTTTAAAACAACCTAACTCAAAAATAGTGCTAAAAGAAATTACACAATACTTCAAAAAAAAAATCACAAAGACGAATAATGTTACTAATACTAACACAAATACAAGTTAATCTCAACTAACTATTCCATATATCTTCAACAAAATTAAACTTAAACAAGCTAATGCTACTCTAGGTTCTAACAAAACTATTGAAAATGACAAAATATCCGACTTTTTTCGTAAATAAAGATGAAAGCTGTTTTAATATAATTCACTTAAATGTTCAAAGTATTAAATCAAAAGCCGAAAATTGGAATTGCTAACGCTGGAGAAAAATATCGATGTATGTTGTTTCTGTGAAACTTTTTTAAAGAATTACGAAGTAGACATATTTCAAATTGACGGATATAAAAAAGTAGCACACTTCTGTAGGAAACGTAAAAAGGGAGGCGGTGTTGCCATTTTTGTAAAAAAATCTATTGACTACCACGAAATTCAATGGATATCACAAATAGTATCGATAACTCTACCGCAAATAGATAAAATAATCGAATGGGTGGTGAACAATATCCTCGATTAAGTATAATTACAAGAATCATTGGGCAATGGTGTGCATCTAGGAAATGATACACTTAGGCATACTTTATTTAATTTAGTGATAATAAAGTAGCAAACTCCGAATTGACAAGAATACACCCATATAATTAATAGGCACTAACAAAGTTGGCCTTTCGAAAAATTGTACATAAACTTTGTGCATCACAGATTGATCTTTTCTACAGTATTTTAAATAAAAAGTGTGCATTATGCCATAAATGCTTTCACCATCTGCTACACTAAATATTTCTCCCAAGCATTTCCTACATTTTCGGTGATAATGATTACGATTAGAAAAAATATATCAGACAAAGCCAACGGCATTGTTGTTGTACCTATGCGGCCAAATCGGTCTTAATTGTCTATTTTAACAAGTTGTTAACTTTAGAAATAGTCCGCTTTCCTCGCAACCTTTTTTTTTATTGTTTAAAATAGGTACTTCATTAAAACAGAAGACAGAATACTTAGAAAAGGCGCAGCAGAAATCATGGTAGTACCGTTGGCAGATAGCTCTGTAAGGCTATGCGACGTGTACCTAAGAAAACTAACGGAGCTTTGTATAAATAATTAAATTAAGTAATTTAAGATTTCAATTACTAAAAATTGTCGTTCTTTAACTATAATATGTAATGTGAAAATGGCGCACAGTATAATACATTTAATTTATACATACAGCATCGGCATTCGTACTCTCTTTGCTATAAGGCCGTGAAATACGCAAAAATTATAGTAATGCGAGATTTCAAGGGTTTGTCGACAGATAAAACCACCTCTACGAAAATACAATGATGACATCATTCGTTCTAAATTACTTAAAAGCTGTAAATAACATTTACTCGTTTGCAAAAATTGGCAAGAATGTGTTACATTTTGCTTCTTACAATTAATATTAAATATGAAATCATTATATATGAAAATCAATTTAAGTCCGTTAGTCTCGCTAAAACTCAAAAACGGCTCGACCGATTTTGATGAAATTATTTGTGTGTGTTCGAATGGGTACATAGATGGTTTAGATTTCCATTTGGATCTGGTAGGTGGCGCTTTTGTCGAGATCCAGAAATCACCCATGTGAAACCGGGGAGGATCGCTAGTACAATAATAAATATTAAAAACATTGTACGACACATCAATAAAATAATTATAAAATTCCGGATCTAATTAATATCTTATTGTTTTAACAAATCAGCCCACACTAGTCGTAATTAATTACTATGAAAAAGCTGTAATTTTTCCAGCTCAAACTCTAAATAAATATTTGGAAAAAATCTCCCAATTTCGTCAACATAATTCTTGACGTCTAAAAAACCACATCGGCCATCCTCTACGCAAATGCCAAGTCGTTGGATCAGAGAAACACTAAAATATGCGCTGCGACACCAGTATCTCCAGGGTGAACGCTGATTAGTAAGAGTAGTACTTTCACAACCTTTTGCAAAGGAGATGTATGAAATTGGGTGTTTGACATCGTTCGTAGCAGTTATACAAAATTATGTAGGTAATAAGACGATAAATTATAGGCATAATTAAAAATTATTAAATTTTTAATTATGCCTATAATGAAAAAATAAATAATTTTTATATATTTAAAATTATAATTATATTAAATTAATTAATTTTATTTCTGATATATATGGGACAATCATAAAAACATTTTTTAAAACTGAAAAACGAAAGCTAACGCTTTTACTATAGCAAAAACAAAACGTTTTTAAATATTTTTATGTATTTTGTCTATGGCGTTAGATAATGAAGGCAATTTTTTTGTAATAAACAGCCTTCAGTATCAAAAAAACTCATAATATTGAAACATGGAGGCGAATTTGTAGAGATTAATACTGAATAAAAGAAATCTATTTAGAAAATCGATTAAATAGGTTATGTAATCAAACTAAAAAAAAATTTGAATAATATTTGACACGTTTTAATAGGGTGTATGGTCGTTGATCATTGCCTGTTTCGAAGGAGACTTCGAGTTTGAACTTGTCATGCCCATTTGGCATTGTGGTTGTGTTTTATTTTCGTGGATTAATTTAACTTGACCAGTGGCTTTACTCTCGGATTACAGCACAGTAGGTTGTTGCGCGCACATAATGACAATAATGTGTTACTTGGGTTTTGAGAGGAATAGAACAGACAATGTACAGCCTCAGGCTGCTTTTCTAGATGACATTTTATTAATAACTGCAGAAAATAATTAAACAATTAAGATGGTTGAGTTTTATTTTACTTTATTTAACAATAACTACAAAACTGCATTCTTTTGTGTCCTTTTTAATTTATTTAAACAACTTATCGCAAGAACGAGTGATTTTACTACATAACCTACAAATAATAAAACATAAAATAAAAATTGTGTGTGTGCTTATGTACGCACGTAGGAAGTTATACTTCTTTATCGTGAAAAAAAACTTGAGAGACAATTACCCACAGAAGTTGTCGCTTTTAGGTGTCAGTGTGCGCGCGCATCGTAACAACTTCATGGTGTCGTTTTAAGGTGTCGGGGTGCGCACGCATCGTAAAAATTCACTCTCATCATTTTCCCCAGGGTGATGTAACTTTGTATGAAAGCTGAAAAATCTGCACACAATCATGATTTTGTCAATGTTTGTGTTGGGCTTGTAAAAATAAAGCGAGAAAAAAATATCGCTGTTTCTTTCCTTCATGTTGTTTTTGATTGCCATTTTAAAAATTAGATACAAAAATTCATATTATATCCGAAGAAACTAAAATGTTAATTCTGTGTTAAACTTTTTTTGGTTTGCTCTATAAAGTATAATTATATACATATTACTCTCATATTTGCATAATTAATTTACCTATTAATTGATTAAAATTAAATTATTAAATATTAGCAGAATACAATCAAAAGAAGCCATGAATTAATAGAAGAAAAAAATGACATTTGTTTGTCAACGTCTTTCCTATTGAAAATATTTTCTGAAATTCAAATTTATTTTATAGGTTTACATTTTAATATTTATTATTGATTTTTGCTTTAATTCAGTTATTATCGGCTCAGAATACTTCATTTTCATTTGTAGGCATTTCCTTGCGATTACACAGTCATAATATCGTCGTGAATATACAGTAAATATTTTTTGTGAGATGTTAACTCTATACTTAGATTATTAATTCTCTAGATAGAGTAACGGCGGCTCAAAAGCGTCGAAAATAATATCAGCTAACTTTTAGCCTCTAAAGCGCTCCCCGCTCCTCACTGTCAATTGTAACGCCAAGAGATACGCACGCACGACTCATTTTTGTGTTAGATTATTTTTGGTGAAAATGACAAATTGCGCGATCAAAATCGGCAGAAATTACAAAGGACGTTTACAAACAACTAACAAAATCTCCTATCATCGCTAAGTAACTCAAAACTAATAGTAATTTACGAAAACAAAACTAATAAATTGATAATTTTATTTACAAAATCAACGCGTCGTGTTTTGGTGTTGCCAGTCTTGGATTGCGAATTTCCCCGTATAGTTGTCTTAAAAGCTGATGTATGTTCATTATTCTATTAGCGCACGGGATAAAGGCGGATTGATTTATGCTTCAAGGGATGTATATTCTATATGTAAGACTTGGGAGACAGTAATCAGAAAGTTTCTTAGACAAAAATTTATAATGACTAGGCCAACTTACACAAAATTTTTATCTTGTATATTAAAACAATTTATTGGTCATATATATATTCTTATTTTAAAGTTGAAACTGAACACGCGTGTGGTTCTCTTCACCAAGTGAACCTAATAAGACTGGTCGCCGAAAAATATTTGACCATACGCTATTATCACATAGGTAAATTAGATAATGTAAAAAGTGATGCAACCTCAAAACGCAAATTATTTAAAAAACAAATTCAAAGAGAGGGCCATTAAATTAGTAGTTACAACCATTTAATGGTAAATAATGATAGGTTCAAAATAGAAGAGACTACTGTGTTCCTGGGGGTGACCTTAGATGCAAAGCTTCAATGGGGCACCCATATATCAACTCTTGCTGGCACAACAATGCAGGACAGAATAATTCTTCTTAAAAGGATCTATTAAACTGTAGAAACGCTATGGGATAAAATATTACGGTAAAGGGTACCTGCGGGATAAACTATTTAACTATGACGCAGGCGAAGCCGCCGGCCAACCTCTAGTATTTTTATAAGTCGACAACATACATTAAAAAATAAAACATATTTTGTAAATGCGTAATTGATTTTTATTTGATTATATTTTTCTTTACAAAAAAAAATAGATTCTAACTCAACAGACAACTAAACACACAATTGAAAGCACCGTATTAAAATATTATAATTTATGATTTTATTAACATGACATAATTTTACAGTTTTTCTCCATTTTATCGGGATATATTCATTAGCTGGTATCCCCCAGATACAAATGACGCTGGTGTAAGCCATAGTTATTTATACTGTGGCCATAGCAACCGCTAAGCGTGTGTGCGTGTCTCACGCATACACGCTTGTAAAAACTGGCCAGTTTTTGTTGCATCGCTCATTGCGTGACGCGTTATCTAGAGAGTAAATAAACTAAGACTCTATATAAGCAAAGCAAAGAGATTTAAATACATATTGAAGCAAAGACATTTAAGTAGGTTTTATTGGTGTTATCAATAAAAAATATTATACAGGCTGCAGATTTAATCATCTACAATATTTAAGGAGGTGAAACAGTAAACGATACTGTATCCATACCAATAAAGAAATCGGGTGGGCCTATGTCGAGGCACACGGCCGTTGGTTTTAACGAAACGTCTATGTCAGCCAGTACAACCAGTACAACCAGTCAACAAAATAGCCTTCTTTTTGAAATGTTAATATAATTCTACAACACTCGGAGAGTTGCAAATGCGTTGCCGGCTTTTTGAAAAGGAGTAAGCTCCTTTCTTGAAGGTCACTAAGTCGTATCGGTAAACGATTCCTAAGAAAACTTCTATTAAATCGCACGGTAGTGGACCGCCGAGCATCCAAATGATGTGGATGGTAACGTAAGTTTTGTCGTGATGTGTATTGGTGAAATTTGGTGGCTGGAATTAATCCGAACAATTCCTCAGAGCACTTCCCGTGGTAAAGACGATAGAAAATGCAAAGGGATGCAACATCTCTACGCAGCGCCAGTGAATCGAGCCAATCAAAGACAACTCGGTAGGCGACGTCGAGTCGCTCTGTTCTCTATGCGTTCAAGTGGAAGGAGCTCGCCCTGGAGAGCCCCGGTCCAGAGATAGAACAATATTCCATGAGAGGCTGAACCTGCGCTTTTAAAGTTGCAAACGGTGTGCAAGTATGAAATCCTGTCCCGCTCTACTGAGTACGTCAAGATTTTTAGAAGACAATTTAGCTTTCTCTTCCAAGTGACCATGCTACTGCAGGTCATTCGATATGTCGACGTCGAAGATTCCGCTTTTGGCTGCGGAAACAAAGGAAGTGCTCTGAAATTGAGGAGATACGACAAAGGTGTTCTTTTTAGCGGTAAACGCTCAAACTTGTGAATTTGTGAAATAATTTATCGTGTAACGACTTTTAAGTTCAGTGCTTTCCTAAAATATGTTACATTTAAAGTGTATTTTTGTAAAAGAAACGAATTTGAAAAACATCGTGGCGCTCTCATATTGGATTTGACGTTTCGCGATGTGCTTTCGACGCCGACCGACCAATCGTATTCTAGTGGAGCGTCTAATGGACCTAGTGACGTCATCCAAGTTGCCACCAAAGTGACTGCTGTTTGAATTGATTCTTAGTTATTGGAAGTTAAATATTTTATTTCATGACCTTTCCTTTCATTCATGACGTGATTCGTGACTTTAAAAGTTTATATGATTTTTTGGTGTGATGGGAGTCATAACAAATAGATTTATACAATAAAAAAGCATGCATATTCCCTATTATTATATCGTAAAATGTGGCGTCATGCATCTGAAAAATAAAAATCAACAATTAAAATTAATAATCTACAACTACACAATCTACATTACACAATTAAAATTAAAATAAAATACAAAAATAAATAAGTAATATAAAACTTACCTTTGAGTCGTGCCGTATCGTCGCAGAAATCGTGATCAAGTCGTTGAGTAGTAGAAACGTCCCGATAATGCATCGAACAAAAGATTGAAGACATCGAAGCGGCGCACCCGCCACGCAGTTAGTGTATAACAATGTCTTCAAAAAAATAAAATTTCATAACTATACCTATTTTTTAGTTATATTTTATCCCACATACTAATCTAAAGTATATTCGAGTAATTTTGGTGCAACCTCTCAAATGTATGGGAATTTACCCCAGAGATTTGTGAGGCTTGAGCCAAAATTACTCGAATATGCCTTAAATAAAAAGTTCAAAGTTACAGAATACAAAGGTTTGAAATACCCGCTAAAAAGTTTTATATGGGCGTCCACCGTAGCGCTTGTAGTGTACACTCATAAACACGTGTTTCCGTTTTTTAGTGTGAAGTTGGCGTTCTTCTCTTGGTGGAGAGTAATTATGTTCTGTGATTTTTCCCAAACGCCCCAAAAGAAGTATAACTTCAAAAACAAAATCCCAGGTTCTGCAAGAATATAATTTTTTGTCATAAGTAGCATATATTTAAATCTTTAAAATAAGATATATTTGAACTTTGTTTACGAAGGGCCCAAGCTTGTAAGGAACCAAGTTCATCTCCTTTTAGAATAGGAATATACCACGATGAGTAGTTAACGTTCGCAAGTTTCATCCGTAACTAATGATACCTAACATTGTATTATTTAACTTGTAATGGTACTTTTGCCTAACATTAGAACGTATTTTTTTGTGGTGAAAATATAACACTTCGGCTTTATAATCAGATAGATTGATTCAAAAAGATTACATAAATATGTAGTATGTTTTTCATACTCATATCATAAAAATATGTAAATTGTGAAAGAAGAGTCTTCTAGACGTGTCAAATTTCCAAAATGGCCACCCCCTGTGTATGGAGGTTATATTGATTTCTTTATTATTCATAAAGATTTTTAACTAAAATAAATTTTTATCGTTTGTGTTAACTCAATTGATTTTCAGGGTAAACGAAGCTAACTTTTGCTTAAAATTTTCCTCTTTGTAATATGCCTATACAATAGTAAGCTATTAAATGTGTAATATATAGTACAAATAATACCGGGCATGTATTTATCACATCTTTGATGGCAAGTAAATACAGAGTAATCTTACCCTCCCTAAATGGACTTTGATATTTCCTGTTCTCGCTCTCAATATCTACCTGTGTTTAATAAGTTCCAGTTACTAATCTAGAGGATGAAGCACGAAGTATAATTAATGATTAAACGAACTTACCTTAAGTGAAGTTCTATCATAATTATACGAGGTGCTTCGTCCAAAGAGATTACTAACTCACTCCCTCCCTTCTGGTACCCAATTATCCAGGAAATATCAAGATTATTGTGTTCAGCTCTAAACTTAATGACATGTCGACAGCGGAGTCTGTGGGTGGTCTGCGGGAATGGGGTTCTCATAGTGCGTGTGGTGAATCCTAGACGTGGATACTACGGTGAATCCTAGACGTGATACTACCTGTGTTTAATAAGTTCCAGTTACTAACCTAGAGGACGAAGCACGAAGTACAATTTTGATTTTTACGGCAAAAACAGGGTTTTAGGTCTTTGCCTTTGTCTAATCTATTATAAATTACAGTAATAACTTTGCAATTTTAAATGTAATTTTATAGTTATTAAGTTTTGCCTCTTTAATAAAAAAAATGGTCCAATAAGTCAGTAGTATAATGTTACTATAACATCACTTTTGAGAAGTTTATCACAATAATTCCATAAGTTAATAATGATAATAAACTGAAAGCGCATTGTTAGCGCATTTTTACTAATTTTTATTTCCCCATATTGCTTGCATTCAAAATTATTTAACTCAACGCCAACATCCAAATCAATTTCTATAAAAAAATTACACTTTAATATTCCAACGCGTTTCTGAGTTATATCATAAAAACAGTAAATCATTTTTCGTCTAAAATTTAAGTTTTACGATTACCGACTTTTCTCGGGCGCGTCGATATATATACTACATATAAATAAAATTGACGTGTCTATCACTATCTAATATCGAAATAACTGCCTTTCAATGAGCTTAGGGGGCCATTAATGCATGAATAACCATTTTTAAATACTTTGTATGTCTGTTTGTCTATCTGTCTGTTTGCTTGTCTGTCTGTCTGTCCGGGTTAAAGTTCGGAATGGCTGAACCGATTGTGATTAAACTTTACGAACAGATAGAGTACAATACCAGTAGGCGAAATTATCCATTAACGCTTCTATCAAATTAATTAGTGGGTTGATAAATATACCTCAGTTGATACGAAACTCGCCGGGAATAATTTATATTGGCAGTGTGGATAAAAGAAACATGCATATTTGCTCTGCTCATAATATACCATTTGTAATATTTATGACGTATTCGCACTATTCCTGCATGAAGTCTTACCTACCATACATGTTGCAAATATTTTTTTCCAGTATGTGAAAAGATTTTCCATATGATTACATGGTAGTGTACCAATGCAGCATATTATGGTTCAGTCATATAGGAAGACTATATTAGATTCCAAAAAATTCTAATCTTAGGGTTCCGTAGTTAAACAACAAGGAACCCTTATAGATTCGCCATGTCCTTCCGTCGGTCCGTCCGCGGTTTTACTTAGAGACATATTATATTATTATATTATAAATGTTAATCACGCCTACAAAATTGTGAAATAAAATCTTGAAAAACATTTTATTTTCGGTACCTCCCATACAGTTGATTTTTTTACTTGTCTATTCCATCGTGTGAAGTGTCATTCGTCGTAGGTCTTTCAAAAATATTGGGGGTGTAGCAACATTTTTTCCATTCAGGGGTCCGTTTGTCTATATTATTATTATTGTTATTATTTCGTCCAAAAGACTAGATGATTTGAGAATTTGAAAAAGTTATAAAATAAATAGTCATTGATGATTATCTTAAATTTAAATTACGCCACATTAATAGATCCAAGCCAGGCAAAGCCGGGGCGTGTAGCTAGTAGTAAGTAAAGTTAATTATATCGTATATGGGTACCTAAATGTTTGCACGTGCAGTAAGTTTCCGCAGCCGTGCATTATCCCCGAGATTACTGATTTGTAAGAAACATTAGGTATTAAAAAACCGACTTATAACGACTAAAAATGGGCCCAAATAGGACGATAGTTACTGAAGGACTTATTTTCCAAGCAGACTTATAGGAAGTGGTATCCAATATAGACTAAAATAAAATTCTCTTTTGTAAATAATACAATTTACAGCAAATAATTCACATGCCAATCCCTTATAAACATTGTCAAAGTTCAATATCCATCTATTTTTAAGACTTGTCAAACTTTCTAGTCCATCGATCCTTCCGTTTTCGCGTAGAGGAGACCTTCTCCTCTTCCATACCCCTCAGAGCAGGAGTTCTCCAGGTATTCTGGCTCTCTCCCACTCTCTACTCACTCTACGTGAGCAATATCCCGATGATACCCGATATTCATCTTGCATGCATAGGCATATAATGCAATAATTTATTCTTCTGATCGTAGCACTTTCAGAATCTGTATTCTACTTCAAGCTGCAGTAAACGTGCTAGGCGATTAGTGCAAAAATGGAGAATCGAATTAAACCCCAATAAAAGCAAAGCTATCTAACATCAAAACTAGCTTTAAAATATTCTCTTTAGATTCAAACGACGCAGGAAAGGTACAATCTCCCTCTCATCATAATCATTCATCATTACAGCAATTCACAAGTTCACTGCTGAACATAGGCCTCCCCCAAGGAATGCCACAAAGCATGGTCCTGAGCCACCTGCATCTATCGACTTCCTGCATGTCTTACCAGGTCGTCACTTCATCTAGTGGGGGGACACCCTACACTTCGTCCGCCGGTACGAGGCCGCCACTCGAGAACCTTTTTTCGCCATCGGTTGTCGGTTCTTCGCCACTTCAGCTTACTAATCCGTTGGGCTATGTCGGTCACTCTGGTTCTACTGCGGATATCCTCATTTCTAAGTTTATCACGCAGAGAAACTCCGAGCATAGCCCCCTCCATAGCTCGCTGAGCGACCTTGAGCTTCCTCATCCGGCCAGCAGTGAAGGACCACGTCTCAATTCCATAGATCATCACTGGCAACACGCACTGGTTGTACAGACTTGTTTTCAAGTTTTGAGGTATACCTGACGAGATGTGCCGTGATTTCCCGAACGCTGCCCAGCCGAGTTGAATCCGCCGATTGACCTCTCGGTCGAAGTTGGACTTACCTAGTCGGACTATTTGTCCCAGGTAAACATACTCGTCAACAAGCTACACGCAAGCTCGTCGTCTAGCTTTGTGCTCCCAACAACTACCTGCATAGGTGTGACATGGACGTTAATCTCCCTCTAAAATAACCCAATCCCTTGGGTTAGAGAGGTGAAGTACCTGGGGTAACGTTAGATTATGCGATGAGCCTCACTCATTACAATAAGGCTGTTAAAAATAAAGCGAAATTTGTATTATATCGCCTATTCGCACCATAAACGCTCGCTTCTAACCAATAAACGCAGTAAGTTGTCCTTAAGACACAAGGCGCATATTCATAAAACCTGCGTACGTCCTATTATGACAAACGCGGGTGTGTCGTTTGCTCACATCTCTCCCAATCGTCTTAGGCAACTCCAAGTTTTCCAAAATAAATTCCTGCGACGAATCACTGTAGCTCCTTTTTATCTGAGAAAAGTATCGAAGTATCTTAAGGAATTATCCTTAAGATACTTCGATTCCATTAAAAAACATGAAAATCTGTTGTCGGTAGAGGCGGGTACGTACTCCCCATGGAGGGATGCTGCCTCTTCCCTCAAAAGACGTCCTAAGAACGCTCTTCTTGATCCCGATGATGAGATCACTTCCCAGAATAGGTCGAGAAATTTATGAGAAATGTTTTGCCTGTTCCACGGGGAGCATCTAAAAAGAATATTCCACCCTCATTTGATTCAATTTTTGTGTTAATTTGATTGTAAACTGCTTTTTGTTCGTCATTCAGTGATCCTTCATTATTTTTAACTGTGTATTCTAATGATGCTAAGTCGTAACTTGTCTCTTTAAGGAACTCTCTATTTTCAAATTGTTGTTCTTTGCTTGGCTGAGGTAACCCATACTCTTTTAGCAGCCGACCACCCAACACTAATACGGCATCTTCTATTACCGAAAGGCATTTGCTAAATATCACATCTGTTATGTGCTCTACATCCAAATCTCCCTGTCTTTCTAAATGCCTTTTAAAGATCTTCAGATAGGTATTCTTTGAATTTCTCCCAAAGGCTCAAAGGGTCTGATACCTGGCAGAACACTGAAATAATCGTAAAAAGATCCCGAATCATTTGCGGTGATTGGCAAAGTGCTCTCCTCCTCTTCCATTGCTGCGAACAAATGCTGATCATCTTCAAGTAAGCCGAGAGCTTTGCACGCTGATTGTAACGTAGAATATACATGACAATCAACAGTTTTTAACGCTTCAAACGAAATTGGGCCCCGGATCTCATGAAGAAGCATGCGAAGGTGATACCATTCTGTATTGTTTGGATGCACAGTATAAAACCTGCCCAGAACGTGCCCTTTTTTGACCCCTGGCCAGCCTTAAACGTTTGCTCCTCTCTTTCTCCTTTGGAGCTTTCTTTTATCTCAAACGAAGTATGCAGGTACTTCTAGGTAGAGCAATGTTTTTGCAAAGTCATCCACTTTACACAAATCGAAAAGGGATAGGAGTATGGTTGTTGGAGGACTATTCACTCTTTCACTCAGATTTCGCTCATTAAAATAAACCCCTTGCCCATTTTCCAAATGAACAGCGAGGTGCACTACGGGAGGCAAACGCTCACAAATGGTAAATTCAAGGATTTCCCATACAGCCTCTGATGAACTTATATATCTTCCACGTGTGTAGGTTTTAACTTCATCATTTTCATTCTCTAAAGCAAACGATGCCTGGTCTGAACCTTTATTTACGTATTTACAGACGTATTTTATTGATTTCACCGAAAGACAATATTCCACATTTAAGTGAGCGTTAAATGTTTTTAATAATACTGGATTATAAGGGACTACCCAGAGATTATCTATGGTTGTGCCTTTGATATCAACAGAGAACCCACCGTCATCTAGTAAACGTCTCTTGTACTGCGGATAACCGTCTTCACCAGTTTGAGTTCCCCTTATGAGAGCCCTGGGATATCGTTTACTGCACATGTTATCTTTCATACATGGTGACTTTCGATTGAAAGTTCCACTTGGACCATGTATCATATTACATTTAACGATTTCGTGAAGCTCTGGGTCACGTTTGGGATCCGGTATTTCAGCACAAATTATATTGTCGATTTGATCCGGAGTAATACGTTTGTGAAGCCATAAAAGAATATATGTGGAAGACCCCTCTTTTGCCATTCCGTTGAGTACATATAGCATCGCACTTCGTCAAATATTTTGCCCTTTGTCAATAAGTTCATGACCTTTTTCATCTTTAGTCGAAACACCCTTGAAATTGTATCGTGTCTATCATGAGACTGTTGTCCTTGAAGCAATTGCTCTTTTATTTCGACCCTGCGAAGATTGCATGTGAAAGTGATAAAATGATCACGCCGGTCGTAATTCCTAACATAGCTCATAGCGTCCTGTGTTCTTTCGTGCATATACCTAGGTCCCCCCGTTCAAGATGATGGAAAGACAACCATTTGTCCTATTTGGTTGGCTTCTGCGTCTTGTCGTCCAATAGCATCTTTTAAATGGATGTAACTATCAACACGTTATTTGGCTTGATTATTTTTTATATAATTTAATCTCTCTGTTTCTATTTTGGCGTATTCATCCACCAAATATTGTCTAAAAAGGGCACGATAGTTGACTAAATAGTTATCTTCTCCTTCTTTAATCATTATTTTATACGAATAGAAACTTGCAGAAGAGACAGTTTTATTAAGCGGCAACTTAGTTGTGGGATCGCGTTGTTGTATTTTGAGTGAATACCCATCAACCCCCCAGTAAAACATCAATGGATACTGTAGCGCATCATATGCTCGATGTATCTCACTAATACGCTGAAGTGAATTACTTCGAATCTCGAGGATGATGTCCCTTCGATCAAATTGTTGATCCACTAACACTAAAGCCACTTCATTTGTAGTTGGTGCATTGTACCTACCTCTATGTTTTTCTGGTGGTTTTTTATCAGCATGTATGATAAATTTGTATGACTCTGAAGGAGGGGCTTTATCAATGGCACTTTTCAGATCTTTTATATACGGGTTCACTTGATGCAGCATATTCTGTAATTGTTTGATTAAATTTGGCTTTAAGTTAGGAAATTTAGAACATCGAATCTTTGCTTCTCGATCATCTTCACCTACAAAATATATTTGAAGGTAATGAGCGTCATGTTCGGCTTCTGGTAATATACTTCCAATTAAATACGCTGTAGTGATGGTAGACCTGGCCTTGTACTTTAAAAGTCGGTGAAAAACCTTCTGTTGTTACCTGTTAACCACCAAAGGAAGTCATCTGGAATCAGGCATTATATTTACGAATATTACCCATAAAATGGTCATGATCTGGGTGTAGATCATTAATCAAACTAAAGAGTGGTTCAGGCAGTTGTTTCAACCGATCAAGTTGCACTTTTCCAGCGCTGCAACACATACCAGGTGTCTCATCCTTCCATTTCAACGTATTTCACCACTGACACTTGTATGTAATAGAACCCAAGGCTACACTGCTGTCAGTTCTAGAAGCAATATCAGGGTCATACTCCATAGCGGAATGGACCTTGTTTTGGACTTTGTTTTTTTTTATTGGACCAGTGAAATGTTTTACTCATACCGTGACTGAATTGCTGTATGCACTTGTGGATTCGCAGTTTGGTAATTTGCAACAGCTTGCCTGTGTACATCGGGATTTTTTTTCTGATAAGCGGACACAGCTTTACGATTTGAATCTGGCTTGTTCTACCTATATCTTTTTTGTGCACTTTTTAATTGACTTTTTCTTGTGTAATTAGTAAATCTCGACCTTCGTTTATTTTTATTTTTTTCATATTTTAATGTCGACGATACATATTGATCTGTTCCGCTGGTTGTAGATGATATTTCACTGTTTACAAAAGATGTAACAGTTAAATGTTCAAGCTCTGGAATACGATCACGCTCTTCGACAGGTACCTCCATGCGACGCTGTGTAATTTTCTTCGCAACAATAGGCAGATAGGCGTCAAAATGTCCATTAGATAAATCTTTCGTAATCGCCTTACTGGAGAGATAGCTGTTCCGGACTCTGTGTATAGCAGACCATTCCGATATACTTCAAACTGAAACGGAAATATTAATCCTGCAGCTACCAATTCACAAAGTCCACCGTAAGTTTAATTTTTTAACATATCGGCTGAATATTCATTTGCTATTGAATAATTATCGCCATTTCTGTAGTGGGTCATAACTGAAAACCTAGGCCAATCATTTTCCACAAATATAACAATTTGTGAACGCACCACCATCGCATTTTCTTGGGTTCCATACATTAAAAATGAAAGAGCACGAAACAAACAGGTGCCGTCACCTATAATGGGGACGACAGTGTGTTCTTCCATTTTCCCTTTACTATTAAGAGTTTCTGCAGTCATTTTTTCAGTGAGAAAAAATACTTCTATCAACAATACCTAATCACCAAGCAAATCGAATTCAAAGTTTGAACAGTGGTTGTTAGAAAGACAAAATCAAGCAACTAATCCGAAACACGAAGCAAATCTTAAAACATAAGCAAGCAAACAAAGTCGAAGTCTAGTCAAATATCCGTTAACAGTGAATAGGTACCGTATGTGGTACAGGTTGAAGCGCTCATTCACCATTTACGTTATATTAGTTCGAAAAAACACAACGTTACCGCGTTCTAAAACGATACCAGCGCCTCCTATTGGTAGGTATTGGAACTTGAAGATCAATACAAAATAGGTAGGTACCTAAGTATTTCTTTTGGTTTTGCCATTTTATTAATTAGTAAAAAATATATTTGGTTTGGTTGTTTATTTTCATTGTTTTTTAATTTTTAAATTAGTATTTTTTTGTTCTGGTGTAATTTTGTGCAAATTTTTTGTACAAATCTTCTTGTCTATTTTGTTTTATGTTTTTGTGCAATAAAAGTATTTTCTATTCTATTCTATTCTAATAAATTAAGTTTAAAATATTTATCAACATCATTTACGTTATTTACGACCCAAAAACCTTAAAAATGACACCCAAGTCACCAAACCCATGATGATTTTTACATACAAACATACATCCATCCATCCTTCCATCCATGTTGGTTTCAAACCATAAAACGACACCCATATTGACATTTCAACCACATCGCACCCCCACAGGGGATGATGGTAGGCATTTCCCTTCTGCTATGTTGGATTTTGAAATAGTTGTTGTTTTCGTAATCAGTGACCCGATAAACCATAAAAACGATACCCATGTTGATTTTCAGAATTTGTCACCTCTTTTCCACCTTTTAGGGATTGAATTCTGATGAGCCTGAAACACTTGTTCACTTGTTGTTTTATTGATGTTTATTGATAGGATTACTCCTGTGAAGTTTCGAATAAAATAGTTTAACTAATCTTGTTTCCCCATACAAACTTTCAACCCTTTTTTCACCCCCTTAGGGGTTGAATTTTCAAAAACCCTGGGACAATTAATTGTTTATTTCTAATTGTTAACTTAAAAACAAAGTTTCAGGCATCTAGCTCTAAAAATGACGGACTTCCCTACAAACTTTTTATATACATATATAGATAAATGTTACAATCCTTATTTTTAGCCATTACAGAGCCTAAATTTTAGTGTATTAAATCAAAAGAATATTTTCTTTCGACTAAAATTGCTCTGTAATGGCGACGTCTACTGAAGTCAGTCAATTTTTCTATAAATATAATCACTCTATAGATAAAATCATTTTATCGAACAAGGAAACAAAAATTGATTGACTCTCAAGGTGGTCCGTAAAATAGACTAATTTAATATAAATCGGTAAGATATGAAATCGTGGATTGTCAAGAATGGTTTGGATATGATAATTTTATTCAACATAATTAATTTTATTTATTTATTTAATTGATAGTAAATTTGTAATTTTTTAATTATTTATTTTAACCTTTATAAGTTATATTAGTTATTTTTAAAGCACCGCACACAGAGGAGGCCGAGATAATAGGAAAAACTTTATACTGAACTAGCTGTTCCCCGCGTATCAACCGCTTATATTACGCTCTCGGGCGAGCGACGAGCAATTATTTAAATTTTTCATTATCTCTTAAGCTATACGTCCAAACAACATGCTATAAAGAGCAAATTTTATCTTCATAAAATTGTCTTGATGATGAAGTAATTTTCGTTTGTAGGCATTTCGTAGTCTTTATTAGTAAAACGCTGCTGAATGGTTTCCCCATAGAATTATTACGTATAAAACACTAGTACGCGCACCGAAAGTGAAGCAAGTAAAATTAACGCGAAACCGCGTAAGTTCACTCAGCGACGCGTCAGTGCGCAACGTCACGTCTTACGGAGAAGAGCTCGCGAAAAATTGTAAAAATGACCGTTTGTGTTGTAAAATATTGACACAACAGTGATGATAAACATAAAAAAAGTGATGGTATTACATTTCACAGGTATTCATATATTTAATTCATTATTAGTACGTAAAACTAAAAAAATACTTACCTAAGCTATCATAATACAAATGTTGCTAAATGTGGGGAAAAAAATCACAATTTTCTTTTAAAAATAGGTATTTATTTTCTATTTGTGTTTAAAACGTTTAATCGCAACGCTCTGTGTAAAACTCAAATGTTTATATGTAGATACCTACTTCTCTAAGTATTAACATAATATTAACAATGGGTGCCTATTTAAAACTAATACGGAGTGATCAGCTGATCGCGATCCGTCGACGCCATTTTAACGCAACTATTATAGCAACTAAATTTATTTTTATTGCTTTGTTCATTGACCAAGTCGACGTTTTAGAGTATAGAATAAAAACTTTTTTTATTTACTACATCAAGAGATTATTAATAAGAAAGCCTTTACTAAGCAGATGTCACTTTACACCCAAACACAGTCTATTTTTAACCGACTCCCAAAAAGGAGAGGTTATCAATTATGTATGTACGCTGATTTCTAAGACGATTCTAGATCAATTCGTATATACATGCTGTAATTTTAGTGGTTGTTTTCCCGCATTCCTGACTCAATGCAAATTATAATTTTAAAATGTTTAGGTATATAATGACAATATTGATAATTATTTAAAATTAAAAAAATAATCTTAATAATTATTAAAAAAAATCTTTTAAATCATAAAAGCATTCAATTTTTAACCAATTATACAAATATTTGTTATATAATCTTTCGCTTAATAATTTAAATTCTTTAGGTATTTTATTACATATTTTTACACACATACTCGTATTAAGACAATTTTTGTTTTATTTAACGAGCCTAGGAATGACATCAAGGACAAGTTGGTCAGGGTCATGTCGATTTCGAGAATGTATATCACTTGCTTTAACAAATAATGAATTATTTTAATAAATATTCAGAGCTAAATAAATTCTTACGCGTCCAATCTACTCGCGAGATATTGCTATTGGTTTGAGGTCGCATTCGAGTTTTGTTTTTCTCTATTGTAAATCTGCCATTTTTGCATCCTAATAATTTTTATATTAATAAATCTATTGTACTACCAAGACAAAATCATTTGACTTCGGAAAACAACCATTAAAATTTCAGCGTGTATATGGGATCAATCTGTGTATATCCTTTCAAATAAAAAATCTAAATCGGTTTAGAAATAACAGAATTTGAGGTAAAAACATTAAAAATACACTGAATTGAGAACCTTCTCCTTTTTTGAAGTCGGTTAAAATTAAACATTACACGATGTGCTTATTGTATTCGAGCAAATTAATTGTGTTTAATAATATTCTTAAATTTTATTACGTCTGCATTTTTGTACCATTAAAATATGTATAATAAAGTTATATTAGTACCATCATTATCGTGTTTATTTTATTCCATTTATTATTCTCATAAAATACGTCTTCGTACGCAATACGTAATCCTTATTATATCGATTATTTAAAATTAATCAATAAAATAGTGATTTGCACAATTTGATTGCAAACGCCAGAAACTGGTATCACTGAATGGCGTGTATGTTGCGTGTGACGAGCGTAGGCACATTCGACTCGCGCCCACAAACATAATGACCTTGCTTCACTTTAACGCTCTTGTTTTGTACTAGACTGCGCTTCTATACGTAATAATTCTATGGGTTTCCCTCTGTCGCCTCTTACGACACCCAGGGTATGATGAGGGATGAGTGGATATTTTTACAACGCCACTACACGGCAAAGCTATAGTAGTAATGCATAAGTCGTTTTATTCAAAAAATTTACTTTCTACAGTTTAAAATAACATCACAAAGTTATAATACAGCTAGTTTTAGGTTATTTTCTATGGAATTGAAACGAAATTTTTACAAAAACTTTAAAATAATCCAAGTGCATTTTATATATTGGTCGACAGTTACTCATAAACTTGTAAAGCCTACTTAGCTGTGATAGTTTTCTTTTTGACCTAATTATAATATATACTACTGTCGTGCATATTCGAGAACACATGACTCTAATATAAAAAACCACTTTAAAGCTAAATATTTTACAAACGGACCCCTGAATGGAAAAAATGTTGCTCCACACCCCAATATTTTTGAAAGACCTACGACCAATGACACTTCACAAAAAATAGACAAGTAAAAAAATCACCTGTATGGGAGGTACCGAAAATAAAAACGTTTTTCAAGATTTTATTTCACAATTTTTTAGGCGTGCTTAACATTTATAATATAATATGTCTCTGAGTAAAACCGCGGACGGACCGACGGAAGGACATGGCGAATCTATAAGGGTTCCTTGTTGTTTAACTACGGAACCCTAACATTAGACAATTTTTTGGAATCTAATTTAGTCTTCTTATATTACTGAACCATAATATGCTGCATTGGTACATTACCATGTAATCATATGGAAAATCTTTTCGTATACTGAAAAAAAAAATTTGCTACATGTAAGACTTCATGCAGGAATAGTGCGAATACGTCATAAATATTACAAATGGTATATTATGAGCAGAGCAAATATGCACGTTTCTTTTATCCACACTGCCAATATAAATTATTCCCGGCGAGTTTCGTATCAACTGAGGTATATTTATCAACCCACTAATGAATTTGATAGAAGCGTTAATGGATAATTTCGCCTCCTGGTATTGTATTCTATCTGTTCGTAAAGTTTAATCACAATCAGTTCAGCCATTCCGAAATTTAACCCGGATAGACAGACAGACAAGCAAACAGACAGATATTATGATTCATGCATTAATGGCCCTCTAAGCTCATTGAAAGGCAGTTATTTCGATACTAGATAGTGATAGACACGTCAATTTTATTTATATGTAGTATATATATCGACGCCCCCGAGAAAAGTCGGTAATCGTAAAACTTAAATTTTAGAGGAAAAATGATTTACTGTTTTTATAATATAACTCAGAAACGCGTTGGAATATTAAAGTGTAATTTTTTATAGAAATTGATTTTGATGTTGGCGTTGAGTTAAATAATTTTTAAATGCAAGCAATATGGGGAAATAAAAATTACTAAAAATGCAAATCATATGGAAAATCTTTTCGTATACAGGAAAAAAATATTTGTTACATGTATGGTACGTAAGACTTCATGCAGGAATAGTGCGAATACGTCGTAAATATTACAAATGGTATACGTAGGGCACTCAATAAGTTTTAAGATATACAAAAAGTATTCTAGATACTATTAATATTTATTTTACATCCTTTCAAAATATTCTCCATCATGCTCTATACAAAGTTCCATTTGCCTAAACCAACTCTGAAAACACTTTTGCCAGTGTTGATCTAACAGGTCGGAAATCGCTTCTTCGTAGGCAGCCACGGCTTCTTCGGCGCTTGGAAACAACTTGCCTTTTATTTTTTCTTTGACTCTTGGGAACAAAAAGAAATCACAAGCAGCTAAGTCAGGGCTGTAGGGTGGGTGACTTAGAGTTTCAACACCAGATTCCTCAATAAATGCTTTTGTTCTAAGGGAGGTATGTGAAGAGGCGTTATCGTGATGCAGCATGATTCCCCGAAGCCCGGTCTTTGGTCTTCTCTCCCGCACAGCTTGAAAAACTTTGGGTAATGCAACTGTAGTATACCATTCAGAGTTGATTGACCTACAATTTTCCAGCATTGACGTCGACTAATGTCCGCTCCTCGAAAAAAAACTAGCCACCATTTTTTTGCCGACGTTGCGAGGTCTTTGCAGTTTTGTCGGTAACTGTCCTTCTGAGTAGACCCATACAGATGATTGCCTTTTATTTTCCGGATCATATTGATAGATCCATATCTCTTCACCAGTAACGATTTCTGAAACACGCCTAAATGCCCCGTTTTCAAAACGTAGACGCATTTCATAGCACCAACCTACACGAGTCTGTTTTCGCTTTCGAAGAGCAAACGAGGGATCCATCGACAACAAAGCTTCCTCACTCCAAGATGTTGATGTAGAATGGTATGAATGCTCCCCCAACTAATGCTTACAATCTTTTCGATGTCCGTATATGTGATTCGTGGGTCTTCTCGCACCAACATTTCAGTAGTCCATACATTTACTGCCGTTACTACTGTTTGCGGGGCCCCGGTTCTTTGGTCATCTTTAAGATTAATTTTACCCCTTTTGAATTCAGCAAACCACCTAAAAATTGTTGCGCGTGATGGAGCTGCGTCCCCTAATGCTGAATGTAACCGTTGTAAACTTAATTGTTCGGTTAAACCAAATTTAAAATCATAATATATCATAGCGCGCAAATGTTCACGGTTAAGATGCATCGTTTTAAATGAAAAGCGCGGGAAGCGTTGCAGGAAAATTAATTGAACTTTGTTTTTTTTTAATATTGAGCAATTGGCTTATGGAGTTCTAGTTTTAAATAAATTTGCTTTTTAGAAACATATAATACAGGTGCGTTTCATTTTTAAATTTCGAGCATCTTAAAACTTATTGAGTGACCTACGTATTATGAGCAGAGCAAATATGCACGTGTCTTTTCTCCACACTGCCAATATAAATTATTCCCGGCGAGTTCCGTATCAACTGAGGTATATTTATCAACCCACTAATGAGTATGATACAAGCATTAACGCATAGAATTATTAGGCTTAGAACCGCAATAGGTGCACGCAAAGTGAAGCCATTTCAATTTAGCCTTTTAAGGCTAAGTACGACTTTCGGCGCGTCAGTACTCGAGTCCACGTAGGCGTGTGAAGAGCACCCGCAATTTTGCAAAAAAATGACGTAATGTGCTGTGAAAGGGTGTCACAACTTATCACATAATCATGAAGAAAAAATTTAAAATCTCATTTCACGGTTAAGTACTGCCTAGCATCTTATATTTTTGTAAAAAAACATTCATCAAAACAAAATAATAAATCCTAAATTTGACAGACGAATATAGTGAAAATGTTGCTAGGCATAGTAAAATATTTTACCCCATTTTTTCTTATTATTACAATTATATGCTGCCAATATGGGACTATTATTGTTATATTTTTATTTGACAAATAAAAATACCTACAATATTCGCATATTAATAGGTATTTTTATTTGCCAAATATTATTGGGGTTCCCATTTGCCACGAAAAAAATGTGTTGATTTTATTTTGTTTTGATGATGTGCAGTTGTTTTTACCTTTTCTATGGTATGTGTTTTAGGATAAATAACATAACCATATGATTGTTTTTTTATTCTAATTCTGATTTACATATTATAACATTTTCTAAAAAGACGGTACGTTTTGTCACTAGCCAACTATGATGCATTAAATTAAGTTAAAGGTAATAGTTAACGTTTAGCCAAAATAGCATAAAATATTTATTATGTTTTAATGAAGTGAAGTTAATAATAACATGAATGTTATTGCTAATTTAAATTTATTCGTTTTTAGATTTTCGTTTGAACCGACTGTTGTTGTTCGATGAATTGATTAGACTTAATCGCAAAGAAAACTATTGGAAGCCAACTAAACACACTATGATATGCTCGATACATTTCGATGAAAAATAAAAGTAAATGACTAAAGGTGGTTTCTGTAAATTACGTCAGGGTGCTATACCAACAAAGCCTCTAACCCGTGATTATCCCTGCGGAGTTCCAGTCCAGATTGGAGTATCTGGTGCTGGTGTGGTGAGGTCTGCAGGTATCCCCGATGACCATGTAGAAGTTGTCTGTTCGCAGCGCATACATATTGTCATCAACGTACTCGAAAAATGTGCGCTAAGCCAAGTACAATATCGGTT
This sequence comes from Parnassius orleans, assembly GCA_029286625.1. Lineage (NCBI taxonomy): Eukaryota > Metazoa > Arthropoda > Insecta > Lepidoptera > Papilionidae > Parnassius > Parnassius orleans. The sequence continues at coordinate 7,862,388 of JAGSMP010000022.1, read as the reverse complement.
TGTAACTAAAGTTCTAGTATATGTTCCATGGTAATAAAACGCTTCTTTCTTATATGTCAATAAATATTTCTTTTATAAAAACGGATGTTTTATACCTACAGAACGAAAGTGAAAAACTTTAACTTTATGAACTGTTTAAACAGTGTCCTGTGTCACCTGTAAGTAACACTCCTATAAAAATAAGTATTTGTCTTATTTTTATAATTTCTTTTAGTCTATACTAAATGTATCGGTATCATAAAGTAAAAGAAAGTGTTATTTTTTTGATAAACATAGGCATGGGAATTAAAGTGTTAAATTAAATATAGCACGTAGATTCTTAGTGACAAGAATCGAGATCAGTGTATGCTTTTATTTTTATTAACGTTGGTGAAGCCACAACCACAGCAAGTAATGAATAAGTAACGAAAAAATATCTGACAGCAAAAATTATTATCTGACAACTATTTAATTGTTAAGTGTAAGTGGTGTTGGATCGAAAAAACTGGAAGAAATGGACGTAGGCATTTGCCTTCTCCATTTCTTCCACTTCTCTATATATGATACCCTTGAGCCATACCTATATATAGAATTATATTTACAAATAATAAGAATATTCACGTGGATGCTAATGTACTATATAAGATTTTATGGAAGATAAATAATAGATATTTATATAAATATACCACTTCTAACAGAATAATATAATTATATAATAGATTTGTGAATATATATTACAACACAAGATATTACATTTATAAATAATTTAATTAATACATTAGTTAACAAATATAAATAACGTTACAATTCTCTCTTTGCAAACAATTAATAAGTAATACTAAACGCAACCTAAATATTAATTCTATGACTATGTCTACTATTACACTTTCCCCACTTTTTGGGGAAAATGTCATTTACTTGCAAACATTAGTCATTTGCTTGTGTGTGTGTGTGGAGCAAACGTAATTACAGTCCGCTTATGCACACATTCATTGTGTTGTTTCAACAACGGAATTTTGAATGACACTATCACTCTAAGTCTAATTACTCTATGCATTAATGGATAATTTCGCCTCCTGGCATTGTACTTTTATCTATTCGTAAAATTTCATCACAATCGGTTCAGCCATTTCAAAGATTAGGCCGGATAGGCAGATAGATAAACATTTTAAAAATGGTTGTTTGGTGGGTCTTATTAGAAGCCAATTATATCAATGTTACAGACAGACTCTTCAACTATGCTTATAAGTAAGATTGCCAATAATTTAATAACCGTAAAAACGTTTTGATGTTTAGATAGAACTGACTGTTAAAGAAAAAAGAGTGAGATATTCCCTTTCAATAAATGGAAAATAGCAGCCTACATCCTACAGCTGGACACAAGCACTTCTATATTTCTGGAAAGGTTTTATTGGAGTAGAAAAAAGTCTACATACTGCATATTGACGGACTTATTTTATTTTTGAAAATGGAGGTTTTACACGTGGTAGAGACATAATGCAACGATATAGTTGTAGCGCAAGTGGGTTTGACGGGAAGGACTACGCTCTCACAGAATATCAGCCTAAAATGGTGTAGAGAATACTAGATATTTCATTTTAATCGATAAGAATGACACCGCAAGGATCGAACTCGATGTTGCTCGCGTTATAATAGGTCGGGGAAAAAGTTTCTTCGTATTTTGTTTGTATAAAATTGAAGAAAAATCTCTTTGGTATAATATATTTGTATCTGGCTGGTTTTAATACCAATACATATAGGACATTAAGAAAAAGTAAAAAAACACTTTCCTGCCATTTTTACATTGCTGTTCTGAAGTTTTATTACAAAAAAAAGGGGAAAATGCGACTCAAGCTGCGAAAATACTTTGTGACGTTTATGGACCTAATGCAGTGTCAGTAAGAGTAGCACAAAGTTGGTTCAAGCGTTTTCAGTCCGGAAATTTTGATATCAAAGATGCAGCTCGCTCTGGTCGCCTTCATACAGATAAAAATGATGCCATTTTTGAAAAAGTGGAGCAATATTGGCATATAAGTAATTATGACATAACCGAGTAATTGAGGATTGACCACAAAACAGTTTGGACCCATTTACAGAAAGCACCCTTTCGAACGTACGTGCATAAATGCGTGCGTACTTCAGGACGTTCGAGTGTGCGTGCGTAAGTGCGTACGTACTTGAGCACGTTCGAGTGTGCGTGCGTAGGACAAAATAATATTGAGGGCTGACCAAACAGAATTCAGACACATTTTTTATTTATTTTATGCTGGCATAATAATGTAGTCTATGTTACCTGCGCGATTATAACAAATTGACTGAGGTACTTCAATTGTAACGGCCTACAAAACCGGCATATGCATATGTATGAAATTCATAGCTCTATATGTCAAACATCTAAATACTAATGTAATTTTAAATGGGGAGGAGCTGAGTCTTATCGATACCACCATTTTTCTTGGAATCACACTAGACGCGAAGCGTCAATGGGGCCCCTAAATATCAAAACTAGCAAGCAGACTTAGTTCTGCAGCAAATACTGTAAAATATGTTACAAATCTTACCAGTATTGAAACAGCTAGACAGTTTACTTTAGCTATTTCATGTAACACTAAACTACTTTAGCTATTTCCATAACATAATGTCGTATGGTATTTTGGTATGGGGACACGCGACTGACACTGAAATTAGATTAATTTGTTTTACAGAAAAGGGCCATAAGAGCAATTTAACATTTAAAATGTAAAGAGTCGCTCAACAAAAATTTAAGGAAATTAATATATTGACTTTGGCCTCTCAATACATTTATGAAAATGTAATGTATGCAAGTACAAAAATAAAAAGTTTTAAAAAATAAATGTTATACAGTAATTCATTCTTGGGGCGATGTATACGCTTTACAATAAATTCCCAGAAAATATACAAAATTTGACCTCCTCAAAATTCAAAAACCTTAATAAACAAAGTTTGTTCAAAAAGGGTTATTATAATATTAAGGAATTTATGGATGTTATTAAACCCCGAGAATAAGGTGATCGCTACCAAGCTATTTCTAATTTGTTTTTGTTGTTAATTGCGCAAGATGTATGAATGTAAGCTGTTTTATTTTTCAAAAAAGGTCCCGCTAGGTTTCTTGCTGGTTTTTCCTAGGACAGAGGTTGTTTTCCGAACTAGTGGTAAATTAAACAAAAGAGTGACTTTCAATAAGTATCATTTATAATCTATATTGAATAAAAACTCTCTGTTTCTTGAACTTTGCACACGAAAGCGTAAAAACATGCACTGTTACATATTTTTACACAACCGTTATATACCTATATAGCAACAATGTTTCTAGAGTAAATATTTTCAACAAATTCGTCCCATGTGGCTACAGACGCGTCGTTTAAACCGCAAAACAAACGAGCGCTTCGTATGTATTCTGATTGTCTCGTGTAAGCGCAAATATGCGTTTTAGATTTCTAGAATTCCGCTATTTTACAGGATTTTGTGGTTGTAATATAAACTTAACCTTGTTTTATTTATTATACTACGCTGTAGCGTATTGTACCTTTAGCACAAACATGGTATGAGGTTATCGTGTTTCGTAAATGGAGAGGTTAATCGAATCCCTTTTTACTGGTATTGTGACATTCCACTTAGTCCTCACAACGCATTTGCATTTTGATTCTAAATCGAGGATAGATTTTAGTGTTTAAGTGGCGCAGCATCCACTTACTATCATATATATCCAGTGCACACGGTTTTCACCCTTTTGTATGTAAAAAGGTAGAGTTTTAAATCCTTTGTCATTTCATTAGAATGCTAAGATTTAAAATAAATAATTTAGCACATTTGTAAATTATACATAAATATATTAAATTAATATGTTTTTATAATAACAATTACATTGTTTCATAGGTATTCCGTCTTCATCCAGTTATTATGTCTTGATATTATTGAACATGGCGTGAGTGAAATGAGTTTACGCTTTAAAACTTGGGTCAGGTACGAAATTATTTGATTGAAGTTTATTCGTATTTGTTACGTTTTAGTAGAATTATTTATTTAGGTAGGAAATGTGGAAACACTTGTACTCATTCTCACGCGTTTCTAATATTTATTTATGGCTCCCTCGTTGGTCTAGTAGTGGTAAGCACGACTGAGGTTCCAGGTTCAAATCCCAAGGCACGCCAAAAAGTTGTTAGAATGGAGTTTTTCTGCCAAGAATTTTTCAGTAGCAGCGGAGTCAGGAAGTTGGTAGTGTTTCAACATCGTGCCTCAAAAAGCACAATAAGTCGTTAGTCCTGCATCTGATCTCTCTCCGGTCGTGTCGCAGTGTTTTCCTATCGCACTATAAGAGTGAGGGAATAGACAATGCACATGTGCTTGCACACACACTCGGGTACGTTAATCCTGTCCTTCGCAGATGGCTAGTCTCCGTTGAGACCGGCCACCGTGACCGAAATTTCGTCTGTAGGAAATAATAATTAGGATTTATATATTTTTCAACATGATTACAATGTTTCAACTCGCATATGAAACGATTGATTGTTCGTTTTAGTTGATATACCCCTATTACCCTTTTACTTTAGATGCCAAGCAGCAGCGCATCCACTGTTGTTTCCAAGTTTGAAGAAAGAGAGGGCGAGAATAATTACAGGTTTTGGACAATTCTTTACTGTGTCTCACTTCTATGAGTCTCAGAAACTTGAAATAACCGTAATTACATCTCAGTGCCGTCGGCGACAACTCTTCTGTGGTTTTATTTGCTTATAGTTGATTGCAAGTGTTCATGAGCTGCAGTAACTACTAAAAATACGGTGAACCCTTAGCTTGTTTTTCACACTATGTTATTGAAAAACCGTGTAGCGGCGGTGTAAGAATATCCACTATCCCATATCATCCGTATGAGACGACAGAGGGAAATAAAGCAGAAGATAGGTAGCAGCATCTTCCTGATAACAATTCAAAATAATTAAAAACTGAGATTAGGTACCAACCCGTATGCCAAGCTTGGCAACTATGGCAAATACCACTCCTATGGTACATATATCGGCTTATACTTGCTTTATGGCATTATTTGGGGGAGGCCTATGTTCAGCAGTGGACTTATGAATGACTTTAATGAAGATGATGAATGATGGTACTTGTAAATAATATCCTCAGCGGTCTAGACTTATATTATGCAGCAAGCAAAGCGGTGAAATGAAATGAAAAGAATCATTTAAGATTTAATTTAAAAAGTTGTAGCCGAGAGCATACTCAAAGAATCTTCGTAGCGTCCCCAACAGGGGAAATTGAATTATAATTTGACCCAAGAAACGCTTAGAAAATATTCATTGTTTTGGTTATTAAAGCCCGGCTTTCCTTGTTATTTTCATTTTTAAGAAATTAATTCAGTAAATCAAGTATATTTTTCTTTATTTTAAAATTAATATTCTTACTAAGACGTCGTAAACAGTATTCGAAAGATTTTTTGTATGTGAATAAAAATCGTCAGCAGAAAGAGAAACAGAAACTTTTTAATTCAATATAGATTATAAATAATACTTATCAAATGTCACTCTTTTGTTTAATTACCACTGGTTCGAAAAAAACCTCTGTTCTGGGAAGAACCAGCAAGAAACCCAGTGGGACTTTTTTAAAATAACAGCTTACAATGATGTATGTTACACAATTAACCACACAAAACAAATTAGAAATAGCTTGGTAGCGATCACCTCATTCCCAGGGGTTATTATCATCCATGAATTCCTTAATATTATAATAACCCTTTTTATACAAACTTTGTTTAATAAAGGTTTTGAACTTTGAGCAGGTCAAATTTTGTATATTTTCTGGGATTTGTTGTAAAAGCGTATACATCGCCCCAGTAATGAATTACTGACTCGGTTGAGTCGAGTAACTGATACTACCAGCTTGTGTCTTTACAGAATGAATATCACTTATTTTTGTATAACTACTTTTATTTTTGTGCACGTACATTACATTTTCATAAATGTATTGAGAGGCCAAAGTTAATATATTAATTTCCTTAAATTTTTGTTGGAGCGACTCTTTAGGTTTTAAATCATAGATTGCTCTTATGGCTCTTTTCTGTAAAACAAATATAATTTCAGTGTCAGTCGATACGACATTATGCTATGGAAATAGCTAAACTAAACACTGGTAAGATTTCTAATCTTTTTTACAGCATGTGCTGCAGAACTAAGTCTGCTTGCTAATTTTGATATATGAGGGCTCCATTGAAGTTTCGCGTCTAGTGTTATTTCAAGAAAAATGGTGGTATCGAGAAGACTCAGTTCTTCCCCATTTAATATTACATTACTATTTAAATGTTTGACATTTGGAGTCATGAATTTCACACATTTCATTTTAGTGCCATTTAAATTCAAGTTATTAACATTAAACCAATTTACTAATTTAGATATAGCATTATTTACTTCGTCATATTTTAATAATTGCATGCATGCAGCATTTCGGGCTTTTCACCCTAGACTATTGAGGTGGCGGCTTTCTTGATGTAGTATTATTTTTTGATGTAGAAAATGAATTACACTCATTATGTAATAATATTTGTGTGTCCTTGGATTTTTATTCATAATATGAAATAAAAATATATGAAAATAAAATATTTATTTCAATTCTTTGATAGTTTATGTAAAATATACTATCAATTCAAAATAACTATACGTTAAAGTAAGTTCGTACTTTAATCATAATATGCAGGATTCCTTTTAAACAAGATATTTATTTAACAGTAACAACATTTATTTCTTAAATTGCTATGATATAATGATGATATAATACATATAATATTAATTTACTAAATCAAAGGAGACTAATCAAGTAAAAATAAATTGCCGTCCGTTAGTTTCGCTAGAACTCTAAAACGGCTCGACCTATTTTAATGAATTTTTGTGTGTGTTTGAATGGGTCTCTTGATGATTTAGATTCGGTATGATTATCGTTGCATTGAGATTCATTTAGAACCGGTAGATTGTGCTGTTGTCGAGATCCAGAAATCATCCGTGCGAAGCCGGGGCGGATAGCTAGTACCTAATAATATAAATTTCTAGGACTTTATTGCAATTGTAATTTTGATACAATTGAAACAATTCATCAAAAAGTTGTTGAATTATTCCTATAACATCATATTATATATTTTACGATAGGAATATTGTTGAATTGTTCCCAGTCGTATAAAATATTAACGAAATTCATTTGGAATTTATTCAAGTTGCTACTTTAAATTTTTTACTCGTTTTTTACTTGGAGTGATTTGCGAAAGGCTTACACGTTCATGCTATTACGTCTACCGCAATTAAAGCTCATGGATTGTGCTTCGCACTTTATTACCAACGTTTCCTGAAATTCAGGAGTATATTAATTCGTCTTTCATTATAAAACGAATGTTTAACGTATATTATATAATGAGATTAAAATGAAGAGTGCTAAGGAGGTAACAAAGGAATATTAACTAGTAACTAGTTTGTTGCGTGGAAGAGTCATGCTGCAGCTATATTATGGTAGTGGCACGAATAAGTCGGCTTAACTGAGGAAGGACCATACTCTCACAGAATACCAGTGTTAAATTGCAGTTTAATTCTGCTGTCTGTGTGGTAAGTGTAGGGAATCTTAGTCCTCAGGAGTGACAACGCATCTGCATTTTGATTCTCATTCGAGGATAGTTGTAGATAGATGTCTACGGGCCACAGCATCCACTTAACATCAGATAGACTGTGTGTTCGTTTGTCACCTTTATTCTATATAAAAATAAGTAAAAGAATACTATTGTTGTGTGCAGATTGTTGTACCTATACAGGGTTATTTTTCAAAGAGTAGCCAAATTTTATACTCAAGTTCAAATACATAAATAATAATATACCGTTATTGCAGTTTTGATAATACGATAATAAGGCATCTACTTTTTTTTTAATTATCCCAAATTGGATGTGATTTATTGGCAATAAATACGCGTACGCGTGCTCCTCTGTGTGCGATTCAATTGACAACGTTTTTGCCTATCCAACGACCCTTATAAATGTGTGCGTGCATAGTAAAATATAGGAGGCGTTAGATATTTCGCTCACCCAGTAATATATTGGCACATCTACTTTTTTCATATTGTACAGAAATTAGGATCAAAGATTTTACAAATGTTTGAAATTAAATTATGATTTCATTTTACAATTTGGCACGGATTTCGTGGTTTTGGCTATTAGTATGAACCTTAATGGATATTCAGGGATAAAAATTTCCACTAAAGTTTTTCAGGATTTACTTCATAAAGATCAAAGAAGATTAACAGTTATGCATTTGTGTCGTTGTTACTTCGAAGAACTTCCAAAAATGTCATATATGCGCCTGGGAACTTATAGTACACTGTGTGAAAACCAAGTAATTAAGAAAACTGGATGATGGAAAACAAAAAGCTTACTTTGTAATAAACACTTAAATGAATTATGTTCTTGAACTAAATTAAAAACCTTTAATTGACTCATAATCATTTCGAAGTAATCATTATCAAACTATAACAAATGAAAATTAAAAGTAATCACTTATTATCTTTTCTTAAGAAGGTGCATCCAGAAAATTGGCGTCACTGGTAGCTTTCAAATATTTCACAGTTTCGATTAATTTGTCAGTGTTTAGTAATTCTTAATTAATTAGAAAATTAAATGTCGCTCTATTAAACATAATTATTACTGGTCAGTGGTTACTCTTCGTTTAAAAAACAAAAGCACATAAGAACTTCTAATGGTGGTTTAAGTTTAGATAAAGTTACGATAGTGTGTAGTGGGGATGTAAGAATATCCACTACCCCATACCTATCATCCCGTGGGTGTCGTAATAGGTGACAGAGGGATATAAATCAGGAGATGGGCAGCAGCGTCTTCCTAATAACGACTAAAAATAAAAAAAACTGCGGTTGTCAACCAGCTTGCCAGCTATGGAAAATATCAACCCTATGAGACAATTCATGGGGGAGGGCTATGTTCGGCATTGGACTTTAGTAGACAGTAACGATAACCGTAAAGTTATGATGCTAAAATTCAGAATTAAATCAAGTTTTACCTAATCACTCCGAAATTTCAAGAAGTTTAACTTTGATAAAAGTATCTTAGTTATATTAAGAAGCAGTAAACAAAACTAGAAGCATATTTCATAATATTAGAAACCTAAAGCTGAACCATCCAGTATGGTAGGTTGGTAGGTATGATAAGGGTATTTATACATAGTTACGAAGATTGTCCCCAAGACAAATAATAATATCAGTGTTTATTAAAATAAGAATAAGAAGTTAGTAATTTTAGTGTAAAACAAATAATTATTATATATTAATTATTAATATAACGTTAAAAGATTGCTGTAATTTTTTTTATTACCATGAAAGAATAATATTATTATATAGCAATTATTTTAAGGTTATGTAAATAATCTTTTTTTATTAATTGATGATTTAAAATAATTTTAAAGTATCGTAGGTTTATAATATTAAAGTCTGTTATAAAAGCCTTCATAATAGCTGGGCAATATGTTAGAACGAACTAATTGTATTAAATATTTTTTCTTTGAATCAGAAATATTAATTTTTTAATTATATGCTGGTTTGAAATTAATTTTAATGGTTGAGTTCTTTTTCGCCCGCGTGACAATTTAAGCTTAGCTTGGACCCATTCTCCTTCAAAAGATGTTTTAAATTTAAGTCACTATATTTAGTGAACATAATCATTGTTAGCTCAGTAATTTTTATTGCATCCCCAAGGGGTTCCCATTTTTCTACCGACTTCAAAAAGGAGGATGTACTAAATTCGACTGTATGTTTTTTTATGTGTGTTACCTCATAACTTGGTTCTATGTGAATCGACTTGCTCTGGTGCTTTTCATATGGTCCCATATAAATTTGATCAAGAACTGACCAATAGTTTTTGAGTTATCCTTAATAGTATTATATTGAAGTCGTTTGTACAACATTTTTAATTTTAAATTATTTAGTATCTTGTATCAAATTAATATATTCTATATTATCTGGCACGTAAATGGGTCCAGATTTTCTGGCTCTTTTTATTGATTTTTCAATCAGAGAATGCACCTTATCACCTTCATTTTGACTGTAGACGCTGATTAAAATCTTATGGCATACAGAATTTATAGCTAATTTTTCGACAGCGTTAATACATGCTGAACAGATATCTAAAAATAAAAACAGATTTATTAGAAATTATAATAATTAGGTAGGTAAGCATATCAAAATATTCGCGATCAACAATTTTACACGTACCGGTTTTTTTTTGTTGACTACAATAATTTTTACTGGAGAAAATAACATTAGAATTTGGAAGCTTTTCAGCAACGTGCTCTAGAAACTTGTACACGCAAGTTACTATTTCTGTAGAACCTTTAGAACCTAAGCCTTCGTACTAAAAGTAACAACTATTTGTCTTACTATGTGTATTAAGTAAAATAGAAATGACACATTTGTCAAATATGCCATGTTTATACTAACTCGCTAAATGAACAAAATGTTCATAACTGAACTGAAATGAACATAACTGCCATTTACGCCAACGTAGTTCTCAAAGCGGCTGCAGTTTGCAGAGAAACCCGCACAACTGACCAATAAGTCGTTGTTATACGCGGAAGCGTGGGGAAACACACCAAGAGCTACAATGACACTGAACGCCCTCTCTTGATAAATACAAAATCTAACAATCTGCCGTTTTACTATTGTATAAATTATACATTTTTAAGCACTTAGGCCGTAAAAACTCAATTTCGCATTTTTTGTAAATGTGCCAATATATTACTAGGTATGCGATTTATAAATGACAATATTACCGCGCATTCTGAATTTAAAAGATAAAAAGTACAGAATGTTTGAGATTTTTTAAATTCGTTTTTCTTCTCTATTCGCCTATATTACTTATTCTGAATCTTCCCTGGAAATTTGGCCGTTTTCTTATTCCTAAATCTTTTGTTTACCACTACAACTTTGCAAATATGAAAGCATAAAGATACTAAGCAAGTGGCAGAAATAATTTAGAAGAAAAAATTATAAATATTTTTAAATAAATTTTCCATAATTTTAATAATTAGACTGTTATTCAATCCGGACTAAACTAAAAGCCGGGGAGCTGGCCGCCACTTTAACTATCGTGTTACATACAAGCTAGAATTCGATACATTGTTAATGAACAAGTGAATCAATAATCGTGTTTGGTAGTATATTTCAAAGAATATTTCTTTAAAATTCAAACTTGTTATAGTATGTTATGAAATACTATCACTTTTTCTGACAACTTTACTCAAATTGGAATTCGGAACCAACGGATTTGCCTGGGGTTTTTCCTACTTGTGAGAATGTGCATATTTAAAAGATTTTTATCTTGATTGTTTGCTGTTGATGTGTAATGTTGTAACAGGGCCAATTCCCAGAGTTCGTGTATTTCTTGGAAGAAATCAATTCAGCTACTTTGAGTTTTAAGAAGGCGATTTCTATAACGTAGATAAATATATAACATCAGTGCACAAGCCTATCTTTTTTTTTCATATGTAAATGCCTACGCATACCCGTCTCGCGGGGGCAAGGACGGGCCGGCCACCCCACGGCAGCCCCTCCTCGGGGAGGACTTCTCCTCCCCCCCCTCTTCCTTCTCAGGTAACGCGCAACAGGAACACAAGGCGTGCCTTCCTCCACGGCCTCTTACTGCAACTGCGAAACGAACTCTCCCGAGTCCGATACGCGGAGGTCATGGGGCCAGGAAAAACGAACACTTGGAAGCACTAGCTTTCCCGAACCCAGCGGCGGATTTGGTCTATGGCTCCGCCGCCAACCAAGATTCGGTTGCAGAGGGTAGGGGGAGCGGCGCCTCGCAATACCGACACTCCTCTCTCCCCGCAACCCCACCACCACCGCATGAATCAACGGTGCGGCCCCATCTGAGTCGCGGAGGATAGGGCGAGTGGCGCATCGCCATACCAACACTCCTCTTCCTCCGCGACTCCACCTCGGCTGCAGCGGTAGGGGGAGAGGACACCCCTCCCACAGCGGCCCACCAACACACATCCGAAGTGGACTCGCCAAGCCCACTCGGAGTGGGCACCACGGGCCAGCCAAGTGGGTTCCTCTATGCTCACCGCGGGTGCCCAAGTTGCGGCTACTAAGCCCCCCCACTACGACAAGTCGGTAACCCGATGGACGTTGGGGGGGGGGGGAGGCACAAGCCTATCTAGGAGCAGTAAAGCCGTTAAAGCGAAGTGCCGTTTACTATGTGACGTTTTTTCTCACCCGAGGTCAATAAGTGTGCGGCTGTTATATATACGCACCCTTATTTCATTGTTTATTTCAGCTTTATTTATTTTATCAAAAATTAAAGAGCATTAGGATAAATTATATTAAATTAAAAATTAAAGAAATTGTCTGGATAATAGATATTTTTATTAATGTCAATTATGACTTCATTGATTCCTTACAGCGCATCTCAAGGCCTGCAACATAAATCTTAGATTACTCATGATATTTGCCATCGTTTCCAGCTTGATAGATGTGTTGGCAACCACAGCTATATTTATTATTATTGACTTTTTTATCAGGAGAATGCTGCTACCCGTATCCTGTTACAGTTTACCTTTGTCACCTCTTAAGACATCCAAGCCATGATAAGGGGCAGTGGATTCCTTTACGCTGACACGACATGGCAAGTATATTAAAGTATTTTGTAGCCTATATGTAATTAAGGTATTTTGATTGTTATAGTTATATTACAATCGCAATGATATTCCAATCTATTTTATCTGTGTGTCTAATTTCGACTACATGAAGTTGAACCCAATCCCATCTCATGTAACAGTAACGTGCTTGTCAGAACTTTCTTAATTAATAAAATGCACAACTTGTAGGTGCGACAGGCGGAAGGCTCGTCTAGCATAATATACCTGTGTTTAACTCACGCTATTTTCATAATGCTGGAATTTTCAAGAGGTAAGAGATGAACCGGTATTGAATGTATTTAAGGGAATTTAAATACAGAGTACAAACATGTTGATTTAAAAATTATATTTAACGAACAGCTTAATTAATTAAAAATTTGCTGCTTGTTTATTGTAAGTGATGTAAGGAGATTCAAAAGGAATACACACTTGTTAATCTGCCTACTCTAGTACGGCACTTGTCAATCTGTTTACAAAGCATTAATATAGTGATTATATTATCTTTGATTACAGCGATCCCATACTATGGGAATGACCCATATCCAACAGTGGAAAAGGAAAAGTATAAGTAGTAATTAATTATCTATTTCTCCGAACACCCATTTTAATCGCATACGTTAGTATGGGTTAAAATGAGCATGTTGGATTTTGGCCAACTGTAATAAACCTGGAAAGTTCTCCTAGCATCAAACTGGATTTATTTAATTGTATGTATCATAAATTCACTAGGAACAGTCAACTGCATGTAGATGTAGAAAGTTAGTTTGTGATGTTAAGTGAGCATATTTGCGGCAACGTTTATATTGCCTGTGAATTGTTTTCTGTTTGTGTTCTGTTTTTGGTGGTAATGCAGTAATAAAGTTGAAGCATGTTGAGGTTAAATCTATAATACGCTCGAAAATAATATTATTCCGTAAAGTATGATAAGGTTGGGCTAGGTTAGATTAAGTAAGGTTAGTTATTTAAAGCTAAGTAAAAATAAAATCATTCATAAAGTTATTTTTAATAGTCTTCAAATATAACACTATATCTCGATGTATCTATCGCAATATCCTCGAGGTTTGTTAGCTGATTTTACAGTTTTTTTTATTTTTAGTGCATTTATTCCATACCAATTTTAACTTGATTATTATACCAAGTAGATGTGACAAACGTGTGTTCAGTCCTTAAAATCAAAATGCAGATGTATAGCGTCCACCGAAAACGAAGATGGAATGCCTGCCAAGTGATATGGGTCTCCGATTCTCGTCAAGTAACATAATAAAACAGCATTATGCTGCAATTTTAGGTTGGTTTGCTGTGATAGCGTTTCCCTGCGGACTGATGCCATACTGCAGTTGCAGAGTGGCTTTACGAAGTATACCTAACCAACAATAAAGGTCTGGCGACCAACTGATAGTGGAATATCAATACATGAATGGCGACTTGAAATACAAGTGAGATAGAATAACACGGGCCACCGGCGGATCGGAGGAGAGTAGCCATACGCAAACGTTCTCTGTCAAAGTATAAGTTCACGTGATCCTATGCGTACAATAAACCTAATTATAGCCGCACTGCTCACTAGACTAAATCTAGTTGCGCGGCTGAATCAACGTCCTACAAAAATGCCGAATTGGTCAGTTTTTTGTTGCAAAAAGAGATCTGACACGTCAAATTTATAAAAAGATGACGTTACCTTTCATATATAAATAATTTTAATCACAATATTCCTATTTATTTATTTTTAAACTTAAAAATTACAATAATAACGGTCGTGTTATTTCGGATTTGCTTACAAACAGAGGCCGCTCGACCTCATATAATATGCAGATTGGTCGAGCGATCCGAGTTGTCGGTATCACCAAGCGGTACTGCTATAATGTATCTATTTATGTGTGAAATTGTTAGCTTATTGTTTAAATTGTTATGTGTAAGTTTCGTAGTGACAGATGATTGTTTGTGTTTACTTAGATTACCCTCTGCAAAAAATGACAGACAATTCTGTATCTTGGTAAAACGCTATGGCTACTCCCCTCCAGTCAGCCGGTGACCCGTGCTCTATTACCAGTGACTTTGATTTTTATCCTCTGTGGTAAAGTTACTTTATTGAGGATAGTTGAAAATGTCATGAGTCATCCATCCAATTACCATTAGATGAAGTGTGTGCTTTTTTGTCACCTTTAATTATAAAAGAAGTATAAAAACGTTAGGACTACTTTCTAATTCGTAATTGTTAATAGATAACTATGTAACTCGTAGTAACTTGTAGTTGGAAGATCACACACCAACTTGTCTGTGAAGTCACAAGGCTTCAACTGAAAACCAGCACTGTCTTTGCAGCATTATGCTGAGTTGGAGACCTATTTCATGTCACATTTTAATTTTGATACTTTTTTTTTTCAATTTCTTTTTTTCATTATTAATTAATGATGTGCATGTACTGTTTCTCAATTGTTAATGTGTAAGCAGTCTCAGACTGGTGTATGCATATTTTTGCCCCTTGCTTTTGTATATTTTTTGAAATGTGTGTAAAATGTGTATATCAAATAAATATTTCTTTCTTTCTTTCTTTAAAAAACTACGGTAATGCATGCTATGGTATTAATCGCACACTTATCAAGGACCTATGACAATGCAATAATTTAAATAGTTTGTCCCACTGTTGTTGATAAGTATTATTTATCATAATCTGACGTTTTGAAGGTGACGAAAATCACATTCAAAAATTCCGTTACATAGATACAGTATACCAAGCTAATAAAAGCGTGTTAATAAGGCTTTTTATTCTATCCTAAACCTTTTAAAGAACCTACACCTACCTAGAGATCAAAGCAAGTAACTTATTAGCTTAGGTGAAGGATCTTTGTTCCGTACGGATTTCCTGCCTTGGGTTTCACTACAGCGTAGATTTCGAACGTATTGAATCTCGATAAATAGTATTTACCAAGTATGTACTCGTATTGTAAATTTAATTAGAATTGAAGAACAGTGGGTCTCTACTCCTTTCCTTTGTTAAGTGTAAATTAATTACAAATTATTCTTAAAATGGTTTTTCTTTCACTCCGTCCAATAATAAAGCAAGCTCAGTTTTATGTTAACGTTCATCATGATCATCATCATCACCATTACAGCGTTTCACAAGTCCACTGCTGAACATAGGCCTCTTCCAAGGAATGCCACTGAGCCACCGGTTCCATCGACTTCCCACATCTCTTACAAAGTCTAAATGAATGCATGCATGAACTAATGTTATGTGATGAGCCAAGTGCTAGACTAATGTTTTAAAATAATAAATGAAACAAATAATTATAAAATTAATTGGATAAGATCCGCGTAAAAAACAAAAAAAGGTTTGTCTTTTCTAATTTGAAGAGCAATTCTCTTCCTTCCTGAATAGTGGTAGTCTACCCAGCACTATCACCGTCACTACTATTTTCACTACCAATTTACTAGGAAAGACACACCACCGTCGATAATACGACACGTCGTTTCACCTTTAAATGAGGAATCAAGGGAAATAGACTCTAGTGAAGGCTGACCTCAGGATGTAAGCCAAATAATTTTTACACCTTTAATATTGTGGATTTTCGCTAAGTAACACCTGATTTTATTACAAACATTTTACGTGTTGATTAAAATAAAACAGAATTAGCGTTAAAGCAAATCATCCAAAATAATTGGGCTTGCCTTTATTATTTTTACGGAATTTGTTATAAACAGCTATACAGGAGACATGTTATGCAGACAAATTCAAAGCACTGATATAGTTGAACACTAAAAACTTTTATCGATATATCTGTAAGTACATATAAATAAAATTTAAGTGTCTCTGTAATATAAGGTCGAGGAAAAAGTTTCTTCGTATTTTGTTTGCATAAAATTGAAGAAAAATCTCTTTAGTTGTACTGTTTGTATCTGGCTGGTTTAAATATCAATACATATAGGACATTAAGAAAAAGAAAAATAAAAAGTGAAAAAATACTTTCTCGCCTTGATTATGTATATAGAGGTTAGTGTTTCTCGCCATTTTTCAATTGTTTTTCTGTCCGCCGAAATGAGTGAATCTAACGACGAAATTCAATACATTCTGAAGTTTTATTACAAAAAGGGAAAAATGCGACTCAAGCCGCGAAAAGAAAATTGTGACTTTAGAAATTTGTGGACCTAATGCAGCGTCAGTAAGAGTAACACAAAGTTGGTTCAAGCGTTTTCAGTCCGGGAATTTTGATATCAAAGATGCTGCTCGCTCTGGTCGTCCTCATAGGTATAAAGTCGATGCCATTTTTGAAAAAGTGGACCAAGATTGCCATATTAGCAGTTAAGACATAGCCAAGGAATTAAGGATTTACCACAAAACAGTTTTGACCCATTTGAAAATGTCTGGCTATGCAACAAAGCTCGATATTTGGGTACCACACGAGCTTACTGAAAGAAACCTAATGAATCGTGTACTCATTTGCGATTCTCTATTGAAACGTAATGAAAGCGATCCATTTTTGAAAAGGTTGATCACTAGTGATGAAAAGTGGATCACCTACGACAAGAATGTGCGAAAAAGATCATGGTCGAAGGGTAGTCAAGCTCCACAGACTGTAGCAAAACCCGGAATAACACGCAATAAGGTAATGCTGTGTGTATGGTGGGATAGAAAGGGCATCGTTTATTATGAGCTTTTACAGCCGGGCTAACCCATCGATTCGGATCTCTACTGCTAACAACTAATGCGACTCAAGCAAGAAATTGAGAAAAAACGGCCGAAGTTGATCAACAGGAAAGGAGTGGTCTTTCATCATGATAACGCCAGACCACACACACCTTTGGCCACTCAGCAAAAATTGAGAGAGCTTGGTTGGGAAGTGTTAATGCATCCACCATATAGTCCTGACACTCAGATTTTCACCTGTTTCTGTCTCTTCAGAATTCTTTTGGTAGTGTTAGGTTAACATCAAGAGAGGACTGTCAAAACTACTTGTCGCATTTTTTTATCAAAACTCCCAAGATTTCTACAGCAACGGGATTATGCTACTACCTACAAGATGGCAACAAGTTATCGAACTTTAAAAAAAATGTCTTGAATTTGTATATATAATACAAAAAACTTTTTTTCCCCGACCTATTGCATAAAAAACTGCCTTTTATTTAGCTGTGTTATTTGCATGCCATTAAAACATGACTAAACATTTAAAAAATTTATCTGTCTGTCTGTCCGGGCTAATCTTCGGAATGGCTGAACCTATTGTGATGAAACTTCACGAACAGATTAGAGAGCAATGATAGAAGCGATTTAGGCTATATTTTATCTGAAACTTGGAATATTTTTAGGAAATCGGAAAGTCGATAGTATAAAAGGTCATTGATGACTATTTTAAAAAATCTAAATGAGGCTTCGCCGATTCGGTCACTAGTTATTAATATGTTAACTTACATAATATATATAAATAAAACTGAAGTGTCTATCTGTAATATTGAAGTACATTATTAACCATTTTAAAATTTTGTATGTTTGTCTGTCTGTCCGGGCTAATATTCGGAATGGCTAAACTAATTTTGACGAAACTTTACGAAGGGATAGAGGGCAATACCAGGAGGAAACTAGGCTATATTTTATTCGAAAAACTTTATTCCGAAAAACGTTATTGAGATCCAGCATAGTTCTTCATTTGCAATTGGCTGCAAATGAAGAACTATGTCTATGGACCGCTGTAGCCACTTACCATGAAGTGGACGTTTGTCACTTGAGTTTTATAAAAAAAATATAAGAATTTGCCAACTGACTTGTTTTGAAAGACATAAGCTGTCATATTTATGTATTTATGAAATTAATTTTTAAATGCATGTTGTGGGTCGTAATGACAAATCACAACATACACTAAATAATTTCCCTTTGCCTGTGATTTCCAAATTTGTAGAAATCATCGTCACTGAAGTGATACTTATGAAATACCGTTGATATCTTATATTTAAATAACTTTCTGATATAACAAAACTTTTCAGCACATTGCTGTTATATTATGGCTAAAGAAATATTAAATATTATTATACAAAGTTTAAATAAGTCAAACATTTGCCTGTAAGCTTGTAACTTAAATCGTGGCAAACTTCGAACCTCGTTTTTCAATTCAATTCCCAAAACAAATGCCGCGCTCTTACCAAGTGCCCAGATAACTCCGACCAACATACGTGGGGATTTTTTTTTCTCTAGACTCCCGCTTAGACCAAGTTCTAAAGGATAGAGATGGAAAGGTCTTTTTAAATTGGAAATGCGTTACTTAAGCACGTGCCGGATGAGTTAACCTGCGCACAACTATGTGAATCAATCAACGTGGTGAGTTTACCCAGCTATCGTTTTTGTAGGTTCTACGCATGCGTAGCACATAGGGATGATCTTTTCGATGTTTTCCTGGTATATATTAAGATCTGATAACAGCAAAAATCTAATCAACTTGAAAAAATTAAACTAAAAAGAGACTGTACATTCAAGAATATTTGTCGCCGATTTGTAGAAGATGTAACCTAATGGCTTAGAGTAAAATAGAGATAACTTTTATCGATAACTAGGTCACATGTCAGGTTTTTATCGAGAGAACAACACTGTCCGTGCCACTAGAGTGACTAGAATCCCGCCGAAAGGCGAAAGCATTCATTTGGTTTTGACAGTACCCGCGCGCAACCGGTGTGTAGCAGACGTTGGCTACATGCCTTCCGCGTCGAATCACGTCTACGCGAACGAACAAGGTACGTCATAAACTTCTTTTTATAGTTTCGCATTAAAAAAATTAAACTATTTTAAGGGACTGTACCATTTATTATAAAAAAATTTGCGACACAGATTAGAAGCATTAAATACAAAGTTCGCCAAGAAACCAAATGTCTTAGAGGATGCCAAGTAACATCGATTTTCCTTTTGAAATGCCGGAAAAATATATCTGTAGCGTCCTGTACTTTTAATCAAACTTTGTGACCGGCTTTATTTAATTATCTACTTGAATGTTTTAGTATATTGCAACAGTATCTAAAAGACAAACACTTTAATGTAATATGTTCTGTAAATAATTACAATTTTTATGCCATTCAAATTAAAAAAATAAGATGCTTTATCTTTTTAGCTACCAAAATTATTTGTTGCTAATAAATTAAATTAACAAGTTTAAAATATTACCATTATAACGCGTATCTACTATGCAAATAGCGTAATACGATATATGGAATGTTAAATTAACGAATTCGTGAGAAATAAATTTATATTTTATTAATTTATTATATTATTTAAAGTTTACTTAAGGTCCTAATTAAACTGTGTTTATTTTAGCAAAGAACATTTATTTGATTATATTAAGCGTTAATTTGCTAAACTTGTATTAACTATTTATACAGTGATACATTTAAACAATATAATTTTGATAATAGTTAGACAATTACAAAGTTAAAAAGAGAAAAACTGCTTCTACTCAATATAGTTTTTATTATGAAATTCTATTTGTTATAATTATGTTGCTACATAATATATATTATACAGAAATCATTTACATTCTATTTTTATGTTTCTCTAGGGGCAGATAGTATAAGACATTTTTTTGAAATTTGAAAAAAAAATGTTTTATAATTGTCTCATAGTCCAATTGGCGATTTATCGTGAAGAACTTTATTATTTATTTATTTGCTTGAACCACTTGTATATGCTTATTATTAAATTCAGGTAGGTATACTATATACTATTTTGCTGGGATTTTTCAATCAATTCCATCCATCCATAAATTATAATCTATAGAATCTATTAGCATCATATGTTTCCCCCATAAATTGCCTCATAGGGGATTTTTTCATAGTTGCGACGCTCGGCAGGAGGGTTGTTAAGAGCAGTTTTTTTATTTGTTGAATTGTCATCAGGGAGATACCCATGTTCTGTTTCAGTTTCCCTCTTTCGCCTCTTACAACACCCACGGGACGATATGGGGTAGAGGATATTCTTATACCGCCAATGCTCGGTAGTGTTTCAATTATTCAATTCAAATGTGTACTGGTATGAATAAAAGAGGTTATTGTTTCACTTTTATATTCAGGTAATATTTTTTAATGAATAACTTCTATCTGACTATTGAAAAATAGCCCTAAATTATCTAATTCTATAACAGGTATTTTCCTTAATCAACAACTTATACGTTTGTTTGTTGGCCTTATTCAATTCTTATCAATTGCCTTGTCAATGACTCTGTGTCTATACAAATGCTTTATAGAATTCCGAAGTTAAACAACAAGGAACTCTTATAGTTTCGCCATGTCCGTCCGTCCGTCCGTCCGTCCGTCCGCGGTTTTACTCAGAGACCCTAGGTGCTAGATATTAATTACGCCTACAAAATTTTGAAATAAAATCTTGAAATATTTTTATTTTGGGTACCTCCCATACAGTTGATTTTTTTATCCGTCTATTCCATCATGTGGGGTGTCTTTTAGAAATATTTGTGGTGTGTAGCAACATTTTTTCGATTCAGGGGTCCGTTTGTGAAATATTTAGCTTAAAAGTGGTATTTTTTATTAGTCATGGGGGACATATGACTCTAATAAAAAAACCACTCTACCAACTAAACCGCTGTTTTCGGAAATGTGAAAAGTGTGTACGATAGGAGTATGTAATATAAGGAAGTAAAAAGGAGTAAAACTAGTTTTTATGGACTTTAACGCGTATATTAACTTATTTTATATTCCCGATGTTTCAACGACGAATAATGTTAATCTGGAGGTAGTCGTGGTTAAATGTGACATTGGGACGTCGAACACCTCAATCTCTCCCGTGACCATGGGTGCGATAAAGCACTCGAAACGTCGGGAATATAAAATAAGTTAATAAACGCGATAAAATCCGTAAAAACTAGTTTGATTTAAATGTGTAGTGTTCGCTTAAATAAAAGAAATCCTTAAGTTAAAAGCAAAGCTAATTGTAAACTGTTAAAAAAAACATTTTTTTGATAAAAGAAATACTTATGCATTATTACTACGGCTTTACGTTTTCATTTGTGGGGTAGATTCCGCTCCGAGGATCGATCGCCAAGAGACCGATGCTGACATACCACTTTCGCTTATTTTTTACTTAGTAGCTATTGTAGGCCTACGGTATTCATTAGTCGTACTCTTTGTTTACGCGGGCGACCCTCAGGATAATATAGGGCAGTGGTGGTTTAGGGGAAGGTTCGTTACGGTCACATATATCTTAGAATTGCACTGCCGGAAACGAATAGATGGATAGGGAACTATGACCATTTTGTACGGACTTGACATGTGAATGATTTGATCTAGATTGTATTATTTTCTAAATCGAAAAGTATTATTAATCTTTTTTAATATCACTCCCTAAATTTCTGCATGGAAAATAAGTTCTTTAGTTACCACCGTCCTATTTGGGAATTTTTTAGTGGTTATAGCGGTCAAACCGCGAAGTCAATTAATATGCTCATAGTATCAAGAAAACCCCTTCTAAATTCACGTATTGTGACGGGTAACTAAGGAACCCTACATTGCTTGTGGCCCGACATGCTCTTGCCCGGTTATTTTTAGTATACCGGGTGTTTGTGAAACGCTCCCAAAAACGAAGACAGACGATAGTACTAAGGATACCTTTGATGATGGGTCACAAAGAAATTCGATCCCGAGAAAAAAGAGGGAAAAAAATTATCTTTTCACATCGTTTTATTAGCTTTATCGTCACGCTCCATCATGTTAGTACAGCTAAATGAAACGATAATTTCATAAAAAAAATCATGAAAATACTTAAACATAAAACCAGCAGAGGAATTACAATCAGCTGAGGGGGTCAATGAACGCGCGGACGCTGAATTCGCGCGGCCCGCAGCTAGCGATGGTACCACAATACCTAATAATTTACAACACTTGTCTAAATACCTAACTTATCTACTTAACCTACTATTTTGCCACTATGCTTGTCTCCACCTAGCCACTTTATTCACAGGTTAAATAAACCAAATAACTTGTTCGATTCCCCGCTAATAAAAAAATTACTTGAATGAGATGTTAACAAGGTTAGAGTCATGCTTTTTTATTAATTTATTATTATGATGTATTCAGTTATGTACCTATTCAGATGAGTTCTATCTAAATCCTAAGTTACCTTATGAGATTCTCCAAGGCACATTAATATGTTGTCGTATTCACGAGCATTATAAACGTACCTGAGCGTTAGGCATTATTAAAACAAAACAAGAAAAACAAAACGTAACAACAAGTAATAACAACAAGAATGTAATAAATAAAACGATTGAACTGTCGCCCACGCGCATGTAATAGTCAACAGTCAACACGGAACTGTCACAAAAACTAAAATTAATAATCAATCCCGCCAAAACAAATGCGCACGAGGCATTCGCAAAGTCCTTGAAGCACTGAGCACTACCACAGACCGTTAAACCGTTACGACATTGCCAACGAGCGTGAATAAAGTTAATAAAACGTTGTGAAAAGATGATTTTTTTGTCCTTGGGATCGAATTTCTTTGTGACCCATCATCAAAGGTATCCTTAGTACTATCGTCTGTCTTCGTTTTCGGGAGCGTTTCACAAACATTCTGTATAGTCATTCAGCAATGTTAAATTCCCAAATATAGTATTATCTCAAAACAATTAAGGTAATCAACTACATTTTATACATTTCTAAAATGAAGAATAATTTCAAATTGAATAACAATATATATCGTAATATTGTTTTGCGTAGAACTTGAGTAAAACTTGATACTATATTCATGACTTACATGCTATCTATTTTTCTTTATAAAACAACTTACGCATGGTAATTTGACAAACACTGATCTCCAAACCACACCAACTCTAGTAGCAGCAACAAACATATTAAAATGTATCGGTAATACTCGTTCGCCACTCCATCTAGTGGGGGGCCGCCCCACACTTCGGCTACCGGTACGAAGTTGCCACTCGAGAACTTTTCTTCCCCATCGGTTGTCGGTTCTTCGAGCTATATGGCCGATCCATTGCCATTGACGAGCTGGTAAGAGATGCAGGAAGTCGATGGATGCAGGTGGCTCAGGATTGTGCTTTGTGGCATTCCTTGAGGGAGGCCTACGTTCAGCAGTGGACTTGTGAAGGGCTGTAATGACGATCATGATGACTAGATCAGATCATTCAATGACCGATTGTAACATTCAATAAACATGTTTGGTATAATTTTCATGCGTCTTATTCAAATACTGTCTATCTTGCTTGTCGACAGGTTTTGAAAAATTCTTTGTTAATACAGTGTTGGTTATAAAACAAGATTATATAATGTAATACTTACTTAATTTAAATAAATTCTTTTGGATTGAAAATGTCAAATTCCGTTTAAAAAGTTTTTTTTTCTCATTAGTGAAGAACGCGGCCATTTAACTCAATCCATCAGCGAAGGAATCACAATAATACTATATCTACGAAGTCCATCAATATCGTAGATAAGCCAAACTGCTAATAGATCTACAACAAGGTTAAACCTTGTTGTAGATCTATTAGCTGTTGTTAAATCTTTTCTAATCTCAATATTTTCAAATGTCGCTTTTTAATTTAGAATTTCGATTAACTATGTAATACTTAAATTCGTGACTGTCATCTATAGAATGCAATTATAAAGAAATCTGAATACTTATGTGAGAGATACCTATATTCATGAAACATTACATTAACTATAACGATCCGTTTAATAACATATGAAGTACATGTAAAATCGTTTTTATAACAAACTATTTGTTTGGCCAGTGGCGCAGCATGGCCATCTGTGGCTGCTAGAACTAAAAAAAATCAAAATCATTTTCGAAATATCTCAATAAATATAAAATTGGTTAGCCTTTGTATAATATCTATGCATATAAATTAACATGAAGTGTCTGTCTGTAATATTAAAATAATATCGAAATAAATTGAGCTGAGGGGGTAATAATAAATGTGACATGAATAACCATTTTAAAATGTTTGTCTGTATGTCTGTCTGTCTGGGCTAATCCGGCCTACCAAGGATGATACGCGAGGCTATTGAAATTAAAAAAACATCGTAATTTCAATAGAGAAGGTGGATGGATGCTGCCATCTGCTTGGGATCCTGTAATTAACAAAATTAAATCCAAACCCAAGCATACCACTGCAAGACATCTTGAAGTCTGTATCTGTCTGATACTGAAGCTCGTTCTGCGTAGATCGGACCAAAAATTAATATTGAAAAACTGCCACCCCTGGCAAATGCGTGTATACAGATTATCCCTTTTTCGGAACTTACTATGTTATAGTGTGCGCATCATATTTGGTTTAAAAGTATAATTTAGTAGTTTTCAGATTTTTCGATATGTTTTCTGATCGTTTAAAAAAATGAGGCGGGAGTTAACTTCAATCCCCAAAATGCCACCCCCTAAAATCTGCCGTCCGGAGACTGGCATTTATTAATATTATTAATATGTAAGGGCAGTTAGCATTTCAGGAGCTAAGCGTTCGCCGTAAATTTCACAGTACGCGAACAACCCGGGCTCAATTATCCCCGTCGGCACCAATGACATTGTTAATTGAAATTGTACGATCTGCGAAAACCATTGCGAGGAAGTTTTAATGTGGTAGAGCCACGCTGCAATATTACGGTCAGAGTGTAGAGAACCGGAGACCCCTGTTTACTGGAAACGAGACATTCTATCTTGGTCCTGAGGGGTGGCAACGCATTCTGCATCCTGATTCTCAATCGGGGGTATATGTAGATGTACACAGAATACAATAAACCTTATTCTATGAAAAAAACTTACGCGCCAAAAACGAACTTACACTAAGATATTTCATCAGTGATACTGGTTTTCTAGAGAGCTTGCACAGAAAGAAAAGGTATTTCATGTGAAATCCGCCAACACGCGCTATAGCAGCGCCGCTGACTAATAGCTCTATCACCCTCTCAGAATTGAGAGGTCTGTGCCCAGTATTCAGTGTTCCTTTAAAATTATTTCTTTTATATATTAGGAATCTAGTAATTCTCATTTTCAGTGACAACAAAACTATAGTTTTTTGTTTAACGTTGGTTGTAGTTTCCCATAAGCTACAACAAACAATAATGGGTACGTATGACGTGTTACCAGTAAGCTTCCTATTAGCCTTACGTTATAATTACTCTGTGAAACTGCCTCGTTGATTTAGTGGTCGTAAACGTGACTGCTGATCATGAAGTCCTGGGTTCGAATCCCTGGTCGAGTTAAAATCAGTTATTGGGTTATTTTGTGAAAAAGTTCTCAGCAGCAGTCCGGAATCAGCAATTCAGCGATGTTTCACCCTTGTGCCTCGGAGCCGTTGGTCCTGCGCCTGACTCTCTCCATTTGTGTCGGATTACCGTCCCATCGGACTGTGAAAGTGAGGGAATAGACAGTGTACTTTAAGCAAACAATCGTGCACTATAATCTTGTTCTGTGCAGATGGCTACTCTCCGTCGAGACTGGCCGCTGTAACCGATTTTCGGTCTGCAGAACATTAAGTACTCTGTAGTGTGGTAGGTAGGTATATATATTTATATACTTAAAGATAAACAATGGAATACGATCAGTAAAACGTTTACAGTTAACAAGACACTATAACTTGACCCAACTATAAACACAGTAACATAAGGCCGGCCACATACATACGAAATTCCGTTTCGGGATTCCATTTCGGAAATCCGATTCGTAATTCCGAACGCAGCAAGTGCATATAAAATCTATGACCTGTCACACACACGGTAGTTTTCCGTTCGAAATTCCGTATGTATGTGACCGGCCTAAGTGTCATCAACCTTCCCCACCAGTAAACCTACTTATGTTTTTTTTTTAGAATTTAAGTTACAAAGCATACAGTCCACCTGATGATTAATGGAGCTGTGGCCCATAAACATCAACATCTAAAAGGTATCCGGTGCTCTACACTCACGACATGAAGCACAGCAGCGTTAAGCTGCTATTTTACGTTCGTATTCTGTAAGAATGAGGTCCTTCCCCGGTCGAGCTGACCTTTTGATGCTACAACCATAATACTTACAGCTGCAGCGTGGCTGGTGCACATAAAAATATTTGATACTAACTACAAATATTACACCAAACTGGGTGGGCCGCTAGTGCGGTAATAAACCTAAAAATTATAACAAAATGAATTAATCAAAGCAACTTACTCGCGTTAACTTTTCCCATAAATAAAAGGGTAAATATTCCGAAATCTACATGTCCTAAAATAATATTATTCAAATCGTGCAAAGCCTTCTCAAACTGCAGAAGTTGAACGGAGAATGGCCGTTAACCTTTTAAGATCGAATAGTCTAACTTTACAGTAAATTATAAAAGAATATTTAATTAAAGAAAATTTGCATTGCATATTGAAAAGGCAATATTTAACAATAAAGCCATTGGAACTTAATTATTAAATAACGTAAAAATATTAAACATTTATAAAACGTGTAAAGAACCGGAGAACCTTTTTTACTGGAAACGAGGCATTCCATCTTAGTCCTCACGGGTGACAACGCATCTGCATTTTGATTCGTAGTCGAGGATAGATGTAAATGTCTATGGGCCACAGCACCTACTTACTGTCAGGTGGAATGTGTGCTCTTTTGTCACCCATAACCTATAAAAAAAACTGTTAAATAAAGTTGCCATATAATGACGGCGTAAGAGAATCGACTACCCTCTATCATCCCGTTGGTGTCGTAAGAGGCGACAAAGGGAAATATGTACAGCAGCATCTTCCTGATAACAAATCAAAATAATAAAAAACTGCAGTCGTCAGCCCGAGCCAATTGTCAAGCGGTGACGGCGGATAGTTCCCTCCCGCCATTAAATTGTAATTGCAATAATTAATAAAATAATTTCGTATTAAGTCAAAATAATGACTATAAAAAGTCAATACCGTGTAGTGGCGGTATTGACTTTGTGTATTGACTTAGTGGGGTACTACCCCATATCGTCCTGTAGGTGTCGTAATAGGCGGCAGACGGAAGCAAACCAGATTGGCAGCAGCATCTTCCTAATAACAGATTAAAAAAAAAATCCTCTCGGCTTGATCCGCCTATCAATCGTTGCAAGTAAGGCAAATATCCCCCTATGATGCTATCAATGGAAGAGGCCTAAGTTTAGCAGTGGACCTTTGATAGGTTATAATGGTAAGTCAAATGGGTCTCGAATATTCCGCATTATTTACAAAAACTTGGTCCATGCTGTTTGCTGAGGCAGATCAAGTTGAAATCGTTGAAAACTGTTTCTAAAAGTTTCAACGTTATGCGCACTGTTTATTTTAAATTTTATAAATGCCCCTCAACAAAGTATCCGCCTTACTATTATATTATATATATATATATAGCATATACTATTATAAATATATTGGTAAATACAATTGGGCTTGCCCTAAGCGCATTACAAAAATTACGTTTAACATGATTATACGGAATTTTTTAAAGTAGTTTAAATACACACAAGTTTTCACTAATAACCTTATTATACTTTTTAATTTTTCGATAATTTTATGTCAAACTTATACTCATAATGCTCATATGATCATCATATCATCATTCAGGTCACTTCATAAAGTCCAAGACGTATTTAAGTATAAACATTACATCCTACTCACTTTTAGTACGTACTACTATTATTTATTCTGTGCTTTTAAAATATTGTAATAAAAATCTCTGATTATTATTATAATCAAGTATGTAAGAAATTTGGTTTTTCGAATATTGTGTATTTGTACAGCGATCTTTTTGAGCCGCTGCAAACAACCGATACCGTGTCCACTCACGACGGCGATTGACGCCGAACTAACCGAGTGAGTGACGCAGTCTCTATTTAGTAAAAAATAATTCACACAAGGCTGCTAAAACACCGAATATATCGACATTTCGCAGCCGAAAAAAAATAATTATAACTAAATAAAACAAAATTAAACTGCCATTTACATTTAATGGCTTCCCACATGATAGATGAAGAGTTTTAAAAATAGATTGAATTGAACAATTGATATTTTCAAAAGTTATCGTTATTACGAAGCCATGCGGACTTGATAAATCCACACCATAAGCCACTAAAACCCCTTTTTAATGTAAAAATGGCAATTAATCGATTTAAAAAAAATATTAATAAGTTCAACAATTATTTATTTTTTTGACAATGTGCTTTTTATATCACTTATATGTACAATATGATTGCTAGATACGATTTCATGCGACAAAACGTTTGAATCTTAATTTTTAGGCCCTAGTAGAGCATACCTGCGCGCTAGCGCTTACGGCATGCAAAAACATACGTGAGTGTCGTGGAACAATCGGTTGGAACGAAGTTTCTTTCGTAGTATATTATTATTGATAAATGTATTATATTATTGATTAACAAATACAAAAAACATGCGTGAGTATCGTGGAACACTCGGTTGGTATGTAGTTCCTTTCGTAGTATATTATTAGGTATTGATAAACGTATTATATTATTGATTAACAAATACAAATAAATGAATTACTAGTGTCTATTAAAATGAAGCGTCATTTAAAATAAAATAATTATTCATTCATGGCAAGATAAGAAAAAGTGCGAGGGAGAAAATATTCCATCTCGCCTCCTTATAGCCGCCAAGGCCGTCTACACTACGTCAGAAGGGGTCGTGACGGAAAATTCTTACACTTTTTGTCGCCTAGCCCCCAAAAGCGTACGTAAGCCCGCCAAATCCGTACCGTCCGATAAAGAACTTCGTTCCGAAACTTCGTTCCAAAAACAACTGTTATTATCTTGTCCTTTGCTATCCCTTCTAAAATCAGGTTTATAAAAAATATTAATTATCTGGGTCAGCGACAATCCTGTTCTGGCTGTGTAGTGATCCCCCTCCTCCCCTTATTAATGAAGTGACGACCTGATGAGGCTTCATGCCTGGATGTAGATGGATATGGCTGTCTCAAAACTGTTTTTTGCAATAATAATAGTTTATATTCTGTGTCAGTGGTTAAGGCTTAAAATAATGTTGATTTATTACGACATTTTCTAGTTATGTACAAAAAATTAGTATAAATTATTCATTCTGGATTCGGAATCACTGAGGGAAAAGACTTATAAAACTGACACAAACAAAGTAACAGCTTACGTACGTTCCACCGCTCGGCTCAGGCGTTATCTGATTTTTGAAAGGGTGAAAATATGATTATGGAGCAATTAAACCAACGCGCTGCTCCATTATATATTAGCGGACTTCATATTTCCTCGAGATATTTAAATTTTTAGATATGACTTATTCACGAATTGTTTCTTCACCGCCGAGCACATGGTAATTTACAAAGGGTATATTAATCACCACGTCTAGTAAATCATACACAAATCAGTACTTAAAATAATACGTCATACGTATTTTTGAAACGCACTTGATCTACACGTAGTGATTATATACTCTTAGGTAATCAATGCCCAAACAGTTAGACCCAACCTAACCTAGCTATTCTAGGATAGATGAAATATTTGTCCAATAAAAAAAATTGTCCTCTATAAAAGTATATGTCCCAGGCAGATTTCATTAATTTGATTTTAAAATAAAAAAATATAACCGGCGTAAAAATAAATACTTTTCCTTTGTATTGGATTAAGAAAATATTTGATACATTTTGAGCTTAAACAAAGAAAAATATGTTAAAACTTATTATATTTTACTGATAATTGTGTTACCTTCTATTAAAAGAAAAAATAAAAGAAAAATACGTCTTAATAAAGCTTGTGAGATTTTGATCAGAAAAGGAATAGATATACTCGTAATCAATATATCAGACCTAATCATACTGACTATAGTGCTAACTTATGCACATTGTCCTGTGTATGTATTGTGAGAGTAGTAGCCCCTAAGACGCGTTGCCATTGATCCTGCAATAGCCAACGTTATCTCAAAGGCAGGGATTACGGTTACTATAACATCTATGTCTGATTATGTAATAACATGTTTATAGTTTAACTGCCTCGTTGGTCTAGTCGTCGGTAAGCGCGACAGCTAATCACGAGGTCCCCGGTTCAATTCCCGGGTCGGGACAAAATCAGCTATTGAATTTTCTATCGAGAAATTCTCAATAGCAGCCCGGAATCAGGAAGTTGGCGGTGTTTCACCAACGTGGTTGGGAGAGCAAGTAAAGCCATTGGTACTGCGCCTGATCTCTCTCCGGTCATGTTGAATTGTCGTCCCATCGGACTAAGAGGATGAGGGAATAGAGAACGCACATGTGATTAAGCAAACACTCGTGCACTATAATCCTGTTCTGCAGATGGCTACTCTCCCTTAAGGCTGGCTGCCGTAACTGAGATTCGGCCTGGAGGACACCATCTTATAGCAATCCTGATTGGTTTTATAATTTTTACTAAAATTTTTATTCAATCAATCAGTAAGATTTTATTTGCAACAATTTCTGTCATAATTAAAGTAATATTATCACATTATTTATTACTTGCGACCCTGTGTAGGATTTATTAATGTAGCGTTATTTAGATTTAAGATAATCAAAGATCATTTCTAAAAAACTCCAAAATTTTCAGATAAATTATAGCCTGTTGTATTGTTTTCATTGCATTACAGCATAAGTGTACATCTTTTAAAAATAATATTCAGTTTCAATTTTTCCATGCAAAACGTCAAATTCAACCTCGACCCAATATTTTGCACGCCTCATAACGCAAAACGTTATTAGGTAGTGCATTACTAACGATACGTCAAGGTTAAGCAATTTTGTGTTTTCAAAATGCTTCTATCATAACTATATTGCACTTATACAATAATATGAGTAGCCGTATATCAAGAAAACACTCGAATTAATCCATTTCATATTTTCTAATATTGCTACTATGAAAAAAAAACGGTTTCAAAAAATTTTACGTGGACGTCCGGATGTTGATTTTGTATGTGGTCACGATAACTCTCGAAAAAATTGACGTATCGAGACTGTTTTTTTTTTTATTAGCTTCAGAATTACACCAACTGGTTCCCGATTTCATATCAATAGCCTAGTACGCGTAGTTTGATAATAAAATGATTTTAAACTTTTGTTTTAAGTTTTCTTGCTATTAAAAATGTTAAGGCATTTTCATATTTTTATAGCCCTTGAAAGACAAAGGACAAATGTCAGCCTATATCAATTTTATACTTTGTGTAATCGATTTATTTTGGTGAACATTACAATTTTTTTTCCCTGTAGGTGACACGTCCTGTTAAAATAATAGAGCGCTTTTCATCATCATCATTATTACAGCCCTTCACAAGCCCACTGCTGAACATAGGCCTCCCCCAAGGAATGCCACAAAGCACGGTCCTGAGCCACCTGCATCCATCAACTTCCTGTATGTCTTACCAGGTCGTCACTCCATCTAGTGGGGGGACGCCCTACACTTCGTCCGCCGGTACGAGGCCGCCACTCCAGAGCCTTTTTTCCCCATCGGTTGTCGGTTCTTCGAGCTATATGGCCGGCCCATTGCCACTTCAGCTTACTAATCCTTTAGGCTATGTCGGTAACTCTAGTTCTACTGCGGATATCCTCATTTCTAAGTTTATCACGCAGAGAAACCCCGAGCATAGCCCTCTCCATAGCTCGCTGAGCGACCTTGAGCTTCCTCATACGGCCAGCAGTGAAGGACGTTTCAGTTCCATAGGTCATCACTGGCAACACGCACTGGTTGTACAGTCTAGTTTTTAGGTTTTGAGGTATACCTGACGAGAAGATATGCCGTAATTTCCCGAACGCTGACCAGCCGAGTTAAATCCGCCGATTGACCTCTCGGTCGAAGTTGGACTTACCTAGTCGGACTATTTGTCCCAGGTAAACATACTCGTCAACAAATTCGAGCTTAGTGTCCCCAACAACTACCGGCATTGGTGTGACATGGACGTTACACATGACTTTTGTTTTGTCCATGTTCATCTTAAGACCTATCCGTTGGGAGACACTATTGAGGTCATTGAGCATAGTGCTTAGGTCCTCCAGCGATTCTGCCATGAGGATAGTCCTCGGCAAACCGAAGGTGAGTGATGTACTCGCCATTGACGTTAATACCGTATCCTTTCCAGTCCAGTAGCTTGAAAACGTCTTCCAATGCAACGGTGAAGAGTTTCGGGGATATAACGTCACCCTGTCTTACACTTCTCTGCAGTTGGATAGGTTTCGTACTCTGGTTCTGTACTCGGATAGCCATCGCAGTCCTACTGTACAAACACTTCAGCACTTCGATATACCGATAGTCAACTTGGCACCGCTGAAGGGACTGCAGCACCGCCCAAATTTTGACGGAATCACCGGCTTTCTCATAGTCCAAAAACGCCAGACGTAGAGGCAAATTGTACTCCTCTATGTGGTCTATGGTGCTAAAGCCTTTTCGGAAACCGGCTTGTTTGGGAGGCTGGAAGTCGTCGAATCTGCGTGCGAGACGATTCGTAATGACTCTCGAAAATAGCACGTAGACGCGGCTCAGAAGGAAATCGGTTTGTAGTTCTCCAAGAGAGCATTGTCACCTTTCTTGAACAATAAGACCACCGCACTTCTGCTCCACGCCTCGGGTGTAGTGCCACCATGGAGGACGGAATTAAAGAGCTTCTGAAGGACTTTAAGTACCGGTTTTCCACCCGCTTTCAGAAGCTCCGCTGTAATTCTATCCTCGCCTGGGACCGTGCCGTTTTTAACGTGCTGGAGAGCCATTCTAATCTCGCTCAGACTGACGTCCGGAATATCATCGGAACAGTATCGGATAAGACTTGCTCTTGGATCGTTACTCACACTTACATGTGGCTCCAACGATGATGTATACAGCTGCCTGTAGAACCTCTCAATCTCACTCAAAATCTCAGGCGTCCCGGAAACTACGCTGCCACACTCGGTCTTCAGCTTCGAAAGTTGGCTCTGTATGGCATACAGATCTCTAGTGAAGACTTTGGATCCCTGGTTCCGCTCGATCGCTTCTTCAATACGAGCCGTATTGAAGTTGCGTAAGTCCCGCCGAATGGATTTTTAGATCTGTCTGTTCAGTTGCCTGTACGCTGTCGAATCTGCTGAAGACTGCAGCTTCATTTCCCGTCTAACAGCCATGAGATCAAGAGTGTCGGAGAGTTTTTGTGTTCTTCTGCGGTGGGTCTTGCAGAACTTAGCTCCGACCGCATGGACAGTTTCCACGAGCTTGTCATTCATATCGTCCACTATATTGCAATCTTCTAGGCACTGAAAACAGTTTTGTAGCTCGAGCTGATTGATAATGAAGGTTTCGGGACTCTGGATTAGAGCACGAGGAGGACGGAGCGTTGAATTCATTAGAGGAGACCTCTACAACTTAACGTTTAGGTTTTAATACACGGAAATAATATATTTTAAAAGTCAGGAATATAATTTTTTTTCATCAAAATGAAATAAAACGCTCATGAGGCGTGCACTTTTAGATTTTCCAAACTTTTTAAGTTTTATACAATTTTCATTTGATTATACTATGAGAGAGTTATATCTTCTGTAAATGTCAATAATAATTAACATCAGTATTTCTTTGTAGGAATAAAAATAAATACGTTACTTACGTTGTGTAACGGTGCCCATCTCCTGCTGCTATCTCTAATAGATATATTATTGATTATTTCTATATAGAAATGGCCGTATATCATAATGTAAAATTTGGTTGACCATGATAAACAAAAAAGATATTGATCTATCCCAAGGATCTTAAGTTTTAGTGTATGCCGTTTGTTATATTTAGGATTTTCTTTTATATTAGTCTTAGTTAGGAGCCTTATTTGCGTTGTGTTTGTTTAGCAACTTAGTTCTTTTAGGTGCATCTTGGAAGAATGAATATTCACTACAACAATCGAAAGCTCTTGGTAGTGTCTTATAATTATTATAAGCTAAATGGAGTGACGACCTGGTAAGACATGCAGGCAGTCGATGGATACAGGTGGCTCAGGACCGTGCTTTATGGCATAACTCGGGGAGGCCTATGTTCAGCAGTGGACTTGTGAAAGGCTATTAAATCAGAACTAATAGCTAATAAAGAACATTAAATCGTCCCTATTCCAATTGTATCGGGTTCACATAAATCAATTCCTTATTAATTAATCCCTTCCCGCTTGGAAAAGGCTCACAATATTTAAATAAAAATACCCGATACAAGGGCTTCGCTCTTCCACATTCGGGTCCACACACGTCGAGTGTGGTGAGCGCCAACCGACTAACGTGCTCCCCCCGGAGAGGGACGTTAAGTTGGGAACTGAACCGTAGTCCACAGCAAAATAACTGGCGTACTAGTAAAAGAGGACTTGGCCCTTTGGTAGTGCGTAAACACAAACATCGACCGAAGTCGCGCATGTCAATGCGTGTAAACGCCATACAGAATACTATCAAATCCAGCCACAATGAATGTACGTCACACGGTTTAGGCACACGTCGAAATAATAGGCACACTGGCCATAAAACGCCCTCCGTGAGCGCCACCACCTGCCAGACCGCCGCTCCTGCAGACGTGATGTAAGTGTAAGGCATCACCACCTGTTGCATGATCAGCACGGCTTCTACCGTAGAGCGTGTCATGAGTCTACCGCTCACCTCAAGGGAATGGGGTTCCACGTTCAGCGGCTTTCGGCCGCAGCCTTGAGAGTCTCCTCCCTCCAGCTACCACCTGCATGAGGTTGACATATATGCTCCACCAACCAATACAATCACAGATATATCCAACAGGTAGTTATAAGATAATAGTAATAATTCGCCATCAGAAAGGGTTTGTCTCACTGACGTTGAGTATATGCATTTTTCGATCATGTTTGTCTCACCCACCAAAAAGTTGCCTTCAATCATTCAAAGGTGGGAAATTTACACACATATTTTATTATGTTGTTATATAAAACATCATGGAGGTCAGACAGTTTGCAGCCCCGTCATGAAGTGGCCTGACTTGGACAAAGCTACTTAGGTGTGAGTCTAATCAAGACGCAGAGAGCGCCATTGAGAATAGCGACCCGCAGAACAAGCATCTCAGAGACGCAATGCTGCAGAACGCGACAAGCATCAATACGACTATCGTCGGGCTTACACCATCCCAAGGTCCCTCATACGATCCCAGCAGACATCACCGCCCGCATACCTCCATCGACCAGAACCACAAGATGCGTCGAATTAGGCGCAACACACCCGCATATCCATCACAAGACGCAATACCGCAAGTAGCAGTAAGCATCAATGTAACTATCATACGGATGGCGCCCCCTCACAATACACCCAGATGATCCCTATCAACTTTGGTATAAAAATTGGTACTGTTGTTATATTAAAAATAGCACCAACGTATCATTGTAGCACGCTATGAAGACGCCAGTAAACAAAAATCCACGTATCATGAAGCTATTGTACTAAGACATCAAGTTGAATATGCTTGCTGCACTTACCCGCTTAGATGTCTCAGACAATGTGAAGCAGCCTACGCACCACTATAATAATACTTTTGAAGTCCCATTTCTATCAATATAATGTTTTGCATATTTGAGACCTCCCACATATTTTCTTTATTTCATAGACCTTACTTTTATATATCTTATATATATGGGACTTCAAGCGTTAACTCTGCTATCATAATGCTATGCGTCTAAGAGACCTTCTATATTAATGCTTTTGTATTATAGATCTTACCCTGTCCCTAATATAGGACTATACATTGTGCAACGGTACTTTAGTAGTCAGACACCTGACCACCTCATATATATGTATGACCTTGGGTATGCTTACATATATATATGAACACCCTCCAGCAATAAAAAAAACACGCTGCAGCATTACAAGAACACGCTCAATAACTTAGAAATTTTTGACCAATTTTCCAATTATAATATAAATCTTATAAGTTATTTATCTTTGTTATTGTAGTAGGTATAATCCATTGTATTTCTTTTATTTAATACATTTTGAATATTTTAAGCCGAGTTTAAATAAATATAACGGATTTTTAAAGACAATATTAATGTCCGAAATTAATGTGTTTTAACTTTATGCTTATTAATGCATTTTAATTGCTCAAATTATTACTTTTAAGATATTTTTAGACGACTTTATATAGAAATTAATTATTATTTATTATTAATAATAATGCGTCACCACAGTAGGTAACGGATTTTTTAATATACTCGTATATCTTAGTCAGCCAGCCTATAGAGAAAAATAATACTATGGATATAACTTTCCTGAATAGAACACATTGCATTCGTAATAGATTTCCATTTGATATCAGCACAGATTTTCATTTGTTAAGCTAGCTTTCATGCTCGGGCTCACGTAATAAAGGATAAATTTGTAACATGGTCAGACGTTCAGAAACAGATTACACATAGAGTAGGTGGAGTAAAGGCAGTCTTATGCGCACCATTGAGTAGTTTCAATTGATCAAACTACACAATGTTGTATGGCACAGTTGGTAGGATATTACACATTTCTATGTCCGCCCGTAACTCCCACACTACTCCTCCGATTTCAATATATCGCAATCGATGTACATGATTGCCAACCAAAAATAATATGGCTGACAGAAATGTCAAAAACGTGCAACCTAAAACTAATAAAAACCCAAAGCAGCTTCGTTCTAATTATGTGTTATTTATATATGGAATAATAAATAATAAAACAATTACTTATTATAGAGTTCTTATGACTTAGATGATATAATATTGGATTCTTAATCTTACATCAGTATTTATCCGGTTATATTGTTATTAACACGGCATTAATATTTAATCACTCTATTGCTTTCATCTTGCTAGTCCGCCAGTCAAGTCTTTTTCTTCAAGTAATGTTTAATGCGGACTAATGGCATGCTTCGTGTGTCAAAAGGTAAGTGTGCAGTGGCACGTAGAAACTTCATGGGCTTTTGAGCAATTGCTTCACCTATTTGCGTCACTTCCTGGCAATTATTTCGCTACCTAATCGATGCCTTGTTCAAAGTGCTTTTTGGGGTTTATTCTCAAAAAGAAATTTAATTTAATTTAAGCGAGATCGATAATGTAATATTATTAGTTCCTTTTTAGTCACGTGGGTGTCGTAAAAGGCGTCTATGAGATACACCATAAATATCCTATGAATTCTGAAGAATGATGCTATAAACAATGTTTAAAGATATTTATTTATTTTAGCATCTGCAGCTATATTATGGTTGTAACAGGAATGGGTCGGCTCGACCGGGGAAAGACCACGCTCTCACAGAAAACCAGCGTAAATTAGCTGCTCAATGCTGCTGTATTTCGTATGGTCTCTACGCTCACCATACAAAAGAGAACCGGAGACCCTTTATACTGGAAACGAGGTATTCCATCTTAGTACTCAGGGGTGACAATGCATCTCCATCTGTATCAAGCGTTTTGATCCTTAACCGAGGATAGACTTAGATGCCAATAGGCCACAGCATCCACTCACCATCAGGTGGATTGTGTGCTCGTTTGTCATCCTTATGTAGATTCATATGAAATAGGTAGGTGCATTGCAATATGTAATTGTTATGTAATTTTGTTCGTTTGTTTTTTTTTTTTGGATGTGTATTACTCAATCAGGCTTAACCGATTATAGATGGAATACACAAATATTTGACACATAGATTATGTCCTAAATTATCACATGGGATATTTTTAAGAACATGAATGCGCTAATGTTTCAATACAAACGGAGCCGTCAACAGAAACTAGTGTTTTATAAATTGAATCTAATCATGATTTTTTTAAATATGTCATTACCAAATTGGCTATCAAAGCGAATTGAATAGGACTAACTTAACTCGTTTTTCATATGGCCAGGATTTTCCTATAATAATTCATAATTTATTATTATTATTACTACCTTTCACACAGCCACGGTCCAGAGCCATCTGCATCCATCCATTTCTTCATAAAGTTAAAAAAAGTTACAGCCTATATACGTCGCTGGGCACAGGCCTCCTCCCATTTCTGAGAGGGTTTTAGGGCAAGGAAATGTCCGCCACGCTGCCCCAATGTGCGTTGGCGCACTTCATGTATGTCTTCAAAGTATTTTTGGAACGAAGTTCCTTATCGCACGGTAGGAATTTGGAGGATGGGGGTTAGGCGAGAAAAAGTGTAAGATTTTTCCGTCACGACCCTTTCTATACACTGTTTCTTACCTTGCCATGAAAAATATTATTTTAAATGACGCTTCATTTTAATAGACGCTAGTAATTCATTTATTTGTATTTGTTAATCAATAATATAATAAGTTTATCAATAATAATATAATACGTTTATCAATAATAATATAATACGTTTATCAATGATAATATACTACGAAAGGAACTTCGTTCCAACCGGGTGTTCCACGACACTCACGCATGTTTTTTTTTATAAGATGTTTTCCTTCACCGCCGTGCACGTGATATATCAGCTCAAACTTAAAATTGCAACTAACAATTACATTGGTGCCGGCGGGATTGAACACGGGTTGCCCGCGAACTGTGAAATTTACAGCGAACGTTCAGCTCCTGAAATACCACGACATCCTCATACCTTGTTAAAACAAAATATTTAAAAATAGTGCAAATATATTATTGAACTTTTTCCTAACCTTGGGGGTAAATTTTAGATATGCAGTTGAATAAGGATAGACAACTTTTCTTGAGGCAACTCCTCAATTTTAGCTGGTATAGTCTTGAAATTTAATACAAACGTTGCGGTTACAATAGAAAAGTATTTTATAATGAAATAATTTCCATTGCCACCAATAGCGATAGTATAACTTCTAACACACGTACATGCATTATTATTTATTAAAGTAAAGGTAGCAAACGGGAACACAGTTCACCTGATAGTTATTGGATGATGTGGTTAATAGACATCTACATCTATTCTCGATTAAGAATCAGAACGGAAATTCTCTATCACCTCTGAAGACTAAAATGAAATGCCTTGTCAATAGCTTCCGGGTCTTGTCACTCACCATACGAATCACAGCACATTATACTATTTTGCGCTGATATTCTGATTGAGAGTGGTTTATTTTCGGGTTGATCCGAACAATTTTAGCTATAGCCAAAATACGCAGTAGATAGGCTCTATGGTAAATTTAAGAAATTTATGTCTTCTTAAATTTTTCTTAAAGGAACCATATAGGTAGACAGAATAGCGTATGTGTACTCTAAGGATATTTTATTTTAATATTTTATAAGTTTATTCTTTCTGCAAGGACATTTTGTAATCTATCAATGAATTGAGTGTATGTATACTACTAATTTGAAGTAGACGTCTTAGCTAGTGGCCGATTCAAGGTTAAGGGCAAAGATAATATAATCACTGCGTTTCAGTCAAGGGCATCATAAAACCTATTAATGCTTGCAACGCTTAGAGGCACATGATTAGAATTTCGTTATTTACAATTGCCTTATTATTTTTTTTCAAAATTATAAAGTTTAGGTTTAAAACTTAATTTGTAATTATCTATGACGTAGACTTCTTCTTTGTTCACCTATTACACCGTTTAATTTTGCTTATGGCAAAAAAAGTCAGTTGATATAGGCACTAAAAGAGAAACCATGCTAACATAACTAACATTAGCTATATGCATGTGACTTCTATCCTGCC
The DNA here is from genome assembly GCA_029286625.1 of Parnassius orleans. Lineage (NCBI taxonomy): Eukaryota > Metazoa > Arthropoda > Insecta > Lepidoptera > Papilionidae > Parnassius > Parnassius orleans. The sequence goes on along the minus strand of JAGSMP010000022.1, from coordinate 7,822,168 downwards.
GAGTAGTCCGTCTGAGTAACGCGTTACCTATTTTTGCTACCAAGCTGCAGTGTCTCCGCTGCTGTATCCTTCCGGACTGAAGAGTAAAATAGACAGTACAATTACAGGTCGGCTATGAAGAATATCATCATATTCCTCAGGATTATCAATACATCGTTTGAAGACGAGTGTAGGAGTTTCATTATTTTGTATTTATAATATCATCCTGGTCAATTTTTTATGTGTAAATATTATGAAAAGCGAAAGACAGCACCATTTCCTCGCACCGGTTATCACTATATTATCTTATATATGTATAAAGAGATCTTATTTTGCCGTAAGGCATTTTAAACTTCGATTAATACCAGACAAAGTTTGATAGATAATTTTTTTTTTACTTATTATAAGCCAGTGCTTGACCACAATCCCACCTGGTGGTAAGTGGTGATGGAGCCTTAGATGGTAAATCGCACTGTCTTAGCGTAACAAAAGCCTATTCACTATTGCCTTGAAGACGCCCAGATTGTATTCGATCGGAAAGATAGACGCCGGCAAATTATTCCACTCCTTTGCTGTACGCATTACAAAATATGAAGCAAACTCTATCGACAACAAAGGGATGAAGACCCGCCGACCGCCTGGTTGTCCGATGGTGGAAAGGAGAGGGAGGAATCAAAGCATGAAATTCCTGCGCACACTCACCGAAATGCATCCTATAGAAAATATAAATCTGCGCTTCTTAAATCCATAAGACATATTGCATTTACTATAAGAATTTTTTTTAGTCTTTTAATAAAGTGGAATATTTTAATATTTTCACATTTTTTAAAATAAATAATTTTATAGAAGTAAGTAGTGGATTCTAATGTATGATTGTCATCGACAGAAATAATGACAGAGAGAAAAATCATCGTACCAATCCTTACACGCTAGCAATGATGCTGAGACTTTCCTCGTTATATTCGAATAAAATAATAAAAGATCTCAGCCCTCAAAATAAAGAATTAACATCCTAAATCTTAATTTAATTTAAAGCTTTTTATCTTTCTTTTTTCAGAATTATTTTGTTCTAATAAAAGAAATTAAAATCTTAATAAAAATACATTAATAAATGTTTTGTTTTGAAACTCTAAATATCCAAGAATTTTCATTTACAAAAGAATTAGAGGAGTGAGATAACCTAGCTAAACTATATTTGTGCTAGAACATAACGCAATACTTACATTTTCTTGCGTACCTGGGGAAATTCGCTTTGATCCCTATCCCCAGCTAAAATGTTAGTAACATAAAATTCATGTAAAAACTGTATAAATGAGGCTTAATCTTAAAATTTTCACATAATTTCCAGCCGTACAAAAAACTTGACTAAGAGCTCATAGAGTGATATTTACCCGCGCCCGCAGCGGGTGGGACCTCGACACAGAATAATATAATAATTTGTATAGGTACAAGACAATAAATTATTCGATAAAATAGTAAACTTCACGACGCAATATTAAATGCCCGCGGCGCGTGCAGCTACCGCTACATCGGCGGGCAACATCGAGCAGGCCGCGGTTGACCACGCACTCTGCGGTCGAAGTCACGGTGGAGGACTTTCGCAATCGGTCCATTGCAAATAACCCACCTTGCGATCATCGCCAGCCAACTTTGTGGGGCGTTACTGCCTTCACGGCGTTCGTCCACACAAAACTACGTAGTTAGTCAGTAATTAGTAGTCAGTCCCCACTAGATGGAGTGACGACCTGGTAAGACATGCAGGAAATCGATGGATGCAGGTGGCTCAGGACCGTGCTTTGTGGTATTCCTTGGGGGAGGCCTATGTTCAGCAGTGGACTTGTGAAGTGCTGTAATGAATAAGTAGTTCCTCTACCACTGCGGGCGTGAGTAAACATCCTTCCTGAATTCTTAGCCTTACGCTAACAAATATAATGATAAAATTTAAAAAATATTTTTTATACCGTACTGAAAGCATTTACTAGAAATTAACAAATAATATTGGTCTATGATGTAAAATTGTAAATTTTTTTCATAGGAGGAGATCGTATTACCTCAGACAGCCAGCTAGTCCTAACGTTTGTCGATGTAGCACTTTTATAGTATATCGACAAACGTTAAGACTACTAAGTACAAGTTAATAAATATCTTTATAGTATAAGGGTGACAAACGGGCACAAATTTCGCACCTATGGACGTCTAAATCTATCCTTGATTAAAAATCAAAGTGATAAGGTGTCTATTATCATCCCTGAGGATTAACCATTTCACTGTCCCATGAGTCATATATGAACATTTCAATTGTTTAACTATTGTGTCTATTTCTCGGACAGGGAAGTTAATAAGATAGAATGCCTCGTTACCGTTAAAAAGTCTTCGGTTCTCTACACTCGCAATATGAAAAACAGCAGCATTAAACTGCAATTTATGCTGTATCGATGCTACCATCCAAAAAGCATTCCGAAGTTTAGGGCTTTGTAAATAGAATCACTAAACCTTTTAAAAGGAGTATGACATTAAAAATCTTATATTTGATTTTGTCAGATCTATTTTAGTCTTTGGCTGCGTTGTATGGAGCCCTTATTAAAAGCATCATATTGATCGTATCGAAAAAGTACAAAGGAGATTCCTAAAGATATTGAATTATCGTAATAATCCCTTGAATTCTTCATATAACGAATCCTTAGTATATTACAAAATATTAGGTCCTTACATATGAAATTGGCGTTTTGTACGGGAGGAATATAAAGTCATTTTTTTTTGTAAAATATATTTAATTAATCAAAGTATGTACCGTTGTTATCTATGCACTTTTGCCATTTCATAGGTAGTTCATTGATCCCTTTACTAAAAAAACCATGGGGGTGAGAATAAATAAACTGTTTGAAGGCGGTTTGGACTGCCGCATCGGAGTTGAATTTTTTTCCTTGTAAGATGTTGTCCAAATTCCGGAAAAAATGGTAATCTGTTGGAGCAAGGTCCGGGGAGTACGGTGGATGTCATAGAGATTCCAATTGTAGCTCATCTAACTTAGTGGTTGTTTGCTGTGCAGTGTGTGGTCTTGCGTTGTCGTGAAGCAGCAGTGGCCTAGATCGATTGACCAATCTCGGTTGTTTAGCAGCTAGTTCTTCCTTCATGGTTTGCAGTTGCTGACAAAATATATATCTTCCGTAATCGTTTGGCCAGATTTTAGAAAGCTGTAGTGAACGACATCGGCGCTAGTCCACCAAACACTCACAAGTAACTTTTTATGAGTCAATTTTTGTTTAGGGCAGGATGGCTGGGTCTCCAGGGTTCAGCCATTGCGACGAGCGCTTCCGATTATCGTACAGTATCCATTTTTCATCACAAGTAATGATTCGATTTAAAATCCCTTCATTATTGTGTCGGTTGAGCAAAGTAACACAGCAGTCGACGCGTGTTTGCAAGTTCGATTGACTCAATTCATGAGGTACCCATCGTTCAAGTTTTTTTACTTTCCCGATTTGCTTCAAGTGGATTAATACAGTTTTATCACTTACCCCGAAGCCTGCCGCTATCTCTGAAGTGCTTTGTGATGGATCCGCTTCCACAATAGCCTTTAATTCTTCATTTTCCACTTTGGTCTCCGGCCGTCCACGGGTTGGTTCTGAAGGTCGAAATTTCCAGAACGAAAACGGTGAAACCAAAATGTACCGTGCTTTTTTGCGACACCAGCGCCGTACACATCATTAATCCTTCGAGCTGTTTCTGCAGCACTGGTACCACGGTAGAACTCGTACTCGTAAATATACCGATATTTCATGTTTTCCATTGTGCGGTAATAAGCGACGCCAAAGAAAAAAATAATGAGGAAAAAACAAATGAATGATTGTTTTCAAAACTCAAGTGTACCAGCTAAATGAATTTATAAATTTTAATTTGGAATTCTTAACCAAAGAGGTAATATTTCAGTTCAAAGTGGTCAGTACGACAAAGCGCGAATTTCATATGTAAGGACCTAATATTATATCTTCACTATCGCCGTAAACAATTTGACCTAGTAACTTTATTTAAACTTTTGAACAATAAAATTGACTCACCTTCATTATTATCAAAAATCTATTTCATCACTAATGCATCTCGTCTTCCTGTTCGTTCCTCGCGAAAACTCAATATATTTGTACCTCCTCTTTTACATAAAAATTACACTCGTAACAGTTTTATCAATTGCTGCTTGAATATAGCCAATAATGAATTTCATGATATAGATCTATTTAATAACCCTTTGAACTCAATAAAAAGGAATAATTAAAAAAAATATTTAAATCACAATAAATTGTACCAGAAGGAATTTAGCGTAGAACATATATTTTTTTAATTAAACTGTATGCCAATTAATTGCTCCTTAAATACTCCAGTAGAATCCGTAATTGCTGCAGGCCTATTACTATTAGTTAATTTATAACTGTTTTTTTTTTAAATTTAATTATCGAAAATTTAATTTTGCTCTAAAACAAACTGTATGCCTATTAGTTGCTCCTTAAATGTTCCAGTAGAACCTGTAATTGTTCTAGATCTATTACTATTAGTTACTTCATAATTAATTTTTAAAAAATTTGATTATCGAAAATTTAAGTTTGCTATAAAACATAAAATATCTACTTTTCATAATTAAACTGTATGGTAATTAATTATCCTTAAATGCTCCAGTAGAATCCGTTATTGCTCCACGTCTATTACGATTAGTTAATTTATAAATAATTTCTAGAAAGAGTGATCCCATTTGAGTAATAGCGCTATCATCAATAGAATGTAGTAACATTCTATAGGAAAAGTCATTTTATCGAACAAAAATTGATTGACTCTCAAGGTGGTACGTAGAGTAGATGCTAAATGGCATAAACCCAAAAAAATAATATTAATCGGTGAGTTTTGAAATTATGAATTCTTATGAATGGATTGGACAAACATGTTAATAATTTTTATAGTGACCAAGTGTATGCGCAAACACAGGTGCACTCTCTATTCCCTCACTCTCATAATCCTATGAGACGGTAAACCAACACGAGCTTTCCGAGGCACGGGGGTAAGACACCGCCAACTTCCTGACTCCGGGAAGCTACTGAGAATTTCTTGACGGAAAAACCCAATAACCGATTTTTTTGGCCCGACCCGGGATTCGAACCCAGGACCTCATGATCAGCAGTCGCACTACTACAACCACTAGACCAATAAAAATACTTACATATGGAATGTAACTCCATCTTTTTGTAAATTTTAAGCAATTGCCTGCTTTATGCACACGTTAACCGCACCCAGATCGGCATTTTTCAAAGAGCACCTACTTCGACGGTAACGATTCTTGTAATGATAAAATCGATTCCGTAAACAATTTTTATAAACGCACAAGATTTTTAAATCCAATACCTGGGCAGAAGGGAATAATCATGCGAGGCGAGTCCATTGGGTTTAATGGGCTTAAATAACGATATAAAGCATTTTTATAACTATTAAATTTTTATTAATATTGTTAGTGTTATATTAGGTCCTTACATATGAAATTAGCGTTTTGTCGTACTGACCACTTTGATCTGAAATATCTCCTCTTTGGTTAAGAATTCCAAATTCAAATTTATAAATTCATTTAGCTGGTACATTTGAGTTTTGAAAACAGTCATTCATTTGTTTTTTCCTCATTACTTTTTTCTTTGGCGTCGCTTATTACCGCACAATGGAAAACATGAAATATCGGTATATTTACGAGTACGAGTTCTACCGTGGCACCAGTGCTGCAGAAACAGCTCGAAGTATTGATGTGTACGGCGCTGGTGTCGCAAAAAAAAGCACGGTACGTTTTTGATTTCAACGCTTTCGTTCTGGAAATTTCGATCTTCAGAACCAACCCCGTGGACGGCCGGAGACCAAAGTAGAAAATGAGGAATTAAAAGCTATTGTGGAAGCGGATCCATCACAAATCACTTCAGAGATAGCTGCAGGCTTCGGGGTTAGTGATAAAACTGTATTAATCCACTTGAAGCAAATCGGGAAAGTAAAAAAACTTGAACGATGGCTACCTCATGAATGGAGTGAATATAACTTGCAAACACGCGTCGACTGCTGTGTTACTTTGCTCAACTGACACAATAATGACGGGATTTTAAATCGAATCATAACTTTTGATGAAAAGTGGATACAGTAGGATAATCGGAAGCGCTCGTTGCAATGGCTGAACCCTGGACACCCAGCCAAATCCTGCCCTAAACGAAAATTGAGTCAGAAAAATTTACTTGTGAGTGTTTGGTGGACTAGCACCGGTGTCGTTCACTACAGCTTTCTAAAATCTGGCCAAACGATTACGGCAGATATCTATTGTCAGCAACTGCAAACCATGAAGGAAGAACTAGCTGCTAAACAACCGAGATTGGTCAATCGCTCTAGGCTACTGCTGCTTCACGACAACGCAAGACCACACACTGCACAACAAACAACTACTAAGTTAGATGAGCTACAATTGGAATGTCTGCGACATCCACTGTACTTCCCGGACCTTGCTCCAACAGATTACCATTTTTTCCGGAATTTGGACAACTTTTTACAAGGAATAAAATTCAACTCCGATGCGGCAGTCCAAACCACCTTCAAGGATTGATTGATTGATGATTCTCGCCCCCATGGTTTTTTTTAGTAAAGGGATTAATGAACTACCTATGAGATGGCAGAAGTGCATAGATAACAACGGTGCATACTTTGATTAATCAAATATATTTTACAAAAAAAAATTACTTTATATTCCTCCCGTACAAAACGACAATTTCATATGTAAGGACCTAATACTTATACATATTATGTAATTTATTTATATGTAAAACTTATATAAATATATTACAAAAGCGTTACAAAAAGCAGTGTGTGTCGTGAAGAAGACAGAAGTGAAACTTTTGTATTACAGAGAAACATTTCAATTATTCATCAATGAGTTTTGAATAACATAGATGGTGTATATCATTCATTAACTTACATAAAATTATATACATATTTGTCACAGTGCATCATCTTCTTCGATCTTAAGAAGAGAAATATAGGTTTTGTTTATTAATTAGGTAATTACTAATTATCTATTATATATGTAATTTTATTTTAATTTAACCAAAGTTTTATATTATGACAACAGAAATTTATTTAAATGAAAATTTACAAATTGTTATTTTAATAAACGCTGCTCTGCCTTATTGGGCTTTAAATTACCTCTCTTGTTATTTTTTAACAGCGCCATCTATTTCTTTCTTTCTATAAGTAAAGTTATTTTATCGAATCAAAATTGACTAACTCTCATGGAAGTACATAGAAAAGACGCTAGATGGCTTAAATACAAAAAAATATTAACATATTTGTCCAATCCATTCATGAGAATTCATAATTTCAAAATTCACCGATTAATATTATTTTTTGGGTTTATGCCATTTAGCATCAACTCTAGGTACCACCTTGAGAGTCAATCAATTTTTGTTCGATAAAATGACTTTACCTACGTTACTACATTCTATTGATGATGGCGCTATTACTCAAATGGGATCACTCTTTTTCAAAATTAATTATAAATTAACTAATCGTAATAGACGTGGAGCAATTACGGATTCTACTGGAGCATTTAAGGAGCAATTAATTGGCATACAGTTGAATTTTAAGAACTAGATATTGTATATTTTACAGCAGAATTAAATTTTCGACAACTAAATTTTTTTTTTTTAATAAACTAACTAATAATAATAGACCTGGAGCAATTACAGATTCTACTGGAGCATTTAATGAGCAACTAATTGGCATACAGTTTAATTAAAAAAAGATGTTATATGTTTTATAGCAAAATTAAATTTTCGATAATTAATTTAAAAAAAATAATAATTATAAATTAAATAATAGTAATAGACCTGGAGCAATTACGGATTGTACTGCAGCATTTAAGGAGCAATTAATTGACATACAGCGTAATTTAAAAAAAGAGATATTTTATAGCAAAATTAAATTTTCGATAATTAATTTTAAAAAAAATTATAAATTAACTAATAGTAATAGACCTGGAGCAATTACGGATTCTACCGGAGAATTTAAGGAGCAATCAATTGGCATACAGTTTAATTTATAAAAGTAGATATTTTATGTTTTACAGCAAAATAAAATTTTTGATAATTAAATTTAAAAAAAATTGATTATAAATTAACTAATAGTAATAGACCTGGAGCAATTACGGATTCTACTGGAGCATTTAAGGAGCAATTAATTGGCATACAGTTTAATTAAAAAAATGTTCTACGCTAACTTCCTTCTGATATAAATTGTGAAGTTTAATTTCGTCTCCCTAGTATATCCCTATCCCTAGTATATTAGTAACTACTAATAATAATAATAGTGTAGTATATATACATTAGTATATGTATATGTATACACGTATATATGTATGTATGAATGTACAACAAATGTAAGCCCTCAGCTTAGTCACCTCATTCTCACCATCCCCCTAAATGGTCCACTGCTGGACATATGCCTCTCCCATGGTAGAGAGGATTCACCGTGATCGCCACGCTCGGCAGGCGATTTGCGATCGTGGTTACGGACGTCTCGCACCCTTGATGCTGCTTCCCGTCACCGTCTAGGAATTTCCAGTATGGGTGCGAGAGGGTCATACAGCTCCTGGTCTTACGACATGCACGAGACGAGAGAGGCTATTAATATGTCAGTATCTTTTCATAAGTAACCATGGTACGGAAAATAATGTATGCGCGTTTTGCAATGTTTATATATGGAATAGCTAGTAATAGTCTTAGATTTAAGAGGCTAATAATGTAAGAAAAATATGAAATGTATGGGCACTCTTTGTCTTTTTTGTAGTTAATGTTAAGATTATGTAATTTTTTTTGTTAATGATTGTTTCTGCCAAAATAAAGAGAAAAAAATATTTATTCCATACAAAGATAGTTATAGTATATAAATAGTTCAACTAATAATTATGTTTCCAAACACTACTGTATTAGTGAAAAAAAATGTATTATTTCCACATTTTATATGAATTAATTTTATGGGTGTTAAGCAATCGCTTAAACTACCTATTTATATTATTCCTCGTTGGTTAGCAACAGCCATGTGACTAAGGTCGGGCCCACATTTGACCATCTTGTTATATTGTACCTTTATCGCGTAGCATAGACTTGTATCATGATCGCTAGTAAAATTATACGCAATCATGTAATACGCCGTTGTGATTTCATTTTATGAAGTCACATAATATTTAGTATCTGACACACCTCGTATCAATATATATATATATATATATATATATATGTATATATATATATATATATATATATATATATATATATATATATATACATTGATACTATATTACGATACAACGTAGCGATACGATGAGTGGTACGCCACGCCCCATGTTTAGTCGCTTTTTCCTTGAACAGCAAAGGGGATAATATTACAGGCCGCCATACAGTTATATAAGATTGAACGTGGAAGAGATGCTAGGATGGGTGGAAATTTTGTAGCGTACATATAAATTAAATTATGCTGATACGCTGATATTATACGATAAGGTTATATGTGGTCGCGCTTAGTCACCATACGGCTAGTGATTCGATTTGGTTGCTAGTGATTCGATTTGGTTGAAATGGGCGTCCACACCTGATCATTATACGACAAATGTGAACCCGCCCTAAAGCATCAATATTTAGAATTGGGCAACGAAATACCTGTATTTATTATATCGGAAATAAAATTATATGATGGAAAAAAGCTAGTAATCGGGGAATAATAAATGTTTTCTTGCTCTCCTGTAAGTTTTTGAACAATTGAGGTTCGCCCCTTTGCGGCGTCAACGACGAATTATGCACCAAGTAGTAATATTAGATTTTTTTTAATATGATAGGGTGACAAACGAGCACACAGTCCATCTGATGGTAAGTGGTTGCTGTGACCCATAGACATCTACATCTATCTTCAATAAAGAATCAAAATGCAGATGCGTTGTCACCCGTGAGGACTAAGATGGAATGCCTCTTTTCCAGTAAAAAGGGTCTCCGGTTCTCTACACTCACCATACGAAACACAGCAGTGTTAAGCTGCTATTTTACGCTGGTATTCTGTGAGAACGTGGTCCTTCCCCGGTCGAGCCGACCCATTCGTACTACAACTATACTACTAATATAGCTGCAGCATGGCTCTACCACGTATAGAATATAACGTATAGAATATATTAGATCGCGCAAACAAAGGCAACCACTCGTCTGAATCTAAGCGTATTCGTCAAGATTCGATAAATCATAGATATAATAGAATGATCACAGATACGAAGACCCTTTGCGTCATTTTAAATAATTGGAGATTTTGTACAAACTTTAGCTAAAGGCTAAAGCTAGTATTTAAAGGCTAGTGGTAATCAAATACCCTAACAGAAATAAAAATAATAATAATAATATCAAGAAAAGTGCGCATAATAAATGTAGTAGGTATATACGATGTGATAGGTTTATAATTTGCTGTTTCGTTTCCATATCAACACCTCCTTGCCTCTATAATCAAGCCCTACTAATTTACACGTAAATACAAACCCATCGGCTTATATTCTACATCTGCGAAAATTGCATTTGAAATAATGTGGTACCACCGCATTGGTTTAACTATCTACCGAAACGGTAATATGCATGTTACACGAGGTCATAAGTAATGATTTTATCTAGTTTGAATTTTCTATAAGCATGTGTGAACATTACTGTAACGATAAATAAACGCAATATTAGATTAGCTTAATTCGAAATATATGACATTAATTTCTGCAAATATATAAATTTGTTATGGTGAAAGCAGTGATTTTATTGATAAAGTTTAATCTAGGATGTTTTATCCTTAACAAAGCCCAAAAGATAAATTTTGCACCATTTAAAGTGGTAGGGCTAATTTTCACGTAAAAGTTTTTCCATGTTAGTCTTAAAGATTGACCCTCCGAACGAGCCCGCCTTGTAGTGGCAAGGGGCTGAGTAGCTGTGGCTTGGTCACGCACGGTGAACAAAGAGGAACCCACACGGCTGGCCGGAAGTGTATGGCCGGCTCGAAGCGGCCGCTCCGAGTGGGCTTGCCTACCCCACTCCGGATGCGCGTTGGTGGACCGTGGTGGTAAGAGAGTCCTCTCTCCCTTCCCGTCGCAGCCGAGGTGGAGTTACGGGGCAAAAGGAGTGTTGGTATAGTGAGGCGCCGCTTTCCCTACCCTCCGCGGCCGAATCTTGTAGGGCGGCGGAGCTATAAACCAGATCCGCCGCTGGAGTCAGGAAGGCTATTGCTTTTGAGTGCTCGTTTTTCCTGACCATGTGTTTTGGTGCACCTTACCTGAGCAGGAGATGGGGAAGGAGTAGTCCTCTCCCGAGGAGAGGCCGCCATGGAGCGGCCGGCGCTGGTGGGATCGCGGCTGTGTGCGAAAGCGTTCTCGTGACCCTGCCAATATGCGACGAAGGTGGATCGGTGCGGGTCCGAACCCGTCCTTGCCCCCACGAGGCGGGTATGCGTAAGCATTCCCTCATGTAAAAAAAGTCTTAAAGATTGACAATGTGCATTGGCCACTTTTCATCAGGCAGAAACAGAAACAGATACAGAAACTTTTTTATTCAATGTAGATTATAAATAATGCTTATCGAAAGTCACTCTTTCGATTAATTTACCACTGGTTCGAAAAAAAAACCTCTGTCCTGGGAAGAACTAGCAAGAAACCCAGCGGGCCTTTTTTTAAAATAAAATAAGAGCTTAAAATCATATATGCTGCACAATTAACAACACAAAGTAGAAATTGCTTGGTAGCGATCACTCCATTCCCAGGGGTTATTGTCACCCATAAATTCTTTAATATTATAATAACCCTTTTTTTACAAACTTTGTTTAATAAAGTTTTTGAACTTTGTGGTGGTCAAATTTTGTTTATTTTTAGGGATTTTGTTGAAAAGCTACATTGCCCCAAGAATGAATTACTGACTCGCTGGAGTCGAGTATCTGGTACAAATACCTTGTATCTGTTCCAAGTATTTACAGAATGAATATCAACTTTTTTTTAACTTCTTTTATTTCTGTGTAAATACATTACATTTTCATAAATGTATAGAGAGACCAAAGTGAATATATTAATTTCCTTAAAATTAGGCGGACTGTGAATTCATTTTTTTAAATTGGCAATAGTATTCAATTTTTTTTTTCATTAGTTATTATAATTTCTTAACATATCTGTGATTTTGGTCATATATTGTAGTTTTTATTACATACTAACGATCCTACCCGGCTTCGCATGGGTGATTTCTTGACCTCATCAACAGCGCCACCTACCGGGTTCTAATTCGTCAGTAGCCTAATGGCAGGGCGCGGTCCGCGAACTCGAAAGGTCGTGGGTTCGAATCCGCCATTTGACTATTGTCGGAAACCACTTCTAACACAAGCATTTTAAGCTTACCAGAAGTAATTTAAGGGAATATTAGTAATGTTCAATAGCATTACTAGTATTTAAAAAAATACTACGAAAGGAACTTCGTTCCAATCGAGTGTTCCACGACACTCACGCATGTTTTTTTTTATCAAAATTGGTCGAGCCGTTTTTGTGTTTTAGCGAGACTAGCGTATAGCAATTGATTTAAATATATAAAGATTTAAAAATAATAACTAAAGAAATATAGATGTTATCTTGTTCCATTAAAGTCTATTAGTCTATTAATTCTCGGAACATTCTGGTAACTACTACCTTGTATATAACTACAAAATACTCATATTTTTATAGCGGAAGATGTTGGCGTAGGTCTTAAAATATATCTGGCGAAATAATTTAAACAAATTATTATAGTTGAGCCATTTATATCAATGAGTTGTAAATTTCGTGTTAGATTAGGATTAATATTCTGCAGACTTCAATTTAACAAAGCCTTTAACACATACATATGTATAACTTCTTTAAAAATTACTAACTATGCCAGCGACTTCGCTTTTCATCTGAGTTTCCTTATTATCAAGCATTATGGCGTATTGGTCAGCATTCAAGCTGCTCTATAACTTCTCAATGCAATAATACAATATGGTAATCCTTATCAACAAAGAAATTCGAATCACGCAGGTTTTCCGTCTCAATTGATCGGGAGAAACTGTATCTAATTCGGCCAGCATACAAACGCGGAATCATGCGTTTCTAGGGATCTAATCAATCTTTCCTCAAATTGCGACGCGTTCCCGGTTGCCCGCTTTAGTTTTGCTTGCTTAGCACGTACGGAGAAAGAAAATAAGTTTGATCGTTATGGTGAAGCATTGTTAATGACAACGCGTTCTCTCAAACAAAGTAAATGATAACAATCAAATTATCAAGAAAGAGCAATAACAATAATTAACAAAAAATCAACAACGTAATAAAAACGTAATAACAAAATTACTATCAAATTACCAACCAATAGCTAAAAAATCAAGGAATGAGTAATATCTGGTGACCAGGATTGAATAAGGAATCCAATGAACAAATCAATGCAACCACACTTGATAACTATCCGTATAACGAAATTATAGCAATATTTTTTTTATTACGTCATCTAGTTATAGCATTAGGAAACATTTAAAATATTTTTTCAACATGAGTTTCCATAAATAACTTATTTTTTGTGCGTTTCTAAGTTCTATTTTCAAGCAGATTTTATGAAATTTGTTCTGTATGAACAAGCTTCATAAAATCTACTTGAATCTTATGGTAAAATAAATAAACAAGAAATAATTAAAAACCCAACCAGATGGGAGCCCTCGTCAGGGGAGACCAAACGGCTGAGGGAAAGAGAATGAAATCAGCGGTCGATGCGGGTGGTATGGAGGAGAACCACCTTCTGCATTTTAGCTCGGAGCGGTACGTCACAGAGTCCAAGTCGCCTCAGATGACCTGAGAGGCTGACCGGGATGAGCTCGTTTGGAGAGAGCTTAATTTCGGTCGGTAGACCACCCCACATGTCGGTCACCTCGTGAGCCAGATCCAGATATTTTGTCCGCTTATCTGTTTCGACTTTCAAGAGGTTTTGTCATAATAATATATAATAATATATTATTATGACAAAACTAATATATTGTTATATATATCATACATAAATAAAAACCCAAACATCTGGTTGAGTTTTTATTTATTTATGAATTTTTTGGGAATTTATTTTATTTTATTGATATTTATATATGTTTATCATTTTCATTTACAACTATATATTTATACAGTCCAACTAGATGAGAAAACTTATACATACCCCAAAAATAATAATAATAGTCTTTATTTCAGACAGTATTTAATTTACAGTATCTATCTTAATTATTCTATATGTAACACTTTGGATTACAGTAAAAGCTTCCTTTTCGCGCTTCCTTCATTCGCGTTTTCACTATTCGCGGATTAAAAAACTGCGACCCAATTCCTATATTCGCGGCTAAAGATTTCTTTATTCGCGGATCTAATCTGTTGATCGGTACATACATATTAATAAAAAGGATTCCAACAGGTATCCAACCTAATAACCTTTTTTAAACGCGTCGTCAAATGGACTAGTAAAAAAGTAAAATAGACCTTATTACAACTATGCCTATGTTTTTGAGAATGTAAACAAATTGAATGAAAGCAACCTTATTACTCAATGCATTAAGTATTTATATATTTTTAAATACTGCCACATATTAGACGTTCCATCCTTTGGTAAGAGCCGCTTTGCGTGGTTTCATCTTTCCATTCGTTACAAAAATTGTGATCGAGTAACACGTCTCTACCACTGTCTGAATTTATAATGTTGACTAAAAAAAATGAAAAACGAGTTTCGACGCGAGAAAAACCTGTGTTACCGCTTAAAGTGAAAATAAAAATGCTTGATCGTTTCCTCCTTGGAGTGTTGTTTGCATCCATATCACGCTCATTCAATGTCAACGAATCAACTGTACGATCGAGCAAAAAATAATTAATCAATATGGTCAAAAACTTCAATTAAATTGATTTTTTTATATATATTTTTTTATTTTGTCACCTAGGAACGTATCCCCTATAATCCCATATAAATTACCATTCCATATTCACGGTTTCTGTATTCGCGGCATATTTACGGAACATATACCCCTCAAATAAAGAGCTTTTACTGTATATATATATATATATATATATATATATGTACATCGACAACCTTGTCTGTATGCCACTTATTGGCAAAGGCTTCCTCCAACCTTTTCCATTCCTCTCTATCCTTAGCAGTTCTCGTCCATATGCCTCCTGCTATGGCTTTATATAATCGATATCATCGCGGCTCAACTAGCTATTACTTTATATCGAATATGGTGTGTTTCCTGATTTGATGAAGCATAGTAAAGTAATACATTTATTTAAATCTAGTAGTACATTAGACCCCGCCAATTTTAGACCCCTTTCTGTACTGCCAACAGTAAGTAAAATTTTTGAAAAAATTATTCTTGATCAAATGTTAATTTTTTTTAATGTTAAGAATTTACTTCATAAAAATCAATTCGGTTTCACAAGGGGTCGCTCGACAACTGATGTTGGTGTTGAGCTGATTAAATATATTTTCAATGCATGGGAGAATTCACAGGATGCTTTGGGTATATTCTGTGACCTATCCAAAGCCTTCGATTGTGTTCACCATGAAACATTAATCAGGAAACTACAACACTATGGTGTAAGAAGTAATGCTCTTAAATTAATTGTTTCATATTTAAGTAACAGAACGCAAAAAGTTGTCATTAATAGTATGAGTTCTTCCGGGTCGATAGTACAAATGGGCCTGCCTCAAGGTTCAATTCTCGGCTCTTTCTGTTTCTTGTATATATTAATGACTTACCTTACATAGTAGGGGATAACCATAATATAGTATTATTTGCTGATGACACTTCATTAATTTTCAAATTAAAACGACAATTATTAAAATATGACGAAGTAAATAATACTATATCTAAATTAGTAAATTGGTTTAATGTTAATAACTTGCATTTAAATAGCACTAAAACGAAATGTATGAAGTTCATGATTCCAAATATCAGACAATTAAATACTAACGTAATTTTAAATGAGGAGGAACTGAGTCTTGTCAATACCACCATTTTTCTTGGAATAACACTAGACGCGAAGCTTTAATGGAGCCCCATATATCAAAGTTAGCAAGCAGACTTAGTTTTGCAGCATATGCTGTAAAATATTAGAAATCTTACCAATGTGGAAACAGCTAGACTTGTTTACTTTAGCTATTTCCATAGCATAATGTCATATGGTATTTTGCTATGGGGACACGCGACTGACATTGAAATTATATTTGTCTTGCAGAAGAGGGCTATAAGAGCAATCTATGATTTAAAACCTAAATAGTCGCTCCGACAAAAATTTAAGGAAATTAATATATTAACTTTGGCCTCTCAATACATTTATGAAAATGTAGTGTACGTACACAAAAATAAAAGTAGTTATACAAAAATAAGTGATATTCATTATGTAAATACTAGGAACAAACACAAGCTAGTAGTACCAGTTACTCAACTCCACCGAGTCAGTAATTCATTCTTGGGGCGATATCTACGCTTTTACAACAAAATCCCAGAAAATATACAAAATTCGACCTGCTCAAAATTCAAAAACTTTATAAACCATAGTTTGTATAAAATGGTTATTATAATATTAAGGAATTTATGGATGATAATAACCCTAGAATGAGGTGTTCGCTACCAAGCTATTTCTAATTTGTTTTGTGTGGTTAATTGTGTAACATACATTAATGTAAGCTGTTATTTAAAAAAGTCCGCTGGGTTTCTTGCTGGTTCTTCCCAGGACAGAGGATTTTTCCGAACCAGTGGTAATTAAACAAAAGAGTGACTTTCAATAAGTATTATTTATAATCTATATTGAATAAAAAAGTTTCTGTTTCTGTTTCTGTTTCTATTTAATGTCGTCCTCCCATCTTCTACATGGTCTACCTTTTTTCCTTTTCATATGACCTGTAAACCAGTTCATTATCGATTTGGATCATCTCTAATTATATGGCCTGACCATTTACATTTTAACTTTTTTATTGTTATTGTGACGTCTTTTGTTTTCGTGTGTTTCTTTATGGTTTCAATTCTTATTATATCGGATAGTCTTTTTCCCATCATACTCCTTTCCATGGAGTTTTGGCAAGTTTCTAACTTTTTAATGTGTGCTTTAGTGAGTGCCCAGGTTTAGCAGCCATAAGTGAGTATAGGTAGTATGCTGGTATTAAAGAGTTTCCGTTTGATGGTTATGTTGGTATCGTTATTTTTCATTATTTCTTTTAGGCTCCAAAATTGTTTCATCCAAAAGCATTTCCAATGCGTCTGTCAATTTCTTTTGAGGTTAGATTTACAGGAGAGATTATCTGGCCTAAATAGATGTATTCATTGATATATTCAATCGGGTTATTATTGATCAGAATAGGTTCTTCCTTGCCATTGGTCATAGCCTTGGTCTTTAATGTGTTCGTGACCAATCCTACCTTGCCACTTTCTCCAACCAGGTCATTTAGCATCGCCTGTAATCTTTCACTCGATGACGAGAGGATTATCAAATCATCCGCAAATCTCAAATGTGACAGGTTTTCACCGTTAATGGACAGTCCACATTTCTCCCAGTCTAATTGACGAAAGACTTCTTCCAAAACAGTTGTGAAGAGTTTCAGCGATAGCGGATTGCCCTGATCTACGCCTCTTCCTATTATAATATCTTTACCTTCCTTCTCTAGTTTTATCTTAGCCTTGCTGTTATCGTAGATATTTTTTAGTATTCTGATGTATTTATTTTCAATACCTTGGTTTTTGAGTGCCTGCCAGATTTTTTCATGATCTATTGTATCGAAAACTTTATTGTAATCCACAAAGCAGCAGTAAAGGGTTATGTTGTATTCATTGGCTTTTTCGAATAGTTGCTTGATGACATGAATGTGGTCTAAAGTTGAGTATCCGCTCCTGAAACCCGCCTGCTCTCTTGGTTGTTTTGTGCAACTCTCTTTGTTGTTCATCCAACGTGTTAGTTATTCTGTAGAGTATAACTTTTGCGAAGATTTTATATATATTCGACGATAGACTTATAGGTCTATAATTAATGTTAATTTTATCTCTTTTTTTTGTGTAGAAGTACTATTGATGACGTTGTCCATTGGCAAGGTATTATCTCGCTTTGTAAGACTTCATTGAAAAGATGTTTGAGAATTGGTATCAGGTGGTTTCTATTTAGGATGAGGAACTCATTACTTATGCCATATAATCCTGGGGCTTTATCTGCTTTTTGAGTTCCCACAGCTTTTTCTATTTCCTCGTGTATTATATCCGGTATTTCACTTCCTCCTGTTAGGATTGTTGTTTGTGCAGAGTTTTTCCTTATATACAATTCTTCAAAAAATTGAGTAGCTATTGATATGATTTCAGGGCGTCGCTTCTCGCATTTATGATTTTTATTTATTAATTTTGGTATCCAATCTCGTTTTTACAATAGTAGTTTAGCTGCTTTTTTGGTACCTCCAGTTCTTTGTATGCATTTTTCCAGTTGTTCCAATCTATATATTTGACGATCTTTTCTCATGTGTGTTTTTATTTTGTTACTTATATTGGCTATGTCTTTTCTTATAGTTTTTGTGTTTTCAGGGTTAGATATAAGGTCTGCTCTATTTCTTATCAGTTCTTTAGTTTTGTTTGTTACCCATTTTGTCCTGTTATTTCTGCTTTCCATTTTGCCTTTTTTAGTAGTATAGAGGAGTTCTTGAAATTTATTGTATTTACTCTGTATGTCTTGGTCTTTTGTTTTTTCTATGAATTGTTCTAGCTTTCCTTTTAGTGAATCGGTCCTTTCTAGTGTTAAGCTGTTGGTTTGTTTTACTTTAAAGGGTCTATTTTTATTGAGTGTGTTTATTTGTAACTTAGCTCCTGTAGCATCCTGTGGTTGCTGTTGAAATTAATATTGTTTAAAACTCTACAGTCCCGAAAGTCTTTACTTTTGTTTATTAGTATGTGATATATCTCGTTTTTGTGGTGACCATCTACAGGTTTTTTGGTTTCTGATATCGAATCTGATCTTCCTCTTTCCACATAGTTGAGCATGTTAGGTCTTATAGTGTATTTTGCTACAGTTTTGGTCACTGAGTTGATTTGTGTCTTGGAAACGGTGGTGGTAGCTTTTGATGTGAATAATTTGGCGAGCCTGACTCTCCTCTTTTTCTCTTTTCTGGGTATTTATCTCTGTTTTTCTTTACTACTAATTTATTGTATCTTATGAATGCTACATTTCCTTTTTTCTTTTCTTCTTCTTCAACCTGTAACTGTAGCTGCTTGCGTTTTTCTAGCACTTCTTTAGAATAATCTTCCTTAATGTATATTCCTTGCGGAAGTTTGGACTTGTTTCGCAATATAAAGTGCTTTTTCCATAGCGGAGTAATAGTGACTACGACTGGACGGTTTTTGTTGTCGACCTGTTTCCCAATTATGTATATTTTACTGATTTCGTTACTATCGAAGTGTAAATTCAAGTCTATTATGACGTCCTTGATGTAATCCACAAGCTCACATTCGATTTTTCCTATTTCTTCTATTCAAAAATACTAAATTGTTTTTCCTTTTTCATCTTTCAAAAACTTTACTTACTTTACTTTTGATATTTTTGTTTTGAGGGTACTATTTTCTTCCATAATAAATTTCATTATTATATTATATTCTTAACTAGTATTGATATTAGCTTTTCCATATTTTCTCGATATATTCTGTATAGTTCGTATCTCCGATAGTTGTTAGTTGTTGGCTGATCTTGTATTGCACAGAAAATCCCTTGATTTCCTGAAGAATTCACTAAAACGTAGCCAGTAAAGTGAGGCAACTGTGTCTACTAAAGGCTCATATAGAGCCTCGTAGAATCTCCCGTGGAGATCCTTCTCTTTCCAGGGGTAAACCCTTTATCATATGAAATGATGGCCGTGTAGAATGGGTCATCTGATCGCGCCAGGAAGTAATTACGGAGGCTGCACACTTCGCGATTATGTATGATGAGAGCGCTTAAAAAATGACCCCACCATGTTTCCGCGGCAAGTACAGCTTCATTACTGACGACGATGCATCCTGTGGGACGTCATAACCGTGCGACCTTTAAGGGCGTTAAGTTCTGTCAGAATCCACCTGAGTATATATACATGAGAACGGGCATGACCCAACAGTTATATTTGCCTGCCTTATTCACGTCTGACAAGAAGCTGTTAAGTACTTTTCTCAAGCGTGAAAAAATCAGATCGCAAACTAACTGTTTCATGTCCGCCTAATTGACCTATATTACCGAAATTGGTCTGCCAGGTTTTGCTCTGTGATAGTAAAACATGACTTCAACTCAGCAAAAAAGCGGTGCATCCCAGCCCGGTACGCAAAACCTCCAACTTCTTCCTCTTTCGCCCTAAAGTACGGCCGCAATGCATTCTGATTCATTTGAGCTGTCCATCCACACCTACCGATGGTACTCCACCAGCGGTGGGTGCCGCTTGCTGAGTCCAAGTGGGCACCGCTGATACCAAGCCATCTGGTGGGGATGATGGATATGAGGTGCTGCTGGGTGGTCGTGCAGTACGCGCATCCCTTATCCGCTCGGTTGGCGGTTCGCATGTTGTTGCGTCCAGCGCCAGCTCCTGACGCGCCCTGTTGATCTCCAGGCAGCGGCCATACAGCGGCGCAGTACAGTAAATATTATTATAGTTGACAGATTAGGTAGTGGGACTACCTTTTCGCCTAGGAGTCCGTCTGTATGGGTAACATCCTCTAATATTTATGCTACAATTTTTACCGATTTCTGATTAAACACCTAACTAAACTTGTAAGTTGTAACTAAACAACTTAAATTTTTAAGTTGAGCTCATACCTACTTAGTTATAAGAGTTCTTTGAAATCCGTGAAGTCATTTACTCGTAATAATGTACCAAACACCTTGCCTACCTACCTACCAACCTACCTACCGATCTACTAAACTGCCTTGCCCACTAATTTTTGAGAAAAGTAACTCAATGTACAGACTTTTCAATTTCTAGGAATATCTAACTACGTGTCGCGAGGCTCATACGCTGACAAAATTTACCCGCTTTCGGGTCACCAGAGACAGGCGAGGCGCGACATGACATATCTGTATAAACCCGTCGCGCAACGTATCTATACCGGATAGTACAAACGTGAAGCTCTCCCTAAGGGCTGCAAATTTACGTCACTTATGGGAATCCACGTGTGTAGTCACCGGAAGATAAAAATATAATAACGTAATGCAGTTATGAGTTAAATGTTAGCTTTTCACTCCATCTCCTATAAAACTTTAACTATGTCAATTCTCAGACTCCTACCAATGAGAAACTTCAATGTGATAAATACGATCGTCAATTAGAAGTTAGAAATAACTTTCTAGCATTGGTTGTTCTTTACAACACCAATGGGAATAATGAGATGGTGGATTTTATAACTGTTTCCCATATGTCAGTTCAATGCTTAAATACTCAAACGGTACTACTAAACTTTAAGGCGCCGCGCCGTTAAGTCCCCTGGTGTCACAGTCACTTTGACTTAAAGTGATAGAGACAGCACGAGACTTAACAGCGTCTTAAAATTAAGTAGCGTTTGAGTGTTTGGCTGTTTGGGCAATAAATACGCAGACCCCCAATGAAGAGTGTGCTGTACTTACGATACCTAATTCGTAGGAATTAGTAGCAACCAATTACAGCGAAAACATTCTGTAGAGGTGCCCAGCAGTGGACTCTTACAGCCGAAGAAGAAGAATAATGTTTTTATATTAAATGTTACAATGAAATGTTTTAGTTCACAGTGTTGGAGCGCCTGCGCATTTTTCTCAGCAAAGAGTTAAACAACGTACTTGTAGTAATTACGTCCGTACTTAATGTTAATTTCAAACGGGGTCTTTGTCGTTGTAATATATTTTTACCCTCTCAACTGTTGTAAGATCAATAATCGTCCAAGACCACATTCAAGTTGCATTATTTTAAAATTCTGTAAACTCCCGAACATGGTCCTGGATCGTCGCCGGATATAAATAATAAGCACCAGAATTTATATTATACTCGTATAATAAGGTAAATTCAGTGGAGTTTCGTTGGAATCAAGTTTGGAGTTACGTCGCCGCCATCAAGAATGTGGGTCAATTTGCAATTACGTGGTGTTTAAGATAAAATTTAAGATTCATCGTCACCCAACACTCTATTAAGGTAATCTAATAGTATTTGATGTAAATCACCGGACTTATAAGGTTAGTGAATTTATTGTTCCTATCGATTATTAATTACCTACTGCGTTGTGGTTAACATTTGCAATTTTTGATAATTTGCAGTAATTAAGTAAGAAGTTGTATTGTAAGGATACTGTTAGAAATTAATCTACATTATTTTTGCTTATTTACATTATTTAGTATAATTGTGCAGTAGAAATCGTATAGTAGCATTAATTATTATTACCTACAACAAGTTAATGTTTTTAGGCTTTAATTATTATTTATTTTGTTGTTTAGAGTGTTTTATAGTAATAAAATTATACTAAAGTAATAGCGTAATTGTAGCATAGGACGATTGTTGGTATTTTTTGATTTCGTGGGTATATAATAATTGAATTAGGTATTGTAAGTAGCTTAAATCATAAAATTATTTACTACTATTTGAACGTCGAGAAATATTGTAAAGTTACGTGTCACTATAATATTATTAAATTATTATTTGCCGAGTTAGTACCTACATACTGTATAATATAGTTAAGTAGTTTTCAGAGCTTAGTAGTTAGTTAGCATTAGATAGTCGGAGATTGTTTTGAATATTTGTAATTATATACATTCCAGGTCGAATACTCTCGTCTCCAGAATGACCGAAGAAAAGGAGTTGATCAAAAAACGAGGTAGTTTTAAAGGCCGCTTAACTGCTTTCATTGGTTACTTGGATTCGCTTACTACACCTTTACAAAATCATGACGCGACGGAATTGCAATTGCGTATGGGTAAGCTGGACACATTGTATAACCAATATGATGAGGTGCAGTTACGCTTAGAATGTATTGTCGACAAGCCCGACTTACAACTAACTGAGCGTTCATGCTTTGAAACTCAGTATTACAAGGCGCTAGCTAAAGCTCAAATTTTACTGAGCGATCACCATAATGCTAACTCCGAATCGGCAGGTAGTGACAAGAGTTCTCGAGTCAGTAATCATAAGTTTGTTAAGTTACCTACCATACAGTTGCCAAAATTTAGTGGATCATATGAGAACTGGTTGGAGTTCCATGATACCTTCTTTAGCCTTATTCACTCTAATGATGAAATCGATGAAATTAACAAATTTCATTATTTACGCGCATCTCTGAAGGGTCTGCTGCTGTGGTAATTCAATCATTTGATTTTTCTGCAAGTAACTATACAGTAGCATGGAATGTCTTATGTGAGAGGTTTAACAACAAACGATTGTTAGTTCAAAATCATGTGTCCGCCTTATTTAACCTTGAAACGATTACTAGGAGTCGTCTGTAACTTTAAAGCGCTTAATCGATTTATTAGTAGAAACCTGAGGCATTAGAATCGTTAGCGAACCAGTTCAGCATTGGGACACGCTTCTAATTTATATAGTTACATAAATTGGATCAGAAAACCTACCGTGAGTGGGAGGAGTTTAAAGGTCATTTAAAAAGGATGAATCAGTTACATTTAATTTATTCCTTCAGTTTATGCAGCCGAGCTGATTTACTCGAAACCTTAGAGACGTCGCGTAATGTTCACTTTGCACCGCATAGGCCGAGTCCTAAATTAAAATCCATGGTTTCGGTGCAACAATCGAATATTCATAATATAAACTCAATAAACAACTCAAGGGTTGTTATAAATGTAACGGCGATCACAATTTAGGTAAATGTCCACAGTTTCTGCGCTCAGTAATGAGGCTAGGTTGAAATTATTACCATCTTACAAGATCTGTTATAATTGTTTTAAGTCAGGACATTTTGCAAACCATTGTAAAAGCCAGGGTGTAAGATATGTAACCGCCGCCACAACACAATGATTCACGTGACTGAAGCGATAGCACGTCATACCGTACAAAATAAAATAATTTCTCGCTCGAGAATGAGACGGGCACTCGGACAGGGACTCACTGTCAATGACATCAACTGCAGGCACTGATGTGAACAACGTCGCTTTATCGGCAAACGTAGCGCATCGCAGTGAACAACGAGATGTATTATTATCAACTGCTTTGATAAAACTACTTGATTGTAATAACGTCGAACACATCGCCCGCGCAGTATTAGACTGCGGTAGTACATCTAGTTTTATAACTGAGAATATGCGCAAACGATTAAATTTGGATTTTGTCGACATAGATAAGTCGATTTTAGGCATTAATAGCGTGTATTCTCACGTAAGCAGAAGGTGTCGTGTACATTTAAAGTCGTTAGATAATAGTTATTCCGCTAACATTAATTGTTTCATTTTGCAATCAATTACTAGCAATACCCCAGGCCGTGAATCAGCATACGTGATTTTCAACTTCCATCGAATATTTGCTTAGCTGACCCTACATTTTACAAGCCTGCCGATGTAGATATTTTAATCGGGGCTGATCTCTTTGGGATTTGTTAGTCACAAAGAATTAAGTTAGGAAGTAATAAGCCCATTCTACAGGAAACCAGGCTGGGGTGGATAGTTTCTGGTCCAATTAGTGTTCATCATTCTGCATTGATGTCTAATGACTTACGATGCAACTTCGCTAAGACTGATTCTTGTTTTTGTGACGATAATAAAGATGATATTCGAATCGACTTAACGCGGTTTTGGCAGCTGGAGGAAATCAGTCCCAAGTCATCTCATTATTCACCTGAGGAAAAGTTGTGTGAGGATCATTTTGTAAAAAAATACGTCACGTCTTGATGATGGGCGTTTTTGCGTTCGGTTACCTCTCAAAAAGATACCTGTCTATTAGGAGATTCATTTAAAAGAGCTACACATTGCTTGTTCTCCTTAGAGCGTAGATTAAAATGTAAGCCTGACATCAAGCAGATGTATTATGAAGTTATGTCTGAATATCAGTCACTGGGACACATGTCAATTTGTGAAAGACCTAATTTAAGTAACGGCGCGTATTTTATACCCCATCACGGCGTACTCCGTGAAAGTAGCACTACGACTAAACTTAGAGTAGTTTTTAATGCAAGTTGCCCGACGTCGTCAGGTATTTCGTTTAACGAAATACAAATGGTCGGTCCTGTAGTTCAGGACGACTTGACGTCGATCTTGTTACGTTTTAGGCAACATAAATACGTTTTGTCTGCAGATGTGGAGAAAATGTACAGTGCATTATCGTTCATTCTGATGACAGGCACCTTCAGCAGATAGTCTGGCGCAACAGTCCTAGTGAGCCCATACAGACCTTTCAATTAAATACTGTCACGTACGGTACGGCAAGTGCACCATTTCTCGCAACACGCTGCCTGAAACAACTTGGTCTACAGTGCAAAAATAAAGCCATAGCGGACATCATAATGCATGATTTTTATGTCGATGATCTGCTTACGGGTGCTGATGACTTAGATGACGCAAAGGCCATACGTCAAGGTGTTGCCAGTATTGGCATCTGCTCGTATGCCATTGCGAAAGTGGAGATCGAACGATCCCGAGTTACTGTCAGAAATTGCCAACACATCACTTGACCTAAATATTGTTCTCGCGAGCCAGACAAGTTGTTAGGTCTTGGCTGGCATTCGAATTCAGATGAACTCTGCTTTCCATTGAATTCACTAGTTCCCGATGGCAATACTAAGCGTGATTTGCTTTCAGTGATTGCACAAATCTTTGACCCGCTGGGTCTTCTAGCCCCGTATGTAATCACCATGAAAATATTGATACAAAGGCTTTGGTTAGACAAACTTTCATGGGATGAACCACTGTCTCCCGAAATTAAGAAACGCTGGTATGGCATTATCAAATCTCCCTCTTTAAATAACATTCGTATTCCACGACTAGTTATCTGTGAGTCATGCGGGTGCTACAACAGATATTTTCACTGACGCTTGAGTGCGCATACGGTGCGTGCATTTATGTTCGAAGCGTCAGCGATAAGACAAAAGTTATGGTTCGATTATTAACGGCTAAGAGCCGTGTAGCTCAATCAAACCCACAACAATACCACGATTGAGTTGTGCGGTGCGTTGGTAGGAGCTCGTCTTTATGAGAAGGTTGTAAATTCCTTCGTGTTAAAATTGACCAAGTCTTCTTTGGACAGACTCCACGATTGTTTTGGGGTGGTTATGAATGTTGCCCTGCAAACTTCAGCCTTTCGTGCGTAATCGTGTCGCTGAAATTTTGGATAAGGCCAGTGACCATAAGTGGGGACACGTCCCAACAGATAGGAACCCAGCAGACTTAATATCTCGTGGTGTGGATATCAGTGCTCTGGCAGGACTTAGATTGTGGTGGTCAGGTCCAGATTTTTAATGTATGACATATCAAAATGGCCTCTCAGCCTAAGAATGTTGAAACACTACCGGAAACGCGTCATGATATTATATTAACTGCAGTCACTAATCATCCAAAAATAATGATTGTTTTATCGATTTTAGTCGTTTCTCGAATTATTCCTGCCTTGTACGTTCCGTAGCTTACGTTTTACGATTCATTATGTCTTGTAAAGACAGTTTATTCCTTCAAATTACTTAACGGAATTAGAATTACGAAACGCGTTAAATATTATAATTTCAAAGTGTCAATATGATTCCTTTTCAGAGTACAGTTTGCTTCTGAATAAACAAAATTTACCTAAGAAAGCCCACTTTAAATTTAATGTATTTTAGACGAAAATAAAATTATGTGTTGGTGGTCGTCTTGATAATTCTAAATTTTCATATAATAAAAGCATCCTATATTATTACAGTCCAATCATATATTTACAAAATTATTATTTGACCATGAACACAAAAGGCTAATGCACGCAGGCCCACAGCTACTGTTGGCAAACATTAGAGATACTTATTGGCCGATAGGTGGTCGAAGCTCAGCGAAGGCCTGTTATCATAAATGTATACGATGTCATCGCATGAAGGGTAAGGTTTCGAATCCACTAATGGGTAACTTGCCACAGCAGCGTCTCCTTTCGTGGCTTTCCTTTGAAACCGTAGGAGTCGATTATGCGGGCCCTGTTATGAGCGCGACTCGTCAAGGTCGTGGTGTCGACTGGTAAAGGTTTATATATGTATTTTTGTCTGTTTCACTACCAAGGCGATTCATTTAGAGTTGGTAGGTGATTTAACCAGCAATAACTATTTACTGGCATTGCGCAGGTTCATAGCTCGAAGAGGTAAGCCAGTTAATATTTATTCCGATAACGGTGCTTCTTTTGTTGGTGCCTACAATGACTTGTCCAAATTTTTAAAGGGCAATTGCGATTCTTTGAGCGAAAGCATGGCCAATGATAATATTAACTTTCACTTTATCCCGGCGTATACTCCTCACTTCGGTGGTCTCTGGGAGGCGGGAGTCAAATCGACAAAATATCATTTGCTTAGAGTGTTGGGCAATTGTCACTTAACGTATGAAGAACTTTACACCACGTTGACCCAGATCGAAGCAATATTGAACTCCCGGCCACTCACCCACTGTCTTCAGATCCTGCAGATTGTACGCCCTCACCCGACATCTTTTAATTCGTGCACTGACTTCTTTACCGCAACCAGACTACCAGCATCACTCCACCTGTTATTAACCAGATTCCAACGCATTGAGCAACTGCGTCAGCATTTTTGGGAACGATGGAGCAAGGAGTACGTCTCAGAACTTCAACAAAGAGTGAAATGGCGTTCTGCAAAGATAGCTTAAAGATAAACGATTTGGTGGTAGTCAAGGAAGACAACCTTCCACCGCTGAAATGGAAGCTGGGAAGAGTCGTTGCACCACCCAGGAGCCGATGGCATTGTTCGAGTTGCAGACATCAGAACTTCTACTGGGATTATCAAGAGGGCATTTAACCGGATTTGCCCATTACCGGTGTCATTTAATTCTGGTTGAAATCAAAGATTTCAACGCTGGGTATGTTGAGCGCCTGCGCATTCTTTCTCAGCAAAGAGTTAAACAACGTACTTGTAGTAATTACGTCCGTACTTAATGTTAATTTCAAACGGGTCTGTCGTTGTAATATATTTTTACCCTCTCAACTGTTGTAAGATCAATACAATCGTCCAAGACCACATTCAAGTTGCATTATTTTAAAATTCCGTAAACTCCCGAACACACAGTGTGTGTTAAAATGTCAACATACGAACAATGGATGTCTCATGTTATCACAATTCAATAATCACCGCATGGAGTAATAATAAAATACATAATTCAAACTACGAAATAAAATATTATGGCGTGTTGATAACTGCAGTTTTTTATGACTTAAGCGGTTATTACTTATTACAGTAGAATTATTATCTGTGCTTTCAACTGCACATTAATATATAAAACACAGATATCTAATATACGAAATATAAAATAAACGCTTTTTTGCCTTGACATACACTCCACAGACTATAATAGAAAGAGGAATATTTAGTCCAGGAGGAATCGGCGCATGAGTACCGAAAACTATTCCACCTCAATTTTTTTATGTGATTCTCTTCAAATTTTCCTACTGATGATATAAATGTATGTTGCCAATTGTTTTTAAATTTTTTGTAAAAAACAATTGTCCATTTGAAAATAACAATTCCTTGCAATTGAAAAAAAATTGGTTTAAACAATATGGCACAGCACCGAGCTATATGGTCATAATGTTCGGTGCGTTCGGGAAATTACGATTTATTATAGATTACTTAACTTACTGGTGGACCGCGCTTTGTGGCATTCCGTGGGGGAGGCCTATGTTCAGCAGTGGACTTGTGAAGGGCTGTAATGATGATGATGATAGATTACTTATCATCAGGTATACCTCAAAACTTGAAAACGAGACCGTACAACCAGTGCGTGTTGCCAGTGATGACTTATGGAACTGAGACGTGGTCCTTCACTGCTGGCCGTATGAGGAAGCTCAAGGTCGCTCAGCAAGCTATGGAGAGGGCTATGCTCGGGGTTTCTCTGCGTGATAAACTTATAAATGAGGATATCCGCAGTAGAACCAGAGTGACCGACATAGCCCAACGGATTAGTAAGCTGCAGTGGCAATGGGCCGGCCATATAGCTCAAAGAACCGACAACCGATGGGGAAGAAAAGTTTTCGAGTGGCAGCCTCATACAAGTAGGCGAAGTGTAGGGCGACTCCCCACTAGATGGAGTGACGACCTGGTAAGACATGTAGGAAGTCGATGGATGCTTGTGGCTCAGCACCGTGCTTTGTGGCATTCATTGGGGGAGGCCTATGTTCAGCAGTGGACTTGTGAAGGGCTCTATTGATGATGATGATGATGATAATCAGTAGGTAATTATTTTGTTGGCAACATGTTGAAATTATTTGGCGACAATCTACTCTGAACGACTGTTTGATCATAGACTAATATGTGTTTTACAATTGATTTTGTAGATTAGGAACCAAAAATGAACGCACACTTTAAATGTTATACAAAAATGAACGTACACTTTAATTTAATGGAAGTCTGCAGTCTGTGAACATGTTCAAGATCGTCCCCGCCATTACATCAGATTTGATAGACCCCAAATCCTCGCAAAAGAACACCGATTCCTACCAAGGATGATACGCGAGGCTATTAAAATTAAAAAACATCCTAATTGCAATAGAGAAGATGATTAACAAAATTAAATCCAAACCCAAGCATACCACTGCAAGACTTCAAGATACTGTAAGCTCATTCTGCGTAGATCGAACCAAAAAATTAATATTAAAAAAATGAAGGTAGCCGGGCTAACTGTGACATCGGGACGTCAAATATCTCAGTCCCCCCAGTGACCATGGGTTGCTGTAAAGCACCCGAAAAGTCGGGAATTAAAATAATAAAATAGTAAATTAAACGCTGTAAAATCCGTAAAAAAAAATTAGTTTTATTCAATGTAACAGTTTAATAATTTTGTAAAGTAAAAAATTGTACATAAAAGCCAAAATGGTGGAAAACCAAAATATGATGTAGAAGGCCTGACAAACTGACAAATTGTCTGACTAGAAGAGTTACTAGGTGGCATTAAAAACCATATGCTTTCCTCAAATTTTACCGACCTAAGTAATAACTAAGTACGTAGTTTGTCAAAAGATATATAAAAACATTTTTTATATTCATTTTGTACCTTTTGGATTCAATTGTTTTTAAATACAATTTAGAAATTAAATTATATGATATATGTTTAGTTTAATGTGTTGAGTGAAAGCGTCTCTTTTTTTGTTGGGTTTAATGAAAAGAACATTAGTTTGTTGTTGAACTGCCAATTTCTAAAAATATTTTTTCAAATGTCCTAATTATACTAAATACCTAAATCCAATAAAATGAAAAGAGGAAGTGTATGCTCAATAGTAAATACTACTTAATTTTAATATTTTCATCACAATCATCATTATCATCATCAACCCATAAAGAATGGCAGTAAGTCTACTGCTGAAACTTGAGCCTTTCATATTGTAAGGAGAGAGTGAGGATTGGCGACCGCAGTTCTAGAAGTCCTGCAGTTTTTACGCTGCTCCTTGTCGCTGGTCCAGGTATATTACATCTGGCCTACGAGATGATTATAATATAGCCAAATATTGGAAGCCATGAAATCTTTATGGCATTACATATATTTAGACTTTGAATAAAACTATGTTTACGGATTTTATCGCGTTTAATTTTGTTCACTTTGTTTATGTGTCGTGCCGTTTAAATAGCAAACATTGTAAACATTTCTCATGTAAGTGAATTATAATTATTTTGAGAAATAAATATCTTAAACCACAATTTACTTATTTTTCATTCATTGAATGTAGTAGGGATTTTATCGCGTTTAATTTACTTATTTTTCATTCCCGACGTTTCTGGTACTTTACAGCAGCTCATGGTCACGGGGGGGACTAAGATGTTTGACATCCCGATGTCAATCATTTTCAATCAATCATCATCAACCAAGTTTTGAATATTAATTTTGAAAACTGAAGGTAAATATAATAAATTATTATATTTATACTTATCAACAGAAATTTCCTTTAAATAGTTAAACATTTCATAAAAAGTAAAATCCAACTTCAAATAACTAAAGAGAATATAATAATTTCCACATAATAGCTACTGGACTCACTGGACTCGGAGTTTTAATACTTCTATACTTAGTGTGAAGCTTTTATGTGTGGTTTTTAATTTTTATGAAAAGTATTTCCAGATATTACCATGTATTTATTAAGTCACTTTTTATTTGTCTGTCTGTCTGTCGTTCCGGGTGAAATCTTGCAACTCAAATTTCGAGCACTTCCCAATGAGCTAGAGACTTGAAATTTTGAACATAACTCAGAATCGAACAATGTAGGAATATGAAAAGAAAACGTGGTATATAAATTTTTTTTCTTACAATATTTAAAAAAATCACTTGTTACTCATAGTGTGAATTCAAAGACTATGTACGCTAAATAGGCTAATAAATGACGCAATCAAAATTATTTTGATGACTGTAAAAATGCACTATACAAGGTTTAGCGCATTGAAATATGAAAGGAAAATTTAAGAATGTAATTTCATATTTTAATCCTTTGGAGCAACACTGTCTCATAAGATCTTTTAATTTCAATCCCCCGTAAGTGTTGCCAGGTGGCGCATGCTAACGTAAATTTAAACGCTACCCTTTTTATCCTTTTCAGTATCATCAATCACGCTGCGTTCAGACGGGATTACATTAAACTTCGTGATTTTAAAAGCAATAAATTCAATTTTAACTTAATTTACATTTTTATAAGTTTTTTTTAAATTAAAACAACTCATATTGTGAAATTGAATTGTTAAAGACAAGACCGCGATAGTGTGTTCGATAGTGGGTAAGCTCGGCTGGACTGGAGTATAGAAGAGTCTTAGACCCAGGATCATCATGATCAGTACTCTAAACTCTGCAGTGGTGTTTATCTTTAATTTTGTCAGGTGTGTTGGAGTGCAATGACCTAAAAATTTAATTATCATTATAAGAAGAAACAGAACGTACTCGTACGCTGTATGGTAGCTAACAACATGAAAAATATTAAAATATCATATAAATAATAATTATTTAAAAGCATTATATATTTTTCCAAATTCTCATAAAAACCTTTTAAGAAAAGTAACAAGGACATAATAACTTCAGATTTTCATGCATATTGAGAAAAAAACAATGAATAAGTACTGTTAAGGTGCCATAAAAGGCAAAATATAATGCCATAAAAGACAACGAGAAGCAGCTTTGGATCTGGGTCTGGACTTGTAATCGTTAATGAGCTGTGGTAACTCGGGGGTGAAAGCAATCGCCTTTCATTTTCAAACTGAGTTCGTCACCGTTTATGATAATTATCGCAATTATTAATGCTAATTTACCACGTGTTATGTACATGGTTATGTAGAAATATTTTATTATTTCATAATTGGCAATCGGTCTGGATAGCATGTGATAATTTTGGAAAGGCGTTATCTATTTACTATGATCACATGCTTGCCAGCCAGCTATGTTTTCATATTCTGATTGTTATTTTCAAAACACTTTTATATTAATTTGTGTTATCGTAATTATTCGTTTATTTTGGGGCAATCAACAAAACGTAGTATACCTATATAACATCTACAAACAATAATATATACATTATGCATAACATATACATATATTTAACAATCATCAGTTAATAAGTACGTTTCATAGATTTACCTTAATTAAAGGCCGCCATGACATGCACTTAAAGTGTTTTATTTATTTTCCTTAAAAATTTACATGATAAGTGCCTAGTAAAACACAAATTTTGTTGGCCACCCACCCAATGTCTAATAAAAGAGACTACAGTCTATAATAATTGAATAAAATAAATTATTTACGTATTAGTTTTTTACTATTTAATATTTACGTTAATTTATTTTATTGTGTTCTCGTTAACGATAAATTTCAGAACATTACTCCAATTTAATACGTAGTTTCTTTTAAAATCAGCTATCACGCAGTCTATTTTAAGAGTAGGATTTTCTAGCTTTACGCGTTGTATATTTGCGCTTTTTTACAATCATTTACACTTAACCGAAAATTTTATTAATTAACTATTAAATGACTCAAAAAGGGCCCAATATGGATGCATTAATAATTTTAACATTGAAAACATTAATAGTATGAAAAGCATTTCAGCAAATACTCAGAACCACTACATGGAGTTCATGAAACTATAGAGACTTAAGAACTAATCTTGATATATTCCTATTAGAGGGTAAAGAATATATCTAATACTTCCGAAATTCACAACACTCTTATGATAAAAGACATAGTTTCAAATTTTTAAATTAATATTTAATACTACAAAAAAATATCTTATGTGATATACTGTCTTCAGCGGCGATGCGCTCTTGCCGTAACGGTTTCGCGGAGTGCTATTTTCTGCGTTAAATAAAAATAATAAATAATGGAGATAGAATTCCGGAAGTTAAGATTTTTTACAGGAAATTTCCTCCTCTTTAAGAATATTTTTCAAAAGTTATTACATATTAATAGATTTTGAGGTATTAAATAAAAACTAATTATCTATTTATATTATTTCTATATATTATTAGGAATAACTATAGATGAAAATTTAAACTGGAAATTGCATGTAAACGATGCATGTACGAGATTAAATAAATATGCATACGCCCTTAAACATTTAAAAAACGTTACAAACATAAAAACGGCTGTTTTGTCCTATCTATACGTAGAGTCAATACTGCGCTATGGACTTATAATCTGGGGTAAAATCACGGATCAAAATGGAACATTTAGTGCACAAAAAAAAAATATCAGAGCAATATGTGGGCTTAAACCAACTGAATCATGTCAACAGGTATTTAAAAAACTTGACTTATTACCCTTACCATGTCTTTATATTTATGAAATATGCATGTTCGTATGGAAGCATAAATATTTATTTAACACAGCAAATGATGCAAATTCTCGAAACCGGCGAAACCCATTTACAAGCTCATTTTAAGTGACACACCTAGAATAAGTAAATATAATAAAAGTTGTCTATCTATGTGTGTACGTTAACTATGTAACAAGCTACCAAATAATCTAAAAATGTTAAATACTAGATTAAATAAATCTAAATTACAAGAATACCTAATAAAGAATAATTTCTTCAGCATTATAGACTTTTTCAATCATAAGCATTAATGTACAAAACAAAACCTTTGCATGCTATATATAACTGTAGCAAAACATGTTGTTCAATTGTATAATATTTGTAAAACCTTTTTCATACCATGTTTTAAGCTAATAAATATATTATTATATTATTATTATTATTATCATCTTTTTATTTTGTTAATAAGAATTGCAATCTTTTATGTGCTAATAAATCCTCGAGATACATTTTTCTAGACGTTATTCCGAATCGAATGAGCCATAGCACATATTTTTAAGAGCGGGACCAAGAATTAACACGTTTTTGAACTTGTTGACTAGACTAACAAGAAAAGTCAGTGATCTGAAAATAAAGAAAATTGTAACAAAAGAACGGAGCGTGGAGCAGTAGCTAAAAGCTTTTCCCCTTTTGAATAATCAAATCAATATTCTCGTAACCTGACAAGCACCAATATGTAATCAAACAACTTTGTTTGAGACTGAGCCGTGAAATATTTCTAAGAGAACTGTAAATATTATGATTATTATATTGCGTATGCCAAAACCAGACGAATAAATTATTTTACTTCTTACTAATGAAACGCCATATTAATAGATACCACGCGGTTTCTTCTGAGCCAGGTGGGTTCTATTAATGTGTCGTTACTTAGATATAAGATAATCATCAAGGACCATTTATTTCATCTTATCAATTTATCAATTTAAAAATATTCTTTAAGTTTATCGGATAAAACATAAAGCCTAGATCACTCCTGGCATTGTTCTCTATCTATTGATGAAGTTTCATTACAATCGGTTCAGCCATTCCGAAGATTAGCCCGGACAGACAGACGAACGGACGGACAAAATTAAAAAAAATGGTTAGTTATGTCTAATGGCATGCAAATAACCCTTTTAGCTCAACAAACGGCAGTTATTTCGATGTTACAGACAGACACTTTAATTTTATTTATATGTATAAATGTATAGATATGAACGCGAATACTACACATTGAATATAAGTAATCAGTAGTAAACAATATCTTGGTTGCTTATAGTGGCATACATAATGTTACCTTGGCAGGTATGAGTATTTTTTTAATGAAATAATACGCCACTATTAGAGTAAATCTCAAAATACAAAGTACAATAAATTTGATCCTCAGGATGATGTCATCCAAATTCCATATTTTATGATACAATTTAGGAATTAAATGACTGTCCACTGTTGGGTATGAGTCTGTCCGGTCGTAATCGTCACGCATATTGACGAGTGCAGTACGAGGTATTTTACACCTTTAATGCTACTGACCTTCCCCGTTCGTGCCAAATCATTCGTGCAAATGAATGTCACAGCATGGATCTAACACGTGCAAAATTATATTAATTTAACGTTTGTAATTTTACTCAATTGTATTTACTTTTTATTATTACGAAGTAAAATATTGCGATCTTGAAAATAAATTATTTATATTTAGTACTTTGAATAAAACTACTTTTACGGATTATATCGCGTTTAATAACTTATTTTTATTAATTCCCGACGTTTCGGGTGCTTTACAGCACCCATGGTCACGGGGGACTTTACTTACTCAACATAAAACACTTACAATGCCACTGACTTAGATAAGTATCTATTTAACATCCTAACGTAATCATATCCAAGTGATTATATAGGTACTCTTTGTATCTTTGTTCTGTCTCGTTGTGGTCTCGTTATCTATGTCTGTCACAGACTATTTCACACAGACTATTGAAATTCGGCTCAATTAGGTATAATTTGTAGTGTAGTTACTCATACCACAGAATAAATATTAAAACACTGATGTTAGATATTCCATCACGTGTTCGTAGAAGTTTGTATGTCATCTGTGCTTTATAAGCCGAATTGGAATTTTCAATTTAAGAGTGGAAAAATAGAAAATCATCAATGAAAAACTATTTGAAGTATCGTGATTCTTCTTTATATATTCGCGTGTTTGTCACTGAACTCCTTCTAAAGGACTGTATCAATTTTGATGATTTTTTGTGTGTTTGGGTCACTGACTGAGTGAGTCACTATATATGGACTGGCTATACACCGTGACATAATGAGGCGATTAGATTTTCGCCATTTTAGCGCTGACCACAGAAGTGAACGTCCACGGAACTAATAATAGAGATAAGACAGTGTGACAAAATATATCGATAAAAATTCTATACCCAGGCCTACCCGTAACGTCCATTCTATTTATGTATCATAGTAATATAATGCCATACATAAATAAATGTATCAATTAATACCTAGGCCTTAGGCGCAAGCTTTATACCTCATATAAAACCAAGATCGACGCTGCGTTGGTCTATCTATGTTTTTATTCGTAACTACAGAACGGATTTTGTTCCGGGTTTCAAATGAGGAAATGCCTACGCATACCTGCTTCGCGGGGGCAAGAACGGATTATGTCGGACTCGCACCTATTAAAACTCCATGGTGTTCCACCTTCGCCACACATTGGCAGGGCCACGGAAACGCTTTCAAACACATCCGCAGTCCCACCAGCGAAAACTCCTCCTTAGTTGAGGACTTTTCTTCCCCCTTTTCCTTCTCAGATAAGGCGCACCAGGAACACAAGGCGCACTGCCCTTCGCGGCCTCTTACTCCACCCGCACAACGGAATCCCCGAGCCCGATATGTGGAGGTCATGGAGCCAGGAAAAATGAGCACTTGGAAGCACCCAGTGGTACAGCCCCGCCAAAGTAGCGGAGGCTAGTCGAGTGGCACATCGCCATACCAACAATCCTCTACCCTTGCGACTCCATCTCGTCTGCAGCGATATAGAAAGAGAACTCTTCTCTAGCCGCAGCCCACTAACACACACCAAGCCCACTCAGAGTGGCCGCCTTGGGCCAGACCTTCACTTTGGGCCAGTCATGTAAGTCGCCCTACGTTACCAAGCCACGGCTACTAATCCCCCCTCCCCTGCCCTAAACTCACGCAAACTCACTAAGGACATTAATAATTTTGCAGGCCCAATATAAATTTATTCCTTTGATATAATAAATTGGTCACATTTAAACAGATTTAACAAATTTACGTCTTGTAAATAGAAAGTCATCATCAGGCGACCTTTCTACACTTGGCTAGGGCCCTTGAGTCTGGGGGAAAACAAGGAGAGAAGAAATAAAAAACATTCGAAATAATAATCTAATACTTTTATACTTACTGGTATTGGTACTACCAGAAAATATTGTGGAGTATACTGCACTTTTTCAAAGGATGCCTTTCTCATGTCCAATAAAACAATCGCATGTGAAGTGTTTAGAACAAAGATAATCATTTTGTTTCGGACGCCAATTCCCAATTCTTGTGCTTTTTAGCCATAATTTTAGTCTAGGTTAAGTTGGAAACCTGTTAATTAATAAACATTTGATAATTATCTGTTGTCTGCGACTTTGGTTGTTAACAGATATGGGTAGAAAAGAACATCGATAAGTATTATAGACAAGGAACTCTACAACCCTATTGAATTTTATTGTTTATCAAAACTCAGAAATATAAAGCCAAACATGTTTGTAATTACGATATTAAAATTAGAACAAATTTTTAAGTACCTATATTATCAAGTAGTTTTAATTTGTTTACATTAGCTGTAAATTCACTTACTTGTGGAATATTATCCCTCTTTCTTTTTGGTAACGATTTTTACATATTAAGCACACTCATTATTATTTAAAATAATTCTTATTATGTAAATAAAATCAAACATAATCAAACCACATAAAATACTTTCATTTTTTAGTTTAAAAGTTCAAAATACAGAGATACGATTTAAACAACACAACAGACTTTGGCATATTATGTCATTTTTAGTTCCCGGTACGGACAATGAGGGCGCTTCAAATCGGCATAAGTATTTTGTATGGTATAGTCAGTCCAGCGTACTTGTATATATAGAGGTCAGTGGTTTGAGTATATCACTGAATCATTTAGATTCACACTTGGACCCCGAAGGTTGCGCTGTTGTCGAGATCCAGAAATCACCTGTGTGAAGCCGGAGCAAATCGTTTGTATTAGTACAGATATAATCGTTGGTGTGTCTGTGGCTCGTGTAATATCTGACCGACTTGACTGATTGATGTTATATTCTCACAATATATTTGTTTTGTCTGGGCGATTGCTTATAGCTATGATAGGATCTGATAAATGGTGCTGTAGTCAAGTTATTGACAAATTGTATATTTATGGATGAAAGTGTATACCGTATATACCGTAACAGCCGTAACAGTACAGTACCATAACAGTATACTGTTTAGTGCCAAAAAGGTAATCGTAAAATCTGAACCCGATAGGTGGTGCTGTGGTCGAGAAATATTTTGAGTTTGTAATAAATAAAAAAAAATATTTCACATTTTCTCCATCATAACATTTAATCTAATTAAGAAATAAAACTCAGCTACCTGAAAGGACAGAACAATTCTGAAAAAATGTTTGAAAATTGCAGTATGCTATAACATCAAAAGGTATGGTTAAAAAAAAAATAAAATATATTATATGTATATATTAGAAATTTTATAATGAACCAAAACTATCAAAGTTGGCTTCTGGTAGCGGGTTCAGTTGCTATGAACAATATGTTATTGGAACGAAGTTCCTTATCGCACGGTACGAATTTGACGGATGGGGGCTAGGCGAGAAAAAGTGTAAGATTTTTCCGTCACGACCCATTCTGTAGTGCGAGTGAGATGGAATAATATCCATCTCCCTCGCACTTTTTCTTATCTTGCCATGAAAGAAATATTATTTTAAATGACTCTTCATTTTAATAGACGCCAGTAATTCATTTATTTGTATTTGTTAATCAATAATATAATACGTTTATCAATAATAATATACTACGAAAGGAACTTCGTTCCAACCGAGTGTTCCACGATACTCACGTATGTTTTTTGTAGGAGAATGTGAAGGCAAGGAACGTTTATTGTGAAGTATAGCTTGTTCTTCATGCAGAGACACGCTGCAGCTGCAGCACGAATGGATCGGCTAGACCAAGGTAGGACCACGCTCTCGCAGAATACCAACGTAAAATAAGAGCATAATTCTGCTGTGATTCGTATGGTTAGTGTAGAGAACCGGATACCCTATTTACTAGTATAAAGACATTTTATTTTAGTTCTCACAGGCTTACACGTTATTACCGTTACCATCACAACCTATTAAAGTCCACTGCTGAACATAGGCCTCCCATAGATTGCCTCATAGGAGGGATATTTGCCCTAGTTACCACGCTTAGCAAGCGGGTTGGCAACCGCGGTTTTTTATTTTTAGTCGTTTGTTAGGAAGATGCTGTTGTCCATCTCCTGGTCTGTTTCCCTTTGTCGTCTTTTACGACACCCACTGAATGATAATATGGGGTAGTGGATATTCTTACATCGCCACTTCACGGTTTGTTGTATTACGAATTTATGTTTTAATTCTTAATCGAGAGTAAATTTTCATTTGTTAATTATCATTTTTATTTTGTTTTTATTCTATATTGCTACACCTACGTCAAATTCTCACCGCTCCATGGGTTGACTGGTAGAAAATGCCTCAAGGCATTAAGTCCGCCCTTTGTATTCTTTTAGATTAAGCAATGCAATAAAGAATAAATAAATAAATAAATGTTGATAAATATGGACCATATTATCTACTTAAAATAACGTAAATTGAGTGCTCGTTTGTCACCCATATTATACAAAAAATAAGATTTTATTAACAAGCTACACGCTAATAAATATAATTTTCAAAACGCTACACTGAAAATCGCGAAGCAGCAATTAATTCGCCACTTTTATATAATATGCTATTTCTTTATTGATGTGAATGTTTTAGGTTTACTATAATAAACACGATATGACAATGCGTTTCCGATAAACATTTTCATAGACCAGCCATAAATAGTGAGATAAATAATTACGAAAAATGTGTATAGCTGTATTGTACACAATAATGTCTCCGCAGAGAACGAAACCAAATTTTATTTATTATCGCTTTTGTTCAGTTGTACTGCCAAATTTTAGTTCACTATTGAAAGCGCACAAGCAAGAGAAAAATATTTTATAACCGTTCTCAGTTTCATTTTGCAACAAATTTTAGGATGAGGTCATATATTGCGGACAAAATAGCGTAAATGTAAGTTGCTGCGTTGTATATCATTCTTTTTTTGCACTTAGTGTAGCCTAATGGATGTAATTTAATATAAGGTAGTCTTTCGAGTTATGCACGCTAGTAATTTTTTTTATGATACACAAAACATATTACGACAGCAGTGCATAGTTACTATACAGCACCATTAAACTGCAAAACGGTTTGTATTGGTGCTGGCAGACGTCTATACGCATAAACTACCATCGTACAATCGGTAAAATTAAGGACGATAACAACTAAAAACAGGTTTCGCTAATTTACTGCGATGAGCGTGTACGGTATACTATTCTTAAAGCTGGCAATACATGTTGGCCAAGTCTCAGCCAACGCGGGCGCAGGCAAATTGATACGAGGCGAGTGCTACAGTCTACATGTTGGCAAAGTTTGAATGAGTGAACATACTGACATAACCAACTAACATGTGGACACGAATTGCCGAGTGCAGACGAGCGCCTTTGATTTGTGCAGAAAAACCAACACTGTTCCGAAGTGAGACGAGTCGTGGTGAGCGATCCCGAGTGGTGGCAAGGCACACCAAACGAACCGTATGTACATGTTGGCTCTCGCCTGCACTCGGCCAGCTAGGCGAACGACGTCGAGCAATGGTGAGACTAGGCAAATGTTCTGTCCATATGTTGGTACTTGCCTTCGCTCGGCCAACATGTATAGCCGTCTTAAAATAATTAGGTATGTAGTGTGCGTGCGCGTTTCATATACATATACAGGCTGATTTCTATAGCAATTTTTTTTTAAATAATTATTTAATAAACTAATTTTACCTTCTTTTTAGTTTCTACTAAGATTTAATACCATTTGAGAATTTATTAAGGAAGTGTTAATTCAGGTTTCCTAGTATATAATGTTTAAATTTATATTTTAAATAAAACTAGTTTTACGAATTTTATCGCGTATATTAACTAATTTTATATTCCCGACATTTCGAGTACTTTACAGCACCCATAGTCACGGGAGGGACTGAGGTGTTTGACGTCCCAATGTCATAGTTAACCACGGTTACCTCCAGATTATAAATTATTAATTTGTGTTCCGATCTACGCAGTATGAACTTACAGTATCTTGAAGTCTTGCAGTAGTATGCTTGGGTTGGGATTTAAATTTATTAATTATAGGATCCTTCTCTATTGAAATTAGGATGTTTTTGATTTCAATAGCCTCGCGAATCATCCTTGGAAGGAATCGGTGTTCTTTAGCGAGGATTTGTGGTCTATCAAATCCACGAAATATAAAAACAAGAGGAAGTAGCAAAACGCATAATGTGTAGCAGAACCACTGTTGCCAAACTCACACATACGCAAGAAAGAAATGTGTACCGACAATTGTGTACCATTTCAATAATTTTTGCGTGATTGGCTATTAAAAAATAAAAGAGAAAGGCATTATGTTACTCAACATTCACTTGAGTACGAACCATATGTTCTTAATAATAGAGATCATATTACTTTTCACCAACGAAGTTTCTAGAATTAATGAGCAAAGAACAATGGCGAACTCCCATACAAATTTTTATGTCAGGTAATCTGGAAGCGTCTTTATTTCAAAAATATCAAAAGCGATTCACCATCCTTACCTGAGATTGTTTGTCTAAGATTTTTTATCGACGAAGTCAGGAATAATTGTTACGAGGCTTTGAAGATTTCTAGGTTATGTGAAGTTATGTTTTTGACCTAAAGGATTTCAGTCATTTAATCTTATATTAATGTTCTATTAATAACTATTCACTATTAGGTATATTACCGTTTCAAGGTTGTTTTGAGTAATCAACTGGTGGGGCAGAATAAGCTCTCTATTAAGGAATTTACTCGCTTATTAAGGAATTCACTGTAATGAGAACTCAAAATAATATGTTTAGCCATAGTTTTCTTTTAAAAATGTTGAATATAACTATTTTTTACGGATTTTATCGCGTTTAATTTTACTAATTTTGATTCCCTGATTCCCGACGTTTCGGGTACTCTAGAGCACCCATGGTCACGGGGGACTGAGGTGTTTGACGTCCTAATGTCATAGTTAGCCCGGCTACCTTCAGTTTTTGAATATTAATTTTGGTCCGATCTACGCAGAATGAATGATGAGAATAGATTTTATTTTTGCTACCGTTTTTTATTACATTGTCGTGTTCTATCATTATATTTTACCATTTTTAATGAAGGAATCGTATTAAATGTCCAATCATGATATGATATTGAAGTTTTTTATTTATAGGTATGACATTACAGTATTTAAAAATACCAATATAGTTATTTTCTTTATATTTTGTTTTACCTTGTCATCAACAATGAGCTTTAAGAATTTTAGTTGAATATTAAAGATCCTTCTTATGTATGTTTTGAATGTACGACCATAACTTGTTATTCCATATGATATTATCGAATCTACTAGCGCATAGAAATGATAGTAGTACTGAATATAACACTTTATTCTTGATAATATAGAATGTTGCAAGCAATGAACTTAGCATATTACAAATCGTATCTATATGAGGACCACAGTTAAATCTGTTGTCTATGATTAAGCCTAGGTATTTTTGATTTGTAACACTTGTTCTATAGGTTTACATATGCATTTTGAATAAGTCCATGCATACATTCGTGTGTATGTACAATTATTGATATTGGACTATATACTGTGTTATGACTCGACCTAATATGCATGACTTTAGTTTTATCTGCGTTTAGATTTATGTCACCTATAATCAGAAAATTATAGAATGCCTGTCTGGGTCTGTTATCAGCAGAAGTTCCAAGCAATTGGGTGTATGTCCGGCTACATCTGGTACCCGCGTCGCTACTTGAACCAGCTGAGTGAGATCTAGCGATAACGCAAGTTTGCGCGCCTCTCAATCAGTATAGGATCTTCATTTTCTAGGGTCGGTAATTCAGAAATTTCCATATAGTTTTTAAGCTGGCCTTGCTCAAGTTGATGGATTCACTGTTCAACTGCACACAGTCTTGTTTCCATATTTTTGTTAGCGTTGGTAATTGAGGCATTTTCCTTTCTAGTTCAATTATTCTTTGTTGAAATGCTTCGATATTCTCGCATATTTTGTCCATTTTGTTAGTCAAAGGTTCTAACGCCTTTGCAACTGTTTTGTCAACCTCTTTAGAAATATCCTTCAGTAGTTTTTTTTAAATATATGTATATTTACAATAGTATATAAGTAGCTGTGTCGTGGACGGTTTTGCAGGCATTCTTTACATGTCTAGTCTAAGCTGACTTGAGCTCGCAGCGCGGTTATTTGTTTGGTAGTTAGAGTTGCAGAAGGTGTAGTAGCATGAACCTCTTTTTTATACGACACTCAAGACCTGGCGCCTTTTTCGTAATTATTTTGTTGCACGTATAACACTTTGGAATTGGTGCCATAACGACGGTTGTTAGAAAAGAATTGTTCGTAGTGGGTATATTTCGCAATACACACAAGTATGTGTTTTCTAAAGTACTGCATTCAAAGTCAACCAAAAAGGCTGTAGAAACTAAAATAAAAGACTGTCAAATTATAAATAAATTAAGTACTAAATATTTATTACATTTTGTTGATACTTATGTTTAAGTATTAAATTATACTTTTTCTAAAATAATCATCCCTAAAATTCAAATAAATTATCTTAAGTCTTACATTAGTCTTATAGAGTAAGCAAATTATAACCAAGACTATGCTAGAAATTTTCTGTAATTCTCGATCTGAAAAGAAGATATCATCATTAAAATGAGAGCCTATAGGAACAGCAAGCCGAAGTTCCATCCATTGTGGAGGAAGCTTTCTATAATTGCAACATCAGAAGATTGGAAACCAACACTGATTGTAGCGATTATCATAGTAATTATTTACGATACAACCGTCATCGAAGTATTTATGTTCCATTTTGTTTCAATTACCCAATAAAATATATTTGCTATTACCAATAATATATATTTGACTTTATGTACAAAAGATAATCATATCGAAATCTGTTCACACACAAAGAAGACGACGGCGAGCAGCAGGGGCTGCGGGGGAGCGGCGGTGGCATAGGCCGTGGCCGTGCGCCCGCGGCCATCCCTACATCAACGGCACTTCGATT
Organism: Parnassius orleans; assembly: GCA_029286625.1. Lineage (NCBI taxonomy): Eukaryota > Metazoa > Arthropoda > Insecta > Lepidoptera > Papilionidae > Parnassius > Parnassius orleans. Next base: position 7,777,698 of record JAGSMP010000022.1, on the reverse strand, counting down.
TATATATGTGTATGCCATATATCGAATTATCAGCTTGGTATCTATGTATGCGATATATCGAATTATCAGCTTGGTCACAAAATGAGATACTGTATTCGTGAAATTACAGTACGAGTATATGATGTTCCGCTTACTATACAAGGTTATTTTGCAATAACCGGCCAAATTTGCAGAGAAGGTTAAGAATAAGTAATATTGGAAAATGGTGAAGAAAAATGAGTTAAAAAATGTCAAACATTCTGTCCTTTTTATCTTTTAAATTCAAAATACGTGGTAATGTATTATTTTAAATGATTTTACTGCGCAAGCACACATTCCTAAGGGTCGATCGGTTGGCAAAAACGTTGTGAATAGAAACGCACACAGAGAAGCGCGCATACGCGTCGTTGTTGCCCATAAATCACAATTAATTTGGGATAATTTCAAATAAAAGAAGAAGCCTTATTTATTCGTATTTTCAAAAACTGCAATAACGGTATATCATTATTTATATATTTAAACTTAAATTTAAAATTTGGCTACACTTTGAAAAATAACTCTGTTTATTGAAATCGTTCTCTACCATGGGATGTTATCGACGTAAATAAACGATAAACTTGGAAAGTAAATCTACCTAACAAAAGTTACAATTTGTAATTACAAGTAGCATTTTACATTTCTATATATTTCGGTAAAAATAAAAATTAACAAATTTGGCAATCTATTGTATTAATATTACTCCAGTCTATATTATGTAATTCTTAACTTAGACGATTTTGTTTAAAACGTAAAAGGATCAGCCTGTATATGTGGAGGGGCGACGCATGCAATTGCAATCATTTGATAGTCCACCAATACAGTACCCAACGCCGCACTGTAGAGTCCTTGTTTATGAGATCGCACAAAAATAATTATGATCTATGCAACTCTTAGTTACTAGGTTTTTACATTTTTTGATCCTAGTGTAATCAAATATCCCACAAGATAGGCCGTCTTGCTCATTAGATCTACATATTGGCATATTGTGTTGTTTATAACTTTAAGGTTTAGATTTATGTCACCTATAATCAGAAAATTATAGAGTGCCTGTCTGGGTCTGTTATCAGCAGAAGTTCCAAGCAATTGGGTGTATGTCCGGCTACATCTGGTACCCGCGTCGCTACTTGAACCAGCTGAGTGAGATCTAGCGATAACGCAAGTTTGCGCGCCTCTCAATCAGTATAGGATCTTCATTTTCTAGGGTCGGTAATTCAGAAATTTCCATATAGTTTTTAAGCTGGCCTTGCTCAAGTTGATGGATTCACTGTTCAACTGCACACAGTCTTGTTTCCATATTTTTGTTAGCGTTGGTAATTGAGGCATTTTCCTTTCTAGTTCAATTATTCTTTGTTGAAATGCTTCGATATTCTCGCATATTTCGTCTCTAACGCCTTTGCAACTGTTTTGTCAACCTCTTTAGAAATATCCTTCAGTAGTTTTTTTTAATATATGTATATTTACAATAGTATATAAGTAGCTGTGTCGTGGACGGTTTTGCAGGCATTCTTTACATGTTTAGTCTAAGCTGACTTGAGCTCGCAGCGCGGTTATTTGTTTGGTAGTTAGAGTTGCAGAAGGTGTAGTAGCATGAACCTCTTTTTTATACGACACTCAAGACCTGGCGCCTTTTTCGTAATTATTTTGTTGCACGTATAACACTTTGGAATTGGTGCCATAACGACGGTTGTTAGAAAAGAATTGTTCGTAGTGGGTATATTTCGCAATACACACAAGTATGTGTTTTCTAAAGTACTGCATTCAAAGTCAACCAAAAAGGCTGTAGAAACTAAAATAAAAGACTGTCAAATTATAAATAAATTAAGTACTAAATATTTATTACATTTTGTTGATACTTATGTTTAAGTATTAAATTATACTTTTTCTAAAATAATCATCCCTAAAATTCAAATAAATTATCTTAAGTCTTACATTAGTCTTATAGAGTAAGCAAATTATAACCAAGACTATGCTAGAAATTTTCTGTAATTCTCGATCTGAAAAGAAGATATCATCATTAGAATGAGAGCCTATAGGAACAGCAAGCCGAAGTTCCATCCGTTGTGGAGGAAACTTTCTATAATTGCAACATCAGAAGATTGGAAACCAACACTGATTGTAGCGATTATCATAGTAATTATTTACGATACAACCGTCATCGAAGTATTTATGTTCCATTTATTTTCAATTACCCAATAAAATATATTTGCTATTTTGACTTTATGTACAAAAGATAATCATATCGAAATCTGTTCACACACAAAGAAGACGACGGCGAGCAGCAGGGGCTGCGGGGGAGCGGCGGTGGCATAGGCCGTGGCCGTGCGCTCGCGGCCATCCCTACATCAACGGCACTTCGATTTATATATGTGTATGCGATATATCGAATTATCAGCTTGGTATCTATGTATGCGATATATCGAATTATCAGCTTGGTCACAAAATGAGATACTGTATTCGTGAAATTACAGTACGAGTATATGATGTTCCGCTTACTATACAAGGTTATTTTGCAATAACCGGCCAAATTTGCAGAGAAGGTTAAGAATAAGTAATATTGGAAAATGGTGAAGAAAAATGAGTTAAAAAATCTCAAACATTCTGTCCTTTTTATCTTTTAAATTCAAAATACGTGGTAATGTATTATTTTAAATGATTTTACTGCGCAAGCACACATTCCTAAGGGTCGATCGGTTGGCAAAAACGTTATGAATAGAAACGCACACAGAGAAGCGCGCATACGCGTCGTTGTTGCCCATAAATCACAATTAATTTGGGATAATTTCAAATAAAAGAAGAAGCCTTATTTATTCGTATTTTCAAAAACTGCAATAACGATATATCATTATTTATATCATCATCATCATCATTACAGCCCTTCACAAGTCCACTGCTGAACATAGGCCTCCCCAAGGAATGCCACAAAGCACGGTCCTGAGCCACCCGCATCCATCGACTTCCTGCATGTCTTACCAGGTCGTCACTCCATCTAGTGGGGACGCCCTACACTAAATCCGCCGGTACGAGGCCGCCACTCGAGAACCTTTTTCCACATCGGTTGTCGGTTCTTCGAGCTATATGGCCGGCCATTTATATATTAAACTTAAATTTAAAATTTGGCTACACTTTGAAAAATAACTCTGTTTATTGAAATCGTTCCCCTTGTCTACCATGGGATGTTATCTACGTAAATAAACGATAAACTTGGAAAGTAAATCTACCTAACAAAAGTTACAATTTGTAATTACAAGTAGCATTTTACATTTCTATATATTTCGGTAAAAATAAAAAATTACCAAATTGTCGTGGTAAAAATTTACAAAATTGTAAAATTATAGGTGTAATTTTACGTATTTCTGTTTAATAAGGTTTGAATTTAACTGGCAACAATTGAAAAATTCGTTGAACCAATTGTATTTAAACTTCACTATGCTTAATCAACATACTTAAAAGTCATACAAGCGACCACACCCTGCGATTATTATATCTTTTATCGATTGATATGATATGCTCACATCATGATCTAGTAGTGAAAGCAATGACAAGGAACATTGGGCAGTTATTGTGCGACAGAGACAGAATATTTCGAACAAATAAAATTATTCCAGTCTATTTTAAATTGCAATTTACAACAACATTATATTTGTAAAATTTTCATTGAAAACGAGAGACATTTTTTCACAATTCTAAATGTTCAATTTACAAATATACAGTTTTACTTTTAAAGTTTTGTAGCTTTATTAACCGGTACACATTTTACAATTCGATAAAAATGTATATTTTTTTTACAAAATTCTCAGATTGTTAGGTTTATTTGATAGGGTGCAGGAAGTTGATATACATATACAAGAGTTGTTCGCTTACAGTATAGGATATCTTTACATTCAACCCTGATGGTATTAGAAAGTCATCTAACGGATCGCTTAAGGGGGTATGCCAGTATATATTTAAGTTGTTACTACATAATAATAGTATTTTGTATTGGCATTACCTAAAGTTATTTTCGCACACATACAGGAATAGAGAAAGGCTATGTGTCTTTCCCTACTTCTTCTACATCCTTTACCATCTGCAATTCCAATTGTGCTGCAGTTTTCACGTGCTACGGTCGATACTTACTAGTAGGTGAGCCTATGTAAAAACATAAGTCTTTTTCTATCACAATCTTCAATATATATGAAAACAAATTATTTGGAAATTCATTTATGAAGCGATATAATTTATTTAGGTGTAAATAGGCATGACTGCAGGCATTTATAATGAATGTATACTCTACTCTAATCTCACCACCTCCATTATTATTCATTATATAACATACAATGTGCTACAGCATGTCTTCGTTAAGCTAAATGTGTAGTGTGTACGTCATAGTCGAAGGTCCGTTTAAATATGCATACAACTCTATAACCTAGAAGAAAATTTAGTACATCAATAAATTTGTAAATAATTATAACATACGAAATTCTACCTGCAAAGGAGGTTGCAGGGGCGTTAATTAAAAAAATCACATTTTGTACTGACTCATCACGATATCTCTGGAACCATAAGACCTAGAGACTTGAAATTTGGTAGAAATATTCCTTTCGCCGAGTAGACGTCAGCTAAGAACGGATTTTACGAAATTCCAACTGCAAGGGGGTTACGGGGTATTTATTAAAAAAACACATTTTCAAACTATAGCTCTTATAGGTATAAAACTTTGCAGAATATTCTTTTTGTATTTGTTTGAATGGGTCCCTAAATGGTTTGGATTAACGATTAGAGCCGGTAGGTGGCACTGTTGCCGATATCCAGAAATCACCCGTGCGACGCCGGGGCGGACCGAATATATGTTATTTTTGCATATATAATTAATCAGCATTGGTCGCGGGACATTTTCATTTATCCTTTAATATTATATTCTCAATATCTTTCTATTTATATTATATAATTCTACTGTCCGTGCGTATGTGACTGAACTTCTCCTAAACGGCTGGACCGATTTTGATAAGATTTTGTGTGTGTGTGATTCAGTTGATTCGAGAAGGGTTTAGATTCACAATTGGACCCGAAAGGTGGTGCTGTTGCCAAGATATAGAAATAACCCGTGCGAAGCCGGGGCGGACAGCTAATACTTATAAAACTATGTACGGACATGTACACTGTTTTATTGAATAAGGGTGACAAACAAGCACACAGTCCACCTGATAGTAAATGGATACACATTTACATTTATCTTCGATTTGGAATTCAAATGCAAATGCGTTGTCACCCTTGGAGTATGCCCCGTATGTATGTAGATGGAATGCCGCGTATCCAGTAAAAACTATTTCTACTCTTCTCTACAGTCATCATACGAAACACAGCAGAATTAGGCTGCTATTTTACGTTGATATTTTGTGAAAGTGTGGTACTTTCCGGTCGCGCCGACCAATTCGCGCTACAACCATAACATAGCTGCAGCATAACATGATGAAATTTAAGAATATTTATTATTTTTAATCTATGCACATGAAAAATTGTAGAATCTTTATGATATTTTCTAAAAAATATCTGCAAATTTCGACAAGATATTTACAAAGCTTATTTAAAATAATTCTAAGATTATCTTAGTTTTGATAACAGTGTAAACTTAAAAAGTATTACCTTTAATAAACTTGAATAATATCTATATCCAAGAGTAGTAAGTCCTCCAGACTATATTTTAATTACGGCGACCACAATCAACGCCACTACAATAAAAGCAGAAGTGCGGCCCGCCTCTGGACTTGAAGTTAGCACTCAGACCATTCGGAATTGCTTACACCAGGCTGGAATACGAGCACGGAGTCTTGGCGAGTACCTCTGAATTCACGGCAACGTCAGCAACGGAGATTGCAGTGTGCTAGACTCCGGCAAAATGAAGAAGATGAGAAGGAAATAATTTGGCAAAACTGTCTCTTCGTTGACAGATCGTGAATCACTACTCATCCAGATAACCGACGTGTCCATGTCTGGAGAAGACCTGGAGACTCTGAAAGGCAAAGATCTGCCACTGGAACCGTTCAGTCAGGCGGGAAATCGGTGTCCCTTTTGGGGTGGAATTATGATTGGAGCTAGAACACCTTTGATACCATATTGAATCTCCATGACGGAAGATAGGTACAAAACAGTCGCTATTGATGGAATTTTCAGATCATTCAGAGTAAACCATGGGCACTAATTAGTACTGGTCGATGATAATGCGTCCGCACATCGAGCTCAACGAGTCAATGCTGCTCTCCGAGAATACGACATCACAAGGTTAGACTGGCCTGTCAGCTCGCATGACTTAAATCCAGGTTACCGCAAGAAATGCTGGACAACTTGATCATCAGCATGCCCAAGAGGATCTCAGCATATGTTCGAGCCAGGGGAGGAGTTATCTTGTATTAAATAAAAACCTTCTATTAATAAATTGTTGTAAAAATTTGGTTATGCAATCTTTTTCTTTTCATCAAATTTCTGTTACAATTACTCAATTTTTGTTATTAAACAATAAAAAAGTTTTATTTTTTTAATTTCAAACAGTGTATTTCTATTTAAAAAAATATAACGTCAACACTTTTTCTTGATAAATTTAATTTAAAAAATATATCAGCTTTTGCTAGTGATCACAAACTTTTATGAAGTTTCAATGTACGAACCATAGACTTAGAATATACTTACGCCAGTATATTCTAAGCCTATGGTTCGAACCACGGCTATGGACAGGCCGTCTGTCATTAGTGAGACGATTTTGAAGCAGGGAAGATCGACTCGAGATACAACGCTATGTATTCTTACACAGACTGCTATATTACCTTAATTCCTTTATATTAAATTCACGAGCAGAATTTTGAAACGAAACTTTAAATACAAAATATTCATTTCTCGTAATTTTATAGTCTGTTAGACCATGTTTTATAATTGTTATCTCAAGCATTACTAATTCCAATGGAAATCATTTACTAGAAGAAAATGTTGGAAATGGAGTAAACGCATATTATATTAAAAGGGGCATGTTTTGGGTGCATATGTATGTTGTATATTTTCGTTTGTATGAAATTTTTTCCTCCTGTAGAGCAAACGGCTTGAAAATTTTAAAATAGTCTTTGTGAATATTCGTCTTCATACACGAAATAACATTGGTTAAATTTCATGTTAACAATTCCAATACAACGTTTGAAAACATAATGAGCTGCATGCATGAAACGCATTCTGCGACAGATGTTATTTTGTAAGTGAATAACCGTGGTTAATAATTAATTAATTTTTAAATAGTTACAACACAATATTGCATGCCTTAAGCGCAAAGCACGTAGGTATGTTCTACTAGCGCCTAAAAATCAAGATTCCAACGTTTTGTCGCATACAATCGTATCTAACAATCATATTGAACATATAAATGATATAAAAAGCACATTGTCAGAAAGATAAATGATTATTGAACTTACTAATATTTTCTTTAAATCGATTAATTGCTATTTTTACATTAAAAAGTGGTTTTAGTGGCTTTTGGTGTAGATTTATCAAGTCCGTATGGAGTGGTAAACACGATAACTTTTGAAAATATCCATTGTTTAACTCAATGTATTTTTTAATCTCTTCGTCTATCATGTGGGAAGCCATGGAATGTAAATGGCAGTTTAATTTTCTTTTGTTTTTTACTAAATAGACTGCCTCACTCACTCACTTCGGCGTCAACTGCCATCGTAGTACTGTATCGGTTGTTTGCAGCGGCTCAAAAAGATCGCTGTACAAATACAAAATATTCGAAAAACCAAATTTTATACATACTTGATTATTATAATAATCAGAGATTTTTATTACAATAATTTAAAAGCACAGAATAAATAATAGTACTACGTTCTAAAAGTAAGTAGGATGTATATATTTAAGTATATTTATACTTAAATACGTCTTGGACTTTATGGAGTGACCTGAATGATGATATGATGAGCATATGAGCATTATGAGTCGTGCACTTTTGGATTTTCCAAACTGTTTTTTAAATTAAAGTTTGACATAAAGTTATTGGTAAATTGGAAGTATAATAATGAGGTTATTAGTGAAAATTTGTGTGTATTTAAACTACTTTTAAAAATTACGTATAATCATGTTATACGTAATTTTTTAATGCGCTTAGGGCATGCACGATTGGATTTACCAATAGTTTTTTACCACTAGTGTCGATTTGTTTGTTTATAATAATAATTTACTTATCATAAATAAATTGCTACATTAAAAAAAGGTTATTGACGTTGATAACTTTTATGAAAAAAAAAAACTAGATTTAGTAATGTTTATGAAAAATTAATGAGCTAAAGGATATCCATTTTCTTAACTACAGTTCATTTCGTCCAACTACGCCTACGTTTGTCTGGATGCAAATTAAAATGCTTAACGTCGTGCTTGCAATTTTTGTACCAACAGATGTAATACTTACAAGAAACCCACAATAAAATAGATAAGGTTTAAATATTATATGTTTGCCTAAAGTAATTCAATAGATTAATGAAAATAAATGACATATTTGTTAAAGTTGACTACAAAATCGTAGTCACTTTGTAGTACATTGCGTATTCTATATAGCTTTTCTATAAGAGCTACCCATAAAACGTACGACGAAATGTGCTTTACAGGGACTATCATTCTGATTTTGATTAGTTACCGAATAGGCCAACTGTTTAGCCAATAGATTTCAAAATCATAAGAACTTAAAGTTGATTTTTAATATATTCATAACAGACTCTCACGTTTTCAAATCCAAATCCTGACGCACCTCTTTCGCTTTTTCACATCCCTATATCTACATATACACGCTCGTCGGTTAAGTTCCGTGTAGGGTGTCCCTTGCCGATTTATTTTTTATTCATAACTACATATATTTTAAATAATTATCCTTGTTTCAGGTCCACCGCCAATTAGGCGATTAACGATTAAGCTGCCGAATTTCGTAACAGGAAGTAAGTGTTAAAAGTTCTTAAATATATTATAAGACTTTCAAAATATGAAAAATGTAATTTAGCAAAAATTCTCATTCTTCTTTTGATTTTATTTGAACTAAGAATCATACGAACTTTTTATTTATTTATAAATAATCTACATAATCTTTATTCATAATTTCAATAGACACCTATAATTTTTATCTCATTGAATATTATTATCTAGCGACTATACATGTTGGGTTTATAGTGTTCAAACTATAAACACATCATTATTTAGCATTATTTCTCCTTTATAATTGTATTTTTTACTTATTATAAGGCAGTGCTTGACTCTAATCCCACCTGGTGGTAAGTAAATCGCTCTGTTTTAGCATAACAAAAGCTCAATCTTGCCTTCAAAGCGCCTAGACTGTAACCGGACGGAAGGACAGACGCCGGCAGATAAACGACAATAAAGGGGTGAAGACGGGGTGTCTTGAAACCGCCTGGTTGTCCGATGTTTTAAAATATATGGAGGCTGATAAACGGTATGGCAGCGCATAAATTACGAACAAACAAATGTTAATTTTATATATTAGATTTTCTTTGGTTAACGAATAAGACTGGGTACTTAGCTTCAGTTTGTGAAAAAGCATAAGAAAAATACTAGTATATTTGTGTGTTCACCCAACTTATTTCAAATAAATTTGTCTGTTCCGCTCATTCCATTTTATTCCAATATTTAAAATAGTAGTAAATGCAATTATGTAAAAATAATACAAAATTTGGACACTACATTATCATGTTAATATTATCGGCAAACGACCAATTCGATTGTGAATTTAACTCATTAGTATCAGGCAATTATATTATTATTACTGAGCAATTAGTACTAATACGACACAATCAAATAACGATTGCCAGGTAATCCGATTCCTTTTTACATGAATACAACTTCAGTAAGCCTTTCTAAAACCGAAGTACTTATTAAATGTATGTAGCCGAAGAGGACTAATGAAGGTATTTGGGAGATGTAGATCGATCAAGATGATTTGAAAATGAATTTGTGGTTGAAGGTCTATTTTATGTAACCTTAAATATAGTCAGAGGAATTTTATTAATACTTGTATTTAATACCCACATACAAAAACACTTTTATGGGATAAGGGTGACAAGCGAGCACACAGTTCATCTTATGGTAAGTGGTTGCAGTGGGTCATAAACATCTACATCTATCTTCGTTTTCGAATCAAAAAGCAGATACGTTGTCAGGCGTGAGGGCTAAGATTGAATGCCTCTTTTCCAGTAAAAATGGTCTCCGGTTCTATACACTCACCATACGAAACACAGCAGCATTAAGTCGATATTTTAAGCTGGTATTCTGTGAGAGCGTGGTCCTTCCCCGGTTGAACCGACCCATTCGTGCAACATTCCGTATCAGGGCAGATTAATTATAATTATAATTAATCTGCCCTGATATATGTTTGATAGTTCCAGGGATAGATTAAGCATTTTGGCGGTTAAATGCAAAATTTTCTTTGCTGTCTCATACGCTAGAAATCAGTTACAATGCATAGTTACGCTACAAAACCGTAAAATGATTTTAATGACTTATTTTCTAAGTTGAAGTATAATATTTGATTTTGTAAAACTAAGAAAAAATACCGTTAAGCACATTTCCTAAGCTAAGAGGCAGTTAAGCGTAGGAAATTGCTTTATTCCTTAGCAGCAGTTTTGCTAGGCTATACATGCTAAAAAGCGGTAAACACTAGTAATAGAAGCTAAAACACGGCTAAAAACACTTAACTGTTTGCAAGCGTAGAGTCAAAAAATACATTAAAATCACATACTTCCCAAAAAAGCAGTCACGGCTTTTTAGTGTGTGAATGAAATGGAATTATATTTGAAATAATATTTAAACAGCGGCAAACTGAATGTGCTACGCTTAAAAGCGTTTAAGAGTGAGTTAGTCAATCGATGTATTCGTGAAGAGTTAGATCGGCAAGTAGAGCTCTTGTTAGAGTGCGTCAGAGGTTTATGCCTTGGTCTGGACTTTGATTTTGAAAAATATTTTACTGTCCGAAAAAAAGTGTATTTTTAAATTAAAAGGAACTTAAAACTCAATTTCCCTTCAACGTTTTGCCGCTTGCAGATCAAATCCAAATTGCGAGGAAGAAATTTAATAGAATTTAAAGTAAATAAAATAGTTATATTTGTTTTTACAATGACATTTTCAACTTATTTTAAACTTAAGTTCACATTTTTTCTAAACTAGCACCTCCATTGTGATTGCCACATACAGATTAGTACTTTACCCAAATTAATATTAAAAAATTTTGCTACTTGTATATCTTATAACCCTGCTTTAGTAAATACTTAAAAAGTTATAGTCAACAATGGCACATTTATATACCGAGTGACGATGAAATTATCACATTAAATGAAAAGACGTATCCTACATAAAGTTCTTTAAACATCCACAACTAAAAAAAAATATAGCAATTAACATTCTAGTCGCGGTAGCATTTTTTTCGTTTTAATATTAAACAACATCATGTACATGCATACAGATATCACCTGATGAATTGTAGAAGGTCAAAGACCCATGGCCTTTGAAGGCGAAGATACCTAGTTTAAACGTTGCCAATCCGAAATAATGAAATAAAGTAAAAAATCAAGCAAAAAATATACTTACGGCTAACAATTTAAGTCATAATTTTATGCGCGAAATTAAAAACAAAGGGACCGCGCGCTGCGGGTGTGTGAAAACAAGTTCAAGCGAAAAATTTACTTAAAGTAAATGTCTTAAGGCATAATTCTCTATGCGCGAAGTGACAAGAAAAGGGACGGGGTGTCGAAATTCATATTTCTCTGGCGCGTGCGACGATTAGTAAGAAAGTAAGGCCGGCCACATACATACGGAATTCCGAATCGGAATATCGAAACGGAATCCCGAAACGGAATTCCGTGAACACATCACACACATACGTTTATTTCCGTTCGGAATAACAAGGGTCAGTTGAGAGAGGTTAGCCATTGAATGAATGAATGAATGAATGAATGATTTTTATTCAATATTGATCACATAATATTACTTATTGAAAGTCATTTTTTATTTACCACTGGTTCGAAAAATACAGGTATTTTTCGAATTTTCCTGGGAAGAACCAGCAAGAAACCCAGCGGGATTTTTTTTAAAACATATTTCACTTAACAATAATTTTGTTTATACAATTTTTAAATGAATTTTCATAGAACCAGCATGGTGGCGATCACCCTATTGAGTCTAGACATTCTGCCAGCGAATAATGACGACATTTTCTGATTGCGATTCCATTGTGGCTGTATCATTGTTACTGGGTGCATCCCCTTATCACTCTAAGCTTGCAATATATTCAATATCATGTAAAAAGATCTATCTATCCAGAGATATGGTCTTAAATATGGATGTCTGTAAACTCTTTCGACGAATTATCAAATAAAATAAGATTAAAGGTTACGAAAAGCTATACATCTATAAGATTAAATGTAAAAACATACATAAACACAACTACTCGCTTCGGTCGTGCGACGAACACTGAGCGCATTCCGTACGGAATTTACGAATGTGTGTTGCGACTCGTACAAAATCTATGGAAGACTTGCGTTCGGAGCGGCTTTTTTCCGTTCGGGATTCCGAACGCACAGGCGGTCATACGGAATCTCGAATCGGAGAAATTCCGTACGGAAAAATACCGTACGTGTGTGGCGGGTCATAGATTTTATATGGACTTACTGCGTTCGGAATCTCGAATCGGAATATCGAAACGGAATCCTGAAACGGAATTCCGTATGTATGTGGCCGACCTAAGTCACTTAGTCCGACGCCGGCGTCCTTGGGGATGGTTCATGAGTCGCTTGACCTAATTTTCGTTTTTCGCGTACACGTCCTTAGAGTTTTAATTGTTGTTTTTTTTGTTTTGTGGACATTTTAATAAGTTTCTTAATTTGTTTGTGATAGGACACGTTAATACGGTAATAATAGTTGTGATAAGAAGGTGGTGTGACAGTTTGTGCGAAATTTGACGCTTTCTTTTACTGTATTGTATTTATTATTTGTGACAGGACACGTTAATAATACGCTAGATAATCATATTTAATAACTTAGTGGTGCGACAACCCGTGCGCAATTGCACGCTTTTATTTTTTTAACGTCTTAACTTTTTTTAAATTTTAAGATGCCTCGTATCAATTGTACGTGATCGGAATAGATAATAAAGTTTAATAATCAAAACAAATAATTTGATTTGTTTTGATTATTAAACTTGAGTGATTTCAAGATTAAAATGATTATTTGGATAAAAACAATACCATGAAATTTGTGATTCGTTGATAACATCGGATTAGCATCGCCCTACGCGTGCCTAATTATGGGCAAGTGTAGGTATTATAATTACCTATGTTGATGGCGCGTGAGCACTGAGCGGCGTTGCCGCTTTTACAGGTCACTTCAGGTCAGTAAACTAATATTATCAAGGGTGATTTATTTCTTGTCAATTTTTTACGCTATTTATTTTGTTTGAAAAATGCATTTTTTATTTTCTTTTATTATTGTTTAATTTATTATTTTAACAGACATATATCAACTTGTATTAACTGCTGTGCTATTTAACGTGATAACCTAAGCGCCACCCAGTATGTAAAAAAATGATCGTTATATTCATAACAAAATAATATTAATATACGCTACAGCCAAGGAGTTTTTAATTCAATTTTGAGGTAGGCATGCGCTTCTGCTACTGTTGTTCGGGAGCCATAATTAACTTTGTAATTTACTTTAATGCCAAGCAAAAAGGTCTTCCTTGTGCATAAGTGGATGACCTGTTATACACCAATTTCATAAACTAATATTTTTCCTAATTTGATATTAAATAGTTACCGAACGTGAGGGAGCTGACCTCCCCTCGCTTACATTACTTGAGTATTTATATATTTTTGAAGAGAAACTTCTTTAGTATCATTTTGATTTGAAATGCAATGAAACGAAAAAATGACACAAAAAAGAGACAAACATACATCTACATGATTTAGCCTGCGAGAGAATGAGATAGAATCTGTACTAATATAAATTTATAAACAAATTTTTGTTTGTTTAAACACGCTAATATCTAGAACTACCGGTCCGATTTGATAAATTATTTTTGTATATGATAGCCAGATTTATCAGAAATAGTATAAGCTATCCAGCATTAGGCTACACCTCTCAGCTAGCCTTAAATATTGAATTTTGTTAAACAAGTTGGAAGAAAAAGCGTTCAATAACTGCTTTATCCGCGTGCGCTGACGTAATGTTTAGTGATACGTAAATACAATATTCAACAAACAAAAATATAGATCTTTCCTCCGTCAAAAAAATAGTCCGCGATACCATAGGCCTATTTCTTATACATAAGCCACAATAAAGGTATTTTGTGACAAAAATATATTGAAAATCAAAAAGTGATTTTTGAGCGTTATTATTAGGCATGACATATTAATTCTTACGAACGAAAGTTCATTATCAAGACAATTTTATGTAGGTAAATTTTGCTGTTTATGCATTGCTCATTATTGCATGTTATTTGGACGCATAGTTTAAGAGATAATGAAAAATTACAATAATTCAACAACACTCGGCTCGGTGCGCGAACGACACCTACCCACCGAGAATCTAAAAATAAGCGAGATGTCATGTCGCGCGGCTCAGACGGCGGCTGTAACCGCGGGGCACATCTAGTACAGTAGAAAGTATTTCCCATTAACTCAGTCTCCTCTGTGTGCGGTGCTTTAAAGATGGTTAGTATAACTTTTAACTATAAATATGTATAAAAAAAACTTACCAAATAAATAAGTATAATTATATTGAATGAAATTATCATATCCAAACCATTCTTATCAATCCACGCTCTTATATCTTACCGATTTATGGACCAACCTGAGAGTCAATCAATTTTTGTTCGATAAAATGACTTTACCTATAGAATGAAATAGACGTGGCTCTTACAGAGCAATTTTAGTCGGAAGAAAATTTTTTTTGATTTATTAAACACTAAAATTTAGGTTCTACATATCTAAAAACAAGAATTGTAACATATATTTGCTATTAAATTAAACTTTTATCTTATATTTTATGCCGCACTTGTGGTTAAAATTATCAAATCAAAATAAATATTATGCTCTGAAATATTTTTGTTTTGTTTTTCATTTCATTTGAAGGTTTCACTTCTACCGCGTGTGAACTACACACATGCTTTTTAATTTAAAAAATTAACGAAATCGGTTCAAGTGAACGAAGATATTGCAAAAAATAATATACATACAAAAAATGTACAGTTGAACTATAAATTTAAAATAGCACGTACATATATTGACACTATATATTTCATGTAGTAAATGACGAGAACCGTAGATTCATTTTACTGGTAATTTTGTAACATACTCTGAGCATATTTAACGTGCTCTGAGTATTCTTTCTTCAATATCAACTCCTAATTTCCCACCGTTTAAGTTCACTTCTTTCACTGACTGTGACGTTAAGAAGAACATGTTACCTATCTTGTCCAAAGCCGTGGGTGATGACAATGTTAGTAGTAACATGATCTTACATATTCTTGAATTTGTTACCCTCATTTTTTTCCATATCCTGAATAAATCGTCTCTCCTCCTCTAAATTGCCTGACGCTTGGAAAAGTGCTCAAATAATTCAATTCCCTAAGAAGGCCCAAGCCTTGCATTTTACCAACTTTCGCCCCATTTTCATTCTTCTGTTTCTATCTCAAGTACTAGAGAAACTAGTTTTTCACCAATTAAGTCTATATCTAAATTAAAATTGTTTTTGAATCTTTTTCAATTCGGTTTTCGGTCGGGTCATAGTACGACTACAGCTCTCGTTAAAGTAACTGAATATATTATGAAAAATATACAAACTTTATTAAACAAAGTTTGTATAAAAAGGGTTATTATAATATTAAGAAATTTATGGATGATAATAACCTTTGGGAATGAGATGATTGCTACCAAGCTATAATCTAATTTGTTTTGTGTTGTTAATTGTGTATATATTATGATTGTAAGCTGTTTTTTTTAAAGTCCCGCTGGGTTTCTTACTGGTTCTTCAAGTGACAGAGTTTTTTTTCCGAACCAGTGGTAAATTAAACAAAGTAGGGTGACTTTCAATAAGTATTATTTATAATCTACATATATTGGATAAAAGAAAAGTTTCTGTTTCTCTTTCTGTTTTGGACGATATTCGACGAGGCATGTATAATAAACAGCTTACTGTATTGGTATTGTTAGATTTTGCAATGCTTTCAATACTGTTGATTTTGATATCTTGTTGAGTCATTTGCGTTCAATTAATATATCTCCATCAGTGGTTGGCTGGTTTCAAAGTTATCTTAGAGGCTGGCGGCAGCGTAATTGCATTAAAGAAAATTTTTCATCTTGGTTTGTATTGCGAGCTGGGTTGCTTCAAGGTAGTGTGCTGTCTCCTTTACTCTTTGCTATATTCATTAATTCGATAACCCTAAAAATTTCTTCTCTCTATCACATACGTGCAGATGATCTCCAAGTGTATACGCAGTCAACTCTTGAAGACGGCTATTAGTGAATGGATTAAGTGACATGGACTTAAGGTTAATTCTTGTCAGTCTCAGGATATTATTGTTTTGGTTCTGGCATGAATTCATGAGTTCACTAAAATAACTTTCCCTCGGTGCTATTGAATGCTATTGTAATACCTTACAATACCACCGCTAAAAACCTTTGTGTCCACTTCGATACTTTCTCGTGGTCTTATCAATTGAAGGAAGTTAGCAGAAAGAATTTTGCTGCCATGGATTTACTGTAGAGTTTGCGTTTTTTTCTTCCCATTCCTACTAAGATTATGTTAGCACAATCTTTACTCCTCCCCATCCTCGATTATGCGGGCGCAAGCTATCTGGATTTAACTAAACATAAATTTGAGCGTATTCAAAATCTAGATATTAAATTCATATTTAGTTTGCGCAAATATGACCATGTCTCCGAATTTCGTTTAAAGCTCAAGTGGATACCCATTTGCCACAATCTACAACTTCTTTCTCTTGTATTATTCGATCCTATGACTCCTAGTTATCTGAAGCAAAACTTTAAGTTTCTTGGTCATGACCTAAGACATTTAAGTAGTTAGTATATATATATATATATTTTTAAATCTCTTTGGTCATAGACCGGATGGGTCTACGGTCAGCTGGAGAACTTATACTCGCGCCACATTCTTATCGCACTAAATACTTTAAGAATTCCTTCACATTCAAAGCCATCTGCTTATGGAACGAACTTCCTCCGCAAATTCGTCGTGCGAAAATACTAGATAAGTTTAAGACTGACGCCAAAAATTACTACCTATCACTGCAATAATCACTTGTCATGTGTGAAATTTAGATTTTTTTGTCCTATCTGTATTTATTTATGTAAAATTTATATATATTTGGCTATTTAATGTTATGTACGTCTATCATATTTTTTATTGTATAAATTTGTGTTTTCTTTTGTTATTATAATATAATATATTGCTTTAGTTTACTTAGATCCACTGTCCAATAGTACAACTTTCTCCTAATGTTATGGTCTGCAAGAGATCGCTTTCTAGCGATAAGACCGCATTATTGTAACTACCGCTTAAGTTTTACTACCTTCAATTTTTTTTTACCTTGGTTGTGGTGTACAATATATCTCTAATATATAAAAAAATATTTTTGTTTGTTCGTATTTTATGCGCTGCTAAACCGTTCATCAGATTGCGGTAAAACTTTGTCAATTTATTGCTTGCACTTGTGAGAAGGTTATAGGCATAGTACAGTTAACTTACAATATGTGGCGCGCGTATCGTAGCAACAAATTTATTGCAAAGTATATACTGGGTGGCGATTAGGTTATCATTAACATTAAATAGCACAGCGGTAAATACAAGTTCATATAAGTCATTTAAAATTATAAAATAAACAATTATAACAAAAATTAAAAATATATCTTTCAAACAAAATAAATTGCGTAAAAATTAATACGAAATAAATCACCTTGACAATATTAGTTTACTAACTTGAAGTGACCTGTAAAAGCGGCAACGGTGCGGTAGGTGCGCAGTGCTCACGCGGCATCGATATAGGTAATTATTTATTTACACTTTCCCATTCATAGGTAATTAGGCAAAAAAACGAAAAAAAAGGGCTACCGCGACTAGAATGTTAATTTTTATATATTTTTTTAGTTGTGTATGTTCAAAGAACGTTATGTAGGATAAGTATTTTCATTTAATGTGATAACCTTATCGCCACTCCGTAAAAATATATCACTCAAATTAACAATGAATGTATTATCATTCCTAATTAAACAATGTAACTCTACCAGCTGGTATATAATAACAATAACTCCTGTCAAAGGATTCCATCTGGTTGGGCTTTATCTATTTATTTAACTTTATTTTATTTAATAAATTGTATTAAGTAAATATTTCATTCTATTTTATTTATGTAAATAGTATACTACGTTTATATATTCATTCATTCATTCACTACAGCCCTTCACAAGTCCACTGCTGAAAATAGGCCTCCCCCACGGAATGCCACAAAGCACTGTCCCGAGCCACCTGCATCCATTGACTTCCTGCATGTCTTACCAGGTCGTCACTCCATCTATTGGGGGGACGCCCTACACTTCGCCTGCCGGTACGAGACTGCCACTCGAGAACCTTTCTTCCCCAACGGTTGTCGGTTCTTCGAACTATATGGCCGGCCCATTACCACTCCAGCTTACTAATCCTTTGGGCTATGTCGGTTACTCTGGTTCTACTGCGGATATCCTTATTATATATATTTATAAGTATTTATGTATTCCAAACAGGCGAAAAAACAATAGAAATACCCCATAGAAATAATAATTCCAATCCATCCTCCATCCTAATCCTCGGGGGTGACAACGCATTTGCCTTAAGTCCACTTAGTATTAGGTGAACTTTGTACCCGTTTGTCTTCCATACTTCTATAAAAAATTCAATAATCGTCAAACATTGCAAGTTCTCAATTCATTAAATAAGAAAGGTAACAAAACCTTAAAGACTTAATCGTGTACATGTTAGTGAATATATTTTTATGGATATATTCGTAGATTGAATAGTCAAAATGTTTTTTTCGACGAGTGTCACTACTGCTGGAACTACTAAATTCAAACTACAGTTCATATTGTGCAGGCATATAGAATGCAATACATCAATCGGAATCAATTGTATTCCTAATACGTCAATAAAGGAGCTTAAGTGCATTATAGAATCAGTGTGCCAAACGTTGATAACCCGAGGACAATTGCCAGTGCGACGGATGTTATGCCGTTTTGCTTAACGATTGCATGAATAAAAGGCTGGGTATAGGAGCTCAATGCGGCAAATTCACCATTTGTACTCCATCGTAGTCATTCGTGCTCTGAAGACGTTTCCATACGTCTTGTTTCTTCGAGTTATATATTCTTAGCACGTTTGAATTATCCGTTTGGAATTATTCATTTTTGTGTAATATGTAAGTATGTTTCAGTTTATATTTTCTATTAAAATAAAATAAAAATAAGCGTCTTTATCAACACTGTTGAAAAATAATAAACGTCATTATTGTCAATAATTTGGTATTGAATTTTTTGTTGTTGCACGTGGACTTTGCTTTATCACCTAAACATAGTAATTTATACCGTATTCTTCAGAAAACCCACTTGACGAATGTTGGCTTTTAATAAATATTATTATCGTACTGGGATTTCTTTATTACTCTTCTACCAATAACCATAACACAGACGTATGAAACCTCATCTTAGGACAACAATTATTATATTTGATGTCAGTACTAAGACATTGTAGTAAATTATTTTAATATGCAGATATTTTAAACATTTTAAATTAAAATTGTTTTTAGTTCAAAAATAGCAAAGCTCTGTAGTAAGTATTTTTATAAATCTGCATCATTATATAATATATTTTATTTAAATTTTATTTATGGCGAGTGCGAAACAAAATATAAATGACAACACGTAGTGAATAAAAAAGAATAAATTGGTAGTCGTTGGTAACATCATCTGTCATATTTCAGTGGCACAATGAAGTCTGAAAATTACAGGAAAAATACTACACAAT
This sequence comes from Parnassius orleans, assembly GCA_029286625.1. Classification (NCBI taxonomy): domain Eukaryota; kingdom Metazoa; phylum Arthropoda; class Insecta; order Lepidoptera; family Papilionidae; genus Parnassius; species Parnassius orleans. Next base: position 7,757,604 of record JAGSMP010000022.1, on the reverse strand, counting down.
AATTTTCAAACATTTTCCTTTTTCGTTGGTTGTATAAATTAATGTACAATGATTTCTTAGCGTCGGCTTTCACAGTGCTCGCGGCAACTCCATTACCTTCATTGCAAGTGGGGGTATTCATTTTACAAAAAAATACGTAAGAAAGTGCAGATGTACCGCTATTTACTTTATCATAACAGTTATTTTAATGTCCCGATTTTTTATTTTATATCACTTTCATAAAATATAACTTATGGAACGAACCTTTCTCTTTAACGTTTCCAAATAAAATTTTCCGTTGCATTACATTACTTTGGATTCTTTACAAAGTATATACCGAACACTGCTATGTTGCAGTTTGTAGTAGGTTTTTCTTAGGATTTCGTAGGATTAGATTTATATCAATTTAAAGACTAAATTCTTCGGAATGCATTGCAGCTAATATGTGATATATTTGTATCATATTTGTATGTTTATTAACTAGTTTTTGCATATGGCTTTAAACACGTGGACTTTGCTTTATCAACACTATTAATTTTCTATTCCAAAATTAGCATTTTGGCCGTGTTTGTGTGTCTGTGAGAAACGTTCTTTTCTGAGGATAATTCACATAGATAATTGAAACAGTTAACCAAATGCGAACATGAAACTAAAATTCAAATAATCGACTTAAGAAATTATTTTTTTAAGTAAAATGGGAAGCTGTTGGAAACACAGTTAATTTATTTGTAAAAATATACACAATTTTAATAATAAATTTGTAAAAAATGATAAATACACTAACGAAGTATCTAACACGGGATCGACCAATTTATACTCAATTTAACTAACCGATTTCAATAATTAGAAGTTTATATATTCGATGCGTATGTTTTTATGTATGTTCACCAATTTTTCGGAAACGGCTTTTTTATCCTTCTTTTATTACATATAGGCCAGGAGTACTCCCATATAAATTCGATGAAAATTTTCAAAATTTGATGTACTTATTTAAACGACTTTCTAGTTGTTACCTTGAACTTGTGATATATGAAAACAGAAACGACTTCAAAAATAAAAAAAATAATAATTTTCACATAATAGCTTCTAAAATCGATTCACTTTTTACTTTACTGGCTTTTTACTTGTAATTCTTCGATTTACTGTCTTATAACCGATTTCAGAATCTGTTATGTGAAAACAATTTTTTAATTTTTTTATTTAAACTCTTAATTAATTTAATGGTTTTGCTGAATTGCTTTATATTGTTTTAGTGGTTTCTTTTAGTTTTTTTTTTTAATTTTACCGAATAATTTTTTTTTTCTAATTTTTGCCTTATTATCAATGTTTTGTACATCTATAACCCGAATTCCCATCGCATTAAGTGTAATATATGAACATAATATAATATATTAGACCTGTTTATAAAGAAGCACTCATAATATGTGCGACGGCTCCGTGGCGCAGTGGCTAAGAAATGAGTTGCAGCGCTAAGGGCCGCGGGTTCGAATCCCGCACGGAACATGTATTTGTATGGCCTACAAGCAATTGTTCCGGGTCTGGATGTTTGTCCTTGTAAAATTTATGTATGTAAACTGTCCCCACGATACAGGAAAAAATCCTAGTGTGGAGATTACGTTCTTTTTGAAAAAAAAGACCGTTATGCAGACAGAAAAAATATTTTTAAAAATATAGTTTAGGTTTTCAAAATAATTTGAGTAGACAGATGTTTAAAAAAATGCTGCTTTTTTATTCTTTACAAAGTAGTTACTGATATATATGATATATGATAAGCACACTCACAAAACTCGTTTATGTAAGCAATATTATTTTTATCACAGCAATTTTTATTCCAATAACATAAAGCGATAATCTATTCGTATACGTATGACAGACTATCGTAGCAATTTTCCAAACACTAAAAATACCTTTTAAAGTTTGAATTGAAATAGTGACGCAGGTTAAAAATATTACATTTCTGAATATTGTTGGAAGTTATGCGATGTAATTTGCAATATAATAGACATATTTTGGTGTAAAATAAAAGATAGTATATTTACCCCTTTTATTCTTGATCAGCCTATTTATATTTGGTATTGCTAGACCGGGTAGTAGTAGGATGTAAGGACTTGTTTAATCACCACGCTTGACAGGCCGATCGACGATAACCCTGCCAGACGTCCCGCACCTTTGACGCTTTTTCATGTCGTCAGTCTGGATATTTTATGTCTGACATAACGGATTATAGATATACTATCAAAAGTCATGATATCTTTCTAGTAATCCCCATAATCTCTTTATAAGGGTGTTACCACACAGTCGTCGATCGATGGCATTGATTGATGGTGGAATGGATTAGTCGATGTCGATCGATAGTTCCTACCACACCGATTGATCGATCCCATCGATCGATCGATGATAATCGTTGATAAATAATAGAATGCATTAGTCGACGCCGATCGAGCAGCTCGATTATTCGTTGTTCAATCGTGTCGTTTTATCGACCAGTATCCGTCGATCAGCTAAGGGTACCAAACCAATCGATCGACATCGATCAACGTCGATCAATGGCATCGATCGACGATCGATCGATTGGTGGGGTAAAACCCTAAGATAACCTATATACTACTACTACCCCTAATAGTCACATTCAGAGGTGACAAAGCATCTGTAGCCTTCTTTGTTTGAAGTTAGCTACACGTGTCCATGGACTGCAGTAGGCATTTACTACCAGGTGGACTGTAAGTTTATATCGAGATATATGAAATAAACACATTTACGAAATAAAGCCCTTGCTAAATACTACGCAAATTTGACGACGTATTTTTATTTTTATTTATTTTCTATTCGTAGTAAGGATGATCAATCGCAACGAAAGAAGAGCGGTAGCTTGTGTGCTGCTAGCAGTTACAGCCGTTGTAGCCGCTGCGTCCTATGACCGTGAGCGACTTGAGATTGCTAAGCAAATACTGGAGGAAGTACCTCTCACTGATGGGTATGCTTTTAATGTGCTCTTGTTATTTAATTTGCTTTTTCTAATATGTATATTTCATTGTCACATACGGAGTCATGCTGCTCTTGCTTTTAGGATTTTATTACAATTAGACTATCCACTTATTACCTAATTAGTACTTGTATGTTAGTATATCTTTTTCAAATGCGGAGACGTGTTACTTGCTCTAATTACTTAATTAGACTATCCACTTATTCCCCAATTAACATATAGATATTGGTCGGGTAGGTATTAATTAAATTATTTTTTGATATAGGCACAATGATCTGCCTTGGAATATTCGCAAGTTTCTTCGGAATCAGATCAACGAGTTCGAACTGGACACAGATCTAACTAGAGTTGAACCTTGGTCTATTTCCAAGTATTCTCATACTGATCTGCCTAGATTGAGGGAAGGAATGGTCGGAGCTCAAGTAAGTTTCAAATTTCTTTAATACTTAATATATTCGAAGTTTTAATATATGAATAGTTTGAGTTAGAGCTGTTAGCGGGTTTCACATATTCTTGAAATATTTTATATCTCAGTCATGCAGGTTATTTCACGGGGGTTTCCTTTACCGCAGAGGTGACGAGTATAGAGTAAATATTTAATGGTACAGACAGCGAATCTAACAAGTTCGCCATTCTCTTATTGTCTTTAATCACTCCTAGCACAAGCATTTTAAACTTATTTGGAGTAGTTAATAATTGTATTGATAGTATTAAAATATGTATTAAAAGCTGTGTAGTCTTTTTACACGTTTATTTTATGTATGATGAAAAGTTTACTTTAGTAAAACCACTTCTCGTCATATAAATAAAAAATAATAGCTTATCTCATCATATTCTCGATAATAATGAAAATTGCTTAAAATTTAAGTCAGAGTGTGTGCTTTAAGTAGAAAAACTTTTTTTTATATATAATGAAGTCTTAGAAATACAACTAAAAATGCACACAATGTTTTATGTGAAGAAAATAAAAAGATAGTAGCCATAAAAAGAACGACCTTTCAAATAGCCTTGGCTACTCACAACGACAAAGTCGGGATATTTTACGGCAAATTTTTATATTCTTTACTGTTCATCCTATTTGTTAGCTTGAAGGCTTCCTTTCGTTAGATATAGATATATTTTTATGGCACGGAGTTTGCTATCTTATAATATAATATCTTGATTATGCATCTCAGAATAGTTGCAATTACTATTACATGTAAACAAGCCGAAATATTTCTGTTCGAATGTTATTTCAAACAAAGCTCGCCCGTAACACTTAAGTTCTGCGTTTCATATTATAATTTAATTGTATTTACAAGTTGATTTCACTACTGTTTGCCTTTATATAAATGATCAAATTTTCAGCATTTAAACTTGTTTTCAACTAAACTTTTGAAGTCACGTGCTGTTGCAATCGAGTCTAGATTGTGCGATTCAATAAAACGATCCAGAGTTTCTATAGACTTTAAATATTCTACGTGTGCTTCATTGCAATCATTTTCTAGTTTTTATTTTTAAATTAATTATTATACTTTAAAAGTACGGTTTTTATAATATTAATTATTTAAATTTTATTAAGTGTATATAAATTTCACATTATATAATTTTCGTACATTACTAGTGATTAACCACTATCTATTATTATATACTTTTTTAGTAACATGAACAAATTACTCAATGTATGTTTATTTTAGTCTAAATTTCTAATTCCAATAGGCACCTAATCTAATGACAAAAATCAGCTTGCACAGTGTAATAAACTAGGTTTGCTGAGACCTAGCCGCACTGCCGCCGCACTGCCACCACACCAGTGTCGCACCGGTGCCGCATCGCAAAATATCGTATACAAGCAAAAATCGCCTACGTGCCGCACCGCCACCGTACCGCAGCCGGGGGTATTCCATGTGCAGAAAGCCTAAGTTTTGTAACAGATAATGTACAACTTTAACCTTCGATCGATTCACACAAGGGGACCGTAAAGATGGTTACCAATTATAATAATAATACCATTCGTTATAACGAGAACCTCGTGAAAGCCGAAACAGATAAGCAAATAAATATATGGACCAGCAACACAAGGAAGCAGCGAAGAGTTAAAAGTCGTCCCAGACGCGCGGGTCAAGTCAGTGTGTCACGCAAAGAGCCCGCACCGTCTTCGGTGCCCGTTTCGGAGCCTAAATCGTCACCAAGCCCGCCCCAATCGCCGATGCCGCTGAGCAAGGTGCAAGCCCTCCCGCGCCCTACGTGCCAAAACCCAACGATTGGGTGAAACCGCCAGCACTCGTCGACTCACGGCCAGCGCCGACTTCACAAGCCCCAAAATCGAAGCCCATCACGCAAGGCTCGTCTTTTTTGCCGCTGACTTCTTTCTAGTTTGCGGCTTCATCAGCAATATTAACGTTGCTGAATTATCCTCTTTGGCACGCAAACTACGTGGAGCCACCACCCCACAGGATAAGCTCAACGCCACGATTGAGCACATAGGGCAAATCGACGCAATCTGGTTTTTCCAGTGCGCATAAATATCTGAATTAAAAATTAAAATGGCAGTACAATCCTTAGGTAGAACTAAACCACGCTCTCCAACTGTCACGTTATTTAACGCGAACGGCCTTAGAGATCAAAAAGACGAGATCGCGCTCTTCCTGCGTAAACACGATGTAGACGTCATACTGGTGCAAGAGACCTTCTTGAAGCCTAGCCTTCGCGACCCTAAGATAGCAAATTACACCATAGTTAGAAATGATAGGTTAACCAGCCCTAGAGGCGGCACCTTGATCTACTACAAAAGGTCCTTGCACTGCGTACCGATCGACGCCCCTCCGTTAACCAACAAAGAAGTCTCTATATGTAAGATAGCTCTCTCTGGCCATCCGCCACTCACCATCGTATCGGCGTATTTACCGCCACTCAAACGCATAATTGAATCAGACTTTGTATAATTACTCACTCGAGTCTACTACCTCCCAGCACTTAGACAAAATCCCTGATAAGATCGACTCGCCAGAGGAGGCCAATGAGGCCCACCTCACCTCTACAGTTGAAGAATGTTCTCGTAGGGTTCGTGTGTCGAGCAATGGACACATGAAGCTTCCAAGTGATGTTCGACACCTGATTAGAGCGAAGAACGCGGCCCTAAGACAATATGATCACTATCGTACCATAGACAACAAATTTCGACTGCGCAACCTCCAAAACGAGGTAAAACAGCACATAAAAGAGTTTACACATGATAAGTGGGACAATCTGCTGACGGACATCGAGCCATCACAAACTGCCTTATGGCAGTTGACCCGAGCTGAGAAAGTAGAACAATCCTCATCCATGCCGCCACTCATAAGACCAGGAAACCCCGATCTTGCCTTTGATGACTCTGAAAAAGGCAGAATGCCTCGCGGACAGTTTAGAGAGCCAATGTACTCCCTCTAGCGAACCGAGAGATCCCGCTTACCTTGCGGAGGTCGAAGCGGAGGTCGAGCGTAAGTCTGTACTACCACCAGCGGGCGACCCCTTAGAGCCTGTGACAGTCGACGAAGTCACAGAAGCAATAAAAATCTCAAAAAAAATCAGCACGCTGACCCGATGGCATTAGCAACAGGGTGCTGGAATCTCTCTCCGCGCCACTGGTATGCCTCCTAATGGGCATATTCAACGCTATTCTTTCCAGTTGCTCCTTCCCGGATACCTACATATTTTACAATACATATTTTATAATACTCACTAATTAATAAACAATTAATTTTTATTAATATAAATACAATATTTTTCCTTAAATTCAACTACACGCCGTGCCAACGAACTTTATAGATAATGTAAATAATCTGATTGGATGATCTATTCTCTCAAAGAATTCATTAAGAATTCATTAATAAAGCACATTTAGTCAAATGTATGTCTATTTTCCTTCCAATTTTTAATATTTCAAGTGAAATTAATGGAAATAACAAAAATATTCGCCATAATAAGTACTAGGTTACTTACTGGATGCGGCATCAATGAACCGCTATTTATTGCTTTCGGAATACAATTCAATAATTCCTTAATTTTATTTTATCAATATGTAATTCTAGACTCACATATAGTTTTAGTGTTTCTTTGGTACAAAGATTTAGTATTACAAGATATTGTTCCATTTGCCAACTTTTTATCATAAAGTATTGTGTTATAATTGCACTTAGATTTAAAATTATGTATTTGTGAAATATTTTTTCTATGACTCAAACACATTTTCAGTTTTGGTCGGCTTTTGTTCCGTGTGCAACACAAAATAAGGATGCCGTTCAACTGACGCTAGAACAAATTGACGTTATCAAGCGCCTGGTAGACAAATATCCTCATCAACTTCAATTGGCTACATCAGTTACGGGTTAGCGAAGCTTAATTTGAGATTATATTTGTAATTCAATTGTAATTCAATATTAATTCTGACTGAAATTTACGTAAGCATACTTACAAACAAAAAACAAAAATATTTATTGGTTTTGTGAATAATATAATAAATATTTAAACAAGCGTTATGTGGTGAATTTTAATATTTTTTAACTGTTACAGACATATTGCAAGCACACAGTGAAAGTCCTCGAAAAATTGCGTCGCTGATTGGAATCGAAGGTGGACACTCTATTGCCAATTCCCTTGGCATTCTGCGCAGTTACTATAAACTCGGGGTCAGATACATGACACTCACACACACGTGCAACACTCCTTGGTAAGTTCATCGATAGTTTTGTATTTGCGATGCATTTTCTACTTCTAATCATGATTTATTACATTTTTAATTTGTGTATAGTGGAAGTTGGTTCATATAAAAGTATTTTACTACAAATATATTGTATGGTTAAATCACGCTATTATAATTATTTTCGGTAAATTTATATTGAGCTTAGCGTAATTTTATTTGTAGTGCCAATTATGCAATTACAGACTATAAACTGTTACGAATTTAAAAATTCAACGGCTGCGCAATCTATTTGAAAACAACGCGTATAATATAAATAGTAAAATTAAAATATTGGCAGTTTTAACCACTTCATTCCAAATAAATTACACATCAGTTTTAAAGAATGTCATATATTGCTTTTTGAAATTGAAATTGCAAATAATAAATATAATTTAGATTTCAATGGCAAACCTCTCATAGGTGCTCATACCTACTAGAACCGTTGTTAAATGATAATTCAAATGAAATACAATTAATCATATTGAAACAAAGTAGATATTAATATGGTCTCAAAAAGCATAAGCACTTAATCAATAACTTATGTCATCCATAGTGTTAAAATTTTTACATTCTCTTCAATATAAGCTTCAATGGTTTGTTTAGCTTGCACTACTTTCATACTAGCGTGGATAGTTGCCCGTATTGCTAAATAATACTCCGAATATTTTGTTTTTACCATTTATGTCTATTGAGTGTAATAATGTTGGAAATAAAAAAATACATTAATAGTATTAGCTGTGTTTTTTTAAATATTTTAATGTCGAATACGACGTGCATAAAGAACTCGTTATAAATGTAAACCCTATTGCGAATTTTGTGCTCAGCGAATAAATGCTAGCGAATGAAAGCGGTTAACTTTACTTAACTTTGCACCATTTATTTGTATTATTGTTTCGTAGGGCCGATTCGTCCAATGAAACACCTGCCGTCAATGGACTTACGGAGTTTGGAGAGGTAAGAATATTTTACAAGTTACATTTAACTTTTATATGCACCAGCGAATATAATTTAGTCAAGTGTTTAGCTACACAACTACATAACTTATATAATATGAAGAATTAATTGTTTAATTTAATAATAACTAATATTAGTGTATTTTTCTATGTTTTATAATAAATATAATAAAAATCAACTTGTGTAGCTAAACACTAATATCAAAATAATACAATGAATACTTTATATTATGTAATAATATTACATAATATATTACATGCATATATATTACATGGAATATATGTAGTAAGTATTACATAATATGAAGAATTAATTCAACACAATAAATATTTCATCCCATTACATCTAGCACGCGTAATAATTTACGATTCTTAACAACCGTTTATAAAAGACTGCCTTGGTCTAGTGATCGTAAGCGTGAATACTGATCGTGAAGTCCCGGGTTCGAATCATCACCAATCATCATGGAATCGATCATCGATGGATTAACAGTCGTAAAACATAAATAAGTGTTTAAGAAACCCTCTGGGCTGTAGTGCTACTCGCACTGTCTGGTTTTATATAATAGGTCGGGTAAAAACTCTTACTGAAACTGCATTAGGTCCATAAACATAACAAATTTTTTTCGCGGCTTGAGTCGCATTTTTCCCGATTTTTGTAATAAAACTTCAGAATGTATCAAATTTTTTCGTTAGATTCACTCATTTTGGCGGACAGAAAAATAATTGAAAAATGGTGGGAAAGTGTTTTTTACTTTTTATTTTTATTTTTCGTAATTATGCTATATGTATTGATATTAAAACCAGCCAGATACAAACAGTACAACCAAAGAGACTTTACTTCAATTTTATACATATAAAATATATTATTTTTATAATATGAGATGCTTTTTTTCAATTTCGGAATATTGAAGTTAAATATGATTTCTTTAATGAGTTTATATATTAAGTATTTATTATTTATGAATATTTATGCATACACTACGAATTTTATTTGCCATGCGAATTAATAAATTAAACATTTATGTCTCATTAGTTTGTACTGGCGATGAATCGTCGATTCAAATAAATAACGTTTAAGTAAATACTATTTCTTGTTACCCGTAGAAAGTCGTGAAAGAAATGAATCGGCTTGGTATGTTGGTGGATCTATCCCATGTTGGAGAGAATACGACAAGGGCAGCTATTCGTGTATCAAAGGCACCGGTCATCTTCAGCCATTCATCCGCGTATAGTCTTTGCGCACATAAACGCAATGTCCCTGACGATATCATAAAGTCCTTGGTAAGTAAGGAATGTAATGAAAGAAAATCAGTTTATTTAGTAACACATTATAGCAATTTGCTTACAATAATAACATATTATAAAATTCTATAAACAAAATTATGAAATGTACCCAACTCAGCATAGTCTTGGTAGGTAAAAGTACTTCGACGCTGATCTTCCGTGGGTGCCAATACAAATTTTAAAACAATTAATTTTAAGTAAAATGCACACAAATATTTAAAACATTACACGTATACACTATCACTTGGTTCAATTAATTTAAATTATTATGAAAACTTCTATGACAATAACTCCATGTGTTTTTATATTTTTAAACATATCAATTTTAATTTTTGCTCAACATATTGTTGCTGAAATTTTAAAAGAGTTTTTTTCACAAACTTTAAGGAATAAGAGTTCGTTTCAAATGTGTCCATATTTTCTTTTTTTTTGTAGAAAGAAAACGGTGGAATTATTATGGTTAACTTTTTCCCTGACTTTGTGAAATGTGCGCCAAATGCTACACTGTCGGACGTTGCTGGTAAGAAATTTAATGATGTTTTCTTATGTTTCTAAATGAAGTAGTGCTGATGACGTCTATTTATATAATTTTTTTCTTTATTATTTTTTAATTAAGTTAAAACAAGTCCACTGCTGAATATAGGCCTAACCTAAGGAATCCCAAAAAATTCGGTCCTAAGCTACCTGCATCAATCGACTTAATGTTTGTCTTACAAAGTCGACACTCTATTTAGTTGGGGACCGCCCTGTACTTCACTTACTAGGCTGTCAATCGAGAACCTTTCTTTCCCATCTATTTTCGGTTTTTCGAACTAAATAGCGGGGTGAGGATCAAATCACACCAGAGCTCCTGAAAGTAGATAGAAATTCGGTACTCAAAGATATTCAATTTCATTTTTCATGGTTTGGAGTACAAGTGCGTTGTCTTCATTTTCTTTCTGAATGAATCGTCCCGCATGCAGACTTGACGACTTTTAGCCTCCCGGAAAAGCTGGTTTCCGAAAAGGATTTAGTACCATAAACCACATACATACCCTTAAACAAATTGTGCAGAAGGCCGAAGAGTATAATCTGCCTCTTTGTCTTGCATATGTGTATATGTGTTACTATGATTCCATCTATGTATTTTCTTTGATTCCACTGCTAGATTAACTACTGGTATATCGAAGTGCTGAAGTGTTTGTACAATAAGGCTACGATATATCAACATTAATGGGTACATCACTTGCCTTGGATTTGATGGAGAGGGATATATTCGCAGTATCCCTGCGTAATAAATTTTATAATAAGAATATGCGCAGTAGGACCACAATAACCAACAGAGCCCAACAGATCAGTTATTAGCTGAAGTGGAAAATTCGTGTTTTATTTGTTAGTCATTTTAGTAAGTGAAAATTGTATGAATGAAATAGTAAATTTAAGTAACACATCGGTATTAATGTAATATAAATGTAATGTTGGTATACTGCTAATTTATAAGATCCGTATCTATTTTAAAGTTCTGTATACGTAGTAACGTTGTATACCTACTCACACATACTAAGGCACTTAAATTTAAATATTTATGAATACATCAACCAATATAGGTATAAGAAAATTACAACAACTTGAACAGTTATAAAATATAATAAAAGTATTTATATTTACAAATACATTTAAAATATGTGTGTTGTGACGCGTCAGGCAAGTGGATTTCGCTAACGTTCATTGTTCTAATAGAAGCGTTTTGTGTTTAAATACTATGTATGTACTATGTTTATTTAAAATTAATAAAATATACATGTTTATTCTATAGAACACTTCCATTATATCAAGAAATTGGTTGGAGCGGACTTCATAGGCATTGGCGGTGATTATGACGGAGTTAATCGGTTTGTTTTTCTTATAGATAAGTTATTAAGCTATGCTACTAGTTAAGTTTAGTATTTAAATATTTTTCTGTATTTTATATTTAAAAGTGCCATAATTTCAAGTGTAATGACGATCTGAACCATAGTAAAGTTTAAGGAATAGAAATACCACTGCCGGGCACAAGTTTTTGAAGATATTTTCTTTACTGCACATTACCGTTACCATTACAGCCAATTAAAAGTCCACTGCTGAACATATGTCTCTAACATAGATTACTTCATACGGGGATATTTGCCATAGCTGCCATGCTTGGCACGCTTGTCAGCTTTTATATTCTTGTTGTTATAAGGAAGACGCTGCTTCCCTAGTTTATTTCCCTCTGTCACCTCTTACGTCAGATACGGAATGATATGGTGTAGTGGATATTCCTAAACTGTCAATACACGATCACACATCGCACATGGTTTGCGGTTAAGGAAAAATAACTAAAATACCGACGTTACAACGTAAACAAAAAAATGCAGCTAATAAATATTAGTAATTCAGTGGTGACGGAATTGAACTCTGGTTACTTACATTCAGCTTATCAGCAATGTATTAGATAAAAATGTTGCTAAAAGTGCTACTGTTTACACTGAACTGCTACTTAGTCGAATATTTCTGAAGGACGATATGTAGTCCCCAAAATCTCGCACTGACGAACACTAGTGTAATATTCCCCATAATTATTACAATATTTTAATGCTTACCCTTATATCAGGCCATATTACTATTCCCATTAATTATCATAGCATTGCTGCTGTGTTTCGTATGGCGAGTGTAGAGAATCGGAGAATCTTTTTACTGGAAACGAGGCATTCCATCTTAGTCCTCAGGGGGCATCGCATCTGCTTTTTTATTCTTAATCGGGGATAAATGTAGATGTCTATGGGACACAGCATCCACTTACAATCAGGTGGACTGTGTGCTCGTTTGTCAACTTTAATTATTTAAAAAACAAGCTTTTTAATAAATGATATTATATATTTTAGTGTGCCAAGGGGGTTGGAGGATGTGTCTAAATACCCAGAGCTATTCTCTGAGCTTCTTCGCAGTGGACAATGGAGCATTCAAGAATTGAAGAATCTTGCTGGTCTTAACATGTTACGAGTAATGAGACAGGTGGAAAAGGTAAAATTATAATACTTCAATATTAAAATAATTGTCTAACACTAAAACTATCATTCAAGTACTTTTTGAATATCAATGATATGCGTGGGTAAAATATTTGTTTTTTATTTTATCAGGTCCGAGATGAAATGCGTACAAATGGTGTGGAACCCGAAGAACATCCTGATTCGCCTAACGATAACGGAAATTGTACTAGTAATGCTTTCTATACCGAATACGTCTAAACAGAAAATATCTTTTTACATATCTATCGAATAGAAAATTATTAATATAAAATTATTTTGTTCATTTCCTTGTCAATTTCTAAAAATTAAATAATTCTTGAATTCTACTTAAATTTTGTTTCCTTAAGCAGGGAAAAATTGAAAAAGTGAAAAATTTTGAAAATTACAGTGTCAATCTCAAGAAATAATTTTCGTTTCTATAAACATTAAATTATTATGAGTGATAGATGTGTAAAAAGTATTAAACGTTTAAAGAAATGAACGGTAAGGCAAACCTATACATACACTATACGACCTGTAATCGCAATCGAATAATAATACAATATATGTACTAATTTGTTCACTCTAAACATAATAATAAGTGAATGTTATAAAATAGTGAATAAACTTCAATAGCTGTTCCCTTTCTATGTTTAGCTGTTCTAAGATGATTTTAAGATTTTGTTAGTAATGTAAACTGTAACCACTTCGAAACTCATTTAGTATATAAACGATTATTAATATTTGAATCATATTTATTAAATTTTAAGTTTGGTTCAGTAGTATTTTTATTATTATTAATCTCACCAGTGCGCTGCTATTTATTAGCTATTATTTATTATTACTTTTACCGTTACATCCAAGGATATATGTAATCAGTGTTGTAGATGCATGATAGATGTTCACTCTGGACTAAGCACTCTCTCTTTGAATTACTAGTGTATAAGCAGTTTATGGGGTCACATAACGCGATTACTGTATATCTTTGATATAATTATGTGGCCCTTCGTTGTTTTATTACTACAACATATTTCGATCAATCAGTTCTTATTACTTAGATAATACTATAATCTCAACTATATTTTTTGACAACCCTCTTGCGTGGAACTTTGTTGGTATTTATTTTTAAAACTAAACTTAACTAAATTTATACAATTTTAGTCAGAAAATACTACGTGAAATTAACGAGTATAGGGAATAAAAATATAAAATAACAAAAATGAAAGGAGCTCCGTATAAGTTGGAGGAAAATGCGGTAAACGTCTCAGTTCTTACTGTCCATCTAGATAACTATTTATAGACAATGAAAGTTTTAATAAATTTAATTGCGTTGATTATATCATTGCAAATATTGGCAGAAAATTCATAATATGTTTATCAGGATTTTTGGACGCTCAATTTATTTCATGACATTCTCTCTATTCATACAATGAAATCATTATGAAGTTAAATCATAGTTCCCCTGAAAATTATTTAACTAATCGGAACTTTGAAGTAACTTCATGTGCATTTGTAAAATTTTACAATTTTATATGTAAACCGGTGTTTTGGATAAATTTAAAACAAGAGAGATATATTTGTATTTATATTCTAATTTGATTTGAAACTCTTATTATGAATATCAGTTACCATTAATGAAATGTACTGGAACCGCATAAGTGATACTCATGAAATGATGTGATCAAAACAAGGTGTGCCAAATGATCTAAGATTATAAATATTTTAATATAAACTCGTACATAGGAGAGTAATTTTAGATTCTAATAATTTTTAAAGTGAATAATAAAGCATCTTAAAGTTAATTTACTGTCAGTATTTTTCTTGATATTTCTGACTGCTACAACCAGTGACTAGGAAGATCCAAAAAAAAATGATAAGAGGGTGTACTGTGACAATTTGAAGAAAATATATCTGGAAAATTCTTTAATGTTCAATATGACCGCATAAAGTGGATAAAAGAATATCCTTTTCAATTTATTAGGTAGATATTTTATATACAATAAAATATGCCTGAAGAAAATTTAAAGGTCATTACAATTTCATATTAAGGGAATTATATTTTTCTGATATCGGTATATATATATATATATATATATATATATATATATATATATATATATATATATATATATATATATATATATATATATCGATAAAGAATAAAGATTAAGAAAATTGTGTTATTCCAATTTCTAATAATAGCAAATAAATTATTTTATTCAGAATTTATTAAAATATTATCTGTAAGTTTAATAATGCAGACGCCGATCGCCGATTTTGGTCACTGGTTATTTAGTACACATTATTTTTGATTATATAATTTATTTGAATGTTACAATTGCACCAGAACAATCAAATAAACAAGATTTTTTTTAAATTTTTGCTAAGACTGGTATACCATTTTAGTAATTATTAATGAATTAACGATGCTATTTCATTATGAATATTTGATTATCAATTAAATTTATGTGTGCGAACTGAGAATTATAAAATATTACTTACTCTCTTTTTTGTACGAGTAATCCGCTAATTCCCATTAAATGGCCTATTAGAGTAAAAATAATTTTGACTAATTTTTTCTTTTTTTAAATGAAGTAATTCTATGTAAACAATCAAGAAATGCTATACAGTTAAAAATAACAAAAAACAGATCTGATAAATAATATAAATTTTGCCAGCAACATTTATACCCATTGATTGACTAACTTTTTATATTTTTGTTTCATCCAAACATTGGGAGTAAGCGGATAAAACTATTATATCTCTATAACGAGATTGACTTATAAAGTGATTACCTATTTTTAAAATAACGTCAGTAATGTGACTATTTCTTAGGTATAACGACTGAAAAATTTTTGAACCTTTATTATCTAGCATGACAATGTCATCTGAAATCTGGCTGTTATTTTGTGATTAGTTTTAAAAAAAAATATCTTTATAATATGTACCTCTTCAAGAACAAGCGCACATTGGATAAGTAATTATATTTGCAATAATTCATCTACATTCAAAGATACGGAAATAATGCTCTTTTTAAAAAGGCTTTTTGAAAGGGTTTGAGAAAATCATCGCCAATGGATAAATTGTTATAATAAAATAAAAATCAAATCAATATTACACATTGATTGTTCAATAAAACCATTCTATTTGTAATCAAGAATTAATTATTAATACAATTGTTATGGTCCCAAAGCAGGTCAGAAATAATCATTTATGTAAAGCATCTTATTCATTTAAGTCAATGTGCGTTTGAGTCAATAGTTGTTAGGCGTATTGTAAATTGCCGGGGTTTCTAAATCCTCTTTTGCACGCTATGTCCTTTTTTGGTCCTTTAAAGATCTTCCCCTGCAGCAACGCGCCTTACAACGACTTTCTGAAATGTTTTATATTTCGTACACAATTTAGGATTAAATAAATACGATTGATGTATACCGTAAACTTTGTTTTATTTTGCTACGAACTATTTAATCGACTCACACCAAGACTTGATTTTGTAAACGACCAGTAACTATCAGTCAATTTCAGTCAAAATTTTTATAGTCAAAGTCGAAGAAAAAATATTTAAAAAAAAAATTTTGAAAGTCTAAAGCTCGAAAGCTACGACATAATCCATAATGTGCTTATGGTATGTTTATACAAACACATGGAAACATTATGACATGACTTCACACCTGACTTGTGACTTCACACGCGACTGCTGATTATGAGGTCCGGGGTTTGAATCCCAGGTTAGGCAATAAATCAGTTATTAATTTGTATGTCAAGACATCCTCAGTAGTAGTACGGAATCAAGAAGTTCGCAGTACCCCTATACCTCGGAAAAGACGTATAGCGGTTGGTCCGTTGGTCCTATGCCTGATCTCACTTCAGCCATGTCAGATTGCGCTTCCATCAGACTACGAGAATGAGGGAATGACCGAAATTCGGTCTGGGAGACATCATTATTATAAATGTACATTTTTTTATAGGATAAAGGTGACAAACGAGCACACAGTCCACATGATGGTAAGTGGTTGCTGTGACCCATAGACATCTACATCTATCCTCGATTACTAATCAAAATGCAGATGCGTTTTCATCCGTGAGGACAAAGATGGAATGCTTTGTTTCTAGTAAAAAGGGCCTCCAGTTCTCTACACTCACCATACGAAACACAGCAGCATTAAGCTGCTATTTTACGCTGGTATTCTGTGAGAGCGTGGTCTTTCCCCGGTCGAGCCGATCCATTCGTGCTACAACTATAGCAGTAATATAGCTTCAGCATGGCTCTACCATGTAAAACATATTATTTGCATCACTATAGTTCACATTCACTACCACTACAGCCCATCACAAGTACACAAGTATCTGAAAGGCAATTCCCATAGTTGGCCACAAAGTACGGTCTCGAGCCATAGAGGCAACCGCTTTTTATTAAACCTCAAATTTGTATTAAAACTTATGCGACCCTTAAATTTATTTGTCTTCTTTATATTAACTATAGAGTTAAAAGGGAATTTGCAATCCACCTATTTGAGTCCATACAAAAAAAGCTTCAGGCTCGATCGGCAGATGAGATTTTAATATGGGCTAGGATCAAATATCTTATCTGTAATTTTGCTGGCTCTCATCTAAGAATTGGGTAACGAAAACAAAGTTATATTTTTGAATTCGCATATAGGAATCTTTATTCGATTACAAATATACTCATACTAGTAGTAGTTGATAGAAATAAATATTGTCAAATGAATCCTTGAACCGATAAGAAAAGCTTTAAAAACGCCCCTAAAAGCTTGATTTTTTTATACTAATGTCTAAGCACATAATCAAAAGCTATTAAGTGGAAATTACTTTATTCTGTTTAGTTCATTGAATTTAGCTTTTACCATTACCTACAGCCTATCAAAAATCCGCTGCTGAACACTGCCCCCAAGATTGCCTCATAATAAACTAATATAAATATATAATAAAAATGGAATACGCCAAATTTTATACCATTGTTGCTTCGCTCGCGAATGAGGCGATCGCTACCAAGCTATTTCTAATTTGTTTTGTGTTGTTATAGTCCAAGATCCCAGGGCCACCAGACATCACTTATCTTCTGACGAGAAAAATATGTAAGATTGAGTAGTGTTAATATGTACTTTGACCACATGCCTACCTGCTAGCTTGGCCAGTGGGCCATTTTCCAGGTATCAGGTAATTACGGTATACGTAAGTATATTGCTCACCTCAAGTTTATTCTGCCAGCTGATTTTTACATATATGTTAGATAATATCGTTAAAAATCAGTCATCAATACTCCCAGACTCTTTACATCGGCAGAATCGCTTTGCAGACGCTTTAAAGCTCACAAAAAAAATTACTCAATTTGACTTACATTCTGAAACTCCATTTTTATATATGTTAGACAAACAACTATTTTAAAACGTTTTACAAGAGCAGACCGATCCAAGGGGTCAATCATCTCCTAGACCCAATTTTAGTGCCTCTGTGGGTATGAGCGCGTAGGCATTATCCGCGCGCATGAGCGTGAGTCACACTGTGGGTTTAGGGGATGATTGACCCCTTGGATCGGTCTGCCTTCTTCGTATTAAAATAGTTGTCTGACTAACATATATAAAAATGGAGCTTCAGAATGTAAGTAATATTGAGTAATTTTTTGAGACCTTTAAAGCGTCTGCAAAGCGATACTGCCGACGGAAAGTGTTTGGGAGTATTGATGACTAATTTTTAACGATATTATCTAACATATATGTAAAAATCAGCTGGGAGAATAAACGTGAGGTGAGCAATATTTTTACGTAGCTTGATTACCTGAAACCTGGAAAATGGCCCACTGGCCAAATTAGCAGGTGGACATGCGATCATAGTACATACTATCACCACTCAATTATACACATATCGTTCGTCAGAAAATAAGTGACGTCTGGTGGCCCTGGGATCTTGCTCTATTAATTGTGTAACATACATGATAGTAATCTGTTATTTAAAAAAAAAGTCCCGCTGGGTTTCTTGCTGATTCTTACCAGGCAGAGGTTTTTTCCGAACCAGTGCAGTGGTAATTAAACAAGAGTGACTATCAATAAGTATTATTTATAATCTATATTGAATAAAAAAAATCTGTTTCTGTTTCTGTTTCTCGACAAGCGGGCAACCGCAGTTTTTTATTATTTTTATTTGTTATCAGGGAGATGGTGCTGCCAATTTCCTGTTTTATTTCACTCTGTCGCCTCTACGTCGGGACGATATGCCGCCACTACACGATGTTAGCTTTTACTTTTTACCAAAAGTTTCATTTTTACAATTCTCAAAATCGGTCAGATTTGTAATTTTAACCTCTTTTTACCTTTGATCCAAAGAGCTTCCCGCTTTTGTTTATTTTCTTTCATACTAAATATCACCGGTACTTGCGTTAATGTTATGGCAATTGTTTATTATTTGGACTAATATTATTATGATCCGGTTTGAATCAGTTCTGCCTTTTTTGTTACAAATTTGCGTAAATGAAATTACTAAAAATTAATTAAACAGGGCCTTATCACAAAGATTAGTTTATAATTTGGTCTCAGGTTTAAATTAAAATCTGTTTCACGAAACAAGTTCTGCGAAGCTACGAACTAAAATGTAACGTTCCATACATTTTACACAATTTGACAACAATTGTTATATTTCGCGAAGGCTGTGACGCCGCGGCTAAGGGATTTCTTTTGTTAGAAGGACTATGCTGAAACCATTGTTTAAGCCTGAAACTATCAATAAACCATGAGACGAAACAACACAGTATGTAATTAAGATTTTTGATAAACAATCATTTTATTGTTTTAAGTCTGAATTCAATTTACATTTTTTATGCTTATATTATATTAAGCAAAGAAAAAGTTTGTTGCATTTTCCATAATATAAGTAAAAATGTATGTTTATTTTGTGTCCATATTATGCTGAAATACGGTTTTAGCCTAAATCGGCAATGGGTACCGTCTGTTTAAAGATAATAATTTCTTGTGTAGTATATTATAAATTGACACATTATTGACTGGAATATATGGAAATAAATATTATTTCTAAAAGTTTATTCTTCAACGTTACCGCTTTCTTAATCAAAGTCAAGTTGTATTTTTTTTCTTTATATAAAACTTCTATCTACAAAATATACTGTCACATAACAAAATATACTGTCACGTAGCAGTAACACGCTGCAGCATATTATCACAGCATATTTTTTTATAGAATAAGGGTAACAAACAAGCATACAGTCCACCTGGCCCATAAACATCTACATCTATCCTCGATTAAAAAATCAAAATGCAGATGCATTGCCACCCCTGAAGATTAATATGGAATGCCACGTTTCCAGTAAAAAGTGTCTCCGATTCTCTACCCGAAACACAGCAGAATTGATCTGCTACTTTACGCTGGTATTCTCTAAAAGCGTGGTCCTTCCCCGGTCGAGCCGACCTATTCGCGCTACAACCATATTATTATAGCTGCAGCATGGCTCCACAACGTAATAAAATATTTAAATTAATTAAATTTAATTTGACTATGATATTATGGTTGCAGCAGTAATGTGTCAGCAGCGTTATGCTAATGTGTTTCGTATGGTAAGTGACAAGAACCGCAGATTTTTCAATGGTAATGAAAGTATTCTCATAAGGAAGGCCTCAGACGTGGTGTGGTGTGGCGTGGAACTCACCATCGGGTAGATTGGGCTTGTTTGTTACACTCACTTGTATAGTATTATAAAATAAATATTACCCATGCCTGCAAATGAATAAGGTAAAATAAGGTAAACTCCATAACAATGGCAAAGTCGAGCATTGTTGAAAGAAAACTTATTTTTTTATGTTCGGTACTTGTCGGGTGGCGGTTAGCGAGCTAATTGCCTTCATAAAAGAAAACGTAAACAAACGTGACGGATCTTTAGAATGAATTACGTTTAAAGTTTTCGGTTTTCAAATAATTCATCATCTTGAAATGTTCGGCTAAATTATGTCAAAATAATATTATTTTTGCAAATCTTTAAACACCCTGCGTTTTTTATGAAACTTAAGACAAGCTTATTGCGGTGCCGCTACATGACGGTCGTAATAAAGCGGTGAATGACATCATTGTTTATAGTAGAAATAAAATAGCGTGGTTTCCTAGAGAGCGGTATGTGACGCAGTAACGTCAAAAATTGTTACCGCTATTTGCGTGTCGGCCGTCTTGACGGTGCTGAATAGTTCACGAACGTTTTTTCGATAACGATGACCGGTGATGATAAAAAAATGAGGCCGTGTGAAACGGCCGTCTTTACGGTGACGACTGTGGTCCACGTGTCGTTAGACGCAGACGTAAAGACGGCCGTTTTTTAGCCACCGCTCTATTTCAGCCGCTATATGGCAGCACCGTAATCTTGGGCTGCGTTTTCATCTGCAAGAAAACTTCTACAAGAAGTGTCCGACAGTCTGTCAGACAGTAGCTTGCCGATGTGAACTATAATACGTTGCAATCGAGCTCGCGACAGTTAATGAAGCGTTTCCTGCGAGAAATTGCGAGCAATTGATTAAATGTCAATTGCACTCGCAATTTATCGGTCTAGGTTCGTATATCTCGCAAGAAGTATCATTGAGCATCTCTGTCTTTATAGAATGTATTAGCTATATCGCATATTACGGGCCGATTATTTCGCGATCCAAATCGATGTTCATGTTTGCAATGAAAGGAAAGATGGTGATTTTTAAAGATCAAAAATTAAAAAATATTTATTATTTTAACCATATATCCAAACTAGCAAGCAGACTAAGTTCTGCAGCTTATGCTGTAAAAAATATTAGAGGTATCATTAGAGTCGAGATAGCTAGATTAGTTTATTTAATTTATTTCCATAACATAATGTCTTATGGGATTTTACTATAGGGAAATGCGGTTGATTTAGAAACTATTTTTGTTTTACAGAAGAGGGCCATTAGAGCTATATACAACCTAAAACCGAGGGAGTATCTTTGAGAAAATTTAAAGAAATAAATATATTAACTTTGGCCTCTCAGTATATTTACGAAAATTTAATCTATGTTCACAATAACAAAAGTAGTTTCAGTAAAAAAGTGATTTACACTCTGTAAGCACTAGGAACAAACACAAGCTAGTGATACCAGTTTCTCGACTCCACAGAGTCAGTAATTCATTCTTGGAGCAATGTATACGCTATTACAACAAAGTTCCAGAAAATATACAAGGTCTCTCTATTACCAAGTTTAAATATTTTAATAAACAAGAACTGTGTAAAAAGGGTTATTATAATATAAATGAATACGTGGTTCACAATAACCCCTGAGAATGAGGTAGTCGCTTCCAAGCAGTTTCGAAAATAAATTTTGTAAATAGTTTGTACAACCATTAATGTAAGATTCACTTAAAAAAAATTGCCGCTGGATTTCTTGCTGGTTCTTCCCAGGACAGAGGTTTTTTTTTTAGAACCAGTGGTTTCAATAAGAATTACACATATGATCTTTATTGAATAAAAAAATATTCTATTCTATTCTATAAGAAAAATTAATAGTCTTCCTGTTAAACGCTTTAAATAAGCTGGAATCTTTGCTTATTTGCTATTCTGATCCTATAATAATTAAAAAATACTTTTATATTTACTATTATAACAGAAGTCACTTTTTAAATGTGACACAAAAATCATTACTAATTTTTGTTTTTAAAAATAACTTTCTAAATATTAATCGAAATTATTAACGATGTTGTATTTGCTTTTGTTACTTTTGTTTGCTCTATTAGGTATATATTAGCAATGTAATTTAGCTTCCATTATGCGCCCTTGTTTAGCCTTGACCCAAGACAGTATTTGTCTACCGGCAACTGAGATTAAGCAGCAATCTTGGAGAGGTCAATATAAATTCCTAGGTATCAAATATAACTTATTTTCTTTATATTATCATACAATATGTATTTTTGTAATTATAAAAAATACCACTAATTCAAATACATTGTTTTTTTATTTTTTTACATTGTTTTATTTAACAAGTATACTTACAATACACACATATATGACATTATCACAAAAACATACACATTTTATACTCTCTGATATGCATATCAATTACAAGTGTACCTACATAACATTAACAGATAGCGTCATGTATCTTAATTTTGGATTATTTTGGAGTAGGCATAAGATCCAATCAATACAATACAATGAGAAACTATTCAAGTAAGTTATGTACCCTAATAATCTTTTGAAAAAAAAACAGTTTGAATTATCAGGATAGAACATGGTAGGTATTATACTCTCTTCAGGAGTATGCACATTTTTTATGAAAGTATAAAATAATATGCAGGTTTCCTAACATTTTGAAACATTGTGAAGACTGCATAAATTTCACTATAAAAATTTTCAAGAACATAATACATAAAGTCCATTAAACTATTTGATCAACCCAGTGGACTCATGCCGTCTCTTCTTAAAAATGACAGAGAGTTTTACTTTATTTTTTATTAATGTGATTTTTTTAAGTGCCGGTATTTTATTTTGCAATTTTCAACTTATTTGTAAAATATCGGCACATTATCGGTGTGCTCAATATATAATATTTGGTATTTGATGCCGACATAATGCATGAAGCTTACTGAAATTATTTTCATCGCATATGAATGAGCGCTTTGTTACTGGCGTAGCATACTTGACATATCGTTCTACGATCCACGTGGAGTCGTTAAAACAAGATGGCTGCAAAAAATTCCATGTTTCAGAGACTGAACACATTAAATGAGTGAGAAAATTAATAACATTTTCATGGTATTTAAGAAAAGACTCACAAAAAATATCTTCACATCTTAAACCATACCGTATAGTACAATGGGAGATATAAGCAACAAATTATTATTTTGGTACAGGGCAAAACAACTCTATGTTGTACTTATAAGTTTTGGATAAACCCATTTACATAATACCATCTTGAGAACGTCGTAAGAGGCGTGAACGTACATAGCGAAATGGAACAGGAGATGAACAGTAGTATCTTCCTGATAATAGTCAAAATAATCAATAAGTATGGCAAATATCCCCCTTTGAAGCAATCTATCGGGGAGGTCTATACAGCAGTAAACTTTTGATAGGCTGTAATGAATAAATGAAGTTAGGAAAGGTGATTTTATACTTACCCTTATGTTTGTGAAACTAAATTATTTATATACGAGGGTGTAAACGGCAAGACAACATAAACATTTTATTAATAACTATTACATTAATAACACTGTAAGCGTTTGGTTAAGGCACTATGGACAGCAATATCGAATTCAGCTCGAAAAAAGTATCCGTATTGCTTACAAATAATTCTTATCTGTCTGGATGATTATTTATGTGTATATAACGCCTCCAAGATGCTAGCTTCTTTGAATATAGGAAAATAGTACGAAGGTTATAAGCATTTTTTTATTTCCATTTGAAATCTGGAGCAGAGAAAATGAAAACACTTATGATGATAAAACCGAGATAAAACTACGATTTATGTAAACTGAACAACAGCACAATGATATTAATCTTCTTTGTTCAGTATTTTCTTTGTGTTGAAACCTTACTGAAACTTGTTTTACTGCGTCTTTTGCAAGAAAAAACATTTGAGATCCAGAGATATATTTATTCCCGTGTTGATAAAAAAATATCAAAAAATAATACATAATGAAAGAAAAAAATATACAAATAAATGTTTAAATTAATTACCCTGTAATACATGTTGTGTAATTTAGGATTTAAATGTATAAGAATTTTCAAATAACAATACGTAATTAAAATTTACAAATTATGTAATGAAAAGTAAAAGCCATGCTGATTTCAAAACGTTGCGAAATTATTCATCTATAAATTCTATTTAGCTATTTATAGGTTTTAAAACAAGAGATGACATTTATTTTATCAAAAATGCATGAAATCAATTACCATCTATTTCACCTTCAAATTTACGTCATAAAGCGTATGAAATGAGGCGGGTGAGGCCAATGAAACTTTTGACAATTTGACAAGAAATAATAAAAAAAAAGAGGTCAGTGCCTTAGAGTAATTACATACATATTTTCCGTTAACATATTTTTCGTTCTTGTCAAGTTGTCAAAAGTAGACGCCTCTGTTTTGTTTATAAAATAAAATTATATTTTTTTTATTTCTCACTGCACGATTCTTACTTCGTTGATTCACTATAACCCTTGTATCAACCATTGCTATGCTACGAGAATCTGCCGTCCTATTCAATTTATTTTAATTATCCAACAGTTCATGCTAGGTTAATGCGTCAATTAATATAAATTTAGATATTTACGCAATGTACGCACGGACGCTATGTTACAAAGATTTTTTACAATTACATTTTTAATCAACCGTTTTTCTGGTACTTATAGGCCATATGATCGAATTCATCGCCAAATAACAAAATACAGATAGTTATACATCCCGCTATTCCCGGTATTGCAACGGAGACCATCACAGTTCGAACGTAAGCTTGGGCGTAGATTGCTAAATTGCGTCTGAAAGACGGGTGGTACTTCGTAGGCATACTGGTAACTGTTCTTTAGCTTAATATTCTAGAGTAAGAATTAAGATAGTCTTAGTTAGTCTCCCACATGTATCGGACATGTAGTTTTAAGTTGTAATACATCGCGTATTGATTAATGTATCGCACATTATTAGTCTTAAGTATAAAATAAAATCTTTTCAAAAAAAATACTTGGGCAATTGCGAATCTTGACTGCATAAACAATTTTTGTATTTTGTTCATTTAATGGTAAACAATAAGCGTGTCTTTGTAAATGTCTAATGTCAACTTACGAGCTTATTATAACTTTTATGCTTGACAAAGGCAGCAAACTCTTCAGTACACTGTATTACGTCATCATTGTTGGTAAAAGTTTGAATAGCTATAAAAAATTAACTACTGCTTAGATGACAAAAATAAATAAAAGTGGTGTTTATAATAACCGAAGAAAGGTTTATAATATATCGAATCGTAAGATTATAAAGCCTTGTTGTCAACCTACTAAATTTGCAACACTTAAGAAACCCTGTCCGATCCAAAATGGCACATACGTAGCGCAACGCCATAACCAAAATAATTAAACATTAAAATATTATCTAATATATAAAAATTAAAGTTTGTTTGTTCGTATTTTATGCTCAGCCATACCTTTCATCAGATTGCGCTAAAACTTTGTCAATTTATTGCTTGCACTTGCGCGAAGGTTATAGGCATAGTACAATTAACTTATAGTAGGTGGCGCGCGTATCGTACCGACCAACTTGAAAGACATATTTAATTCAATTTCAATGAATGTAATTATTTTCATTTCTAATTAATAAATTTAAAACGAATTTTACACAAATATTTTTCTGCGGCAGCAATGCCCCGAGTACCAGCTAGTTAATTAATATAATTTTTATTGTTATTTAATTTGCTTAAAATTCAGCTTTTTATTTTTTATTTAATCTCTTTAAAAGATTACATAAATGGAATGGTACAACGATACATAAAAAGCACGTTTACGGATCGGTCAGGATATTTTGACATATTGTATAACATCAGCATCTTCCTGATAACAGATGAATAAAAATAAAATTAAAACTGCGGTTGCCAACCCGCTTGTCAAGCGTGGCAAGTATTGCAGATATCTCCTATGAGGCAACGTATGGGGGAGGCCAATGTTCAGCAGTAGACTTTTGATAGGCTGTAAAGGTAAGGTAAAGTAAACAACAAAAACTTGCTTTGACAGTCATGTGATATCATCGCGAGTTTGATCGAGTTTACAACTCGCAGCAAAGTCATTCGTTTTCATTAGCCCATAGAAGTCCACTGCTGGACATGTTCCTCTCCTGTTGCAGAGAGAATTCACTTTAATCGTCACACTTAGCCGGCTGATTGATGATGGCAGTACCAGACACTGGACGTCTCGTACCTTTGACGCTGCTTCCCATCGCTGGCCTGGATGTTCTACATTTTTTTTGGTGATAAACGACCACACCGTTCACCTAATGGTAAGTGGGTACTGGTAGCCCATTGACATCTACATTTGAACTAGATTAAGATTCAAAATGCAGATGAGTTATCACCCTTGAGGACTAAGATGGAATGCCTCGTATCCAGTAAAAAGGGTCTCTGGTTCTCTACACTCACCATACGAACACAGCAGCATTAAGCTTACGTTTAGCGTAAACGAAATAGTTGTACCGCAAGTTGTACTATGGAAGATATGATACCATTAGATCTTTCTAAGGGTGGAAACCCTTAGAAAGATGTAGTAGCCCCCAGTAGCCGAAACTTGTTACATACACGGAAGGATACGGAATGATGTGAGATGATCCTTCTTCGCCACAATAACTAATAAAAATAACACTTTCATCCAAATTTTTGTATTATCTATTTCTTATAAGTGTAATTATATTTGATTTTACAATCGCGAGCTTTAGTGCTGCCAGTAGTGATAACCGAGTAATTGAGTTGAAGTTTTTTTCATAGTAAAAAAAATGCAGGGTTTTGTGCCTTGTTATGTTGTATTTATTGCCGTGTATCTGACAGTATATTCTAGCATATCTCCAAACTTGTCGCACTAGCGTCACATCGGGCACGGGTAAATTGGAATGATTGCGTGCTTCTGGCACAGTCATTCCTGAACAATTAATTGCGTACGAAACTCATTTCAAGTTAGTCGAAATCGTTTAAAAACATCGTTATCAAATCCATTCAATGACTATCAGATCTTCAAGGTAAGTCAATTAAGGACAGATTGTGTTAAAAATATACCGTTTTACTTTTGCAAAATTTTGAAAAATCAATTATTACCTCATTATAAAAGGTTTTCCGCAAAATATTCCACACCATCTGAATGCTTGACGGTTCACCGCTAAGTGAATTACTAGTAGATTTCTTCTTCGCACGATTTCGTTGTGGAATCGGCTACCACCAGCGACTTTATCGGACGACTTAAGAACCTTCAAGAAAAGAGTCTACTCCTTTTTTAAAGGGACAACATAGCTGCAATTTCAGTTGTGCATGGTCGCCGGAAGTCACTTAACATCAGGTGAGCAGCATTATATAAGTAAATTGCCTCCGTTTTTATAAAAAATAACTGTGAATGTTTCTAAGAGAATTTGAGATATCTAACTTGCATTTAAAAGTACAGTTATCGTCACAGGCCTGTGTACATTTCTTAGAAGGTAATAATGCAGTTAGTCTTTCGCAATGCGACATCGCATGGTGAAAAATTTATATCCCAAACATGTAGGTTTCCTTCACTGAATATGTGATAAATTGGAACTTAAAATTACTAGTAACAGTTTCGTGGTGACGATGGGAATCGAACTGGGGTTGCTTTTTCTCTTTAAAATAACATCGAGCGCTACCACGGTTCTACCGGTCTCTATTTACTGCGATATAATTTTATATTTGTATTTTTTTATATTAGGTCCTTACATATGAAATAGGCGTTTTGTATGGGAGGAATATAAAGTATTTTTTTTGTAAAATATATTTAATTAATCAAAGTATGCACCGTTGTTATCTATGCACTTTTGCCATCTCATAGGTAGTTCATTGATCCCTTTATTAAAAAAACTATGGGGGCGAGAATCAATAAACTCTTTGAAGGCGGTTTGGACTGCCGCATCGGAGTTGAATTTTTTTCCTTGTAAGAAGTTGTTCAAATTCCGGAAAAAATGGTAATCTGTTGGAGCAAGGTCCGGGTAGTACGGTGGATGTCGCAGACATTCCAATTGTAGCTCATCTAACTTAGTGGTTGTTTGTTGTACAGTGTGTCGTCTTGCGTTGTCGTGAAGCAGCAGTGGCCTAGAGAGATTGACCAATCTCGGTTGTTTAGCAGCAAGTTCTTTCTTCATGGTTTGCAGTTGCTGACAATAAATATCTGCCGTAATCGTTTGGCCAGATTTTAGAAAGCTGTAGTGAACGACACCGGCCGTAGTCCACCAAACACTCACAAGTAACTTTTTCTGAGTCAATTTTCGTTTAGGGCAGGATTTGGCTGGGTCTCCAGGGTTTAGCCATTGCGACGAGCACTTTCGATTATCGTACAGTATCCACTTTTCATCACAAGTAATGATTCGATTTAAAATCCCTTCATTATTGTGTCGGTTGAGCAAAGTAACACAGCAGTCGACGTGTGTTTGCAAGTTCGATTCACTCAATTTATGAGGTACCCATCGTTCAAGTTTTTTTTACTTTCCCGATTTGCTTCAAGTGGATTAATACAGTTTTATCACTTACTCCAAAGCCTGCAGCTATTTCTGAAGTGCTTTGTGATGGATCCGCTTGCACAATAGCCTTTAATTCTTCATTTTCCACTTTGGTCTCCGGCCGTCCACGGGGTTGGTTCTGAAGGTCGAAATTTCCAGAACGAAAACGTTGAAACCAAAAACGTACCGTGCTTTCTTTTGCGAAACCAGCGCCGTACACATCATTAATCCTTCGAGCTGTTTCTGCAGCACTGGTGCCACGGTAGAACTCGTACTTGTAAATATACCGATATTTCATGTTTTCCATTGTGCGGTAATAAGCGACGCCAAAGAATAAAATAATGAGGAAAAAACAAATGAATTGACTGTTTTCAAAACTCAAATGTACCAGCTAAATGAATTTATAAATTTGAATTTGGAATTCTTAACCAAAGAGATAGAAGAGATATTTCAGATCAATGTGGTCAGTACGACAAAACGCTAATTTCATATGTAAGGACCTAATATTATATTAGAAGGACAAATGAGATAACAGTTCGCCTGGTGGTTATATTGTGCTTACGGCAATCCAAGAAACACCTATAACCCGCTTCTATCAAACAACGAAAACAAATGAACTTGTTAAGACAGTGAACAGCTTTGTTTTAAAATAGATTACATTATTTATATAAATTTAAATGGGTTGCAATATACCGTACTAATTAAATATTTGTCACATATTATTTTGATTCTGTGTCAAAGTAATAATTATTTTTGACTTTTTCTACTTTATTTATACAGCAATACAATAAGTAGGTATCTACTTAATTTCCTTAAAAATGTAACCACTATGAAATATACATAATTTAGTGCTTTTTAATAAAGATGATCATGGGATTAAATGCTAAATGATATGTGTTGTATTATAATATATGTATGTATGTATATGCTCCTATAATAGATAACGTGATAATATAATATAATTACACTATCGGTTTGACTCACTCACACACTTAGTGAAAATCCCATTCAAATCCTTTCTCAGGACTTAGTACCTGTAGGAATATAACGACCCTGGACTGACCCGCCCAGTCCCTAGATTTAAATCTGATAAAGCACGCTTACATAGGTTACGCTTCAACAATAAGGTTTAACAAAATTTTCTTGATACGAACCTGCGACCTTACCCCACAAGTGTTATTCACATTCGAGGTGCTTTTGCAGATTATTAAACTTTAATTTTTAAGAAATCAATGTTTCATTAAAAAAAAATAACTTAATCACCAAAAACAGAAAATTTTATTTCAGTGAGAAATCCCAGTTTTAAAGATTTTTATTTAATTAACTGTAAGAGTGTAAAACACTGAGCAAATTAATATAAGGATGTTTCAGGAAATTCTTAGTAAATACAGCGCATGCCATTAAATAATAGAATCATAAGTGACTTAAACGAACATACTTATTCAAGTATTGACAGTGTAAAAATATTATTTATTCCGATCATACTCACTATAAAAATTATTTTAAACATATAAATTACATTTTATTAGTTATGTAATTTATGAGATTAATTTATGCGCGTTTCTGTGCTTTATGTCTCTCTTATTCGGGTTAACAAAAAATTCTTCAATATAATGTTATCACGAAATGTAATGGTATATACCACACGCATACAAATGTAATAGGCATAGGCTTTAATATCATACAACCAACACTATTTACTATAAGGTCAGCGTTTTTAAGTAAATGTTCTATTAAAACAACCCGTTCATTAATAAGTACAAAGAAAAACTAACAAAAGCAGAATTAATATGGAGTATCTCTGAAAGTACTTAAAGAAAGTGAATGCACAAGCACAGGTGTACTCTCTATTTCCTCCCTCTCATAGTCCCATGGGACGGCAATTTGACACGACCGGAAAGAGATTAGGCGCAAGGCCAACGCCTTTACGAGCTTTCCGAGGAACGGAGATGAAACACCGCCAATTTCCTGACTTCGGGTGAAATTGGGACTATAGTTTCCCTTTATTACGTAGAACACAGAGCACTAAGAAAGTATTTTAGAAAATTCAAACCCTATCAAGGTAAAATAGGATGTTACAGTTTGTATGAATGATCTTATTTTAGGGGGCTCTTGATTTGAAAATAACTTTTAAAATTACTTGTCGATTAAAACAATCAAATTACGCATTTTGATTTTTTGAAAATGTAATCATAATATGTAAAGACGAATAAAGGAATAAAGTTTGTTTGGAAAAATGCTTTTTGAACTTGCAAAGTGGTGTGGATTATGAATAGCACATATATTTAGGAACTTATTGAATTCTTAAAAGGTGGATCGATAATATTTTATATTAATATTTTTAGGCTTTGCTTAAAAACTAAAAAATATTTCAGGGTTTTTAGATACCCCAACCCTAAGGGTTTGCCATTTTACAGACGATAACTTAAATTAACAATTACAATAAAACATTTTTTTAAATATAACAAAACGTACAATACAAAAGTGAATGGTGGCTGCAAGTCATTTAACTATTAATGATGTAAAGCAAGTAATTAAGTTAAGGAACCATTTTTATCGCACCAAGATTCCACTTATCATTTCGACGAAACCTAGATTAAAATTAATTACTGCAATCTTAATTATTTATGCTATGTTTACGAAAGTTAATTAATAATAAACTTTTTAGTAATTTTTATCGAGATTTAGATGTCACTTATGGATTTTAAAATTATTTGAATACATGCTGACTTTATAAAATAATCATAAAGATGAAGATATTATTAATTAATAAATGATGAACATGATAAAATTTAGAATTTTAAAAATGGCTGTGACCAAAAAACGTAGGAATAAATATTAATTCCTACTTCTTTTACGGCTAATGCCGTGTTCATATTTCTTAGTGTCGACAATGTAACAAAAGAATTTAGCACTAGGTCGAAATACCCCAAAGTTCAATAAATCAGGCTTAATGTGCTGAACTGCAACTACTTACAATCTACCAAAGCTACTACGCAATATAACAATTCAACTAGAGAAATAACAGTTGTTACATAAAATGCTTTACAAAACTATATAATTTACAATCCTCTCGAAATGAAATATAATTCTTTTTAATTTGCAATAAATGAAAAATTAAAAAAAAATCAGCAATAATCCACCCATATTTTAAACTTATTCTAAACCTATTGTGTATGTAAAATTTCTAAACCTATTGTGTAATTGTGGGTAACGCCAAACCAAAATGTGGTAGAGCCATGTTGCAGCTATATTATGGTTGTAATACGAATAGTTCGGCTCAACCGCGGAACGATCACGCTCTTACAAAATTTCCAGCGTAAAATAGTAGCTTAATGCTGCAGTGTTTCCTATGGTGAATGTAGAAAACTGTAAACAGCTTATTGTGGCTTATGTATAAGAAATAGGACTATGGTATCGCGGACTTTTTTTTTTAGATGGAGGAAAGATCTATATTTTTGTAGAACAGTATATACGTATCACTAACCATTACCCAAGCGCACGCAGATTAAGCAGTTCGGGAGCGCTTTTTCTTCCGACTTGCTTAACGAAATCAATATTTAAGGCTAACTTAGAGGTGTTAGCCTAATGATAGGTAGACGTGGTAGAGCCATGCTGCAGCTAGACGTGGTAGAGCCATGCTGCAGCTAGACGTGGTAGAGCCATGCTGCAGCTATATTAGTAGTATAGTTGTAGCACGAATGGGTCGGCTCGACCAGTGAAGGACCACGCTCTCACAGAATACCGGCGTAAATTAGCAGCTTAACGCTGCTGTGTTTCGTATGGTGAGTGTAGAGAACCGGATACTCTTTTTACTGGAAATGAGGCATTCCATCTTAGTCCTCACGGGTGACAGCGCATCTGCGTTTTGATTTGTAATCGAGGATGGATGCAGATGTCTATGGGCCGCAGCAACCATTTACCATCAGGTGGACTGTGTGCTCGTTTCTCACCTTTATCCTATAAAAAAAAGATAGCCTATACAATTTATCGTGAATCTGGCTATCATATACAAAAATAATTTTTTAAATCTGACTGGTAGTTCCAGAGATAAGCGTGTTTAAACAAATAAAAAACCTCTTTCGCTTTATTATATTAGTATAGATTTATTTATTTGTTTCTTTTTAGTGTCGTTTTTTCGTTTCATTTGTTTCAAATCACAACGATGCTAAAGATGTTTTAACTTCAAAAAATAATTAGGTATTTATGTGGGACGTTGATTCAGCCGCGCAACTAGATTTAGTCTAGTGATTTAGTCCAGTGCGGCTGCAACTCGTTTTATTATACGCATAGGACCGCGTGGACTTATACTTTGACAAAGGGAAACGCCTGCGTATGGCTACTCCCCTCCGATCCGCCGGTAGGCCGTGTTGCTCTATGTTTTTGCAGGACATCTTTAGTGAAACAGTCAGACAACAGACGGTTTCTAGTTTAAATTTGAAACTAACACTACTTTTTGTAATAAAGCCAAACAGATTTTCAATAAGTAAATGTAAGTAATAATAAAAATTATAGTTATCATACGTTTATATATTTAAGAAAATTCGTGATATGTTTTCTAAATAAGTGAATTATCTCTTTAATCTTCAATTTCAATTCGCCAAAAGCTAACTTCTAACAGAAGAAATGACTGTAGTTCTTTAAGAATTCATTGTTATTTTTTAAGTATGTGTATTGTGTATAGTGAAATAAAATTATAACTTGCCTCAAACTACTTACCGGAGAAATAATATTGTTGCAGAACAATTTCGAAGACGGAAACAACATTAATCAGGCTCAAAGAAATATACTTTTGTATTCTGAAACGTGAACGAAAGTTCAATGACTATCTGTCTCAAGATATATTAAGCAGATTTCCTATATTTTTAAAATATCTCATGTCATCGCGAATCATACTAGCCCGTAATTATACTCATAAAAATTATGATGTCGAATCACACTAATTCACACTAATATACAAAGTTAATTTCGAATATTTGAATATTGAAGTGATTGTGTATTTCGTTAGGCGACTGTTAATTACACTCGAGAGTAATGAAAACGAGTCGAATGCAAACATCTGATTAACTCCGAAAACCGCGTTAGTTAAAAGTGCCTGAATATAACTCATTAACTTGAAAATTAAAACCTAAAGTACCGCCTTCAATTGAATATACTAATGTACGTTTACTGAAATAAAGGATATTCTTGTAACAGAATTAGAATTTCATATATTTTAGTTATTCGCTTTTACATTCTCGTGGTATCAAAGATATAATAAACACTCTTGATCTATTACGCTGAATTCGTACAACTTCGTATATTGTAACGATTCATACTTTATGCTGCAATGTGAGTGGCAGGGTCGGCAAGGAATGCCCTAGATGGAAGTTTATGCGGCCAAATCGGTGATATATTGAACATGGGCTAAATTAAGACTACCTTTAACCAACTAGTATGTATGCGTTGGTATATGAATGTGAAACAATCGAGAGAGATGTATCATGATCGTGTCAAATGGAAGTCCGTAGTCTTACGTTCATAGCATATATGTTGTAGCTATTTATGTTATTATGTTATGTCATACTTTAACGAATCGGTGACGTAATAACCATGTCTGGATTAGCGATCGCAGTGGCATACATCTTTGACACCGTTTCTTAACACAGGTCCGGGGTTTTTATTTCTAATTAAAATATATACGATATGTTTATATCACCATCAAGGGGAGACCACAAGATCTTTCTAGTCACTCCTTACGATATTTACGGGATGCGATTTGACAAAAAAAAACATTCGAAAAACGAAATTTTATTTACTTACGTCAAAAAATATAAATATTTAATTTAATTTCATTGTAATATACCAACCACACGGCACACTATAAATTATGCTACGAAATCCCCCAATATTGTTCAAAACTCAACTCTAATAAAGAATCATTTCACTCATTAAATTGGTATTATTCTTATTGACTATCATCTTCTTCAGGCTGTAAAAGTCAATTACTGGCCGGAAATGAGCTTCTCCCGTTGTATGGAGAATTTGCTCTAATCGTCAGGTTAGGTGATTGACGAATCGCACTATTGACGTCTCGCACTTTTAACCTTTCTTCTTATTTATTATCATTACGAAGTAAATTAAAAAAACAATACAATTGGGCAAAGGACTTTTAGGTACAGCAGTTTTAGGACAAAGAAGAGTATGCCACGCTGATTCTAGAAACGCATTGGCATACTTTACATGTCCTCAAAATGTTTCGAGTTCAATCATTCATTTAAGTGTAAATATATGTAAAATGTGCAATATTGATATTTAAATTGAGCCATCGTACATAATGTTCCAGGAAAAAGCGCACAAGGAATGTCTTTATCATTTTATATAGCGAAACGAAATATGGCGCCAGAACGTTCTTAAATTAAATAGATTTCAAAAGGTTTTAAATTGCAAAGATGGAATTTGAACATACCGAAAATGATATGGAAATTTTCACAGTTGTATCAGATTACACAGTTTCTATATTCCTTATAGCATAGTAGAAACAATACATACGGTAACAAACTAGTTTAGTCTCCTAACTAATAAACTAGTTTAAGCTTGCTCGTTGCTTTTAATTAATGAGACAAATGGGAAATCTCCTAGTCTCTACTTATGATCATGAGATAAAATTAATTCAAATTGTCTTCTTCTTAATCTTCGTTACCAAGCCGTAAAAGTCCTCAAGTGATCGTGGGCTTCTCCCGATATGGGGAGGATTTGCGGCTACTGTAATCGCCACGTATGGCAGGTGAATTAGCGATCTCATATTTTTTTTACCTCCACACTGGAAATTTTCTCCTATATCGTGGAGGCAATTTACATACATAAAGGACATTGCTCTGCGCCCATACATTGTTCGCCCTCGAACCAAGAGCATCGGAAAATTATGTGTTTTATTTTCGATCATTAGTAAATTCCTATATGATCTTATTTTTATAGCGGACTAGCTGCAGAATAGATATATTTCATAAAAAGTATCAGATTTTGAGGTTATAATCGAACCTGAAAAACAATGTCCTAAAACATTTAGCTATTTTTAGTACCTATCTAGATAATTAGGTATGCAGTTATTGTTCTAAGGCCTAAGTTTATGTAAGTGCAACGTATAAATGCATATAATCTAGTTAACATACCTGCTTTGTTAGCATTGATTTTGAAATGAGAGAAAATGTTTGTGTATTAATATAAAAATAAAAATGTATGTATTTATTGGCAGATAGCATTTAAATGTTATCTTTAGCATATATGGTACGGTATACCGCAATTTACACAAAATACACTTTCCACTGCGTATGCGTAAGTCCGTTTATGAATGCTAGGTCATTGTTTGAGCGGTACACAGTTCCGAAAATCACAGCAAGGTAAGTCGTTTTTGAAAGCAATCAGGGTCTGTTAAAATAGCCAAGTCGTAATGTTCAATATATAGTCCCGAAAGTTACCAAAACACCGATACAATTACAAAGAGCAAGCGACGCCAATGTAATTTTGACAGAGTGAGAGATGAAGTACAAAGTAGGCATGTCGATCAGAAATCATTTAATCGATTGTTTATAGTAAAATAATCCATTTTTTAGATCGATATAGATCTGAAAAATCCTTGTCCGATGTCCTGATATCGACTTAGATCACTCCATCGATTTAATGAATCGATCCAAAAACCTCTCGAATCGAACTTATTGAAGAACTAGCTATATTTCAAATGATTCAAGAAATAATTTTGCATAGTTGGAACATCTGTTCCTTGTGACTTTTTTCTGTTCTGTTCTGCGTTCGATCCCAGGGTTGGGAAAAGTATTATTGGGTTTTTATAACTTGAAGTTCCTAGTAGTAGTACGGAGTCTGGATTTGTGCCCGGTGTTTGGCAATACGCGCACCCCTATTACATGGGACGTATAACATAACTGGTGCTAATTGGCAGTACTACACACCTCTGCCTACTACTTCTGGGAAATACAGGCGTGGTGTTATGTTTATTAATTTAATGATGTTTCTATCCAATTACTTGTATTTACGGTAAATTATCATCAATAATGTTCTGTGTCTATATTAGGCATGTTTGAAAATGTCGTGATTGATCAAGAATCGATCTGTTAATGCTCGATTTAATCGAGAATCAATTCTAGTATGTTCGATTTGAATCGATTTGGAGATCGTTTTTTTTAAGTAAATCTACATGCTTAAGTGAGAGCACAGGTGAGAGACTGACAAGTGACAAGTGACCATTTAGTTACATCAAAAATGGGAGTGCCAAATACGATACGATTTATGGATATTTCCTAAGATTTACTATAACCATACGTTACAGACAGTATTACATATATATACATCACCTTTTGTCATACGATAATATTAAAACCATAACAAGTATGACAATGTCCTACTTTACTTATAATAACACGTACGTATCTAATTCTTCCATACTTGTAACAATATTAATAATAACATCTGTATCTAGTCTGCAATATTGATCATTTTAAAGAACACATTTATAATTAATGCAGTAACGATAAGTGCTTTTTTTAATATTAATTGTCGTAAACTCGTAAGTTATCGTTTAGTAAGAAGTAAAGTACACACCTTTCTAAACGATCATTAAAAATCCTGCATAATTATCTTTATGAATATTTTTTTCAGCATTATTGTAACCACCTATTTAAAATCGAGTATGACCTCATTCGTTAGATGTAGTAGATTTTATAAATTATACTTTTAGGGAATAACATAAAAGAATATAAAGAAATAGTAATTGAATATTTTTATTGTAGCTTCTATTTGCAACTTTATACGAAATAAATTCAAAATGTGATTCAGATTAAAAAATATGCAACAGTTCATTAAAAATTCAAAAAATCGATTGTAATCGATTGGGCACCCCTAATAATTTTTCGACACCACATGATGTTTGGCGAAGATGGAGGCGATCAATGTTATTAGTCGAGTAGAATACTTTTTAATATTCATTTTGGCATGCAGCTAGTCCGTGTTGTAAAAGTATTTGCAACTAATATAATAAAATAGACAATTAATTATCGTGTATGTCCGATGCTTTTATTGCACACGGCGATTCTGGACATTGTCCTTTAACGAGGACAAACATCCAGACCCGGAACAATTCTTGTTCCGTGCGGAATTTGAGCCCGCAGCTCTCAGTGCTGCAACTCATTGTGAGCCACTGCGCCACGGGGCCATCATTTATATCCGGTATTTGGCTTCTTTGTAATTGTTGTAAAATGAACAAATTGTTTTTATCTGCATGTCATATTGTCTGTGGTTGATGTCTTCTTTTTTTTAAATAGTAATCTATGATAAGAACGATTAATAATGGCGGTTGTAATTTGTGCGCAGTGGAATAAAAACAGTTATTAAAATTATAGTTGTGGTGATGCGTGATTTAAAATTGGTATAAAGTGGACTGTAATTGGTAGTTGGAATTGGATTTCGTTGAAATTTGTAACCGACACATAAAACTCAAGGTACGCCTGGAGAACGCCAGCAGCTTCTCTTCGTACTTGAGGTTGATACTCACGTGGTACACTCTTAGTTTTCTTGCGCGATTTACACTTAATTGACACAATTCACGGCCGTGATTTTAAGTATATGATAATTAAATAGATATAGCGAGCGTGACACAGTATGCTTCCGCGTGCGGGCGTGTTTTTATTTAGACTCCTCATCTACCCGGTTGTCGGTCGCAAGAAGGAATGAATGGAATTAATAAAAGGTATGATAGAGGAAATCTGATTGGTCAATAAGATTGACCAAAAAAACGCGGAATATTTCAATTTGAGAAGTGGCGGTAACAAGTTGTTTACTTTCCAAATCTCAATAGGTCCAGATTTAACTAGATAGGAGAAATTCTGCAGTCGACGTATACATATAATATATTCACAATGGAGTAACAAAACTTACAAAAATTTTATGGCACTAATTTTGACACGTGGAAGTTCGCTATAAAATTTTTGTTAAGAAGCAAAGGAGTACTAAATATTGTAGAAGGAAGCAAGATTAAACCAGATAAAGATGATGAACAGTAGATTGGAGCCTATTTTATGGCTCAGGATATTATGGTTTCCCGAATGGCAGAATTTTTTTTCACAAATGTTATCTGTACAACAAGTCATGAAATGTGGAGGAAGTAACTTAGTCTGTTTGAACATACTTCTAAAATAAGGGTCCATTTACTACTATAGAAAGGAGACAGTTTCTTTTTGTATGGAACCACGAATTTTAGAGAAACTTAATGAAATGTATGTCGATTTATTCCTTATAATTTATAGATTACAAAATTAATATTAGTTTTATCGCATCTAACGGTAATTCTGAGAAATTAAAAATTAAAATATGAATATCACAATCATCTTAAAACAAACTAAAAGCGATTTTCTAGTAGTTTTCACCGATATTATGAGTTAGAATAGTGTATATAGAATAGAATACCATAATTAATAGTATTAAACAAAGTTGTAGGTACATTCAGCAATTATAGGTACTTTAAGATTGATGGAAAATCCTTTTAGCAGTTCCGGCAAAACAGTGCATAGACAAACAAACTTGGTGTGGAGACTATTTTTACAGGTATTAATTGATTAGTGAATATACATCACAAACACCATTACAGTAATTAAATAAATATGATTAAAGCCACGATGAATAACTAATAATATGTCTATTTACCTTTAAATGCTATATAGTAAGAAATCTGTTTTAAACTGGTCGTATAAGGATAAAACACAAAGTAAAATGCCACTGCATATATTGTTGTAATTATTTCCAAAGCAATCTATTAATAGTGGGACAGACAGACAGACAGGTGCGATGTCAAGACTTTGTTTTAATATGTTTTGGTTGATTAGTAAAGGTGCAGTGTGTAAACTTTGTTTTAAAATATATTAACTGATTAGTTATCATACCCCAAACACCATTAAAGCCAAAATGACTGGGTAATATCATGTTTATCTATGTTATTACACACTGATAAATATGAAGTAAGATGTTTAAACAGGTTGTGTAAGGATAACAAAAACACATGTATAATTTAATTGTATTTATTATTGTCAGTCATTATCATTTCAAAAGATTTTTTCAAAATAACTTGATAATAACATGGCCATTTATGATATTGTTAGGAATCAGAAGGATATTTTCAATGTTATGAGATATGATATAAGACTGTTGTATTCAATATCCATATACTTTTTGTCTCTGTCTACGAGAAGCTCTGCAAGATTTCAGTCTACAAGACATACACATTTATTCTAAGCGATCCACCTGAAAAAAGTTAATGAATATTGTGGTGTATATAATAAATAATAATTCTTATCAATATATTATTTTTTCTATATTTATTGCAATCTAAATAGCGTGTGACGTCTATGTTTATGTTTGTATTGATTTACATTTTGAACACTATAAAGCAAAAAAATATGTCCACGTATGATATTGTTAGGAATCAGAAGAACATTTTCAATAATAAGAGATATGAGATAAGACTATATATATACTATACTTCAATTTCAATAAACTACATTTCCAAATTTCTGTCTATCTGATAGTAGATGACAAAATAATATTCCTTTCTGCAGAGTTAACAACACATCAGTCTTAGGATAATAGAAGCATCTGATCAACAAGGATATAACCATTACACAGGTAAAAATGGCTTAACTAAGTTACAATACTTATGTAAACTGTATATTTGCTTCTAGTACAAGTAATAACTACTTATTTAGACATAAATATATGTACTATCTATACTGTCTTTCTACTATGGCTGGCATAAATTCAGGATCCATGTTTGATGCCATTTGGTATTGTCAAGTTTATGGAGCAACTTGCTGAATACATAAGATATTTAAACCTAAATGCAGTTAAATGAATCGCTCTTCAAAGCCGATGAAGCTACATCAAATAGAGAAGCTTCCTTAAATCCCCCGACCCATAGATTCTAATTTTCTTTTAACATACACAAAAACTTCATTTATGTATTTATTCTATCCATTATTTAATTTAGATTTTACTAATAACAAAACTTTAATACTTTGTCACTTTTAACATACTAATAAGGTTCTAAGACCTGTGTTTTTCATTTTTCTTTTAGGTAATTCATCATAAATTATAGATCGTATTTAGATTTTCCAAAATTCTAGGTGTGAAAGTAAACTCTTGTATTACATACATACCTTAGAGAGTAATTGTGTTCTGTGATACATACTCTTATATTAATTAACTAAATTTTAGGTCAATCATTTATTTTACATACTCTTATATTAATTAACTAAAAATTAGTTTTCATTTTCTATTTTCGAATGTCATTGGCAATTTTACCATGCGACCACAAAAATAAAAAGGAAAAATGGATATTATCTATATTATGTAAAACACTTGTGCATTGATGAGACGATGTTTATTTTATTGTCTTGTAAATAAACAAGTATAAACTTTTTTGCTATTAACTAATTTTGCTAGTTTGCTACCAAAAATTATTAGTAGTGATGCAACTCGAACTCTGTTTTCATTCGATTCAATCGAGTGAATCTGTGTAACTCGGTACTCGAGTGAAAATAAATATTACACGAGTCCGCTTGCACTCGAGTTACCGAGTCAACTCGACGCACCGTGTGGATTCGGAGAGCGTTAGATAGATGTCAGTTCACTGATTCACTAATTCTATCATCTAATCAACTAATTCACATAGTATAAGGCGCCGCGGGTGACGTCACTGGTTACATCCAAATTCAAACTTGCATCTGGCATGTTGTAGTCAAATGTGAACTTAGTTTGATTTATAATATTATGATTGTGCTATCATTGTTATTTTTTGTTACTTCGTATAAGTAGTGCATAACATAAAAGGTTATTTAAATATACTTGTTTGTTTAAAGTATAAATGATAACAATGAAACAACAAAACAAAAATCGTCAGTGTGGCATTATTTTGAAAAATGGAAGCGATTTGTAAGATATGCGAAAAGCAGTTTATAGATTTTGAAATACTACACATGTCTGTACTGAATAAAAAACATGGAAATACTACAAATAAATAAATAATAAATATTTGTATTTTATTTCATATTGCCACATATTACTTATTTAATAAAGGTACCTATTTAAAAATGCTTTAACTAAGGTAATCGCTATTCTCAACTCGAATGATAAGCTTCAATCGATGCAGGGACTGTAAATAGTTACTTCGCATAACTCAAAAACTCGAGTACAACTACATTGACATGATAAAACCCGAGTGACTCGAGTCACAAAATTCTACTCGAGTCGCATCTTTATCTTACGGTCAATGCAGTGTCCGTCTACAATTTAGTGATGAACTCGACTTACTAATTCGAAAAATTTATTGATATATTATGTAATATCAATAACCTGATTAAGTATAATACGTGATAGTTAAATTATTAATAACATTAACTTTACGCTACGTCATAAAGTTAGAGTGATATTAAACTGACACAGCTTCGTTCCACCAATTCGAGTTGCGTAACTCGAATAATACTCGAGTACTATTCGAGTTACGTGAATTTCTTCAACTCAAGTTAACTCGAGTCGAGTTTCTTCCGAGTTGGCACATCTCTACTAATTTCTTTTTAAATATTACATTATCTGAACCAATGACATGAACACAAATATCAAAACAACTCTTTTTTTCAGATTTCTTGATTCCGTTTAGATTTTCATAAAATGTTTATGCTATTTACAACAATAAACTGGTATCTTTTTTTTGTATATAATACCTAAAGACTGTTATGCAAGAAAATGCCATTTTTGTAATAAGCCTGGTTATTTTTTTACGTGGTAGAGCCATGCTGCAGCTATATTAATAGTATAGTTGTAGCACGAATGGGTCGGCTCGACCGGGGAAGGACCACACTTTCACAGAATGCCAGCGTAAAATAGAAGCTTAATGCTGCTGTGTTTTGTATGGTGAGTGTAGAGAACAGGAGACCCTTTTTACTGGAAAAGAGGCATTCTACCTTAGCCCTCACGGCTGACAACGCATCTGCATTTAAATTCGCAAACGAAGATAAATATAGATGTCTATGGGCCACAGCAACCACTTACCATCAGGTGGACTGTGTGCTCGTTTGTCACCCTTATTCTATAAAAAAAATTAAGATTGTAGGTTTAGGTTGCAAAAGAAGGTAGTTTCACACTCAAATGCTTTTATAATAGTAGTGAAGCATATAATTTATGGGTTATGAACACAGGGGCTTCAGAATATGTATCAGGTATGAAACCATATTTTAATGATTATGTGCCAATAAAAGAAGAAAAATATGTCGTTATAGGCGATGGTAGGAAGTTGAAGGTAGTAGGTAAAGGTAATGTTCATCTTTTGGCTGATAATTGTTCTGAGATAATGCCTACAACTTTATATGACGTTCTTTAAATACCTGAAGCTATGATAAATCTATTCTCAGTAAGTTGTGCTTTAGACAAGGGGCACATCATGGTAACTACAAGTAGCGGGTGTTAATTTAGTAAAAATGGAAT
This sequence comes from Parnassius orleans, assembly GCA_029286625.1. Taxonomy (NCBI): domain Eukaryota; kingdom Metazoa; phylum Arthropoda; class Insecta; order Lepidoptera; family Papilionidae; genus Parnassius; species Parnassius orleans. Next base: position 7,713,974 of record JAGSMP010000022.1, on the reverse strand, counting down.
AACTGTAGCAACAGCTAATAAGCAACATAATTTATATATAATGAATTTTATTTTAAGTCTCAACAAAAGTGTGGCGTTGAACCTAATGACATGGCATCAAAAGTTATGCCATCATAGGGATGCATTAAATAGGAAAAATATTAAGTATGAAAGTTCGAATGTTCAGTGTAAGGGTTGCATAAAAGGTAAACAACATAGAGAAACTTATGGTAATAGCTCTTCTAGAGCAGCTGTCTCAGGTGAGTCAATACATATGCATCTTTGCAGTCCTATGGAGGAAGAATCCTTGGGTGAGGCCAAATATTGTATGCTTATAAGTGCTTCGCCAGACTGCAAACGTGGGCGCGGGGCGCGGCACGGGTGCGGGTACGGGCGCGACGTGACTGTCCGCAGTCGAGTGCGGCTTCGTTCCGAGTATTGTTGAGTCCAGTGTTTGTAAAATATAATATCGATTAAGAAGACTTATTTTTACTGGAAAGTTCTTACTTTAAATGGCAAATTCTACAAGTGGAAAATAAAATTTATGAAATCAATTTAACCAGAGAAAATGAAGGACAATTTCACGTCAATAGATACGATTGATTATATATTAAAAAACATAGAAAAATGTCTTATAAAAAAAATTCTACATTTATTTCGGAAGACGTCATCACAACGCGCGCGGTTAGCTCAAAGTGTTTTGAGATTCCCGCTCCTCGCGCGATTTGCCACTTGCCGCCCGCGCACTCACTGCGGCCACTTGTATGAACGAGCTATAGCTTGAGTTGCCCGCGCGCTGCCCGCGCCAACCGGTACGCGCCCATTGCCGCGTCCGCCCCGCGCCTGCGTGCCCACTATGGACACTCAAATGAAGACTTTACGTTTGATTGCGTCGCGCCGCATCCACCCCGCGCCCGCGTTTGCATTCTGGCCAAGCACTAAAAGATGATTACAGCAGCTACAAATTTGTCTATATTTTAAAAACATTAATGGGAAACCACTGAAATAAATCAGAATTTTATACCATTATTTGAGAAACAAAAAATAAGGAGTGACAATGGCAAGGAGTTTACTAATAAAGATGTTCAGTATATTTTTAAGAAGAAGGATAATACATCAAACATCTGTGAGCTATTTGCATGAGCATTGCAGAATGGTAGGATTGAAAGAGAGATGAGAACAGTAGTAGAATCAGCTAGAACTATAGTGTTCCAAGTTGGTTTGCGAAAGAAGTTGTGGGCTGTAGCGACTGCTACAGCAGTGTTTATACTAAACTACACAGGTAAGAGTAAGGAAGTAGGCAAGACGCCTCACGAATTTCTATTTCAAGAAACCTTTAACATAAATTATCCTCAGGTGTTTGGAATAGAATTTTATGTTCACATACCTAAACAAAAGATACACAAATGAGATGAAAAGAGAAAAAAGGGTATATTTGTAAGATATGTAATCAATCAGAAGGGCTATAGGATTTGGTTTTCTGATACTAAAACAGTTGATACTTTTAAAGATGTAATTTTTATTAAAGACGAAAAAAAGATAAGGGGTGTAAGAAAGAGAGAAGAATAAATATAAGAAAAATTCAACTTTATATTGGGATGAACAAGAAAACAAAACAGAGAAGACATTGCATGTCTTTATCAAGTCATGGCAAGGGACAAGAAACTGAGAAGGAGCTATAAACGGTAAAGGAACAGGGTACATAATATGGAGAGTTACATACATATCGTCTCACAGTCATGAGTGCACGAAATCAGGTAAAATCGATATATTATGGAAGATGCATTTATTCAGCTGTGGACTACAGAAGCATTGAATAGCGTAACGTGCTAAATAAGAAGGACAATGCGGACTATATTGGTACTATAAGTACAAACTTTTTAAAATCTAAATTTAAAATTAACTTAAATAACATTAAAATACTAAAAACCGGAGTCGTTAGAAAATTGTTGCCTTTCTTTGAGTGTACAATACTTCATTGCAAGCTTGAACTTAGTAAAGTGTTAAATTTTGCCTAAAACTCGGAGGATTTTTTTTTATAGAATAAGGGTGACAGACGAGCACACAGTCCACCTGATGGTAAGTGGTTGCTGTGGCCCATAGACATCTATATCTATCTTCGTTTGCGAATTTATATGCAGATGCGTTGTCAGCCGTGAGGACTAAGATAGAATGCCTCTTTTCCAGTAAAAAGGGTCTCCGGTTCTCTACACTCACCATACGGAACACAGCAGCATTAAGCTGCTATTTTTCGCTGGTATTCTGTGAGAGCGTGGTCCTTCCCCGGTCGAGCCGACCCATTCGTGCTACAACTATACTATTAATATAGCTGCAGTATGGCTCTACCACGTAAATTTTATGAGAAGTGATTAATCTCTTTTACAGCCATATTATAGTTCAAAAAACCGACTGATGGGGAAGAAAGGTTCTCGAGTGGCAACCTCGTACCGGTAAGCGGCCCGTCTCTAGATGGAGTGACGACCTGGTAAGACATACAGGAAGTCGATGGATGCAGGTGGCTCAGGACCGTGCTTTTTGGCATTCCTTGGGGGAGGCCTATGTTCAGCAGTGGACTTGTGATGAGCTGTAATGATGACTTCATTTTACCTCCGTGGTGTTCAGTGTTATATTAGTTACACGTTTAAAAGGTACAGGAACTAATTTAAATTATTCAACGCTGCAGTCCATCATGAGTTATATGTGAATGCTATGAAATATACAGTCTTTCGTCCAAACGTCTGGTCAGATCGTCTCTCCATCATTATATAATTATTCTATATTATTATATTATTGAGAAATCATTGCTATGGAATATACGGTCTATCCGACGGCTGCCACTTACTGCCTCATTGGTCTAGTGATTCTAAGCGTGCAACCAGCCTTATGGCTCGAAGAACCGACAACCGATGGTGAAAAAACGTTCTCGAGTGGCAGCCTCGTACCAGTCGAAGTGTAGGGCGGCCCCATTTCATTGTTAAAAGTTACAGCCTATATACGTCCCACAGCTGGGCACAGGCCTCCTCTCATTTCTGAGAGGGTTTTAGGGCCAGGAAGTGTCCGCCGCACTGCCCCAATGCGTGTTGGCGAACTTCACATTGCCTTTGAAATATTTTTTTATTTCTCACACATGCACCTCACAATGTTTTCCTTCACCGCTGAGCACGTGGTAAATCAGCACTTAAAATTGCAATTAACAATTTCATTGGTGCCGGCGGGGATCGAACCCGGGTTACTCATGTAGGTACTGTGAAATTTACAGCGAGCGCTAACCATCTGAGCCACCACGGCTCATTTCATTGTACGATCAACAAAATAACTTTCTTAAAATTTAACAAATTTCGCAATAGGTACTTAAAATGTCAAAAGTATGTACAAATTAAAAATGTAAATGAATGTTAAGATAAATAATAGACAATTTTTATTCAGTATGGTCTTGCTTTATTATACTAGGAATCTGTAGCATAAGTACTTTCTACTAAATAGTTCAAATTACTTGGGTCCACTGGACATACGAATATTTAGATTATTATATTTATTTATAGTGTTAGTAAGTTTTCCGATTACAGTTAGGGGTTAGAGCTAGAGTATCGAAAGCTCTTAATAGCAATAGTTTTAAAGATTATTATAAAATAGTTTTCATTTCTACAACTTACTTAGATTTAATTAACATGGGTACCAGATTACCAGGAAAATTTGTAGAAAATCTGAAAGCCTGTACTTTAGAGCACTAATTCCTCTTATTTAATCAATAGACAGATTTCATAGTTGAGTTAATTAAGAATTTTTACAATAATTTTCATCAGTAATTAGACAGGATTAACGCTCACACCAGTGGATAAACCAAGGAAAACAATAAAAATTTATAAGGAGAAGCTACAAAAACTCCCAGAAATGAGAGGAGGCCTGTGCCCAGCAGTGGGACGTATATAGGCTGTAACTTTACTTTACTTTACTTAAGCTACAGAAAAATTTTTTTGCACCGTATTATCGCGTAGACTTTAGACTTTACAGACTATAACTAAAAAAAATTGTTATTTTCAGTGTTCTAAACACATTTTCCTCGATATACAGGATGTCCGGTAAATAGCACGACATACTTCAGGGGGTGATAGCTAGGGTCACTACCTATCAATACAACACAATATATGTTCAGCAAAATCTTACGGATTTACAGTTTTACAAAATTTTCCGAAATACCGAAAAATCTCTACCTTGAAACAGATTTTAAGCATCTCGTAATGAAAAACTTTTCTAGTACTTTTTTACATCATATTATTCGTGAATAGTTACTTTACTCATTGATAAGTCTTTTTTCTATCAAAGACAAGAATGTTTTCAAGAAATACAATTTTTTGTTTAAATTTGCACAGAACTATTTTCTTATCACTTAAGTTTAACCTACAGTGGTGAAAAAAAAATGTATGTGGCAGTTTTGTACAACAAACTTAAAAAATAGCTTGTTTAATGGTGATTTTGGAAAAATACAATACTAGTGCATTTTCATTAAAAAAATACAAAAAAATAAGCTATTTTAGTTAATAAGAGCATTGTGCAAAGTGCAAGTGACTTTGAATTCGAATCGTTGTAAGGTCGTACTACGGTTCGAATTACATAATAATTAATCTACAGCCGACCGGCCGGCCGGTCTGTAAATGACATCTTGAAGGATAAGGTGATAGTAAAAAAAACAGAGGAGTTAACTTTAATAAACATTTATTTAAATAAATTACAATAAATGCTCAAATTGCTTGCTAATACACGCTCGGCATCTTCTTAAAAATGAGCTTTTGAGTCTTCTCAGGCTTATTTCCGATATTTTTCTTGCTGCAATGTTAACCCTTGCTCTCAATTCATTGTCATTTTGGATCGGTTTTTCATAGACTTTGTCCTTCATGGCACCCCAATAAAAAAAATCCAGGGGGTTTAGGTCCGGAGACCTAGGTGGCCATAATATCGGTCCCAGTCGCCCAATCCACCTGCCTGGATAAGCTTCATCTAAGTAGGCTCTTACTTCCCGGCCATAATGAGCAGGGCACCCATCATTTTGAAGCCACATCACCTCTCTTAGCTCACTCGGAACATTTTCAAGGAGCGTGGGTAGGGTTTCTCGTAAAACTCCAAGTAATTATTGGCATTTAATGTAGGTGGAAGCTCGACGGGACCCACAATCTGGCCATTAAAAATCCCACACCATAAATTTATTTTGAATTGGTACTGGGACCTGTCTTCTCTTGACACATACGGATTTTCTAATTGCCAACTATGTAAATTATGCAAATTCAAGCAGCCGTCCTTTCTGCAGGCTGACTCATCACTCCATAACACCTTATTAAAAAAGTTTGGGTCCTCCCGATGCATTTCAAGCATGCGGCGGCAGAATTGAACTCTCGGTAGTCTCAGGTAGTCTCTAGTTAAAAGAGTTTGCACGCGTCGTACGTGAAATGGATGGTATCCATACCTCTTAAGTACTGAATGAACAGTGGACTTCGGTATCCCTGTGCGCCGTTGTATCGCCCTAACCGAAGTTGTCGGGTCTTGTTCTCGTTCCTGAAGCACTATGTCTTCGTCAACAACTTGAGGCCGTCCACCGCCACGTTGACCAGGGACCTGCCTTCCATGTAAGAGTTATGCACTCTGGTAAACATTTCATGGTGTGGATGTCTCCTATCGGGAAACCTTTCCCTGTAGAGGGTGGCAGCAGCTCGGGAACTTTTGCCAGCTTCTCCGTAAATAGGTGCATCTCAGCATACTCTCGCTGCGTATAACCAGGAAAAACGCGGCGGTTGGCCATGTTATAAAACACAAAAGTCCAGATGGTCGCCAAGTCGTCGTAGTGATCACAATAAAAAATCCAAATCGTAAGGCAAACAAAGTCCGGGGTCCAAGGCACAAAACAGTCGTCAGTACGAAACAATAATTTGTGAACACAGAGATGCGTTGCACGGTTTAAGGTAGCGTACTGACAAGTGTCGCAAATAAGGTTGAGAGTGAGACACAAAATCACAATGCAAGAAAGAGCGGGATAGCACATGCGCTTCTTTTGTTAGACAGTAACCGGTCGGGTCGGGTCGGTCGGCGAGCAGATAAAAACCTTTAGTCATTACGCGTGCATGTCGCATTTTACGTGTCACAACTAGTTTTATAATAATTCGCGTAAATGAGCAGCTATTACTTATTCTCATAGAGGTTTTTGTCAAAATTACGTTAATTACATTTTCAACAAAATCAGCTTCTCTGGAACTAAAATAGCATTTTTTTGTATTTTTTTAATGGAAATGCACTAGTATTGTATCTTTCCTAAATCACCATTAAACAAGCTATTTTTTAAGTTTGTTGTACAAAACTGCCACATACATTTTTTTTTCACCACTGCAGGTTAAACTTAAGTGATAAGAAAATAGTTCTGTGCAAATTTAAACAAAAAATAGTATTTCTTGAAAACATTCTTGTCTTTGATAGAAAAAAGACTTATCAATGAGTAAAGTAACTAACTATTCACGAATAATTTGATGTAAAAAAAAGTACTAAAAAAGGATTTTTTCATTACGAGATGCTTAAAAATCTGTTTCAAGGTAGAGATTTTTCGGTATTTCGGAAAATTTTGTAAAACTGTAAATCCGTAAGATTTTGCTGAACATATATTGTGTTGTATTGATAGGTAGTGACCCTAGCTATCACCCTCTGCAGTATGTCGTGCTATTTACTGGACACCCTGTATTTATGTTAAATCATTTCCCTCTCCAGTCGAGTCGGGTTGCCGTCTCATCGGACCATGAGAGTAAGGAAATAATAGAGAGTGCACCTGTGCTTGCGCACACTCTGGCACTATGATCCTGTCTTGAGCAGACGGTCGGCTTCATAGAGACTGGCTGCCTGCTAGGATTGCAATTTGTATTTTGATCTGTCCGTTGCTATGTTATTGAAAATGATAACGTTGCTTTACATTGACCTCTTTGTTCCGTATCTTAATATGAAATGTAATAATTACTTTGTACACGGAATACATGTCTATTTTATTTTGGATCTAATATACGTGATATTATCTCGCAAGCGATAGAAGATCTAGAACTATTGTTTGAGTGGTTCAACGATAATTTGCTAACGGTATACACTTCTAAAACGTGTTACATAATTTTAAACCAAAGAACAAAACTATGCCATTACATGACCCACTCATAATTGATAAAATCCCCATAGAACAAAAAACTTGCGAAGAATATCTAGGCTTGAGAATGGACATCTACTTAACATGAAATAAACAAATAGAACATTAATAATAAACTTTCGGTACTTACTGCATCACTCAACAATATTTCCCATTGTCTACCTAAAAATGCGGTACACTATTTATAACTCATTAGTCAAATCACATTTACTTTAAGTGGCATTGTTTGTCTTTTTGAAAATAAATTTCTTTAAACCTAATGTAATAATTTATTTATTTCGGTTTTATATTGATTGAACTTTCAAATCATAAGCTTGTAACTATTATAATTTATTATTTTCTGAGAAAATGGTAGAGTTTTATCATCTAACTTATTTGTGTACATTAGAAAATAATTTCTTCAATTAATTTATTTAAGTTTTGTAGTGATCATCGTGAACCTCATTCCCAGACTGAAAATGATGTATCTAAATACTATAAGAGCTAAGGCTCTTATAGTATAATGGCTATATAATGGCTAAGTTAGAGAATATATATAAATATAAAATTGGAATTGTTGTATAAAGTTGATAGTGTGTAGGTGTGAGGGACATAGGTAAATAAAATTGTCGGAGGTTGGCATATTCATATACAATCAGCCTAATCAGCTGAGAGTTTTTAAAACCTAATAACCGATTAATTTATTAAGATTGTTCGGATGCAATTAAATGCGGCATGAGTTTCAATGTTTTGTTAATGAGGGGAAAACGAATTTAATAAAAATTATAAGGAATATTTCCGATTATCTTGATAGTTTATGTACGCGAGCCGTGTGCGTGAAAGTAATGGTTGTTATGTCATAGGATACTATTTACTTTATGTTATAAAATCTGTATACTTTATATTGTTTATTTACTTAAAAGCTAAATTACTTTCTTAGAAGCCAAACTAATGTTATGTCATAGGATACTATTTACTTTATGTTATAATACCTGTATACTTTATAAATTATATTGTTTACTTCCTTAGAAGCCACACTAATTCGATTGTAATATTATATGCTAATGTTTATAGTTTACCATAAGTTAACCATAACACCAAGAACAATGTTGTTCTCTTATGTTTACCCCCACCTCCTAGCTTCCTACACTATTTAAACCAAATCTTTCGATCCCTCAACATAATTCCATTCGCAAGTTCTCTGTATCAACTACTATATTTTAAGTTAGTTTAAAAGTATTAAATAAATTTATTTTTAAAGAGTTTTTGTCTCTGCCACATAACAAATTTGGCGCAGTAGGTAGGATCTTGCGTGATTCATTCGCTTTAATCGCGTAAAGACGAAGTAAAAACATACCAAATTCGACGGGACAGCATCGCCCCACAAGAAGAGAACGTACGGTAGCTGAAGGCTTTTGAAAAACTTCGCCGAACCATGCAGCTCCACATTTTATTGTTACTGTGGTAAGTGGCTAAACTTGTTTGTTCGAATTACTATCTTTCCATTTTACCAAAATATTTTCCTACATCTACCACCTCATTCACATTCATTTTTTTTAATATCAATTATTCATTGCCTGTGTAAAACAATCTCAAAAGAACCCTAAAATGGCCTTAGACATCACCACATTACTTAAATTAATTCCCTCATTCGACACAGATAATAACGACCAAGTGTACAGATTCGTTAGGTCATGCTATTCAGTTTTCGACTTAAGTTCAGCGGACCAGAAGTCAGTACTTTTAGTATACGCGTTAAACAATATCACTGGTTCGGGTGCGGCAGACGTTCATACTAAAGAACATGCCTCATGGACCGGTTTAAGAACATTCCTTATTGAAAATTCTCTAACGTTAAAACCATAGCACACCTTAACCTTGAACTGCAATCCATGTTCCAAAAATCAAAAGAAACGTTAACCGAATATTTTCACAGAGTCGACCTTTGTCGCTCTAAAATAATTGAAAAGTTGAACTCTGAAATATGCAATAAGACGTTATTAGGTCGCTTAGCGACAACGGTGGAAACGGCTCTTAACGTTTTTATTAATGGCATTAGCTCCGACATCGGAGCTACGTTAAGAACAAAAGAATTTCCTAGTCTTTGCGAAGCAGGCCGATTCATAGGCTTATTTGTATTTATTATTAATAATAATACAAATAAGCCTATGAGTCGAACTCATCTACCGTTTACACACACCATGTACAATAACGCAAACACTCTACAACAAATTACGAAACTATGTAGCTATTGTAAAAATATTGGGCATAATATTACAGAATGCCGTAAATGAGCTTACAATAACAATTTAAGAAATAATCAAGCCCAACGCGCACCTCCTGCGCCTCCTATCCCAGTTAACCATTTAAATTACCAAGCGACCAACGAGACGAGCAACTCGTTGAAAATTGCTTCAGTATCCTGCTCACCGATCCCGACTCAGGATATGGAGAAACTACAAATATAAATTCTAGCAAATCGAACTCTATTTCTCGAAGGCGTCCTCAACCGCCAAACCATCGAGATCACACTACACAAACAAACAATGTACCTTCCAAATCACCGCTTAAGAGTCAGACACAATTGAAAAATGCGTCTATACAAACTAGCGACTTAGTTACTACACATCACTCAGTACTCACAAATTCTAGTTCTCAAACGAAAACCTACGAACAGGGTAGCCAGCCCCAAACCCTTGGTTTTCCAAAGCTTATTATTCCTTCTACATCCACTGACTCTATTATTACTATTTCTACTACATCCACTGACTCTTTCAAGACCGCTGCACCCACTATATCCACTGATTCTTTCAAGACCTCTGCACCTACTATATCCACTGATTCTTTCAAGACCACTGCACCTACTATATCCACTGATTCCATCAAGACCACTGCATCTGCTACATCCATTTCTTCCACTGTTTCCAATAAACCACGTTTGACATCTAAACCTAATACTAAAAAGCCTAAATCAAAACTTCCTAAATCCAAATCTAATACAAAATCTTTTGCCATATCCGCCTTAAATGATGTACAACCCGATAACCTCTCATAGACACCTAAGCAGGGATCTCGGTTATAAAAAAGGATAAAATAGGTTCTTCGCCCTTAAATAAATTAAACATCGTGTCAATCGTAGGCATTTCCGGTAGCCAAAATTCAATTATAACCTCAGGCGCCACCGACATATCTCTAGATTATTTACCTAAACATTGTTTCCATGTCGCCTCCCTTAACATTAAAGCAGACGGTATACGAGGTAACGATTTTATGATAAAGAATAATTGCAACATTTACATTCAATCCAAAACTATGAGAATACGTGAAAGATCCTACAAATCACATTATTTGAACGAAAATCTTCCAAATATAATTGACTCTAATAACCAATTCCTTTATAGCCGCTCTGAGAGTGTAATTATGTGTAGAACAAGCAATGTAAATGCCGGGACAGCAATAGTTGAAAAACAAATAATAGATAACGGTATTGTTATTACCAATGCATTAGTCGAAGTCAAAAACAACTCATTTATTATCACTTGTGTAATTCCACTATCGAAAGAGAGTTTTAGCTATCGTTTGGGCCGTCAAACATTTTAGATCCTATTTGTTTGGTAGAAAATTTAAAATTGTAACTGACCACAAACCGCTTACATGGCTTTTCTCGATAAAAGACCCTGGTAGTCGGTTAGTTCGTTGGCAACTTAAACTCAAAGAGTACGAATACGAAATAGTATATAAGGCAGGTAAAAACAATACTAATGCAGACGCTCTCTCACGCCCACCAATTCTCCACACCAACATATATAATCCAACAAATAGCCACATAAACACACATCTTGACTCAAACACTTCAGAAGACTATTTACAACTAAACTTTCAACACTACTTAGAAATCGACTCTCACACATACTCCATATAATACTCCATATCTCCACATTTCACCAGACTGCCTCTTAAACGAACGTCACAAAAACATTCTTATCCCAATCTGTTGTCAACTTTCCGATAAAAATACCCTTTTTATTAGTTTCGGATAAGAAACAAAATATTATATTTGGCTGTTCGAGACCCACTCACTTCGATTCTTGGGATTCTGAAAGCTATTTTAAAATATTACTCGCTTGCCTACACAACCATATATTAAAATCACTTTACATTCCAAATCTAAAAAACGACCCCACTTGTAAACTTAAAAGAACGAACAGTTACACATCACAGCTTATTTAGCAGACATTTACGAATGCAAAATCACCAAATGTGAAAATAAAGTTAAAACTCCAGCTCCAGAAGAGATAGCATCAATCCTAAAAATCTTCCATGATGATCCCTTATCAGGACATCGTGGAATTATCGAAACAACACACAAAATAGGATCTGAATATTTCTGGAAAGGAATGACAGAAACTATTAAAAATTATATAGATATTTGGCAAATATGTCAACGAAATAAATTCAACGTAAAACATATGAAGCTCCCATGGTTATTACTTCTTTTTCTTCTGAACCTTTTGAACGCGTAACTATTGACTTAGTTTCTTATTCAGACATAACTAATGACTTTAATAAATATATACTCACATTACTAGATGACTTAACTCGTTTTGTTCAAGCATACCCCAATCAAGACAAACAAGCAATTACAGTAGCCAAATCTCTTTTAATTTTCTGTCAACATTACGGTGTACCTAAACGTTTCCATTCCGATCAAGGTACAGAATTTCTAAATAGCATGATCAAACAATTGATGAAATTACTAGGATCCAACCACACAGTTAGCACTGCATATCATCCTCAAACTAACGGTTCATTAGAACGATTCCACGCAACATTACGCGATCACATCCAAATGTACCACAAACGTAATCAATCTAATTGGGATCAAATTGTGTCATTTGCCGTTATGTGCCATAACACATCAATTAATCAGTCCACAAAATTTACACCTCATGAATTACTCTTTGGTTACAAACCGCTTTCTCTATATTCTTTAAAAGCAAACGACGACTACACAACTCATGACTACCTACGAGATTTAAACGAAAGACTCAAGGTATCACGGGACATAGCCCGCCAAAATGTAGAGTCAATTAAAGAAAAGGCAAAAGAGCGATACGACAGCAATATTAAAAATATAGCCAAATTTAACGTAGGAGATAAAGTTATGCTTAAAGTCCCTAATTCAAACAACTTAAATAGCCTATGGGACGGGCCTCATGTTAGAATAGGTTTTAATGAAAATTATATTATACAAAAATCTGGAAAAACCAAATAGTGCATGCGAATCGCTTAAGAACATTGCATGACTTCATTCAATAATCATAACATTTTATTCTAAGACAAGATCGTAATTATTCATAAATATTTAACTTTAAATCTATTTCAGGGTGGCTCGAATAATGGCACACCCTAATAAAACCCTTAGTTTAATTGAAAATCTTTTATATATTATAAAAAACTCATACATTAATTTTACTATTTGTTTTTTTTAATCATTTTATACAAAGTTTATCTATTTTCTTTAATTATTAGATAACTAAATTTAAAAGAAGTCAAAACAATTACCTAGGTTTATTTTAATTTTCAGGTTATTATATAACTAAATCTAAAAGAAGTCAAAACAATTAACTAGGTTTATTTTAATTTTCAAGTACTCCACAACCTATGTTGATGGGGATACCCATATAAATTCTATTTCTTCTAATTCTGGACTCTATTTCGAAAACAATGGTGAAATATTAATGTCTGAAAATTCCTGGAAATTTATCGTATATCGTAATCTTGAACCTTTATTCCTAGCTCGCAACTCTATCAAACAACTTATAAATAACTATCAATCTTTCATTACCACACATTCAAATTTACCTAACGTTATAACTACTACTTCATTTATAAAAATAAATATAGACAGAATAGATTCTAGACTCGACGAACTTAATTCTTACACTGACAACAAGCGATCCAAACGCGAAATACTAGACGGCTTAGGGTCAATTTTGAAATGGCTCATTGGTGTTCCACACGCAAAAGATGCCAAACATATAACGAATGTATTGAACAGTTAGAGAAACAGCAAATATCTACTAACGATATCTTAAAACAACAATTACAAATTATTTCTTCAACGATCACGAATTTTAATGAAACATTACATAAAATCTCTTATGATGAATACGTTATTAACGAAGATATTAGAAAAATAAATTCATACTTTACCTCAACAAACAAACTTATATTTAATTTAACTATTCTTGAAGAAATATCCACCGTTTCAATTCAAATTCTAGAAGCTATAGTTTCTTTGGAACGAGATATCGATGATGTCATTACAAGCATACTTTTCATTAAATCAAATCTAATTCACCCTTATCTAATATCCACTATGCGCCTGTAAAAAGAATTACTGTCTTATAATCCCGCAAGGCTCAATAAAAACTTAGTTGCCCCAATAGCATTACCTAATTTACACAAAATACTTGAATCTTCCTCTATTACTTCCTATATTTATATGAATAAAATTATATATATCCTAGAATTCCCTTTAGTACAAAACGAAAAATTTACATTATACCATTTATATTCTATCCCTATTCTACATTCTGACTCTACCTTATATTCTACTATCCTTCTCGAACAAACATATCTTGTCATGAGTACCACTAGACAGCAATACGTCATCATGAGCTTTCTGGACAAATGCAAAGACTTTGCAACGGAATCCAAAGTCTGCAAGGATTTTCTCATCTACAACATCAACACCAGACCCATATGCGAAGTTGTCATCTTAACAACGACGAGTCAACAAGTTCCTGAAGTTTGTGATGTAACTACGTTTTCTGCACACATCAACACTTTCCAAGCTCTTAGAAACAACAACTGGATCTACATACTCCAACGCAAGACTCCGTATGCTTTAGAATGCGAAAGCAAAACGACTCACGGCGAAATCTCTGGAGCAGGTATCATCACTCTAGAACAAGGATGTAAAATGTACACCGCGTTTGTTACACTCCTAGCTGAGGACACAAAATCGATCAACATCAGCCATCCTTTTATCTATGTGGATATTGAACACATTTGCGTCCCAGATGAAATTAAGCTGCAACAACCAGAACTTGCACCAATCCAGCTCAACAACATTCAACTCGACTCTCTTAACTTGGTTAGAGAACAAATAAAAATTCACACAAAATTGCTTGAAGATAATAAACCTACATTCTTAGAAAAACATGTAACAAAATTTTCCATATTAAATACGATTAGTGGCCTCATTATGCCAACATATTTTTTGTTACAAATGTTATAAACGCTTGCCATGGAATAACATACCTACAAATCCACATGGTAACTTTATACAAATTTTTAATAATTGCTTTGACCGTTCTCGTCGCCGACAACACGTCGAGATTCCCATATCATCACTAAACACCACTGCTACAACATCCTGTATATCAGAAGACGAAGACGAAGCTGCTGACTACACTCAAAAATCGAGCTAAACCGCTCGATCTTTGTTCTAAGGGGGGAGGTGTTATGTCATAGGATACTATTTAATTTATGTTATAAGACCTGTATACTTTATATTGTTTATTTACTTAAAAGCTAAATTACTTTCTTAGAAGCCAAACTAATGTTATGTCATAGGATACTATTTACTTTATGTTATAAGACCTGTATACTTTATAAATCATATTGTTTACTTCCTTAGAAGCCACACTAATTCGATTGTAATATTATATGCTAATGTTTATAGTTTACCATAAGTTAACCATAACACCAAGAACAACGTTGTTCTCTTATGTTTACCCCCACCTCCTAGCTTCCTACACTATTTAAACCAAATCTTTCGATCCCTCAACATAATTCCATTCGCAAGTTCTCTGTATCCACTACTATAATTTAAGTTAGTTTAAAAGTATTAAATAAATTTATTTTTAAAGAGTTTTTGTCTCTGCCACATAACATGGTTCAATTAAATAATAAATAATATGAGCTGAAATGCTAAAAATAAAAAAAATAATGGAGAAGTAGGTACTATATATTATAAAATAATATTGTAAATTTTCGCGAAAGTCATAACATAAAATTATGTTATACATAATTATGCCTGATTATATACTTCTATGAATACGGCATTTTTACGTGCTAGAGGGTTTGACCAAACGCCCTGCTAAATCTAGATATGCCTTAGATTATAGTTTTCATTTAGATATTCATTAATTATGTTTAAAATAATTTTAAGGATTGAAAAAAAATAGATAGCATTTTTTTTCTTTTGTCGATGGGAGGTGTAATGTAGTATTGTAGCCGACACGACATAATTATATATTAGAGTTAAGTTTAGAATAACAGTAGTATAATTAAAGTGATAGAACAACACGTCTCCTTCTCATTGACATGACAGCCGTGGCAGAAATTCTGTCGAGAGGACATGATTTTTGTTAAACATATTTCATCACTAGCGGTCGCCCGCGGCTGCGCCCGCGGCTGCGCCCGCGTGGATGTCGGTTACCGCTGCAAAAAGCCTACCCAGGAAAGACACGGTCAGCAAACAAAATGATTCCCAGGTCAATTCACAGACACCGACACTAACATCGACGAAGCAGTCACTATCCGCAGGCTGAACAGATTTTCTTTCTGTGGATGTTATTTGTTAAGTCCCGGAGTGCAACCTGTTGTTTTAGGATAGAAAACTTAAGCTATTATTGTAGAGCTTCTCTATACACAACATTTGACGTTATATTATTTTCTGGTAACAAAATATACTGATGGTCGGGAGCCCCGACCCGTGATAGGGCAACGTAAAGTTGCCCATGCGTAAAACATTCTTTTCGTAAATCAATTCCTACTAATTTGAATGTTTGGCCCTGGGATTTGTTTATCGTGAGTGCGAAAGAAATTTTTACTGGAAATTGGAGCCTTTTGAAGGGTATAGGCAAATCAGTAGGGATCATGGGTATTCTTGGTATATGAGCTAATTCACCAGCTGCAGGGCCGGTGATAATCTTCGCAACTATTAAATTATCTTTAGCTCCTTTATAAGAAGTCTCGTGCCATTACACATGTTGGGGGTCTTAAATTTCTGAGAAGCATTATCGGCGTGCCAACTTTTAACGACAGTTCATGAGGTGGAAGCCAGCGGGGTTCAGAGAATTTAAAATTCCTGGGGTAGTGCACTGCGTCCTCGATGTTAGTGACGGTGTCTATGGATTTATAGCTCTTAACTTCACCCGGTACTTTCTGCATAATTAAATTGTTTATTTCGTTGACTGTTTCATTCCTGGGAGAAACTATTGTTCTACAACACAGCCAACGAAAATCATTTTGATGTAAGTTTTCGATGTCAAGATATATAGCATCTATCAGACTATCTAAATTATAGACTATTTGCCCTAGAGACTCATCCAAAGTAACCGCATAATCGGTGCCCAAATTTAAAGATGGAAAAATTCCTTCTCCCAGTTTCAGCAGCTGTTGTGGAAAATTGCTATGCGTATTTCCATGTAGATGAGCTCTCATATTAGTACGCAAATTCAAATGTTGAACAGATGTCCAAAGGTGAGACGATTTTAAACATGCCTTCATAATATCTGCTCGCGTACCTCTGTTGACGACAGGAAGCGTTTGTCGGAAATCTCCAGCAAATACAAAAGTGATACCACCCATGACATTAGCAGAGCTTCGGAGGTCTTTTAAAGTACGGTCCACGGCCTCCACATGAGCTCTATGACTCATGGTGCATTCATCCCATATTACCAACGACGCGTCTTGCAGCAACTTACCAAGAGGCCCATTTTCCGAATAGAGCACGTAGACCGTTGATCTAAAGATACGGATAGCGGGAGTTTAAACGTAGAGTGAGCAGTTTTCCTTCGTTCAAGAGAGTTGCAGCAATTCCTGACGAAGCAACTGCAATCGCTATCTTCCTGATTGCCGTATCTTAGCAAGTATCAAATTTGCGAGAAAAGTCTTTCCGGTGCCTCCTGGTGCGTCCAAAAAATAATCTCCCATGTTATTGTTCACGCTGTCACAATAGTCTCATAAGCAAGTCTTTGATCTGGTACTAATTTTGGCACATTGTCATTAACAAACGCTGTTAGATCATTGCTGTTATACTGTTGTACCATTGTGTCAATAGTATTATTCTGGGTACGAACGGAGAAGGTAATCCAAAATCACTTAAATTTTTGTCGTTTAGTTCTAGAAGTTTGTTTTCTATTTCAATTAATACTTCATTATAAATGACTTCAGTGAAGGGTGAAGTGTTATCCTGATTTTGTTGTCTGATACGATGTCTAATATCTTCACAGAACTGATCTTTGAAAGTATCCCATAACTTCAATGGTTCCGATGGTTGACAAAATAAAAATATGACTACGAACAACTCCTTAGTTTTTTGGACAATGTGATAACGAAGCTTCGCTTAAGTGTTACCCCAATGATCATCGTTTTCAAGTAAACCTCGGTCACGGCAAGCTGCTTGATACGTCTCTTTGACAATACCGTTTACAGTTTTAAGGTATGCAAATGAGGTCGGACCGCGTACGTAGTGCAGTAGAATCCTAAGATAAAAACACTCTGATTGGGATGGATGTATCCGTAGACTCTACCTAAAGCGGCATCTTTTTATCCCCGGATGTCCAACTACATCTTCACCACGCTTCCTTCTAGTGAATGTATTATTTGCCCATGTATAGTATTGCGGGACTTCATGATACAGAAGAGTTTTCGCGAATTCATCTTCATTACAGAGAGCAAAAAATGCCAGTAATGTGGTATTGCGTGGGTTTTGGACAACTTGATGAGCTGTCCCTGGTGTAAAATACACCCTTTGACCGTTCTCTAGATGAACGGCCAAATGCACTACAGTAGGATGCCGCTCGTGAATGGGAAATTCAAATAAGCGCCAGACAGCTTCAGATGTGCTTATGTACCTGCCATTTAAATAGTTTTCGACCTCATCGTGTGGGTTTCTAAGGCTAAAAGTTGCCTGATCTGAACCTTTATTTATATACTTACATATATATTTAATGGCTTGGACAGAGTGGCAATACTCCACGTTTATATGAGCGTTAAAAGTCTTACATAGTAGCGGGGAGTATGGAACAATCCACCTATTATCTATCGTCACCATGTTGCCCCTGATTTGTAGCGTAGTGCTACGATAAACTGGATACCCATCCTCTCCGGTCTGGGTATCGTTCATGAAACGGCGAGGTATTTTTTGTGCAGACACCGTTCTTCATGCATGGTGCAGCTAAATTATGTTCTCCGCAGGGTCCATGTACCATATTTTTAGTTATAATGTCGTGTAGTACCGGATCAATTTGTTGATCGGGTAGCTCCGCAACTATGACACTGTCGATCTCATCTGGTTGTATTTTAGTTTCTAGCCAGAACAGCAAATGACAATGAGGTAAACCGCGCTTTTGCCACTCCACACTTGCCATATAACATTTTACTTTACCGAATATCTGTTCTTTGTCAAATAATTTGATGAATTTCTTCATCTTTAAATGAAATACACGTGAAATTATGTCATGACGGTCGAAAGACCGTTGTCCTGGTAGCAGCTCGGCTTTTATTTCAGGCCATTCGGGGTTACATGTAAAAGTGACAAATAAGTCAGGTCTACCATAATTTCGAACGTACGTCATCGCGTCCTGCGTTTTCTCGTGCATGAAACGCGGAGAACCCGTAAATGACGATGGCAATATGACATGTTGACCGATATTTGATGGGTCAACATTTGCGTCATGATTTAAGGCATCTCTGAGATGAATGTAGTCATCAGCCCTCAGTCTTTGTTGATTCCGACAAATATAATTTAATCTTTCCGATATCATTTTCGCCATCATGTTAACACAATATTGACTAAATAAGTCTCTGTAATAATGTAACGGATTAAAAGAGTTAGTTCTAATCATTAATCTAAATGCATAAAATTGCATACACGAAACAGTTTTATTACGCGCAGAACCCTGCTGAGGGATAGTCAAATAATAACCGTCTTCTCCTGTCACAAGCATTATAGGATACTGTAGGATCATAGGACCGATGTAGCTCAGAAACTCTTTTGAGCTGCCCGTCTCTACCGTGTAAGACTATATCCCTGGGACCTTTGTCTTCATCGACCAAGAGAACAGCTACCTCGTTTACAGTAGGAGCATTATATCTGCCTCTGTGTGCTGTCTGTGGAGTGCGATCTGAATGAATAATTAACTTTAAATTATCTGAGGAGTTAAGTTCTAAGTTTTGTTTAAAACTTCGTATGTACACGTTATGATTATTTAAAGCGGTCTGTAATTCGTGAATTAAATCCATTTTTAAGGTTGGTGCGATGCTTGATCGCAACGATAACTGGTCTGCATCCGAAATAAAATATATTTGCAAGAACTGTGGGTTTTGGCCTGATGGTGGTAAAAGGCTACCAATTAGATGATACACTTGTCCTTCAATTTTAAAAGTGGGCATAAAATTTCCTTCCCTGATTTCTTTTGCGCCAAACAAAGTCATTTGAAAAAGACTATTGTATTTACGTATGTTTGTTAAAAAATGCCCAGATAATGGATGGTTATTAGTCAAAAGATTTTTTATTGGTTGTGGCGGCTCCTGCAGGTTAGGAAGACTAACTTTACCTGAAGCACAGCACATACCATTAGGTTCGTCCGCCCATTTCTTGGCAGAGCAGTTAGAGCAGATCTTATTCATGACTCCGATTTGGACGGACGCTTGTTGTGCATAATCAAACTGCGGATCATATCTGAAAGCCAGTCTGTTGCTGTTAGCTAAAATTCGATTGCGAACTCTATTTGTGGACAACTGCTGTCTCTCTCTGCCTGAGCTCTAAGTCGCTGCAAACGCTCGACACTCGACTCTCTTTCGCGCAACTGAGAGGTCCTTATATTTTGTTCATGAAGACGTTGGGAACGCTCCAGGCTCGACTCTTGAGCGCGTAGCTCAGAGGTTCTCAAGCTTTGTACGGCAAGGCGTTGCGAACGCTCGACACTCGACTCTCGTTCGCGTAAGTCAGAGGTCCTTACATTTTGTTCATGAAGACGTTGGGAACGCTCCAGCCTCGACTCTTGAGCGCGTAGCTCAGAGGTTCTCAAGCTTTGTACGGCAAGGCGTTGCGAACGCTCGACACTCGACTCTCGTTCGCGTAAGTCAGAGGTTCTTACATTTTGTTCATGAAGACGTTGGGAACGCTCCAGCCTCGACTCTCGTGCACGTAACTCAGAGGTTCTCAGATTTTGTTTTGCAAGGCGTTGTGAACGTTCGACACTCGACTCTCGTGCGCGCACCTGAGAGTTTCTCTGATTTTGTTCAGCAAGGCGTTGTGAACGTTCAGGTGAAGATTCTCCCATACGACGTATTTTTGCTGCCCGTGCTTGAGAACTATGTTTAGAAAGTTGAGACCTGGCTCTCTTAGGCATTTTCAAATGTTTAAGATAATGTTATTAGCGTGTAATATTCTAGCTCTAAAAAGAACTGTTGGTTAGCCCTGAAAAGAACTGTTGGTAAGCCCTGAAAAGAACTGTTGGTTAGCCCTGAAAAGAACTGTTGTTTAGCTTTAAGAAGAACTGTTGTTTAGCTCGAAGAAGAACTGTTGTTTAGCTCTGAGAAGAACTTTTGCGTAGGTGTAGTTTAAATAACGAAACCTAAAAAAAATCGCACGAAAATTATTAGACTTCACGCACGACCGCTGCGTAAGGAGCCGACCGCGCGACTGAGCCGCGCGGGTACCTACTCATAGATCTAAACTCCTCCCACACCCTCACCGGGCCTTGGTAACGCCTACTTCGCAACGGGCCGCAGCAGAAATCGTAATATTTTAATTTCGCTATAACTTCAGAACCAAACGTCCAATTTTAATCATTCAAAGACCAAATATTATCTACATTAACTGTACTTAGTGATGAAATAATTTTTTTGATAAGGATTAATAGCATTAGTAAAATAAACGCGTTTAAATGTAGTCCAAAAAAATCAAGATTTTCAATAAAAAATGGTTATTGTGCCTCACTCGACATAGATAGGTATAGTGTGTCGCGGACTTTTTGTAGATATTTATAAGATCTACAATTACTTAGAACATTTTATGGTTCTATCTTTAATAGTTTAGGCAGGGTACGCAAAATAAGTAACTTTTTTGGTTGATTTTTTACACCTTGTGTCCGAAAAACCCTAATATCTTACGAAACCCTATTTTTGTTCAAAATTAAATATAGCCTATATTACTCGTGGATAATGTAGCTTTCGAATGGTGAAAGAATTTTTAAAATCGGTCCAGTAGTTTATGAGCCTATTCATTACAATCAAACAAACAAACAAACAAACAAAGTTTTCCTCTTTATAATATTAGTGTAGATAAATATTATGTTGTTTTAACATGTTTTGACATAAATATTTTGATGAAATTATTCTTTAAATTAAATTTGAAAAACAATGAACAAATTTTCTTGCCGCCCGTATATCCTATGCATGCATTTTATATTTGTTACCTGTACTCAAACTTCTACATTATATATAATCCCGAGAATGTAAAGTGACATGAAGCCTTAGCTTTTTTGTACTCAGTAAAAAAAAATTACGTGTTTTTGTACATAGTGCTTTTTAATTTTTTAGGTTGCGTTCTCAGAGGGCTTAAACCTAGTATAATTCTAGGAGTGTACAAACTACCAAACCACACAGTTTAAATGGTATATGTATGTCATATACTTATAAAGGGAAATTCATTTTATCTGTTGCCGCATAACCCAAAACTTTTGATTTGTTTCCAACTTCGTGATAATTCCGGTCCCTTTAACTTTAGCATAACCAAAATTCATTCATTTACCTACGGTAATTTATTCATGAGGAAGAAACGATGAAAGTTAGGTGCTTAAAGCAAGTGATTGTTTAAAAAACCTTTTTTATAAATATAGTTTAAAATATTTAGAATTATAATTGAAATTAATAATATCATTGTCCAAGGATTGCGCCAAGAACACTGTTTACATGTCCCCACAAGCCTCCCCATAAATAGCCTCATAGAAGGGATATTTGCCATAGTCGTCACACTTGGCGGGCGTTGGCAACCCCATTATATTTATTATTTACAGCTGTTATCAGGCTGTTGCCAAAGTTGTTTTGGTGTTTCAAAATTCCCATTTCAGAATCCAACGGGATGATATGGGGCAGTGAGTTCTCTTATTCCGCTAATACACGGCATCGACCTTTCTTTTAAATATAATGATTTATAATAATAAATTAAGTACACACATAGAGTTGAATAGTAATTAAAAGCAAAATTATCTTAATTTTTTGTATTTGTTATTATTACCAGTTTTTTTCTAAATGATGGTTTCACTTTTCGAAAATGGGGATTGTTATAAAAAAGCACCTTTTATAAGAAAAACGTAAGCGTTGAATATAGAACCTCTTTGTTTTTGAACTCCGTTAATTAGGAGGATCCATCCATCCGTCCATTCCATTACAACCTATAAAAGTCCACTGCTGAACTTAGGGTTCCTCATAGATTGCCTCAATCTATGAGGAACCCTAAGTTCTCGCGACGAGCTTTTATATCATATAAATTATGTATTGTAATAAATTAGTGGGTTTGATTTCATTTAAAATTTATTTTCTTCTTTTTGGAGCATTTCAATAAAAGCCAATTTTTAAAAATGTTTTTGTAACTAAGTTCCTTATTGCACGGTACGAATTTGACGGATGGGGCTAGGCGGGAAAAAGTGTAAAATTTTTCCGTCACGACCCCCTTCCCCTTTCCCATCATTTCCCTCGTCATTCATCTCCCTCGCACTTTTTCTTATCTTGCCATGAAAGAAATATTATTTTAAATGACGCTTCATTTTAATAGACTCTAGTAATTCATTTATTTATATTTCTTAATTAATAATAAGTCAATAATAATAAACTACGAAAGGAACTTCGTTCCAACCGAGTGTTCCACGACACTCACGCATGTTTTTTTACTATAAATTTATTTTAATTTCTTGGTTATTGCTGGATATGTTTTTAAGTCTGTTAATTTAATTTAATGCGTCATTGTTGGTCTTAGATCCCCATCTTGAATTTTTTTTATCGCCAGCAGTTGACCCTTGATGCTGCCTACAACATTTATTCGAGCACCTTTTCCGAGTTATAACTCTTTAAAATTGGTATGGTGACTATCTTTTTTTCCGCCATTTTGAGTTTTTTTTAACCACCGCTAGTATTTGTCCAGGGTGTAGGCTGATATTAGTTAAGACGCGACCCCATATCCTCGAAGATCTGAACGTGGACGTCATTTTATTCGTATTTTTCCCAGAAAACCCTTTCATTTGATATCCATATCATGGGGGTGAATAAAAAACCATAGTCCGCTATCATTGGGTGTTCAACATATTGAATTTAGAGTGATTCATTTTATTTTCATATTTTTCTTAGCAAACCATTCTCATTTGATACTCATATCATGGGAGTCCATAGAAAAATAACTAGACCGCCATCTCGAGCCGTCCGCCATATTGAATTTAGTATGACGTCACTCAGCTAACCATGCATTGTCATACAAACTAAATATGTATGCTAAGTTTCAGCCTAATCCGTATAGGATAACTGCTTTAAAATTGAGTTGCAAGATTTGACCCTAACAAACATACATTGCAAGTTAAATAAAAGCTTTTAAAACAAATAACAACGAGGTTTTCAATAATCGAGAGCACATTGTTTATGCATTTTACATTTATAGATTAATAATTAATCTGTCAGCGCCAATGAAATTGTTGAATGAATGAATGAATTTATCATGTGCGTGGCGATGAAAGAAAATATCGTGAGGAAACTTACATTCACTGAATAAAATGAATCTCATCACGCATTAGGCCAGCGCGGTGGGCATTCCAAAAAACTTTATCAGAATTGTGAAGACGCCTGTGCCTAGCAGTAGGATGCATAAAGACTATTTCTTTACTTTTTTTCCTCTGGAGGAGAATATATCTCTTTGCGTTCTTATAATAGATGCCGCTTTTTGAACCGACTTCAAAAAAGGAGGAGGTTCTCAATTCAACTGTATATTTTTATGTGTGTTACCTCAGAACTTTTTTCTAGATGAACCGATTTTGATGATTCTTTTTTTTATTTGAAATCTGGTGATTTTTATGTGGGCGCATTTTTTTTTATAAAAAACATATAATTTTTTTATGTGGGCGCATATAAATTTGATCAAGATCTGATCAGCAGTTTTTGAGTTATCTTTAATAATGCGTATTAAATTAACTACGAATACATTGATGATGTTCTCATTTTCTTATATTGTAGTCGGTTGTACAAAACTTTTAATTTTTCCAATTGTAGAAAACAAACACCACCGAAATCATCAGCGTTCTTTAAGAAATACATAAGAAAGTTTTACTTTGGTACGAGTACATGAGTTATTGCGGCCTTGAGTTGACTGAGCTCCCAAGTAATACGATGTTGAAAGTTTCACCGAAATTTGTCCATAGAGTTCGTCCATTGGCTACGCCTATGGCATACGTAGGTCACTCAATAAGTTTTGAGATATACAAAAAGTATTCTAGATACTATTAATACTTATTTTACATCTTTTAAAAATATTCTCCATCATGTTCTATACAAAGTTCCATTCGCCTAAACCAACTCTGAAAACACTTTTGCCAGTCTTGATCTGACAGGTCGGAAATCGCGTCTTCGTAGGCAGCCACGGCTTCTTCGGCGCTTGAAAAAAAACTGGCCTTTTATTTTTTCTTTGACTATTGGAAACAAAAAGAAATCACAAGCAGCTAAGCCAGGGCTGTAGGGTGGGTGACTTAGAGTTTCAACACCAGATTTCTCAATAAATGCTTTTGTTATAAGGGAGGTATGTGAAGAGGCCTTATCGTGATGCAGCATGATTCCCCGAAGCCCGGTCTTTGGTCTTCTCTCCCGCACAGCTTGAAAAGCTTTGGGTAATGCAACTGTAGTATACCATTCAGAGTTGAGTGACCTACAATTTTCCAGCATTGACGTCGACAAATGTCCGCTCCGCGAAAAAAAACTAGCCACCATTTTTTTGCCGACGTTGCGAGGTCTTTGCAGTTTTGTCGGTAACTGTCCTTCTGAGTAGACCCATACCGATGATTGCCTTTTTTATTTTCCGGATCATATTGATAGATCCATGCCTCGTCACCAGTAACGATTTCTGAAACACGCCTAGATGCCCCGTTTTCAAAACGTAGACGCATTTCATGGCACCAATCCATCGACAACAAAGCTTCCTCACTCCAAGATGTTGATGTAGGATGGTATGAATGCTCCCCGAACTAATGCCTACAATCTTTTTGATGTCCGTATATGTGATTCGTGGGTCTAAAAAACTTGATTATGAAGATGTAGAAAAAATGTTAACTGGTTTTTATTACTGACGCAAACACACACACACACACACACACAAACGCGCGCGCGAGCACACACGCACACACAGATATGCGTTAGTGAGTAGCCCTTTCTTTGTTAACTTTGTTTTCTTGTTTGTAGTATTTCTGTTTAATAATTTATAATATTATGTTAAGGCATAAATTAATAATGCAATGTTATGGGAGAAGCCACTGGCTCCTGAAACACAGTTTAACACTAGTTTGGGAGCCTATGGATTCAATGAAACATTTACTGTAATATTTTTATGTCAAATAAAGTTAAATTTATTATTATTATTATATTATGTTAAAAGATATCGGCAGACTGTAGAATGTACGAAACTGGTTATGATGATGGTCGGAAATGAGTACTCTTCACTGACGGGATCCGGTTTTGTCTTAAACCAAATGATAAATGTATCGAAGTACGGAACGATCTGGAAAATGATAAGATCAGTGATTGTTGGAAAAAAACCTTATTTTGTAGGGTCTGAAATGGTTTGGAAAAAATTACAGCAAAAGCATCATCATGCATCATTTTTTGTTGTATTTTATACGTAATTTGTAATTTAATATAGTTTTTATTATTTTTAGTTTTAAGTTGTTTAAGTATGATCTAAATAAGACTTGAAAAATACATATGTGAATACTAAAGAAAAAAGGCATTTTACGAGATTAGGTGTTACAGGTTCTATCTTTTACACCGACTTCAAAAAGGATGAGGTACTCAATTTGACTGTATGTTTTTCTAACGTGTTACATCATAACTTTTTCTAGGTGAACAGATTTCGATGATTCTTTTTTTATTTGAAAGCTGGTGCTTCTCATGTGGTTCCATATAAATTTGATTAAGGTTTGACCAGTAGTTTTTGAGTTATCCTTAATAATTTATATTGGGGCCGGTTGTACAAAATGTTTGATTTTACCGCTTTTTCTATCTAATAAATAATAAATAATAAAAAGGTTTTATTCATAAACACGATCTTACAAGTACATATACCATGGTAGACTTCTTCTATTGAACGCATAATGCGCCCGTGTCAGAAGTAAGCCCCTCTTCCATATCATAAAATTTACTAAAGCAAGAACAGCTTGTACTAAATTTAGAGAAGTAAAAATAGTATGTGTAGCGTGTGTGTGTATGTAGTGAATGTGTAATGTGTGTATAATATGTGTGTAGTGTATGTGCGTGTAATGTGTTGTGTGAAATTTTTCATACGTTTCCCCTCTACACAGCCCTACGACATAAAAGGTCTTGGGATCAGCGTTAAGCCACTAAGCAGAGGTGGTAGATACATGTACAAGAACATTTTATTATTTTTTATGATGTGTGTATGTATGTAATGAGTGAGTGATTTACACATAAACGTCCTCATATAAAAATTATAATTTTAATAGGTTTTCAACTTCATTAAATTCCAATGTCTTCAGCCATTCAGTGAGTTTTTGTTTACAGTTTCGATAAGTCATAAGATATATAGCTAGTATTTTATTTATTTTATTATATTAAATGAGACGAGATGTTTTGTACTGATTGCGAGCAAGTTTAGTCTTGGTGTAATTTAGTGTGGCGACTCTATCTTTTCTACTTTTAGTTAAAATATTGGTGTCAATATTAAAGGACGTATGTTTTTTTTTCAGAACTACGTGCAATATGTATAGTTTACGAACTGTCAATAAATCTGCATATAAATACAATGAATTTGTTGAAAACTGACATAATTTTTAACAATCCCCTTTCAGCTCGTTCTAATTGTATAAAATGGGTTTTTACAGCACCACCCCATATCGTTATACAATAAATCAAAATAGATTGTACCAACGCAATATAGATCTGATCAAGTAACTTTTTATTTGCAACGAGTCTTTGTGTTTTAAAAATCTACATTAATTTACGTAATCTGCCAGAAACTAATTCGACATGAGACATCCATGAAAGTCTCTGGTCCACTAAGACACCAAGGTACTTCGTAGAAGTTAGTCTAGTTATAGTTGGGCAGTTGCAATTTATGCTAACTAGCGGCTGACAGCAATGAATCTTAATATCGCTGGGAAAGTCAGGCAGACTGTTATTATGGAAAACAAAATATAATTTGTTTTGCTGGTATTTAACGTTAGTAAGTTCAGACTTAGCCATTGCGAAATCACAGCCAAACCGTGCTCTATATTAATCTTTAAATTGTTCAAGGAGTCGTCTGTAAGCACAATGGCAGTGTCGTCAGCATATGAGAATATGCTGGCATGTGGGATCTTCATATTGCAGAGTTCGTTTATGTATATTAGAAACAGGGTGGGCCCTAAGACGCTTCCTTGCGATACGCCATAAGTAACACTAGTTTTTTGACTTATACGTGAAGCTATTTTTACCCTCTGAGTCCTACCAGAAATTCTAACACTCCCACAATTTCTAACTTCTGCAACAAAATGGGGATAGACACGTTGTTAAATGCCTTTTTATTTAGCAACATTTTTCCAGAGATCACCCACCGCCCAGAGCTCCTGTTTATATTTTCGTTTCTAATTTCTAACCAGACTTTTGCAATAATTTCGGTATCTTCGGTAGGAAATTCTAAGAATCTCATCATTGGGATTTTGACGGAGCTTTTGCTGTAAGTTATTCCTATGCCTGATTCAACGTAGCACACCTGGAGTCATCCAAGGCTTAATTATACGTTTACATTTAGGTACATGAAGCAGTCTTGTATTTTCTTTTAAAGATTGCATTAGTTTACCTAACAATCATTCGGTTAATACATAATACAATACATGCATACTGGACCGATTTTGTTGTTTTTTTTTTGTGTTTGAGTTGGTTGGTTTAGATTTACCATTAGACCCGGTAGGTGGCGCTGTTATTGAGATCCCGTAATCACATATGCAAATCCGAGGTAAATATGTAATATATTCCACATTTTTATATCCAATGACATTAACCTGAATGAATATGTCGTATACCATTAGCATTTTAAAGTAATTATAAAATTTTCCGTTGAAGTAAGCTTACCAATTTATCATGAAAATATTTTTTGACACACGCTCTGATGAAATTCTCATTTGCAAAGAAATTGCTTGTAACTTTCAGGACAGGTACTTTAAAATTGTGACGTATGTATCTTAAGGCTGATTTTTCAATCAGGGAGATAAAAGTTACCCATTAAATAATTTATAACCTGATTATAAAAGTAGAACAATTGAACTAATTTATACTACTACTACTACTACTAAATTATCTGAGAATTGAAAAATCGGCCCTCAATAGTTAAAATAAATATCAATGTCATTGTGCTGAACAGTATTTATTCATATTAGCTAAATATAAAATTATTAGATAAATAGAAAAATACAACTTTTTAATCTAATCTAAGTAAAAATAGCCTCGAGTAAAGATTATTTAAAATTTCTTCGAATAATAACTTTTGCTAATTAAAAGACGAGAGAGTCTCTCTGTGAAGAAATTTATATTTAATCCTTTTAACCGATCTGGTAGCTAACTGTATTTTTAATATCAATATATACACTTAATTTTTTTTGAATAAATTGTTTTCTAGAATATATAAAAAAAGCAATTGTAGAATTTGCCAACTATATTCGCTAGAAATACCCGTGATCTTACATATTTTACTGTTGTGTTTTGACAAGTCAAATGTGTGTCTGATTTGATAAACTATGAAATATTTACAATTCTATGAATTAAGTTTTACTAGGTAGGCGTGGGACCCGCCTACGTCACATTTTGTATGCCAAACGTAAAGATAAAATTGGTAAAATTAGTTTAATTCAATAGAATCCTCTGTCCTGGGAAGAAGCAGCAAGAAACCGAGTGGGACATTTTTTTTAATAACAGCTTACAATCATGTATGTTACACAGTTAACAACACAAAACAAATAAGAAATAGCTTGGTAGAGATCACTTCATTCCCAGGGGTTATTATCGTCCATAAATTCCTTAATATTATAATACATCTTTTTATACAAACTTAGTTTAATAAAGTTTTTGAACTATGAGCAGATCAATTTTTGTACATTTTCTGGAATTTTGTTGTAAAAGCGTAAACATCGCCCCAAGAATGAATTACTGACTCTGTGGAGTCGAGTAACTGGTAGCTTGTGTCTGTTCCTAGTATTTACAGAATGAATATCACTTATTTTTGTAAAACTACTTTTATTTTTGTGTACGTACATTACATTTTCATAAAAGTATTGAGAGGCCAAAGTTAATATATTAATTTCCTTAAATTTTTGTCGTAGCGACTCTTTAGTTTAATTCTCTCTTTAGTTTTATTTATAAATTGCTCTTATGGCGCTCTTCTGTAAAACAAATATAATTTCAGTGTCAGCTGCGTGTCCCCATAGCAAAATACCATACGACATTATGCTATGGAAACAGTTAAAGTAAACTAGTCTAGCTGTTTCAACACTGGTAACATTTCTAATCTTTTTTACAGCATATGCTGCAGAACTAAGTCTGCTTGCTAGTTTTGATATATGGGGGCTCCATTGAAGCTTCGCGTCTAGTGTGATTCCAAGAAAAATGGTGGTATCGACAAGACTCAGTTCCTCCCCATTTAAAATTACATTAGTATTTAATTATTTGACATTTGGAGTCATGAATTTCATACATTTCGTTTTAGTGCCATTTAAATGCAAATTATTAACATTGAACCAATTTACTAATTAAGATATAGCATTATGTACTTCGTCATATTTTTGTAATTGTCGTCCTAATTTGAAAATTAAAGAATTATCATCAGCAAATAATACTATATCATGGTTATCCCCTACTATGTAAGGTAAGTCATTAATGTATACAAGAAATAGAAAGGGGCCCGGAAGAGCTCATAATGTTAATGACAACTTTTTGCGTTCTGTTACTTAAATATGAAATAATTAATTTAAGAGCATCACTTCCTACACCGTAGTGTTGAAGTTTCCTGATTATGTTTTATGATGAACACAATCGAAGGGCTTGGATAGGTCACAGAATATACCCAAAGCATCCTGTGAATACTCCCATGCATTAAATATATATTTAATCAGCTCAACACCGGCATCAATTTTCGAGCGACCTCTTGTGAAACTAAATTGATTTTTATGAAGTAAATTATTTATATAGAAAAAATTTAACATCTTATCAAGAATTAATTTTATTAAGTGTTGGTAGTACAGAAATAGATCTAAAATTGGCGGGGTCTAATGTACTACTAGATTTAAATAAAGGTATTACTTTACTATGCTTCAAAAACCAGTAAACACACCAGATTCGATACTAGTATTAAAAATAATAGCTAGATGAGGCGCGATGGTATCTATTATAGACGCAATAACTATAACGGAAATCCCCCACAGATCTGCAGTTTTCTTAATATCAATAGTTTTAAAATATTTTACAATATCTTTTCATGATACTTTATGAAATGTAAAATTCTTTGTACACGCATTTACATTTTGTTTAAGCAATGATTTGGCGATGGCAGGAGAAGAATTCAGTGACTTAGGGGTTAAGATCGGAATATCAGTAAAACATTTCTCAAAAACCATTGCAACGTCCTGATCTGATTCAGTTAATTTGTTGTTAAAACTTAACTGGTAGTTTGAATTGCGAGAGTTGATCTTACCAGTTTCGCTATTAATTATACTCCATGTCATTTTAATTTTATTAGCAGCCGTCTTAATTTTGTTGCTCAAATGCAAAGACTTGGCTATGGAGCACACTCTTTTAAGTATTTTTGAATTTTTTACATATTCCCTAAATTCGACGCTAGGATTATATGACCTTTCATGGTAAAGATCATATAATCTTTCTCTGCTCTTACGGACTCCTACTGTCACCTATTCATTGAATGCCTTCCGACTGTTCAAGGAGAATGTTTTAGAAGTAAAAGTATTATTGAATTCATTGCAAATAAGCTTATACAATGTTCCATACAAAAAATTAGGATCATTTTGGTATGACAGTGATGCAAGTTTTTTCACTATGTTACTTCTAAACTTCTCCAAGCGACGTGCAATTACTGGAACAAACACAACTTTCTTATCTACTTGCTTTTTGTGAACATAAGGTAACGAAACTAATTGTCCACAATGATCAGAACTCAATTTTTGAATTATGCATTTATGCATCGGCTTAACATTTGTAAAAATGTTATCTATACATGTTGCAATACATTCAGTAATACGCGTTGGCTCTAAAAATAAATTAAAAAGACCATATGATTTAAACAATTATCTAAATAATTTAATATTGGTGTAGGAAGCTTCTAAGAGATTGATATTAAATTCTCCACATATTACAATAGATTTATTCTGTTAATTAAGCTTAACAAAAACTTCCTCCATAATTTTTTCAAAAGTATCTTATATAGAACATGGGGTCTGTAGACGCTCACAAAAATGAGGTGCTCAAACTCAGCATATGCCATTTCTACAGTTCGCTCAACAGAGAGGCTCACAATATCTTTACGTTCTTTACATGATAATAATTTACTAGCTAATATCAAGGACGGTTCAATAGATAAACGGTTTTAAGCCACCTCTTAAAACCGTTTACTTATTGAACAAACTGACCACCTGGTGATTACTGAAGTTAAACATTAAGTTATAAGCATTTAACCAATATTCAGTAATACATAAAATATTAATGTTGTTGCTATTTAAGAACAATTCAATTTCTTGCTCTTTGCCTATCATGCCTTGTATATTCTGATGCACCAGGTGTAAACAATTTTTATTATCACTTTGTGGAGTCATACAATTAAGGATTTGTAAGCTACATTCTAAATTGTTTAAGTTATTATAAGTGCTAGAGATTACCTCTATTGTCTCATTTTCTAATTTAAATTACTTTAAACTGATTGCAAACTACATATTAAGTCATTATACTGCTCAATAGAAGCAGATGTCTGTGAAGCCAAATCCTTGGCTGAGTTAATATTATATAAACAATAAGATAGCACATTTGCTATCTGTCTTAATTTATATTTGGATTGGTAATACCTATCTATAGTCAAAAATGTCTTAATTAAATTATTTATATCTATTAAATTAATTGTATTATTATAGTTATAACAATTAAATGTCAAGTTTAAATTATTATTACATGAAAAGTTATTCATTAATTAATTTAAATCGTATCTTATTTTATTTTCCTGTGGCCAACCCTGTATGTAAGGCAATGTAAACAAGATAATTTTATTTACATTTAAAGTATAGAGATAATCAATATATTTTAATAATTAAGTTTTCTTTACATTGCCTCTTCTCCCAACAAAACTATTAATGTGCTATTAGGGCAAAACTTACTAGTTAAAACTTTATTCATTATATGACTAAAGGATACTCCAGGCATGCAATAATTACTAACCAGATGTCCTTTTAAACAGTTAATGTTTATAATTATATTATTCGTGTAAATATAAGAAACAATTGTGTTAGAACATTAATAGCTTCGTATTATTAGAATGAAAGCGTTTTTAGCGAACTTAAAAAAAAACGAAGGAACTTCACAATTCGTCTGCATGTTTTTTTTGTACGTTTGTTACGCGATATCTTCACCAATTGAAACCTGATTTTGTATATTATTCTTTTATTAAGTAGGTTATACTTCAGGAGTTGTGCCATATAAATTTGGGGAAAAGTTTCCACGCCTATGGGTGGTAAAAAATTCAACATCTTTTTGTTCTATTAAGTCGGCTTTTATTTTTTGTTGAAAGTTATTATTTAATATTGTTTTAAATCCCTGAACCACACTGTATAAACGTATCGCTTATGCTAATAATTCTACATTAAAATTTTTAAATTAATAAAAGGTCTTTTATTAATTTGCAAGTCTTATAACAATTTTCATTAGAGCGTCTATAAAAGAAATCAAAAGAAAATAATTTTCAAACCTACAGGTTTGAAAATTATTTTCTTTCTTCTCATCTGTTTAAAGTTTAAAATCTTTTAATAAAGTCTACTTTATTAAAAGATTTTTAACAGTGAGATGAGATAAAAGAAATTAAAAGTCGCAAGTAGGTATATACAGCCTAACTTTTTTTTTAAGAAAATAATTTTCAAACCTACAGGTTTAAAAATTATATAAATTATTAATAAGCACCGCCCAAATTTCGACGGAATCAAAGGCTTTCTCATAGTTGACATACGCAAGGCAAAGTGGCAGATTGTACTCTTCGGTCTAATTTACTATTTGCCGAAGGGTATATTTGTGGTCTATGGTACCAAAGCCATTTCAAAACTTAACAGAAACAAAATTGTGATTTCTGTCTATTTGTGCGCTTCAATAAACCATCAGGGACATCAAATATAGGACCTAAACAATTTAAGGTCTCCTACGAAAAGGTCCGCGATAGCATATACGTCTAAGGTTGACCTACAGTAACCGTTTATATCTTTCAAAATTAAAACTAAAGTAACAAGTTCTTTAAAAAGCTACTATGCCCAATATGGTATTAATTCTTATCTAATTAAACATTTGAGTTACATTAAGCCATTAATGTAGGTTAAAATTGTCCCCTTGAGCGTGTAATT
Organism: Parnassius orleans; assembly: GCA_029286625.1. Taxonomy (NCBI): domain Eukaryota; kingdom Metazoa; phylum Arthropoda; class Insecta; order Lepidoptera; family Papilionidae; genus Parnassius; species Parnassius orleans. Next base: position 7,679,927 of record JAGSMP010000022.1, on the reverse strand, counting down.
GAAATGAATATCTAAGAAGATATCAAAAGTTGAAAAATCACTCGCAAGTATACTATGGCAATAATTTTTTTTTTAATAGGATAAGCGTGACAAGCGAGCACACAGTCCACCTGATGGTAAGTGGTTGCTGTGGCCCATAGACATCTACATCTATCCTCGTTTGCGAATCAAAATGCAGATGCGTTGTCAGCCTTTAGGACTAAGATGGAATGCCTCTTTTCCAGTAAAAAGGGTCTCCGGTTCTCTACACTCACCATACGAAACACAGCAGCATTAAGCTGCTATTTCACGCTGGTATTCTGTGAGAGCGTGGTCCTTCCCCGGTCGAGCCGACCCCTTCGTGCTACAACTATACAATTAATATAGCTGCAGCATGGCTCTACCACGTTTAAATAATTACAATGGTAGCAAAAACGCCACTTAGCGGGCGGTGAATTGCCACGTCGCGAGGCGCTCTGAATATTTGTAGCGAACACACCTTCAACGTAGTAATCACGTGGTAATAAAGCCATGCTGTCGCTATATTACAGTTTCAGTACGAATAGGTCTGCTCTACCGGGGAAGGATCACGCTGTCAAAAAATCCCAGCGTAAAATAAAAGATTAATGTTTCTTTGTTTTGTATTATGAGTGGAGAGAACCGGAGACCCTTTTTACTGAAAACGAGGCATTCCATCTTAGTACTCAGGGTGGCAACGCATCTTTTGCGTTTTGATTCTTAATCGAGGATAGATGTAGATTACTAAGGGCCACAGATTCTACTTACCATCAGGTGGGCTGTGCGCTTGTTTGTTACCCTTATTCTATAAAAAACGTGTTTAAAACATTTTATTTGGCAGTGCCACATCGCACCAAAACCAGATCTGTAACTGGGCACTTACAATCATTGATCTCACCGTTCATTTACAAAACGTGGGTGGAGACAACATTCTTGACGTTATTACTAATCCGCACTAACAACATGTTTTTGTATTATTTCAAGAAGATTTCGAAAAAGCCCTATCATATAACAAAGTCGTAACTATACTAATATAACAAAGCGGAAGAGTATTTTTTTTTAAATGTTTAAACACGCTAGTCTCTGGAACTACCAGTCCGATATAAAAAAATATTTTTGTATATTATAGCCAGATTTATGAAGAATAGTAAAGGCTATCTAGCATTAAGACACCTCACAGATAGCCTTAAATATTGATTTTTGTTAGGCAAGTCAGAAGAAAAAGCGCCCCCGAACTGCTTTATCTGCGTGCACTGGCGTAATTAATTAAAACTTTATTCCATCTATAAAAAAGTCCGCGGAACCATATGCCTATCTGCTAAACATAAGCCAGAATAAAGTATTTTGTGACAAAAAATTGTTGAAAATTAAAAAGCGATTTATGAGCGTTATTTTTAGGCATGTTATATTAATCCTTCGAACGAATGAAATTCGACGAACAAAAGTACTACATCATCAAGACAATTTTATAAAGTTGAACTTTGCTCCTTATAGCATGTTATTTGGACGCGTAGCTTAAGAGATAATGAAAAGCTAAAATAATTCAATACTCGGCTCGGTGCGCGAACGACACATAAGCCTAGCCGACCGATGAGAACCGAGAGAAATCATCAGTGAACGCCGGTGCGCGAGGTGTCATAATATATAGGCGTAAGTGAGACTTCCACGTGCCATTACATTTATCACGTGCTCGGCGGTGAAAGAAAACATCGTGAGGAAATCTACATGTCTAAAAAAATTAAAAAAAATATTTCGAAGTCATGTGAAGTTCTTCAACACGTATTGGAGCAGCGCGGTGGACTCTTCCTTGTCCTAAAACCCTCTCAGAAGTGAGAGGACGCCTGTGGCCAGCAGTGGGACGTATTAGGTTTCTGCATACACACCAAAGTTTCTGGCCTACACCCATTAAATTAATCAAAGATAGAAAACTTTCATTTCGTTAAATTACTGGACGTTTCGTTACCTACCCACAAAAAAAAATTATAAAATTATTTCATTTTTTACAGTGATATAGCATAATAAACTCAACCTGTCCATTAAAAATTTTGAAATGCATAAAATCGAGTCTGTGATAAAAAATTTGATAAAATAGGGTAAGACACCGGCAGAAATCAAACAACGTTTGGATCCACCGTAAAAGAATGGGTGAAATAGTTTCGCTTCAATTCATTCAAAACAGTGCTTAGAATCCAACATGAACATTTGGGTATGAATAAGGTCAGTGCTAGGTGGCTCCCAAAACTTCTTTCCGCTATTCAAAACCAAGAACGAGTGCTGTACTCAGTTTATCCCTTTGTGAAGGCCGACAGAAAGAAGTTTTGGATTAAATTGTTACGGGTGATAAAACCATGGTCCATCATCATAATCCTCTGTCAAAAAAAGAATCGATGGAGTGGCGTCATCCGAGCTCAAAGCGGCCATAAAAAGCATAGGTGACTCACAATCTCAGAAAAAGATTATGGCTACAATCTTTTTGAATTCCGAAGGATTTTTACTAGTGGATTTTAAAGAAAGCAACACAACAGTAAGAGGCGATTACTATGTTTCCTTGCTACATCAATTGCGAGATGATATTAAAGAAAAAGATCGAGAGAAATTGTCGCGAGGCGGATTGTTGCTTCATGATAATGCTCCGGTCAACACATCGGTTGTTTCTAAGGCTGCCATGTAATGTAATAAGTAATGCGGTATCACTGAGCTCGGTCATCTACCATATAGCCCCGACTTGGCCCGTACTATATTACTTATTCTTAAAATTGAAATCCGACTTACGGAGAAAAAAGTTTAACACTGATGATGAGGTAAAGTCAGCAGTTTTGTCACATTTTGAGGGCGAAATTCGGACTATTTTTTTTACGGGTATAGAAAAAGTTAGTAAAGTGCTGTAAAAAGTGTATTGAAATAAAGCGGGATTATATCTAAAAATAAATATTATAGTTCAGGCCAGAAACTTTTGGACCTTACTATATATATCTTAACTTTAACTTTAAGCGAGGTGTCATGTCGCGCGGCTAAGACGCGTGATTTACGCGGGTGGAACTGTGGTGCACACCTAGTTATACATACGTGGAATCAGTCAAATGTCCATTAACCAACGAAATTTCTTAATTTATTGCAACGTTCCAGAGTCCTCTCTCACAAAATATGTTTAATAGTAAGTTGTTCTTTCATTTTATCTGGGAATCTTATGCCACCTAAATTATGCAAAACCAGTACCGTTCCCTGTAAAACTGTCTGTTTCCAAGACTATAAGTAATACACTGGGTGAAAGAATCAATGTTGCAGGAATCGATTTGAGTGTGAGTGTTTTTGACATGGACACCTTGAGACTTAACGTAGTAGAGCCACGCTGCAGCTATACTATAGTTGCAGCACGAATGGGTCGGCGAGACCGAGGAAGGGCCATACTCTTACAAATTACCAGCATAAAATAGCTGTGTTTCTTATGGTGAGTGTAGAGAACCGGAGAACTTTATTTAGTGAAATGAGGCATTCTATCTTAGCCGTCAGGGGTGACAACGCGTCTATAATTTGATTTTTAATTAAGAATAGAATGTGTCAAAAAAGGCACGTTTGGCAATTCATAATGCTGTGTTAGTCCCTACTTTAATGTATGGTAGTGAAAGTTGGGTCTGGCAGAAGAAGCATGAGAGAGTAGAATAAATGCTGTAGAAATGCGGTCATTAAGGAGTATGCTAGGGCTGAATCTGAATGACAGGGTGAGAAATAGTGTGATAAGAGAAAAGTGTGGTTTGCAAGATGACGTTGTGACCAGGATTAAGAAAGGAATGCTTCGGTGGTTTGGTCATGTAGAAAGAATGAACGAAGAAAAAGTGACAAAGCAAATTTATGCTGCAGAAGTGAACGGCAGAGTCGGAAAGGGACGCCCTAGACGAAGGTTCAATATATCGCCAATTTGGTCGATACCAAATTGGCGATATATTGAAAATGGGCCATATTAGGAGTACCCTTAACCGACGAGCGTGTATACGTAGATGTACGGATGTAGGGGAGGCAAGAGAGGTGTGCCGGGATCGTGCCAAGTGGAGGTCCGTGGTCTCTGCCTGCCCCTCTGGGTGGCGGGCGTGAGTGTTTATGTTCTGTATGTAATTAAGAATAGATGCAGATGGGCCAGTGCATATACTCACCATCAGATTAAATGTGTGCTTAGCACCCTTACACTATTAAAAAATTGTAACCCTTTCACATGTGACTGCTAATCTGAATCTGCTAAATGAAAGCTACCGAAAAAGTTTACGAAGAAATTTTTCAGTTTTGAGCAGGATATTATAAGGCAAAAATTGCATATTATTTTGATATCTTAGAGAATAGATCCCATCTGTGCGAAGTTGGTACGGGTCGCTAGTTTGTTATAAATACTACTTATTTGAAGTAAACTTTTTATAGCCAAGAACGGCACTTATTCATTGATAATTGCCACGCGTATAGTTTGATTTGAATTTCGAAATTTTTTATTTACAGGCAAAGTGTAGGGCGTCAACTAGATGGAGTGACGGCCTAGTAAAGCGTCCAGGAAGTCGATGGATGCAGGTGGCTCAAGACCGTACTTTGGGGCATCCCGTAGGGGAGGCCTATGTTCAGCAGTGGACTTGTGAAGGGCTTTAATAATGATGATGATGATGATTATCGCTATAGAAATAAACGGTACCCAAACAAATTGAGCTCAATCCCTGTCATCGCTACCAAAATTGTTAAATTCAGTTTTAAATACTGATTTACCACGGTTCGGTCGTGAAATTGCAAAACATTTCGAGAATAATGTAATAATGTGAAGTCTGATAACACGTATTGAAAAACGCGGCAGATTCTTCCTTCCCTTTCTCAGAAGTGGGACATGTTATTACTTGACTTTTTTACTTTTGTTTAATAGTAGTAAGAATGGTCATGGTCAGAAAGCGATACCATAATCAATACGAAATTAATGCCATAACCTTTGTATTATAAATTATAAAAGGATTTTCATTAATTTTCTTAATTTTTGGAGTTTACTCCTTAAGAATCGATTTTCATATATAAGCCCGGGGTATAAAGGGCCATATAGCTCGAAGAACCGACAACCGATGGGGAAAAAATGAAAAAAGGTAGGCGAAGTGTCGGGCTAACCCCCACTAGATGGAGTGACGACCTGGTAAGACATGCAGGAAGTCGATGGATGCAGGTGGCTCAGGACCGTGTTTTGTGGCATTCCTTGGGGGAGGCCTATGTTCAGCAGTGGACTTGTGAAGGGCTGTAATGATGATGATGATGAAGGAGTTAACTCCAGTCGTGCGTCGGAGCTAACACACACAATTTTTTTTATAGGATAGGGTGACAAACGAGCACACAGTCCACTTGATGGTACCTAAGTGGTTGCTGTGACCCATAGACATCTACATTTATCCTCAATAAAGAATCAAAATGCATTGCAATGCGTTGTCACCTGTGAGGACTAAGATGGAATGCCTCTTTTTCAGTAAAAAGGGTCTCCGGTTCTCTACACTCGCCATACGAAACACAGTAGTGTTAAGCTGCTGCTTTACGCTGGTATTCTGTGAGAGCGTGGTCTTTCCTCGGTTGAGCCGACCCAATCGTGCTACAACTATACTACTAATATACCTGCAACATGGCTCTACCACGTTTAAATATTAATACTTAATTAAAACCCCTTTATGGTTTCCTCTTTCTCTTTTTCATAAGCATTCTAATTAAGGGTTCACAAAAAACGGATTAAATACCTAACGGCATTCTTTGCTAGGCAAGGGATTACCTTCAAGTACATATATTATGTTTAAGTAAAATATCCTCAGCTTGTGTTATAATTTACGGACGTAGTCTGTTCTGCAGCTTAGTCAGCTCTTTGTATTACTATATAAAAAACTACGATTTATATAAATAACAACAATTAATTTTAATAATGTGACTTTTATAATACAATACAAATTTTGATAAAATAGAAATGTATCCAAAGCAAGACCTAGACAGGAGCAAATTTTTACTTACCATTAAAGCAGTTCACTGCAGTTAAATTCGAGTTTTGTGTATAATTATATTACCAATCTATATATATATATGACATTTCCACCTATGTGCTGACTTATCACGAGTATAGTATAATCTATAATGTAATGTAAATATAGGTATAGGACTTGACCAGAATATTCTTTTTGGTATGTTAAAAATTAGTAAGAACGGATTTTATGAAAGTCCACCCACAAAGGGCAGTGCAGGGGCGTTAAAAATAAAAATAAAAAACTTTTAATGTCGCTTCCCGCCGTCTGTACGCTTAGATCTTTTAAACTACGCAACAAATTTTGATAGAATTTCCATCATTCGAGAGTATGCTTCAAGAGAAAGGTATAAATCTATAGTTATATACATAATTCTTCTGTTCGTGTGTATGTAACTGAACTCCACCTAAACGGCTGGATCGATTTTGATAAAATTTTATGTGTGATTAAGTTGATTCGACGGTTTAGATTTACAATAGACCCGGTAGGTGGCGCTGTTGACGAGATCCAGAAATCACCCTTGCGAAACCGGGATGGATCGCTAGCTTGATTATATATTAACAATGTTGTTTCAAAAGATCGATTGACAGCGAGCTAGCAAATGTAGGATTTTAGAAATATTCCCTGCAAGGGTAATCTATGTTATATATCTATAGTATCTCTTGATTTTTTTTATAGAAAAAGGGTAACAAACGATCACACAATCAACCTAACAGTAAGTGGATGTTGAGCACCATAGACATCTACATTCTACCTTCAAATAAAAATCAAAAAATGTAAGGCGTTGTCACCCTTGAGGCCCAAGATGGAATGCTTCGTTTCAGGGTCTCCGATTTTCTACACTCACCATACGAAACACAGCAGTGTTAAGCTGCTGTTTTATGCTGGTTTTCTGTGAGAGCGTGGTCCTTCCCCGGTCGATCCGACCCATTCCTGCCACAACTTTACTACTATATAGCTGCAGCATGGCTCTACCTCGTTTAAATCTTAATACTTAATTAAACCCCTTTACATATCTAGATCTACATTCAACGTTCAAATAAAAATCAAAAATGTAAGGCGTTGTCACCCTCGAGGCCCTAGATGGAATTCCTCGTTTTAGGGTCTCCGATTCTCTACACTCACCATACGAAACACAGCACCACTAAGCTATTATTTCACGCTGGTATTCTGTGAAAGTACGTTCCTTCTCCGGCCGAGCCGACCTTTTCGTGTTGCAACTTTAATATAGCTGCGGCATGGCTCTACCACATATATTCGTGGCTATACCACATATATTGCTGTATCTGTTTTTTTATATTTTGACAGTAGTATCTAATAAATAATCATTCTTTAACTATGTAAATCATCAACTCTGTCAATATGTACTCAAACCAACATTATAGTCAATACTTACACGCAATAATTACTAATGTTTAGTAATTATTTGCTTATATGTTAAATCGAATTTCTCATGAAGCAAAACTTTAATTTGGTATTTCCTTTGATTACGTTACGTTGGTACCTATTACGTGAAAGACGCCGCATGGAGTGGTCGTATTTACCACCGCACCCCAATATTAAATTTTCTATACCGCATATTTTTGGGATCATCGCATATCTGCTTCTGCTGCTTTAGTGGAGTACTTCGCAGTAAGTGTTTTGCATGTCTTTGTACATAATGTTCGTGGGGTTTTTCACAGACAATCCGCATTTTATATTTTTAAGAGTCATATTATAAGCACCGCATAAATTCTTACTTTCCCGCATGTATCATATAAAACTACAGTCCACTCTCTCATTTTTCTCTATTCCTTTTTGGTTATTCTTCGAACGGGTGATTTCTGGATCACGACAACAGCGCTACCTACCGGGTCCAAATGTAAATTTAAACCATCTGGGAACCCATTCAAACACACACAAAAATTTCATCAAAATCTATCGAGCCGTTTTTGAGTTTTAGCAAGACTAACGGACAGCAATTGATTTTTATATACTTAATAAACATAATAACCCTGATTTTGCAATAACCGGCCAAATTTGCAAAAGAGGTTCAAAGTAGATAATATAAGCGAATGGTGAAAAAAATAAAATAAAAAAAACACAAACATTTTGTCCTTTATATCTTTTATATTCAAAATGTGTGGAAATGCATTATATTAACTGATTGTCATTCATAAATATTATGTAGCGCTTACTATTAGGTCCTTACATATGAAATTAGCGTTTTGTCGTACTGACCAATTTGATCTGAAATATCTCCTCTTTGGTTAAGAATTCCAAATTCAAATTTATAAATTCATTTAGCTGGTACATTTGAATTTTAAAAACAGTCATTCATTTGTTTTTTCCTCATTATTTTTTTCTTTGGCGTCGCTTATTACCGCACAATGGAAAACATGAAATATCGGTATATTTACGAGTACGAGTTTTACCGTGGCACCAGTGCTGCAGAAGCAACTCGAAGGATTAATGATGTGTACGGCGCTGGTGTTGCAAAAGAAAGCACAATACGTTTTTACGTCTTTCACGAAAACATTTTTGTGAATGGTTAATGTTATTTTAAATGATTGCATACTTAAGTTGTAAATAGTTTTTTGTTGTAAATAGTTAATCGTTTTAAATTGTTAATAGTTGTAAATACTTGATTCCAATTTTTTAAATACGCCATAATAAAAACAGTCATCGGTTACGTCGTTGAAATATAATTCTTTATTATACTATTTATTACGGTCCTAATCCCGTTAAAAGTATGAAGGGAAAATTGGAATCATAATTCGCATCGCGTAGTTATCAACTCAGTAGCGAGCGTGTCATTAAGGAAGTAAATAGTAGGCAAAAGTCTCGTGTATTGACTCGTATAGACACGAGCGCGCGTATGCTGTAGTTGTTACCCATAAATAACATTCAATTTCGGATATTTTCAAATAAATGTAGAAACCTTATTTACGAGTATTTTCAAAAACTGCAAAAAGTGTATATCAGTATTTATATTTTGAACTTAATTATTAAATTTGACTAGTCTTTGAAAAATAACAGTGGTAATTAAACAAAAGAGTGACTTTGAATAAGTATTATTTATAATCTATATTGAATAAAAAAAGTTTCTGTTTCTGTTTCTGTAACCCTGTATAGAGATAAAATCAGCTTATAATAAAAATAATTATAATTTTGCAGCAATTTACCGAAGAAAATTTATAGATTTGCTATAAATATAAAACTAAAAACGAAATGCTCCCACTTTACATTTAAATCGTTGAACTGACTTTATCTTTAAACGATAACACTCACGTACGAACTTTTAGCAAGAAAAAGAACATTACCAAGTAATATTATTCGTTTTTCTTGGAAGTTTCATTGTTTCGTTAATATTCCTTGCTCTTTTGATGGTTTTCACTTTCGGTGATATCTCGTCGCAAGATTAAACTTATTTTATAGTGGTAATACCTACGATATCCCATTTGACTTATTTCAATTCGAAATTTAGGATATTATGTAAACATTTAATTTTTAAACTAACATCTATTAATTAATATTTGAATGGGAAAAGGGAGTAAATATAGTGTAAGTTTAGGAGATCGAGTATTCATGCGGAAAGAAATATTTTTATCACGGAAGATTCTAGATTCCAGTTTAACTGTCCTCGATTAAAATGCAGATGCGTTAACCCAACCAAGAATTGAAATGTCATATCTCGTTACAAATAGTTTGTAATTCATAATGCCTCGTTTAGAGGCGAAACACATGTCATGTTACCGAGGATGGGGTGACGGTGAGAGTGTACAATTGAGGGAAGGCGGTAGGTGCTCTTCAAACTTGGTAAGACAAACATTTTTTTTATTTTTCCGCGGATTTTAGCTAACTATTTTTTAACATCTTTAATACATCAAGAGGTGATTATGATACGGGTGACAATTTTTTTTTACTTGTACCATCAATCGAGCTACGCCTGTTGTGTGTAATCTGATAGATAACTATTTAGGCGGCGCTAGCTGTCACGATTTATATAAGTTCTCTGTATAAAATTGTTTTATGTTCATAAAAGGCCGAAGCGAAAGATTTTACTGATGATAAACTTGTTCTGCATTCTAGGGACTAAAAGCAAGTTATGTTATAGTCTGTAATTGACGTGTGACATGTCAGAAAGGCCGTTTTCGAAGCAAAGGGTAGATGATAAAATAAGATTAATTAAACATTTTGTACAACCGACTTCAATATAAATAAAATGAGAACATCATCAAAAGCACCAGCTTTCAAATAAAAAAGGAATCATCAAAATCGGTTCACCTAGAAAAAAGTTCTGACGTAAAACGCTTAAAAAAATACAGTCAAATTGAGTACATCCTCCTTTTTTTGAAGTCGGTTAAAAAGAAATCGTCACGAAAATATTTGGTAGTGTAACACTTGGAAATGTGTTTTATCTTATAGTAATAAAAATGATCTTATTGAATAAATGTTTTTAACTTATAACATAACATAACATAAACACTCACGCCTGTCACCCAGAGGGGTAGGCAGAGACTACGGACTTCCACTTGGCACGATCCTGGCACACCTCTCTCGCCTCCTTTACATCCATATATATACGCATACACGCTCGTCGGTTAAGGGTACTCCTAATCTGGCCCATTTCAATATATCGCCAATTTGGTCGATAAACCTTCGTCTAGGGCGTCCCTTTCCGACTCTGCCGTTCACTTCTGCAGCATAAATTTGCTTTGTCACTCTTTCTTCGTTCATTCTTTCTACATGACCAAACCACCGAAGCATTCCTTTCTTAATCCTGGTCACAACGTCATCTTGCAAACCACACTTTTCTCTTATCACACTATTTTAACTTATAAGTATGTACATAATGTTAATAAATGATAATGAATACAGGGTATTTTTGAAACGCTCCCGAAAACGAAGACAGACGACAGTACTAACTATATCTTTGATGATGGGTGAAATATAAAATCGATCCTGATGAAAAAAAAATCATCTTTTCACAACGTTTTATTAGATTTATTCACGCTCCATCGTGTTAGTATAGTTAAATAAAATGTTAATTTCATTTAAAAAAAACATGAAATACTTAAAAATAAAATCAGCAGTGGAATTACTGAATTACAATCAGCTGACTAGGGGTCAATGTACGCGCGAACGCCGAATTCGCGCGGCCCGCAACTAGCGATGGTACCACAATACCTAATAATTTACAACACTTGTCTAAATACCTAACTTATCTACTTAACCTTTTGCCACTGTGCTTGTCTCTACGTAGCCACTTTAATTCGAATTCACAGGTTAAATAAACCAAATAACTGGTTCGACTCCCCGCTAATGAAAAAAATACTTAAATAAAATGTTAACAAGGTTAGAATCATGCTTTTTTATCCATTGTGTAGGTATGTTTATTATTCTGATGTATTCAGTTATGTATCTTTTCAGATCAGTTCAGTACTAAGTTATTTAAAAAAATTAGGTATGAAACAGCTTACCGATCCTCCGTGGCCTTATGAGATTCTCCAAGGCACGCAAGCATGTTGCCGTATTCACGAGCACTATAAACGTACCTACGCGTTAGGCATTATTAAAACAAAACAAAAACACAAAACGTAACAACAAGAACAATATCATTAATTAATAAATAACAAGTAATAACGACAATAATTTAATAAACAAAACAACTGCTCGTGATAGTCAACACGGAACTGTCTCAAAAACTAAAATTATTAATCAATCCCGTCAAAACAAACGCCCACGTTGTAACGTCCTTGAAGACTGTGTAAATTCCACAGCGCGAGGCGACACGAGGCAGCGTGTGTGTGAAAGGGAAAGGTAGAAGAGTGAGTAGTATACCTAATGCATTGTTTCGTACCGATCTAAAATAAGAGTTCGGCGCCCGCGAGGATATTGACCCTATTGTCAGCTGATTTTCTTTTTTAAGTTTCACTGCTTGTTTTATGTTTAAGTATTTTCATGATTATTCGGGATCGAATTTCTTTGTGACCCATCATCATAGGTATCCTTAGTACTATCATCTGTCTTCGTTTTCGGGAGCGTTTCACAAACACCCGGTATTATAATATCCAAAATTATAATATTTTAATTTTCGTGACAACAACTAGCATACACGCAGGCCACGTAAATACCTACGCAGGCCGCGTAAATACCTACGCAGGCTGCGGCATCGTCTCACATCAAAGGCGTTTCACAACTAAGGTCTTTAAACTGTGATCATGCATGACTTCTGCCTGACGTACAAGAACATGCACCTTGTGTAAGGTGCTTTAGTAATTCAATCTTATTTGTCGTGATTGTTACTGTGTTCCGGTCTAAAGGAAATAGAGAGCCAATATAATAACAGACTCTGAAGAATTCTGCCTTTATCCTAGGAGGTGACAACGCATCTGTACCCTTTTTTGTTTAATGTTGGCTGCAAGTATCTATGGACTACAGGAGCCATTTACCATCAGGTTGGCTGAAAGTTCGCTTATCTCTTCAGTTTTATAAATAACAATACGTCATTCTTATTCTTTTAGACTAAAAACATAAGTAAAATGGATTAAAAGAATTGTTTTAATGAATAATTTAGAATCTGTTTACTTTTGGATTACGGATTTAATTATTTCAGTACAATAAAAACAAAAAACCTCTTGCGTACCTCTTGAGACTGTTACGAGAAGGGTCTAAAGTAAAACAGACGCTTTTTGTTTAATCTCGTCTTACGGATGCAAAAAGGTAAGATATAAAATTTTGAACAAGTTAATGCAAATGGATTCGGATTTATTACTATACTCTGTCCAATTTAGTATGATCTTTTAAGTAAAAACTAATAACTAACATTAATACTATTAATTAATAATTAAACTAATAATAACACGCTAATAAAATGAGTTCTATCGAATGAAGTATGAGCAATGGAATTACTTGTTAAGGGTGTTATTAAAGGGTTAGCATAGTATTAATGTTTTTGTCAGCAGAGAAATGTAATCTAGCAGCAGAAATAGATAATTAATCAGCAAACCATGGCTAGCAAACATTATTAAATCAATCGGCAATTTTTGACATTCTGGACGGCTGTATTTTTTTTTAGTACAACAATTTAATTATATAAGCTGCAATAAGTGACTCATGTTTATAAAATTTTGATAAGCACTTTGATAACCCCCCGCCGGAGGTGCTTATTTTTTTATATTAAATGTTAAAGATTAAAAATTTTATTAAATGTTTTCTGAAAAAAATCGCCTTAACAGGGAGGGTTCCCCGAGGAACCAAGCGTAGTTTTTATTTATTTCAATTTGCCAAATTTAGCAAATTTTACTTTTATTCTTAATGTAATTTTTTTTTGTTTTATTATATTACTGCGTGTAACACACACGCAGTAATATAATAAAACAAAAAATTTACAAATACATTTCTGTGAATAACCTACCGGGCCGTGTAGTGGGTGGTGTAAGAATAACTTCATCCCGTGGGTGTCGTAAGAGGCGACAGAGGGAAAAAAGTCAGGAGATGGGTAGCATCGTCTCCCTAAAAACGAATAAAAATAAATAACTGCGGTTGCCAACCCGCTTGCCAAGCGTGGCAACTATAGCAAAACTCGCCCCTATGAGGCAATCTATGGTAGAGGCCTATGATCACAAGTTAAATATACAGATATAAGAGTGGCAATGTCTTATGATTCCATCCAGTATGAGTACAATACTTTATCCAAGGAATTACTCTTCATATATCCATAAACCGCAGTTTAAACCATAGTTTTAAGCCGAAACTAATAATAAACCACGTTCTGTAATAAGACGGAAAAGATTTTGCATTTTCGGTTGGGCAAATGTATTTTATATTTGTTAAAACAAATTTACCGTGTCAGTGGCAGTGTAAAAATATTCACTACCCCATATCATCCCGTGGGTGTCGTAAGAGGCGACAAAGGGAAACAAATCAGGAGATGGGCAGCAACGTCTTCCTAATGACGACTATAAATATAAAAATGCGGTTGACAACCTGCTTGTTAGCAAGCGTGGCAACTTATGAGGCAATCTATGGGGGCCTAGGCCTATGTTCAGCAGTGGACTTTAATAAGCTAAAACGGTAACGGAACAACCTACATTTGTTTCATTAATAAAATTAGTTGGTTGTTAAAACTTCCATAAAGTGATATTATATGTACATTTTATGCAATAATAAAAGTAAACTACTAAATAATAAAATGTAAATCTGACGAAATAAAAAATCCCACCAAAGAAGAAAAGTAACAAGTCAATTATTATAGTATTTAATTCAGTCAATCTACTGCAAATATTTATACAGGGAGCACAGAGTATTACCGCATAGAGTACCTACAGTTCACGCAACGTCGTGCGTCGCGCTAAATGGCGTGAGCTGGGAAAGCGTTATAATTGCCTACAGGTATGGGATAACCTCCCCTTACTAGCATGCAAATAACTGACTGAGCTTAATCTAAGTCAGTTATTTCAATATTACCGACAGAAACTTCAATTTTATTTATATGCTCTATATGTAGCTATGCTACTGTCACTTCAAATTCACCATAATATACAGGGTTATTTTGCAAGAACCGGCCAAATTTGCAGAGAAAATTCAGAATAAGTATAGGCAAATGGTGAAGAAAAATGAATTAAGAAAAATCTCAAACATTCTGTCCTTTTTACCTTTTAAATTCAAAATGCGTGGTAATGCATTATTTTAACTGATTGTCATTCATAAATATATAACGTTTCCTATTTTACTACGCACGCACACATTCGTAAGGGTTGATCGGTCGGCAATAACATTATGAATTGAATTGCACACAGAGGAGCACGCGTACGCGTAGTTGTTGCCCATAAATCACATTCAATTTGGGATAATTTAAAATAAAAGTTTATTTACTCGTATTTTCAAAAACTGTAATAACGCTATATCATTATTTATATATTTGAACTTAATTTTAAAACTTGGCTTCTCTTTGAAAAACAACCCTGTATAGCATAGCTACGTAAAGTTTTTTTGTTTTTTTTAGAAGAGGGGGCAAACGAGCATGCGGCTCATCTGATGGTAAGTGAGTACCGCCGCCCATGAACAACCGCAACACCAGGGTAATTGTAGGAGCGATGCTGGCCTTTTACAAAGGAGTAAGGTCTTTTCTTGAAGGTTCCGAAGTCGTATCGGTCCAGAAAAATCTCGGGTGGTAAACAATTCCACAGATAAGTTGTACGAGGAAGAAAACTCCTAGTAAAACGCACAGTGGTGGACCGCCAAGCATCCAGACGATGAGGATGTTATCGTGAATTTTGACGAAATGTGTGTGTGTTTTTTTATAGAATAAGGGTGACAAACAAGCACACCTGATGATAAGTTGTTGCTGAGGCCCATAGACATCTACATCTATCCTCGATTACAAATCAAAATGCAGATGCGTTGTCACCCGTGAGGACTAAAATGGAATGCCTCATTTCCAGTTAAAAGGGTCTCCGGTTTTATACACTCACCATACGAAACACAGCAGCGGTAAGCTGCTATTTTACGCTGGTATTCTGTGAGAGCGTTGTACTTCCCCGGTCGAGCCGACCCATTCGTGCTACAACTATACTACAAATATAACTGCAGCATGGCTCTACCACGTAAAAAAAAATTCGTTCGTGAAATTTGGCGGCTGGAATTAAACCGAACAATTCCTCAGAGCACTCCCCGTGGTAGATTCGATAGAAAATGCAAAGGATGCAACATCCCCACGCAGCGCCAGTGAATCGAGCCGATCAGAAAAAACTCGGTCGTGGACGATTCGAACTGCTCTGCGCTGGATGCGGTCAAATGGAAGGAGCTGGCATTGGGGTGCCCCGGCCCAGAGATGAGAACAGTATTCCACATGAGGCCGAATTTGTGCTTTGTAAAGTTGCAAGCGATGTGCCGGCATGAAATACTGTCTCGCTCTGCTGAGGACGCCAAGCTTTTTAGAGGCCAATTTGGCCTTCCCTTCCAAGTGACCACGAAACTGCACGCTATTCGATATGTCAACGCCGAGGAATATCGCCCCCCCAGAATAAAAGAATTATGAAATTGTGAAGGAATTAAAAAAAGTGGTGATAAAGTGATTCATATACTGAATATGACTTCATTTGGTCAAGTTACAGGAGTTTCACGACCACATACAGGCGCCCAATGGACATCGTGTACAATAACTGTACTCGTATAAACAAATATAAAGAAATTCAAGTTCACCAACTACAGATATTTACAGCGATTTGAAAGACAGAAGAAATGTCTTAAGTAATCTGGCTGACGTATAATAAAATAGGGAAGATATTATAACGGTTAATTGATTATTGTCCCTCACAATTTGTACTTAATTAACTCACTAAATGAAATGTTAATAAAGCATGTTATAATGTCACTGTTACACACTGTGCTACAAAATGAGTAGCATATTATTAAAAACTTTTAGAAGAACCATTTATTGTGAGATTTTATACACTGAATAGGTATAATGGGACGGTAATCCAACACAAACGGAGAGAGGTAAGATGCAAGAGCAAGGGCTTTAAATACTTTCCTAGGTACAGGGGTGTAACACCGCCAACTTCCTGACTCCGGCTTGCAACTGAGAATTTCTTGTCAGAAAAACCCAATAAATGATTTTAACCCGACCCGGGATTCGATCAGTTAAGATCATCAGTCGCGTTTGCAACCACTAGGCCAAACAAGTAAGCTATAAATATATTATAATACTTATTTTTATACATAAGGTGAAAAAAAAACTATGTTCAGCTGATTCCGTAACTAAAAACGAGTATCCAAATATTCAAAACAGTCATTTCTTCTAGTTCCCCTAGGACCTTGCTGCAATAAGAATATATGAATAAATTTATAATTATTCAAATAGAAAAATATGGGAAAAAGTCCCTTTTCTTTATCCAATTAGACTATTTTTTATCGATCGAAGCCCTATTTACCTACATAAATGTTGGTGTTATTTAATATCAAAATTCAAGTAGATACAGGAAATCCATTATATTAAGGGTGCGTTTGCAAATCGGGCGAAATTATGCTGTTTTTCGGTACATTTTGTGACAAAACTAAACCAAATCAAAAATAACTAATTACTACCACATATAGAATGGTTCTTTATCTTCAAATGATGGTAACTTTTTTGTTGAAAATAATAGTTTTTTATATTGTAAAAACGATCTTTCCTAGCCATTTTCTACAAAATTAACGATACCGGCTCATGTTTAGGTACATTTTTGTTCTATTATCAACATATATTAAGATTTCTAAAAATACTATAAGTAGGCAGACATATTCAATAAAAAATTGTGGTGTTTACTTTTTATCAAAATGTCACAAATAGTCGTAAAAAAAATAAAAACTGATGCTTATTTTTTCACATATTTTGCTAATACGGATGAATCATAATGGATTGCAATAAGGCTTATTTTATTTTTGATGCCTGTTTTGATTTATTGTACAAAAATTTCGATGAAACCTCAGTCCGCGCTCGGTCGCCGTCATAAGTGGACACTGTGTCGCCTGCCTGATTGCAGCAGCCGAAAAAGATCGCTGTACATACACATAACATTCGAATTTGATACATAGGTACTTGACAAGGCAAAATAATATTATTATTTTTATAATCACACATTTTTGTTATAATATTTTGTTTCGCTGAAAGTGGGATTTATAAATATATAAATAATTATATAAATGCCTATTCGTCTTGAACTTTATGGAGTGATCTGAAAGTGTACATCGGTACAAGTAGTAGTCACCAAAGTACACCATCAGGTCACTCCATCAAGTCCGGGGGTAAGTTCTTATCATAACTAACAAAACGAGCCCAAACTCGGCACACCTAGTTCTATTCGTCCAGGAGTTCCACCAGTAAGCACCTAAGTACACCATCAAGTCTCTCCATCAATCCTGGATATTAGGTATCATAATAACTAACAAAACGAGCCCAAACTCGACACACCTAGTTCTACTCGTACAGGAGTTCCAGCAGTAAGCACCTAAGTACACCATCAAGTCTCTCTATCAAGCCTGGAGGGTAGGTATCATAATAACTAACAAAACGAGCCCAAACTCGGCACACCTAGTTCTACTCGTCCAGGAGTTCCAGCAATAAACACTTAAGTACACCATCAAGACTCTCCATCAAGCCTGGAGGGTAGGTATCATAATAACTAACAAAACGAGCCCAAACTCGGCACACCTAGTACTACTCGTCGAGGAGTTCCAGTAGCTGTCACCGAAGTACACCATCAAGTCTCTCCATCAAGCCTGGAGGTTAGGTCCCATAATAACTAACAAAACGAGCCCAAACTCGGCACACCTAGTTCTACTCGTCCAGGAATTCCAGCAGTAGTCACCAAAGTACACCATCAGGTCTCTCCATCAAACCCGGAGGTTAGGTCTAATCATTACTAACAAAACGAGCCCAAACTCGGCACACCTAGTTCTACTCGTCCAGGAATTCCAGCAGTAGTCACCGAAGTACACCATCAAGTCTCTCCATCAAGCCTGGAGGTTAGGTCCCATAATAACTAACAAAACGAGCCCAAACTCGGCACACCTAGTTCTACTCGTCCAGGAATTCCAGCAGTAGTCACCGAAGTACTCCATCAAGCCTGGAGGTTAGGTCCCATAATAACTAACAAAACGAGCCCAAACTTGGCACACCTAGTTCTACTCGTCCAGGAATTCCAGCAGTAGTCATCAAAGTACACCATCAAGTCTCTCCATCAAGCCCGGAGGTTAGGTCTAATCATAACTAACAAAACGGGCCCAAACTCGGTAGGTGTGCTACTACTCGTCGAGGATTTCCAGTAGCTGTCACCGAAGTATACCTTCAAGTCACTTCACCAAGTCCGAAGCTAAAGTCTTATCATAACTAACAAAACCAGCCAAAAGTCCACAGCCACCATCTCACTGCTAGTAGTGGGCTTCTAGTGCCTAACAGTCTCTGGAACAGCTATTCGTATTTCGTATGTAATATATTTTTGTAGGTATAAAAAATGAGAAAAAAAAATACAATCTTTCAAATTATCAAAATGTTTTTACTTGATTACGATTTCCACACCCGCAGCTAACCGTGCGTACACTTGTGTGTGTGACCCGTGTCAATGTAATAGTTCGATTCTATACTTATCAATTTTGCAAACGCGTCCTTAAACATGTTAAAAATTAATTAGCTAATTTATTACGCGGATCTTAGCTAATTCATTTGTAACATCCTTTTTATTGATATATTTTAAAACTAGCATTTTACCCGCGGCTTCGCTCGCGTGAACTTGAATTTGGAAACATCATTAAATGCTATTCCGTTCCAAAGGAAAACGGCAGATTTTGTACCGCATACTTTTTTTGTTATTTTGTTATAGAATTTGTACCACATAATAAGGCAACTAAGCCATTTATTTTTATGTTATTGTTCTATTTTTAGAACTCCGGATTAATTAATAATATCAATAAAAAGATTTTAATAGATAAACGTAATATAAGCGTAAACTAAACGCATTTATGTTTTAGAAGTTATATGTAAAATAACACAAATATCGAAATGATAATTATTTATTTAGAAATAGAAATAACAATATATATAATTAAACACTTATATATTATACCTAAGAATGCATAATTGTTGCATAAAATCATAATGGTTTACGATTTAATGACAGGAATGATGTTCGTCATCAATATTTTTTTGTTCATATGGCAATTATTTATTGACAGGTAAAGATTATCTGTCTTTCAGTTCAGTTCAGTTTTCAATTCTTTGCTGTTGTTTTGGATTGTGGTTTGTGACTGCATCCTCATCTCAATCTACCTACTTAATGGTAAGTAAAACACTACAAAGATAGCGAAAAGCAATCAAGAACATTTACTTTATCACCAAAACAATGTTTATGTGCATATATATAACAATCTACATTGGTACAATAGTACATAACCTTAAAAAATAAAACTGGTTATAACTTTTACGTCTCAAGTTTTAAAAATCTAAGAATTTAAATAGGGCTTGTCTATCCTACTAACTGCCAATTAAAACAAAAAAATTCCCAAAACACGAAATTTTTTTAGCGGTACGAAATTCCCATACAAGCCTGCCGTTCTCCTTTAGCAAAATTCGATTACTTTTAGAGTCACCTCGGTATCTGTGTCTCTATGCCTGTCAAAGATTTTTTTTGAATTCTAAAAGACTATTAGACGTAGATGATTTGTATTTGGCACAGATATAATAGCTACAGGAACACGTGCATATATGTACATGTCTAGAAACACCTACTATTTTTTATATCGGGCGTGTCTTCCGATGTATCCAGAAGAAAGGTGAATTGTCTTGGAATCAAAATATATTATTATTATTATATACATTTTACTCTTTACATTCATTCATAATTAAAGTCAATTTAGTTTTAACAAAATAATGATGAATTTCATGGTCTTCTATCAATTTACGGTATAATGTTTATTTGAAATATTTAATTCATATCATTGGTCCTATTTAATATAGATTAGTACCATAAAATAGATGTAGATATTTTTTTACGTCCGAGTAGACTTCAAAATTTCATAAATGCAGTTCAATAATACTACACATGGAATAAATCTAATGTCACTGATTTTATCACGTTTAATTTTAATTTTTTTACGAGAGTTTTTTTTCTCATTTTTGGATGAAAGTTCCATAAAAACCCGCGTAAAGGAACATATCGTTAATGTGAAGCTACCATCTGCTAAGGACCCCATAATTAATAAAATTAAATTCAAACCCAAGCATACTACTGCAGTAATTTTTACCAAATTTAATACTACTGCATCTATTCTACTCTATTCTATTATATTCTAACGATGACATCAGGTGGTCAAACACCTCAGTCCTCCCGTTACCATGGGTGCTGTAAAGTGCCCAAAACATCGGAAATTAAAAAAGTTAAAATCCTTAAAATTTGTTTTGTTCTTTATAAATTTTATTCACAGTGAACGTGGGAAGCACTAAACTCATGAACGGGAGTAGAAAAATGTTCGCCTTGTTGTGGCGGTGAAAGAGAATCTGCCACCTCGTACCGTCCCATCGTAAGAGGCGACAGGCGACATAGGAAAATAAACAGGAGATAGGCAGCATAATATCTTCCTGACAACAGATCAAAATAATAATAGCTGCGGTGGCCAACCCGCCTACCAAGCGTGGCAGCTATAGCAAATATCCAGCCACGTGACAATTTATGGGGGAGGCCTATGTTAATTTTAGTAGACTTGATAGGCTGACGATAATGAGTTCTACTAATCTTTGCAGCCCTTAATATTTACGGTTAGAGTAAAAACAAAAAGAACATACCCAAAAATATGAATGAAATATATACTGCATATATTGCCCCATGAAAAGTAAAAAAGTAGCAGCTTACATACATGTTACATCAATCAACAGATTCATCCTCGAGGGAATCGTACACGTTTTGCTCCCGTGCCACGATGAAATCTCATGGCGAACTACACGGCCCTCGTATTTGTTTAAATACAATTCATAAAAACTGAAACTGAGCTTTTGCATGATTGTTGACCACATCTACCTACCTAGTAATTACACATCCAACGATGCTACGAACGAATTTTCAATTATTTACATCGTATATTCAGTAGCATTCTATTATTTAATTTTATCATGACTAACCATTTTAGTTTATTTAGAAGTAAGTAGATGACGCTATTGTTAGATGAAATAATGAAAGCCAAAACTATACTATCTAGTAATATCAGCGATAGAAGGGAACAATATAAAAATCTCTTAGAGTGTTGAATAAGCAAGCTATTATAAATACTCTAAGAAAAACCTTATCAATTTTCATGTTTTTGATATGTACGTCATTTTTATCTATTGAAATTATTACACTTTTAGAATAAAATAACAAAAATACTAAAAAACTTAACATTAGAATTTTTAAATAATTTTAAAAATCTAATTATTTCAATTTTTGTAAGTTATTTATATTATTTACTTTATAACTATGTAACTGAAGGCAAAATATACTACTTTTTTCATTTGATGACAGATGGCGCTGTTTTGATAATAAATCAGTGTAGTTTCAAATTATCTTACCCAGGCTATAACTATATTTTAATCTTTATTTATAAATATGGTATTTATTTGAAAACACCAGTCATACCGCCTATAACTAAGATATAATAGAAAATTAACATCTAATGTAAGGAAAATATTTAACCTTCTTTTTTCGAAGTTCCGTAATCGGATAAAAAGTAGCTTATATGTTGCCCCGGGTTACTAACTACTTACATACAAAATTTCATGTAAATCGGTCCAGTAGTTTTTGCGTGAATCTGGAATACACAGACAGACTGACAGACAGAAAGATCGACCAGACAGACAGATAAAAATTCTAAAAACCACTAATTTCGCTTCAGAACCCTTTAATTAGTCCCCTGGACTTATTTTTTCAAGAATATATTAGAATTACAGACACGACTTTTCTACAGATTTATGATATGTATAGATGTACTATTAACTTACATATTTTGAGAGCTTCTGACTTGAAAAAAGTAACTATGTACAAAATATTATTTATATAATTCAATAACTACTAGAAATTCACGCTTTTATCTAGATTTGTAGTCTATATATAGAGCATACCTTCCCGTTATTAATAATCAACTGTGGACACTAGTGTTCAAAACTACAGTACTTACGTAGAAAGGTAGTTACGTATAAAGGTAAGTTGGTAGAAACGCGGTAGAGCCATGTTGCAGCTATTTTAATTTTATAGTTGTAGCACGAATGAGTCGGCTCAACCGGGGAAGGACCACGCTCTCACAGAATACCAGCGTAAAATAGCAGCTTAATGCTGTTGTGTAATTGTAGAGAACCGGAGATCCTTTTTACTGGAAAAGAGGCATTTCATTGCATTTTGATTCGCAAACGAGTGTAGATATATATAGTATGTTTGTAATGAGGATAGATATAGTCTATGTAAGTGGCTGCTGTTACCAGCAGCCAGGTGGACTGTGTGCTCGCTTGACACCCTTATCGTATAAAAAAAAACTTTCCTAGAAGTACAATAATTATATTCCATATTCCATAATACTGACTGAATTATTTTTTTACAGTACCCTCTAAATTATAAATTGCCCTTACCGTTGTTTTAAAACCTTGCTGGCGTAACAAACAGACTTATAATTAATTATTTAATAAAATTTTAAATTCATGTTCTCTCAATCCAACCTCCCTTTAGTAGTGTGTCCTCTAGTAAAACGAGTTAGGGTTATTATAATGCATCATTGGTGTTAGCTTATTAATCGTCTATTTCTGGGCTACACAACCGCCACGTTTGTCAGTAAAACACTACTACGATATATTATATAACTTTGATAATACTCAATTAATACTATTTAAATATTTTAAATATTATAAGGCCTGCGTTTAAAGAAATTTTCTTTTTAAACTATATAACTTACGTCATACTTTAAATAAAATATAATAATTAATTCGTTGGATATTGGCGGCGTAAAAGAATCCATCGCCTTATTTCGTACAGTGGGTATCGTAGAAGACGACTATGAGAAATATCAGAAAGAGCTCACGGTTTCCAATGGATAGGACTGTAAACATCTCCTTTACTCCAGACGTAAAATAGCGTCAAAGATGCCAGACTTCAGGCACTGTGATTGCCAATCGGACTTGCAATTTCAATGAATTTGGAAAATTCTGAATTCTGGCTATAATGGGAGTGGTTTATGTACAATAATGTATTTCTACGGGCTAATGAATAAGAAGCATAGGTGAATATTTGGAACGACTTTATATCTTTTTTGTTTGTATCTGCCTTGTACAAAATTAAACGCAGTAGTAATGCTGCCCATCGTCAGTCTGTCAACTTTGGGTTCAGCGTTTTTAGATGTTTTTTTTGCTCGGTCGCCAGAACCTCGTCAATGATTGTTCAAAATTATACCTGAGGTAGCTCTTGTATAAACCTTTATAAAGCCTACCTATCCATTACCTATTCTTATAGTCACTAAAATTAATATAATATATGTAAATAAAAAAGCAGTGAAGATGAGAAATTCCTGCCGAAGTTCCTGTTGTTTAGTTATCTGTCGACTTTACACAAAATGCTTTTTCCGTACACATTCCTGTGTTGAAATTCTACCTAGAAATGTATTTTCGAATCTTTACTAACAGACACATAATTTAGTTCACTGAGGCACAAAGCCTGTCTTTATACGCTCGAGAGTAAATTACCGTAAAACTATCAACATAAAATGGAGGGTCTTTGTAACACTAAAGTTGTTTCAAACATTGCTATGCTCAACCAAAGCAAACGCTTAAACTAAATTTACACTTGAATTTATAGATATTTCACCTTTTCTACTTCACTTAGAATAACAATTTATCTATTCATTCATTCGTTGCAGCCTATCAAAAGGCCACTGATAAATTAAGACCCACCACATAAATTGCCTCATTGGTGGAGTAGGGAGGGAAAACC
Organism: Parnassius orleans; assembly: GCA_029286625.1. NCBI lineage: Eukaryota > Metazoa > Arthropoda > Insecta > Lepidoptera > Papilionidae > Parnassius > Parnassius orleans. The sequence continues at coordinate 7,655,458 of JAGSMP010000022.1, read as the reverse complement.
GCAGTTTTTATAATAATAATAAACATTTATTCATTACCACCAATATAATTACACACTAAAATAACCAAAATTACATAGTGTAGTGCCACTTGACAGGCGACTTAGCAACCACTGTTTTTTTATTTTAATCTATCTCTTGGGTTGTTTCCCCTTGTCGCTTCTTACGACACCCACGGGACGATATGATGAAGTGAATATTTTTACACCGCCACTACACAATCTAATAGTGTGCTTAATTTAGACATATCCCGTTCTTCCTCTGCCAACTAAAACGGCAGGTGGCCCACGGGTCTTGTGCCCCCGATCAAGGATCAACCAACTATTGACCTTCTTTTCACAGACCAATACCACACCACGCTAGGTTCGGGACAACGAGGTGGGCGTGACCCTAGATGAAGACGTTCGATTCCGTACGGTTGTGTACGGAATCGAACGTTTCTTAAAAAAAAAGGGTGGACGACTAAGATGACGGGCCCCTATTGGAATGATCCTGGTATTGACGCCTATCGTATGTGCCTATGTGGACTGTATCTTCTTTATCCTACTATTAGGGTTAACACTGAAGGATCTTGAATAAAACAGAAATTGTTCATAAATTTCCCCCTTGAGAAATGCCATACTAATGCACCGTTACTGTTTACTTTTCACTTATTTTCTTTCTTCTTATTTTTAGTTCCCGAAACTGTCGCTGATTCCGAGCGAATTGTAATACCAGGACAGGACTGGAATAATTTCCGTGATTTCGATAAGATAGCGTTGGATCATCCGGAACTCTTCCGGGCTCTGAGGAGTGAATCGCACCCCTTTCCCGAATGGACGGGCGTTGGGCGGGTGTCCCAACTTCTTGTTGAGCAACTCAAAGTCCTTCGTCCAATCCGGAGGCACTCTGCGCTTATGGGTGGGTAACGTGCCTTTTCTTCCTCCTGTTGTGATTGGGGCACGTCAGCCGTCTTGGGCCTTGGTATTGCTGGAGCCGCTGCCAGTTGGACATAACTGGTGGAAGGCCTTTAACCTACGTCCAGTGGTAGGCCTGAAGGGTTGGAAGTGGGCGCGGACGATGATCATCCGGCAAATAGAGCTAGCGTAGCGTGGGTGGTGAAATCCCGTCCTCCCCTCCTCGCTCGAACTCGGCTGTATTCACGTTGCTGCGACGGTCCGTTGAGATGGAGGGGGTTGGTTTTGGTGGTGATAGTGATTTGGACGGTGAGTTGTGAACCAGGTACCTACCCGACGGTGGGATTCCTTCGTCCTCTGCTGATGACGATGACGATGATAAAGAAGATGATGAAATTGGAGACCCGATGCACTGCCTTTTTTCATATAGCGATGCTTCGATCTCAGGGGGTGTTTGCCTCCTCGCCGACTTCTTCATCCCTTGTGGCAAGGGCGACGGTTCCTGTCCACTTGTGCGCTCAGGCACGGTGGGCGTGAGCGTGGCGCTCGGTATGGATTCCTTTTGCGGCGAACCATGCTTCCTCGTTGGTATTTGAGAGTATGTAGTGATCCTCGTCTGCTCCGGATTTGATATGTCGCCTGCCAATAGGGGACGGTCTAAAATGCCCGGTCGGTCCGGTGGTTTCCTAGTCCTTAAGCGGGGTGGGGAGGGGCTCCCGCTTGTCCGAAATTACTACTGTTTTGTTACAAACTGTTAAGGTAATCTATATACGTGTCCTCTCTCTGTTCCTACCTAACGAGCCGACGACGCTAGTGACAAACGACGCGAGAGGTATGGGTGGGAGAAATGCTGTTGACCGCAACACTGTGGGGCACTGCCTACCTCTTTCATTACGAAAGGGTTGGGGGAAGTGCTTTGTTAGCACTCGCGCACGCGACTAAACACTAAGGGCACGAACGCGCTTAAGTGCCAAAGATTCTGCCTAGGGGCCGGTGGCTGTCCAAGGGAACTTCTGTCAGCCATCTCTTCCATCTCTGCACAGAGAGGACTACTCACTGGCCCATGCCGCAAAGGAGAAAGCCGATCTGTTACAAAGCACTCCTCTACCTGAACGTCAACAAGTCGAGTGAGCCTGATGGAGTACCTCCCATTGTGCTGAAGACATGTCCTCCGGAGTTGGCACTGGTTTTAACGCGTCTTTTCCGGTACTCCTACTCCCAAGGCGTAGTCCCGAATTCATGGAAGACAGCTTTGGTCCACCCGATCCCTAAAAAAGGTGACTGCGCAGACCCGTCCAACTACAGGCCTATCGCCATCACCCACTTGTTCTCCAAAATAATGGAGTCCATTATAAACTGCCAGCTCATGAGGTACCTTGAGGATCACCAGCTGATTAGTGACCGCCAATACGGTTTTTGTCGGGGTTGATCAGCTGGTGATCTTCTGGTCTAACTGACTCATAGATGGGCGGAGGCAGTAGAGTCCAAGGGGGAGGCATTGGTCCTAATTTTTATTTTGTAAAGAAAACGATCACAATAATATGTTCCATTACCATAACTGTAAGCATTTTAAAATTAAGTTATACATTCAAAATATAATATATTTTCTAAAACTAATGGAATGTTTGCATAAATAAGAAATTACATGTCTTAGTAACGTAAATAATAATATTGTCTTAGATTTAGAGCTCAACAGTTAATACACAATTATTACAATACTAGCTGTTACCCGCGGCTTCGCCCGCATGGTCACTGGGAAATGAACTATCCATTGCTTTTTGAATTGAAAGAAAACTGAGTTTTATAGATTTGTCAGAGATGCAGCCATTAAAAGGAAACTGAGCAAAATTGATTCGTCAGCCTATTTAAATGTTTTGAAACGCACGCTGCGTTTCAAAACATTTAAATAGGATACATATAATAGGAAAGCATGAAAATAGCCTGTTTAATCCAAATGGAAATGGGATATTTTTTTAATTAAAGGAAACTGAGCATAATTATCCGTCAGGGATGCAGACTTTGAAAAGAAACTGAGCTAAATTGATTCGTCAGAGATGCAGTTTTCTGAATTGAAAGGAAACTGAGCCAAATAAAAGATCCGTCAGAGATGCAGCCTTTTGAGTTGAAAGGAAACTGAGATTAATAGGTCCGTCAGAGGTGCAGCATTTGGAATTGAAAAGAAATTGAGCTAAATAGGAAATTTTTAATTGAAAGGGAAGATCTGTGGGAATTCTGATTAATTGATTGTGGGAATTTTGGAAAAAAAACTAACTGAACACTATTTTAAGACGCTACTGTACACAATGTTATATGTTTTTCTATTCGGGGAAAGAATGTGGAGATTCTGGGCATTTGACACACGCGAACATGCTACATACAGCTGACCATGAGAGAAGCACGGTTTTTCTAAGTTGACCCCCGCTACCTGTAACGTTTACCCTTGCGCTTTATTAATTGTCATTGCAAAACTGAGCTTAATAGAGAACTGCAACCTTTAGAATTGAAAAGGAAGATCTGTGGGAATTATAGGGATCCGTGGTATAATAACATTTTCACCTTTTCCTACGCCTGTCAAAATTGTAGCACCGATTATGTTCCGTCCAAGATGTGTCACACGCAGCCTTGTCCCGTTACATAACCGAGGAGCATCTAAATTTCGCATTAGCATGACTGGGACGCCTAATTTTAATTGAAGCTTATGTGAGGGCACACCTGACAACTCTAGAGAATTTAGAAACTCTACGGGATATGAAGTGCTCTGTTCTGTGTCCATAACTGTGTCTACTGACAAATACTCTGTTATTTCTCCTGCTACTTCGCTTAATATATCTGAATTTATTTTGTTAACGCTCTCATTTTTGGTGCAAGAATCGCCCTTCACATAACCATTTGTCTTCATGCATGTTGTTCGTTAAATCTGAATAAACGCTCGCAATTAATTCGGAATGACTCTGTACTAAATTACAAAATCTCGTCAATTTAACGCAGCCTCAGCATCCGTTTCCAACCGCCCATCGCCAATTTTTAATAGTGTGTCAGCATAGTTTCCAGCATTGATATCATTATACAAATGCACTCTCATATTCGTAGTTAAACTGAATTTTGTCACCTTGTTCCATAAAATAGACGACTTGACGCATGCTTTAATTTCATCTGCAGGTGTGCCCTTTTGAATGACAGGTAAAGTTTGGCGAAAGTCACCAGCCAGTAAAACCACCATTCCTCCCATTACATTGCTATTGCTGCACAAATCCTGAAGCGTTCGATTTAGTGCTTCTACAGCTTTTTTATGCGACATTGTACTTTCGTCCCACAATAAAAGTTTGCATTGTCGTAGCGTTATACCTCGTGCACTATTTTTGCTAAAGTTGCAGATCGGCGATTCTTCCTGGGCTAGATTTAGAGGGAATTTTAAAACAGAATGTGCAGTGCGGCCCCCGCTTAGCAGCGTGGCGGCTATACCGGAGGAAGCTACGGCCACAGCAATGTTTTTATCTTTCCGTACTTGCGCTAATAATAAATTTAACAAAAATGTCTTCCCAGTTCCTCCAGGGCATCTAAAAGAAAAGTGCACCATTTCCAGATTCAATTTGTCCTAATACTTTGTCAAAAACTCATTTTTGTTCGGGAAGCAAGCGGGGTACAAATTCGGCTACTTGCTGCTGAAAAGCTGGTATATCGTAGTTTGTTTCACGTATAATTTCATCACTTAGTTTATTTTCGGTTGTTCGCTGAGGGCTTATCATTCCAAAGTCGCTTAATTTTTTGCCTACCATTGCCATTACTTTATCTTCAATTTTTCCAAGTGCTTCGTTATTAAGGTGTTCATTGTATGTCATGTTCGCGTAAGTCTGCTGTAACCTTCGCAAAATATCTTCAGCCATGTACTCTTTATATTTGTCCCACAATTTATGTGCATTAGATAGCCCGCAAGATGATATGAGAGTTGCATAAAGATCCCTAATTTTGGCTGGTGACTGGCACTGAACAGCTTCCTCCATGGTTTCATCCCAGTGATTATCGTTTTCTAAAAGATGCAGAGCTTCACATGCTTCTCTATAAGTTGCGCATTCCTGACCGTTGACAGTTTTAAGGTATTTATATCCTGTAGGACCCCGACATGGTGCAGCAGCAATCGTAAACAGAAACATTCAAAATTAGTTACATGGACGGTATACACATGACCAAGGGCATCTGATGACTTTACACCGGGCCAATTTGCAACAGGCGCGCCTTGAATACGGCGTTTCCACTCCTTCCTAGATGTGTTCCAAGTATAATAGCGGGGGACTTCAGAATATAACAACGTTTTTGCAAAGGGGTCGGTTTGACAAAGTTGAAAGAAGGCTGTTAGTGTAGTTTTTGGCGGTGATGCAATTCTTTCTTGGAAATTTCTTTCGGTGAAATATACACGCTCTCCATTTTCTAAGTGCACAGCAAGGTGAGTAACTGTTGGGTGCCTTTCGTGTAAAGGGAAGCCAAGGAGACGCCCTTTACACGAAAGGCACCTGCTGACATAACGCCCTGCTTGAAAGGTCTGTACTTCATTAACGGGATTTGCCTCACCTTCACTCCTGAGATTAAATATTGCTTGGTCGCTTCCTTTATTTATGTACTTACAGATATATTTGATTACGCGGACAGAGCTACATGCTTCTACATTAATGTGGGCATTAAACATTTTACATATAATGGGCGAATACGGGACAATACAGCTGTTATCTAAGGTTTCGAACGCTCCAGAGCGAGATTTGATTGTAACTTTCCTGCCACCATCTTCGGGAGCTCTGCGTCTGTATAAAGGGTAGCCATTGTCATTGTGCACTGTTTCTTTTAATAGCTGTTTAGGGAATTTCTGTGTACATTTTCCTTCTTTCATACATGGCGATATTGAATTTCGTGCTCCACATGGACCGTGAATCATATTTCGGACGATGGTATCATACAATTCTTTATCTTGCTCAGGATCCGGAATCTCGGCGCTTATTATGTCGTCTATTTGGCTGGGCGGCAACTTCTCTTTAAGCCATATTAGAATGTGGGCATGCGGTAATCCTCTTTTTTGCCATTCAATTGAATACATGAAGCACTGAACCTCTCCGAAAATTTTCCCTTTGTTAATTACATACATTAATTTTTGTACTTTTAATCTAAATACTCTAGCAACTAAATCGTGTCTGTCAGTACTTTTTTGGCCCGGCATTAGCTCCTCGGTTATTTCTTTCCATGTGGGATTGCAAGTAAAAGTGACAAAAAGATCAGGTCTTTCGTAAGTTCGTACATAGGCGAATGCGTCTTGTGTGTACTCATGTAGGTAGCGGGGACTGTTAACGAATGATGAGGGCAGAATTACCATTTTACCTAAATCTCTGGGGCTTACATTGGCGTCGCTAGAAACTGCATCTTGTAAATTTATATAATTCTCAACGCGCAGCTTTTTTTGATTTAAATGTATATAACGGAGACGTTCACTTTCTACCTTCACATACATGTCTACCAAAAATTGATGAAATAATTGTCTACACCGGGCTAAGAGGTTAAAATCATTTTCTCGCAACATCATATGATACGTATAAAAATCCATACATGATACTTTTTTGTTCGGAGTAGGCTCCTTTGTGACCGGGTTAATGAGTGGAATTTGAAAATGATAACCCTCTTGTCCTTTGCAATAAATCAATGGGTATTGCAGAGTGTCATAAAACTTGTGTGTATCGGCTACCCGTTGCAACGTATCATCACGTGCTCGCAAGACAATGTCTCGTGAAGAAAATTGATCACCACTAATTACGGCTGCTATTTCGTTTATCAAAGGTGCATTGTAGCGCCTTTCATGCTCTCCTCGAGGGTCCGATCTGCGTGAATGACGACTTTATAATCCTCTTCAGGTAGGTTTTCTAAAGCAGTTTTAAATGTTTTGACTAAAATGTTACGTTCATGCAAGAATCTTTGAATTTTGAACACTGTGTCTCTCTCAACTCCCTGGATAAATTGGCAGCGACGATCTACCTCAATTTCTTCGTCACCCATAAAATATACTTGTAAAGTTTATGCTGTTCGTTTTCAGCTGGAAAAAGTGAACCTATTCTATGATAAATTTGCCCTTGCACCGTAAATGTAGGCGAAAATCCCGGCATTATTATTTCGGTCAACTCCGAAGGACGTCATTTGAAAGCATGAGTTATATTTCCGGATCCTGTTTAAAAAGCGCCGTGACTCATTAGCATCATATAAAAAGAGTTTTCAAAGGTTCTTCTGGTTCCCCAAGTAACGGAAGAGACACTTTGCCATTGGAACAGCACATGCCTGCGGTCTCATCTTTCCATTTTAAAGCGCTGCAAAATCGACACGCCTTGTCCATCAGTCCGATAACAACTAACCTGTGATTTTTATAATCAATCAACGGATCATAATTGAATGCTGCGTCATTAAAACCGACCAATTGTTTCTTTGAAAATTTTGTCGACGTTCAGTTTGGAGCTGTGCATTTGCATCTCTTCGCGCCTGTGTCTGTTCTGGTGTTTCAGATGCCCTTATAGTAGATTGACGTTCAGCTTGCTCAATGAGTCTGTGTTGAGTTTCATCAGGTGTTTCCGCGGCTCTTAAGGCGGCCTGACGTTCCGCTTGTTCGAATAGCCTTTGCTGATTTTGAGCAGGTGTTTCAGTAGCTCTTAAAGTAGATTGACGCTCTGCCTGTTCAAGACGCCTTTGCTGACTTTGATCAGGTGTTTCAGTAGCGCTTAAAGTAGCTTGACTCTCTGCCTGTTCAAGACGCCTTTGCTGACTTTGAGCAGGTGTTTCAGTAACTCTTAAAGTAGCTTGACGCTCTGCCTGTTCAAGACGCCTTCGCTGACTTTGAGAAGGTGTCTCAGATGCTCTAAAAGCAGCCTGACGCTCTGCTTGTTCTTGCCTTCTCAGTTCAGCATCTTCTAAAGATTCTAGCGATCGAGCTAATCTTTTCGCTTGTCTTTGAGAAGATACTCTTGAAAGGCTGGACTTACGTTTGCGAGGCATTATGAAGTAAGAAAAAACCTATTTATAAAAAAACGTTAAAATACCTAAAAGGAATTAAATTTCCTTTTAAATGTTTTTTTTAAAGGCAAATCCAAAATATCTAAAAGGAATAAATATTCCTTTTAAATATTTTTTAAAATCAAAACAACAAAACCAATTCAAGACAGAACACGAATCCGAAAACGATAGCCAAAAAAAACGAATCAACTTAAACCAAATCACAAAACAAATAGCAGAAAACCGAAATCGAAAGCAGTAGTCAATATAAATATAACCAACGAAAAAGAAGTAAGTGTATAGGTACCGTATAAACTATCTATACTATTAATATTCCTTTGAAATATTGTTAAACAACCTAAAACAACGAAAACCAATTCACGATTCTAAATAAACAAAATCCAAAATCAAAGCCAGAGTCTAAATATGTATAAAGGAATACAAATATAATCCATTCAACCTTAACCAAATAACAAAGCAAATAACAAACAACCGAAATCGAAAGCAGGTAGTCGAATAAGCTACGAAATAGAAACAATTTAAGCGTATAGGTACCGTATGCACTATAAGTTGACGCGCGGCTCAACGGCGGGAGTTAAGTACATGTCAGGAAACATTTCGTTATCGCGTTTTAAAAACCTAGCAACGACATCTAGCGGAATCAATTTAAACTATGTATACGTTAGTTAATAAGATATCTCAAAAAATATTTTTCTTATAATTTTGCACAATTTTTGTTATTGTAATACCGATTCATTCATAACCACATATAAGAACTGTATTCATTTCCGTTCAATAAATATTACTAAGGCTTATTAATAAGGCTTACTAAGAACTGTTTCTACCATTGTTAAGTAATAGTTAAGGGTGAAAGCGTGACAGGTGGTGATAGTATTTCTGATCCATACTTATAATCACGCCTGTAACCCTTGCGGGGTAGGCAGAGCATCAACGGATTACTTAATATCGTCTGCGAGGTTATCGCCTATTCTGTGAATTACGATGCACCAAAACGTTTGAAGAAAATCAGCTGGTGAATTTTATGTTTTTATCGCTCTTCCCTGTCCTGCGTGGAAAAATACAGATCCATACATTTTTATCTTAATTTTGGTAAAAGACATAATAATCCAGATATTCTGACTTTCTGTGTTCGTCCATCGTACCGTCGTCCGTCTTGTAGAATCACGGTGGCGCCACCTAGCTGAATTTAATTTTGCAACATATTCGATTTTCCCACGGGAATGATATGTTTTTCCGCTGAAAAAAGTAGCCTATGTCACTCTACAGCCACCGAACTATCCCCATACAAATAATCATGCCATGCCGACGCTCTGTTGCGACGTGAAAGAAGGACAAACTTGTGCAACATATTCGATTTTCCCACGGGAGTGAGATGTTTTTCCGCGGAAAAAAGTAGCCTATGTCACTCTACAGCCACCGAACTATCCCCAAACAAAAAATCATGCCATGCCGACGATCTGTTGCGACGTGAAAGAAGGACAAACAAACAAACAAACATACTTTCGCATTTATAATATTAGTATGGATAGAAGAGTTACTTTTTAGAAGAAATTAATTTCTACATTAAGGAATTATATATTTGCTTACACAAGTCAAGGCTATCCCTAGAATCTCTTTAGTTGTGTCCATCTAATCCTTCGTCTGATAACCTTAATCCTTTTACCCATGGACACCTTATAATGGATAGATTATTGTTATAATTTCTGACACTGAAGCGTAAGGACTACAACAACGAGCAATTCAGTCAATTTAAATGCCCTGATCAAGTGGCAACAACAACAATGGACCAGCGTATTTACTGAGGAACTCAAATAACGCAATAATTGCACAGATATGAACCATTTTGATTTGATTGTTATAGGAAACTCAACGCCGGGCCTCTATGGTCTAACATAACTGTTGTAAGCAAGATACATATTTCCTGAACTTCGGATGGTGTTCTCATCGCACGGCTGACATATACAGTTTAAAAGAATATAAAGAAGATCTTTAACTGTGTACATAACAAACCTGATAGAAAACACTTGAAAGCAAGCTTTCAAGGCCCGGGAAGATTTTCACGCCGTTCACACATCCGAAGTTTATTATAAATATAAGTTTGGTTTATATAATAATTATATTTTAAGCCATACGTGCAAATAAGTGTTAGTAAGATTTATAACTGTTAAAGATAATTTCATCTTATTAATATCATACTTAAAGATCAATTTAGATTGCATAAACATTGTGAATAATTCTACCAATAGCAATCCATTACGTTTTCACATGTCGTCATTGTGACAGCCAACGGACATACAATTTGTACCTTTACCTTTCGACCCTCAAACTGTTAGCACGTCCTCAAAAATATAATATTAACTCTTGTAAATTGTAACAAAAATATTAAATCAAGTTTGTGATACTATAATCTATCTTTTCTTTGTACACTATCGTACAAATATGGTAATATTTTACAGAATTTTAATCTTTGAATATAAAACATATGACACTAAATTATTTTCGGGCATTATACAGCTTTCTACAAAAATTGTGTAAAAATGTTTATATAATAATCTATAAAACAGTTTAGTAACCGGAAGTCATCAGTTCCCAAAATTATTCGTAAAAACATTATCCCTTGTCAATCACAAAGAACTTAATAATATTATATTGAAATTAATTTTATTCATACTGACAAATATTAAAAATATTCATTAATTATTAATGGAATATAGGTTGATATAGACCGGACCAGAGCTGATTGTTGCTGAATGTGTAAACATTTATATTTTTTGTCAGGATAATCGAACGATGTTTTTCTGTCTACAGATAACTAAGATTGTGATGGAGCGCGTGCGAGGACGCACGCATGTCAGCATAGCCGTGACGGTGCCTGCGCCATTGCACGTGCGGCGGTGCTGGTGTTGCTAGACAGAATTCTTGTAAACAACACCTGCGCCATTGCACCTGCTGTGGTGCCCGTGTCTACTAGCTACTTGTTTCGCTTGTATAAAACGGACGAAGCGGCCGCCGTTAAGGCAGTCTTGGCTCTGGCGTGGAACGGCGCACTTTTCGTATTGGGTTACAAGCTCATCCTTGACACATTGGATAATTAATTCGTGCAAACGAGTTAATTATTGTTTCCAACTAGAAAATTGGTCTCGGTACAATTTATAGTCTGCATTAAGTGATATATTGTAAATTAACCTTGTTTAAAAGAAAAGTCCCGCTGGGTTTCTTGCCGGTCCTTCTCAGGACAGAGGTTTTATCCGAATCGGTGGTAGTAGTACTATATTGATTAAAAGTGATTCTATTCTATTATAAAAGCCTTTTCATATGACTTTATACATCATAATAACACCCTTCATCAGAAGTGGGCATAAAGCTTTTCATTTAAGTTCTCTTTATTCTAACGACCTTTGTACATCAGAAGTGGGATAAAGTCCCCATTATTGCCCATATGTTATCTTCGAATAGTATGAGGATTATTATGTTTGTGAAAGATTTTAGTGCATTTCGCGTTGATGACTTTGTTTTTATGTTAAATGTCGTAGTTCCATCGCATTTGCAGTCTGTCTGCTGCAAATGCGATGTCAGCCACTGTAAGCTCGTATTTCATTTAAATACTATTAAGAAAATGTTTTTGTTTTTAACAAAGTTGAAACATACGGAGACTTCCTTTTATCTATGTTATTTACTCTTTTTTGCATCCAACGCTATTCGCCACTTCAATACAAAATTCCAGTACCTATCTACTCCGACACACGGAAAATGTAACCACAACAATGGAATACTGCTCGGACGTTGGACCTTTTGTCTAAAAGATATGAAAACAAGAGTGAAGCTTCATTGTAACACAGTATATTATCTTAAGTTTATTTAAAAGTATGACGTATTTTTTTAGTAAAAGATGAGCTTCGTTTTAGATTTGTTTATTTATATATTACGTATCAAATAGTAAAATAAATAGCTTAGTGAGTTAAATGAAGATAAAATAATAAATCTTCAGTTACTGAATATAATTATGTGGTATTTTATGTCTTTTTAGGCATTTTGCTCAACAGACCTAGGTTAGTTTGTAGAAAGGTTAAATGTTCAATCGTAAGTTTAAAGTATATCACGTAGGAATAGAAAAGTCTATAAAGCAGCGATAGACTTTAAACACGCCGCCTACGTAATGAAGATATTCGCTATAGAACCAGAGCAACCGACATAAGTTAATGGAAGATCAGTGGGCTAAAGTGGCAATGAGCAGGCCATATAGCTAGAAGAATCGACAAATGTGGAAGAAAGGTTCTCAATTGACAGCCTCGTACCGGTAAGCGAAGTATAGGGAGGACCCCTCTAGATTAAGTGACGACCTGGTAAGACACGCAGGAACCCGATGGATGAAAGTGGCTCACGACAGCACTTTGTGACATTCTTTGGAGTAGGCCTATATTAAGCAGTGTACTATTGAAAATTGGATGATGATGATGATGTTGGTGGTGATGATGATGATCATGAGTTCAGGATAAAGTTGTATTCCTAGTCCACAGTACAAACTCTCTCATATCTCTCCTACAATCTAATGTGCATATATATATATTTTTTTTACATTGGATAAGCTACCCAAATTTAGATGCCTGCAATTAATGTCTTCCTCATACGGGTAGCAATGAAGTTGCGCACTGTTATTTTAAAATTTATTTCAGGTGACAGGTGACAACTGTGTTTATTTTGTCGAAATATTTTAATAAAAATAACTATACATTTTAATTGTAAAATTTTAGTGTACAAATGAATCGTTTATTGTTGATATAGACATAAATAGTATAACAGTGGTTTATATAATATCTGAAATCAACTACGAGATATAAAAATATTTCAAGATGGTGACATAAGGGTGACATATGCCAAATGTAACGAAACAATTCGCAACAAAGGATTTCTGAAATATATATTTGATTGACTGATGAAGAGCTATCGTATCGCAAAGCCATCTATGCAAGCAAGGCTATAGTTTATATAAAAACAAAAGTGACAAGCAGGCTCGGGTCTCTTAAACTCTTTTTTAAGCCAGTTTAATTTCCTGACTGCTCAGACCTGCACATAAGAGTTTGTCGGGATATTTTTCATATGTGTGCATGGGGATTTTATTGTTGCTCCCACCACAGTGCCTGTTCAGTCTTTGAAAACTTCTAGTCCGCGTGTGATAATTTTCAGACACGGTTGCTAAGGCCGCCATCGTTTGTCCTAGCGACGACATGCGTCGCTGGATCTCTTCCACTGCAGCGTCCAATTGCGGGACCGTCCTGTGACGCACCTACGTAACGACGCATGCATCTTGTTACCAAAACAAGCAGCCGTCATATTTTGACTTTGACTTTTTTATATTTTCAGTGTAATTTTTAAGTTACTTTATTGTGTTTTAAATTTGTTTTAAGTTATTCTTTTTTGTGATTGTATTTAACTGTTGTGAATGCAGTCTGTGACCCAATCTTGTGATGGCACGTCAAACGCAACCCATACCCATCTTTAAAAGGCCTTAACATACACACTACAAAAACACACAGGAAATGTAATAGCCAAAACAGTTCATCTTTAGACATCCACCACATTATTCCGAGTGCGCCTACTTTTGTAGCCAACGATCCAACTCCTATCCACACATATTTTAGCCATTTGAAAAATAGTATACCGATAGTTAAAAGAATCCCTCGAGGAGCTCGAATAACCGTTGCTACACATTTGTCACAATTAATACAGAAATGTTACATAAGCAATTGTACTCAAGACTGGCAGAACCTATTTTTATTTTCATACAGCACACTACATATAATAAAAACTGAAAAACCAAATTTATCCTTGACACAAAAGATTAAAAATAACTTTTGTGTCAGCCTTCTACCGTACCTCTAATCAAACATGATGCCCCTCGTGATCGCAACAAACTCATCGAAAACAAAATCTGTGACGGAGATCTCAAAGGTGCCGCTCGCCTTTTGTTCTCCAACGACGTGCTATCACCAGATACCCCTGACACCCTACAGGCCTTATGGACAAAACATCCTCCAGCTCTAGTAAACCCATATTTTCTCGACCGACCAACAGCAGGGCAAGCATGCCTTCAAATTCAAAACAAAGATGTTACTGATGCCATTTTATCTTTTAAACTAGGTTCGGCTGCAGGTTTGGATGGAATCTCACCCCAACATCTGAAAGACTTAACATCGCACTCTGTGGGTGATGCAGGCAAGCAACTTGTAAATTCGATCACTAAGTTAATCAACTTTATGTATTCCGGTAATGTCAATCCAGAAATTGTTCCCATTCTTTTCGGCGCGAACCTCATTGCCCTCGCCAAAAAGACGGAGGGGTGAGACCAATTGCTGTTGGATCAACACTATGACGCCTGGCCTCCAAAATTGCTGTTCGACATATTCTACCAAAATTAAATTCGGAATTTGAACCCGTACAGTTAGGCTTCGATGTAAAAGGAGGGTGTGAGGCAGCCGTCCATGCCCTACGCTCTTTCTTAACTTATGGATATCCTCACGTGTTGCTCAAAATTGATGTCAAAAATGCTTTCAATTCGGTAAATAGGGATACCCTGCTAACAGAAATAAAACAACATATACCGGAAATATACAATTATCTTTTTCTCAGTTACGCTGACCCAACAAAATTGTTATATCGTTTTAATGAACTGTCCTCGGAAGTAGGTTGTCAACAAGGTGATCCCCTTGGGCCAGCAATTTTTAGTTTGGCTATAAATTCAATAATCAAAAATTTTAATTCTAAATACAACGTTTGGTATTTGGACGACGGAACCCTAGGAGGTGATATGAATACTGTGTTTTTGGACCTTTTTTTAATCAAAAATAAATTTGAGGCCATTGGTTTAGAGCTAAATTTTAGCAAATGCGAACTTTTTGTAAATAACTGCAACTTAAATTTAAATGATGTAAAACAAAAATTTAATATTTTGGCTCCAAATATTAAAATGGTTAACAGTAATTCCCTTTACCTTTTAGGTTCTCCTATTTTTAATGAATCTATTTCTGAAAATATTAATAATTCAATTACTAAATTTCAAAATTCCGCTGACCGTCTCCTTGAAATTAGTCCACATTATGCACTTTGCATCTTAAAATTCTGTCTTTTCGTTCCAAAATTTACGTATGTGCTCCGTTGCTGCTCCCAGACCCAGACCTCTTGACACAAGTAGATAACTTAATCAAAATTAATTTAGAATCGATTCTTAATATTCACCTGAACGAGCAATCTTGGACCCAAGCATCCCTAACCTTCTGTTATGGTGGTTAAGGGATGCAAGATTTCCAGTGTCTCTTTACAAGCCTTCCTATCTTCTGTCCATAGTTCAGCAAATCTCATAAGTAAAATTTTAAGGGCATCCCCTTCAAACTTTGAGATTGCTGGCCTAGAAGAAGCTAGAAACTCTTTCTTAATTGCATGCCCTGGTCAAAATTTTCCAGTTTCTCCAAATTCACAGAGGAGCTGGGACGACATAAACTGCAAATTGACTTATGACAATATTTTGAGCTTTAGTTCGGCACGTGCTAGGCTTTTGGCCGTGGGTGCACATGAGGCCGGCTACTGGCTTCACGCGTACCCTTCGTCAAATACAGGAACATTTCTTGAGCCTGACACGCTCCGTATCGCAACCTGTCTACGGCTTGGGGTTCCGGTCTGCGCTCCTCATAAATGTCCGTGTGGCAGTGACATCGACTACCACACGGACATTTAAGCGGCCAAAAAAGTGCAGGCCGCTTTTCGAGACATGCAGCACTCGATATCATACGCCGGTCCCTTGCCACCGTCAACGTGCCAAGTCTACTTGAGCCGTCTGGTATCGCAAGAGACTATGGCAAGAGACCGGACGGTATGAGTTTGATTCCATGGAAGATGGGCCGGCTGCTGGTATGAGATGCAACCTGTTCAGACACGCTGGCCCCTTCCCATCTACATGGAACCAAGAACAGAGCTGGTGCGGCTTGTGAAACGGCTGAAAAAGCTAAAGCATGCAAATACAGGGGTCTAGGCTGCGAATATGTTTTTGTCCCATTCGGTGTCGTGACCCGGTCCGTGGGGTCCTAGCGCTATAAGGCTTTTTAAGGAAATAGCAAAAAGGTTAGTCGACGTCACAGAAGACCGAAGAGCTGGCAGCTACCTCGGACAAAGAATAAGTCTAAAAGGGGGAACGCTGCCAGTATCTTCGGAACCTTGCCTAAAGGGCCTCCTTTTTAATAATATATTTTAGTTATTATAATATTTTTTAAGGTTTTTAGTTTTACGTTCATTGTTCTAGTATATATTTTGTTTTTAATATTGTATATAATAAAATATTGTATATTATGTTATGTAAATAAATATATATAATTTTTGAGATTTTAATGAATATGTGATGAGATGTGTCGTATTTTTCTGAAGGTTACACAACCGATTTGGATCCCTCGATCAAACTTTTGACGAAATTGTACTAATGGTTAGCAGTATTTATATAGTAGACATTTTGTCCTAGATGATATATTCGTCTACAAATTCGAACGTAGTGTTATAACAAAACTGCTAGTATAGATGACATGGGCGTTATACCTAGCATTATTACTGTCCTTATTGATAAAATCAACCTATCCTTTAGAAGACCCTATAGAGGTTATTAAGCATAGTGCCAAGGTTCTCCAGCGAAGATTTTTGCTTTGTATCTTAGACAAATATTATATGATTATAAAAATTTATATTATTATGTAACAACTACGTGTAAAGTTCTATAGTATAAAATGATGAAACTACACATCTCAAACTTTCAATTAAATTTTAACAATAATTTGACAAAATCAGATCAAGACGTTGCAACGGCTTTTGACCAATATTTTACCGACATTCTGATCTTGACTACAAAGTCACTCAATTCCTCCCCTGCTGTCGCCGAGTCATTAGTCAAACAAAATATAAATGTCTGTAAAAAAGAATTTGCATTTCATAGAAGGTGATATTGTAAAATATTTCAAAACTATTGATATTTAGAAAACAGAAGATCTATGGGGGATTTCTGTTAAAGTTATTGCGTCTATAATAGATACGATCGCACCCCAACTTGCTATTATTTTCAATGCTATTATCGAATCTGCTGTGTTTCCTGATTTAATGAAATATAGTAAAGTTATATCTTTATTTAAATCTGGCAGTACATTGGACTTCACTAATTTTAGACCTATTTCTGTACTGCCAACGCTCAGTTAATTTTTTGAAAAAATTATTCTAGGTCAAATGTTAAGTTTTTTTTAATGTAAATAAATTACTCCATAACAATCACTTTGGATTTACAAGGGGTCGGTTACAACTGATGCCGGTTTTGAGCTAATCAAACATATTTTCTGTACATGGGAAAATTCAGAAGATTCTTTGGGTATATTTTGTGATCTTTCCAAAGCTTTCGACTGTGTTCACCATGAGACATTAATCAGGAAGCTACATCATTATGGTGTAAAAAACATAGCGCTTAAACTTATTATGTCACATCTAAATAATAGATCGCAAATAGTTGTTATTAATGGATGCAGTTCTTCCGGATCGGTAGTATCTATGGGTGTTCCTCAGGGCTCAGTTCTTGCTCCTTTTCTGTTCTTAGTTTATACTAATGACTTACCTTACTTGGTAGGGAATAACCATGATATAGTATTATTTGCTGATGATACTTCGTTGAATTTGCGAGTAAAAAGGCAGTTATTGAAATATGACGAAGTGAATAATGCTATATCAAAAGTAGTACACTGGTTTAACGTTGATAGTTTGCTTTTGAATTGTAATAAAACGAAATGAATTAAATTCACTACACCTAATGTTAAACAGGTGAATACCAATGTGCTTTTAAATGCATTGGAGCCCTCATATATCGAAACTAGCTAGCAAATTAAGTTCTGCAGCATATGCTCTACAAAAGATTAGATGCCTTACATGTGTTGAAACAGCTAGATTAGTTTATTTTAGTCATTTCCATAGCATAATGTCATATGGAATCTTGCTATGGAGTAATGCGACTGACATTGAAACTACCTCTGTTTTGCAAAAGAGAGCCATAAGGGCAATTTATAACCTAGGTCCGAAGGAATCCCTTAGAGAAAAATTTAAAGAAATATATATATCAACTTGGGCCTCTCAATATCATCATCATCATCATTACAGCCCTTCACAAGTCCACTGCTGAACATAGGCCTCCCCCAAGGAATGCCACAAAGCACGGTACTGAGACACCATGTCTTACCAGGTCGTCACTAAATCTAGTGGGGGGACGCCCTACACTTCGTCCGCCGGTACGAGGCCGCCACTCGAGAACCTTTTTCCCTCATCGGTTGTCGCTTCTTCGAGCTATATGGCCGGCCTATTACCACTTCAGCTTACTAATCCGTTGGGTTATGTCGGTCACTCTGGTTCTACTGCGGATATCCACATTTCTAAGTTTATCACGCAGAGAAACTCCGAGCATAGCCCTCTCCATAGTTCGTTGAGCGACCTTGAGCTTCCTCATCCGGCCAGCAGTGAAGGACCACGTCTCAGTTCCATAGGTCATCACTGGCAACACACACTAGTTGTACTATCTCGTTTTCAAGTTTTGAGGTATACCTGACGAGAAGATGTGCTGTAATTTCCCGAACAGTGCCCAGCCGAGTTGAATCCGTCGATGGACCTCTCGGTCGAAGTTGGACTTACCTTGTCGGACTATTTGTCCCAGGTAAACATACTCGTCAACAACTTCGAGCTTAGTGCTCCCATCAACTACCGGCATAGGTGTGACATGGACGTTATACATTATCTTTGTTTTGTCCATGTTCATCTTAAGACCTATCCGTTGGGAGGCTATTGAGGTCATTGAGCATAGTGCTTAGATCCTCCAGCGATTCAGCCATAAGGACTATATCGTCAGCAAATTGAAGTGAGAGATGTACTCGCCGTCGATGTTAATACCGTATCCTTTCCAGTCCAGAAGCTTGTTCCGTATCCTTTCCAGTCCAGAAGCTTGAAAACGTCTTCCAATGATGCGGTGAAGAGTTTCAGGGATATAACGTCACCCTGTCTTACATCTGTCCAGTTGGATAGGTTTCGTACTCTGGTTCTGTACTCAGATAGCCATTGTAGACCTACTGTGCAAACACTTCAGCACTTCGATATACCGACAGTCAACTTGGCACCGCTGGAGGGACTGCAGCACCGCCCAAATTTCGACAGAATCAAAGGCTTTCTCATAGTCCACATACGCCAGACATAGTGGCAAATTGTACCCCTCGCACTTCTATACAATTTGCCGAAGGCTATGTATGTGGTTTATGGTGCTAAAGGCGGCTACTCACTAGCCTGCCGTAGGGGCAATCTAGGGTGAACAGCGATCGGGGCAATATCAGAACTGTCTCTACACACATGCCTGCTGTTCAGTATGAGAGTGTACGTCTCGCTGGACACACGAGTTGAGAATGGTGCCAGTTTTATCGAAATATGAATGAATCGGTATATATAGCCTTGGCTCTTTTTTATATAGAATAAGGGTGACAAATGAGCACAGTCTACCTGATAGTAAGAGGATACTGTGGCCCATAGACACTACTATTTATCGATAAAATAACTAACCATAATATAGTCCTTAAAAGCTGCAGCATGACTCTACCACGTTTAAAAACGTTACAACGTTCTTTCTGCGGTGCTACCGCAAAAAGACAAAAAAGAGATACTGGTTGAAGAAGCCGCTCTTTATACACTTCTATCACCAGTGTCCAAATTTCACATTCTTTATTGGTATCTTGTACTCACACGTGTGCTCCACGCGAATGTCGCTAAGGAACTGATTAAAATTGCCCCAATAGCGCTACACACGCGGCAGCCGCAGTTACGATCTAGGGAGCAAGGAAGGTCTTGCGCCCCTGCCGCCCTGCCGCAGGCCCGACTTAGGATATTGCTCTTGCTTGCATACACACATCACAATTAAGGAGGCAATTAAGGGTCATTCCCACTCCTACACCCTAGATTGACCATGCGGCAGGCAAGTGAGTAGCCGCCTTAAAGCTTTTTCGGAAACCGGCTTGTTCGGGAGGCTGAAAGTCGTCGACGGTGCATGCGAGACGATTCGTAATGACTCTCGAAAACAGCACGTAGACGCAGTTCAGAAGGGAAATCGGTCTGTTGTTCTTCAAGAGAGCGTTGTCACCTTTCTTGAAGAACAAGATCACTGCACTTCTGCTGCACGCCTCCGGTGTAGTGCCAGCATGGAGGACGGAATTAAAGAGCTTCTGAAGGACTTCAAGTACCCGTTTCCCACCCGCTTTCAGAAGCTCCGCAGTAATGCCTCTCAATATATTTACGAGAATTTAATGTATGTACACTAAAACAAAAATAGTTTTATTAAAAATAGTGATGTACAATCTGTAAATACTAGGAACAAGCACAAGTTAGTTATACCAGTTACTCGACTCCAAAGAGTCAGTAACTCCTTCATGTGGCAATGTATACGATTTTACAACAAAGTCCCAGAAAATATGCAGACCTTTTCTATCAAAAGGTTTAAATTACTTATTAAGTAAAAATTGTCTGGTAAGGGTTATTATACTACTAAAGAGTACATGACTGATAATAACCCCTAGGAATGAGGTGATCGCTACCATGCTGTTTCTAAATGTTTTCATAACAATTTTATAAAATATTATATTGTAAATTGTGCTTTTTTAAAAAAAGTCTTGCTGGTTCTTCCCAGGACAGAGGTTTTTTTGCGAACCAGTGGTCAAGTAAAAAATGACTTTCAATAAGTATTATGTATTGTAATTTATATTAAATAAAAATGATTCTATTCTATAAGTTAAAATTTTAATAACTAAAGTAGGGTGGGGGTCGTGAACTTACAAATATACAAGTTTTTATTTAACTAGGTTATAAACTATCAATTACCTTTTATTTCTTATTTTAAAAGTAAAGTAGTAAAATAATTTAATTTTGAATAGCTGCTTTGTATTTAAAAATTAGCAGCTTGTTGTACAAACTAAAGAGATTTTACTAGTTGGTAGGGCGCTCCTCTTGCTTATTTCTGCCACTAAGCAGTAGGGCACTCTCTGCTGTGTTTTAGTTTAAGAGGTAAGAAGGGATAGCCGGTATAATTACATACTGTGAGGCATTTTATTTCAAGCACTGATCCATCTTTATAGATTAGAAATCTTATTAATAAGTTTTGTACTCATAGAAACTTAAAAACATACTTAAGATATTTTATTAATAAAACCATAAGTAGATACAGCTATGGAGGTTCTTAGGCATCTGGTTCTTAGTAGATAATATTACGCTTATAGTTCTTGTAACTCTTGTAAATGAATCACAAATATGTAAATTTATAGTAAAGTAATAGGTGACATGTAGGTTTCCTCGTGATGTTTTCCTTCACCGTCGAACACGTGGTAAATCAGCACTTAAAGTCACATTTTTACTATTTTTTTAAATGATACAGAAATTTTTATTAGAAGTATTGGACAATAAGTGTAACTTCTGAGGTTTCTAATTGGATTTCTGTTTCGTCTTTATCATATTATAGAACCTGGGTCTTAGTCGACGTTGATAACACATAATATCTGGTTACAGTGCAACCGGTGTTATTTTATCTTGGTTAATTTCGTATTACGATCGTTTAATTGATGGGATCGTAAAAAGAGATCAGTTTCTTAGAAGCAATTTGTAGAAAGGTCACGATGCGATCAATTGCCTATCCTCCTACGGCCTAGTTCCTAAGAAGTTCGAATGAAGAAAGACCCAGTGTAATATAAGAAATTATTAATTAATTGAAGCCCAGATCCCTTTTTTTATACTTTGTAAAAGCAATGAATTTAGTTTTGATATTTTAGGTGTACAATAAAATTAAGTTAGTGATGCCAAACAAATAAAAAAAAATCATCAAACCTTTCGTCCTTTATTTAAAACATTGGGTTAATAAAGCAAATCTAAGGTACTTAAAACAGGCTCTAAAAATCACATACAAAATAAGGGCCAATAGAAAAACGTTTAAAAATCAACAACTACTACTACTTCTAGCAATAAATGTTAATAATAAATAATATGACATGGCCGATTGATTTGAAATTTCAAAATTTCAAATCAATCGGCCATCTACAAGTTGGTGAAAATTGCATTAAGTTCCGATACATAGATAGATAGATGTATATACGCGACGCTAATAAAAGCGTGTTAATAAACGCCCGGTGTAGTATTGGTACATAAAAATTATCACTAAAAATCTATTTTTACTGGCAGCCTTGATAAAAAAATATCTGAAATATATCTGTTTGTTTATTTCCTTTTTCAGTTTTGCCCCATATAATATGTAGCGCCACGGGAACAATTTTGCTCACATCTGCTGCCACACGAGCGCCTAATCCCCTTCGTTGCTCCTCATCGGAAGAGAATAATTCTTCCAACTCCGACTGTGCAATTAATCGGCCATCTCAGCTCAGCCATATGAGCTCCTTTTCGTTTACCGTGGTTTAACAAACCACGGCTAATCCCGTTCGGGTAGGCATATAACGAGTATATTTATTTAAATTACCTTAGTTAGAATACATTTTTAAATATTCTAACCGATATATTGAATATAGTATTCGTGTTATTTTTAATATGAGTTCCAATGTGGAAAAAATCGTCTCAAACGACTTTGAAACTATACAAACCAACCATTACTAACGAACGAACTGTGGGGCATTAATTGAATCGTTTCAACTCGTGACCGCCCGTAGAAGAAGGAAGGAAGGCGATAATGAAATCGGATTCACCAAAAACGTCTGATCTAGTGTCGGCTTCTGATGTAAGTGTTAAAACAGTATTATATCATAAAATAAATAAGCTTGGCAAATGGGTAAATCGTGAATTAAGAGATGAACAGCGAGAGGCTTGCGTCCACGCTTCCATCATATTCCCAAATCGGCATAGAAATGAGATATTTTAAGTTGAATTGTTACCTTTGATGATGAATGGAATCGCAAGCGTTCATCGCCGTGATTAGATCCAGGTGCCAATGCCAAGCCCATCAGTGTCCAAAGCGAAAGATAAGAAAAAGAGTCATTGTGACAACTTGATGGTCTATTGTTAGTGTTATTGACTATTGCTTCTTGCCATCTAGAGCCATATTTACTGCTTGGCGTCATTGTCTGGAATTACAAATGATGTTCGAGAATCTAACACTCAGAGAACGCAGATTACTGCTCTTCGCTATCGCTTATCCATGACAACACCCGACCAGATACAGCACAAAAGGTGTTGGCAAAAATAGCAGAGCTAAAACTAGGGACTCTTTCTTGTCCACTATATTCCTCCAGACCTTGCCCCAATACTAACAGAATTCCATTTTTAAATTATGATAACTTTTTGATAGGCATAGAAGGAGAAATAAGGAAAGCCTTTAAAGAATTCAACGATTCTAGTGCAGCAGTTTTCACGTAAAATGACAATAATGTGATAAAAATTCTTTGGTAAAAAATATATTTTAGTTTTCCCATACAAAACATCATTTTTTTTAGTAAAGACCTAGTATTTACGAAATAATTATCTTAATAAATTTCCTAAGTACTTACTATGATGAGCATTTTCGCCTCACATTTAACTCCTACATAATACGCATACCATCCTCTTTGTGTTAGTTAATCCGCGGTACAGCTGAAAACAACACCAAAGTTTCCATGTTAACTCGAATATAATTTATCCTCGCCTTTTAACAAAAAAAGAACTAATTTTACAAGGATAAAATTTTTCTTTTACCATAATAGAATAAGGGCTTAAATTGTTTTTCATCCAATTCTCATTAATGAATGGCGCCATATTATGATAAAAGTGACGATAATCCTGATGACGATGTTTTTGTTCCTTTTTTTCTTATTCAATATAACTTAATATACAACTACTCCTATATTTTATTTAACTGTATTCTATTTTACCTTTTTTACCCCTCTGTGAGTGTCATTATATTCTTAATTTAAAACTTTATTTAATTCTATTTTAATAGGCATAACCTTAACTCTGATTGAAAATACAGTAGAATACAGCGTTACAAAATATATAATGTACTTAATACGTACAATATATTACATACATATATGAATTTTGTTTAAGACAACGCTGTAGTAATATTTGATGAACTTTCATAATTTTCCTTATAATTTATAAGATATGCTTCTAAACTATTTTGACTTTGGAAAGTAAAACTTATAAACATTAAATTTAATAAAGGGAACAGAATAAAACTATCCCAATCATTTTTGACCGTGTAGTGGCGGTGTAAGAATATTATGTGTTGTATATGGGTCGGCTCGACTGGTGAAGGACCACGCTCTCACAGAATACCAGCTTAAAATAGCAGCTCTATGCTGCTGCGTTTCGTATGATGAGTGTAGAGAACCGGAGACTCTCAGGGGTGGTAACATATCTGCATTTTGATTCTTGATCGAGGACAGATGTAGATGTCTGTGGGAGGTGCATTCACTGTGCAGCATCAGGTAGACTGTGTTCCCCTTTTTTCACCTTATTCTATAAAAAAAATCCACTACCCCATATCGTCTCGTGGGTGTCGTAAAATGCAACAGAGGGAATAAACCAGAAGATGGGCAGCAGCGTCTCCCTAATAACAACCAAAACCTAAAAAAAACTGCGGTTGCCAACCCACCTGCCAAGCGTTGCAGCTAATCTATGGGGGAGGACTATTTTTATTGGCTATAACTATAACGGTAATAATTTAAAAAAAAACAGTAAAGTGAAAAAACATGTTCACTTTAATTTAAATTAAAGATATTTTTCTTTTTCGTTTTAATAACTTATCAGACTAAAATGAAGCTAAATTCATATTAATATGCTAAGTACTAAATAACGATTCAGATCCAAAAAAAAAGATGCGAAAGTAGCCTTTCAATGTTTGGTCCATATTCCGGGTGGCTTTCAAAAGCTTACTTAGCGGGACTGGCTTTTATGTCTTGCATAGCTAAGTGCACTCAAAGCCTACTGCACTGGACAGCTGTCGTAGCACTCTTGAGCATCTGTAGTAAACCGAAATAATGACAGGTGTGTTTTATATTTTATCTAACAAAAAATATAGTGTTGTTTTCATATCGTACTATTATTTTATTTTATTATTGGAATTCTAACTTGAAGTTTGTATTAGATAATAAAAATATAATTAAATTACTAGGTTGTTGGTAACCATAAATACTTCAATGTCCGCCTGGGCTCGTGATTATGAACCACCTTCTTGCACACTAATTCTGCTGATAAATAGTTAGAGCACTTGTTGTTTTTCAATTTAAAGAGTAGAAAGAAAGCCATTTCTAATGATTTTTATGTGTCTCAGTCTACGGAGGTGACGTAGGATTTGTGGCCTTTCTTGTTTTGAGTTGGCTATTCATATGCCGCAGTATCCACTTACTATCATTTGGAGAACTAGCTTATTATACAAAAAAAAAAAAAACAAGATTAGAACCATTTTCATTTTGCGAAAAAATGTCCCATATAATAATCAAGAGTGTAGTCTCCTCCAAATTAAATTCCATGGTAATAAAACGTAAGGGTTTATTACCATGGAATAGTTCTTACACACCTAGGTTTGGTAGAAACCAGCCATACTTGCACACAAGGTGGTTTGTAACTCGGTCAACTTTAGCAACATTATAAATATTATTCATTATGCACGTAAATAACAAACTCCATTTATATGGTAGTGTATTGCACGCAAGCAATTAAGACACGCGCTTACTGGTCTCGTTTACATGGAGTCATACACTACCCGTCGTTACGCGTTGAGTGCTGATACAGGCGCAGTGAATCGGCGCTAGCATTGGAATTGTATGAAAGGCTCCAATGGCGTCCCATAAAATACTGACGACTGATTTTTTATCTAGATTTTCCTAGAATATCATGTATCGGAAAGAACCTAAAAGATTATTTTGTTTACCGAATACTAGCGACCGACCGTGGCTTTCGATTTTAGAATCGAAAATTATGCAATGAGATTTTACCTCAGTATATATATATATATATATATATATATATATATAGTATATATATATATATATATATATATATATATATATATATATATATATATGTATAGTATTATATATAGTATTATAAATTATGGCATTTTATTGTATAGTTGCTCTGGAACTATACTTTTTAGGACAGGCTTACCGTACACCCGTGTACCCGTAGACTTATGACTTATGATTATGATATAACTGCGTATGAACCAGGTCATTAAAGAATTTTGAAAAATTCTGAAAATATTTATTAGTAGTTATAATTACCTACATACCAGGGTGGTCTGATAAGTTTCAGACCTCAACGTGAAGATGGCAGCACTTGTCAACAATAGCTAGTGAATGTAGTTGTGCATCTTTTGACAGGTACGCATCAAAATTTCAGTCATTTTGGACGCATAGGTGTTATTTGACAGTTTTTTTGAGTGAGTCGATGTGAGTGTTTTTGTGAAAATGGAAAAAATAGAGTATCGAGCTGTCATTAAATTTTTGGTTTTGAAAGGCAATACGCCTACGCAAATCAAAGATGAGTTGGACTCTGTGTATGAGGACTCTGCGCTATCATTTACTACAGTGAAATTTTGGGCAGCTGAATTTAAACGTGGCCGTGAGAGCTTGGGAGACGATGGACGTTCGGGACGTCCTAAAACTGCAACTACTGACGGTAACATCGCAAGTTCACCAAATGGTGCTAGACGACCGCCGAATTAAAGTGAGAGAGATAGCAGAGGCTATGAGAATGTTCAAAGAACGTGTTTGTCACATATTAAATCAAGATTTAGGCATGAGAAGCCTGTCAGCGCGTTGGGTGCCGCGTTTGCTCACGTTAGACCAAAAACGTGTTCGATTGAACATTACCAAAGCTCTGTTGGCGCAGTTTAGGCGCAATAAATCCGAGTTTTGGCGCCGATTAATTACTGTAGATTAAACTTGGATACATCGTTATAAGCCCGAAACAAAAATACAGTCAAAACAGTGGACTGCAAAGGGGACACCAGCTCCAAAAAAAACTGTTTTTTCGGCTGGAAAAGTGATGACGACTGTCTTTTGGGATAGTCATGGAGCTATCTTAATCGATTATCTTCAAAAAGGAAAAACCATTACAGGAACATACTACTCATAATCACTTGACAAATTGAAGGCAGAAATTGCGGGAAAACGGCCACATTTGCAGAAAAAGAAAATCCTGTTTCACCATGACAACGCGCCATCTCACACCTCAGCGGTTGCCATGGCAAAATTCCACAAACTACGGTTGGTGAGTAAGGCGGATGGAACTGCTTGACCATCCGCCTTACTCACCAGATCTAGCCCCAAGCGACTTTTTTTTGTTCTTCTAAATATTGCGCTCGGAGGACAGAGATTTTCGTCAAATGAGGAGACAATCTCTTTTGACGAAAATAATTTATTGACGAAAATATATATAATTATTTTGCTGAGAAAAACGCAGAGTACTATTTGGACGGGTTAGAGAGATGGGAGCATCGCTAGGAGAAGTGTGTAGAATTACAAGGAGACTTTGTAGAAAAATAAAATAAATTTCAAGAAAAAATGTCTTGTATCTTTGTTAGATCGGAAACTTTTCAGACCACCCACATCCATGCCAAATTTGAAGTGAAGAAGCGCGAGCATATCGAAAAATCCTTCCTTATATTCTTTCTTTATTATTATAAAGGGAACATCTGTGTAAAATTTCACCTATCTAGGCCCAAGGTTTAGGCTGGGCGTAGATGCGTCATATCCAATATATTATGTTTTAATATAATATATTGGATATTATGATACATACGATTATTAAGTTTTCTATAATTAGGATTTATGAGATGAAATCTAATTAAAATAATAATTCTGTCACCGACTAAGTAAAAAAAAATGAAGAGCTAGCGAGATTATAGAAAATTGATTTATAGTTTTACAGATACAATTTTTTTGCTATACTGAATATTCATAGATAAAAATTTGTATCGAAATGAAAGATTAGTTTTTCATATTAATTTTTCCATTACATTTTTTTATGTTCACAATGCAGAAACATTACAGTCCTATACAAGAAGTATAAAAGAGGCTGCAGTCAGAGCACGTTCTCTCGCTAGAGATTTGCTGATGCAATTGTACCAGCAATTGTACTGAAAA
Source organism: Parnassius orleans (assembly GCA_029286625.1). NCBI lineage: Eukaryota > Metazoa > Arthropoda > Insecta > Lepidoptera > Papilionidae > Parnassius > Parnassius orleans. Next base: position 7,627,379 of record JAGSMP010000022.1, on the reverse strand, counting down.
TTGAATACACTTGCGCATAAGAGCACCTTTTCATATGACATGAACTAAAACCATACAACTGCACTTCAATTTTAACGTATTATTATTGAGTATTGTGAAAATATTTTCATATTCAAAATTTGTATGTTTTGTATTGAATGCTCCGCTTATATTTACCAATATTTATAATCATTTTATTCATATTTTTATATGTAGTTTTAATTAGAAACGGCAGTATCTTCATGATAGATGTCCAGAACGCAAAATTAAAGGTTTTAGTTTCGAATCCGCTTTTCAATTACTGTCGTGAACCACTCCTAGCACAAGCATTTTAAGTTTACCTGGAGTGTTTAACGGGAATATAAGTAATGTTAATAGCATTGCTTGTATTTTCTTCTTTTATAAACTGAAAATCTTAAAAATAAAATATTATTAATTACATTTATAGTAAACACAGAACTTGTATTTTGTTTAATCACTTTTTATAAAACTGAAGTGACAAACGAACTTACAGCCTACTTGATGCTATTTGGCTACTGCAATTCGTGGATTGCAGCCAACTTATATCAAAGATAGCTTAGGTTAGGTATTAGCTAGAGCGTTGTTACCTGTGAGGACCTAAATTTTTTTTTTTTTTATAGGATAGGGTGACAAACGAGCACTCAGTCCACCTGATGGTAAGTGGTTGCTGTGACCCATAGACATCTACATCTATCTTCAATAAAGAATCAAAATGCAGATGCGTTGTCACCCGTGAGGACTAAGATGGAATGCCTCGTTTCCTGTAAAAAGGGGTCTCCGGTTCTCTACACTCACCATACGAAACACAGCAGCGTTAAGCTGCTATTTTACGCTGGTATTCTGTGAGAGCGTGGTCCTTCCCCGGTCGAGCCGACCCATTCGTGCTACAACTATACTACTAATATAGCTGCAGCATGGCTCTACCACGTAAAAACTTTTACTTGGCGGTAAAACTAGATGGCAGGGTGGTACCTAACCAGGCGGACCCCTAGGCAGAAAAGGAATCCTACCACCTAGCATCCTAGGCAGAAAAGAAGTAGCAACTTTAACAAATTTATTATAACATTTCTTCATAATAAACACATCAATACAATCTATGGATATTATAGCTAATAACGTATGTAAAGGAATGTATCAAAATGTGCAGTATTTTTTCTCTAACAGGAAATAATAAAAATCTTGATATTTCTATTAAAAAAAAATACTTTTATTGTAAATGTAAAAAGCGCTATGACTATTGGCCAGTGTTGTCATTGATGGGGCTTTCTAGCCTATACTAAATATCCTCTTGCGATACATACCCGACAAAATGGATTTTATTCTGTCACACCATTGCTTAAGGAGTTTTTTTTTACTTCTAATTAAAGATTAATGAAATTAGTAGTATACCATACTATTAATTTTACTAGCATACTTAATTTTGCTTTGATGTTGAAAATATTACTCCGTACCTCACAAATTAAACACTACATGAGGGAAAAAATATGACAAATAGTGTGCATATCTGAGAATTATTTCAAAGGTGAAAGTCGAACGCCAGCCTGTAGTGGAGCAGCTTGATAGCCTTTCATGTAGGGAAGTGAAACTATTCAGTGAGCTGTAAAATCAATTTTCACAGTAAGTATATATGGAAATATATGTATATAGGGTATTAAGGAGGGTGAACCAAAAGTTTAACCTGTGTGCTGTCCAGGTAAGTCCTTCTTTTAGTAGAGATATCTCATCACCGCCAGGTAGAAGAAGTTACACTCGCGTCCTTGTGTCTCCAGAACGTAATACGAAACAATGGCCGCTTGATAAATCTTCAGATAAACCACTTTTTTGTAGAAGGCCACTTCGTAGAATATGTTGAAAACCCCTCCTTTTGAGCAATGACTAAGCGGGTGCGTTGTCAAGTTTAAGCAGTAGCCCAGTAAGCCGCGTGTCCAGTTGTTTATTTCTCACAGTAGTGAACACTTCTGACAAACATTTGATTGTGTACCATTCGGCATTGATGCTACTTCGATTTTGTAAAAGAATATACCTAGATACCCTGTCAAAATGATAAAACTAGCGGTCAAAGTCTTCCCTGTGCTTCTTGACGGTTCACCTTGGTAGGATTTAATACATTTTGATACACCCAAACTATCATCTGGTGCGTCGTTTCTGGATTGTACTGATAAATCCAAGATACGTGATCAGCAATAATTTCACAAACAAGCCGAGACGAGCCTGCTTCAAATTTAATCATGTTACGTCATCATTTCACGTGGGCCTGATCGAGCATCGTTGAGGTAGTGGGGCACCTAACGTGAAACTATGCCCTTCGCGCGAAGGTGTGCATGTAATATCTCATAAGCGCTTCCCTACCAAATATGCTGTATGTGCTGAATCTTTTAATACTTACGTAAAATACATAATTCGCCTATTGTACTACGTATTCGCCATCAACGACATTTTTCGCTGCTAGCTTGTTTCCTTCGCGACCACTTCTTTCTTCATCTGTCAAAGTTAGTCAGTCGTCTATAATTTATCACAATACACATAAATACAGCAGAGATTTGAAATTCCTCCGTTCTCGTACTCCTCCGTTGAGACTGTCTGCTGTGGTAGAAATTCGGTCTAGAGAACATTATTATGTTCGACATATTTTTCATACTCAATTATATTTTATGTTACGTATTTATATTTAAGTTTTTAATAGTTATTAATTTTACTTTTAGCCGACTTCAAAAAAGGAGGGAGTTCTGAATTCGACTGAATTAATTAGATTAAAATGGATAAACCAAACTACGTATATTCTTAAAAATAGAAGAATTTAAAAAAAAGTTAAAAGTACGTATAATATTAAAGAATACAGCACTAAGGCATCGTTTTGTGTATGTATATACACTAGAAACCGAAAACAATTATAATTAAATCGCAACTTTTTAATGATGATGAGACTGTGCGACCATCTGCGTAACTTATAAGCCATCATTGTGAACCGCTTTAATGATTTTTTAAATAAAGATTATAATTTATACTTCAGCGGGGATTTCAAATAATTATTGTTGTTACCTTGAGCGTGTGATATTCTTTAGTACTCTCAAAAGGGTAAAATAAATAATTATTAACGTTTAATATAAAGTGAAAGCTAATTTCAAAGAACTAAAAAGAACAAAATAATTTCGACGCAAGAGCTTCTGAAGTCGGGACTTTAATTTTTATATTGTATACACTATGTGCAAGCACTGACTTCTGAAGCTGTTATGTTCCTTCACACACATAATACAGGTTCCATCTCTTCTCGTCTTAAATAACCTCCCTAAGTAAATCATAGAAGAGCTTGTTCCAAGCAGTTTCAGTCATGTTTTTTGGTCACTCACGGAACGGTAACAGTTATTTAGGTTTAGACACAACATTTCCGAGAATGTTGTCCAAAATTGATGTGGCAAGCCTACCTGATGTCTATTATAGTGATATACTGATACCGTTCTCTTCCTCTGTAAAAACTCTTGGCCCGTATATGGTGTACGCATGTTACCGAAATTAGCCGCAAAGTCTTTGCCACCTTACGATTCCTCTATCGTCTGATGAACTTTCTTCCTATCAAGACTAAGCTAGCACTTGCGCAAACAGAAACAGAAACTTTTTTATTCAATTTAGATTATAAATAATACTTATTGAAAGTCACTTTTATTTTTAATTACCACTGATTCGAAAAAATACCTCTGTCCTGGGAAGAACCAGCAAGAAACCCAGCGGGACTTTTTTTTAAATATCAGCTTACAATCATGTATGTTACACAATTAACGCCACAAAACAAATTAGAAATGGCCTGGTAGCGATCACCTCATTCCCAGGGGTTATTACCATCCATAAATTTCTTAATTTTATGTAACGGATGGTACGTGATAGCCTTGCCAGAAATATTTCGTACTTCGCGACCAACGATGTCATACAGGAATACATTAAAAATATTTTTTCCGTTGTTACCCTGTCGTACAACAAAGTTGCGCATTGTACTCGACGCAAGTGCCCTTGAAGGATGTTTCCCACACCGGAAAGTATTTACAGGCTGACATTTTTAACATTTTATTTAAAGTTGGAGTTTATTGAATCGCATACTTTGCAAACGTTAGGAAAATTTACTTGTAAGTTTGAAAATCTGATCTCAGTTTTCAATGCATTTATACCAATTTTCTAAAGAACAAGAAATTATACAAATATACGAATTAATTCGGGTCACGTTCGGAATGCACTTTCCTCCTTTCCTTGCAATCCGCACTTTACACCAGTTAATCGCCGACGTAAGGAGATCCACACTGCTTCTGGTGGTTATCAGGGATATTAATAATTCATAACGACGACCTTGCTTTCTCCGAGTCAATAAAGCAGCATACATCGCCACTCAACTAATTCAATTACTTCGGCTATTAGTTCCGTCCTTGTGAAATTTATGTTTGTAAACTGCCTCCACGATACAGGAGAAAATCCTTGTTGTTTAAGATAAATAAATAAACAAATTGGTTAAGTGGTCAAGTAACCGCAAGGACTTTCGACAACATTTACTAGCATCACTTCGCCAAAAAGACACAGTATCATTGGATAATGATAAAATATTAAAAACTTAGGCCTTAGTTGGCACCTCGCTACCGAGTAATTTTCGTTTCTTGTCTCACACAATCGCTCCCTTGTAAGATATTTTAGCAATTGTCGGTCCAATCTTTGCGCTAAATCATTTTAATTTTAAATTTGCGCTAAACACGTGATTATCGAAAATTGAAGTACCTTCTTTAATATTTAAATTAAAAATAGGTGAATGAAAATGATATCATTAGAAAATTGCTGTCATAATTGTGCACAAAAGAGAAATACTATGTGTACATTGTCGTTAAAGTAGGTACAATAAAGTGAACACACACATATTTTTAAAGCATTTTGATCACGTTTATGGCTGTAGGAGTTAAGATCCTACAGCCATAAACGTGATCAAAATAGCCAGCCTTCCCTATAAGGCAAATAATTAGCAGAAAAGTAATTCAAGCAAATACTTAGCGTTGTTTCCACATAATTTTATACGTGGTAGAGCCATGCTGCAGCTATATCATGGTTGAATGGCATGGCTCGACCGGTAAAAGATCGCTCTCACAGAACGAAATACGAACTTAGTGCTGCTGTGTTTCGTACTGTGAGTAGAGAGAAACAGAGACCCTTTTTACGACAAAAGAGGCATTCCATTTTAGTCCTCAAGGATCACAATGCATCTGCATTTTGATTCTAAATATAGGATGTAAAATAAAGGTGCAAGACAACGGATTGGATCTTGCTGCCATGGACGATATGAACGGTAAGTCTGGAGTTTTGAAAGTTCCTGTGAATGATATAGATGTCTATGGGCTACAGTATCTTACCATCGGGAGGTAATAAGCTTCTGCAGTTGCACAGATGGGCCGGCCCGAACCGGGGAAGTACCAGGACCTCACAGAATATCAGCGTGAAGGAGAAGCTTTACTTCTGCATTTCTCTTGGTTAGTGCTGGTGGCCGGAGGCTCCACCCCCCTCCCCCCATATAATATGGTAGCGGAATATAAAAATAAAAGACTATCCCAATAGGGTACCAGTACCCCTGGTAATGGAGAACCCCTCACTGAGCACACACGCCCATGCTACCCTCCTCTTCCTGAGCGTGGGTACTCAGGCTGTCCCACGTACAAATAAGAACATTTCTTTGTGCCCCAGACTGGAGTTTGCGTATACGTCAGAGAGGATACGTAGGTCACTCAATAAATTTTGAGATATACAAAAAGTAATCTAGATACTATTAATATTTATTTTACATAATAAATATTATATTATGAAGTCCTATAGGTTGGAACGATTCCAGAGCTGTGTAATCAGACTTTCCAGGTTTGGGGATGATATTAACGTAAGCGATCATCCACTGGTCGGGGAAGTGCTGAAGTGTGAGTCATCTGTTGAGTATGTCTGTCAATAGTTTTGGGTAGTTTTATCGAATTGAAAGCAGATGTCAGAAGGCAGATTGTCCAGTCCCGGTGCCGGGGTTCATGTATTTAAAACACTCCAGCACTTCCTCCTCAGTGAAGGGAGGGTCGTCGTGAGAATGTGGAGAGTCAGTCAGTTAGGATTGAAGTAGGTGATGTCGATGTACAGTGTCAGGTTGGTCGTCGGGGTAAAAATGATTGAGGAGGACTTTAGCGGTTTCTTCAATACTTGTGGTGTATCTGTTGCCTATATTAAGAGTGACTGGTGGTTTTCGGGATGTAGTGGTGCGTAAAAGTCTGTTGGTTAAAGACCAAATATTTTCCTTAGTTTGTAAGTCACAAAATTGACGAAAATGTTTGGTCGACTCATTCCGCAACGTCTGAGCGAAGGCCGCTTTCTTAGCAGCTTGTGCCTGAATTAAATCGTCAAGGGGTAAGTTGTGATGTTTGGCGGCATGAAGTTGGTGATGGATGTCAATCACTTCCCACTTCATGAGCCCCAGCTCCTCGGTCCATCAGGGGGCTTTTTGTTTATGTTTTTTACCATAAGTGTACATGCTATCACGACAGGCACAGTGTATAATGCTTGTGACGTCTTCAATGATGCGGTCTAATTCTTCTATGCTTAGTGTGGGTATGTTTCTGTCAAGAATATCTGAAAGTGTCATGTGAGTGTGAAGTAAGTTCTTGAAAACTGGCCAACAGGCCTCGTTGGTTCTGTATAAAAAGGTAGAAGTATTATATTACTAGCTTGTTCAGTTGTGGATGAAATAAAATTAATATTGAATTCAATAGCGTTATGTTGCGAGCTTAGGCAAATGTCCAAATTAACTCGCCAGTCAGATAAATGATCATAAATTTGAGATCATTATAGAGGAGCGATTTTGTCCGTGGGTGATCGTTTCGAAAGTAGGAGTTTTCCCTGTATTACAAACATACATATCATTACAATATGTTCGGTCAACTGTCGTTGTCTCGAGATTTAGATTTGTGACTTCCCCATATTGGGTGCCACCCATTGAAATCGCCCCCGACCAACTTGATAGAGTTACCGGTTGCTTTAAGGAAAGCATCTAAGCGAGTGAGTGTGTTCAGCTTGTCACCATCAGATTCTACGCATACTGATGCAAAGTATATGTTGCAGTTACCTTAAGACAATCGAACATCGCTAAGGTTTGGCAATGAAAATTGAGAGAGTTCTAGTAGTAACCCACATCCTGGTTTTGCCAGAATGCATGCCTTAACACTAACTAGTATCGGATAGAAACTGAAAACTCTCTAGCCTGTGTATTGATTTCAGCTCCATACCTGATCCTACTACATATGGCTCAGATATAAGAGCAATATCGTAATTGTTTTTGTGAAGAGAGGATTAATTTGTGTAAACTGTTTCGCGATTTGTCAATGTTACACTTTATAATCTTTCAATAATTGAATGGATCCATAGTCGATCCTGTTCATAATCCTCTCTTTCATGGCCCTCAGTCGCGGGCAGGTGTGTTCAGTTAATGTGTGGGCAGTTAATGTATAGTCTTTTTCAATAACGACTATATATTAACTGTTCTTAGATATTTTCGTCTAATACATTGTGAAATTCATTAATTTAAAACTTTTATTCGATGTCTTTTATTCTTAAGCTTACATCCCCATGCAGACCTACACATTTTTATTTATTCTTTCTTCAATTTTCAATTTTTTAATGAATAGCATTACCTCCGCACTAGGATTTTCTCCTTAATCGTGGTGGCAGTTTACATACATAAATTGTACAAGGACAAACATTCAGGACAAATATTAAGCTGCTATTAATATATAAGTATTCTGTGAGAGCGTGGTCTTTCCCCGGTCGAGCCGATCCATTCGTGCTACAACCATAATATAGCTCCAGAATGGCTCCACCACGTGCAAAATATATTTATTTATTTTATTTATAGTAATTTATATTACAAAACCCAGAATCAGGTATAGCGCCTAACATTAATGAAATGAGGATTATCGTCAAGTCAAGTCTATAGTTTGAAATAAATTATTATAAGCCAAATTATTTTCAACCATGAGACCTAAAGCGAACTTATTTAGTATTTAGCATTTTTTAATATTTTGTGTTAGATTACGTATAAATATTATTTCAGTATTATTTATTTTTATTGAATAAAAATGTTTCTATTCTATTCTAAGACTTAAGTAAGATACTTTTCTACCGACTTCAAAAAGGAGAAGGTACTCAATTCAACTGTATGTTTTTTTATGTGTGTTACCTCATACCTTTTTTCTGGGTGAACCGATCTCGATGATTCTTTTTTATCTGAAAGCTGGTGCTTCTCATGTGGTCCCATATAAGTTTGATCATGGTCTGACCAAAAGTTTTTGAGTTATTCTTAATAATTTATATTGAAGTCGGTTGTACAAATTTTTTATTTTAAATTATTGCTTTTTGTACTTGTCTGAGCAAATTAAGTTCTTCCCAGGACAGAGGGTTTTATTCAAACCAGTGGTAAAGTAAAAAATGACTTTCAATAAGAATTACACATGTGATTTATATTGAATAAAAATTATTCTATTCTATTCTATATATGTAATATCATATAGCGGAATAACAATTTTAGATGTAAAATATTAATTTCAAAGTTGTTAGTCTTCTAGAATTATGATCATCAATACATCTGCCTAATCCTGGTTAATTTTGATGGCGGATTTCTTTGAATCTTTCTTTTTATTAAGATGTTTATTTTTACAATGGTACATTGACGTTACATTAAAATCGTCTGCGTATAAATTTACATTCTGATCTAAACGAATCTTCATAAAACCTTATCTGGAATAGATAAGCTTTTGTAAGTTATCTGTAAATTAAAGTCTCACTCCTGGAGATGGAGTCTGAGGTGAATGAAATAGTTTATTGCTGAATATAGCTAGTAATTATTTATGATGAAATTTGGTACATTGTTTCAAATATGTTAAAACTATCGTTTAGTATATCTTTAAGTTAATGATGTCCAGTGACAAACCATTTTGTAATATTGCATGCCAGAGTCCTGAGGTACAAGATGCGCTTAGTTTAGGACCCGCTAACCCGTGTTTTTATAATGTCACTTATGTTGTTAAGATAAATAAAGAAATAAAATAAATATATTATTTTCTGCCTCATACCTGGGCACGCAACTGTTTACTTTTTTATTACATATAACAAAATGTGAAATTACTCATTTAAAAATTTATTTATTGAATACCACCTTTTTTACACAATTATCTAACTTATTTTTTAATTCTGATGGCGAGACTTCTTTAATATCAGTTAGAACCCTATTATATTCTTTAGTTTTCATATGAATTACATTATTTTTGACCAATGCTAGCTTATTTTTCTGATCTCGTCCTCGTACGTTTTTATTTCTTAAAAAATATTCAGGATGTTGTTTTACAAGCATCAACATTTTTTTAATGTATAAACCAGTTAGTATCAATATTTTATATTATTTAAATAATGGTCTAAAAGTTTCCAAATATGATGTGATGCGGCAATTCAAATTGTAAACTATTTGTTGTTACCCTGCGCTGAATTACATGCAATAGCTATACAAAAATAAATAATATAGGTTAATAGCGTGAAATATATAAAGGAAATATGTTTTGTTTATATCTTTAAAGTTATATAAAGAATTTATGTACCTGTTTAAGTAACTAAAAACATGCGTGAGTGTCGTGGAACACTCGGTTGGAACGAATTTCCTTTCGCAGTATATTATTATTGATAAAAGTATTATACAAAGACATTTAAGTAGTATAGTATACCTATATATTTAAATCTCTTTGGTATTATATTATTGATTAACAAATACAAATAAATGAATTACTAGCGTCTATTAAAATGAAACGTCATTTAAAATAATATTTCTTTCATGGCAACATAAGAAAAAGTGCGAGGGAGGTGGATTATTCTATCTCGCTCGCACTATAGAAAGGGGGCCGTGACGGAAAAATCTTACACTTTTTCTCGCCTAGCCCCCATCCGTCAAATTCGTACCGTGCGATAAGGAACTTCGTTCCAAAACAGTCATAGGATTTTGGTCACGGGTCTTTAATTAGCATTTTTTGTTTTGATAACACTGGCTTGATATTAAATTTTGACTAAGATGTTAATGTAGTTACATAAATTAAAAGTAATAATTTTTTTTTCCATTTTCACTAATATCTCGTAGAATAGAAGATGAAATCTTTATTCAAATTTATAACAATAAAGATTTCATTAACGAATTTTAATAGGAATCATCTAAAGGAAAAGTGAAAACTTTTAGTAGAATAACTTAGTTGATTAATTGCTTCAGTCATTATTTATAACAACAGTTCAATGGCCGAAACAGTAAGTAATAATTCAATAACGTTTTTCTAGACTTATATAAAAGTAACTCAATCTATGTATACTTACTAATATAACAAAGCGGAAGAGTTTTTTTGTTTTTGTTTTTTTGTTTGTTTAAACACGTTAATCTCTTTTTGTGTATTATAGCCAAATTCATGAGGAATAGTATAGGATATCTAGCATTAGGCTACACCTCACAGCTAGCCTTAAATATTGATTAATAAGCAAGTCAGGAGATAAAAGCGCCTCCGAACTGCTTTTTCCGCGTGCGCTGGCGTAGTGGTTAGTGATACGTGAAATCAATTTTCTACAAAAGTATAGATCTTTACTTAATCTATAAAAAGTCAGCGATACCATATGCCGCGGACTTTTTATACATGGTATATATATATCTTATACATAAGCCACAATAAGGTATTTTGTGATAAAAATTTATTGAAAATTAAAAAGTAATTTAAGAGCGTTATTATTGGGTATGCTATATTAATACTTACCAACGAAAGTTACTAACTAGTATCAAGACCATTTTATGGAGATAAACTTTGCTCCTTATAGCATGTTATTTGGACGCGTAGTTCAAGAGATAATGAAAAATTAAAATAACTCGGTTCGACGCATAAATCTAGCCGACCGATGAGAACCGAGAGAAACCAGCAGTGAACGCCAGTGCGCGAGGTGTCATAAAATATAGGCGTAGGTGAGGTCTCCACGTGCCATTACATTTACCACGTGCTCGGTGGTGAAGGAAAATATCGTGAGGAAATCTGCATGTCTGAGAAATAAAAAAAAATATTTCGAAGACATGTAAAGTCCGCCCACACGTACTCCATCGTAAAAGAATGGGCGAAACAATTTCGTTTGGGAAAAGAATTACTTGATGATGAACCGCGCCCAGGACGACCATTCAAGATCATTACGGATGAAAACACTAACTTTGTGGAGAAAACAGTCACACTGTGGGTCTATGGGATGATTGACCCCTTGGATCGGTCTGCTCTTGTAAAATGTTTTAAAATAGTTGTTTGTCTAACATCTATAAAAATGGAGCTTCAGAATGTAAGTCAAATTGAGTAATTTTTTGAGAGCTTTAAAGCGTCTGCAAAGCGATTCTGCCGATGTAAAGAGTCTGGGAGTATTGATGACTGATTTTTAACGATGTTATCAAACATATATGTAAAAATTAGCTGGGAGAATAAACGTGAGGTGAACAATATTTTTACGTACCTTGATTACCTGATACCTGGAAAATGGCCCACTGGCCAAGCTAACTGGTAGGCATGTGATCATAGTACATACTAACACTCCCCCCCGAACGTCGTGGCGGGGGGGCTTAGTAGCTGCGGCTTGGTCACCCGCGGTGAACAAAGAGGAACCCCTTGGCTGGCCCGTGGTGTAGGGCCGGCCCGAGGTGGCCACTCCGAGTGGGCTTGGCTTGGCCCACTTCGGATGTGTGTCGGTGGGCTGCGGCGAGAGGGGTGCCCCCTACCGCTGCAGCCCATGTGGAGTCGCGGAGGGAGAGGAGTGTTGGTATGGCGATAAGCCACTCGCCCTATCCTCTGCGACTCTGACGGGGCCGCACCGTTGATGCGGTGGTGGTGGGGCTGCGGGGGGAGAGGAGTATCGGTATTGCGAGGCGCCGCTCTCCCTACCCTCCGCAGCTGAATCTTGGTTGGCGGTGAAGCCATAGACCAGATCCGCCGCTGGGGTCAGGAAGGCTAGTGCTTCAGAGTGCTCGTGTTCTGGTGCGCCTTACCTGAGAAGGAGATGGGGGAGGAGTAGTTTTCTCCCGAGGAGGAGCCGCTATGGGGCGCCCGGCGCTGGTGGGGCCGCGGATGTGTGTGAAAGCGTTCCCGTGGCCCTGCCAATATGCGACGAAGGTGGAACACCATGGGGTTATAGTCGGTGCGAGTCCGACATAACCCGTCCTTGCCCCCGCGGTATGCGTAGGCATTTCCCCATGTAAAAAAAAGTACATACCAACACTACTCAATCTTACACATTTCGTTCGTCAGAAAATAAGTGACGTCTGGTGGTCCTGGGATCTTGGACTATAATATTGTAAAGGATAATTTTTCCAATATCAAGTCAAGTCCAACGTTCTTTTAAAAACCTACCAGATTTCAGAATCTTTCTTACTTTTAGATATCCATAATATTATGTAGAAGCATATATTTTGTCTGACGGTAAAATATTTGATTCAATAAGCCAACCATTAAAATTAGGTTAAGATTGTTATTGATTTTTTTATGCTATTTGTTAATATCAAAGTTTTAGTTTGCTAGTTGTATTGCTGATATATTGCCAAAATTGATTCTATTGCGTTTGCATGATATTACCTTGCAGGCTTATTTCATTACGCTCCATGGCATCATTACATTCCGTTCTTTTACTTGAAAATGATTCAAAATAACCTTTTGCTTTATGCAGATATTTTTTTTATTTTAGTCATCTATAAGCTTAATATCAAAAAAAATCCAAAAATAATCAAACATTTTTATTCTTACGGAACAGTCTGATTTACGCAAACGGACAAAATGACCCATAAACGGTGTGGTAAACACGGTAAGAGTTCTAATGTATGGGATATAAGGACTAAAACTTTTTTTTTTTTGAGAATACACCGCAATCAGAAAATTTTTGCCGTTTGCCGTCACTTTATAAGTGGTTACAAATGTGCGCATTTTTTAAGTTTAAGAAATTATATAATGTCGTCAAATAAAAAGTATTTCCAATATAGCATTTTGTGCACAACAATATACCTAATGCTTCGGCATTTTATATACAGTATCGGTCGGAGTAAAAATGACAACGATTTTTAAGTAGACGATTTAAATATTATTTGCCTTAAGCCTAATTTTTCATATTGTGATAAGATAGGTGATATCAATTATAACTTCGTTCGTGATTTGCTATTGTTCGTATAAAGTAGTAAAATAAAGTTTGTTACTTATTATTTCTCATAGTGAATATAAAAAAGTACATTATGATATATTTTAAGTGTAATTCTACGCTCATTAAGAGTGCAAGAAGTTACTAACGTCTGTGCTATGAAAATTAACTTTCTTAATGAACATCGGACCTCGCAACTTTACTAGTCATGACTATAATCTTCTGGGACTAACTCTTTGTTCTAGCCCCTTCCTTAAAATGAGTTACGAGTCCCGGGAGTTAGCACTAGCTACTGTTGTTAGTGCGTTAATAAGATATGCCAATGTTCATTTAGATATTTTATTCCTGGGTTATTGAGGCATATTAGTAATATAACTTTCCAGAAAAAAATCATTGGTTGATTATTTTTTGTCTATAACAATATTTTTGTAATTATCTAATTTTTATTAATTAATAAATACATAATTTTAAAAGATTTAACTTTTATGCTTGTACATAGTACATAAGTACTACATAATTGCTTGACTAGAATCTCATTTGGGGTGCGTTGATGATGTAGGCATTACATAATAAATAAAAATATTTTATATATCTTATCTTAGCTAATATATAAGAATTAATATTTGTTTGTTCGTATTTTATGTGCTGCCTTACCATTGCATGCACTTCCGCGGAGGTTATAGGCATAGTACAATTAACTTACAGTAGGTGGAGCGCGCATCGTACTGACAAATTTATTTGAAAGTTATATATCAAACAACTTCAATTAACGTATTATCATTTACAATAAAACAATATAATCCTTCCAAATTGAAAACGATATTTCCGCCATTATTTCTTCAGCGGCTGCAACGCGCTGGGTACCAGCTAGTTTATCATATTTTTTATCACACTAATCTTCTTCAATATCACATGATAAAAGTCCGCCGCTGAACTCGGCAGTTCCAGACGTCTTACAACCTTTGACACTCTCCGTCGCCGGTCTAAGTATTTACATCTACAGTTATATATACTCGTATTTGTTAACTAAGATTTAATTTAATTAGAAAATTTTAACAAGACTTCTTATTTAGAAAATAGACCTTCTTCCTTGAAAAGTTTTATGATCTCAATTTAAATAAGCAAATTATAATTTATTACTTAGTCACTCCTGCAACAGGAGCACAAACATAATTTTTAAAAAAAACACCTGCGTGAGTGTCATGGAACACTCGGTTGGAACGAAGTTCCTTTCGTAGTATATTATTATTGATAAACGTATTATATTATTGATTAACAAATACAAATAAATGAATTACTAGCGTCTATTAAAATGAAGCGTCATTTAAAATAAAATAATATTTCTTTCATGGCAAGATAAGAAAAAGTGCGAGGGAGATGGATATTATTCCACCTTGCTTCCTTACAGCCGCCAAGGACTTCTACGCTACGTTAGAAGGGGTAGTGACGGAAAAATCTTACATCTTTTCTCGCCTAGCCCCTATCCGCCAAATTCGTACCGTCCGATAAGGAACTTCGTTCCAATGAAACATGCGTGAGTGTCGTGGAACACTCGGTTGGAACGAAGTTCCTTTCGTAGTATATTATTATTGATAAACGTATTTTATTATTGATTAACAAATACAAATAAATGAATTAATAGCGTCTATTACAATGAATAGTCATAGTCATAGTCATAGTCATTTATTCCATAGAACAATATTACATTGTATTGGAAATTTATTACATGGATAAAGGCCAACATTTACATGCAAATATTTTTAATAAAATTAGAATTGATAAAATTTAAACATCATATAACAAATTAATTAATTACTTTTCTTGTCATAATATATTATAAATTATACAGTAGATAAACAATAAAAATTAACATTCATTAAGTTTATTTTTGTCATTTAGGTAAACGTCAAAATAGTTTTAAATGAGGTATGCAAAGAATTAAATAGTCCAATGGCTTGATATTTTGTGCTGTGGCGTACAACATTCAATGTTGGTGTAATAGAAATTTTTAAATCTTTTCAACGGGTCATTTCTCTCTTTTTCCTTTCTTCGTATGTTTCATATTTGTGTAAGTTCTTTACTAAATAAGTAAGTGAAAATAATATATACAGAGAGGGGACTGTTAATATGCCAAGATTTTGGAAATGTTCCTTACACGACTCAATTTGTGGAATACGTAACATAGTACGGATCGCTCTTTTTTGTAGTACAAACGCTGCCTTAATATTGTACTTATAACTGTTGCCCCAGAATATTATGCTATAACATAGTTTAGATTCTACTAGAGCAAAATAAACCATTTTAAGCTGTTTTAACGTAACTTCTTCTCGTAAACTTCTTAAGGCATAGCGTGCTGAACTGATAGTAGATTCTAGTGCTTTAATTTCCTTTTTCCAATTCAAATACATGTCAATGTGGATTCCTAGAGATTTAACTGATTCAACAGAGTCAATATTTATACCGTCAATGTTAACGTTTATGTTAACATAAATTTTTGAGAAGATAGGTAGCAAGGAAATTGCTCTATAATTTTTGGTTTCCATTTTACTTCCCTTTTTATTTACCGGAAGTACTCTTTTAAGCTGATCAGGAGACAAAGTTTGTTCCACACATTTATTAAAAAGATAAGTTAAAGGTTCAACTAATATATCAATATTATCTTTAATAATCGTGGTGGGTATTTCATCATAACCATGTGATCTTTTATTTTACATTTGCTTAACCGTTTTTAAAATTTCATGACTAGTAACAATGTTAAAACGCATATCTATCACAACTCTCTTCACACTTTGTTCCAGAATTAATTGTGCGGAGATTGAATCACTAGCATTGTTACTTAATGAATAAGTTTCACTAAAATGGCTCGAGAAAACATTTACTACATCCTGTTGATGACTTATGAGGTTATTGTTTACCTTTAGTACTATATTATGTCCTTTTTTACTAAACGATTTCTTCCTACTATCATTTACAATATTCCAGATTTCTTTATTAGAATTTATCGCCAACTCAATTTTTCTTTGTTATATATATATCACTGTTATTATTGTTATATTGTTATTATTGCTATTTGTTTTGCTTTTCTCAATATTCTTGTATATATCTGTATATATGACCTTTTATATTTATCTGTAAATACTCCATTACATATTTTAACATTTAATGACAGAAACCTCTTCATCTTTCTAGATACCCTAATACCTTTAGTGATCCACTTTAATGTATTTTTTGGGCCCTATTTTTCTTTTTTTTTTCTTATAACAGTTTTTGAAAGTATACCTCAATTTATTTAGAAAATAATTTATTCCTACGTTGTACCAATTTGTTCTGTAAATTTGCTTTCTAAACTTTGCTGAGTTGTGGTCACTTAAAACTCTACGACTAATTTATAACTTTCATTCATGTTACGACTCATTTGATTTTCCAATTTTACTGTACAAAATAATTCAGCGTGACCATCTGCAAGACCATTATGCTCTACCCTACTGTCAATATTTGTAGTATTCATATTAGTAATTACATTGTCAAGACAAGATGTTACATCATTGCGCAAAAAGGTTGCTGAGTTAATTAAATATTTAAAATTATAACAAGTCAACAGGTTCAAAAATTCATTTTTTTGTTTATTATTGTTCAATAAATTAATGTTGAAGTCACCGCACAAAATGCATCTCTTACTAAAAAAATGTTAGAAAAATCGCTCCAATCGTTCCATAAAAAAATCAAAATTTTTCTGTATAGGATTTCGATAGCAACAACAAACATAAATATTTGAGTTCAAGTCTTTAATACCACAAACTTCAAAATGTTCAGACTTATATAATTTTTTGCAGAAGGCATCTTCTTCACATTTTATATTATTTAAAGCCAATATTATTGAACCACCTCGTTTTTTATTAGCTCGGAAATTGTAAGCTACTAATTTATAACGCTCTAATTTAAATAAAGGAGCTGAAACCATATTTAAGAAATGTTCACAAAAACAAACATATTGTAACTCAGATTTTACAGAATTAATATACAGTTCTATCTCACATTTTTTGTTTGTTACACCACAGACATTTTGATAAAAAATATTCATAAAAAATTATTTGGGCTGCTTATTTAGTTTATTATTATTGACAAAAAAGCGAAATGCAACTTTTTGGAGGAATATCCTCAGTTTGAGTGCCTGTTGTGCACTTCATATTATCAGCTGTTAGACTTACATGGCTAGAAACATCGGCATTCACAGTATTTTTACTATTATTTTAGCTACGTACATAATTTAGTTATAAAGTTAATATAATTTATTTTGTATGTCACTCTCAATATTTCTCGAAGAATTAGTTTTGCAACAATATTTACATTTATAAGCATGCGTCCATCATTATGAATATTATTTGACATCAAGGGCACAAAAGACGCATGACTGAAGCTTTTACAAATCGATTAAACTAAGTTATTTAGCTTCATTTCATTAAAATTATAATTTTTTTGAATTTTACATACTACAATATGTGTATATTTAATTTGGTGTAAAGTAAAATATCACCACCAAGCATAATTACATAACCCTCCTCCTCCTTAGTAAAGTCCATACAAAGTGTATTACATGATTTTAATAATTCAGCTAGTTTTGCATTTGGCTTTAAAAAACAAGTAACATGATAGTCCTTTCCTAGTAAACTTTGTAATTTGCCTCTTAAACCGCGACCTGCTTGATCTGAAAAAATCATGACTCGATGTTTGATGTTTTGTTGAGTGTGTAAAATTCGGGTTTCGTTGAGAGAAATTGCTCCAGCGTTATCTGAACTCACGCAACATGAATCGTTTATACTCGAACCAGTGTTCTTAATCGGTGTGCTCCTTTGTGTATTCGAGATAGACGCCAATCCTTCAATCGGTTTGTAACAACAGCTTTGAAGATTATCGAAACTTTTTGAGAAAGTACTTTTAAGCTGCAACTTCTGGCGCTTTGGGGAGTTAATCAACTGGGAAGTTGTTAAGCCTCCTAAAGTTTTATTTACTGAATTTATTTTTCTATATTGTGGGGAGTAAAATCTTGTTGTCAATCCAGTTGAATTTCTTCTGAGGTCTTCTATCCCAACAGTTTTGTATAGTTGTAATTTCTTTTCATAATTCTGAAATTTTTTTTAACGAATTATTTTCTAGATTTAAGTTATCAATCTCATTGTTTGCTGTTATTAACTTCTCAGTCAATTTTTCTATAGTAGATTTAAATGCTCAACTTCCGTAGAATCCAATGTACCAATATAGGGCAGGCTTTGATATGTATTATCGAGGAGGGATTCATCACTCATTTCATTATGCGATCTATTTTTACTTCTTTGTGTTATGTTGTTTCCTCCTCCATTTTCGTGTGCAATTATTTGATTTTTATTTTTATTTATTTGCGCCCTCTAGTGTCAAAGTCCCAAATCTTATTTTTCTATTCGTGATATTGATTGTGGTTTAAGTAGAAATAGGTTATGTCAGTTTGTTTCTAGTTGTTTAATAACAGATGATGTTTGGATTTGTTTTTTTTTAAGGAAATAGATAAAAGGTTAGTCGACGTCACAGGAGACCGAAGAGCTGGCAGCTACCTCGGACAAAGAATTAGTCTAGCTATTCAAAGGGGGAACGCTGTCAGTATCTTCGAAACCTTGCCTAAAGGGACTCTTTTTAATAATATATTTTAGTTATGACAACATATTTTTTTAAGGTTTTTAGTTTTAGGTTCATTATTCTAGTATATATTTTATTTTATAAATTGTGTAATGTAATTATTATATTATAATTGTCTTATTTCAAAAAATTAAACACATTTTGCCGGTGATGAGGATCAAACTTACATTGCTCTTGGTACTGTCTGACTGCGCGATCCCATATTGCGCTAGCGCAGATTATATCTTAGAGACGAATTTTTGAGTACCAATGCTTTGCTTTTTATTAATATGACGTTGAGCGCGAGTTTTCTGTTATGAATGGTCAATTCAAACTGTAGTCATTTCACAAACTATCAAAATATTTTATAGTTATTGTTATTTATGGATTTAAAACAATGAGGATTTTATTTATTTTGTTCGCTTTGTTTCCATTCTAAGTTAAGTAGCACCTTTTTTGTCTCTTCACACATTCACACTTTCGGAAGCTCCTTCAAAATTATAGCAAGCAACTGTTATTCTGTCACTGTTCATTCACTTTTGATATTAACTTATAATTGTGTTTATACTTTGTCAAAGTTCTAGATAACATTCACTGAGCTTATTTACACTGTAAAGTTTAAGGTTCACGTAAAAGATAATATTTACACACTGTTATTATTTAGTTTTAAATATAACTGTACGGAGCTTTTGTTTACTTAACGGCGCCCTCTGTGTATTTTGTTAGAATAAAGTGTCATTTAAAATAAAATAATATTTCTTTTATGGCAAGATAAGAAAACATGCGAGGGAGATGGATATTATTCCATCACGCTTCCTTATAGCCGCCAAGGCCGTCTATACTACGTCAGAAGGGGTCGTGATGGAAAAATCTTTCACTTTTTCTCGCCTAGCCCCCATCCGCCAAATTCGTACCGTCGGATAAGGAACTTCGTTCCAAAAATAAAACATGCGTGAGTGTCGTGGAACACTCGGTTGGAACGAAGTTCCTTTCGTAGTATATTATTATTGATAAACGCATTATATTATTGATTAACAAATACAAATAAATGAATTACTAGCGTCTATTAAAATGAAGCGTCATTTAAAATAAAATATTTCTTTCATGCAAAGATAAGAAAAAGTGCGAGGGAGATAGATATTATTCCATCTCGCTTCCTTATAGCGGCCAAGGCCGTCTATACTACGTCAGAAGGGCTCGTGACGGAAAAATCTTACACTATTTCTCGCCTATCCCCCATCCACTTCATTCCAGATTCCTTTCAGAAGCAGGATATGAAAATGGCAGTGCCTTACAAGAAAAAATGTTTAAAAAACATTTTAATAAAATCCCTTGTTTTCGGACCATAACATCCAAAATAGAAAGTGTTTCATTTTTTTTATTTTAGAAGATGTCCGGAAACCCAAAACCCATGAGGATTTTACTAGGCATGAGTTATAATATTCAGAAAAATTTTGAATGACTACGCCATATTCTAAAAAGTATGGTGACAGTATAGTCTGAAAAATAGGTGCGATCCTGTATTTCGTCACATTGATGATTGATATTCATTTTATTTTGATTTGAAAATTGTATTTAAAATTAGTTAGAAAATCTTAATTCCAAAGATTTCAAACAATAAATTTCGATTTATATTTTTTTATATTATATGTTCATAAGCACTTTTTGTGGCATTCTTGGGGAAGGCCTATATTCAATAGTGAACTTCGCATTTGCATTAGTTGTAGCTGGTAATTAATTACACAAATAAAAATAATTGTTGTATACTTTTAAATCGTGAAAATCAGAAATCCACGGCAGTTTAGAAGTGGAGCGCTAACCTTATATTTCGTAAAACAATTCAGCGTTTCAGAATTTCAATTCCAAATTTAGTTCTTGAAACTTGAGTTGTTATTTGCAACTTTAGGTTTTCAGTTACAACATGTTCCACAGTGAAGGAAAACCTGCATTGTAATGAGGGCATAATGTAAAAGTAACTTTATATTAAGTGAGTTAATATTACTATTGAATAGGCAAAATTGTTATGCATTGAATCTGTAAGATTATTTTCCAATATTTCCAATATGTAATCAATCATTTTGTTGGTTTCGATACAAGCTTTTGTGCTCAAGAGATTAGGGTCGAATAATTCAACAAAACCCTATTGCATTTGTGCGTGACTAGAAGCAATTAATTATTTTTCAGCAGACATAAAACCGCTACGTGACCCATTCGTTTTTGTAACGAAAGATATAAAAGAGATAATATTCATACCATGCAGTGATATTATTGGTTTGTGTCTAAAAAAGCTGAAATATTGTTATGCTTTTACAAAGTTAATTATGTTAGGAATATAAAACATCAGTCGCATCAAATTACTACTGTTAAAGTACAAGGTGGTAAAACTCCTTTTAGCTACCTCCCTCTTGTCTATTTCTGCCTTCCAGCAATGAATACACTGCTGTATTTCGGTATACTACAAAAACTTATACTACTTAATGGATTGTGATGCGGTATTCACCGTCACTTAAAGAATTTTAATTTAAGACCTACCCGTTGGTAGACATTAATGAGCTTACTCGCTGACATTGTTGAGCATATTGCTAACTCAATTTAGCCTAAGGTCTTCCAGGGATTTTGCCAATATAATAATAATGTTAATACTGCATCCTTTCTAGTCCAATAGCTTCAAAACGTCTACATACGAAATTCAACGCCTCCAAAACACAAGCGTGTCTCTTCACTGCAAAAAGGAGCCAGCTCATCTTGGCTCCTTCTTTCCGAAATGTATCACTGGAATACACCGACCGCCTTCAGTTGTTAGGGGTTGAGATATCCTCAAGTCTGAACTTCGGGTGGTTCATTGAGTTCAAGTCCAAAGCAACTGCAAGGAAGCTAGGAGTCCTTGCAAAGGTGCGGCGATACTTCACTCCGGGACTGCTACTTACTTTATATAAAGCGCAAGTTCGGTCGTGCATACTTGGGCTGGTGCTGCAAAATGCGACCTAGCAGCTTTGGACTCAATGGAAAGGCGTGCTAAGAGGCTTATTGGTGACCCAAATTTGGTTAAAACCAATCTTACCAGCCTGGACCAGCCGTCCTTAACCAGCCTTCGGCCAGTCTCCACCCTTTCGTTGTTGACTTACCACGTATTTGAACCAAATGGTTTGCTACATAGTTCGTGATGCGTACAGCAAAGGAGTGGAATAAGTTGCCAGCATCTGTGTTTCCATCAGATTACAATGTTGGTGTCTTCAAGGCAAGAGTGAATAGGCTTTTGTTAAGTCAGTGCACTTCATCATCTTAGGCTACATCACCACTTACCATCAGGTGGGATTGTAGTTAAGCGCTTTCTCAAGGTTGTCAACGCTTGTACTATTTGTTGTAAGTTAGTGTTTGTAAATTATAGTCTGTTGCAATACACTTATAGCTAATTAGGTGGATCACAAACCAATAACTGTGTGAACCGAAATGTAGTAAAGAAAATATTTGTTCTTATTTAGGTGTATAATTTATTTCCTTAAGTTTATTTATTATTTGGATAAGTATTCCTACATCAATTAATATAAAATTAATTTTGCTTGACTCAACGTGAGAATGTTATGTACACTTTTAATTGATATGCATATCAGAGAGTGTAAAAAGGTATATATTTTCTTATTAATGTCATATGAGTGTACT
The DNA here is from genome assembly GCA_029286625.1 of Parnassius orleans. NCBI lineage: Eukaryota > Metazoa > Arthropoda > Insecta > Lepidoptera > Papilionidae > Parnassius > Parnassius orleans. Next base: position 7,604,858 of record JAGSMP010000022.1, on the reverse strand, counting down.
TGTTAAATAAATTAATAAATCTACGGTTAGTATCCTCCCCCCCCCATCTTTGAAAGTCGCATCAGTTAAAATGTTCGTTTCAGGATTATTTATTTAGGTAATTTTAGTAAACCTCATAAAGCGAATATATATTCCCATCGTTTTCCTTGATTTACTTTTATCCAATCTCTTGCTAGTGTACGCAATATGACGACTTGAGTGAGAACAAAGTAATAGCTTTTAATACCATACTAAGTATTTCAAGTTCATAATATCAGATTTTCATAATAGGAATTAGAAAGACATTTATATTCATCATTATCATCATTACAGCCCTTCACAAGTTCACTGCTGAACATAGGCCTCCCCCAAGGAATGCCACAAAGCACGGTCCCTAGCCACCTGCATCCATTGACTTCCTGCGTGTCTTACCAGGTCTTCACTCCATCTAGTGGGGGGACGCCCTACACTTCGCCTGCCGGTACGAGGCTGCCACTCGAGAACCTTTCTTCTCCATCGGTTGTCAGTTCTTCGAGCTATATGGTCGGCCCATTGCCACTTCAGCTTACTAATCCTTTGGGCTATGTCGGTTACTCTGGTTCTACTGCGGATATCCTCATTTCTAAGTTTCTCACGCAGAGAAACCCCGAGCATAACCCTCTCCATAGCTTGCTGAGCGACCTTAAGCTTCCTCATACGGCCAGCAGTGAAGGACCACGTCTCAGTTCCATATGTCATCACTGGCAACACGCACTGGTTGTACAATCTAGTTTTGAGGTTTTGAGGTATGCTTGACGAGAAAATGGGTCGTAATCTCCCGAACGCTGCCCAGCCAAGTTGAATCCGTCGATTGACCTCTCGGTCGAAGTTGGACTTATCTAGTAGGACTATTTGTCCCAGGTAACCATATTTGTCAACATATTCGAGCTTAGTGCTCCCAACAACTACCGGCATAGGTGTGACATGGACATTAAACAAGATTTTTGTTTTGTCCATGTTCATCTTGAGACCTATCCGTTAGGAGACACTATTGAGGTCATTGAGCATAGTGCTTAGGTCCTCCAGCGATTCTGCCATAAGGACTATATCGTCGGCAAATCGAAGGTGAGTGACGAACTCGCCATTGATGTTAATACGGTATCCTTTCCAGTCCAGTAGCTTGAAAACGTCTTCCAATGCAGCGGTGAAGAGTTTCGGGGATATTACGTCACCCTGTCTTACACCTCTCTGCAGTTGGATAGGTTTCGTACTCTGGTTCTGTACTCGGATAGCCATCGTAGCCCTACTGTACAAACACTTCAGCACCTCGATATACCGACAGTCCACTTGGCACCGCTGAAGATACTGCAGCACCCCCCAAATTTCGACGGGATCAAAGGCTTTCTCATAGTCCACATACGCAAAACAAAGTGGCAGATTGTACTCTTCGGTCTTTTGTACAATTTGCCGAAGGGTATGTATGTGGTCTATGGTGCCTTTTCGGAAACCGGCTTGTTCGGGAGGCTGGAAGTCGTGCGAGACGATTCGTAATGACTCTCGAAAACAGCACGTAGACGCTGCTCAGAAGGGAAATCGGTCTGTAGTTCTACAAGAGAGCGTTGTCGCCTTTCTTGAAGAACAAGACCACCGCACTTCTGCTCCACGCCTCCGGTGTACATTTATATTACAAATATAAAATTTTAATTATAGATCTTATTGCTATTAACTAATTTTTGACTTTTAGCAGTAAATAAATACGGTTATAATTTGATTTTGACATCTTAAAACTATAACTTCTTTACTCGGTTATGATCTAAATAAGATAACTTCTAATAACAGCGGCTAAAAGTGACTTTTGACCCCAGAAGCGCTCAAGAATATGTGCTGGCAAGTGATTATCGATCGTCTTTGACTGCAGGAAACCTAAGCACTGCAACTGTATTTTGATCAATAATACTGTTTTAAAAAAGATAAGACATGACAGTTATAATCCCGTCTAAGAAGGGTTTTTTATTATTAATAATAATAATAATAAATATTCACGCCGGTCGACCAGAAGTGTAGGAAGAGACTACTGACTTCCATTTGGCACGATATGCATACATGCTCGTCGGTTAAGGGTACTCTTTATTTGGCCCATCTTCAATATATCTCCAATTTGGTCGATAAACTTTCGTCATTTATTTATCTTATTACTTATATATTACTTACCGACTCTGTCTCTTAAAATCCTCTTTTCTTCTCTTCTTTTTAATCACGTGTGGACATTTTATGATTCTTTGATATCTTAATCATTGACTTGATTATAGAGGTAACGATTTATAATCCTTTTCGTTTCGTTTATAATCCTTTTTGTTTCGTCTTTATAAACAAAAATACCAGTAATAGAGCAAAGATAGAAGAATACTAGACCTTGATAAGAGTCCGCTGATTGTAGTTTCTACTCATATTGGAATATATATCTAAAAATAGAATGCAACAACCTTATACATCCCACTCCTTAGTACTGACCTCCTCTTAGCAGGTGAATTTTAAAGCGAGCAAGATTTGCATGAAAATTTCATCATGACGTCTTTCGTAAAAACCGAGGACTTTGAAAATAAACACATTATTTTTGCAAACCATAATGATAACACAAAAACAATTTCACCTACTATTGAAATTGTTTTTTTTTTTTATCAAACTCTTTTTCTCTAAAATAAATACCTACATAACTGAAGTAGTTCAATTCACTCGCATGAAGCAGACTTCGCGCTGAGCGCTTAAGCCGACTGAACATCACTTAGACGAATTCGGAAGTTGTTAAAGAAATATATCTTGTTTCAGTTACTTTAACTCACAACAAAACTTTTTTAAAGTTAAATACTACTGTACTTTCTTTTAACAAAAAAAGAAATATTTCTTTTTAAAATTGTCACGGGTGAAAGCAGTGTCATTGACATTTATTATATTATAATGTCCTATTACCCTATTGTCATAATATGAGTAAAATATTAAATAGAAATTAGAGAAATTTCTGAGACTTCATATTATATTTTAATAAGCAATAGGATTTCATATTTTAATAGGCAACTGAATATTTTGCCAAACACTAAAGCATAGAATTTTTGCATATTATGTCGCTTATATATAACAAGTAACATTAACTACAAAAGTAAAGTCACAGCTTATGTACGTCCCACTGCTAGGTACAGGCAAATCTCTGAGAAGGTTTTAGAGTAAGGTAATGTCGTCCCAATGCGTGTGAGCAATATGTCTTCGAAATATTTTTTTTTTAATAACTTAGACATGGCTGGTATTCTCATGATGTTTTCCTTTATGGTCGTTAAATTGTTAATGGCAATTTTAATGCTGATTTACCATGTTCTTGGCGGCGAAGAAAAATATCGTGGAAAAATCCTACTAAGTAAACAAAAATTATGTTTAAAAAATCTGGCAACCCTAATTCCATAAATGCTTATTTCCTTATAAAATATAATTTTCGGTATCAAATAGAAACATTTCATTTGATTCAAATAACTGTTTCGTTCACGGATAGATTTAAATGGTTTTCTGTTGTGGAAATCCCTTTCATAACAAGTGTAATAACAAAGCAAAACCCGAGGTAATTTTGTATTTAATCACAAGGTCTCATAACTCAACGTTGTTTGCGGCGAATACTCGGTAGTTAGCATTAAAATGTTTTCCGACGTGTGACTTTAAAGCTAATTAATGCCGAGTATAATGATAAAAAATGTTTATTTTTCATATATTATTATTTTTTGAAGTGAAAACTTCTTTATCATCGTTGTGATTTGAAACTCAATGAAACGAAAAAGCGACGCTAAAAAGAGACAAATATGTAAATCTATAGGATAGGTCTATAAGAGGATGAGATAGAATCTATGCTTAATATATTTTATAATTATAAAGATATACTTTGTTCTTTATAGCATGTTATTTGGCCGCATAGTTTAGGAGATAATGAAAAATTTATTTATAATATTATTCAACACTCGGCTCGGGCACAAACGACGCCTAGCCACCCGATGAGAACCGAGAGAAACCAGCAGTGAACGCCTCTATAAACGAGGAACGAGGTGTCATATTACGTGGCTCAGACGCGTGATACCGCGGGGAACAGCTAGTTCAATATAAAGTGTTTCCTATTATCTCGGTCTCCTTTGTGTGCGGTGATTTGAAAATGGTTAATATTACTTTTAATAATTGAAAAATTACAAATTTATTATCGAATAAATAAAATTAATTAGTTTGAGCGAGATTAGAATGGCTCTCCAGCACATTAAAAACGGCAAGGCCCCAGGTGAGAATGGGATTACAGCGGAGCTTCTGAAAGTGGGTGGAAAACCGGTACTTGAAGTCCTTCAGAAGCTCTTTAATTCCGTCCTCCATGTTGGCAATACTCTGGAGGCGTAGAGCAGAAGTGCGGTGGTCGTGTTCTTCAAGAAAGGCGACAACGCTCTCTTGAAAAACTACAGACCGATTTCCCTTCTGAGCCGCGTCTACGTGTTGTTTTCGAGAGTCATTACGAATCGTCTCGCATGCAGACTCGACGACTTCCAGCCTCCCGAACAAGCCGGTTTTCGAAGAGGCTTTAGTACCATGGACCACATACACACCCTTCGGCAAATTGTACAGAAGACAGAAAAGTACAATCTGCCACTTTGCCTTGCGTATGTGGACTATGAGAAAGCCTTTGATTCAGTCGAAATTTGGGCGGTGCTACAGTCCCTTCAGTGGTCCCAAGTTGACAGTCGGTATATCGAAGTGCTGAAGTATTTGTACAGTAGGGCTACGATGGCTATCTGAGTACAGAACCAGAGTACGAAACCTATCCAACTGCAGAGAGGTGTAAGACAGGGTGACGTTATATACCCGAAACTCTTCACCGCTGCATTGGAAGACGTATGGAAAACTTTCCAGTCCAGTAGCTTGCAATGCAGCTACTGGACTGGAAAGGATACGGTATTAACACCAATGGCGAGTACATCACTCACCTTCGATTTGCCGACGATATAGTTCTTATGGCAGAATTGCTGGAGGACCTAAGCACTATGCTCAATGACCTCAATAGTGTCTCCCAACGGATAGATCTTAAGATGAACATGGACAATACAAAGATCATGTTTAATGTCCATGTCACACCTATGCCAGTAGTTGTTGGGAGCACTAAGCTCGAAGTTGTTGACGAGTATGTTTACTTGGGACAAATAGTCCGACTAGGTAAGTCCAACTTCGACCGAGAGGTCAATCGACGGATTCAACTCGGCTGGGCAGCGTTCGGGAAATTACGACACATCTTCTCGTCAGGTATACCTCAAAACCTGAAAACTAGATTGAACAACCAGTGAGTGTTGCCAGTGATGACTTATGAATCTGAGACGTGGTCCTTCACTGCTGGCCGTATGAGGACGCTCAAGGTCGCTAAGCGAGCTATGGAGAGGGCTATGCTCGGAGTTTCTCTGCGTGATAAACTTAGAAATGAGGATATCCGCAGTGGAACCAGAGTAACCGACATAGCCCAATGGATTAGTAAGCTGAAGTGGCAATGGGCCGGCCATATAGCTCGAAGAACCGACAACCGATTGGGAAAAAAGGTTCTCGAGTGGCAGCCTCGTACCGGTAGGCGAAGTGTAGGGCGACCCCCCACTAGATGGAGTGACGACCTGGTAAGACATGCAGGAAGTCGATGGATGCAGGTGGCTCAGGACCGTGCTTTGTGGCATTCCTTGAGGGAGGCCTATGTTCAGCAGTGGACTTGTGAAAGGCTGTAATGATGATGAATTATATTGAATAAAATTATCATGTAAATCATTCTTAACAACCCACGATGTCATATCTTTACGATTTATATAACATCAGTCATGTTTAGGCCATCTGCTGTCTATTTTACGGACTATCTTGAGAGTCAATCAATTTTTGTTCCATAAAATGATTTTACCTATAGAGTAAACTATACGTCGCTATTACAAAGCAATTTTAATTAAAAGAAAATATTATTTTGATTTAATACATTAAAATTTAGGCTATACATGTCTAAAAATAAGGATTTTAACATTTATTTGTAAGTCCATGTAAGGGAGGAGACTTCCCAGCGGTTAATTCTTGATTCTGGTGTGCCGTAAGGCGGAATTCTATCTCCCATATTATTTTCAGTTTTCATTAACTACATATCCTCCGTCATTGATTGTTTGTACCATCTATATGCAGACGGTCTCCGAATATATGTGCAATCGGATATCAATAATCTACATGAAGCTATCGCTAAACTAAACCATAATCTGAAAGCAATTTATGACTGGTCATCGCGGTTTGGCATTTCTGTCAATGCATCTAAATGTCAAGCAATGCTTGTTGGCAGCTCAAGAATGCTGGCAAAAATTGACGTTAGTTGCTTGCTACCCGTATTTTATGATGATAATTTGATCTCGTTCTCTGACTGGGTAAAAAACTTGGGTCTATACATGGATAAAACGTTGAACTGGGAAAAACAAATCACTGAGGTCAGCCGTAAAGTCACTGCTGCCTTAAGATCGATCTACCGTCTGAAAAACTTTCTCCCATACAAAACTAAGCATATGCTTGTTCAAACACTCATCTTACCTGTCATTGATTATGCAGATGTTTGTTACTCAGACTTGAGCCAAAATCTTCTCAATAAGCTAGAGTGCCTTCCAGAATATTGTCTGTTCTCTACTCCATTTTAAATGATTTGTCCTCCCCTTCCTACCTTAAAGAAAAATTTCAATACCTTTCCTCCAACCACGACAAGGTACTTCGCTCTTCAACTAATCTGAACATTTGAGTTCCACTCCATTTTACTGGCTTTATCGGCAATTATTTTACTGTTTAGGCTACACTACTCTGGAACTCCTTACCTGAAGACATTAGAAAAGCACCAAACAAGATAGCCTTCAAAAGATTGGTCCGGGATCATCTCTCAACAACAATGTCGTCAGCATAATACCAATACTGCTACCTTTATCCAGACATATTATGTTTTTTTTTATTTATTTATTCAAAGAAACTTACAGCTCTTATATCACATTTGAATGTAAGGTGAATGTTAACAATACATTAGCCAGAACAGTTTCCAACGTTAAGAATTACATTGCGAAAACTTTAGACATAATTAAATGAAGTACATATTTGTGTTTGTCAAAGAGAAAAACATACTTAATGCATGCCTAATAGCAATGTTAGTAAAGGTAATTTTATATTCAGAGAGAGAACAAGAAGTACACACTGCACCTAAGCGTGATCAACTTGCTTAATAGATGAAATATAACCGCTTAGTTTGCAGTTAAATATATCAATATGGTTATATCGTTCATTATGTGTGTTGCAAGCACGGACCAGAAACCGATTTTTCGAATACTTAGTTCTGCAAAAAGGAGTAGAGAATACTGCGTTGGAGCGAGCACTTAACCTAGGGCATCTAAATGAAATACGGCTTAGAAGGAAGGGGGAATCTATATAGTTATGTAAAAGTTTAAATTAGAACACCTGATCCCTATGTTCACGCCGTAATTGTAATGAATGATCCTTAAATTTATAACTAAGTCTTTTCAGAAACTTATTTTGAATCCTTTCTACTTGTTCCACGTGAGTAGTATAAATAGGGTTCCACACCGTCGATGCATATTCAAGATGACTTCTTACTAAAGAATTATAGAGCATAATATACGTGTTTATGTTTTTGAAGTCCTTGCATTGTCGGAAGACAAAACCTAACATTCTATAAGCCTTGGCAGTAGCCTTGTCAATGTGAGACGCAAAGTCTAGTTTATCACCGAGATATACTCCCAGGTCCCTCACTTCGGTCACTCTTTTAATCAAAATATTATTTAATTTATAATTGTAAACAATCGGTTGTTTTTTTCGGGAATAAGTTATAGTATAACATTTATCAATATTTAATTTTAGATTATTAGCCGAGCAATATTCATAAAAATTGTTTAAATCGTTTTGAAATAGGAAAGCGTGTTCGAGATTCTTAACGAATGTAAATATTTTAGTATCATCAGCGTATAGTAAAGCTTTCGAATGTTGAATGCTACGCATGACACCGTTTATAAATATATTAAAAAGAAGAGGACCGAGATGAGAACCCTGAGGCACACCAGAAGTGATCGGGACAAAGGTCGAGGTATAGCCCTTCACAGCTACTGCCTGAGACCTATCACGCAGATATGAGGTTAGCCATCTCAAGAGATCGCCGTGTATACCTACGTTTACAAGTTTAGCAATCAGTAGATTGTGCGAAATTTTATCAAATGCTTTTGAAAAATCGGTATACACGGCGTCAACCTGATAGCCTTTTTCCACGGCCTCCAATGTTTCATCCAGAAACTCGCATAAGTTAGTTTCTGTGGATCTACCAGATATGAAACCGTGCTGACTTGAAGCTATTTGCGGTTTGATTGCAGGAAATAGAGAGTCGTATATAATTTTTTCAAATAACTTAGGTATAACAGATAGTATGGAGATACCACGGTAGTTAGCTATATTGTGTTTGTCTCCACACTTAAATATGGGAACAACAAAGGATTATTTCCAAAGCAAGGGCATCACACCTTGCTTCAAAGAAATATTAAAGAGTAATGAAAGAGGAGCCCCTAAATGCTTACTGCATTGTCTGAGAAAGATAGGATGAATATCATCAGGGCTAGTACCTTTATTAATATCGAGATTCTTCAAATATTTTTCGACTTTAACGTTATCAATGTAAACACAATTAATCAATATATTCTTTATGTTACTTACACAATTTATAAAATAAATATATACTGGGATAATGAACCTAAAACTAAAAACCTTAAAAAAATATATTGTAATAACTAAAATATATTATTAAAAATAGTCCCTTTAGGCAAGGTTCCGAAGATACTGGCAGCGTTCCCCCTTTGAATAGCTATACTAATTCTTTGTCCAAGGTAGCTGCCAGCTCTTCGGTCTCCTGTGACGTCGACTAACCTTTTTTCTATTTCCTTAAAAAGCCTTATAGCGCTAGGACCCCACGGACCAAGGGTCTCGACACCGAATGGGACAAAAACATATTCGGAACCTAGACCCCTGTATTTGCATGCTTTAGCTTTTCAGCCGCTTCACAAGCCGCACCAGCTCTGTTGTTGGTTCCATGTAGATGGAAGGGCAAGTGTGTCTGAACAGGTTGCATCCCATACCAGCACCCGGCCCATCTTCCATGGAATCAAACTCATACCGTCCGGTCTCTTGCCATCGTCTCTTGCAATACCAGACGGCTCAAGTAGACTTGGCACGTTGACGGTGGCAAGAGACCGGCGTATGATATCGTTAAGTGCTGCATGTCTCGAGAAGCGGCCTGCACTTTTTTGGCATGACAGTCCATGATGTCCTAGCTTGTCGACGTCACTGCCACACGGACATTTATGAGGAACGCAGACCGGAACCCCAAGCCGTAGACAGGTTGCGATTCAGAACCGTGTCAGGCTCAAGAAATGTTCCTGTATTTGACGAAGGGTACGCGTGAAGCCAGTAGCCAGCCTCATGCGTACCCACGGCCAAAAGCCTAGCACGCGCCGAACCTGTACTACAGCTCAAAAGATTGTCATAAGTCAATTTGCAGTTTATGTCGTCCCAGCTCCTTTGTGAATTTGAAGAAATAGGAAAATTTTGACCTGGGCATGCGATTAAGAAAGCGTTTCTAGCTTCTTCCAGGCCAACAATCTCAAAGTTTGAAGGGGATGCCCTTAAAATTTTACTTATGAGATTTTCTGAACTATGGACAGAAGATAGGAAGGCTGGTAAAGAGACACTGGAAACTTTGCGAATCCCTAAACCACCATAACGGATGGGTAGGGATGCTTGGGTCCAAGATTTCTCGTTCAGGTGCATATTAAGAATCGATTCTAAACTAATTTTGATTAAGTTGTCTACTTGTGTCAAGAGATCTGGGTGATTCCAAAAGGAGCAGCAACGGAGCACATACGTAAATTTTGGAACGAAAAGACAGAATTTTAAGATGCAAAGTGCATAATGTGGACTAATTTCAAGGAGACGGTCAGCGAATTTTGAAATTTAGTAATTGAATTATTAATATATTCAGAAATAGATTCATTAAAATTGGAGAACCTAAAAGGTAAAGGAATTACTGTTAACTATTTTAATATTTGAGCCAAAATATTAAATTTTGTTTTACATCATTTAAATTTAAGTTGCAGTTATTTATAAAAGTTCGCATTTGCTAAAATTAAGCTCCAAACCAATGGCTGCAAATTTATTTTTGATTAAAAAGGTCCGAAAACACAGTATCCATATCACCTCCTAGAGTTCCGTCGTCCAAATACCAAACGTTGAATTTCGAATTTAAATTTTGATTATCGGATTTATAGCCAAACTAAAATTGCTGGCCCAAGGATCACCTTGTTGACAACCTACTTCCGAGGACAGTTCATTAGAACGATATAACAATTTTGTTGGGTCAGCGTAACTGAGAAAAAGATAATTGTATATTTCCGGTATATGTTGTTTTATTTCCGTCAGCAGGGTATCCCTATTTACTGAATTGAAAGCATTTTTGACATCAATTTTGAGTAACACGTCAGGATGTCCGAAAGTTAGGAAAGAGCGTAGGGCATGGACGGCTGCCTCACACCCTCCTTTTACACCGAAGCCTAACTGTACGGGTTCAAATTGCGAATAAAATTTTTGGTAAAATATGTCGAACAGCAATTTTGGAGGCCAGGCGTCGTAGTGTTGATCCAACAGCAATTGGTCTCACCCCTCCGTCCTTTTTGGTGAGGGCAATGAGGTTCGCGCCGAAAAGAATGGGAACAATTTCTGGATTGACATTACGGGAATACATAAAGTTGATTAATTTAGTGATCGAATTTACAAGTTGCTCGCCTGCATCACCCACAGAGTGCGATGTTAAGTCTTTCAGATGTTGGGGTGAGATTCCATCCAAACCTGCAGCCGAACCTGGTTTAAAAGATAAAATGGCACCTGTAACATCTTTGTTATGAATTTGAAGGCATGCTTGCCCTGCTGTTGGTCGGTCGAGAAAATATGGGTTTAATGGAGCTGGAGGATGTTTTGTCCGTAAGGCCTGAAGGGTGTCAGGGGTATCTGGTGATAGCACGTCGTTGGAGAACAAGCGAGCGGCACCTTTGAGATCTCCGTCACAGATTTTGTTTTCGATGAGTTTGTTGCGATTACGAGGGGCATCATATTTGATTAGAGGTGCGGGAGAAGGTGAGGAGCTTACAGCACAGTTATTTTTAATCTTTTGAGTCAAGGATAAATTCAGTTCATCAGTTTTTATTATTTGTAGTGTGCTGTATGAAAATAAAAATAGGTTCTGCCAGTCTTGAGTACAATGTCTTATGTAACATTTCTGGATTAATTGTGACAAATGTGTAGCAACGGTTATTCGAGCTCCTCGAGGGATTATTTTAACTATCGGTATACTATTTTTCAAATGGCTAAGATGTGGAAAGGAGTTGGATCGTTGGCTACATAAGTAGGCGCACTCGAAATAATGGGATGGGTGTCTAAAGGTGAACTATTTTGGCTAATACATTTCCTGTGTGTTTTTGTAGTGTGTATGTTGAGGCCTTTCAAAGATTTGAATAACTTGTTGCACTGTGTACATGTATGGGTCGCGTTCGACGTGCCATCACAAGATTGGGTCACGGACTGCATTCACAACAGTTAAATACAATCACAAAAAAGAATAACTTAAAACAAATTTAAAAACACAATAAAGTAACTTAAAAAGTACACTGAAAATATAAAAAAGTCAAAGTCCAAATATTATGATTTCTTATATTTACGCGAAACTACACATTGAATTAAACTACTTTTACGGATTATATCGCGTTAAATTAACTTATTTTATTAATTCCCGACGTTTCGGGTGCTTTACAGCACCCATGGTCACGAGGGACTGAGGTGATTGACGTCCCAATGTCAAAGTTAATACGGAGTACCTTCAGCTTTTTTAATTATTAATTTTGGTCCGATCTACGCATAATGAACTAACTGTGTCTTGAAGTCTTGCAGTGGTATGCTTGGGTTTAGTTTTAATTTTATTAATTACAGGATCCCAAGCAGGTGGTAGTACCCAGCCTCCCTCTCTATTGAAATTAGGATGTTTTTTAATTTCAATAGCTTCACGTATCATCCTTGGCAGGAATCGATGTTCTTTCGCGAGAATCTGTGGTTTATCAAATCTAATGTAATGGCGGGGCCGTCTGGATATGATCACAAACTGCAGACTTCCGGAACGTTGGTGCTTCACGTCAGCTATGTGTTCTTTTACGCGGGTTTTAATAGATCGTTTTGTTTGCCCTATATATGAGAGACCACATTCACAATCAAGCTTGTACACTCCTGCATCTTGTAGAGGAATATTGCACTTGACGGATGGTAAGAACTGACTAATCTTCTTAGGCGGCTTGAAGAATGTTCTTATAGAAGCTCGCTTCAAGATGTAGCCAATCTTGTCTGTGACACCTCTGACATATGGTAGTACAGCAGGCACACGCTCGACTGTGGCCGGCTTCACTCGGTCACTGTGACGTAGGCGCGGGACCCGAAGCTTGTTGTCGCAGAACCTGCTTGACGCTGAAGCTCGGCGGCCAGGTGTTTGCTGTCACAGATCCCTCGTGCTCTCTGTAACAAAGATTTGCCCACGGTAGCCAACTGTGAAGGATGATGGTGGGATTCACCATTTAAATATCTGTTTGTATGGGTCTTTTTCTATACACGGTGTGACCTATGGTGTTGTTAGGATTTCGAATGACTAATACATCTAGGAAAGCTAAAGAATTATTTGCCTCTAACTCCATAGTAAATTGAATTTTAGAGTTTATGGAATTAAGATGTTCTAAAATGCAGTTACTTTGTCTGATGGTAAAATTGTGAAAGTATCGTCTACGTACCGCTTGTAGAACCTTGAGTTACTGGTGCAGTAAGCAGGGCTTTCTCCTCAAAGTCCTCCATGAAAATATCGGCGACAATGGGAGATACCGGTGAGCCCATTGCAACACCATCTACTTGCTTGTAAAACTCTTCCTTCCACAATAGACAGCCAGATGTAAGGCAATGTCTAGCAGTACTGCATATTCTGCTGGCATTTTGTTTTCCTCTAGTTTCTAGTTACAATTGAGATGCAGTCTTCAACAGGTAGGCATGTAAATAGAGACTGAACATCAAAACTGACCATAGTTTCATTGTCAGTAAGACATAGGTCTTTTATCTCACTAACAAAATGGTATGAACTTAGTGTGTGCTCTTGTGTGTCCTCTGAGTGGTGATAGTGTTTTGCTAAGAGTTGAGCCAATCTGTAAGTTGGCGAATCGATCTGACTCACTATTGGACGTAATGGAGCGTTCGGTTTGTGTATTTTTGGTAACCCATACAACTTCGGTGGTTTGGCACACGCAGGTATTATCGAATTGACGTCTAGATTCAATTTCTCGGAGTATTTCTTAATTAGATCGCTAGTTGTTTTAAGCGTATTAATTGTAGGGTCTGTTTTGACCTTTACGTACGTACTTTCATCCGATAAAAGTTGTTGTATTTTAGAATTGTTATCCGACGTATCCATTATAACCGTAGCATTACCTTTATCTGCGCGGAGAATCGTTAAATCTGGTCTGTTGCGTAAGTTTTTCAATGCATTAATTTCATCCTTCGGAAGATTTAATTTCGGCACTGAGCTTCGACGTAACAAAGACGAGATGTCTTGACGTATGGCCTCTAAATCTTCCTTACCAATATTATTTTTATACAGACAGTTCTCAACACTACAGATAATGTTTTCATACGGGATTTTTCGCGGTGTTATTGCGAAATTCATACCTTTGGCCAAAATTTTTATTGTCGCGTCGTCCAGAGATTGTTTTGACAGGTTATAGACCGCGCGTTGTTTATTACTCGCGTCTGTTGTCAATGGTTGTGTTCCGTTCTTACGTTGACGTTGGTGTTGGACATTTGATTTAGTTGTTAGTTTTTGGTATTTATCTATATGTTTATTTTTGCATTCATTGTATTTAGTTGATTCCCGTTTATCTAAAGTTTCCATGCAATTCTTATAATCAAATGTCGATAAAATTGTCTTTAGATCCCTGGACGATTTGTCTATGGTTTTGTTTATGAAACATAGATCGGTACGTTTTTGCTGAATCACCGTTATTAACAACTTTTTGCTTGCCAGATTTAAGATCTTGCGCTTCCTCGAATGTCTTTTTAGTAGATATCTTGACACACGTAGGAATGAGATTATGGTCTCTGCATCTCTTCAAGAAATTTAATGATGTTACGTATCTTGCGCGCTTGGTCTTGAGATCTTCTAGTCGGCGTATTTTATTTGCTATTTCCAATCCGTACTGGTTTACATAATGATTTCTTATATTTACGCGAACACTACACATTGAATTAAACTACTTTTACGGACTATATCGCGTTTAATTAACTTATTTTATTAATTCCCGACGTTTCGGGTGCTTTACAGCACCCATGGTCACGGGGGACTGAGGTGATTGACGTCCCAATGTCAAAGTTAATACGGAGTACCTTCAGCTTTTTTAATTATTAATTTTGGTCCGATCTACGCAGAATGAACTAACTGTGTCTTGAAGTCTTGCAGTGGTATGCTTGGGTTTAGTTTTAATTTTATTAATTACAGGATCCCAAGCAGGTGGTAGTACCCAGCCTCCCTCTCTATTGAAATTAGGATGTTTTTTAATTTCAATAGCTTCACGTATCATCCTTGGCAGGAATCGATGTTCTTTCGCGAGAATCTGTGGTTTATCAAATCTAATGTAATGGCGGGGGCCGTCTAGGATATGATCACAAACTGCAGACTTCCCGGAACGTTGGTGCTTCACGTCAGCTATGTGTTCTTTTACGCGGGTTTTAATAGATCGTTTTGTTTGCCCTATATATGAGAGACCACATTCACAATCAAGCTTGTACACTCCTGCATCTTGTAGAGGAATATTGCACTTGACGGATGGTAAGAACTGACTAATCTTCTTCGGTGGCTTGAAGAATGTTCTTATAGAAGCTCGCTTCAAGATGTAGCCAATCTTGTCTGTGACACCTCTGACATATGGTAGTGTACTGTACTGACACCCGAAACGTCGGGAATTAATAAAATAAGTTAATTAAACGCGATATAATCCGTAAAAGTAGTTTAATTCAAGTCCAAATATTGTTAAGTAGGTGCGTCACAGGATGGTCTTGCAATTCGACGCTGCAGTGGAAGAGATCTAGCGACGAATTTCGTCGCTAGGACAACCGATGGCGGCTTTAGCAACCGTGTCTTGAGATTATCACACGCGGATTAGAAATTTTTAAAGACTGAACAGGCACTGAGCCTGCTTGTCACTTTTGTGTCCAGACAGCAATATATAGTTCGGAAATCCTTTGTTGCGAAAAATTATAATACACAATTAATTATACAATTATTATTTTCCGTATCGCAGTTCATGACATTATTGCCGGGTGGCTCAAATACAGAATGGAAGAATGAATTAAATAGATCAGCAATTGTCTGACCCTCCGATGCATGTATATCACCAAAGTATAGAGTATCAGGTATATCACAGCTTTTTCGCTTTGATTTAATGAACGACCAAAAGTACTTGGGATCAACTCGAATATTTCTCTCAGCGTGATTAATAAATTGTTCATAGCATAAAACTTAATATTCTTTAACATCACGCCGTGCATTCGAAAAGTTGTCATAATCGCACTGTCTACCATAAATTTTCCATTTTTTATGAAGTTTAAGTTTTCTATTAATGAGTTTAATTAGACGCTTATTAAACCAGACTGGGTATTTATTATTATTTTTAACAACTTTATGAGGGACAAACCTATTTATAACATCACGCACAATTTTATAAAAGTTATCAACAGCAACATCAATATCGTTTAGATTTAAATGGTCTTCCCAATTAATATTTGACATTTCTCGGCTAATTTCATCATAATCCGCCGCATGAAAACGTCGTACTACGGATAGTATTATATAGTATAATCAATACTTATGTCAATACTTAAAGAGGGATGGTGGCCATCCTCCGGCAATGACAACGGCACGACTCTTTGTACAATACACTTCAAATCAGAAATCACCAAATCCAACTGTCTGTCGTTCATATTGTTAACGTGATTATATTGTGACCAGTCATTAAAGCATAAAAATGCAAACAGTTGCGATGTCAATATGTTATCATGTGGATTCTCAAGATACAAATTACTATCTGAAGATTGGGAATTTGAGATCCATCTAGCAACCCTTATATTAAAATCTCCCACCAATAAAAACTTATCATTAGGATAGTCAATTTTAAGATCAGATAAATATTCATAAAACGATAATTCCGATGCCGCTTGATAATCATTTTGGAGGAAGTAGCAACAAAATAGCCTCAACATTGATGTCATCGGTGACTGATTCAATAAAATATTAACACATGTTACGTCAGCATCATACATAAAAGGTAATTTGCGTAGTCCCTGCATACTCACGTTTATTCCTTGGCGAAGCGCAATCATGGTCCCACCACCTTTTTTAACAGTTAAATTATCATAGTCACGATCGTTACGGTACACTTTATACCGAGAGTCAAATAACTCTGCATTATAGATTCCTGGTAACAACCAAGTTTCGCTTATACATATAATATCATAATTTGAGTTTAGAATATTTCTATAAAATTGTTTAACTTTCGTCCGCAGACCTCTAGCATTTTGATAGAATTTCTTACGTATAAAACGTTCAAATAAAGTAGAAACCACTTCAAGTGTAGGTCTATTGCCGGCTCCAAAGCAAGTTGATAGAATCTTACAACGTGAAAATAAAATATTTGGGCTTGCAGCAATACTGCAGTGTTAGTTTTATAAAAAGCAAGTTGACAACTGGTGGACACAATACTTATTTAAAAAAATAAGTCAGTTACATTTATAGCCAAAAACCATAAGCAGTAAGAAAAGTGTAAAACAACCATAGCACTTATACAATTTTGTTTAAAGAGTGTTCAGACGTGATGTATATAATTGGCGATTGATCACTTCGGCGCACCATGATCGTACAGTTACGGACCCAGCAGTAGACGTAGCCTTTCTCCTTCGCCAATCGCTTCGCTTGTTTGAGAAGATACTTATTTCTTGCCGAAAGATGGTCGTTGAAAAATATCTTATAGCCACTCTGTGCCCCAGTTATACCAATATCGCTTGCGTTACAGTTCTTCAATTTACGTAACAATGATAGAAAATCATCCTTTTTATACCTCGAATGCATTTTCAAAATAATCGGCTTCGGCGTTTTATTATCCACATCATTCTTAACCGCCACACGAGTTACGAAATCAACATCATTATCTACATTAATCGTAAAATTACATTTTTGCGCTAGTGAAGTACTAGGCTTAAAAGGTTTTCACCCTTTTTCTCAGGGACCCCGTTTATTTGTATGTTTGAACGGCGAACCCATTGTTCATTGCGATCATTGCAGTCAGAAATAACCGTCACTTTTGAGCGGAGATGGTCGAGATCTTGCTTCAATTTATCATTTTCCTCTTTAAGATCGGAAATCTGTTCATTTATCGAAGCAATTAATGATGCAAAACTATTCATTTTAGTCTCCCATGAATTAACAGTGGATGATAGTCCTGTTAACCTGTCGTTAACGTCGGATTTCAGGGAGTCTATAGCAGACTGTAACGCACTAAACCTATTATCAAAATGTTCCATAATAGCATTTGCATCGATGTTTATCATAGATTGCGATTGCGATGAGCTGCATTCCGGACGAGGTGTGTTTGGGCTGTTTTTATTATCCTTTTTTTCCGGATTTACATGGTGGACACTTCCATTTAATTTTGTTCATAGGTAACATTTTCTTAAAATCCAGTTCTTTTAATCCTATGCATGCGTAATGGTATGAGCCACGACATACAGAGCAATTAATTAAGTCCTCCTCCTTTACAACAACGAGACATGTTTTGCAATCCATAGTATAGTAGTATTTTGTATTTATTTAAACGAGAGGTAGATTATTTAAAACAGTAGGCACGCAAAACAATGTAAACTACGTCAACAGCTATCGTTAACTCAGCCAACAAAACATCCCGTCCAAAAGAGCTTAAGCGCCGTGCGACTGCGAGGCTTGTCGCTTACGCGTTATAGTAAACAATACAGGCCAGTCACTAATATCTCACTGCACAAAAGATCTTTATGGTCATTTTCTTTAAATCCTTATTTAACTGCAAGGTTTATTATATCACAATGACAATAAACAGTTTATGTCACTTATGCTATAGTCTTCGCATATCAAAAACACTTATTTACCGGTTATTGGATTAAAAAATTACGCATAGATGTTCCACGGACGAACTTGTTACTTCATTATGTGTATATATGTATTAATGTGTGTGTATATGTATTTATGTATGTATTTATGTATGTGTATATGTATATATGTATTATGGATAATTGTTATATATGGATTATTATGTATTTGTTTGTATTCATATGCATTTGTGTACTTTATAAGCCTTATTTTAATAGGTGTTATGTTATGTGTATATTTGGAGATAAATTTATTATATTTATTTACTAAATCACCTGCCACTAATTTCTTACCACGCCATGGGTTCACTGGCAGAGAATGCTAATTGGCATTAAGTCCGCCCTTTGTAACCTTTGTATTGGTTAGAACAATAAAGTTTTAAATAAAAATTAATATAATACTAAATAATAAAAATACCTACCTACTATGATGGATTGGAGTAACGAATCCACTATTAAATTTATGGAGCTTTATCAAGGAGAACCCATGATATGGGATCCTTGAACTCGGTTTTAAATAAATATCAATAAAAATAAATATTTATGCGTCTATAAATTAATATTAAGTAGACATAAAGTCGTAGCAACGAGATGCACGTCATCCATGTTTAAAAATCTACGTTGAATGAATACAGAGGAATATGTAAACGCGTCGTACTCGTCCACGAATAACTCTGCGAGTTATTCGGCGAGTTGTTCGTCCTATAATCTAAACGTGCCATTAAAATTGCAACAGTCTCGCTTGACTCAAACTCCTGTTAATGAAAAACGGCCTCGACGAACGAGGGGGCGGGGTGTAAGGGACACAGTATAAGGGCTCACAGCAAAGGCATAAAATAGGGTAATGGGTCGATTAGAAACGGCCTAGATCACGAGTGTATGACAAATAATATTATTATTATTTCATATATTCTTAGTCTACTATGCTATTTCTAGTAATTTATTTTCACCCTATTACTGCATTATTTTGACATTGGTATAAAAACTGTGACTGTAACTTACGATTTCTGATTATTAATGTATTTTATTTTAATACTAGCGACCCGCCCTGGTTTTACCTGGGTAACTTTCATTACAATCGATTCAGTCGTTCCGAAGATTAGCCCCGACAAACAGGCAGACAGTCAAAAATTTATAAAAATGGCATCTTAATGACATTTGAATAACTCCCTCAGCTCAACATGAATCAGTTATTTCGATATTACAGACTTCAATTGTAATCATATGTATAGATTTAATTAATATACATGTAATTATTTACTTTAATTAGAAATGATAATACATTCATTGAAATTGAATGACATATGACTTTCAAATAAATATGTCGATATGACACGCGCGCTACCTACTGTAATTTAATTGTACTGTGCATATAACTTTCGCGCAAGTGCAAGCAATAAGTTGACATAATTTTAGCGCAATCTGATGAACGGTATGGCAGCGCATAAAAGACGAACAAACAAAAATTAAATTTTGTATTTTTTAATATCAGTCTCTGTCGTGGTCAAGTTTAATTCTGTAATGATTTGTTGCTGATATATTTCACAAAAGGTGTATCATGATGCTTTGTCCACTTTACTATCTTTAATATATTCTATCATATCAACTAACCACGTGCTTGCTGCATCTGTACTAGTAAAAGTAAAAAAGTGGCACTTATTTGAATTCTACTTGAACGCGGCAGATCCAGGCGGGTCGAACCGCTTCATAAAAGACTTGAATTAACATAAGCTGAAAGGTGGCAAACTTGTATTGAATCGATTTTTGTTGCTTCAATTTGATGATACTCGTAAATCTGTTCAGACGGTCATCACAATTAATTTAGAAGTTAAACAACTAAAACAACTCGTGTGAACCGCTGCTTCATTAAGTTTTCCTTAGAATGGATTCCGTTTTTTTTAATAACGTAATGAAATTTACAATTTCTCACCAAAGTTGATAAAGAGAGTAGAATCGCACCCAATTTTTGTTGTTATATTGATTAACTCTTTAAAGGGGTGCGCACACTGAGCGAATTTTGTCACTTAATATTGTTGTATTTTAATAGTCCATCTTAATTTTATTTTTAACATGATCTTATGTAATTTTCATACCTGTGTTATATTGTAATATGTTACCATATTGAAGAAAATACTAGATGGTATGACTCCTATTCCGTCTAAAAGTCCGTCTAGACACGGACCATTCTCTTAACTATTTTTTTTGTTATTATTTTTTTCTGCCCCCGTAGCAGCGCTTGCACGGCTGTGTTGCGGATATGCACAGATAGTCAGTACAATTACAAACTGTGACTCATTCTGTTTTAATACTCAGAGCTGACAATGCATCTGTATCCTGAGACTGCTGTGGCTGCAGGTATCCATGGACTGCAGAAGTCATTTACCGTCAGGTGAACAAGTTCGCGCTTCAATTCAGTTTTTGAAAAAAGTAACGATAATCCAAACTTATTAAAAACTCTTGAAAAAGCAGCTTTTCCAACCCGTACTTAGAAGTATTCAGTACCACCCACCTATATTCAGTAAATCCATAATTACATTATATATATAATTATATGATATTATAATTATATGATATTATAATTATATTATATTAATTATATTACATAATTGGTGTCACGTCGTTAGAAAACTTCTCAATCGCTTCTATGCCACTGAAAAGGGCCCACTTTATACGGGCTTCAGTGCTACAGTAGGGGTACGATAGCGGCATGGTGAGTTTGTAAAGCGATACAAAGGTGCGTGAAATTTGATTTTTGGAGCTAAAAGATATACAAGAAGTTCTTGTGGCACCTTAATGGAATTTGCACGTAATTGCGACGTGACTGTAACTCGTAACTAAAGCTTAAAACATCTTAAAGGTATTTTTTTACATAATATACCTATATAAAAATTATGGTTACAGAACATAAATGACAAATATTATTTTAAATTGATCGTGATGTGTTATGGTGGTAAATTTAAAAAAACGTTGATTAGTGTAAAGTAAGATATAATGATTTAATTTCACTTGTTTACGTAAAACATTAGTGCGTACATTAGTTTTCTGTCAAAATATACATTTTATAAGCTAAATCTTTCATGCGCCGACGAAACCTGTAAATTTTGCTGTAATTTATCTTACTGAAGTGCATCAAAACTTTAAGGTTAATTTTGCAGTTTATGTTCGATTGTGTTATTGGAACTTGTGGTGAACTTATTAGGGCATGAAATACAAAAGGGTTTATTTCTTGTGAAAAGTACGCTCTCTAACAAAAAATTAAAATGAGAAACTGATTGTTTTATTGACATACACAATTCACTTTAAAAAAAACAGGGTTTTCACATTACTCTCATACAATTTTGCTCATATCTTCCAAACAGGTTATCCGATTTTCATAAATCCAATTGAAATATTAATTCTAAACCCAAACCTATCTTATGAGGCTAAAATTATTGAAATATCTCTACAAACAAAAATTCTCATTTTCAACTTATGTAATTATACAAAAATTCTAACAACGTTCAAAATTCTTTTCAAACTTACTTTAGTTAGTCCAATTAGATTACAATAAAAATGCAATAGCCAATTAAAGTTAAATAGCGTAATTAGAGTAAAATAAACATAATATCCATCAAATCTCTTTACATTCTAATTAATTAAAAAAAATTAAAATTAAAATTTATTTCTTTCTTGCTCAAGGCTATGCCTTGAGCAAGAAAGAAATAAATTTTAATAATATATTAAAATATATATAAAATAATAAAGTAATTGCAGCCTCCTAGTCAGTATAAAAGAATACCTATGTCAGGAGGCACTGCTCTTCCTAATAATATTAAATATTGAGATAAGCCGAGCAAGATTACCTATGATGTAATGCTGGTGTGTTTTGTACCCGCGCGCGCGTGTGTGTATGTGTGTGTGTGTGTGTGTGTGTGTGTGTGTGTGTGTGTGTGTGTGTGTGTGTGTGTGTGTGTGTGTGTGTGTGTGTGTGCATGTGTATATGTGATTGTAGGTGCTTAAATGGGTTAGCATATCTACTATTTTTTGTTATTTTATTTAATAAAGAAATATATATTTAAGGGATATCCATTAAATATATATTTCTTTACTTTATATTTATATTTCTTTTACTTTAGTCACGTAATTAATAGTATATACTATTAATTACGTGACGTGGAATGTTTCCTGTGTAGTTTAATAGTATATCCCCGGTAGTTTAATTTTTTAAGATGGTCGGTAACTAATTTTTGCATTTACGATAATTAAGCCGGTGAAAGTTTAATTATAAAATTTAAATCATTGCAAATATATCTTGATTGGGTACTGTACTGTCTCTCAGCAAATTTAGATTTCACATAAATATGTTGAATGACGTCATGATTCCCCCGTATAGATGTTTTTTTTGGATCATATGGCTAGTTAATATGTGTTTTTAAAACTGTCTGTAAGATATATAGTTGCCTAACAGTAATAACGTATATATTATACAGTTGTTCGGTATTAAATCTAATAAGCTTAAAATACATAACTTTAAGAAGGTATCTTTGTCCTCCTTCTATGTTCAGAAAGTTAGTTTTTGCCGCTCCTCCCCATACGGTAATGATATTGCATTACGGTAGAAGTGATTGAGCTAAAGATGTTTAAATTTGATTTATCAACTTAGTCGTTGTAACGTAACGCAGTTTTTTAAATATCTAAATAAGCTTATGAATTCTGCCGTTTACGCATTCTATTTGATTAATCCATGAAAGATGTTGGTCAAAAATTATTCCAAGATATTTTGTGTAATGTACTCGCTCAAGTTTTTTACAATTACAATTGAAAAAATCCGCATCATCACATTGATGAATTTTTAGTGAAGTTTCAATAGAGGGCTGTGTTCTGTTATCTTATAGTGAAACACATAATATAGTTAGTTTTATTAACATTTGGTGTTAATAGATTATGTCTAAGCCATCTAGAGACCTTAGAAAGACCTTTTCAGCCTTCTCATAATTACTTATAAAACTTAATGACTAGACTACTATTTTGCTACCATCTGACTACGTATGTATGTAATTACTCTAAGCACCTGACGGCCAACTCTACCACAGCGCGCGCTCATTGGTCAAATCAAATAACGCGCGCTTCCCCGACATCCCCGCGCGCGATCATTGGTCAAATCAAATAGCGCGCGCTTCCCCGGCTTCCTGGGTCACAATTCCGTCCCCTTTCACGAAATCACTCCCACAGATTGTAGGAAAACGAAAGGAAAGATGTTACACATCAAAAAATAAAGCAATTACTAGTATTTCAATGACACACAATGGGACAGCTCGGTGGACTTTTTAGGTTCCATAACGAATCTTAGAAGGGAGAAGCTGGTAAAATAAATTACATTAAATGGGCCTTTTCAGGCCTTTCAATGAATGAGACGCCTAGCGATCATTGCTTGAAAGATTTAAATACCAATACTTAACATGCTGGCTAGGCGAGCTAGCTGACGAAGAGCCAGTAACCCTCGCAATGATAATGCTGTTCTCTATCATAAGTCTGAGAAATTCCGGCGTTTTAAGATAGATTTTCCAAAGTAATTTGATCGCGTTTCTCTCACGTTTATTTCAACTATTTGAGCAATCGCAATATTTAAATATTGTTAAAAATACACGCAATATTCCCAAAAACATCATCGGGACTTCGTGGATGAAAAACCTTTTGGGTATTCGTTACTAAAATAACAAAGGCAAGAATTGGCTATTCAATTCAACGCCACAAAGGAACCATGGCTCGAAAAGCCCGCGTGTTTGTTATCTATTTTTTTTCCTTTATACTTGTCGTCAATGCCAACAATTTCTACGTCATCAATTGTCGTATGAACTCGAAGAGCACTTTCCCCGTGGATTTAATTTTTTAAATTTAATTGGTATAATAACAAACTTTTTTTGGAAAGTTACAAACAGACAGACAGGCATATAGACTATATAGACTGTTTGTCTGTCAATTTTTCATGCATGAAGAATAAAATTGGATGAAAATGAATTTGGACTTTTTTGTTACTTAAAGCTCGAACCGTTACGATAATGTTACATAAGAGTTCATCCGATACAATTTCTTACTTTTACCGAATACGGCGATTCAAAAAGGTATATTGTGTTTTCTCTTCTTTAAATATATTATTAATCGCTACTGACAGTTATATTACTCATAAGGGCAATAACACATATACCAATGTGTGTATTTCTTAAAATATATTAACAGCAATAATGTTGTGATATGTCTTTCAGTTTAACACATATACAATCTCATTATCAAAGTTGGAAAATTTAATAAGTCATACTAAACATAAATTCACCAAAGACTCGTTTCGTCGTAGCTATTTTCTATGTACGAGTATAGTGTAAACACTAAGTGTAACAATTATTATTTACATAAAACTAGTTTTACGGACTTTATCGCGTATATTAACTTAATGTAAGACTATGTATTTACCATTGCAGTCTTCACATTTCTGGTGGGGTTTTCTTGGAGCAGGAAAAGTCGTCTTTATATTATTAATTTAAATAATATTTAGAAATGTAGGCTATCTCACGATATTTTCCTTTGTTTTGTGGAAAATATAATACTTAAGAGTGCTCTTAACAATTTCTTTGGAGCCGGCGTATTTTTATATATAAATTTAAGAATGTGTAATCGCTCTTCTCTCGATCGTTGTAAATATTATACTTAATAAAATAAAAAATACTTGTTACATAATATAAAACTATTGTAATATGTTCAAAATACTTTTTTCGTTGGGGAAATGTCTAATAATAAAGGATTAACTATAACATTAAAGGGCTAATTCCCAATTTGTTTCAATATGTTGGGAACCTATGGAACGCAGTGCTTCTTAGTGTCTAGTAGATTAACGGTCATTTGTTGTTCTAATTTAGACCAAAAAAGCTATACCATTCAAGTTTAACATCAAAACATAATACATATATTTAAAATATCAGGAGATTATTTTGCATTTTAAAGATAATATTTTAAGATTAAAAATCTCGAAATTAAAATGTTGTAGAATGAGATTCTTCAGTTGACAATGAGTCTTTTAATCCCACTCTCCGCTATCTCAGGTAAAAGGAAAAGAAAATCAAAACGTTTATATTTTGCTGTAAGTGAAACGATCAAGCTACGCTCTTTGTTTATTATACTATTTCATTACAATATAGCCACATATGTATTTTAATTTTTCGTTTTATTAAAACCATAATTCTGAGAATAATTTTCAAGTCATGCTTTCTTCTGTTAGTACTCTACTACACATTAAATGAAACGAATTGTTAAAGATTTTTTTGCGTTTAATTTTGAATAATTTTTAATGCCTGATGCTTTAAAATAATTTAAAATTAACGATGGAAATCCGTAAAATTTATCGACATTCCATTGATATTCCAAAAAATGTATATGTACAATTTTTTTTTTCCTTTCGCTGTGTTACCTTCATATTAAGTAAAAAAATATTTTACCAATTCTTCTCTCGTACTTGTAAGAATCGACAAAGTGACAATATCTGCTAAATATTGTGATTTTTTATAATATAAGGGTGACAAACAATCACACAGTTCACCCGATGGTAAAAGCGTGCTGTAGCCCATAGACATCTACATCTATCCTCGACCAAGAAACAAAACAGAAATGCGTTGTCACCCCTGAGGACTAACTCTTGTTCTTTACACTCACCATACGAAACACAGTAGCATTAAGCTGCTATTATACGCTGGAATTCTATGAGGGGGTGGCCCTTTTCCAGTCCAGCCGACTCATTCGTGCGACAACTATAATAATTATAGCTGCAGCGTGGCTCTTCCATGGTATTTTATATTTCTGTTGGAAGGTTTCTGACAGAAATATTAGGTCCTTACCTATGAAATTGCGGGTCTCCTGCCTTCGTCTCTAAATATTCCACGAGGCTCTAAAACCGAGAGAACATTTATAGAGACAAGAGCCCTTCGGATGACATCGTTCAAAGAACCGTGCCGTGAAAAGCACTTTTCTTACATGAAAGTCCGTGGAGCCCAAACTCGTCGACGCTGCTAACTTAAATAAAATTAATATAAGGTTTTCGTGCGCTAGCTTCGTACTGGTAAGAGAAGTGTTGTTTAGCCCCTACTAGATAGAGTAACGATCTGATGAAACATGCAGGTAGTCGGTGGATTCAGGTGGCTCAGAGCCGTACTTTGTGACAAACTCTAGGTGATGCTAATGATATGGTATCATCAGTATATGCATTCAAAACTGCATTACATTTAATCTAATAAGCACAGTTTTTTTATGAAATAAATATAATATTATAGATATAAAGTATAAATAATATTTCACGTTGATTACCTTAACTTTAAAATTACTGACCATATGAAAAAAATATTCAAAGGTCAATTTGATAATTGCACGCTTCTTTTCTGTAACGGAGACGGTAAAATTAAATATACTTAATAAGCGGCGCCACTTTGGTATTAGGTGAAATATTTGTAAGGTTTCATAGCGTGGGAAGTTAATTTGTTAGAAAAGAGTGGAGATTAATGTTTCTTTCTGAAATATTACTATTATTTTGTTTTAAATAGATTAGAAATGGATAAACCAAACTACGGTTATTCCAAAAAGAAGAAGAATTTTAAAAAAGTTAAAAATGTGTATTATTTAACTGAGGTACCTATTATTTTGTATAAGTACATACTCTACAAACCGAAAAACTTTTAATTAAAATGCAACTTTTCAATGATGACGACACTGTGTGCTCATCTGCGTGACAAATATGTCCACCTCAGTTCCAACTAGCGACATCTGGTGAGCGTAAGGATATTAGCCCTCATTACGATTATGTGATAAAAGACTAAAAATTTTTCAAAGTAATTTTAATTTAATAATAACCATTTAACTGATTTAACATTGGTGAATTTTTATACAATGTGACGCCGACATTTGACCAAAGACTACAAATAATTGTTTTTTCTGCCTGAATGTTGGTCCTTGTGAATTTATGTATGGAAACTACCACCACGACTCGGGAAAAAAGCCGAATGCGGGTGTGAAAATAAAGAAATAAGGGAAAAAGTGTGTCGGCAACATTGAGCTGTAAGGTAAGGCTTAAAAGACATCGAATAAAGTCTTAATTAATGAATTTCATAATGTGTCAAACTTAAAAGTCAAAGAACAGGTCGTTATTGAAAAAAAATAATTATATAACAGTGTTATATCATCGTCTATTTAATGGAACTAACAAGCTTATAGATCATCTCGTATACATTTATACAAATAAATATACATGAATACTGTCTAGGGCGAAGCCACAAAGCGTTTTCTTTGTGATTCGAATGTGTGCACCGAACAAAGAGAAATTTCATTTTTTAGTTCACTTTTCTTAAGCAAAACCATTGCTTCCGTATGCAGTTCGCAATAAATATTAAAAATGCTAAGTTAACAATTTCATCGTAGTAAGTAATGTGACCACGCTTCCACAAAATACCAGCGTGAAATAGCAGCTTAATGCTGCTGTGTTTCGTATGGTGAACCGGAGAACCTCTAAACTGGTAACGCGCCAGTCCATCTTAAATTATTATTAAATTAATTAATATTAAATTATGTTAATAGAAAATGGATTAATGCTATTTAAAACTAGAAAACGGCCTAAAACTATCTAATTATTGTTATACACATTAGTGTAACAAAAAAACAACAATTTAAAATTAATACGGTGGTTTTGGATAATATCCTGAGTTTTACGTAAGTCGTCGATTTCGTTGACTTAGGCTTTGCTAAGCTCGCACTCAGCACGACTTCGAAGTTAGCTCTATAAATAACGACATTGTCTTAGCTCGAAAGTAAAGTCTGAGCGAAGTCAAAGTACGGTCTATAGATCTCAGCTGAGATGACTAATGATGACTTACGTAAAACTCAGGATATTATCCGAAACCACCGTATTAATTTTAAATTGTTGTTTTTATGTTACTCTAATTATTTATAACAATAAATAGGTAGTATTAGGCCGTCTTCTTCGTCTCTTATTTTTCTGATTTTGCACCCTTCTCATCCGTTCCCGTTCTCATACGCCCGTTTTCTATTTCATATAATAATAATAACTTATTTATGAAACACAATTTGGACTGTTTTATATTTTTAAATATTTTTTATTTTATTTTATACAATAAAATCAAGAGCATAATGCCTGGAATAAGGCATCCATTAATTTTTTGCCTGTCTGGGCCTAAGCATTAGCTTAGCTTAATCTTAGTCTGATTTAATTATAAATTAAGAACCAAAGATTATGCTAAGCGTAAGTTTTTCGTAAGTAAAGTCTGAGCAAAGTCAAAGTACGGTCTATAGATCTCAGCCTAAGTGTCTCTCAGGTAGTATAGTGAACAAAGAAAGTCCAAGTTATGAACCGTTACAGCCTACTAAAGTCTACTGCTGAAATAGGCCTCCCCATATTTGCCATAGTTGCCACTCTTGGCAAGCGGGTTGGCAACCGCAGTTTATTTTTATTTTTAGTCGTTATAAGAAAGACGCTGATGCTCCTTCCTCCGATCTCCTGATTTGTTTCCCTCTGTCGTCTCTTACGACACCCACGGGTTGATATAGATTAGTGGATATTCTTACACCGCCACTACACGGCACTTACTTTGGGTATAATTTTAATATAACGGTGTTTTCGGTATATATTTAGTATTGAACATTGTGTGGAAGTTATTTTCATAAGAATGTGTAGTTTGATTTCTTACGTATTTTCAAAGCCCCCCGGAACGTAAGCTGCAAAATCTGTTATTTTTTAAAGTTTTTGTTGCTGCTACCATTAGAGCAAAAATAATTTACACAGTATTTCAATGGGATTAGAAAATCAAAATATTTCTAAAATAATGTTTAATACTGTGTTGCCTTCATATTGAGTAATTTTAGGGTTCTTTTGTAATGATCAAAAATCCCTTATGTAATAAATATAAAAATGTGAATATTAATATGGATGTGGACGGGTTTATTAACAAAGGAGACATATTTTACATAATTCAATTTAGTCTCCGCTTTACCATTTACACACATACTATTAGACATGGTTTTACCATTTACACACATATTATCCATCAAATTGCGTTTTTGATTAAAAGTAAAAATTTAATTTTTACCGTTTCAATTTTTTTTTCGCTTTGTATAAACACTAAACGAAAATGTTAATTACGTTTCAGCGTTGACGATATAAATACTGGCAAGTTTACCTCAGTGCTAATGTAGTACTGATATCTAAGTACGGTCTATTTGTAGTTTCTACAGCCACAGTTTATACACCTCTGGTTGTACATTGTGTTGGTAAGTAAAAAAGCCATCACTCGATCTAATTCTATGGTTGACATAAGAGGCGACAAGGATTAAACCCAGAAAAACTCATTGTCTTTTGTGCGTGAAGGTATAACTATCTAATATTTACATCACTTATAAACTCTCAGGCCAGCCAGCGAAGTATTGTTTTGCGAACGCCAATCTGCCTGCTATATGTGAGGCTATCAGCAAATCCTCCATATTAGAAAAAAATTGCTGATGACGATGCTGTGATAATAACTGTGTAAGTACTATTGGATGTGAGATATTCTTTTATTTCGAATTTTGAACGACTAGCGTTCGCGTACTTCGTTGTTATACGATAATGTCGCAGATTATACTTTTTGCTTTATTTAATGTGACTACAATTTCTCTTAAATTTATTTCAGTTTTTATTATACATTTTTGGTAATATGCCAGTTCAAAATTACTGAGTTATGAAAATACAATAATATAACACCTTTGAGAATATTATTCTTTTAATCGTTATTAGTAGCAAGTAGCCATTTATTATATAGGCTACACATTAAAAACTTCTATGAGATTAAAAGCCTTATAATTATTCTAAGTCATGTCTCTAATAAGGTTAAAACATTTCGCATATACCTTTATATTGCCTTAATTATTGTATAGCTAACTAGCGGTCCGCCCCAGCTTCGCACGACCGACATCTGGATATCGAAAACACTTACCGGGTTCAATTGTGAATCTAAACCGGAACCCAGCAAAAGGCACCCACTCAAACACATAAGGTACAAAATTAACAGTTGTAAGAGATGTTTTGCAGTCATATTATTTAGGTTAAATAGCATTTACCTGACTTCTTTAGGATAAAAGTCTTATTATCCAAATCTTCTTATTATGTAACTTTAAAAGTTTGATTGAATCAAACAAAGCCTTTTTTACAGTGACAAGAGTTCAGGCCTTGAATCTGGTTTTAATATGGTAACTTTGTTGGTTGGGTAGCTTAGCGTTTATTTTAACATTTTGTACGCTAGCAAACTCAGTTTGTTCTTCGTTGGCACTAATGATTTATTTGCAATAATATTTTAATTTTAATTTAGAGAAATGAAAAATATTGTCAAGCGGTGGGACTTGATATAGTCCGTTAGTTTTATATTTGTACTAGAGAAGCGCAGGAGCTATTAATGTGGCGATATTTTTTTATAGAATAAGAATGTCAAACGAGCACACAATAGACCTCATTGGCAAGAAGATGCTGTGGCCTATAGACATTTACATCTATCCTCGATTAAGAATCAAAATTCTGCATTTTGATTAGGTTGTGACCCTTAAGGATTAAGATGGAATGTCTCGTTTTAGTAAAAAGGGTCTGCGGTTTTTAAGGTATTCACCATACTAAACACCGCAGTATTAAGTGCTATTTTACACTGGTATTTTGTGAAAGAGTTATCCTTCCCCGGTCGAGCCAACCAATTTGTGCTACAAACATTATACAGCTGTAGCGTGGCTCTACAACGTACAGATATTAATAAGTAATAGTAGATTTAAGATATAATTTTTTTATCAAAGACTATTCATTTTTTTTAAATAAAACTGTGAGTATTTCTCTATCTATTCGTGAAGTTTAATTGCAAGCGAATGAAAATTCGGACAGACAGACAGTCAAAATTTTACAAATGCTTATTCATGCCTTAATGGCATGCGAGTTACCCCCTGAGCTCAAGAAAAGGCAGTTATTTCGATATTACTGATTGACACTTCAATTTTAATCACAATAGTTATACTCGATACCGCCCGCATCGTCCGCCGGTTTCTTTCCCTTTCCCCCTAACCCTCGGCCGTTTGGTCTCCCCTGCCGAGGGCTTCCATCTGGTTGGGTTTTTATTTATTTATGTATTTTTGTGTATTTATTTTATTTTATTGATATTTATGTATGTTTATCATTTTCATTTACAATTATATATTTATACAGCCCAACTAGATGAGAAAACTTATACATACCCCAAAAATAATAATAATATCCAGGAACTCGCTCTGAATACGGTCTCGTGGATCGGAAACTGCCTTATTATATAAGTACTTGCCGGAAGCCGTGCTCGAAAATAACCGCGCCGAGCTCTACTGGGAGCGGGCCATCATCACAAACAGGACTATTATTGCGAATAAGCCTGATATTGTGCTGATGGATGACGAGAACCTCGTGAAAGCCGATACAGATAAGAAAACAAAATATCTGGACCTAGCTCACGAGGTGACCGACATATGGGGTGATCTGCCGACTGAAATTATTCCTGTAGTCGTCTCTGCGAACGGGCTAATCCCGGTCAGCCTCTCGGGTCATCTGAGGCGACTGGGACTCCATGACGGACCGCTCCAGGCTCAAATGCAGAAGGCGGTGCTCCTCGATACCACTCGCATCGTCCGCCGGTTTCTTTCCCTTTCCCCCCTAACCTTCGGCCGTTTGGTCTCTCCTGCCGAAGGCATCCATCTGGTTGGGCTTTTATTTATTATATATTATTTATTTATGTTAGTATATTTAACATATATTTATGTATATTTATCATTTTCTTTTATATATTTATTCAGCCCAACCAGATGAGAATACTCCATAAATACCCCTCCATAATAATAATAATAATAAATATATTCATAAGAAATATGGTACAAAGATGTTCGTATAAAATAATAAAGTATCACATATTTCACCAGATTTGATATATGAAAACTTATGGTTAGAAAATATAATATTCAAGTAAAATTAAACGTGCATCAGTTTATAATTTTGATAATAACCCTTTAAAACATGATCAAAGAAGAAACAACGTTTAACAGTCAATAGAAACGTTCTTTTAATTTCAGCAGTTCATTTACTGAATAAAATTGTTTTTTCAATAGCCACTTTGATAAATTACGTCTAAATCGATTATAATTTAATTGCCCTATTTCAATTGGGATTTTGTTAAACACTTGAGTAGCCATCACATAACAATTTATAGAGTACGGACTAGTTTTTAATGAAGGCAAAATATTTTTTTCTGGGTAACTGGTACAATATTTTACTGTATCTTTTAATTTAGTAAAAGAATGAGGATACTTTTTTAAGAATATTGAAAGTTCAAAAATGTAATTACTCGTAGATGGTAGAGTAAGAACACCTAATTCTTTAAATAGTGGTTTGCAAGAAACGAGTGGCCCGACGCCACAAATTGCTCGTATACAGCGTTTTTGCGCTATAAATGCACGGTTTACGTCTGTCGAGTTTCCCCATATTATGAGACCATATATTAATACAGCAGCGACACATGCATGATATGCTACAAGAGAAGTGTTTCTTGACGAGATTGAAGTTAGCCTTCGCAGAGCAAAATTATATTTAAATATTTTAGAACAAACTTTATCTATGTGATCTTTCCAATTACAATGTTTGTCTAAACTAATATCCAAAAATGTAGTACGTTCAGTAGCAGCAATTTTTTCATCATTATATTTATTTATATTCTATACAACCTTATATCCCCTATCCCCTAATATATTAAAAATCCTGAAACACGTATTTCTTAGTTTTCAACCAAAAACCAAAAGCCCAAATATTTATTTTATCGATTAAAGTTTTTTTAAACATTTTGTACTGTCCTAATAACTACAGCAACAAGTTATGGTCAGATTTCTGAAAAATTAAATATGCCTATTTCATTATTTTAATACCAAAAGTAATTAATTTTACCCATTTTAAAGTAACAAAAATCATTTAATAATTTTTCACCATACTAATATGAAATCGCCCCGCAAAAGTTTGATACGAACTGTAACAATCTTATTTCACCCCCTTAGGGTAGAGAGTTTCCAAAATCCTTTTTATAGTGGATATTGGAAGCAAACTATTGTTCCAATTTCATGCTTCTACTTCCAGTGATCTGGGTTATGTTTTAATACAATATATTTCATACAATCTTTACCCCCTCGTTTTTTAAACTTAAGGGTAAATTGTTGGTATTTTATTATTTTAATTTAAGAATATTTGCACCAGTTTTCAAATTAAAAATAACCATTACTCAATTTTTTCTCCATACTTTGACACCCTCTGGCACCCCATATTGATTTATGTTATTTACTTTCAGTGAGTTTCTGTCAATCACCCCGTAAAATAAAAAGTGTCATACGAACTGCAACACCGTATTTAAACCTCTTAGGGGTTGAATTTTCCATAATCCTATCTTAGTGGATGCCTACGTCATAAATGGCGTAGTAGGTTGTGCGCTTATAGATAATTCAGTCATTCAGGACCTCTTCTTTTATACATATACAGATTAAAAGATTAAAAAATATTTTCTCCTTATTTAGAATTGGTAACTAATTTGCTAAATACGTTAATTTATTTGATCGTATTTGAATTTCATTAGTATAAAACAATTTGATACAATAATGTTATTAGAATTGACAAATCTAATAATAAACTTTCGACTCTACCCTAATTAGTTCTTAATGTAATGAAAACAGAAAACTTTCTGCAATTAATGGATTAAGTTGTTCGCACAGTCTGAATTAAAATTATTACAGAAGATTAATATAAGGCATTTTAAAATTTCATTAACGATTTTCAATAAATCTTGAATTTTGATTTTGGTTATTTGCTCAAACTTAAAGTATTGTCACTGTTCAGCTCTGAACATTGCAACGCAGCACCCCACCCCAGTGACTGCGTTACCAAAACTCACGCACACTAACAGTTGTTGCTGAGTAGTCTTAGCATATGATATAAATTTGTACGTGTATTCAATTGCATATATTGTAATGATTTGTGAATAAAATCCTCTTTCAACGCTGGACGACGTCTTACCGCCGAGACTCCTGGTAAGACCTTCCTCTTACTGCGGCCAAGAGACCTTTAGCCGTCAGAACCTCTGATCAGTCTTGTGAGTCTGCTTGACTGGCAGTGAGAGAACCCCATCACCTAACCCTGACATCCTATCTCTGTCCGTCTGCTACGTTAGGTCTTATGGTACAGACATCCCATACTTATCTAATTTATGTGTATTTATATGGTAGGGCTAGGGTATTAGGGACTGCTAGGGACTTCTAAGTATAGGGAACTTAGGGTCTGTAGGGTCTAATACTCTTTCCTACCATATTCTAAAACAACTTAAACTGACTTAAACTAAACAAAAAATACTTTGGTACCTTCGAGCCTAAATTAAATGCACATTTCGGTACTTTCGAGTCTAAATTAAATGTACATTTAGTCCTCCAATACTTAAATAAAATTCTGACTATATATTTTGGTCCTTCGTAGCCTAACTTAAATAAATATCTTCGATCCTACTAAATTTAATAAAATAAAATAAAACTTTTTTGAAATTAAATTCCTTAAAATTTCCGTAAGGCGTAGGTTAGGGAACGTTATATCAACCCTAATCTTTAAACTAAAAGCTGTGGGCTACTGTAATCAAAATAAGCAGTAGTTGATGGCATTTTAAAGATTGGGGTAAGTATTTAATGTGTTTTGTATTTTCATCACGGCAGCGGATCAGGCACTGGCCTCCCATAAGTGGATCTCACCAGTGTCTTGAGAAGTCGCATATTATGTCGTAGGTAGATGAAGATATAAGAGCATTATATACTGATATATACGTTCGTTAGGATTTGTAGGTAATTTCAGGGATTAGTAGGAACTTCAAGAAAGAAGACACAAGACAACCATGGACATTTCGAGTATGAACGAACGTATCAAGAGCTACTAACTGATGGGGCTGAATTACAAAGAATTCTTACGAACATCAAAAATGACTCACCAACCAGGAAGA
Source organism: Parnassius orleans (assembly GCA_029286625.1). Taxonomy (NCBI): domain Eukaryota; kingdom Metazoa; phylum Arthropoda; class Insecta; order Lepidoptera; family Papilionidae; genus Parnassius; species Parnassius orleans. The sequence goes on along the minus strand of JAGSMP010000022.1, from coordinate 7,569,483 downwards.
CACAAAAATATATTGACGAAAAACGAAGGCAAATTCAAGACATTTACGACAAAGCTATTGTTACGTTCTCTATATTGCAGGAACAAATGAATGACTGTATTTTTATGAAAACTTGTATAATTAGGAAATAACAGATACAATATGTGCAAGTTAAAATGTGATATTATTAGAGCGCCCGCACGTGGTGTCGGTTCAAGGTTCGTTAGTTCACTTGCCGCTCCGCTCCCAGCGATCCGCCAGCCGCCAGCAAACCGGTTTTGCCGCTTCCCTCACCTTAATATCGTTCAGTGATCTGAACATACTCCCCCCGTTGAAGTGTCTTCAACCGTAGCTGTTGGTAGCGGTACGATGGTGTTGAATGCTCTGCGGATGACTCCTTTGCGTGTGAGAATGTCGGCAACCCGTGCAATGCCGTCCGTGCCCGGCAGCAAGCGTATGACTCGTCCCAAAGGCCACATAAGAGGAGGAGTCGCTTTGTTCTTAATAAGAACCATGGACCCTTCGCTAAGCGTACCCGTGGAGTGGCACCATTTTGTCTTTTCCTGAAGCCATAAAACATATTCATGAAGCCATAAAACATATTCATGAGAAAAGCGGTTCCAAAAATGCTGCTTCAAGTAGTCGATGCGACGGAAACGCTGGAGACTGGTTACATTGACATTGGCAATCTGTGGATGAGGCATCATAACTAGAGACCGTCCAATAAGGAAATGTGCAGGAGTGAGTGGAGTAAGGTCTTTAGGGTCATTTGAAATGGGAACTATGGGTCTTGAATTCAATATTGCTTCTATCTGGATTAGACATGTTGCCATTTCTTCAAACGTCAAATGTGTTAAGCCTAAAATTCGACGTAAATGGTGTTTCACGGATTTAACAGCAGACTCCCATAGTCCTCCGAAATGAGGTGTATAGGCTGGTATGAAAGAAAAATTAATACCTGTATCGATGCTGTTTAATTGTAGGTCTTGTGAAAGCAGCTGAGCCAACTCATTGAAGGCTCCAACAAACGTGGTGCCGTTGTCTGAAAGGACGTTGCGTGGTTTCCCCCTACGAGCAATGAAACGGCTAAACGCAGCTAAGAAGGCGTCCTTTGTCATGTCTGACACTAGCTCTAAGTGGGCGGCTCTTGTAGCTAAACACACAAATACACAGATAAAACATTTGACGAGTTTAGCACCTCTCCCCTTTCTATCGGCGATCATAATTGGTCTGGCGTAATCTACTCCGGAATCAAGAAAGGGGAATTCTAGGTGAACCCGTTGCTCTGGTAAGTTTCCCATGACTGGCTGTATTGTACTCGCTTTTATCCTGCAACATTTTAAGCATTGTCGTGTAATTTTTCGAGCTAAATTTCTGCCACCAATAGGCCAATAATGATGCCGAATGGTAGCAAGCAGTAATTGTGGGCCAGCATGAAATAGTTTAATGTGGAACATTTCAAAGAGTAAAACTGTTATATGATGAGAACTTGACATAAGAATGGGATGTTTGACGTCATAGTCATAAAATGAATTATTTAGTCTCCCTCCAACACGTATAATATTATTTGAATCTATGAACGGTGACAATAAGTTAAGTTTGTTTTTATGTGGTAACTGCTTACCCATTTTTAATAAATTATATTCATCATAGAAAGATTGTTGTTGGGCAATTCTAATTAAATAATTAGTAGAGTTTGTGAGTTCTTGAGAACTTAAAGGTCCTGACGATTTAAGAGATCCGTGTTTTGAGTTACTTATGAATCGCAATATATAAGCTAAAATACGTTGTAATTTAAGGAATTTGGAATATTTAGAAATTAATTTATCTAAAACATTGTTATTTTGCTTAATTGGTATTAGATGATAACTTGATTGAGTGTTTGTATTAGCATGATGTAATGAGGTATTTATGATTTCTGGTAATTGAGTACAAGATTTGGGTATAGAAGGCCACTGTGAAATATCTGTCGACGCAAGAAATTGAGGACCAGACCACCACAAGGAAGAGCTTAATAGTTTATCTGCAGAAAGTCCACGCGAAGCGAGGTCTGCAGGATTTTCATTTGATGGAATGTAGCGCCAATTATTGCCTCCGACTGTCTCTTGAATTTCACTTACGCGATGACGTACAAAAGGTTTTAACTGCATTGACGATGAAGTTAGCCAACCGAGAACGATAGTAGAATCGCACCAGAAAGTACAGGTAGTAAATTTTAGTGTAAGTGATTGCCTTACTTTAGAGTATAGCCGTGCGCCCAGGAGCGCGGCGCACAATCGAGACGTGGCATAGTGATAGGCTTTATGGGTGCCACCTTACTCTTGGAAGTAAGTAGTTGTACCTTTACCGAGCCTTCACTTATCAAGCTGCGTACATAGACGCAGGCGCCATAAGCCTTTTCAGATGCGTCTGTAAATACATGTAGCTCTACACTTAGAGTTGTACCACTCGTTACCCAACGAGGTATTTCAATATTGTTTAATAAAGGTAATGTGTCCCGGAAGTCTCCCCAGGCGCTTTGAATATTGTCTGGTACGGGTTCGTCCCAAGAACATTTTACAATCCATAGGTTCTGCATGATGATTTTCGCCTGGACTATACATGGAGTTACAAGGCCAAGTGGGTCAAATATTTGTGATATGACAGATAATATCTCACGCTTGCTAACAACTGCCTTACAAGGGATGTTTATTAAAAATGAAAGTGTATCGGTTGAACATTTCCAGTTAAGGCCCAATGTTTTAGAAAAATCATTAACACTAAGATCAACTGAATCGCCGTGATTTTTGTTGTCAGATAGATTTTCTAAGATTTCCGTCGAATTTGATTGCCATTTGCGCAAATTATATCCCGCCGAATGCAAAATAGCACTTACTTCACGACATTGATGTAACAAATCTGCGACCTTTGAACTTCCTGACAGATAATCGTCCATATAAAAGTCATGAGCAATCGTAAATTTAACATTTGGATCAATACACTCATTGGCTAATTGACAAAGGCACCTTGTAGCCAAAAATGGTGCAGAAGCCGTGCCATAGGTCACAGTATTCAGTGTATAACTTTTTAATGGTTCGTTAGGGGCCTTTCTCCATAGTATTTGTTGGAGTGGGCGATATTTATCGTCAACGAGAATTTGACGGTACATTTTTTCAATGTCTGCAGACACAACGAATTTATGTTGTCGAAAGCGAAGTAAGATTGAGAGTAAATCATCTTGAATAGTTGGGCCTACCATTTGAATATTGTTATATGACTTTCCTGATGTAGTGACCGCGGAAGCGTCGAAGACTACACGGAGTTTGGTAGTGGTACTAGATTCCTTTAGAATACAATGATGCGGCAGAAAATAAGAGGTAGTACCTTTGTTTATTTTGCTTACATTTTCAGACATATGTCCTAGATTGACATATTCGTCCATGAATTGTACATATAGATTTTTAAGGGTAGGATTTTTCTTAGTCGTGACTCAAGAGACATAAACCTTTGTTTAGCTATCTTATACGATTCACCTAATGCGGTAGGCGCTTCTTTGAGTGGAATACTCACCACGAACCTACCATCTGATTTACGATACGTAGAGTCTACAAATAATTGTTCACAAGCTCTCTCTTCCGCTGTAAACTTGTGCTTTGTCGAAACGGAATCAAGTTCCCAAAATCTACTTAAATCCCTATGAAGATCACCTGAACCATCCGCAAACATACACACAGTTGGACTGAACTGGTTTTGTGTAGTTATACCAGATATGAGCCAACCTAGTTTTGACTCAATTAGGGAAGGCTTATTTTTGCCTAAGTAAATGCGATTCGCGCCTATGATATCCCAAAATACTTCTGCGCCAACGAGAATGTCAATCGTTGACGGAATATTGAAAGTCGGATCGGCAAGACGAACGCCTGAGGGTAATGAAAGATTTGTAATATCTACATAGCTACTCGGTAGATTTGAAGCAATTTTGGGTAAAACAAAGCAATCGATGTCGAATTTGTATTTTTCGTCGAACGATTGTAACGTAACAGAACATGATGTAGAACAATGACTTGACTGATTGTCAATGCCTAAAACCTTAGATTGTAATTTGATTGTATGTAAAGAAAGCTTACGACAGAAGTCTTTTGATATAAAGTTGCCAGTACTTCCGTTGTCCAGTAAGACTCGCGCTGTACAGATACTACCATTGGCATCCAACATCTTTACGAGCGCTGTGGAAAGCAATACAATGCGTGATTCAGTGTACTGATTTACAGTTAATGCAATGTTTTGAGATGGCGATTGAAGCTCTTCATCTACATGTATAAGTGTGTTGTGTTTCTTGTGGCAATATTTGCAATTACTTAACTTGCATTTTGAAGTGAAATGACCTGGGCGAAGGCAGTTATGACATACATTGAGCTCTTGTACTTTTCTAATTCGCGACTCTACGGGAAGCTTACGAAAGGTTGAGCAAGTGTACAAAAGGTGTGAGTCACGGCACATAGGACACTTATTGTTATAACCATATTGTTTACTATTTGTAACATAAATATTTTTAGTTTGATGCGCTTGTACTATCAATCTTATTCTGAGCGCGTTGAGATTCTTCAAGGGTTTCTAATAGGTCAGCTCTGTTGGATAAAAATGAGGTAAATGTCAATAAAGTAGGCGCATTAATTAAACCGTTTCGATGCTGTTCCCATTCGCGGTTAGTAACGGTGTCCAATTTAATTGACATCATGTAAATTATTAACGTATCCCAATATTCAACTGGCTGATCAAGGGTGGACAATGCACGGAGATTTTTATTTGTTACGTCAATTATATATCTGAGAGCTTTACTAGACTCGCGTTGTAATGGTTCTACATTAAAAAGAGCTTGAACGTGGTTGTTCACTAAAAGCCTCTTATTATCATACCTGTCACAGAGTAATTTCCAGGCAGAGTCATAATTATCTGCTTTAAAATCCAAACTATCTATAACAAGTAAAGCACTGTCTTTGAGTGACGCACGCAAATAATGTAACTTGTTTATTTTGTCTATGTCGTTATTGCTATGAATTATGGAAACAAACGTATCCCTAAACTCCAGCCAGTCATGGTAATTTCCCGAAAATTTTGGTAATTCAATTTTTGGTAATCGAACAGAAACATGTTTGTGTGTATGACTACAAGAACCTACCTCTGACGCGACTTCGGTACTCGTGAGCTGTTTGCGTGCATTGCTTACAAGTTGACGGGCAGCAGCTATGAGATTATAATACAGCTTTTCAAAGTCTTCACGTTCCGTATATTGCTCGTCGGGGTCATCCGCCAACGCTTCCAGTTCATTCTGTAATGCATCGTATTTATCGTATAGGTTTTCAAATGTATTTAAGCGATATTCAATTTCGATGACCTGCTGTTCACTTAACTTTTCACAAGACTTTGACAGATTTATGTATGAAGAAAATTGCGTAAGCTTGGCTTTGATAGAAGCTCGCTTTTTTATTAATGTTTTAAATTCAGCCATTTTATGAAAAGGAAAAATGCAGTGATATAAAGTGGTAAATGTAAATTAACGTATGAAGAAAAAGGAAAGAAAAAATAAGCGAATGCAATATAATTATAGTAAGTAAGGAACAAGCGACTTTGTTCTAAAATTGCAATAAAATGTATTATTCTTAGGCGCAACGCAGTGCAATTTAATATAGCTGCGTAATTAGGTACTATATCTATCTAGTTTGAGTAGCTAACTTTTATTCAAAGCTCAGTTTTACAAACAAAAAGAATTACTAAGTGTACTTAATAACTGAAATGCAATGATATGCTATGAAGAATTGAATTATTTTAATTTTTATGGGGGTACCCAAACTAAGACTAATAGATTGTTAATGATAATGGATGGATGGATGAGATGATATAATGATATAAAAAGGAAATTGGAACGATCTCACGTATTTACGATGCGGTCTTCTGCTGACGATCGTGACGTAAAGATAAATTAAGCCTTTTTTATTCTTCTTTTTGTGTATTTTATTCTTGAATTTGAGAATGAAAGGCACGTCTCACGTACAAATCCTGGCGAATGCTAATTTCATATGTATAAAACGTAAACTTCCTCTTTGTCTCGACAATCTTTCTTCTTTTATTGACTGACTATCTTCTTAATTTGTTGCCACAAACAAATTCGGCAAAGGTGGCTAAACGCGATGATATGACTGTGTGATGATCTCATAGGCGTACAAAGCTGAGGCACGACGACAAATGAAGACAGCATAACTTAGGTGAAATCAACTTGAATGTTATTCCAACGGTAAATTTAAATTTCTTTGTTCGTTCGCTTGGTTCAATTTTCACGGGAGAAGGACCAATGTTACGTTCTCTATATTGCAGGAACAAATGAATGACTGTATTTTTATGAAAACTTGTATAATTAGGAAATAACAGATACAATATGTGCAAGTTAAAATGTGATATTATTAGAGCGCCCGCACGTGGTGTCGGTGCAAGGTTCGTTAGTTCACTTGCCGCTCCGCTCCCAGCGATCCGCCGGCCGCCAGCAAACCGGTTTTGCCGCTTCCCTCACCTTAATATCGTTCAGTGATCTGAACAGCTATTCAAAACCACAGACTGTTAGAACAGCAATCAATTTTTATCGACTCATACATACATAACGACCAACTATTTAAAAAAAATTGACTAAAAGCTATGACGCTGCTATGGAGCATTTAAATAAACATGAAGAACGATGAAATTCTGTAGAAAACTTATATGAACCGAAAACTATTAATCAAGGGCAAGCCGAATTAATGAATACACCTAAATTATTGAGACAAATATTCAAAATGAATTAATTAAAGAAGAAACTAGGAAACGCTATGTCATCTATACGTGAAAGCAAACGCGTGTGCCAATTACAATCAATTATTGAAAATTTACAAAAACAATGGTAAGAATTCGAAGATGCGCATATAGAGTTATTAATGGAAGAAAGCACTTTAGACCACGAATACTTCAAGGAAAACTATTTATTACGCCGAGTACATCAAAATACACAGACAAACAAAACCAACTCTTTTAATATAAACCTACTCAAGAAAAAAGTTCTCACGTTTCCCCCACAATAAGGAGCGAAAGAAAAAGCGTATTACTAGCCGCGGCCTTAGTGCGTACCGTCGCCATAGACGGCAGCTCACAAACGAGTTTTATGAGACCAAGGCTCCGAAGCGTCATTTTATACCGAAGAAATAGCGCAGCTGTTAAACTATCCTAGAAAGAAAATTAATGCCGAAATAAAGGGCATCGCTGACGAGAACCCCAAGACCTCAAACTATACCATAGACTTAACTTTAAAACCTCGATTCCCAAGCAAATATGAGCTAAAAACATCATTAATAATTTTACCTAAACTGACGAGATCATTGCCCAAAAATGAACTAGAAATTATTGAATGTAAGACACTTGACAACAAAATAATCGCTGACCCGACTTATTACAAGAAAGGCCCAATTGATGTCATATTAGGCGTAAAAGAATACAGCAAAATATTACCAAGTGGACGCGAAAAATTGCAAGACGGCATAATCGCTCAAAATACAGAATTTGGGTGGATATTTTCGGTTATTGTTCGACTTACACAAATAATGGTCTAAAAGTTTTAAGTATGGTGATAAACACAGACGAGGTAAAACAATTGACTAAATTCTGGGAGTTAGAAGAGCTCTCAGAAAATAAAATATTAATCAGCGATGACCAAAAATGTAAAGAATTTTATAGACAGACAATAAATAGAAACACTGACGGGACCTATACTGTTAGGTTACCATTTAAAGACACCTCTGTGGAATATGGGAGTATAGAATATAGATAGAATGAAAGTTAAACAAAAACCATGACTTAAGAATGCAATTTATGCGACTATAGACCACATGAAAAAAGTTGACAGACAAGACTACGGGGAAGGAAAATTTTATATTCCTTATCGACCCCTAATAAGACAAGACTCGCTAACTACTAAGTTACGCGTAGTATTCGACGCGTCAAATAAGTCTCAAACAAAAAAGAGCCTTAATGACAATATGTATAAAGAGCCCAGACTACGACAAGACTTAGCGACCATACTACTAAGGCGGCGCAAACACAAAATATCCTTTATGGCGCATATTGAAAAAATTTACCGTTTCATAAGGGTTAATTATTTGGACCTGACTTTTCAAATAATTTTGTGGCGACTTACACCAAAAGAAAAAATTGAAGAACATGAGTTAACTACGGTTACTTATGTAACCACGGCAGCACCTCACTTAGTCGTATTGACCTTACAGCAGATAGCAATGGACGATAAAGACAACTACCCAGTGGCCAGTCAAGCCACCCTTAGAGACTTTTATGTTGACGATATTCTATCAGGAGCGGACAATATTAAATTAGCAAAAAAGTTACAAAATCAACTTAATTGCTTATTACGAACAGGGGGCTTTAAACGACGAAAACGCGAATAAGGTTTGGGGGTCGGTTGCAACATTCAAAACTAATGTATAATATTATTTATAAAAACTAATATAATACCATATAAACTAATACAATCAAAAACCATCCGATATTGTTGCCAAACAATCTTCACGTGCTACTATAATAATAAATGACGCATACTTAAAAACGCTACACGGTGGCAACAGACTCACAATAGCATACTTACGAACAAAAAATGGGGGCGCTACCGAAACCTAGAGTAACGCTGTCACCTCCTTTTAGTCAAAAAGACGTGGAATATGCAGAAGCCGACGGGTCCACAAGAGTATGTGACCTTAAAAAAAATGATGAAATTTACTGTAGAGACTATCGGTCCGTGGGGTCCACGTGCGGTAAAGTTCCTAAAGGAACTCCATCCGCGACTGGTCGTTACTGCTGGTGATAATTCAGCGGGAAAACGCAGCCAGCGTTCTTGGCACGATACCGCGGGGAGTAGAACTGTATAATAATTAAGTTACTAGTTTTAGTTTTTTTTTTATTATAGTTTTTAATTTTGTATATAATAAAATATTGTATATTATGTTATATTAAATTAATTATGAAATAAAAAAAACAAATAAACCAGATCAGAAAAGGTCAATTTTCCCTAATTCCGCTGCCGATAAATGAAGATTTAGAAAACAATTATAATGCCGGTTAATTATAACACGGCAATTATTAACGACTGCACAAAAACAAAAGAAACTAGAGATAAAAACGATAAGAAGTACGATACTTTTAAATAAATAATTAGAAATTTCTACAATGCCTCGATAAAAATAATAATTTCTTTTGTTTTCTGGTCGCTGTCAAGAACATGCAATCAAACAAAGATTGCATGTTGAGCAACCTTACAAAAATTAGACTAATATTCAATGACCTATTAAAACTAATTAGCATTTACGGGGTTGGAGTAATACAGATCTCAGACTCCTGCATAATTAAGACTTTCACAAATATTCTCGCGACACAACGGTCCACCTCTATTTCTGTCTTAGCGTCATTTTCAAAAAGGACTAATTTTAGCTTATACATAGACACCAATATAATATCCAATAACATTAAAGACCAAATATTCGATAGCACCAAAGACATTTTTAGTAGTTTAATTAACAAGGAGCAGACTCTACAACACAATTAGAACAATATATATGGCAAACTATAGATAGTAGTTTTTATTCGTTTATAGCTAGCTCAGTAGTATGTAGCATAATTACTATTATATTTTTATTAACTTTTTGCTTTAAATCACACATGACTGGATGAGTGTCACGTGTGAGAAACCGCAGACGAGACGCCGAGCAGCCGCAGCCGCACCACCCAGCCCGACAACACAACACGCTGAGCAGACACAACCGCCCAGACCAGCCCGCGACCTGAGTGCTGGCCGGCAGCAACTCGACAATCGGCCACCTCCAAAACAAGACGTGACGGGACTCTACCAGCTGAAACCTCTTCCTAAGAGAGGCCACGATATTCAACTCTAAACATTTCAATGCAACACCCCAGTGACCGCGTTACCAAAACTCACGCACACTAACAGTTGTTGCTGAGTAGTCTTAGCATATGATATAAATTTGTACGTGTATTCAATTGTATATATTGTAATGATTTGTGAATAAAATCCTCTTTCAACGCTGGACGACGTCTTCGTTATTACCGCCAAGACTCCTGGTAAGACCTTCCTCTCACTGCGGCCAAGGCACTTTTAGCCGTCAGAACCTCTGACCAGTCTTGTGAGTCTGCTTGACTGGCAGTGAGAGAACCCCATCACCTAACCCTGACATCCTGTCTATGTTTGTCTGTTACCTTAGGTCTCAATGGTGCAGACATCCCGTACTTATCTAATATATGTATATATATTTATATGGTAGGGCTAGGGTATTAGGGACTGCTAGGAACTGCTAGGTATAGGGAACTTAGTTAGGGTCTGTAGGGTCTAATACCATATTCATGTGCAGCTAGGTAGTCGAACTATTGAAGGGTAACTAAGTTAATATTTAAGCAAACAACTACCTGACTGTACAGTCACTTTAAATTTGCTAAAGAGCTAAAGAGCTCTATTCACACTTGATAATTAAGTTAGTGATCTTGTTACGCTAATTGACGTTAAAACCTTAAAAGCACAGTAGCATTACAGGATGTAGCACCGACCTAGTAACTACATAGTAGATCTCAACTTCAAAGGAAAATAAATATTGAAGCTTGAACAAGGTCTCATTTTAAAGGTAAGTCAACTTGTATTATTTTATGTTATTTTTGAAATAAATAAAGGCTTTAAATATTGCATTTAAAGCAGAATCTCACACTCACTTCACAATTAAGCTTTTTTAATTAGTAGCAAAGTAAGGCGATCTTCCTGCTAACGATTCGAGCGATTTTATTACACATATGGCTGAAGAGTAATTCGAACCTCGAGGACTAGAGAATGATTAATGGATACAATTTATTTTGCTGACAACATAAACGGATATTGGAAAAGGACGAGCCAGTACTAAGGTAAGTAAAACTCTTTATCGATCCTCTGTTATTATGGGAATATTATACGAGTACTTCACAATTTCGGCTGGTAAACGTAATTTTTTCTATTATCATGACATCATGAACAAAAATGCATAGACTTTCCTCAACTGTATTACCACTTCTGCCTATGTTTTTTCAGGAAAGCCTATGTTCAGCAGTGGACTTGGGCTGTAATGATAATGGTGATGAGAAAATACTTAAAAAATTGATGAGAAAAAAACCTCAAAATTTTCAAAGGCAGCGTCGATAATATACCACTAGTTGCGCCGCATGCTTTCTTCAAAAAAATTAAAAAAAGTGTTAGCGATACTAAATGGATAATAATCCGTATCCCAGTAAAATTATATTTAAATAAGATTGGAGCATGGAGACGGCTATGCCTGAAATTTCTCTGCGTATTAATAACAAAGATATCACCAATAGCATCATACTAACCAACTTACCAATAATTTGAAATAGTAATAGGCAGGCCATATCACTTAATTCCGTTACATGTTCGAAGAAACCTTTTCGACATAATATACTTATCTAACATAGCAAACGTGTCCGTAGATTCCCATAAACTTTTTTTTTAAGCTTACTGTTTCGCGCAGCACTAATACCAGAAGCAAGCTTAGATTGTACGTCCCATTGGTAAGTACAAAATATCGACGAAATGCATACCTTGTTTGCACTTGCAGACTTTTTAATTCAATAAGTAGCACCGAAACGTATTTTTAATGTTACTATTACATCAAAGCGACATTTGATGACAAAGTTTCTTAATTATTACGAAGATACATAACTTGTAACTTTTATTAAATACTAGCGACCCGCCCCGGCTTCATCTGGGTAGGATTTATTAATGTAACGTTTATTTAAATTTAAGATCATCATAATGTAATTTAGCGATTTTTCGATTTATAAAAAAAATCTCCAAGTTTTTCAGATAAAACATAGCCGAGATCACTCCTAGTATTGCTCTCGAATTGTTCATAAAGTTTCATCACAATCCGTTTGGCCATTCCGAAGATTACATCGAACAGACAGGAAGACAGACAGTCAAAAATAAAAATAAAAATGGTTATTCATGTCTTTATGGCATGCAAATAACTTCTTCAGCTCAATAAAAGGCAGTCATTTCGATATTACAGTCAGACACTTCAATTTTATTAACACGTAATATAGATAATATAGAAGTATAGATATAGATTAGAATTATGTATTTATTGTAAAACCATAAGTCCCAGCTTCGCCTGAATAAGATTTATTAATGTATACGGTTTTTACATGAAATATAAGACAAATTATTTGTTTTTCATCTATATGTGTAAACTATGTAGTGGTTATATTTTTATTATATGTAGGTAATTTGATTAAAAGTAACTGTAGATGTTTCTATAAAATACTTCGTGTAATCCATAGGTTCAGTAATGAACTTGATGGTCGGCTTGTGTTGCTATTGTGAAACTTAGCGGAGCAGGGTGATATATTTTAACTAATACATATTGTCATTTTTTTAAATTTATATTCGAAACATAAAACATAATGTGAAGCGCTCACGTACCGTTATTTAGAAAAATAGGGAATCAAGTCATTTTATATTAAAATTCACAGACAAATTTTGATGCAAAAATACTCTTTGCAACAAACTTACTACTTTGCATACAACTTAAGAGTAAAATTTAGTTTAAGTTACAGTTGGCCAAGTTCTGGTAACTTTACGTAGAGCTCCGTCTTTGTTGTTTGTTTGATTTAAATGTTTGTTTGAAAATTACCTAACTATTATTTCATTTATCCCTTTAGTTAGTGGAATTAATAATACAGATCTTAAATAAATGAACAAGTAACGTTGAAATTATTAAACGTCTTGTTCTACGAAAGGCAACCTCTTAAAAGTCAATTACTGGAAGCCAATTGCAGCAAGTCAATTACAGCAAGCTCTTCACACGTAGGATTTATGCCTAGTGTGGTTACGACTACATTATTTAACTTGCAGCTATCGATAGATTGAATCTCACCACGTCATCACGTTATCAAGTAAGATCTTAATGTGTTAAAAGCGTTGTGTCGATTTAAATTCTGTTATAAGTGTATCAAACAAAGTTGATTATAACTTAAACGTATAAATAAAAGTAAAATATAACTGGCTTCTTTTAAGCTCAAGGGGCTATTTGCATGCTATTAAGACATAAATAACCATTTATTTTTATTTTTGATGATGTCAGAGCAGTATTGAAATTGTTATATGTTTGCTTGGCGAAGAATCAAAACATTGGAAATCTGTATATTCAATCAGTTTGTTTGGATAAGAGATTTGGTCAGTAATAGAACCTGAGTAAAAATATTATTTTGCAAATTTGTAGGAAAACTTTGAAATTTCACAACAATTTGAAGCTCGCTGAGTTTAATCAACTAAAGTGCATGTTCTTGAGCATATTACTGTGCAAGTTACTATCGTTACTTTCGCAGTTTAGATTATGCTATTGCATGTTCACCGTTAATGGACAAACCCGCTCACAACTGTAGAAAATAATTCCTTTTAACTTTATTGTCAACAAAGTGTTGAGTGATAATTCAATCGAGACGAGCTTGATTAAAAAGTTTATTTTTCAGAGACAACATTAAAATATGTTTTAGATTTGGTGGATTAATTTCAAATAGGATACCTTATATTTTAGTTTAGTTTTAGTTGTCAGTGTTCTACTAATTTTTATATTAATATAACTCAATAGAATTTAAGAAATAAACTGTTATTCGACAACGAGGTAGCCGAGAGGCACAACACTTATTTTAAATTTCATAACTGAGCTTAATCTCCGGTGGCAGTTTTTCTGAAAATATCAATCTAAATCTAAAGTGCTAATTAACCGTAACCTTAAGAAAGCTTGAATTTTCGAGAAATAAAATATATTACAAATAGGTGTGAAAACTGCCAACACATATTGGAGTTTCACGGTGATTTCTTTCCAATTCATTATCCTCTCAATAGCATAAGAACAAGGATGTTGTTGTGATAAATTTATATTTTATCATATTTTTTTTCTGGCAAAAAAATACGAGAAAAATTTACTTACATAACTGAAATGATGTATTATAGATGAAAATTTTAGTTTTGCTGTTATACACGCATTTTTATTTCTTAAATTGGACAGTAAGACGGCGAAAAGTAAAGGTTATATTATTAATATAAATGCGATTATATATACATATATAAAGGTTGTATAATGTATAAATATTATACAACCTTTATTTTTCGCCGTCTTACTGTCCAATTTAAGAAATAAAAATGCGTGTTAAGTAGCAATATATCAAACAGATTGTGCAAGAACTGAAGCTTAAATCATGAGGATTTGCAGGAATAATTACAAGTGACAGGGTGCATAACTTAATTGCTCGACGTAGCGAAATAATATGGGAAAAAGCGCTTCGAAGGGTATCTAATATGTTTTGTGATCTAGTCGAGGGTATCTAGTTTGTTTTGTGATAGCACGTGTTGCGTGTATCTGTAGGTGTGTTAGTATAATAATTTATTGTGTTTACAAAAAATTCCTACGCTTTAAACGAAACTATTTTTACGGATATTAATCCGAATATTATTTATTACGTTCATTTTTATGCGGATATGAATTATTACGTTTATTTTTCTGTTTTTATATTCCTGATGTTTTGAGTGGTTCAGAACTCGCGAATGGCCTGAAGTGTTCAATGTTCTAGTTTCATTCTCAACCCAAGCTGTCTTCTGCTTTTAAGTATTATTTTCATCCGATCTATTTAAACTTGTATAAAGAATTGATCTAGTATGCACTTATAGTATCTTGAAGTCTTGCAATGGTTTCCTTGGATTTAGGTATAATTTTATACATGTCAGTTATACATTTTTTTGCGTGGGTTTACAATGATTTTGTTGTTTGGCCTACGTAAGAGAGAGAAAATTAATACGATTTTTTAAACATTATTCTCACAGTGGTATATTATTCTATATTGTAGAGGTTTAAATACATAATTTTTTTTATAGGATAGGGTGACAAACGAGCACACAGTCCACCTTATGGTAAGTGGTTGCTGTGGCCCATAGACATCTACATTTATCCTCGATTACGAATCAAAATGCAGATGCGTTGTCACCCGTGAGGACTAAGGTGGAATGCCTCGTTTCCAGTAAAGAGGGTATCCGATTCTCTACACTCACCGTACGAAACACAGCAGCATTAAGCTACTATTTTAAGCTGGTATTCTGTGAGAGCGTGGTCCTTCCCCGGTCGAGCCGACCCATTCTTGCTACAACTATACTACTAATATAACTGCAGCATGGCTCTACCACGTATAAAAAAATTGCACACACAAGGACACACTTCCAGACCCGAAAAATGTATTTGTAGGCCATACAAATTTTAAGGTAGCTAAGCGTTTAAGGTGGCTAAGCATAATATTCTAATCCTAGGAAGGATTTTTTTATAGAAATTTTAAATTAAACTACTGTACAACTGAGGTGACAAACAACCTGATGATAAGCGGCCACAGATGCGCCCTCACCTCTGAGGACTAAGATGAAACGCCTCACAGCCTGTCATTCTACTGGTTCTCTATAAACTTTAGACCGGAACACAACATTGCAAGCACTGCTATTTGACGGCAGAACTAGATAAGGGGCAGGTGTTCTACTACCAAATAAACATACAAATGTGTGCACATCCGTATTTGAGTCCTTTAATAAAATCTTTCCATCATTCCAACAAAGCGTTGTAAGTCTACTCCCTCTTCCTTAATCTACTTCTTCTAATTGCGAAGAAAGACATAATATTCTTAGGTCTTATTGCAGCAAAATAAAATGATGCTATAAAACTTAGAAATAAGAGCTCTGTAAATTACAATGACATAATATTTCAAAGATATACTCTTACATAGAATGCCAGCATAAAATAGCAGCAATATACTACTGTGTTTCGTATGGTGAGTGGCAAGAACCGGAGAGCCTTTTTTTTAGGTATAGTCTGTTTACTAAGATAGTGTCGGTACACCCGAAGGCGCACTTATTATTTTGCTTTTATTTTATTATTTTTTACTGTGTTTGTTAAATAAATGTTTTACTATTCCAAGAATTAAATAGAATAGTATTTTCCTTTTATGGTTATTGTAATAAAATACGAATAAAAATAATAAGCACATGTTAGGTAGCAAAGACCCTTTCACTAGGTACGTCGTTTCGTTTTAAAATGGCAAATTCTCCTGCGGTTTTACGCCGCACGCGGCGACCTTTGATGTCGCAACGGCGCCTTTGACAAAATACGGCGCGTTCCGAGGCGGCGCGACACAAAAGCGACCGTATCTAAGCGAACAGACTTTACAAGCATTATTTCACGTCGCTATTTAAAATAACTGATTCCCATTCGCATAACCTGAGATCAGCAGAGAGCTTGAAGTTGAATATTCCACTACACACTAGTAAATTTATGAACGCGTCTTTTACCGTACAGGCCGTTCGTTTATGGAATGAACTCCCATTGTCAGTAAAACGCGCACCTTCCCTTCTAGTATTAAAGGCTAGGTATTCCAAGCGCATTAGGTATTTACAGGCGGTCGTAGCAAAGATCGAGTCGGGCCGCGCATATGATGGTGATTTTTACAAAATAATCACAAAAGTATTGTTTTAAAGTTATAAACAAATATTTACATCTCTATATAAGCTCCATAAGGCTATAGTTATTTACAATTTATTTTATTTTCTAAATATTATTTACGTAGCATAGGAGAAGCACGCGTGCAAAATTTGGCACAAGTCTTACCTCGGCAACGTCCCGCGGGACACTGGCAATTTTCGACGCGCGGATCGAAAATCACTTGAATAATCGATATTTTTTTTAATAAAAGTAATGAAAAAAAAAACGATCAGGTGGATTCCAAAATGAATTACCTATAAATTTATATTTTTTATAGAAAAAAAGGAGAACTGCAAATCTAACGTAGATCGGTAATTTTATCTATCGAGAAAATTGTATTGTATCGTATATTGACCGGGTACATCTTAAGGAGAAAGAATTTATCTAAAGTTTTTTTTTTCAGATTCTAAATGCAATAATTTGGCTATCAATAACCAATTTTAAAAAACTTGTTCTTTAAATTTCGTCTCTAGCCATTAAATATAATATATTATGTAGTATATTGATTGCATTTAATTATATAATTAAATTATATATGTATTTTATTTTACGTATCTATATATGTTTGTAATATAGGTATATTATATATATATGTATATATATATATATATATATATATATATAAATATGTGCACGTATGTTCTTTTTTATCTCTTTTATTATTTTATTTTTATAGGAGAGGGGGCAAACGAGCATGTGACTCACCTGATGGTAAGTGACTACCACCGCTCATGAACAACTGCAACACCAGGGGAATTGCAGGTGCGTCTTTTAAAAGGTGTAAGCTCTTTTCTCGAAGGTCCCTAAGTCGTATCGGTCCGGAAAAATCGCTGGTGGTAGTCGATTCCATAAAGAAGTTGTGCGAGGAAGAAAACCTCTTGTAAATCGCACAGTGTTGGACCGCCAATCATCCAGATTTTATCACACCGACTTGCCCTACCCCTGTCATTCTTTTTGCAATCCAGTGCATTCATTGGTTGTCTAGAATAAATTGCTGTCAGCAATAAGACCACCCATTGCATACTTCTTTTGGATAAATAATTTCTGTATGTTTTGTATGGTATACAATAAGGAATATTATATAAATAAATAACTGACTATGGGTCATGTATACGAATACTTTCGAATCAAACGATAAACTAGTGATATTTTGTAGGTCCTGCACTGCTGGCCGGATGAGGAAGCTCAAAATCGCTCAACGAACTATGGAGAGGGCTATGCTCGGAGTTTCTCTGAGTGATAAACTTAGAAATGAGGATATCCGCAGTAGAACCAGAGTGACCGACATAGCCCAACGGATTAGTAAGCTGAAGTGGCAATGGGCCGGCCATATAGCTCGAAGAACCTACAACCGATGGGGAAAAAAGGTTCTCGAGTGGCGGCCTTGTACCGGCGGACGAAGTGTAGGGCGTCTCCCACTAGATGGAGTGATGACCTGGTAAGACACACAGGAAGTCGACGGATGCAGGTGGCTCAGGACCGTGCTTTGTGGCATTCCTTGGGGGAGGCCTATGTTCAGCAGTGGACTTGTTAAGGGCTGTTGTGATGATGATGATGATGATGATTTCGTAGGAGTTACATTACAATGCAGTGACTAAATGAAAAGAGAAAAATGAAACAATATTTAATATGCTTAAATAGACAAAAAATATATAGAAAATAAATATTTAAATATTACACTGATTCAGACCAAACACTAAAAAGTAAATCTATATATTAATACGTGAAGGGAAACTTTGTACAAATTTATAAAGCATATTGCGCGCACCGCGCACGCGGGAGTGTGAAATTCGATAAAATTAAAATGTATATGGAGGAGTGCAGAAAGCTAAAATTTATTCATAACATGAGTTAAAAATACATTAAAATATAAATGTTTACGTTCGCAATACCAATGTCAATTGTCAAACACGTATTAGTTCTATGGTCAAACAGTCGTACAGAGTAGAGATTTTCACCAATTTTTTTTAATTTTACCAACAATATAATTACTGACATATTGACTAAATAAACCTTGAATAAAGTATCATATTATGATTATTTATCCAAGGAAAAAGTCATGAATATTGTGTGACTACTAAAGTTCCGTTTTCTATATAATTCCGTTTTCTATAATAATCATAGTTACAAATACATTTATTGCTGTCAGTCCTATTTATTCTATTCTATTCTATACTGAAATGGAATTTTAAAAAAAACTGGTAACTATAGTCACCAGTTTTTAAAACAAGTGACCTCTCCTACGTCACTAGTTACGTTGTGAAAGTCACGTAACGACTCACGTCTACTTTTTACTGCTAACGAGGCATTCCACCTTAGTATTCAAGGGTGACAACTCATCTGCATTTTACGTCTTAATCGTGGATAGATGTACGAAGATGTATACCGGCTCCACTTACTATCATGTACATTTACATGTTTTATCATGTACCTACTAATATCGATATTTTGATATTATTGATCAAAAACGCGTAAATTTAACGAATATTAACACGTTTAGTTTTAATTTTCAATACGTTTCTCCCTCTTATAAACGAGATTCATATCCAGTTGTTTACGGTCTGAATGGAATGGGGATATTACATACTTAACACTGAAATCGGTTATAAAAGAGCAAATCTAGTAGAATACAGTAGTAAAATAGTACAGTATATTTTTAAGCCCGGACATACGAGTATATAATACGGATCTAACTCGGCTGGGCAGCGTTCGGGAAATACCGACACATCTTCTAAATATCTTTATAAGCGTATTTATTTAGTGTCAGTACCATCAGAAAAGCATATAGTATCAAGGCTATGATAATCTTCGAAGTAATGACATTCGTGAATATTTTAAACTTCAATAATTTTAACTCATATCAGCATAATATCATTCTACGAGTACGCTCAACCTTGCGCTGGTTTTTGTGTTGGCTTATGAGCGTAGTAAGTATTTGTAAGTAGGTTTAGTAAAGGGCTTAAAAATGTTTTACAATTATGTGTAACATTTCATTTTAAAACTAGCAAGCTGTCCCAGCTTCACCTGGGTAGGGTCTATACATGCGGCGTTATTTAGATTTAAGATAATCATCAAAGGCCATCTAATTTATCAATTTTTCGAGTTCTCAAAAAAGTTCTTTCAAGATTTTGGGATATAGCCTTGATCACTCCTGGCAGTACAGTATCTATTAGTCAAGTTTTATTACAATCGGTTCGGCCATTACGAAAATTAGTCAGGACAGATAGACAGACAGATAAGTAAATAGACAAAAATGTTAAAAATTGTTATTCATATCTTAATGACATGCAAATAACCCCCTCAACCCCTCAAAAGGCAGTAAAGTCCTAGGATTGCGGTGCCGATACATGGCGGTCGAAATAAAGCGGTGAATGGCGTCACTATAAACTTTTTATAATATACCTTGGCCGCAAAAAAGCGGCCGTCTTTACGGTGACGATCGGAGAAAAGTTTCATCACCGCTAGAGCCATTATCAAAATAATGTTCCATTCATCTATACCATCACCAGAAGATCAAACATTCAAAAAAATCAGTGACCAATATTTATCGAAATGGAATTTTCCAAACTCCGTGGGAGCGGTTGATGATAAATGTATAATACTAGAGGCTCCCATCCTCCATCCAATTTTATTTAAAGGTGTATAGTATTGTTTCGCGCCACAATTAATACATGGTACATGGCGACACTAGTTACCACTAGCGCCCTCTAGTATCGAGTAGCAGAACTAGGAGAGTCAAGAACCTTCTAGAAATTTCCAAAAAACTTTCTAGAACTATCGCCATCTAGTCAATCGGGACCGATATATACTCGAACATTCTAGATGTTTCTACAGTAAAAGGTTCTGGAAACTATCCGAGGCCCTATATAAGGCCGGTATAGACCGCGACCGGAGTGAGTATTGAATTGGCGATACAAGCGAATACTTCGAAGCGATACAACTGTGAACTAAAGTGATCTATAGTACTTATTGTATTATACAGTATAACAGTATTTTGTTATTAGTGTGGTTTAAAGTTGTAATTAGTGTTGTGTAATTAAAGTGTCAATTTTTATAATTCAAGCTCGTAACAATTGGTGTCAGAAGTGGCGATGAAATCATGTCGATTTTACCTAAGGACGACACGGAGGGTATCCGTACCCGAAGTCAACGCCAGCAGGAAACGGGTCAGAGACGATTTGGTGGTGCAACGCCGCAGACGTCGGAGGGCCAGCTGCCAACCACGGAGGCCGGCCCGTCAGCAGCTCCTGCATCTGCAGCACCTAACTTAGGTGCTCTGATGATGATGCTGCAGGAGCAGGCCCGCCGGTTGGAAGAGCAGCTGTAGCGCGGTCAGGAAGAGCAGGTGCTGTGGAAGCTGAAAAAAGAAGCTGAAACCCGAATCGACCTAGTGAACGATCGGGTTGACAAAGTGATGGCTGACGTGAAGAAAACGCTGGGCGACCTCAAACTCGGGGATGGAATTACAGCTCCCGTGGTAGCTACAACACCTTCGCTACGTGGATTCAAAGTGCCGCCGTTCGACGGGACTTCTTTCTGGTCGGCCTACGAAATCCAGTTTGAGGTTGTCATGAAGGCGAACGGCTGGAATAAAAGTCAGGCCATGACTGCTCTCACCCTAGGCCTGCGCGACCAGGCCTTAACTGTTCTGGAAGCTCTCGGTAAGGAAGTGACTTACGAGCAGCTCCTTGAGACATTGGAGGCAAGATATGGTGACGCTCACCTGGAACACGTCTTTCGTTCAAAGATCGCGTGCAATGCAGCAACGAAAACCTGCAGCAGTGGGCCCTTGAGGTGGAGAAGCTGGTTCGAAAAGCATACTAGTCTGTACTTGCGCTCGTTGTAGGGAACCTATTGCAGATATTCATCGACGGCATCCGCGACCTTGAAGTCAGAGCGGCTGTGAGGCTCTGGCACCACGAGACGCTTAAGGATGCCTTGGCCCATGCACTGGAGGTGGAAGCTCAGGGAGGTTGCAGCAGCTACAGTTCGCGACCGCAATAAAGGATACAGCCCTAGGTACTGCGGCTGTGGGGAAAGGGGCTATCTTCGATCCAGCTTCCCTAAAACAACTGTAGAAAGGGAAGTTGGTCGATCTCGAGAGGGTAGTGCGGCTAACAGCACCGCTCAGCGCAGTGTGAAATCTCATAGCAACGCAGATGCATTGTCAAGAAGACCTTGTCCTGAAGATTGCAAGCATTGTACTAGGCAAGAGGGTAAGGAAGTAGTAAGGTATGTTTGAGGATGCTCAAGACAAACCAGCTCAGCAATGAGTGGAAGGACAGCCTACAACATGCACAGCAGGAAGATTCGGACATCAAGCCGATTCTGGAATGGATGAAGGCCAGTGCTCCTAAGCCCTAGTGGAGCGACGTTTCAGCGATGAGTTCGACCACGAAAAGCTATTGGGCCCAAAGGACAGCTTGCTGATTTAGGATGGAGTCCTGTGCCGTAAATAGGAAAATGGTCGGGGAGACAGTTGTCATTTGCAAATGGTTGTCCCTAAAGCTAAAGTACCGAATGTTCTACAGCTGTACCATAATGGTTGTTCAGGAGGCCATCTGGAAAGTTAAACTAACTCTACTGAAGATCCGAGAACGGCTTTACCGGATCCACTGTCGTGACGATGTTGAGGACTGGTGTCGCAAATGTACAAGTTGTGCGGCTGTAAAGGGACCTCAGACTCGTAGTAGAGGTGCATTGAAATTGTACAATGTTGGTGCGCCATGGGAGAGGATAGCCCTTGACGTTGCGGAGCCGTTTCCGGAAAGTGAAAGTGGTAACAAGTATTTCATGGTTGTGATGGATTACTTCACTAAGTGGCCAGAAGTTTTCGCCATTCCAAATCAAGAAGCTTCAACAGTTGCAGATAAACTAGTTCATGAAGTCTTCTGTCGTTTTGGAGTACCTTTAGAGATTCACAGCGATCAAGGAAGGAATTTTGAGTCTCAATATATTCCAGGAAACTTGCCGAGTCATGGCAAGTTTCCTGGAATATATTGAATACTCACAAAACAAGAACAACTCCTTACCACCCGCAATCTGATGGAATGGTAGAACGATTTAATCAGACATTGGAGAGGTACCTAACAAAAGTTGTGGAAAATCGGCAACGGGACTGGGATAAGCACATACAACAGTTTTTGTTGTCATATCGAAGCGCTGTTCACGAAAGTACATCTTGATGCCCCACGCAGTATAACCGATTACGCAAATGACTTGCGGAACAAAATGAATGACATTTATGAGCACGTCAGACAATCGGGCCAGCAAATGTCTGAAAAGATGAAAACCCGGTATGACCGCAATATGTACTCGAACATTCTAGATGTTTCTACAGTAGAAGGTTCTGGAAACTATCCGAGGCCCCTATAATAACGCTATATAAGGCCGGTATAGACCACGACCGGAGTGAGTATTGAATTGGCGATACAAGCGAATATTTCGAAGCGATACCACTGTGAACTAAAGTGATCTGTAGTACAATTGTGTTTTGTTATTAGTGTGGTTTTAAGTTGTAATTAGTGTTGTGTAATTAAAGTGTCAATTTTGGTAATTCACTCGACAGTTTAAATTGTTTCAAACCCCAAGCATGTATGTATAAAGATAGAGTACCAAAATTGATTATAAACTTTATTCGTACAATTTTATAGTGTTGTTGTCTTTCATCAATAAACTTTTTAATAGCGTGGAAGCTTTTTAGATTTGATGAGTTCATTAAGTCGTATCGCATGCTGTTAAAACATGGGTCACTTATGGTAGAAAGAGCTTTGCGAAGTTTTACGACTCTCGTGGTACTAAAGCAGCTTATGTTAGCTTTAAAAATAGACTTCGTAGCGTAATAAACGAGATCATTTTCAATGCGATGTCCCCAAATAAGTAGCGTGGGAATGATAACGACCAGACAACGTTGTTTAAAAACGTATGCGATACACTGTGCAGTTACAATTCAACCTTAATTCACTTGTAAATATTTGGATCAATATTATCCAACTTATTTGTTGATTCATTTGTTTTAGTAGCTGTTTACTTTCTTCTCTTCATCGTTAACTGAAAACTGTAGAGAAGAGTTATTTGTTACATCCTCAGGCTTACAGAAAAAGAAAGACGTAGCGCTGCATACCTTTCAATTGACACAAAAACTAAACCACAACCATGCTCAACTTATTGCAAGAACACGCACTCACGTATACAATGAATCTAAAATCATTTACAACGAACAACATGGTTTCAGGTGCGTTATAAGTGTGCGTTTAGCAGTGAACTTTTACACGCTTGAAATGTATCTTCCGCCTCTATATCTTCTTTGTTTATCTAAGGTTATTTGCATATTTTACATAAAACATTTATTTAAGATATGCGGTAGAGCTCATCTCCAGCTTATCACGGCAGCAACACAAGGCAGATTGACCGGGGAAGGGCCAAGCTCATACATAATATTAGAAAATAGATGCCACAGCATCCAATTACCATCAAGTGGGCTGTGTGCATATTTAAAAAATAAAGCAAATATTAATCAATTCAACAAAATATAAAGTCATACTCTAATATGAGATAAATAATTAAATTATAAGACCGTTATAAAAACACAATCCATATTTTTATTTAAAAAAACTGGTCATTTCTTCTTCGACTTAGTCTGTCGTCTTAACTAATTTTACATGAAGGAATATAAACTAGATTTATGTACCAGTTTGTGAATATCCTAGCTTTACTTACTTCCTTTTATTTATAGCACTTACACACCTGCAACCGACTACAAACAAACAAGGTCAAAGAAACATTGTCAACCCTATAGCCTAGATGAAATGCCTCCCAGTCTCGATGGATGGACTGCTGCATGTCGGCAGAAGTAGGTACCAAAGATACAAATCCAAACAGAAACCTAGGCTCAAGAGGAGACCACCTAGCAAGGTTTTAAATTTGAATATTACTTAGAATGAGTTAATTTATATTTACCACTTATTTTTAAAGTTCAAAAAAGGAATAGGCTTACAATTCTTAAGACTTTTTTTTCTCTTTGTATATACGAGTATGTTAGGCGATATCTTATCCAACTGTGTGCCGATTTTCATGATCTCTTTTTATTAAATAGGTTATACTTCAGAGATGTTTCCATACGAGAAAAAAATCCTCCGCTAAGGGTGGCAAAATATGGGATGAAGTTGTTATTTAACTATTCAGACAATATTAAGACTGTGATATTCCTCAGTCCACTCAAAAGTTTAAAAAATAACTCTTAACAAAATAAAAAAGGTGACTTTGAAGAACTAAAAAGAATAAAATAATTTCACGTTCTTAAGTCGGGGCTTTCATTCTTAAATTATTTTCTTTACGTTATACCACGTGCTCGGCGGTGAAGGAAAACAACGTGAGGAAACCTGCATGTCTGAGAAATAGGAAAAAAATATATTTCAAAGACATGTGAAGTTCGCCAACACGCATTGGGGCAGCGTGGTGGACATTTCCTTGCCCTAAAACCCTCTCATAAATGAGAGGAGGCCTGTGCCCAGCAGTAGGACGTTATAATAGGCTGTAACTTCAACTTTAACCTTCCTCGGTTCTTTAAATACTATTTACACGTGAGGCCTTCGGGTCATGTTGACCCGATTTCAAAAATATGAAGCAATTGTTTTAAATTAAATACAAAATCTAATATTAAAATTAAATAAATGTGTTTTAGAAAAAATTATTAAAATCTAATTATTTCTAAAACACATTTATTTAATAAAAATAAGGATACAATAAACGACTATATTTGTATATTACTCATTTTCTTGGCAACACAAAAGGCATAAAATTTCAGAATGTTTCGGACATATATGTTTCTTACATTTTTTACAGATTTTTGAAGTTTTTCATCTTTTGAAGATGGACGTAAACTACACCTTTTTCTTTTATTAGAGCCCTGAGTAGTGGAAGTATTCGTTGTCTCAGTAACACCTAACTGCACTCGTAGTACTAATTCCAGTGAAGCATTTGTCCGAGGAAGAGTTTTCCTACGCTCGATGTGATCATTTACCAATTCCATGGCTAATTTCTCTAGAAACAACCGTCTTTGTACTGTTCTTTTCTGTTTCCAGTCTGGGTGGGTGTCACAGTATAATACATAAGCATTGAAACATGAAATATCAATCATATTATGAAATATGGCTATTGGCCACCTTCTAGTCATTCGTTTACAACTATAAGCCGAAACCATTTTGTCTAGAAAATCAACAGCACCTTTTGTTGCATTATAGTCCATGATCATTTTTGGTTTCCTCTGCTCTGATTCATGTATTTCTATTTTGTTGTGATTTGTGCTCAACAAAATTACATTTTTGTTTTTTTTCGGAATGTATGAGACTAGAACCATTTTTGAATTGAATGCAAAAGTAGATGAAAACACAGGTTTCTTCGTATCTAAAAGATCTACGGGTATCTGTCGCTTATTTTTCCGTAAGGTTCCAAGAATGGTAAGTTTACGATCTAAAAGTTTTTCAGCTAATTCATAAGATGTAAAAAAATTATCTCATGTAAGGTTGTAGCCCTGTAAACCTTCTGTCAGATCCAAAACTACACGTATTCCTTGATTTTTTTCCGGAGCACTTCCTTGGAGTTTCCAGTATAACATTGAATTGAACGAACGTATCCTGTTTCACTGTCACACAATATCCAAAATTTTATGCCATATTTACTTGGTTTGCTTGGCATATATTGTCGGAAAGGACATCGACCTCTAAATGAAAGTAACTGTTCGTCAATTGTGATATTTATATTTGGATTATAAAACAGGCAACAGCTTCACCCATTCATCCCACATATCTCTCACAGCTGCTAATTTGTCACTCTGTTTTCTTGCTTCTAAACGCAAAATCGCAGAAATTTGTTTGAAACGTTTCAGGGACATTGTTGCCCGAAATATAGGTCTTCCATAAGCTTCGGACCATAAGCTTTCTAAACTTTCATCGTTAGACTTGAAAACTCCAGCAAAAATAAGAATACCTAGATATGCATCTAACTCCGTTTCATCTAACGCTTCCCATCCATTTCCGAAACGTGAAGAACCTTCTATATTTGTTTGTTTCAAAATTATAGATTTTATACGCTTATTTAGAAATAAATCAAAAGAACTTCTAAATGTATTTATGCGATTAGAAGCATACCTGGTAATGCCTGGTGTAAGTTTTATTAGGTTTGCACTACTCAAACGACCTCTGACTTCTAATGGGGTTCTTAACCATACAAATTCACCATTTTTTGATAGCATTTGGTTTTCATTAGCACTGGTATTGGTAACGTATCTTGAAAGAGGCTCCTTATCGCTATTTGTTTCGTCACTACTGCTTTCACTGTATAAACTGGGTTGAATATTGTCCGTAGGATTTTCATCCAAACTATTCTCCGTTTCACTAATTATTTCATCTTCGGAATTCATATCGTAGTTTACGATTTGCGAAATCGCAAAATCAGTCAAATTGTGAGTCATTTCAAACACCAACGAAACACATCAAGTCCAAACAACGAATGAATCAAATAAAAGTAACTGTCACACGTAAATAATGTAATCTACCGGCATACTAATGTAAATAAACAATTATTCTCAAAGTACCTTCAACAATAACACGCTAAGTAATTAAGATATTACTAACATTTATAAATTGTAAGTGTATTCTTAGAATGCAACAAAGCATTATTGTTTGCAAAACACGGGCTTTATGACCCGAGGACCTTTTCATACTCAGGTATTATTGACCGAGGAACCTAAGACGGAAAAAACTTAATTTTCTTAAGATAAGAGACTTCGCCATAATTTTACAATAATAATATATAGTGAATGCATAATTAATAATTGTCATAAAGTCTTAGTAAATTATATTAATAATTACGACTTTTATTGACAGTTAAATTTCAGTTTCGGGTCAATATGACCCGAAGAACCGAGGAAGGTTAACTTTAACGTTATATCTTAGCACCGACTTCAGAATGAGAAATTATTTTATTCCTTTTAGTTATTTGTAGTTATTTGTAGTGTTACTTTTTGTTAAAAGTTCTTTTTTTTCATCTGTGATTACTTATTACACCATATAAGTGGAGCGTGTATAATACATAAATAAACACTCACGCCTGTCACCCAGAAGGGTAGGCGGAGACTACGGACTTCCATTTGGCACGATCCTGACACACCTATTCCATAATAATATTGATATATCATATCCGTTGGTTTATTGTAAGAAATAAAACACTGAATCTACTTATATTCTTATAATATCAAATTAACCTACTGACATCGTTATATAAATTTCCACCGGCCCATTAATCCCAATCACAATAAATGAAAACAAAATTAAACAAATGCTGACGTCGATCCGCACAGCTATAATCCGAAGCAGGTGTAACGTTCATATTGCCATACGGTGATATTATTTGTATAAATTTATATTATGATTGCGGAAAGCCGTTGATATACATTAGAATAATGTTTTCAGAAAATATAAACTTAAATTCTCATTTTACATAAAACGTTATGGTATAGGTATACTCAAGTAATATAGTAATTAATTATTACATAAGTTTCGATTTGATAAGTTAAATTTACCAAATGTTCTTTTCATTTGATTTTGCACTAGGGCATGTTGGGTAAGGATATAGAATCTTTTTTATCATCGTCTGATGATGAGACTTTAGTTAACTCGATAGAGTTACTAACTTTCGATTCGTGTTTAATAATCCACCGTGTATTGCACTGATTAAATATTTGTATACAGCAGCAAGAATCGTTATTTCTCTTAATAAAGCAACAAAACATTTTATAAGAAATATATAAAATAAAGCAAATAATCAAGAAGTATATAAATGATGAATAGTAATTACCATATTTGATAATGTGAGATTGTTCTTGAACCTTATTGATCTCATTTTCTAAGTTATTTAAGGAATGATAAGAATATTTTAGAGTTTCCATGTCTAGGCTAGTTAAAGATATAGGAGACAAGTATGGAATCGATTTATTTAAAACTTCTTTATTACAACAATCGTCTTCTGTAATATTAAAGTTTAAATTCATTTTATTTTCGATTTTAATAGATTTAGTTGTAGATGGTAAT
Organism: Parnassius orleans; assembly: GCA_029286625.1. Classification (NCBI taxonomy): domain Eukaryota; kingdom Metazoa; phylum Arthropoda; class Insecta; order Lepidoptera; family Papilionidae; genus Parnassius; species Parnassius orleans. The sequence goes on along the minus strand of JAGSMP010000022.1, from coordinate 7,540,784 downwards.
AATTGAATTGTCTTTGAAAAACCAATACAGCTTTCATTTAAACTTAGGATACCTGTTCCTAAAATAGTAAAATCTTGTATTATATTATTACATTTTATAGTTAATTTACATTTTTCAGATTGTACATAGATAAACTTATTATTATTTATTTTATGCCATACATCGATTTGTCCATATAAAAGTTTAGAGTTACATTGAGATGGTAAGGATAACGTTACATCGGTTAACAATTTCGTTTCACAAGATGGATTCTTTACTGTAGAAAATATATAAATTAAAGGACATATAAAATAGTTATTACTGATAATATTGCAATCGTTTAAATTATCTAACAAACTATAACTAAGTCTATCTTCTGTTATTCCAAGGTAAGGCTTGGTGGGTTGAATTAGGGCGAAAGAGTTAGGTTTACTAGGATTATGAGGAGTTGGTAAGGGTATGCATTTGTATAAAGTGAACTTTAAAGAAGAAATCAGTGGTATGAAAATTATTCTTTTATTATAATAAAAAGATGTTAGTTTTGAAATATCTATCAGGGTATGTATGTTTTCAATCGTTAATGTTACTGGAAAATCTAGTCGCTTATTTATATAGTTACTCTGTTTAAATAGCTCGCGAAATAAGTTTGTAGGACTTATCACACTAGGATGTAAAATGTTCGCCTTAGAAAATAAGATAGAGTTTAAGTACATTATCTAAGAAATTAGAAATAGTGACCAAAGAGCTTTCTGTTATATTAAGTAAAGCATATATTCTAGAAATATGTGATAATTGATTATTATTTTTGACAATTTGGGATAACACAATATTTAAAGTATTTATTTGAGAATTTTATTTATTTTCATTCATACTTAATTTATATATTGTTGAGTTAAAAACATTAATAGAAGATTGAATTATGTGGATATTATCCTTTATTAGTTTTAAAAGTTCTAATTCGCTATTTTGACAAGCACTAATGGCTGCACCGTATTTTCGTGCATCTAGAGTTCCAAACAAGAATTTCAAAATTTCTCCACCGAATTCCAAAGCTCGTTTATGCCTTGGTTGTTTCTCGGTAGAAACTATATGCGACAAAGATTCGAATTTAGCAAAATTAGAATTTAATAATACTTCCATAGGACTTTTGATATCATTACATTCAACGAAACCACGGAGCTGGAAGTTTTCGCAGAGCGTTGCAGTTTGATTATAAGTGAATGTGTATTGTCTAGATGTGGCTTAAGTGAAACTACGTCTATATGCGTTACAACATTCCAAAAATCGTTATAAAAATTAATTGTAGTTATTTGATCGAAATAAATACCTGGACTATTATAAATAGGTAGAATTTGAGTTTCAGCGTTGAATTGGTGGCTTATGGCTCTGGAATAAAGTTACTTTTATTCTATTACTGAAATTAGGGATGAGCTGGTTTAATTTCATTAATATGATATTTCACGTGCTTACGACCTATGAGAAGAGTTACGTTATGTTTGCCATTTAATTTAATAATTTTATAAGGACCTTTCCAGATACGAGATAAGGCCTTGCGAAGTCTATGGTGGCATTTAAAGTAAACCATATCGCCTGTTTTGTAGGATATAACTTTACTATTTGTGTCATAATATTTTTTTGATGTTTCTTTACTTTTGATTATGTGTTCTAATGCCTTCTGTCGACTAAGATTCATGCGATATTGTAATGCGCAGATGTATTCATGATAAGTTGTATCATTGCTCGTGTTACCACTAGCGCCCTCAAGTATCGAGTAGCAGAATTAGGAGAGTCAAGAACCTTCTAGAAATTTCCAAGGGTTTTATTTTAAATATTTCAGTTACCTGTTTAAATAATTCCGACGTGAAACATGTGCCGAGATCTGTTAGTATCATTTTAGTAATTCCGAACAAAGGGATAAAATGAACTAATGTACGAGCTACTTCGTTACTGCTGGAAGTTATCATTGGATATACACATAAAAATTTGGTTAGGTCATCTTGTAGGGTTAATATGAATTTGAAGTTTTGCAAACCAGCTTCGGGTAGTGGACCGACTGTATCTAAAGCTAATCTTTCGAATGGTTTTGTACTTGTGGAAGTTATCACCATTGGAGCCTTATTAAATGTTCTTAGTGGTTTATTTACTTGGCACAATTTACAATTTTTAACATAACTTTCTATGTCGGAGCGCATATTTTTCCAAAAATATAGGTCTTTTAAGCGATTTAACATCCTTTTAATTCCGGGGTGACCAGCAATTGTTGAGTTGTGATTTTCTTTGAGAATTCGTGGAACTGGGTAAATAACGGTAGTAGGGTAAATAATTGGATTTCGGTATATATGAATTTTAATGTTAGTATTGTGAAATATGTAGGCAATTATATTGTAGATTTTCATATAGGATAATTTAGAGAACGGGTCAGCAAAATGGGAAATGGCTAAGTCAGTGATTTGACTATTTCCTGTTATAATATTGTCGCGTAGTTGCATTAATAAATTGTAAGTATTTCGGTATGAAATTTCACCATTACGAAGAGTTACTTCGTAATGGTGAATTTTTGTATATAGGAAATAAAACGTTTTATTATTTTCCTTAATATAAGAGATAGTGTACGGTTCTCGTTCTGAGTTTATTAAACTTTCAGAGTTTTGCAACTGAGATAGAATATTTTTTCAATATGGAATAGATTCATTAAAGTCGAGGGATACGGGGCAAACAGTATTATTTAATTTAGAGAGGTGTAACGCTTCTTGACGTTCTTCGATTACCGTATTTGTAGAAATGGAACTAATAAATTGTTTTTTTTTAAATATGATTCATATTTGAGTTTATTAAGGACTACATTCAATTTTAGGCGTGAATGGGTATGCGAGAAGAGCATCGGCGTTTGAATTTTGCTTTCCTTGCTTATACATAATTTCGTTATGATATTCCTTTAACTTGAGGCGCCAACGAATTAATCTACTTCCTGGATCCTTGACATTAAAAAGCCAGACCAAAGGTCTATGGTCAGTGACTATTTTAAATTTATTACCATAAATATAGGGACGAAATGTTTTTACAGCGAAGAGGATAGTTAAAAGTTCTTTTTCCGTTGTTGAGTAGTTGCATTCTGGTTTATTTAATGTTCTTGAGTCATACGCAATCGGTTTGTCTTTTCCGATAGGACTAATACTGCGCCAACGGCATAATTACTGGCGTCTGTGGTGGCAATAAACAGTTGCGAAAAATCGGGATATTGGAGTAACAGAGCTGAAGTTAGTTTTTCTTTTAACAAATTAAAAGCTTGGGTTTGTTCTTGTGTCAAATTAAAATTAACATCTTCTTTTTAATAATGACGTAATTGGTTTTGTTATTTTTGAAAGTTATCTATAAATCGACGGTAGTAGCCTAATAGGCCTAGAAATGATTTAATTTCCTTATGATTTTTGGGAATAGGATAATTGGATACTGATTTTACCTTGTCGGAATTAGGTGAGACACCTTTGTCGGTTATTATATGACGTAAATAAGTGACTTCGCGTCGAAGGAACTCGCATTTATCTGGTTATAATTTCAAATTGAAATCTCAAAACCTATCAAAAACAAGGTGTAATTTTTCTATATGACTTTGAAGATCGTGGCTGTAAATTATACAGTCATCTAAGTAGACGAAACAGTGGAGACCTTGGAGACCAGAAAGGACTGTATTCATGAGACGTTGAAACGTACTAGGAGCATTTCTTAATTCAAACGGCATGCGAGTAAATTCAAAATGACCGGAAATGCCATATGTGTTGATTACTGTAAAACCAGTCTTTTCAACATCATTAGGATTGAGAGGAATTTGATGGAAGCCGGAAACTAAATCAAGTGTCGAAAAATATTTAGAATGTCCTAATTGATCTAATATATCGCTAATTAATGGAATAGGATAAACTTCATTCATGGTCGCATCATTAAGTCGCCTATAATCTATAACAATGCGTTTTTTTTTGCCACACATTGCCTTGCGTATGTGGACTATGAGAAAGCCTTTGATTCCGTCGAAATTTGGGCGGTGCTGCAGTCCCTTCAGCGGTGCCAAGATGACTGTCGGTATATCGAAGTTCTGAAGTGTTTGCACAGTAGGGCTACGATGGCTATCCGAGTAGAGAATCAGAGTACGAAACCTATCCAACTGCAGAGAGGTGTAAGACAGGGTGACGTTATATCCCCGAAACTCTTCACCGCTGCATTGGAGAACGTTTTCAAGCTACTGGACTGGAAAGGATACGGTATTAACATCAATGGCGAGTAAATTACTCACCTTCGATTTGCCGACGATATAGTCCTTATGGCAGAATCGCTGGAGGACCTAAGCACTATGCTCAATGACCTCAATAGTGTCTCTCAACGGATATGGCTTAGGATGAACATGGACAAAACAAAAATCATGTTTAATGTCCATGTCACACCTATGCCGGTAGTTGTTTGGAGCACTAAGCTCGAAGTTGTTGACGAGTATGTTTACCTGGGACAAATAGTCCGACTAGGTAAGTCCAACTTCGACCGAGAGGTCAATCGACGGATTCAACTCGGCTGGGCAGCGTTCGGGAAATTACGGCACATCTTCTCGTCAGGTATACCTCAAAACTTGAAAACGAGGCTGTACAACCAGTGCGTGTTGCCAGTGATGACCTCTGGAACTTAGTCGTGGTTCTTCACTGCTGGCCGGATGAGGAAGCTCAAGGTAGCTCAGCGAGCTATGGAGAGGCCTATGCTCGGAGTTTCTCTGCGTGATAAACTTAGAAATGAGGATATCCGCAGTAGAACCAGAGTGACCGACATAGCCCAACGGATTAGTAAGCTGAAGTGGCAATGGGCCGGCCATATAATATAAGAACCGACAACCGAAGGGGAAAAAAGGTTCTCGAGTGACGTCCTCGTACCGGCGGACGAAGTGTAGGACGTCCCCCCACTAGATAGAGTGACGACCTGGTTAAGACATGCAGGAAGTCGATGAATGCAGGTGGCTCAGGACCGTGCTTTGTGGCATTCCTTGGGGGAGGCATTTTTTCAGCAGTGGACTTGTGAAGGGCTGTAATAATGATGATGATGATGATAAAGGGGGTGAAAAAGGGGTTGAAAGTTTGTATGGGGAAGCAAGATTAGTTAAACTATTTTATTCGAAAATTCACTGGAGTACTCCAATCAATAAATGAGTAAACAAGTGTTTCAGGCTCTTTCAGAATTCAACCCCTAAAAGGTGGAAAAGGGGTGACAAATTATGAAAATCAACATGGGTATCGTTTTTATGGTTTATCGGGTCGCTGATTACGAAAACAACAACTATTTCAAAATTCAACGTAGCAGACGGGAAAAACCTACCATCATCCCCTGTGGGGGTACGATGTGGTTGAAATGTCTATATGGGTTTCGTTTTATGGTTTTTTGGGACGTTAATTACGAAAATGGCATCGATTATGGTTTAAAACCAACATGGATGGAAGGATGGATGGATGTATGTTTGTATGTAAAAATCATCATGGGTTGAGTGACTTGGTTGTCATTTTTAAGGTTTTTGGATCGTAAATAACGTAAATGATATTGATAAATATTTTAAACTTAATTTATTAGTATATATTACACTTTTATTGCACAAATATACTTTTATTGCACAAATCATAAAACAAAATTGACAAGAAGATTTGTACAAAAAATTTGCACAAAATTACACCTGAACAAAAAAAGACTAATTTAAAAATTAAAAAACAATGAAAATAAACAACCAAACCAACTATATTTTTTTACAAATTAATAAAATGGCAAAACTTAAAGAAATACTTAGGTACCTACCTATTTTGTATTGATCTTCAAGTTCCCATCCCTACCAATAGATGGCGTTGGTATCGTTTTAGAACGCGGTAAAGTTATGTTTTTTCGAACTAATGTAAAGTGAATGGTGAATGAGAGCTTCAACCTGTACCACATACGGTACCTATTCACTGTTAACGGATATTTGACTAGACTTCGACTTTGTTTGCTTGCTTACGGTTTAAGATTTGCGTCGTGTTTCGGATTAGTTGCTTGATTTTGTCTTTCTTACAACCACTGTTCAAACTTGGAATTCGATTTGCTTTGTAATTAGGGATTGTTGATAGAAGTATTTTTCTCACTGAAAAAATTACTACAGTAAACTCTTAATATTAAAGGAAAAATGGAAGAACATACTGTCGTCCCCATTATAGGTGACGGCGTGGCGCCTGTTTGTTTCGTGCTCTTTCATTTTTAATGTACGGAACCCAAGAAAATGCGATGGTGGTGCGTTCACAAATCGTTAGATTTGTGGTAAATGATTGGCCTAGGTTTTCAGTTATGACCCACGACAGAAATGGCGATAATTATTCAACAGCAAATGAATATTCAGGAAATATGTTAAAAAATTAAACTTACGGTGGACTTTGTGAATTGGTAGCTGCAGGATTAATAATTCCGTTTCGGTTTGAAGTATATCGAAACGGTCTGCTATACAGAGAGTCCGGAACAGATATCTGTCCAGTAAGGCGATTACGATTTAGCCATGATTTATCTAATGGACATTTTGACGCCTATCTGCCTATTGTTGCGAAGAAAATTACATAGCGTCGCATGGAGGTACATGTCGAAGAGCGTGATCCTTTTTCAGAGCTTGACCATTTAACTGTTACGTCATTTTTAAACAGTGAAATATCATCTCCAATCAGCGGAACAGATCAATCTGTATCGTTGACATTAATAATATGAAAAAAAAAGAAAAATAAACGAAGGTCGAGATTTAATAATTACACAAGAAAAAGTCAATTAAAAGTGCACAAAAAAGATATAGGCAGAACAAGTCAGATTCAAATCGTAAAGCTGTGTCCGCTTATCAGAAAAATAATCCCGATGTACACAGGCAAGCTGTTGCAAATTACCAAACTGCGAATCCACAATTGCATAGAGCAATTCAGTCACGGTATGAGGAAAACATTACACTGCTTTTATGGAAAAACAAGGTCCGTTCCGCTATGGAGTATGACCCTGATATTGCTTATGGAACTGACGGCAGTGTAGCCTTGGGTTTTATGACATACAAGTGTCAGTGGTGCAATGCGCTGAAATGGAAGGATGAGACACCTGGTATGTGTTGCAGCGCTGGAAAAGTGCAACTTGATCGGTTGAAATAATTACCTGAACCACTCTTTAGTTTGATTAATGATCTACACCCAGATCACGACCATTTTACGGGTAATATTCGTAAATATAATGCCTGTTTCCAGATGACTTCCTTTGGTGGTAAACAGGTAACTGCAAATGGTTTTTCACCGACTTTAAAGTACAAGGCCAGGTCTACCATTTAATTTTAAGTATATTACCACAAGCCGAACATGACGCTCAGTACCTTCAAATATATTTTGTAGGTGAAGATGATCGAGAAGCAAAGTTCTAAATTTCCTAACTTAAAGCCAAATTTAATCAAACAATTGCAGAATATGCTGCATCAAGTGAAACCGTATATAAAAGATCTGAAAAGTGCCATTGATAAAGCCCCTCCTTCAGAGTCATACAAAGTTGTCATACATGCTGATAAAAACCACCAGAAGAACATGGAGGTAGTTACAATGCACCAACTACAAATTAGGTGCCTTTAGTGTTAGTGGATCAACAATTTGAGGGAAAATCATCCTCAAGAGCCGAAGTGACTTCAGCGTATTAGTGAGATACATTGAGCATATGACGCGCTACAGTATCCATTGATGTTTTGCCTGGGGGATGATGGGTATTCAATCAACATACCACAACGCGATCCCACAAGTAAGTTGCCGCTTAATAAAACTGTCTCTTCTGCAAGTTTCTATTCGTATAGAATAATGATTAAAGAAGGAGAAGATAACTATTTAGTCAACTATCGTGTCCTTTTTAGTCAATATTTGGAGGATGAATACGCCAAAATAGAAACAGAGAGATTAAATTATATCAAAAATAATCAAGCCAAATTACGTGCTGATAGGTACATCCATTTAAAAGATGCTATTGGACGACAAGACGCAGAAGCCAACCAACTAGGACAAATGGTTGTCCTTCCATCATCTTTTACGGGGGGACCTAGGTATATGCACGAAAGAACACAGGACGGTATGACCTATGTTAGGAATTACGGCCGGCCTGATCTTTTTATCACTTTCACATGCAATCCTCGCTGGGACGAGATAAAAGAGCAATTGCTTCAAGGACAACAATCTCATGATAGACACGACATAATTTCGAGGGCGTTTCGACTAAAGGTGAAAAGGATCATGAACTTATTGACAAAGGGCAAAATATTTGACGAAGTGCGACGCTATATGTACTCAACGGAATTGCAAAAGAGAAGTCTTCCACATATTCATATTCTTTTATGGCTTCACAAACGTATTACTCCGGATCAAATCGACAATATAATTTGTGCTGAAAAACCGGATCCCAAACGTGAGCCAGAGCTTCACGAAATCGTTAAATGTAATATGATACATGGTCCATGTGGAACTTTTAATCGAAAGTTACCATGTATGAAAGATAACATGTGCAGTAAACGATACCCTAGGGCTCTCATAAGGCATAGATGCACAGATTGCGGCCCGCGGGCCGCATGCGGCCCGCCGATCGAATACTGGTGGCCCGCCGACAGCAAAAATAATACTCTCGTACATTCGAAAAATATTGAATTATATTCCAGAATAAAACCAAAAAAAATATGTTCGAATAGTAATTTGAATCTCGCGCGCGCGCTCTTAAGTGCGCTTATCGGTGCGCCGTGCATGCGTCGGTAACAGCGGTCGGTAATGTTCGTGCTGATCTCGGTTAAATTCGTTTTCTTGAGGAACCGCCGCGGCCGGCGGCGCGGCGACGACGGCAGCGCGGTGGCGGCTTATCCACGGGTTATATTGTTAGAGCAAGCGAGATAGCAATAGTCCCGAATTCCCGATTGCTCGCGTAGGTAGATACACGAAGCTGCCAGAGTCGGTTTCGTGATTATACGCGCGGTATAAAAGCCACGCTAACCGCAGCGACCGACAGTTCGGTTTTAATTTGAGTGAAGTGTCAATAGTTCTAGTGTAGATTTTAACTTGACTAGCCGGTGTCATATATTTTGATCCACACTCAACGTAGATTTCCCGTCAAGTGCCGTGTATAATTGTATTGTGAAATCGTAAGTAAAACTCTGTTATTAATAAGTGTTTCCCTACCTATTTAATCAATTATTTTTGGTAATTTAAAAAAGGATGGGTAATTTAAGTAGGTACTGTAATTGTTTTTAGGTGTTGTGTTAATCCTAGCCAGGATTAGAACGCAACATGGACAAGCCAGGACCTAGTAAAAAACGTAAGCTTAAAGATGAAAATCGGCAGTTTCAAGAAATTTGGACTGAGAAATACTTTTTTATATGGTCGCATAACAAAGTCGTTTGTTTAATTTGCAAGAATTCTGTTGCGATTGCAAAGGAATATAATGTAAACAGGCACTATGAAACGCAGCATTCTACTTTTACCAAGTTTACAGGTGAATTAAGGAAGCAAAAAATGTTGTCTTTAAAATAAAATGTTGTCAGCAAGCTATGTTTACAAAGCCCATTCAAGATTCAGAAAAAGCTACAGAAGTTAGTTATGAAATTTCTCGAATGATAGCAAAGCGAAGTCGCCCCTTCAATGATGGGAATTTTGTAAAAGAATGCATAGAAATTGCCGCTAAGAAAATGTGTCCAGAAGCAGCAAAAAAGTTTGAGAAAATTCAACTGAATCGTAATTTTCTCAAACTTTTTTATTATTAGTCATAACTATACTAACATCCAAAGACGAATTATGTCTTTGTCAGGTAATATTGCGGAACAATTAAATGAAAAAACTAAGATCATTGAATTTTTTTCATTAGCACTCGACGAATCCACTGATATTAGTTCCACAACTCAACTTCTGATATTCATACGAGGTGTTACTCAAGATTTTGAAGTCTTAGAAGAGTTATTAGGAATGTGTTCATTGAAAGGTCAAACCAGAGGAGTTGATATACTCAATGTACTTTTGGATGAGTGTTCAAAAACTGATTTGGACTTATCAAAATTATCGGGAGTTGCGACTGACGGTGCTCCTTCGATGATTGGTGTCAATTCTGGGCTAGTTACTTTGCTGAAAAGCATCTGCAAGAAAAAACATAAACGCTGAAGATCTCATGCAGTTTCACTGCATTATACACCAAGAAGCCCTCTGTTCTAAAAAAATTGAATTTCAAAATTTCATGAAAGTGGTAGTTTCGACTGTAAATTTCATAAAATCACGAGGACTCAATCACAGGCAATTCAAACAATTCCTTGATGACATCGAAAGCGAATATGGAGATTTACTGTATTATACAGAAGTAAGGTGGCTAAATTTAATAGAAGAAATTGGAATATTTCTGGCGGAAAAGCAAAGGGATGTTCCGGAACTTAAAAATCCTGATTGGTTGTGTGATTTGGCTTTTTTGGTTGATATTACAAATCATTTGAATGTTTTGAACACACGGCTTCAAGGCAAAAATCAACTGATATCCCAGCTCTACGCTCATGTATCATCCTTTCAATGCAAGCTGACACTTTTCAGATCACAATTGAATTCTGGAAATTACAATCATTTTCCGAATTATAAGAAAATGGCTGAAAAATTCAACAAAACTGCGATTAATTTCAGTTATATAGAAAAGCTAGATATTTTGATTCAATCTTTTCAAGACAGATTTTCGGAGTTTAAAAAAGTGAAACCTCTGTTGGACATATTCAGCAATCCTTTCACGATTTCAGTTGAAAATGCGCCAGAGTCAATGCAGTTAGAAATTATCGACATTCAAAACGACCAAGATTTACGCAACAAATTCAACGAAGGAAACTTGCTGAACTTTTACCGCTGCATTGATAAAAATACGTACAAAAAGTTGCGCATAAACGCCCTGAAATGTGCCAGCTTATTTGGTTCTACCTATATATGTGAACAAACCTTTTCAATACTAAATAATAATAAAACAAAAAATCGAAACCGCCTTGCAAATGAAAGTTTGGAAGCAGTTTTACGTGTTGCAACAAGTAAATTTGAGCCAAATATAAAAAAGATTGTAAGCACTATGCAGTGCCACGCTTCAAATTAATAAATTCTTTTTCAATTTTAATACATTATTATCAATTCTTTATTGTCTTTTAATACCTATACTTCTGGCGGCCCGCCATCAGTTCATAATTTGCCCGAGTGGCCCCTAGTCTTAATAAGTCTGTGCATCACTGTCATAAGGGAATCACAAACTGGTGAAGACGGTTATCCGCAGTGCAAGAGACGTTTACTAGATGACGGTGGGTTTTCTGTTCATATCAAAGGCACAACCATATGTAATCGCTGGGTAATCCCTTATCATTATCATCATCATCATCATTACAGCCCTTCACAAGTCCACTGCTGAACATAGGCCTCCCCCAAGGAATGCCACAAAGCACGGTCCTGAGCCACCCGCATCCATCGACTTCCTGCATGTTTTACCAGGTCGTCACTCCATCTAGTGGGGACGCCTACACTAAATCCGCCGGTACAGAGGCCGCCACTCGAGAACCTTTTTCCCCATCGGTTGTCGGTTCTTCGAGCTATATGGCCGGCCCATTGCCACTTCAGCTTACGAATCTGTTGGGCTATGTCGGTCACTCTGGTTCTAGTGCGGATATCCTCATTTCTAAGTTTATCACGCAGTGAGACTCCGAGCATAGCCCTCTCCATAGCTCGCTGAGCGACCTTGAGCTTCCTCATCCGGCCAGCAGTGAAGGACCACGTCTCAGTTCCGTAGGTCACTGGCAACACGCACTGGTTGTACAGCCTCGTTTTCAAGTTTTGAGGTATACCTGACGAGAAGATGTGCCGTAATTTCCCGAACGCTGTAATAACGCTGATAATCCCTTATAATGCAATATTATTAAAATCATTTAACGCTCACTTAAATGTGGAATATTATCATTCGGTGATATCAATAAAACACGTCTGTAAATACGTAAATAAAGGTTCAGACCAGGCATCGTTTGTTTTAGAGAATGTGAAGGATGAAGTTAAAACCTACACAAGTGGAAGATATATAAGTACATCAGAGGCAGTATGGCGAATCCTTGAATTTCCCATTCATGAGCGTTTCCCCCCCGTAGTCCACCTCGCTGTTCATTTGGAAAATGGGCAAAAGGTTTATTTTAATGAGCAAAATCTGAGTGAAAGAGTGAATAGTCCTCCAACAACCACACTCCTATCCTTTTTTGATTTGTGTAAAGTGGATAACTTTGCAAAAACATTGCTCTACCTAGAAGTACCTGCATGCTACGTTTGTGATAAAAGAAAGTTCCAAAGGAGAAAGAGATGAGCAAATGTTGAAGGCTGGCCAGGGGTCAAAAAAGAACACGTTCTGGGCAGGGTTTATAATGTACATCCAAACAATACAGAATTCTATCACCTTCGCATGCTTCTTCATGAGATCGGGGGCCCAATTTCGTTTGAAGCGTTAAAAACTGTAGATGGTCATTTATATTTCACGTTCCAATCAGCGTACAAAGCTCTCGACTTGCTTGAAGATGATCAGCATTTGTTCGCAGCAATGGAAGAGGCAGCACTTTGCCAATCACCGCAAATGATTCGGCATCTTTTTACGATTATTTTAGTGTTCTGCCAAGTATCAGACCCTTTAAGCCTTTGGGAGAAATTCAAAGAATACCTATCTGAAGATTTTAAAAGGCAATTAGAAAGACAGGAAGATGTGGATGTAGAGCACATAACAGATGTCGTATTCTACAAACGCCTTTCGGTAATATAAGATGCCGTATTAGCATTGGGTGGTCGACTACTAAAAGAGTATGGGTTACCTCAGCCAAGCAAAGAACAACAATTTGAAAATAGAGAGTTTCTTAAAGAGACAAGTTACGACTAAGCATCATTAGAAAACACAGTTAAAAATAATGAAGGATCACTAAATGACGAACAAAAAGCAGTTTACAATCAAATTAACACAAAAATTTAATCAAATGAGGGTGGAATATTCTTTTTAGATGCTCCCGGTGGAACAGGCAAAACATTCCTCATAAATTTGCTATAAGCAAATGTTAGAAGTACTCGCGGAATTGCTTTGGCTGTGGCTTCTTCTGGGATCGCAGCTACACTGCTTGAAGGTGGAAGATCTGCTCATGCTACCTTCAAGTTACCACTCAATTTAACAACAGCTGATACTCCCATTTGTAATATATCGAAACAAAGTAATTTTGCTGAAGTATTAAATTATACGAAAATGATAGTGTGGGGTGAAATAACCATGGCTCGAAAGGGTGGCGTAGAGGCTTTAAACAGAAATCTACAAGATATAAGAGGAAATAAGAAGTTAATGGGTGGTGTAACGGTTTTGCTGGCTGGAGATTTTAGACAGACTCTACCAGTAGTGCCAAAAGGAACTAGAGCAGATGAAGTTAAGAGATCTTAAGAGATCGTGTCTTAAGAGATCCACTATATGGCCTCTAATTAAAATCCTCAAGCTCTCGAAAAATATGCCGGTACACTTAGGAGAAAAAGAGTCTGCTGGTGGATTTGCGAATCTCCTACTTGAAATCGGTAACGGTGATTACCCGATAAATGACGGAATGATAACCATCCCTGATAATTTGTGCACAGTTGTATTTACGTTACAGGAGTTAATATCCAAAATGTACCCAGATGCAACAATGCAAAAATGCAACGGAATCAGACTAAAAGTAAAAGCGTTTCATCGCAATGTAGTGGAAGCCACAATTATAACTGGATGTGCGCAAGGGGAAACTGTATTTATTTGTACCAAGAATTCCCTTGATCCCGAATGATCTTCCCTTTGAATTCTAACGAATACAGTTTCCCCTCAAAGTCTGCTTTGCAATGACCATAAACAAATCACAAGGCCAGACATTAAAATTTGCGGGTATAGACTTGAGAGAAAATTGTTTTTCACACGAGCAATTCTATGTGGCTTGCTCACGCGTAAGCTCGCCCAGTAGTCTGATAATTTTGGCACACAGTGATAGATTAGCAAAAAATGTGATATATAAAGAAGTTTTGTAGTTTACTAGCTTTTGCCTGCGACATCCAGTTATAATTGTGGCTTGTACCAGCAGACTCTTTTTCACACATGGGCGCGATATAACCGAACTCCACGCGGAAGAAGACGCGGGCAAAAGCTAGTCTAAAATAAAATCTAACAGTAATGTTCCTAATGTTTCGTTACTAGACTTGCTGTTTATACCCTTGAGTTTTATGATTTCATTGGAGAACGTAAATGTTCCATTTAAACTCGATTTTTTTTATAATAGAAACACTTGCGCCTGTATCGAGTAATAATCGTAGGGGTTGAACCGAAAAATTTGACCTAAAATAAACATGAGATAGTGATGTTTTCTTACTTGATATGTTCATAATATGTTGGTATTTCACCTTTACTATTAGTTAAATCATAGGTAGGGTTAGTGTGACTCGAAATATCTTTTCGAAATGTGGGTTTCGTATAAAAAATAGCATCATCATTAGACATAGATCTGGCATAAGAATTAGTACAAGAATTAGTATTATAATTATTTTTAATGTTGATTCAGAGATGTCCTGGGATGATTTTCCCGAGGTAATAAATAATTAGTATTTTGACTTTGATCTTGTGTCAAAGATGGACTCGGATATTGTTCCCGAGATGTAGAGTTAGAATAAGAAATAGTATTTTTAAAATTACGAGATTTAGTAAGACTCGGCGGCATTTGATGTCGCTGAGGTGTATTATAAGAATACTTTGTATGATAATTAGAATTAAATTCGTTATCATTATACATAGGCTTAGTATAGAATTTAGTATAAGAGTTAGTAAAATAGCAATAATTATTTGAGCCTTTGAATATTTTCGATTTCGGTAGGCACTTTTCCGAAATCGGAGTTAGTTTAAATTTTCGTTACAAATATTGGCACTAGAGGTAGATGGTTGTGCGTCACATAAATGCATATTATTTCTATTAGGTGTGTGCGCACTGGGTCTTGGTAACGTAGTCGTCGGGCGAGTATCTGGTTGCATATTACGACGACTGCTATGGTTATATTGTCGCTTTTTTTTATAGGATTGGGTGACAAACGAGTACACAGTCTACCTGATGGTAAGTGGTTGCTGTGACCCATAGACATCTACATTTATCCTCAATAAAGAATCAAAATGCAAATGCGTCGTCACCCGTGAGGACTAAGATGGAATGACACTTTTCCAGTAAAATGGGTCTCCGGTTCTCTACACTCACCATACAAAACACAGCAGTGTTAAGCTGCTATTTTACTCTGGTATTCTGTGAGAGCTTGGTCCTTCCCCGGTCGAGGCGACCCATTCGTGCTACAACTATACTACTAATATAGCTGCAGCATGGCTCTACCATTGCTTGCGATATTCATTTATCATATGTCCCGGATTTTTACAATAGCTACATATTTTAATAAAGTTTTATTTGAGATGATATGAGAATAAGAATAGTTATTATTTTGCGGATTAACATAATAAGCTCGATGAGATTGTTTTTTCCTATTAATGTAGCAGCTGGAAGAATCATGACCGAATTTTTGCATATAGAATATTGTTTATATGATTTTGAAGAAATTTTGCTTAGAATCAAAAATGCATGCATGCGTAATCGCCTCGCTTAAATTTTTCGTGTTTCGGCATCTAACAATATATCCATAATTAGAATTTAAACCTAATATAAAAGTGTTGAGGGCTAAATCCTCCATAGCGGCAATTCTTCTTACTAGCTCGGACTTATTCTCACAACTATCATGTATATCGGATTGTTATCACGTTAAACAAGATTCAATTCTAAGCGAGTATTGCATTACGGTTTCAGAATTTCCCTGTCTACAGTTTTGGAGTTCTATTAAAAGGTGTGTGGAGTGTTTCTTTTCGCCAAAGGTAGTTTTTAGAAATATTTTTAATTCATCCCAACTATTAAAAGTTTTTAATGAGCACGCAATTTGGGCTTTTCCCTCTAAGTGGGATATAACGATACGGAACTGATTGCTGTACTGAATTCGCGAGTGTTGTGGCGTTATCACAATTTGTTAGGAATGCTGCAAGTGATTCTCTATCGCTATTATAAGGTATAATATATTTTGTAAGGACGGCTAAGTCTTATGCATATGGAGAACAAAATAGTTTAGGAAGTTAGGAAATGCAAAATTGGTAAAATGAGGATATAGTATACAATAAATGACAAAAATGTAAAGAAATAGAACAAAAATAGTATAAAATTATCACTAAATTAAAGTTAACTTACAATATCACGAACACTACGGTGAACATTGGTTGCTATGCGGGTGTCGTGTTGCGATGACGAGCAGCGGATTCGAGTTGCCGTGAGACCCAGGGAGTCGTTTGACGGTGGCGTCCACGTAGTTGTGTGGTGGAAGTGCACCAGCTCAGGGCACGCTCACACGTGTGGGATGGAGACTGACAGCCTTGATGAACTTTGGGTTGATGATGATGCCTCAAGTTCATGGGGCTTAGACCTTGTTGGTGTTTCGGATGATGCAGGCTCACACTCGTGGGGTGTGATCGTGCTTCAGAGTTTCCCAGGATTCGGATGCCACGCTACCGATATACCAGTAGACCTTGTGACATCCCATTTCTGACACCAAATTTGTTAGGAGAGCCGCTCTGAAGGTGTTCTTAACAAAAAACTTTTACACCCAATTCCGGAAGTTCTTTTGGTTTATTTCCTCAATATTAAAATAATACAAAAATGTACAAAAGCCGCCAACGGCATGTGCGATATGCACTTAATATGGGTTGGAGCTGCACTGCCTCGATTACCTCAAACACTACGCTTTTATACTAAATAAAATAATCGCGTCAGCGCTTTTAATTAACTAGGGTTGGACATAACAGCACGCACACCGAGCCACCGTTACATCAGCATAAATTGCTTTTTTATAAAATTATTATGAAATCTCCAAACGGATCATTGTTTTCCTTATTCTACCAAATAATTAAATAGAATAGATTATAATCATTTTTATTTATTATAGATTACAAGAATGCTTATTGAAATTCATTTAAGTTTTACCATTGGTTTGTATAAAAGACCTCTGTCCTGGGAAGAACCAGCGAGAATTCCAGTGGGACTTTTTAAACATTAATTTACAATATGATATTTTTATAGAACTAAGTATGTAAACATTTAGAAACAGTATGGTAGCGAAAGCTCATTCCCAAGAATGATTATCAATCATGTACTCGTTTGTATTATGTTAACCCTTATTAAACAATTTTTGCTTAATAAAAGAGTTTAAACATGGTAGAGCTATGCTGCAGCTAAATTATAGTTGTAGCACGAATGGGTCGGCTCGGCCGGGGAAGGATCACGCTCTCACAGAATACCCGCGTAAAATAGCAGCTTAATGCTGCTGTGTTTCGTATGGTGAGTGTAGAGAATGGAGACCCCTTTTACTGGAATCCAGCAATTCCATCTTAATCTTCAAGGGTGACAACGCATCTGCATTTTCATTCTTAATCGAGGATATATGAAAATATCTATAGGCAGCATCCACATACCAGGTGGACTGTGTGCTCGTTTGTCACCCTTATTCTATATTTTAAAAAAAGGTCTCAAAGAAACACTACGTTTTGAGTTCTACGATCGGACTGCGACATAGCAAACAGACAGAGTATGTCGATGTTTAATGCAATATAGCAAGCATCTATTGCAAGTCTAAATATGTTCACATCGACTCGCGATAGATCTCGCTGGTTATCGGTTAGTTTCGTATGTCTCGCAAAATGTCGGACTCAAATTTAATTAGAAATTCAAAGTAATTAATTAATGATGAACATCTCTGTCTTTATAAAATGCATTAGCTATATCCCTTTTTACGACCCGATAATTATGGAAAGAAATAAAGGTGACAGGTGACAACTGTATTTATTTTGTCTAAATATTTTAATAAAAATAAATATATATTTCTTAGTAAACGTTTATTATTGACATAAATATAAATAATATAACAGTGGTTTATAATCTGAATTTAGATATTATAATCTCAAATCAACTAAGAGATATAAAAATATTTCAAGATGGTGACTTATGACAAATGTAACGAAACAATTCGCAACAAAGGATTTCCGAACTATATATTGCTGTCTGGACACAAAAGTGACAAGCAGGCTCAGTGCCTGTTCAGTCTTTAAAATTTCTAATCCGCGTGATAATCTCAAGACACGGTTGCTAAAGCCGCCATCGGTTGTCCTAGCGACAAAATGCGTCGCTAGATCTCTTCCACTGCAGCGTCGAATTGCAAGACCATCCTGTGACGCACCTACTTAACGATATTTGGACTTTGACTTTTTATATTTTCAGTGTACTTTTAAGTTACTTTATTGTGTTTTTAAATTTGTTTTAAGTTATTCTTTTTGTGATTGTATTTAACTGTTGTGAATGCAGTCCGTGACCCAATCTTGTGATGGCACGTCGAACGCGACCCATACATGTACACAGTGCAACAAGTCATTCAAATCTTTGAAAGGCCTCAACATGCACACTACAAAAACACAGGAAATGTATTAGCCAAAATAGTTCACCTTAGACATCCATCCCATTATTTCGAGTGCGCCTACTTATGTAGCCAACGATCAACTCCTTTCCACACATATCTTAGCCATTTGAAAATAGTATACCAATAGTTAAAAGAATCCTCGAGGAGCTCGAATAACCGTTGCTACACATTTGTCACAATTAATACAGAAATGTTACATAAGCAATTGTACTCAAGACTGGCAGAACCTATTTTATTTTCATACAGCACACTACATATAATAAAACTGATGAACTGAATTTATCCTTGACTCAAAGATTAAAAATAACTGTGCTGTAAGCTCCTCACCTTCTCCTGCACCTCTAATCAAATATGATGCCCCTCGTAATCGCAACAAACTCATCTAAAACAAAATCTGTGACGGAGATCTCAAAGGTGCCGCTCGCCTTTTGTTCTCCAACGACGTGCTATCACCAGATATCCCTGACACCCTTCAGGCCTTACGGACAAAACATCCTCCAGCTCCAGTAAACCCATATTTTCTCAACCGACCAACAGCAGGACAAGCATGCCTTCAAATTTATAACAAAGATGTTACAGGTGCCATTTTATCTTTTAAACCAGGTTCGGCTGCAGGTTTGAATGGAATCTCACCCCAACATCTGAAAGACTTAACATCGCACTCTGTGGTTGATACAGGCGAGCAACTTGTAAATTCGATCACTAAATTAATCAACTTTATGTATTCCGGTAATGTCAATCCAGAAGTTGTTCCCATTCTTTTCGGCGCGAACCTCATTGCCCTCACCAAAAAGGACGGAGGGTGAGACCAATTGCTGTTGGATCAACACTACGACGCCTGGCCTCAAAATTGCTGTTCGACATATTTTACCAAAATTAAATTCGCAATTTGAACCCGTACAGTTAGGCTTCGGTGTAAAAGGAGGGTGTGAGGCAGCCGTCCATGCCCTACGCTCTTTCCTAACTTTCGGACATCCTGACGTGTTGCTCAAAATTGATGTCAAAAATGCTTTCAATTCAGTAAATAGGGATACCCTGCTGACGGAAATAAAACAACATATACCGGAAATATACAATTATCTTTTTCTCAGTTACGCTGACCCAACAAAATTGTTATATCGTTCTAATGAACTGTCCTTGGAAGTAGGTTGTCAACAAGGTGATCCCCTTGGGCCAGCAATTTTTAGTTTGGCTATAAATCCGATAATCAAAAATTTAAATTCTAAATTCAACGTTTGGTATTTGGACGACGGAACTCTAGGAGGTGATATGGATACTGTGTTTTCGGACCTTTTTTAATCAAAAATAAATTTGAAGCCATTGGTTTGGAGCTTAATTTTAGCAAATGCGAACTGTTTATAAATAACTGCAACTTAAATTTAAATGACGTAAAACAAAAATTTAATATTTTGGCTCCAAATATTAAAATAGTTAACAGTAATTCCTTTACCTTTTAGGTTCTCAATTTTAATGAATCTATTTCTGAATATATTAATAATTCAATTACTAAATTTCAAAATTCTGCTGACTGTCTCCTTGAAACTAGTCCACATTATGCACTTTGCATCTTAAAATTCTGTCTTTTCGTCCCAAAATTTACGTATGTGCTCTGTTGCTGCTCCTTTTGGAATCACCCAGATCTCTTGACACAAGTAGACAACTTAATCAAAATTAGTTTAGAATCGATTCTTAATATGCACTTGAACGAACAATCTTGGACCCAAGCATCCCTACCCATCCGTTATGGTGGTTTAGGGATTCAAAATTTCAGTGTCTTTACCAGCCTTCCTATCTTCTGTCCATAGTTCAGCAAATCTCATAAGTAAAATTTTAAGGCAACCCTTCAAACTTTGAGATTGCTGGCCTGGAAGAAGCTAGAAACGCTTTCTTAATTGCATGCCCAGGTCTAAATTTTCCTGTTTCTCCAAATTCACAAAGGAGCTGGGACGACATAAACTGCAAATTGACTTATGACAATCTTTTGAGCTGTAGTACAGGTTCGGCGCGTGCTAGGCTTTTGGCCGTGGGTACACATGAGGCTGGCTACTGGCTTCACGCGTACCCTTCGTCAAATACAGGAACATTTCTTGAGCCTGACACGCTCCGAATCGCAACCTGTCTACGGCTTGGGGTTCCGGTCTGCGTTCCTCATAAATGTCCGTGTGGCAGTGACGTCGACAAGCTAGGACATCATGGACTGTCATGCCAAAAAAGTGCAGGCCGCTTCTCGAGACATGCAGCACTTAACGATATCATACGCCGGTCTCTTGCCACCGTCAACGTGCCAGTCTACTTGAGCCGTCTGGTATTGCAAGAGACGATGGCAAGAGACCGGACGGTATGAGTTTGATTCCATGGAAGATGGGCCGGGTGCTGGTATGGGATGCAACCTGTTCAGACACACTTGCCCTTCCCATCTACATGGAACCAACAACAGAGCTGGTGCGGCTTGTGAAGCGGTTGAAAAAGCTAAAGCATACAAATACAGGGTCTAGGCTCCGAATATGTTTTTGTCCCATTCGGTGTCGAGACCCTTGGTCCGTGGGGTCCTAGCGCTATAAGGCTTTTGGAAATAGAAAAAGGTTAGTCGACGTCACAGGAGACCGAAGAGCTGGCAGCTACCTCGGACAAAGAATTAGTATAGCTATTCAAAGGGGGAACGCTGCCAGTATCTTCGGAACTTTGCCTAAAGGGACTATTTTTAATAATATATTTTAGTTATTACAATATATATTTTTTTTAAGGTTTTTAGTTTTAGGTTCATTATCCTAGTATATATTTATTTTATAAATTGTGTAAGTAACAAAAAATTGGTTAATATTAAATGTACATAGATATTTCATGTTCCATATTGATGTTCATGTTCGCAATGAAAGGGAAGTATGTGTTGGCAATATTATTACTACGTTTTATATAGATCAAAAATTAAAATATTATTTATTATTTTTAGTTACTACAACTCTCTTCAATCCTTTAGTTATGGGATAATATATATCTTACATAAGATATGGCAAATAAATTCTAAGGCCGCGTTTCCAGCTGCAAAAACACCAATTGCCACAGCCTTCGCGATATTTATAGCTCTCGTTGTCTCTATACCTCTGCGATAAGTTGCGACTTTGCGATTGGCGAGCTTTTCACAAGATATTTATTGCAGAATTATTTTTTAACGATATGTAAAAACAGTATTGCAAAAAACTTATGATGGAAACGCGGCCTTACAATATATATTTGAACCGCGTTTGAACAGCATGTACTGTGTGTAGCATATGTTCGGAGAGAAAGGAAAGCATTATGTCGAAACTTACATGTCTGAGAAGTTAAAAATATTTCGAGCATATGTGAAATCCGCCTTCACATAATATTTGCGCAGAGTGGTAAATTTTTCTCTGCTTCAAAATCTTCTCAGAAATAAGAAGAGTCCTTTGCGCAATAGTAAGACGAACGTAAAAATGATACAATCTGCCGACGACATATTTAAAACCTTTATTATTATGGATATTATATTGAAACATTTGTATTTATCCATTTGGATTTTTATCCATTATTTGGAATAAAATAATGTTTTGATATTATAATCATCATTTAAAAACAGTTATGCTTATATAATTATTATTATATAGGCATAAGTATATTTTAATTAAAGTTACAGCTGGGCCCAGGCCTTCTCATTTCTGAGAGGGTTTGTGGGGCAAGGAAATGCAACAGCGCTGCCCCAATGCGTGCTGGCGCACTTCACATGTCTTCGAAATATTTTTTTCTTATTTCTGACATGCATGTTTACAACATTTATTGTAGTACATTTTCTTCGTCTTACTAAGTAGTAGAATTTCTTTTTAGAATAGAATAAAATAGAATAGAATATTTTTTATTTAATATAGATTATATGTAATTTCATTAGAGTTCGTTAAATAAAAAAAAATCGTAGAGTTCTTTTAAAAGCGTATAAGAGTGTTGAAAAGGGGTTATATCCTTATAAGAGTAGTTTATGAGTTATTATACAGCTCAAGCTGTATAAAGTCTGTATTATGGGATCTAAGTAAGCTTAGGGTTCTTAATCAGAATATGAAATCTCTAGTATACAACTTTAAGTATTTTGTAACACTTCAATCTGATTTTATCATTAAAGTTGTACAGAAATTGTTTTTTTGCATGCTGTTCCTTGCTTATACAAATCTAAGTGTTATTATAGTATCACTAAAATCTTATTTCTGGACAATGGTGTATGCAAATTCTCTTATAAAACTTATTCTTATGGTGTCATTGTACACTTTTGTAAATACAGTAGTGACTTCTGTCTATGAGAGTGATATAAAACTAAAAAAATAAATAACAGCCATAGTACAACTTAATTCTGTATAAGTGACAGAATATCGCCATTTTGCATGCGCTGTGTGTTTATTTTGTGATAGTTAACAAAATTAATTTGTTATCAATATGAGGAAAAAAAGAAAAAGATTTGGTGCAGTAAAAAAACCATGTTAAATCTAAATTAAATTTATCCAACACTGTTCCCAAGACAAGATTTTTCATCTTTTATACGTATATCTAAAGAGAGTTATATGTTATGTTGAAATAACTGCTATACAGCGTAAATAATAAAAATATCCTATTATAGAACTGATTAAAAACCAATGACTGCATTATATAATCCATAACATACATAGTACAGCTACTAAGAATATAAGACCCTCGAAATAGTGTTTAGGCTGTTTAGTAAATTGTCGCCATTTTAAGACCCATAAAAACAAAATTAAAAATATAAATTTGGGAAAATTAGACATTAGTCTTAGCCTATACCATTATTTCAGTTTGACTAATGATCACTGTGCCCCAATGTGCCATCATATCCATTAATTTAATATATTTTTTTATTCTAACCTATACAACCGATATTTAGTTACCGTATTTAGTATTTTGTCCTTGTATTATTTTGTTATTTTGCTGGCGCAGCAATTTTTCGTTAAAAACATATACAAGTTTACCGTAAATCTAATTTTGCACGTCCAATTCACCAATTATCATCGTCAACACTCAGCTCGAATTCGAATATAATATTAATATGTTATATATATGTACATTAAATGTCGCCATTATTCAATTTCTTTTTGTTTTATATTCATTTGTAATCCCATTCAAAAACCAATTTAGAACATTTGTCTTTATAAGTTACTTACAAGACAAGTGTAATAGTTTCCTTGCACTCCAAATAACAGCTGTAATACAGCAGTTATACAGCCTCTTTTATTCTTGTACAGCCACTGTACAGCGCTACAAACGCATAAAGCTGCATAATTTGTGCCAATTTTTTACTTATAAGAACTGTATAATCGCTTATACAGCTTTTATACAGCCAGAATATACAGCTTCTGGTATAAAAATGAACTTCAATACAGCTCGTATACAGCTTGCATGCTGCTTGGGATTGGTGTATATAGAGGAGTGGCCTGGTGAGCCCCGCTCACCTCAGAATAACCTGGTGTCCACCTCAGGATGTTAAGGTTCATCATTACAGCCCTTCACAAGTCCACTGCCGAACATAGACCTCCCCCAAAGAATACCACAAACCACGATCCTGAGTCACCTGCATCCATCGACTTCCTGCATGTCTTACCAGATACGTACACTTCGCCTACCGGTATGAGACTGCCACTCAAGAACCTTGCTTCCCCATCGGTTGTCGGTTCTTCGAGCTATATGGCCAGCCCATTACCACTTCAGCTTACTAATCCGTTGGACTATGTCGGTTGCTCTAATTCTACTGCGGATATCCTAATTTCGAAGTTTATCACGCAGAGAAATCCCGAGCATAGTCCTCTCCATAGTTCGCTGAGCGACTTTGAACTTGGCAACACGCACAGGTTGTACAATTTCCTTTTTAAGTTTTGAGGTATATCTGACGAGAAGATGTGTCGCAAACTCCCGAACACTGGCCAGCCGAGATGAATCCGTCGATTGACCTCTCAATCGAAGTTGGACTTACCTAATCGGACTCGAAGTTTCGAAGCGATTTGTCGCAGGTAAACATAATCTTCAAAATCTTCAAAAACTTCGACTAAGCTCGATAACTACCGGCATAGGTGTGACATGGATGTTACACATGATCTAACCTATCCGATCGGTAGCACCATTGAGGTCATTGAGCATAGTGCTAAGGTGCTCCAGCGATTCTGCCATAAGGACTATATTGTGAGCAAATCGAAGGTGAGTAATGTATTTCCAGGTGCCACCTACCGGGTCCAATTGAGAATCTAAACCGTCCTTGAATCAACTTAATCACACACAGACAAAATTTCATCAAAATCGGTCCAATCGTTTAGAAGGTATTCAGTCACAAACATACATACGAAGAGAAGAATTTTATATATAAAGATAAAAACAACAACGTAGAATAATAATCACGAAATTTATAGTAGAAATTACATATTTATATATACTTTTAACACGTG
The DNA here is from genome assembly GCA_029286625.1 of Parnassius orleans. Classification (NCBI taxonomy): domain Eukaryota; kingdom Metazoa; phylum Arthropoda; class Insecta; order Lepidoptera; family Papilionidae; genus Parnassius; species Parnassius orleans. The sequence goes on along the minus strand of JAGSMP010000022.1, from coordinate 7,515,766 downwards.
ATTTAGTAATTAACCAATTAAGTTTCCATGTTAATTCGCAGATACTTTCAAGATGTGATTACTAGAAAAAGTTCAAAGGTTTTTGGATAATTACATACACATTAACGTAGCAAGCGTTTATTGGTTACCGGGTGTGGCGGCGCTGTCGTCGCAGAACAAGCGAAAATATATCGAAGCCTAAATCGCGCTATTAAAGTTCCGAAGCAAAAACAGTATATGTAGAATAGCTCCGAACTACCATCGGAGCGTTGGCCGTTCCCGGGCAGAACACCTTGCCCGGCGGGAGATCTCCCCTTTTCCTTCCACCCGCCACAGTGGTGACTAACCGACGTGATCTGAACACGCAACCAACAACCTTCGGAAACTACAATTTCAAACCTTCATCATCGTCCTCAAGTACCCAATTCATTCGCTCCCGAGCAGATATTGTCTGCAGTTTTCACATTCTGCAAGCCATCTAGCTTTACAAAGGTTCATCGCAGCACTGGAATAATAATGCTTCCTGTTCCTTCAAGCTACCCTCTGCGCTACAGTGTTTGGCACGGCTCTGAGCCTTACTGCTTGCCTCTGCTTCACGGCACTCTCGCAGATTACTTGCCTTCTTTTCGACTCACCGCAGACTACAAGGCAATTCCCTGGCACTTGCACATTCGTCGACATCTAGACTGCACTATCGACCTCCGGTCTGAGCAGGGGGGTGATGTGGCGGCGCTGTCGTCGCAGCACAAGCGAAAATATATCAAAGCCTAAATCGCGCTATTAAAGTTCCGAAGCAAAAACAGTATATGTAGAATAGCTCCGAACTACCACTCGGAGCGTTGGCCGCTCCCCGGGCAGAACACCTTGTCCGGCGGGAGATCTCCCCTTTCCTTCCACCCGCCACACCGGGTAAAAAATTTACCTCATTATCATTACTTATTTCACAAACAATCTATTGAAACAATAACATTATAATGATGTTCTCTTATTAATAACACGTCATTGTTTACGCTATTGAATATTTTATGTACTTGTGTGTATCTAGAACTACGTTTATATACGTGTACGGTAGTCAATAAAAATGTTAAGGGCAACTTCGCGTTCATTTATCACGTCTTGATAATTCCAAAATAGAATCGAAGTAGCAAGAAGACTGAATCGAAACGAAAATGTTCTCAACTAAGATCAACTTTATAAAACTTTGGAGCAAAGATATTGCGGCATTTTTTACTATTTCTTGAATAGAAAATATCGCATTTATTTTTAAACAAATACAAACTAATTTAATTAAAGTAAATTTCTTTGCATATTTTGGGGTACAGTAAATAAAGCAGTTCAATTGATAAGCGACACCGTAGCATAATCAATTTTTAACTAAGGAGGCCGCAAATACATTGTCAGCTATAAGAACAAAGACAGATTTCTCTCTCCTACTCTTCAAACAACGCAACAGTGGATGCAGTACTGCAGACGGGCTCATAGGCATAACCAAGTAATACAATTGTCTAGTGAACTAATAATTTTACTGTTTCTTTTTTTTTTCTTATTATAATCCTGTACAATCCCACCGTTAAGTGTTTCCTTACGTAGTACATTTCATTACGTGCCACACTGCAGCTATATTACGGTTGTAGCTCGAATGGGTCGGTTCAACCGGGGAGGACCACGTTCTCACAGAATACCAGCGTAAAATAGCAGCTTAATGCTGCTGTGTTTCGTATGGTGAGTGTAGAGAACTGGAGACCCTTTTTACTGGGAATGAGATATTCCATCTTAGTCCTCAGGGGTGACAACGCATCTGTACTCTGATTCTTAATTGAGGAGAAATGTAGATGTCTATAGGCCACAGCATCCACTACCAACGTAAAATAGGACTGTGTTCTATTTTACGTTGGTATTCTATGAGAGCGTGGTTCTAACCCGGTTGAGCCGAACCATTCGTGCTACAACCATAATATAGCTGCAGCATGGCTCTACCACGTATAAAATACACGGAAATACATAGTTATTACTGTAACATGTTTATTTTATAACTAATACGCTATTAGTTATTAGTTAGCAACTTGCTCAAACAAAACGCAAAATTTGAAATGTGTACAAACGCAAAAGTCTGACGAGCAAAATTATTGAAGAAAATCGCAATTTTGTTGTTAATTTTTCTTGAAAACTACAGGTTTCAGAGCGCTGAAACTTTGTACATGTACATTAAGAAAGTAGATCTACCGAACAGTCATTTGAAAGTTTTAACTTTGGGTAGTTTATCTAAGGGTAAACCGCAGACTTTGGCAAATATAATTGATTTTAACTGGCCAAGTATCTGTATACAACTCTAGGGTGTAAAACAGAAAAGAATCCTTGCACTCTGTGGCTAAATTATTTCAGCATCTAGTGACGTCATAACTTTCCCACACAATTTTTAGATTTTCGATTTCATGTCAGAGTATCTCTCAGAGTATCAGTATCCCTTACAATAGCATCCAGTTGAGTAGTCTCTGGCTTTATATTACCAAACGTTGCGACACGGTCGATACGAAAACATTCCAGTAATGACCACTGGTCTGGATGTTTTAAGTCTGACAAAATAAAGTTATGTATTGTCCGTATAAGTAAACGGAGAATGGGCGAGAAACTTGTCTGCCTTTCTTCGGAAACTCTAGCGTTCTGGTCCCACCCCAAGGCTGCCCAAGGGAATTTCTGTAAACCATCATTACCATCTTTGCGCAGGGAGGATGACTCGCTGGCCCACGCCGTAAAGGAGAAAACCGATCTTTTAAGTTCTCTTTTTGCATCCAACACGACTCTCAACGACAGGGGGAATCTAGTGCCAAGTTCTTATAGACTTCTCGAGAAATTATACAATTGGGTCACCAGTTTTCTTACAGATCGGAGTATCAAGGTCGTAGTCAACGGTGTATGCTCCGACTCCAAGCCTGTGAATGCTGGTGGAATACCAGCATTCACAGGCTGCCATCTATCACCTACCCTGATCCTTCTGCATATTGTGACGGGGCATTATTATTAATAATTAATAATAATTAATTTCTATATAAAGTCGTCTAAAATATCTTAAAAGTAATATTTTGAACAATTAAAAGGCATTAATAAGCATAAAGTTAAAATACATTAATTTCGAACATTAAGTATTACATATTAGAATAGATTACAATCATTTTTATTCAATATAGATTAGATGTAATTCTTATTGAAAGTCATTTTTTATATTAACCACTGGTTCGGAAAAAAACATCTGTCCTGTCTGTCTGGGAAGAACCAGCATGAAACCTAGCAAGACTTTTTTTTAAAGCATAATTTACAATATAATATATTACACAATTTTTATGAAAATATTTAGAAGTAGCATAGTAGCGGTCACCCCATTCCCAGGAGTTATTATCAATCATGTACTCTTTAGTAGTATAATAACCCTTACTAAACAATTTTTGCTTAATAAATATTTTAAACCTTTTGATAGATAAGGTCTGCATATTTTCTGGGGTTTTGTTGTAAAAGCGTATAAAATTTAGTAAGCATTGACCCGTGAAGGAATTACTGACTCTTTGGAGTCGAGTAACTGAAATAACTGACTTGTGCTTGTTCCTAATATTTACAGAATGTACATCACTATTGTTAATAAAACTATTTTTGTTTTTGTGTAGCTGCATTAAATTTAATCAAAGTTAAAGTTATAGCAAAGTAAAGGCTAAATATTGTCTTTGCAAACTCATTAAATTTACTAAAACTCTGCTTAAAATCTTCAAAAGGTATTAAATAATGGAAATACAAATCGATTATCTCTATATATAAAATCAATTGCTGTCCGTTAGTCTCGCTAAAACTTGAAAATGGCTCGACTGATTTTGATGAAATATTTTGTGTGATTTTAAGTGCGTCCCTGAATGGTTTAGGCATATCATCTTAGTGCTGGTGATGAGCGGGTTTGTTGTAGCAATACAACTTCCCGTGGAAATCGCACACCCCTACCGATTGTGGGCAGCGTCTTAGCGCATAGCGTTATGATACGTTGGCTAATCTTTCGGATTAGGGAGAGTGTGTTTGGTAGTACTGTTAAATGCAACAAGCATTCTCAACTCCATGTCTAAGTGCAGGAGCTCTATGATACATAGATATTTGGTTACTGACGTCTTAGAAGTGTGATACTAAGATATGTTGGTGCTGTTTTTATTAACAATATTACCAATTTTGTTGCCAAAGTCGATAGGGATCACGTGTGTGTGTTGTGAGGGGGCGCCATCCGTATGATAGTTGCATTGCTTCTTACTGCTACTTGCGGCATTCCGTCTTATGACCGTGCTGCGTCTGATTCGACGCATCTTGAGGTTCTGGTTAATGGAGGTATACGGGTGGGGATGTCTGCTGGGATCGTATGAGGGATGTAAGCCCGACGATAGTCGTATTAATGCTTGTTGCATTTTGCAGCATTGCGTCTCTGCGATGGTTTTTTGGCGGGTCGCTATTCTCAATGGTGACTAAATCTAGTCCAGTTTAACCCCCAAAAAACAAAGCTTTGCGCATTTACCGCTAACAGTAACCCTTTGTTGTTTGTCCTCAATTTCAGGGCACTCTTCTCATTGCCTCAGCTAGCATTGGAATCCTTGACGTCGAAATTTCGAGAGACGTACAGTTCCGCAGTTACTTGGAAGGGAAAGATAAACTGCCTTCAAAAAAGCTTGGTGTGCTTAGTAGATCGAGACGGTATCTCATGCCGGCCCACAGCTTTATAAAGCGCAGGTTCTGGCCACCCCAGTATCAGCTACTTCCATTTTACCGTATTCAACGGATAGCGGCCGAATCTTCAACGATCAAATTCTTGCCGATTGGCTTAATCCACTGGCCTTGCAAAGAGATGTTGCATCTCTAGGTTTTTCTGGACCGATTTGGCTTAGGGACCTTCAAGAAAAGAGCCTACACCTTACCAGCAACGCATCTGCAATTCCCTTGGTGTTGTAAATGTTCATAGGCGACGGTGATCACTTACCATCAGGTGAGTCGCAAGCTAGTTTGACTCCTCTTCAATAAAAAAAAATGATGCAAAATATTCAGATCCGATTTCCGAATAAAAACTGTAAGCTATGATTTTCATCTCACGAAAAAAATATACAAAAACATTTTTTATTTTTATTTTTCATATATGATGCTATGACTGGCTTAAAAATTAAAGTCAAAATTGTAACATTATTCAAATAAAGGCGTACTGAAAATGGAGAAGATAATGAGAGTTGACTATAATCGTGATTGGATCAATTTATTATTTATTGATCAATGTATTTATTATAATTAGTAAATAAATTAAACAATTACTCTAAATTCACTTTTCAAGCATCTATTAAATTAAAAATAATAATATTATGTATGAAACGAATATTAGGCCGGACAGACAGAAAGACAGAAAATAATTTTAAAATGCGTATTTATCTCATACATGCAAACAACCCCCTGAGCCTGTAGAAGCCAGTTATTTCAAAACTACAAACACTTATTTATTTTTTATATGTACTTATAGATAAAAATTTGATGTGCCTTAATATTGTAAAATTATTTTTGTATATTTGGACCTTATTTTAAAAAAGCAGCTCTTTTCTCATTATCACCGAAGTGAGGGAAAAAGCAGGGAAATGCAACAAAAGTAAGTAGTACGAACCGAGTGTTGACATTTCATAAGCAACTTCGCTGTTGCATTCATGCATAATGATAGTAACAATGTTTTTTTTTCGAAAATGTTGCGTAATTAATAATATCTTTCAAGGATGAAAATCTTTTAAGGAAAGCAATGTAACAATCATAGTGTAACTGACGTTATGAAATTTTTGTATGTATATAAAACGAAATATATATGTATATAAAAAGGAAATATGCCTATTGTGGATGAAAGACCTTTGAAAATCACAGTCAGCTTTTTAGAGCCCCAACAACTACCGGCATAGGTGTGACATGGAAGTTACACATGATCTTTGTTTTGTCCATTTCCACCTTAAGACCTATCCGTTGGGAGGCACTATTGAGGTCATTGAGTATGCTCAATGACACTATGGTGCTTAGGTCCTCCAGCGTTTCGGCCAAAAGGACTATATCGTCGGCAAATTGAAGTTGGGTGATATACTCGCCATTCATGTAAAAACCGTATCCTTTCGCTTAATGCAGCTACTTTTAGGTCATTTTCTATGGAGTTGTAACGAAATTTTTACTAATCCAAGTGCATTTTATAATTTGGTCGACTATTACTCGTTAAATTCTTAATTTTACTTAGCTGTGATAGTTTTCCTTTTAACTTCATTATATATACTACTATTGGGTATACTTTTCACATGTCCAAAAACAGCTGTTTAGTTGGTCGAGGGGGGGACACATGACTCTAATGAAAAATACCATTTTAAAGCTAAATATTGCAAACGGACCCATCAATCGAAAGGATGATGTTCCATTCCTGCAGTGTTTTTGAAAGACCTATCCAACGATACCCCACATGATGGAATAGACGGGTAAAAAAAAATCATACTCCAATTACTTGTATGGGAAATACCCAAAATAAAAATGTTTTTAAAGATTTTATTTCACAGTATTCTAGGCGTGATTAATATCTATAACTATGCCAAATTACAGATTTGTAGCACCTAGGGTCTCTGAGAAAAACCGCGGACGGACGGAAGGACGTACGGACGGACGGACGGACGGACGGACGGACATGGCGAAACTATAAGGGTTCCTTGTTGTGTAACTACGAAACCCTAAAAAAAAGACTGAATTAGAGCGAGTGCTATAGTACGCGCTTATGGACGCCACTGAAGTTCATTGTCTGCCTGGGTGATAGAACCTCAATATATGTCTGCCATGCAAAATATATATGTCAAATAATATTATTAACAACATATATAAATTGCAGCTTTATTGAAATAACGTAAATTATAAAGAAAAAATTGTACTGGTCAACCTGTCTGCCATGACCTTGCGACCGCCATAGGTGTCTGCCAATGTTATTTTTCAGTAACTTTTATTGAATATTTCAAGATGTCAAAGCATCAGACTATCACGTTTTTTTTTGGTCATTTTTTTACACATTTAACACCTTAGCGTCTCTATATCGACCGCTGGTCAAACTAAAGAGTCCCCATTTCATGTACCTCAGGTATAGTGGATTAACTGAAAAAAACGTGAAGCTTATTGAAATAACGTAAGTCTTCTGCTCACTGGATCTTAAACTATATCGTCACTGCGCTTGACAAGCTCCATATGTAATATTTGTAAGGTATTGGGAAACAACAAAAAACGAGTTATTGAGTAAACAAACGGAAACACTGCCAAATTGTTAATGCAATATGATAGACATTTATACTTTTATATTCTTATATGTCCCAACATATTATAAATACAAAATTTTACGCAAATATTAGTTATTTAAGGGGCTAGAATATTTTAAACCAAAAAGTGCACATAGCTGGTTTAGAACCTTCTAAAACAATGACGCATGTGCGTTATTGCACATGAAGGATTTGGCAATGTGACACTTTTTGTTATTAGGTTTATCATTATGTGATCTTTAGGTTTTCTTAGATTACAAAATACAATAAAATTATTAGAAACTACTAGAACTATAAAATAATCATACATTATTTTATAGTTCTAGTAGTTTCTAAGCTCAACCATTCTTTGACAGAATTTGATTTAATAACTTTCGAAACAGGTTCTATTGTGGATAGGCTACGTAAAAACGCTGCTAATATGGACTGGAGTATTATAACAAAGGCTTGTACAATTGACGAACAGGTAGCATTGTTTAATTCACTTCTGATGATGATGCACATGTTCCTGTTCGTCCAGTTTGAGTACGTCATCCCCAGCCCCGTGGTTGACTGAAGATCTTAAAAGATTGATAGACAGTAAGAATAACGAAAAGTCAAGATACAGGTCAGGTCCAAAGAATGACAGAATTCGGGGGAAGTACAGACTCCTGCGGAATAAATGCAACAAGATGTGTAGAGATTTACGACGCCGCCACATCCATAAATCAGTAAAAAACGAAGATCTATGTCGTTTTGGAACTTCTTAAGGTCCATAGGATTTGGAAAAACACGTTCATGCTCTATACCAAATAAAGATTTAAATTTGCTTAATCAGCATTTCTCCTTTGTTTCTTGCATGGATAATATTGCAAAATCAAGAACACTTTCTCAAATTCCATCGTTTCCCACTCCTGACTTTGCTCCATTTGTGAGAGTCGTAAAATGATAATTCCCTTGCTAGACTTTTTAACACCTATTCTTACCTTTATCTTTAATTTTTCCTCATCGTCTTTCCCTTCCCAATGGAGGACGCCCAAATCATACTTTTACACAAAAAAGCAAATCCTTCAAGTTTTTCCGAATATCGTTCTAAGTCTTAGAATTCCTTGTTCAACAACACATTAATTCCCTGTGTTTAAGAGATAGCATCCTCAATCCTCTCCAATCTGGCTTTAGATCTGGTCATAGTACGACTACGGCGTTATTAAAAATCACGGACGACATTCGCTACGGTATGAAGAATCATCAAGTTACAGTATTGGTGTTGCCGGATTTCAGCAATGCCTTCAAAACTGTTGATTATGATATTCTGCTAGGGATACTGCGTTTTTAATGCGTTTATTCTCCCTTATCCTATAAAAGAAACCTGGTTTCATAGTTATTTGTATTCTTCGTGGCTTGATACCGTAGCTGGCGTTCCGCAAGGCGGCGTCTTATCTCCTCTATTATTCGCAATCTTTATTAATTCAATTACATCCCAAATATCTTTTTTCTACCACTTGTATGCAGATGACCTCGAAATATATTTTATATACAACCATTGAAGATCTTTCTTAATCTGTAGAATGTATCAACAAGGATCTGGCTTGTATTTTCGACTAGAGTTGATCATATGGGGTCACTGTGAAATGTCACTTAGAACTCGTTATATTTAACAGTGTCCCTATCTCTCATACGTAGTTAAAAATTTGGGTACCCTAATTAATGCAGTGAGCCGTAAAATGCTTGCAGCATATGCTTCACTCTGGATACTTAAGGACATTTTACCCATTTGCACTAAAATTACGCTTGCACAATCTTTACTATTCCCTATCCTCAACTATACTGACATTAGTTACCTTGATATCACCAAGGACCAACTTAACAAACTTGAGCGACTCCAAAATCTCTATATAAGCTTCATAATTGGGCTTTGTAAATGTTTCGGAAAACCGCACTAACCTCAAGTGGCTCCCAATCCGTCTTCTTCGGAATACTCATATTCTTTCTGCTCTCCACTACGTCTCATTTGATACATAAAGTCCTCCCTATCTAAAAGGACGTTTTAAATTGCTCAGCTCCTGTCATAATTTTTCCCTACGTTTCTAGGAAAATCTTTCCCTCCAACTTTTATAGTAAATAATATCTGTCCTTGGAGTAAGACTTTGGTACTCCTTGCCCATTCGATTAAAAGTGCTCAATCCTCGCATGTGTTCAAGAAACAAGTTAAGGAACACAATTTGTCTCTCTAACCCTTCTCTCTTCCTCCTTTTATTTATGGTCATTGATCTACCTAAAATATGTTATTTTTTTAGTGCAAAATTTGGTATCCATTCTTATTTTAGTGCACCCTACCCGTTAATCTTTTTCTTATATTTATTTAATTATTCTGTGGATAGTCTGAAAGAGATTGCTATGTAGCAATAAGACCGCCTTTTGTTTTTCCTTAATATTTTTTTTGTTATATTTATTTTTCTTTGGTATATAATAAAGAGTATTGTCATATGTGTAACAAATACTAATAGTGAGTCAACTCGGCGACTAGGCGGAGCAACGATGGGGCGCGGTATTTTTTATTTGTTTATTTATTTAACACCAACAAGACATACACTAACAAGAGCATAATATTTTTACAAAAAATCGTAAAAACTAAGTGTTGACTTAATTACAGGTGTTACACACATTTCATAAAAAATAGACACAAGTATATATGGAGTGAATTAAATTGAATACAAAAATTAAGAGATCAATAAATAAAATCAGAATTTAGTATTATATAATAATTAAAATCATGCATAATCTACTACTGTTATTTTCATAATATAATTTTATAAACGTTAAACATAAAAAAAAATAAAAACATTAATAAATTATAATATTCAATCATTAGTTAATCACAATTTAGCTTTTATATTACTAGTAAGAAAAAAAGTGCATCTTTACTGTGAATTACAATTATTTGAGGAATATAAATATAATATTTGAGGAATGTAAATGTAATATGAAGGAGAGCGGAGCCCCCCTGCCCGCGTTGTCTGCGGTAGTACCTTTCGTCTTCGCTTGCGTACCGGTACACCCGTTTAGAAGTGTCACGTACACGGAGTTAGTTGCACGTTTTTGGTGTTAACCCAGCAACACTATATTACTCAATATTATTGTAATATGTTGGGAAAGATTGTATGACGTTTTAAGAAAAATTGAATTCTAATAACCATGTGATTGCTTTCATCACGATCTTTAATTGAATTATATGTAAGGATGAGAATTCATTATATTATTAAATTCAACAAAAGACAATTTAAAAAACCCAATAATAAATGTCGTAAATATTTGTCGGTTGCACAGCTGTAACGAGAATAAGCAGAACCAACATATAATTTTAACCTGTATAGCAGTATCTCAGGAATACCTGAGATACTGCTATATAGGTAAAATATAGTAAAATTAGGTTGGTACCTACCAGCACAACCCTTTGTATTCATCACGACGTATCAGGTGAAGTTGCGGAACGCAACTAGTTTTGTAAAGTAGTAATTAGTTTGGTATCTTCGTATAGAAAAATAAATTATCATGATGAATATTGATAAAATATATTATTATTATTTATGGAAATGTTTTTGTGACAACCCTTGGACATTTTTAGTGACTTGACGTCGAGACAGCCTTGTAGTTATTTTGCGGTATAACAAAGGAGTTGACCCACTATTAGTATTTATAACACATATTATGGTATTGTATTGCATTGTATTAATTCATATCTCGTTTTCTCGCCTGTTTTATCACATTTCTTCTTTATGCCTGTATATTTTTTGTCACATACTCTCTGTAGCTTATTGAACTCCCTTTGTTTTCTATTTATTACCTCGTCACTATTAGAAAACTCAGTTCCAGATATACTATCGTTGTCATCGTATGTGCAAACCGTATTGTTATTTCCCTCTAGTATCCTTGTCTTTTCATCGAGGTAGTAGTTATCTTTACTGAAATTTTCCTCAAGTAATTCCGTATCATCTCTTAATTGGCCAGAGAATTTTGAACAAAGTAAAAGTGGTAAGTACTTAGTGAATTTATCACTATGTACTTACCACTTTCACTGTGAAATTGATAAATTGCTTTTTTAGTGAATTTATCACTATGTACCTACCACTTTTTCTGTGTATTGACTCCTAAAATTATTTTTATTATCTTGTTTACATCACATCGCTTACATCGCTAACACACTTGGCGGGCGATTAAGGACGGAACACAAATCCTTTATATGCATTTCTGCACATAAGAATTATTCTTAACGGTTAAAATACATATTATGGAATTTGTTAGAATCGTTTTCGAATATTACAAAAAGAACTTTCTCAACACATAGAGAACGAAACGGAGATTACGTATAGTGTAAAACACACAAAATACAAAAATACACATATGGAATTTGGCAGGCGCAGAGACGATATAAGACACTTACTTCCACTACGTGAACCCTTGTTGTTTTTGTAATTACGCTTTCTAAAGAAATAAAGAAACGCTTAGAGTCGATCTACAACGAAGAGCTCTATTCTTGTTAGATGAAAATTATGAAAGCCTTATGCATCGAAGTAGACGTTGCGATATGTGTAATAGGATGACCAAGAAAAGAAGTCTTAAAGGACAGGGGACAAAATTAAAATTAAAATTAATCTTGAAACTATAATTATGTATAAACGTAATAGTAATTAAAAGACATGTCAAGTGCTAAGAGAGACATGTCAAGAGCTTGCCGTATCTTTCGTAATAGGCGAGCAACCTTAGTTCAATCTCTGCCGACACAAGTACAATTGTTATTTGCAATTTAAAATGCTAATTTATCACTTGCTCGGCGGTGAAGGTAGACGTGTTCGTGTTTCTGCTATAAACCTCTATTAGTACCTACGTCAATTTAAATATTTTTAAATATTTATCGCTTAAAATATAAAGCATTTTAATATTAATTACTAAAAATATATTTAAGGTTTTAATATAAATAATATAGTCTGAAATAATATTAAATTTATAATTAAAAATATTATTAGGATGCATTTGTGCACTCAATCTGTCCAATAATCCACGGTAACGAATACATACGGTTTGCTACACCTCTAGTTTGATAGTAAGTGTCGTCGAGTAAAATATAGGTCGCGCGTTTTTTATTATTATTAAAATGTATCTAATAACTATTGTATTGTGCTTTGTTAATTACTTAGAGTTACTGTTGTGGGATTTATCATCATCATAAAAATGGAAGAAAACGAAAGCGGGGTAAGTTTTATTGCGATACAATAACTTACTACAATAGGTAAGATTTCCGCATTTGGACATTCATTTTGGCCCTTATGCGTGTATTACAATATGTTTAAGACATAATGATGCCTAAGCATTTGTTGACTGTTTACACAGTTTAGATATACATCCATTTCTTAAATGTATAATGGTACCTAATTATCATTTTTACAGATTCAGTCATTAGAACAGTTATTATCTAAAAGGCAAAACTTTATGAATCTCTGAGACACCATAATCTCTACTGAGAAATACAGAACAAATACCGTAGTCCAGTAGAAACTCATCATAGTAAGTACTAGTATTATAAAGCTGAAGAGTTTGTTTATTTGTTTGGTTGAACGCGCTAATGTCAGAAACTACTGGTTTGAAATTATTGAAAAATTATTTTACTACGTCGTGAGAAAATTTACATGTCTAAAAAATAATAATGAAATGATCTGCAAAAATAATTCTAGGACATGAGCACTTCGCCAACAAGCACTGGATCAGCGCAGCGGACTAATCTCGGAGACCTGTACCCACCAGTGGGACGTATATAGACTGTAACTTTACTATAACTTTAAACATAATATCATGGGGCATCATTGCTGAGCAGAATCAAATCTTTTCCTATTGCTCGTATCTGACATAAAGAAGCTTAACTTTATAAAAGTAATATTTAATTCGCCGTGTATTTGCAAAATAATAGAATCCACTATCCCATTACCCCATATTAACTGAAATAAGAAAGCAGCAGCATCTTCAATTACTCAAAATAGCTATGGCAAATATGATGAGCCTATGGGAGGCCTATGTTCATCAGTACACGTTTTGCGACTTTAAACATCCTATATGTTATGATGATCAATGTTAATATTATTTATATTTTTATGTAATAAAAAACAATTAAATTTCGTATACAGTTTCCCAGAAAATGTCCCGCCTTGTTATGAATTCTGGTTTCCCTATAAAGAACCGGGTGTATGCAAATTTTATATTCTGAGAATCCCCGGCCACATTTCCTTCATAATGGCTCCTGAAATTAAAAACCTTCCGTATTAATTTTAATACGACAATTTCATAACATTAAAAAAGAAAGAGAAATGGACAAAAAATAATATAAAACTAAAGGCTATTGTGAACTAGGATATGATATGATGAAAATAAGGTTGGATATGGGAAGGTTTTTATTACTCGAGAAACATGACTGGAACTCCTTCAGGGTTCACTCACGATGTAAGAAATGAAACGTTGTCGGATGTGCATTAGTGGACTGCAGCATAAAGGATGTCCTCTTCCCCTGTTCGTCGAAGCTTAGGTGGAGTCCTGGGGGAGAAGAGTGTTGGTATGGCGATGCACCACTTGCCTTATCGCCTTACGCCGGACGGCGTTGCGAGAGGAGAGGAGTGTCGGTATTACAATGAAACGCTCACGTCCGCACGCGAAGCGTGGTTGGCGGCGGAGCCATGGACCAGATCCGTCACTAGGGCAGGGAACACTGGTACTTGTGCGTAATGGTTTTTCACGAAGTTGTCAAGAAGATCCGTAGCGCAGGTGAATATGATTGTCGTCTTGATAAAATACGCATACATTGTCTGAGGAGGAATATAGAGAAAAGTTATCCTTACCGAGAAAAGGCTATCAAGGAGCGGCTGGCATTGGTGTGGTCACAGATGTGTGTGAAAACGTTCCTGTAGCCCTACTGATTTGCGGTGAAATAAGAATAACATAGATTTCTATTCGTTACAAGTGCTACATAACCCGTCCTCACACTATGAAAAATGAATGCCGACGTATATCCTTCAACTAACACTGGATAACCAGTTAGAATCCCCACTTATATGTAAATATTTAAGCATAATTTCCATGGACGAGTATCTTCACTTATGGATAATTATTAATTACCTAAAAGAGCTAAATGTTGCATTTGAATTGATAAACTGAAACAATGTAAATGTGGGTATCACCATCATCATTGTAGTCTATCAAAGTACACTGCTGAACATAGGCCTAAAATATAAATTACCTCATAAGGGAGACAAAGAGTAGGTATACTTCATATTAATAGATTTCAACTACACCTAATTGTGCAAATAAACACACCAACGAAATCGAGTACAATTACAAATCAGATACTGATAGGCCATAATTATAAATAATTAATATGTCTATGAATAATCACTAATAATTCAACCTGAAGTTTAATCATGAAGCAAAGACAGTTTAGCCACCAAACGTGGTCAATTCAGAAAATGTTTAATGAGTCAAATAACTTATTTAGCTAAAACCGACGAAATAACAATATGCGTTTTAGCAAGATCTGGATCAGCAGCAATGTAAACCATTATTCACGACCAAGTTTACCTCAGTAGGCGTTGTCGGCATGTGTACCAATAAGCAGAGAGACACTCGTTTGAACTCGTATTAGTTCCTATTCATAATAGAGAAGTTTGATGCCGGTGTGAAAAGTTTGCGATATACTAACTGGCGATGAATCATTACGAAACAAAACGACGGTCAACTGTATGGTGCTTTAAAGATGAACCACCTGCAACAAAATGTCACCGTGCGCGGTGCACACAGAAACAAATGGTTGTCTCAAAACCTTGTCTATCCGTAAAATGTTATTAGACGGTGACGGAATAACAGTGGTGCTAGAGGATCAAAGTACGGTTATCTCCGAGTATATGTCAGTTTGTGTCCCAGGAGTATGATCAGCTTTTTGTAACAAACGACCAAAGTCAGGAATATGGCTCCATCTCTGGCAACACAACAGCACAGCGCCGCACACGTCTTTTAGAACACTCAGCTGTTTTTTATTTAAAAATGTGTCTATCCAACTTTACCTGCCATATTTTCCTATCCTAACAACTAGTATTTTTACCTGTTCCCAAAAGAAAAACTGAAGAAAAATCAATCTATTCGAGCAAGAGGGTTGAAACTAAGGAAGACGCACTGTCTGCTCATAATTTTAAGATTTTGAGGTGTAGGAAGAGTTATTAGAGGTATTTTCCAAGTGGTTTTGATATATGCAAAAGTGTATATGTACTCAAAGTGAATATTCTGTAGATGATAGATCTTTACCTATGAAATTGCCGTTCTGCAGTACTCGCCATTTCAAATCAAAATAAAATTTTAGAAACATGCAATTCTTTTTTCAAAATTAGTAATTTGTTTATTGATTAGAGTTATGTTTTCACCGCATTTGAATATTTTTCGTCATCATGGATACGTTAAAAATTCAAGTAATTATGGAATATGAGTACCGTCGTGACAGCAACGCGGCACAAGCGGCATGCAACATCAACGACGTTTACGGAGCGAATACTACAAAAGAATGCTCCACCTGTTATTGGCTTACCCGGTTCCGTTTTTGGAAATTTCGACCTGAAAAATTACAATGACGAATTAAAGGCGATTGTCGAAGCTGATGATACTCAATCTACGGCTGAATTAGCAGCAGCTTTCGACGTTAGCATCAAAACAATATTGGTCCATTTTCGTCAAATTGGCAAATAGCTTGACAAATGGGTGCCCCACGAACTTAATAATCGCCATCGCGAAGTACGCGTCGAGACGTGCCTTTCACTGCTCAACAGTCACACAGACGAAGGAATTTTGAAAGGCATTGTTACTTGCGACGAAACATGGATTTTGTTTGACAATAGCAAGCGTCAAACAGAAACCTGGTTCAGCACCTAAACAATGCCCTAAACGAAAACTAACCCCTAGAAAAGTGATGGTCACTATTTGATGGTTTAGCGCCGGTGTGATTCCTCACAGCTTCTTACCAAACAGGATGAGCATTACTGCAGATGTGTACTGTGAAGAACTGAACACAATGATGGAGAAGCTCGCAAGTCTCCAACGAGCTTTGGCCAATCGCTCGTCCCCGCTGCTCCTGCATGACAGCGCGCGACCTCATACTGCACCACAGACGGTCTCCAAGTTACTGGGGTTGGAAGTTCTCCGTCATTCGCCATACTAACCAGTCCTTGCGCCTATAGACTTGTACTTTTTCCAGAATTTGGAATGCTTTTTGGCGGGAAAAAAATTCAATACTTGTTGCCTCCCGTCCAGCTGATTTCTTCGAGAAGGGCATCAATACACTGTCACTGCGTTGGCAAAGATGCATCGATTGCATGGCTGATTACTTTGAGTAATAGAAATAAAAAAATATAGAAAAAAATACGTTAACTTATTTCATAAAAAACTCAAATTTATAGGTAAAGGCCTAAAATCAATCCAGATGTAATTTTCTAGTCCCTACCTTTTCTGGGCTCGACCATCACGCGTCTGACTTTTTGAAAAAAAATATTAAAAAGGACAGTCACGTAGTAAAGCCCCATTATTGGATTAATACGTGAACATCGAAAATTAAAATACCTTTTTACAATCTGCTATATAAAGAGGAAGAAAGAATATAATTCGAAGTTTAAAAGGGATTCGACCCCAGTACCACGTGATCATCATTTGCGTTAACGTTGTTATACTATGTTTTGTTTAATGTTGGTACATAGTCAGTTAAAATATAATGTTTCAACAGCTAGCTTATATTTGGATGTGGTTCTCGAGTTTTCTACAAAATCTTAGAAATTAAAATTTGCAATTAACATTTTAAGTAGGATGAGCATAAATACTTAGAAATGAGGATATCCGCAGTAGAACCAGAGTAACCGACATAGCTCAAAGGATTAGTAAGCTGAAGTGGCAATGGGCCGGCCATATAGCTCGAAGAACCGACAACCGATGGGGAAGAAAGGTTCTCGAGTGGCAGCCTCGTATCGGCAGGCGAAGTGTAGGGCGTCCCCCCACTAGATGGAGTGACGACCTGGTAAGACATGCAGGAAGTCAATGGATGCAGGTGGCTCGGGACCGTGCTTTGTGGCATTCCGTGGGGGAGGCCTATGTTCAGCAGTGGACTTGTGAAAGGCTGTAATGATGATGATGATGATGAGCATAAAATAACGGTATGTATATCCTAATATGAATCATATAGCTTATAATAGCATGTTATTACTGTTAGTATTTTTATATTTTACTAAGCTAACGCCAACTAGCGTAAAATGTGGAATTTGAAGATTGAAAGCTCATTCATTTTAAAATGTCTGTTAAAACTAGTGGTTTAATTCTGATACAGTTGCTTAGATCACAGGTAACTAATATGAGAACTTATTTCTTTAAATCAAGTCGAATTTATTCGTTTTAATCTTCTTAAAGTTTCTTCTTATCTTTATCAAAACTTTTAATTTTAGTACCTGGGCGAGCGAGATATACTTTTTTTTATGAAATATTATTTAAATACCAAATGTCACCCGAACCGTCAAAGCAAAGGTCAGAGCCGTTTCTGAGAAACGAATTACTTATTATTTATGTAAGGATAAAGTATCGGATTATTAACCTCTCACTAACTTTGAAGTACGACAGATAATATAATAGACAGATATCGATGTGAAAATGATATCTAAGCTAAATACAAGGAAAATCTTAATTTATATCATCTTATCAAACTGTTGTTATTCTTTGTTTATATATATATATATATATAGTGTCTTGAATTTGTCTCAAATAAGATATTCTTCTGAGTTTAAATCTGGCACATTTGTCCGAAAGTGCTGGCCGCTACTTTGAATAACTTGTTAGAAAAAAAAAGCTAAACTGTATATTGTTAATTTATTATTACTTTAATCACAAAAATACGACCTGGCGTTTGCAGGGTTGTATTATCCCACAAATTAAAAAAAAGTTATAAATATTAATCAAAAATATTAATTTCAGTTTTATCATTGATTTACCATTAATTTTACCGTTATTATTAGAGCATGTCTTAAGTCCCCAATAGATTGAGTCATAGGGGGATATTTTCCATGGTTGCCTTACTCTTGACTGGTGGGGTTGCAACCGCAATTTTATTTATTTTTAGTTGTTATTAGAAAGACGCTGCTGCCCGTCTCCTGTTTTATTTCCCTCTGTCGCTTCTTATGACGTCCACGGGATGATATGTGGTAGTAGATATTCTCACAGTGCCACTACACGGTCAACAATATTGTAAAATTAATAATATAACTAAACCTGATCAGATTCAAGATTAGAATATTATTGAAAAAATACTGAGTAAAAGGATTCAGTGTTCGTCTTCCAGATATTGTCAACTCTCATAATACTAACATGTAAGGAAAAAAAAGATTTGTAATCCCGATAAATGTCAGAAAAGGGGCTAAAAGAAGAAAAAATAACGAAGCGAATCTGGGCGTACAAATTCAAACAGTTAATTTCAAAAGGAATGTTTGAGTTTGCGCTTCTGTTGTTGATGTAAGCAGAAAGAGGATGCAATCTGATTATTCCGATATAGGAAAAACTAAAATTAAAACCTAGAATAGTTCACAACCTTTTTAAAATCCCCTTATATATATTATTGACTGCTATGTAGATCAAACTAAATCTACTTTCAAATACTGTGTATTGTAAATTATAAATTTTTTAGCTTTGTATATTAAGCAAGCCGTATTTTACTTTCCATATTTTATTAATTTTATATTTATACTTTATATTTTAATTTATATTTTAACTTTTTTGCCATGATATACACTCCACACCTCCACACACTATTGAAATAGAAGTATTCGAAATCACACAAAATTCATAGCTTATTCTGTCAGTATCTTCCTGATATTCTGTCAGTAGCATAGATATAGTATAGTATAGATTGGCAATGGAGTGATTAGGGCGAGACCAAAATAAAAATACGCCAGTATGCGTGTAATGTGCATCTGTGGGTGACAAATAGTGCTGCACCATGCATTGCCTGCCTCAACTATAATTATCGATACAGATTGCAGTACATTCGTGTTTTCTGGCATATATTGCCATAGTTGCCACGCATGGCGAGCGGGTTGGCAACCGCAGTTCTTAGAACGAAGTTCCTTATCGCACGGTACGAATTTGATGCATGGGGGCTAGGCGAGAAAAAGTGTAAGATTTTTCCGTCACGACTCCCTTTCTATAATGCGAGCGAGATGGAATAATATCCATCTCCCTCGCACTCTTTCTTAACTTGCAATGAAAGAAATATTATTTTAAATGACGCTTCATTTTAATAGACGCTAGTAATTCATTTATTTGTATTTGTTAATCAATAATATAATATGTTTATCAATAATAATATAATACTACGAGAGGAACTTCCACGACACTCACGCATGTTTTTTTTATTGTTGTTATCAGAAAGATGCTGCTGCCCATCTTCTGCGTCAGTTTCCCTCTATCGCCTCTTACGACACCCACGGGAAGATATGGGATAGTTCCCAATAAGGGGGTATTGTTCCCGTGGGTATTCTTCCGCCACTACACGGGGGGCATCAGCATTTATTACAACTTTAAATTAATTTGGCGTAGCTGATACTTTATCCAGGGCTAACTTTAACTCTCTTACGTATACATTAGGAGTATGTAGCAACTCTTGTAATTGCCTTACCAAGCCAGGTTTTACATAAAGAAAGTTATTACATCTCAATTAAACTTCTCTATTGTCCTCACCAACAAAATATATCTAACTGTGAGTAAGAACTGTGGTTCATTCTGGGGTGGCGAAAACAAACTTCCAACCCAATGATACACCTGGTCCTCCACATTGAATTTAGGCATAAAACCATCCTGTATAATACAGCTCTTTAAGCTCCAAATGAGGTCATTTGAAAACAACTATTATAATGCCATATGCTAGCCATGAAGTGATCATGCTCAGGGTGGAGGTATTTTTATCAAACAGTAAACAAGATCTGGAAGCTTTTGCAAAGGTTCGAGCTGGACCTTTCCTGAATCGCAGCATATTCCCACAGATTCATCCTTGTACTTGAGAGTTTTACACCACTTGCATTCGATGTTCATCGGTCCTAAAACAACAGTATTATCACTATCGTACGCTATGTTACTATCATAACTCAGTCCAGAAAAGGCTATAAAATTCGAATGTTGTAGACGTCTTTCAACTCGCTGTCCTTCATGATTTCGTTCATGTCGTAACTGTGATACTCTGTACACACTTAAGGTGTTTGCGCCGATATTTACTTGCAGCCTGCTTATGTACTTCAGGGTGTTCCCGCTGATAATCAACGACAGCCTGCCTGTGAACTTTAGGGTGTTTTAGGGTGTTTTACTTAGGGTGTAGCCCTGAATTTCTTCGCCTTATTTTATTGTGACTTATTTGTCAAACTAATTTCATTTTGCACTGACTCTTGGGTAGTGAATGTTGGAGATTCTATGCAATTATTCGTGGACAAAGAAGTAATTAAATTTGACTTACATTTAGATTCAATAATTGTATAAGTAGGCGAATGAAAGTCTTGCACAACATTAGAAATTGGTGAAGGTTGAGTAAACGTCGAAGATACAGCCATTTCTATTTTTTGGCTATTGGACGTTCATCAGTTTTATTATCTCCATCGGCATCTGCGTAGGCATCAAAATGACCATTAGAAATATCTTGGGAAAAACGTAACCTTTTGATGTGTTGGTCTTCTGTACCAAATTTGGCATACAGGTTGCCATTTCGATACACTTCAAATACAAATGGGTATATTTGACCAGCTGCAACTAACTCGCAGAAACCGCCACATGTAGAGTGTTGTAACATATCTAATGTATACTCCTCTTTTGTCCCATGATTGTTGCCATAACGTTCATGAGACATAACAGCAAATTTATCAAAAAGAAAGAAAAACGAAAAACTTAAACAAGAAAAAAACTATACTATTATATACAACAAATCAAACACAGATATTTTACAATTAAAACTAAAAACCTATATTATAAATTAACGAATCAAACTCAAAGAATCTTATTTAATTATTATAACAATAAATGAAAAAGAAATTAAATTAACTACACTCAAAATATTCTAATGAAATAGTTAAAATGAACTTCCAAACAAATTATACATCATTCGCAAATATTCGCTAAGTAGGTAATCTAAGAGATTTCCAAGGAATTTTCGAAGGAAAATCATGGTATAAGATAAATTTTTCATTAAAATAATCCAAGAACAAATAAAATTGAAATTTCGAATTCTAATCCGATTTAAATATTCTTTTATATTTGACATTCAAATTTTAAAGAGTATTGCATTGCACCAAGCTTTTATGTGAGTTCAACGTTTTTAGTTTTCAAACATGTGTCAAAATAAAATGTAATTTAAATCAAAAGCATTATTGATATCAATACTCCTTGTATTGATATCAACTTCGATGCAAATCACCCCCAAAATAACTTTCTACCCCTTTTTAACCTCGTTAGGCGATTCGTTTTAATAAAATACGAAACATGTCTTCCATCAATTCTGTTAAAGAATGTTTATGCAAAATTTGAAGTAGATTGGACCAAGGAATCACGTTGTCCCATACAAAATTTCCCCCGTTTTTCACCCCATTAGGGGTAGAATTTATTGGAATTATTGGATGTATGATTAACTTATTGGATGTCTACGTCATACAAAGAACACACCCTAGGAGGGTGTGTTCTTTGTATGACGTTTCAGGTCTCTACAATCAGCGGTTTAGGCTGTGCGTTGATCCGTCAGTCAGTCATTCAGGACAAAGCATTTTATATGTATAGATGTGATAATTTTTCTTATCCGTTTAAGTACAACTACAGCATTTAGACAGCTAAATATTTCAATCGTACCTACGGGTTAAATGTTTAATAACGTGGGATTTCTTTCTGAGGTGAGTTATATTTACGTACTACGCACCTAGTCATAATTAATTACGTATATTAAACACTAATTTTCACTTTCAAACCTGAGATTTTGCAAATAAAAGGGGGAATTGTTTTGCTCGCGAATGATGCCACGCCGATACAGGCCAATAGCGTGTACGTGAATGGTCTAGCCTATCTTTCTCCCTCTAACATACGCATAAACTATGCTCTTTCTCTTTTGCATTGGCAACCTATTCTAACGTTACTTAGTTACTAAACATATGGTCAGAAGTTATTTGTATTACATACATAATGACACTGGTCTTAGAGTGATAACATACATAATATGTATAATAAAACAAGACTTAATCTGAGACGATAAACCAGGTATGTTTTATTTTATTTTATTTGATCAATTTGTAACACATATTATATATACAAAGGAGACAGTTTCTTTTTGTATGGAGAATGGGCCCACCACGAATTTTAGTGAACCTCAATGAAATGTATGTTGATTTATTCCTTATAATCTATAGATTACAAAATTAATATTAGTTTTATCGCATCTAACGGGAATTCTGAGAAATTAAAAATTAAAATATGAATATCGCAATAACCTTAAAACAAACTAAAAGCGATTTTCTAGTAGTTTTCACCGATATTATGAGTTAGAATAGTGTATATAGAATAGAATAGCTTAATAATTAATATTATTAAACAAAGTTGTAGGTACATTCAGCAATTATAGACATTTTAAGATAGATGGAAAATCCTTTTAGCAGTTCCGGCAAAACAGTGCACAGACAAACAAACGTGGTGTGGAGACTATTTTTTACAGGTATTAATTGATTAGTGAATATACATCACACACACCATTACAGTAATTAAATAAATATGATTAAAGCCAAGATGAATATAATAATATGTCTATTTATAATATTACCTTTAAATGCTATATAGTAAGAAAGCTGTTTTGAACTGGTGGTATAAGGATAAAACACAAAGTAAAATGCCACTGCATATATTGTTATAATTATTTCCAAAGCAGTCTATAGTGTAATCTAATAGTGGAACAAACAGACAGACAGGTGCGGTGTCAAGACTTTGTTTTAATATGTTTTGGTTGATTAGTAAAGGTGCAGTGTGTAAACTTTGTTTTAAAATATATTATCTGATTAGTTATAATATCCCAAACACCATTAAAGCCAAAATGACTAGGTAATATCATGTTTATCTATGTTATTACACACTGATAAATATGAAGTAAGATGTTTTAAACTGGTTGTGTAAGGATAACACATGTATAATTTAATTGTATTTATTATTGTCAGTCATTATCATTTCAAAAGATATTTTCAAAATAACTTGATAATAACATGAATGAAACATTTATTCTAAGCGATCCACCTGAAGAAATTTAATGAATATTGTATAAGACTATATATATACTATACTTCAATGTCAATAAACTACATTTCTATATTTCTGTCAGTATTTTGTTGTCTCTGCCTGTATGTTAAATAAATAAGAAATTATTATAAAATATACACCATTAATCAGCTCCATATGATCAAATACACAAATAGTAGTTATGGATTTACATGAACAATATTTGACTATGTAAAATTTGTCTGATTTCTTATTTTCACTAGTTTCATGTAGAGGAAAAGGATATTATTTTTATATTAATTATCTGATAGTAGATGACAAAATAATATTCCTTTCTGCAGAGTTAACAACACATCAGTCTAAGGATAATAGAAGCATCTGATCAACAAGGATATAACCATTACACAAGTAAAAATGGCTCAACTAAGTTACAATATTATGCAAACTGTATATTTGCTTCTAGTACAAGTAATAAGTACTTATTTACACATAAATATATGTACTATCTATACTGTCTATCTACTATGGCTGGCATAAATTCAGGATCCATGTTTGATGCCATTTGGTATTGTCAAGTTTATGGAGCAACTTTCTGAATACATAAGGTATTTTTACCTAAATGCAGTTAAATGAATCGCTCTTCAAAGCCGATGAAGCTACATCAAATAGAGAAATCTTTAAATCCAAAATAAATATTTATTCTATATATTATTTAATCCAGATTTTACTAATAATATAAAACTTTAATACATTGTCACTTTTAACATACTAATAAGGTTCTAAGACCTGTGTTTGTCATTTTTTTTAGGTAATTCATCATAAATTATAGATCTTATTTAGATTTTCCAAAATTCTAGGTGTAAAAGTAAACTCTTGTATTACATACATACCTTAGAGAGTAATTGTGTTCTGTGATACATACTCTTATATTAATTAACTAAACTCATTAGTTTTCATTTTTCAATTTCGAATGTCATTGGCAATTTTACCATGCGACCACAAAAAAATAAAAAGGAAAAATAGATATTATCCATTATATGTTAAACACTTGTGCATCGATGAGACGATATATATTTTATTGTCATGTAAACAAACACGTATAAACTTTTTAGCTATTAATTAATTTTGCTAGTTTACTACTAAAAATTATTTTAAAGTATATAACAATTAACCATAAACTTTATTCTTAAAGTAGTGATGCAACTCGAACTCTGTTTTCACTCGATTCAATCGAGTGAATCTGTGTTACTCGGTACTCGAGTGAAAATAAATTTTACTCGAGTCCGCTTGCACTCGAGTTACCGAGTCAACTCGACGCACCGTGTGGATTCGGAGAGCGCTAGATAGATGTCAGTTCACTAATTCATTAATTCTATCATCTAATCAACTAATTCACATAGTATAAGGCGCCGCGGGCGTGCAGCTTGCATCTGGCATGTTGTAGTCAAATATGAACTTAGTTTGATTTATAATATCGTGATTGTGCTATCATTGTTATCTTTTTTTACTTTGTATATGTAGTGCATAACATAAAAGGTGATTTAAATATACTTGTTTGTTTAAAGTATGAATGATAACAATGAAACAACAAAACAAAAATCGTCAGTGTTGCTTATTTTGAAAAATGGAAGCGATTTGTAAGATATGCGAAAAGCAGTTTATGGATTTTGAAATGCTACACATGTCTGTAGTAAATAAAAAACATGGAAATACTACAAATAAATAAATAATAAATATTTGTATTTTATTTCATATTGTCACATATTACTTATTTAATAAAGGTACCTATTTAAAAAGTATATTAATATAGAAATTCCACTTTATATTGTATTAAAAACTATAATAAAAAATAACTTAAAGTAGTAATTTAATTATCAAACAGTATTATTATTATTTAAAAATGCTTTAATTAAGGTAATCGCTATTATAAACTAAAGTGATAAACTTCAATCGCTGCAGGGACTGTAAATAGTTAATTCGCATAACTCAAAAACTCGAGTACAACTACAGTGACATGATAAAACTCGAGTGACTCGAGACACAAAATTCTACTTGAGTCGCATCTTTATCTTA
Source organism: Parnassius orleans (assembly GCA_029286625.1). Taxonomy (NCBI): domain Eukaryota; kingdom Metazoa; phylum Arthropoda; class Insecta; order Lepidoptera; family Papilionidae; genus Parnassius; species Parnassius orleans. The sequence continues at coordinate 7,490,087 of JAGSMP010000022.1, read as the reverse complement.
CGGTCAATTCAGTGTCTGTCTACAATTTAGTGATGAACTCGACTTACTAATTCGAACAATTTATTGATATATTATGTAATATCAACAAGCTGATTAAGTATAATACGTGATAGTTAAATTATTAATAACATTAACAATACGCTACGTCATAAAGTTAGAGTGATATTATTTTATGAAAATTGTCTATACGCAAACCAATAAAATATAACTACCTATTAAGTTAAGTAATAATAATTATCTTGGATGGAGGAGCAAATATAAAAATAATTTGTTACAAACTCACACAACTTCGTTCCTCCAATTCGAGTTGCGTAACTCGAGTACTATTCGAGTTACGTGAGTTTCAACTCAAGTTAACTCGAGTCGAGTTTCTTCCGAGTTGGCACATCTCTACTACAATTTTTTTTTAATATTACATTATCTGAACCAATGACAAGAACACAAATATCAAAACAACTCTTATTTTCAGAGTTCTTAATTCCGTTTAGATTTTCATAAAATCTTTATGCTATTTACAATAATAAATTGGTATCTTTTTTTTTGTATATAATACCATTAAGGGTCGCGAAAATTTCATATAGTGGGCCCAAAAACGATTGACTCCTTTTAGCTTTTTGAGCTCTTTCTCCATGCAAACTTTAACTATGCCAAATCTCACACTCCGTGCGCGTATCACGCTTAAAAAGGGGCACAAAGTTCTACACGTATAAGAACAAAGAGCGAGTCGTAAAGAACAGTTGTTTTTTAAATTTTGAAATTAAAAATATATTAGTAGATACTTAGTTATAAATTAGCTCAGAAATAAGGTTATTATTTCAAGTTCATGTAAATTACAAAATTTGCTATGAGTTTTATTATACATAAATTTTTTATTTTTTTTTTATTTTATAAAGTAGGTCACTAAGATTTTTTATTGTTTCGTTGAGGCATTTTTCATTTATATTTGCACTAGCTGTGCCCCGTGGTTTCACACACTAAAACTGGTTTACGAACCCCCCCCCCCATTTTAGTGGACGAATATTGCTTTTAATGGCGGTGGTTTTTTTTAGTGGTTCAGTAGAATTCAGTTTCAATTAGTGAAAAGATGATCACTCAACCATTAAGCCACTTACACGTTTCGAAATATACTTCTAATTAATTTAAGGACAATTTACTTTTACTGTGGAGGCAGCACTGATTTGTCACACATAACGTGACGTCAGATGATCCATCCCGATGGCGCTTTGCTACTAGCTGGGATTCCTCGTAGAAAGTTTTAGTAGTAGTTTACTAAACTCAATGTCGTATTATTCTGCAGCTTCTCTGACTACCGCCCTATATCTCTAATTCCATTCCTTTCAAAAGTTTTTGAGCGTATAGTTCATTGACAATTGAGCCTCTTCTGGTGGCTCAATTGTCAATGATCTATACGTTCAAAAGTGGAGTCTTTTAAATTATTTTCAATCCGGTTTCTGTGCTGGTACGACATGCAAAGTACGACTACTGCCTTAGTCAAGATTACCGAGGATATTCGTCTTGGTATGGATAAACAACTAGTAACAGTGTTGACCTTACTTGACTTTAGCAATGCATATAAAAATGTCGATTTCGATCTCATGTTAGCTATCTTACCTTCTCTTAACATATCTCCTGAAGTGATTGACTGGTTTCATAGTTACTTGTTTGGTCGCCGGCTACGGACACGTGCTGATGATTCGTTCTCCACCTGGTGTACGATCGACGCCAGTGCACCGCAAGGGGGAGTGTTGCCTCCTCTCCTCTTTTCAATCTTCGTAAGTACGATTACGCTCCAATTATCTTCTATTTGCAGTTGATCTCTAAGTATATGTACGAGTATGTGCATGCAAAAATTGGTGGATTTACCCAAAACTATATATCATCATCATTACAGCCCTTCACAAGTCCACTGCTGAACATAGGCCTCCCCCAAAGAACGCCACAAAGCACATTCTGATTCACCTGCATTCATCGACTTCCTACATGACTTATCAGGTCGTCACTCCATCTTAGTGGGGGGTCGCCCCACACTTCGCTTACCGGTACGGGGTTGCTACTTGAGAACCATTTTTCCCCATCGGTTGTCGGTTATTCGAGCTATATGGCCGGCCCATTGCCACTTCAGCTTACTAATCCGTTGGGCTATGTCGGTCACTCTGGTTCTACGGCGGATATCCTCATTTCTAAGTTTATGACGTAGAGAAACCCCAGCATAGCCCTCTCCATAGCTCGCGATCTTGAGCGTCTTCATACGGCCAGCAGAGAAGGACCACGTCTCAGATCCATAAGTCATCACTGGAAACACGCACTGGTTGTACAGTTTCGTTTTCAAGTTTTGAGGTATACCTGACGAGAAGATGTGCCCTAATTTCCCGAACGCTGCCCAGCCGAGTTGAATAAGTCGATCGACCTCTCGGTCGAAGTTGAACTTACCTAGTCGGACTATTTGTCCCAGGTAAATATACTCATCAACAACTTCGAGCTTAGTGCTCCCAACAACTACCGGCATAGGTGTGATATGGACGTTTTACATAATCTTTGTTTTGTCCAGGTCCATCTTAAGGCCTATCCGATGGGAGGCTCTATTGTGGTCATTGAGCATAGTGCTTAGGTCCTCCAGCGATTCTGCCATAAGGACTATATCGTCGGCAAATCGAAGGTGAGTGATGAACTCGCCATTGATGTTAATAACGTATCCTTTCCAGTCCGGTAGCTTGAAAACATCTTTCAATACAGCGGTGAAGAGTTTTGGGGGTATAACATCACCCTGTCTTACACCTCTCTGCAGTTGGATAGGTTTCAAACTCTGGTTCTGTACTCGGATAGCCATCGTAGCCCTACTGTACAAACACTTCAGCATTTCGATATACCGACCGTCAACTTGGCACCGCTGATGAGACTGAAGCACCGCCCAAATTTCGACGGAATCAAAGGCTTTCTCATAGTCCACATACGCAAATTGTGGAAAATTGTACTCCTCAGTCTTTTGTACAATTTTTCGAAGAGTATATATGTGGTTTATGGTGCTAAAACCTTTTGGGAAACCGGCTTGTTCGGTAGGCTGGAAGTCGTCGAGTCTGCTTACGAGACGATTCGTAATGACTCTCGAAAACAGCACGTAGACGCGGCTCCGAAGGGAAATCGGTCTGTAGTTCTTCAAGAGAGCGTAATCGCCTTTCTTGAAGAACAAGACCACCGCACTTCTGCTCCACGTTTCCGGAGTAGTGCCACCATAGAGGACGGAATTATAGAGCTTCTGAAGGACTTCAAGTACTGGTTTCCAGAGGCTCCGCTTTAATTTCATCCTCGCCCGGGGACTTGCCATTTTTAAAGTGCTGGAGAGCCATTCTAATCTCGCTCAGACTGACGTCCGGGATATCATCGGAATAGTGTCGAATAAGACTTGCTCTTGGATCGTTACTCACACATGCATGTGGCTCCAACGGTGATGTGTACAGCTATCCATAGAACCTCTCAATCTCACTCAAAGTCTCAGTTGTTCCGGAAACGATGCTGCCACATTCGGTCTTCAGCTTCAGTTGGTTCTTTCTGGCAGACAGATCTCTGGCAAAGATTTTAGAGCCCTGGTTCCGCTCGATTGCTTCTTCAATACGAGCAGTATTAAAGTTACGTAAGTTCCGCCGCATGCATTTGGAGATCTGTCTGTTCAGTTGCCTGTATTCTGTAAAATCCACTGAAGACTGCAGCTTCATATCCCGTCTAACAGCCATGAGTTTAAGAGTGTGATCGGAGTTTTTGTGTTCTTCTGCGGCGGGTCTTGCAAAATTTAGCTCCGACCGCATGGACAATTTCCACGAGATTGTTATTGATATCTTCCACTGCATTGCAATCTTCTAGGCATTGAAAAGGGTTTCGTAACTCGAGCTGAAAGGTTTCGGGACTTTGTAGCATGAGGAGGACGGAGCGTTGACTTCATTAGACGACACCTATCCAACTTAACCTTTAGGTTCAGTGTGCCTCTAAACATTCGGTGATCGCAACTAGTTTTCACCCTCGCGATCACTGAAACATCACTGAACAGTTGGCGTCTAGTCGTCATAATGAAGTCAATCTCATTTTTTGTCGAACTGTCGGGGCTCGACCAGGTCCACTTCCTGTGGGGCCCCTTCTGGAAGAAAGAGTTCATCATAAAGAGTCCCTTTTTCTCCATGAAGTTAGCCAGCTGCTGGCCCCTTGGGTTCCGTTGCCTCAGCTCGCCGTTCTCTCTTGTGCCTAGTTTTGCGTTGAAGTCTCCCATTAACACCGTATAGTGGGTTTTGGGGGAATGCATGGCTTTAGAGATATCCTTATACATTTCCTCCACCTCCTCATCGGGGTGTGCCGAGGTTGGTGCGTAAACCTGTATGACCTTCAACGAATACCGTTTTGTGATTCTGAGTATAAGGTACGCAACCCTCGTCGACACACTCACAATCTTTACTACGTTGCTAACGAGAGACTTGTGTACGATAAATCCGACACCTCCTTGGGACAGATGGTCGCCCTCCCGGTGATAGAACAAGTTGCCGGATTCGAGTATTTCCGTGTCCTTCCCTTCTCTTCGGACCTCAGATAATCCTATAATATCCCAGCGCAACTTGTCTATCTCTTCTTCCAGCTCCAGGATCTTCTCGTCAGTCCTCAGGGTGCGTGCGTTGTATGTTGCCAGGTCAAGTCGTCTTAAGTGGAAACCGAACCTCCACCAGAGATTCTTAACAACCCCTGCCCTGCCGTTACCACGGTCGCCACCTTAGCCAGGAATAGCGGGGCCGCCGGGGACTAGAGTCCATCATTTTGTAACTATCGTCATGGGAGTATATTGCCATAGTTGCCACGTTTGGCGAGCGGGTTGGCAAACAAAAAGCAAAATGTTTTTTATTATAATTTGCTGTTATCAGAAAGATGCTGCTGCCCATCTTCTGTCTCAGTTTCCCTCCGTCGGTAGTGGGTATTCTTATCCGCCACTACACGGAGCAAACATATAGGCTTATTAAAAAAAGATTTTGACTTAATTGTGGATTGGAGTAAGTCATATGGTCTTAAAGTAAATCCATCAAAAACAAAAGCAATAATAACTGGCAGTCAAAAATTGGTTACTCTTATAGATTTCCCTACTCTACCTAGTATTATTTTTGGTATGAAATCCGTGCCATAGAGTGACACCATTAAAATCTAGTAAGCGAGGTGTCGGATCTCTCCGTAGATTGAGCAATTTCCTAACCAAACCTACCAAAATTGCGCTTGCACAATTACTCCTTTCACCGATTCTCGATTATGCTGAGTGCTCAGCCCCTGAGCTACCACGGCTAATGTTTTATTACACAGTATGTAATAATTAAGGTAAACAATTACTTATATACATTTTTTTTCGTAATAAACAAAAATTTGTTTAGAGGAAACTTTTGGGATTATAAGTGTAGGGTCGCTATTTGTTAGTGGTTGAATCTGGCGGAGTGCTAGTTTAGTTGTTGGCAAAACTGCGAGCGACATGACATGACACCTCACTCATAGAAGCGTTCACTGCTGTTTTCTCTCGGTTCTCATCGGGCGGCTAGGGTTTATGCATCGTTCGCGCGTCGAGGCGAATGTTAAATTATATTAATTTTTCATTATCTCCAAAACTATGCGTCCAAATAACATGCTATACAGAGCAAAGTTTATCTTTATAAAATTGTCTTGATGATGGAATAACTTTCGTTCGAAAGGATTAATATGCCATGCCTAATCACTTTTTAATTTTCAATAATTTTTTTGTCACAAAATACCTTATTGTGGCTTACTCAAAAGAAATAGGCGTATGGTATCGGGGACTTTTTTAAGAGAGTAAGGATCTATATTTTTGTAGAACATAGTATTAACGTATAAATCATTTCAGGAGCGCTTTTTTTCTGACTTGCAAAACAAAAATCAATATTTAAGGCTAGCTGAGAGTTGTAGCCTAATGCTAGATAGCCTGTACTATTCCTCATGATATAATATACACATAAAATACACAAAGTATTTTTCAAATCGGACTGGTAGTTCCAGAGATTAGGGTGTTTAAACAAAAAAAAACTCTTCTGCTTTATTATATTAGTATAGCTATAAATAGGCCAAAACACCAGGAGCCGGAATAATTACTTGTCAAACATTGTTACATTATTATTATATTTTTCATTATAAATACTATAATTATTGTGCTCTATAGTGACGTTGTAAGAATATGCACTCCCCTCTATCACCCTGTGTGATAGAGACAACACAGAAAAATTGAAACAGGGCAGTATCTTCCTGATAACATTCGAAAATAATAAAAAACCAGTTACCACCCCGCTTGCTAAGTTCATTATGGCAAAGTCCGTTAGTGACATATGTATTAGTAATCCTACATTTTAGTTTACACGCAAAGGATTCTGAGCTCTAATTGCACTCGATTATCGACCAATTTATGTAGGTTTTACAATGCTAGAAATTGCTAAAAGTCATTTGTATTGATTCCACCATTCTATGATAAAACGTAAATATGGTAATGATATTCGTCTTACACAGATACATATTATATACAGAAGATTTTTATGTAGATTTAAATTGTCATAAACGGTATTTTGACACAAGTAACTTCCACAGTGATAATGTATATGGTATACCGAAGGCGAATGCAAAAATACGTGGCTTTTTTAAAGATGAAATGGGATGGTATATTTTATTTTTTAGCGGTACGGTAATGTTGTAACCGCTCCAACCCCTCCACCCTCCAAAAGCCGTTATTTTCTTACTAACCTAATATTAAATTAACAATATATAAAATTGTAGCCTTTTATCTAAATGTTGGACAGTGGCGGCCAGCTCTTATGGCTGATTCACACGTAATAACTAGTCAAATAGTTTACTAAATTTCAAGTTAATTTAATGCGACTTAATTTTAAGTAAGCGTTTACATGTCATCAACATTTAATATTTGTTAAGCACTTTAATATAAATTTTGTGATTTAATTGGTAGTGAGATTTTGAACGAAATAAAGGATGAAATAGTCAGGGAAGCGAAAACACCTAAAATCCTGGGGATGAGAAGATGAATATATTATATTATACGGTCCAAGTGTAATTTTGTTTCATGAACTAGCTGACGATAAAAATGAGTATTTCTCAGCACTAATTTCAGAAAAATTCTATAATTACTTGTTGTCTAAAGTTGAACATAACATATTATTCATAAAATATTTATTCACATAGGATTTAATATGATTAGATGTACTGTAAGGCATTGTGCATTAGAACCAAAATTAAAATTATATACTGTGTAGTATTTTCTCGCTACTAAAAATAGATTAGTTTCTCCACGTATACTCGAACTAACTATACTGTAATATCGTATTATGTATTACGCCACCACTGACATTTTAAAAAAGTCTTCAAACACATGAACTTCGAACATGACGCTTCGTCAAACTTATGAATATAATAGTGTATATCCTAATGTGTCAAATGATTAGCCACGCTCACCAACTAATCAAAAAATAGAAAAAAATCGATTCTACTTGTCTACTTGCACAATAAATTTTAACTAGCATCATATTACTTAAAACATTGTTTCCATGAAGTAGAAGTTTTTATACGTGGTAGAGCCACGCTGCAGCTATATTATGGTTGTCGGCCGGACCGGGGAAGGACCAAGCTCTACGGTATATCAGCACAAAATAGCAGCTTAATGCTGCTGTGTTTCGTATGGTGAGCGTAGGGAACCGGAACCCTTTTCTACTGGAAAGGAGGCATTCTATCTTAGTCCTCACGGGTAACGCATCTGCATTATAATTCTTAAACGAGGATAAATGTAGATGTCTATGGGCCACAGCATCTACTTACTATCTGGTGGGCTTTGTGCTCGTGGGTGTGACACCTTATACTTTAAAAAAATCACTTAAAATTAAATTAAAAAAAAATTAGTTAATTACTTGACAAATTAATACGTGTTAATCAACCATTAGGCTATAATTAGTTTATTTTCAAATGTGACTTAAAAAAGTGAGTGTCGTGGAACACTCGGTTGGAACGAAGTTCCATTCGTAGTATATTATTATTGATAGACGTATTATATTATTAATTAACAAATACAAATAAATGAATTACTAGCTTCTATTTAAATTAAGCGTCATTTAAAATAAAAAAACATTTCTTTCATGGCAAGATAAGAAAAAGTGCGAGGGAGATGGATATAACTCCATCTCGCTTCTTTATAGCCGCCAAGGCCGTCTACACTACATCAGAAGGGGTTGTGACGGAAAAATATTACACTTTTTGTCGCCTAGCCCCCATCCGCCAAATCCATACCGTCCGATAAAGAACTTCGTTCCAAAAACAAAAATCAACCACGACCTACATTGTGACATGATACTAAAAAAACTCACACATAAATTCATAAAATATTCAAGTTTGAAATTCATTCTATACTCCAATGACATATTTTAACTTTGGAAGCGATTAATACCTCGGTAGAGCGAGCTCGGTAGGTTAAGGTAATGTCCGACGAATTACTGCATTAATATCCGTTATAACAAACACTTGATCAAAATGAATAATAGAACTATTTTATATACTCGTAGCTATTAAATATCATTTATTTACATAACATTAAAATATAAACAATAAAAAGGGAAAAGCCCTATTGTGAGATGCTACTTGTATAGACACTTTAGCAGCCTATCATCTCAGGGTTACCTCGTTTAGAGCCGGGGCAGCATCAAAGGCAGCTGAACTAAGTAAGTAGCGCAAATATGAGTCTCTGATAGATGACTACATATTTGTGCCATTTTCTGTAGAGATTATCGGTCCGTGCGGTCCATGTGCGTTGAAGTTCCTAAGCGAACTGTATTCGCGACTGGGCGCCGCTACTGGCGATAAAAGGGCGTCTTTTTTTTCGCTCAAAGGCTAAGTAGAATCATTCAGTGAGGAGAAGCGGCCGCGTTCTTGGCACTATACCGCGGAGAGCATGTCTGAAACAGAAACAGAAACAGAAACAGAAACTTTTTTATTCAATATTGATTATAAATAATACTTATTGAAAGTCATTCTTTTGTTTAATTACCACTGGTTCGAAAAAAAACCTCGGTCCTGGGAAGATCCAGCAAGAAACCCAACGGAACTTCTTTTTTTAAATAACAGCTTACAATCATGTATGTTACACAAGTAACAGCACAACAAATTAGAAATAGCTTGGTAGCGATCACCTCATTCCCAGGGGTTATTATCATCCATAAATTTCTTAATATTATAATAACCCTTTTTATACAAACTTAGTTCAACAAAGTTTTTGACTTTGAGCATGTCAAATTTTTCATATTTTCTGGAATTTTGTTGTAGAAGCGTATACATCGCCCCAAGAATAAATTACTGACTCGATGGAGTCGAGTAACTGGTACTACTAGCTTGTGTCTGTTCCTAGTATTTACAGAATGAATATCACTTAGTTTTGTAAAACTACTTTTATTTTTGTGTACGTACATTACATTTTCATAAATGTATTGAGAGGCCAAAGTTAATATACTAATTTCTTTAAATTTTTGTCGCAGCGACTCTTTAGGCTTTAAATCATAAATTGCTCTTATGGCCCTCTTCTGTAAAACAAATATAATTTCAGTGTCACCTGCGTGTCCTCATAGCAAAATACCATACAACATTATGCTACGTAAATAGTTAAAGTAAATTAGTCTAGCTGTTTCAACACTGGTAAGATTTCTAATCTTTTTTACAGCATATGCTGCAGAACTAAGTCTGCTTGCTAGTTTTGATATATGGGGGCTCCATTGAAGCTTCGCGTCTAGTGTGATTCCAAAAAAAATGGTGGTATCGACAGGACTCAGTTCCTCCCCATTTAAAATTACATTAGTATTTAATTGTTTGACATTTGGAGTCATGAATTTCATACATTTCGTTTTAGTGCCATTTAAATGAAAATTATTAACATTGAACCAATTTACTAATTTAGATATAGCATTATTTACTTCGTCATATTTTAGTAACTGTCGTCTTAATTTGAAAATTAAAGAAGTGTTATCAGCAAATAATACTATATCATGGTTATCCCCTACTATGTAAGGTAAGTCATTAATGTATACAGGAAACAGAAAGCGGCCGGTAATTGAGCTTTGAGGCGCGCCCATTTGTACCATCGACCCAGAAGAGCTAATACTGTTAATGATAACTTTTTGCGTTCTGTCACTTAAATATGAAATAATTAATTTAAGAGCATCACTTCTTACACCGTAGTGTTGCAGTTTCCTGATTATTGTTTCATGGTGAACACAATCGAAGGCCTTGGATAGGTCACAGAATATACCCAAATCATCCTGTGAATTCTCCCATACATTAAAGATATATTTAATCAGCTTAACACCGGCATCAGTTGTCGAGCGACCCCTTGTAAAACCAGATTGATTTTTATTAAGTAAATTATATATTAAAGAAATTTAACATTTGATCAAGAATATTTTTTTTTAATCTTACTAATTGTTGGTAGTACAGAAATAGGTCTAAAATTGGCGAGGTCTAATGTGCTACCAGATTTAAATAAAAGTATTACTTTAGTATGCTTCATTAAATCAGGAAACACGCCAGATTCGATACTTGTATTAAAAATAATAGCTAGATGAGGCGCGATTGTATCTATTATAGACGCAATAACTTTAACGGAAATCCCCCATAGATCTGCAGTTTTCTTAATATCAATAGTTTTAAAATATTTTACAATATCTTTTGATGATACTTTATGAAATATAAATTTCTTCGTACACGCATTTACATTTTATTTAAGTAATGATTCGGTAACGGCAGGAGAAGAATTCAGTGACTTAGTGGTTAAGATCGGAATATCAGTAAAATATTTCTCAAAAACCATTGCAAAATCCTGATCTAATTCAGTTATTTTGTTCTTCAAACTTAACTAATAGTTTGAATTGCGAGAGTTCATCTTACCAGTTTCGCTATTAACTATACTCCATGTCATTTTAATTTTATTAGCAGCCGTCTTAATTTTGTTGCTCAAATGCAAAGACTTGGCTATGGAGCACACTCTCTTAAATATTTTTGAATATTTTTTACATATTCCCTAAATTCGACGCTAGGATTATATTACCTTTCATGGTAAAGATCATATAATCTTTGTCTGCTTTTATGGACTCCTACTGTCGCCGATTCATTGAATGCCTTCCGACTGTTCAAGGAGAATGTATTAAAAGTCAAAGTATTATTAAATTCATTGCAAATAACCTTAAACAATGTTCCATACAAATAATTAGGATCATTTTGGTATGAAAATGATGGAAGTTTTTCACTATGTTACTCTAAACTTCTCCAAGCGACGTGCATTTACTGGAACACACATCTTTCTCATCTACTTGCTTTTTGTGAACATATGGTAACGAAACTAATTATTCACAGAGTTCATAACTTAATTTTTGAATTATACATTTATGCAACGGCTTAACATTTGTAAAAATGTTATCTATACATGTTGCACTAGATTGAACAATACGCGTTGGCTCCAAAAATAAATTAAAAGATCATATGATTTAAACACTGATATTATTTAAATTATAATTTAAGTATTGGAGGAAGCTTCTAGGAGATTGATATTGAAGTCTCCACATATTACAACAGATTTATTCTGTTTATTATGCTTAACAAAAACTTCCTCCATCATTTTTTCAAAAGTTTCGTATAGAGAATATGGGGGTCTGTAGACACTCACAACAATGAGGTGCTCAAACTCAACACATACCATTTCTACAGTTCGCTCAACAGAGAGGCTCACAATATCTTTACGTTCTTTACATGATAATAATTTACTAACTAATATTAAGGAGCCACCTCTTAAAATCGTTTCTCTATTGAAAGAACTGATCACCTGGTGATTACTAAAGTTAAACATTGAGTTATAAACTTTTAACCAATTTTCAGTAATACATAAAATATGAATATTGTTGCTATTTAAGAACAATTCAATTTCTAGCTTTTTGCCTATCATGCCTTGTATATTCTGATGCACCAGGTGTAAACAAATTTTATAATCACTTTGTGGAGTCATACAATTAAGGATTTGTAAGCTACATTCTAAATTATTTAAATTATTATAACTGCTAGAGATTACCTCTATTGTCTCATTTTCTAATTTAAATTACTTGAAACTGATTCCAAATTACATATTAAGTCATTATACTGCTCAATAGAAGCAGATGTCTGTGTAGCCAAGTCCTTGGCTGAGTTAATATATAAACAATAAGATAGCACATTTGCTATCTGTCTTAAATTATATTTAGATAGGTAATACCTATCTCCAGTCAAACATTTCCTTATTAAATTATTTATGTCTATTAAATTTATTCTATTATTATAATTATAACAATTAAATGTCAGTTTAAATTAATTTTACATGAAAAGTTATTCATTAATAAATTTAAATCATATCTTATTTTATTTTCCAGTGGCCAACCCTGTATGTAAGGCAAAGTAAACAAGATAATTTTATGCACATTTAAATTATTTAGATAATCAATATATTTTAATAATTGATTTTTGTTTACATTGCCTCTTCTCCCAACAAGAATTATTAATGTGCTATTAGGGCAAAATTTACTACCTAAAACTGTATTCATTATATGACTAAACGATGCTCCAGGCATGCAATAATTACTGATCAGATGTCCTTTCAAACAGTTATTTAACATTATGCCCAAATTTGTGCCTATGTCATCACAATACATAATAACTTTATTTATTTTAATATTTAAATTACTTTTTAAGTTTATATTCTTTGTCATGGCACTGTCATAGAGTTTTGTTGAAAATAATGAATCCTTACTGTTTACATTATTATTTACACATATTGTCCCCGATGAACCTGGTATGAAGCGCTGATACTCACTCTGATGTTTTATTAAGGAGTCAAAGCGTTCCTCATTATATTTACATGACTTCATCAGATCAGTCATGGCCAATATGTGTTCTTTTATCTCATCCTGAGCCGATGCATATTTATTTGATATAATTTGTAGGAGTTTTTAAGTGATAGAATTGTTGAATTTAGACACTATATCAGTATTATAACAGTTATTCATATATTCCACCTCAATTGTATATAATTTTAATTTATTAATTCGTTCTTGCTTTTCCTTACATACATTTGTATAATTTTTAACATTAATTTTAGTTTTAATTAACTTTTGCAGTTTTCTATTATGTCTGTATGATGGTTTAAGTTTTTCGTTTTATTTTTTGATTTTTGTAATAAATCTATATGTATAAAAATCAATTGCTGTCCGTTAGTCTCGCTAAAACTCAAAAACTGCTCGACCGATTATGATGAAATTTTCGTGTATGTTCCAGAATCCAGAAATCACCCGTGCGAAGCCGGATCGGATCGCTAGTATTTAATATAACTTACAAATACTACTTTGTTCACATTTGTTTAAAAAATGATTTTTTGCTTAGTAAAATAGCACTATTAAAAACCTTCTGAGTTGTTTCCTATATTCAGATGCTTCTATGAACGTATATATATATAGTATTTATAACCATATCTCATTTATTTTTTAATCAATTATTTTACTCTACGGTGAAATTTTTTCATGATTCTAAGTTAAAATATTTCAATCTAAAACGTGTTATATAAATTTTCAACTTCCATGCAAATCACAAATGTAATTAGACTCCTCAGTCTATTGAGGAAAATTTTAAATCAAAATGCAAAGCGGTTTTCTTATGAAGGATATATTATGACTAAAGTTTATTTTCGTAAATGTTAAGTAACTTAGCTTTTAAATAAAATTTCGTTAAAAATATTAGCAGTGTTTAGATACGAGTACTTTTTTATTACATTATATAATTGTTAATATGATTTAGATAAATAAACGTAGTAGAAGGAATCTTCGGTTCTCGTCACATACTTGGTTGCAGGAGCCAATGGACTGCAGTAGCCACTTACAAACAGGTGGACTGCACCCGTAAGTTCTTTGTCACTTCAGTTTTATAAAAAGGAATGTTACGTAATGTAAGAGCGTGGCCATACCTCAGTTGCGACAAACCCATTCATATAGCAGTCTCGTAAGTTGCAGAGTTGCTCTACCACATTTGACAAGTACATACATTATCTATAAGGCATACGTAGTTCGCATTTCAACATAAACTATCATATTATATCGCTCACTTATTGCAAGAACGTCATTTCTCAAAATCTTGACTTTTCACGAATTTATAAAAAAAACATTCCTTTAACGGTATATTTTTGATGCAATAAGGCAAAAACTTATTTTCACGTTAGGTCGCTAGATGGCGAGAAGTTTCGTAATTGCACATTATTGCTAGGTGTCATAATTTTTATTGCAATAACGTTCTACCTTAGTTAATCAACAAATACACGTGTGCTGTACTGCGCAAGGACGTCATATTTGGAAGTAATACGTTATTGCAACAAATGGTAAGAACAATTTTTAAATAAATATTTTAACAAAATATAGTTATTTTGTGTTATGTCGTTATTGCAATTTAAAATATGTAATGTTTAAAATATTATTCAGCAACGTGACGTTATTGTTGAAAAATATACACACGTTTTTGTATTATTTGCAGTTATGACTTTCTTTAACGATAATTTCTTAATTTCAACACTGAACACTACATGTAACATTTAGAATTATCTCGTTCTTATTGAAAAATTTGTTAAACTTAGAGTATTATTTTAGGTTATTTTATTATTGCAATAAACTCCGGGTGTGTTTTTGAAGTTTATTTAAAAATCTGAAATTTATTTTATCATTTCAGGCGTTTCGAGGGCGACTATTAGTTGATCTTGTCAACAATCGTGACGATAATAGTAAATACAAATAAGATCTAGTCACCATTCACCCTTTGGATACTAACAAAATAAATTCAGCTTATCCACTTCGTCCTTTTCGTCATCTTCATCTAGTTCATCAAGTTCATCTAGTGAGGATGAAATGTTCAACGTTGAAAATTGTCAAGATGAAATCACATGGCTTTATGACACATTTACTCTAAAGAATCTTACAATTCATTAATTACCTTCCCATAGACTGCCTAAATGCTTGCCGCGCTTGGCAAACGAGTAGGCAACTGCATTTTTTTTAGTTTATCAGAGTGGTGCTGCCCATCACCTGTTTCAGTTTCCCTCGGTTGCCTCCTGCAGGATGAAATGGAATAGTGGATATTCTTATGCCGCTATTAAATGATGTACATTATTTTTACTTATTTATTACATTATTGAAATTAATGAAATTTTGAGATATTCGAAATTGTTGCTCAATAGCTTCAACTAGCAGTTAACCAATTTTCTATCCCGAAGAATATTGCGACCATTCGGATAAAGATCGAGATTACATACCAAGTACAAAAAGTAGTAGTTCTAGTGAAAAATAATCTACTTCTATACATTCAGCTACAGTTTAAAACAATATGCTAGCAGCTATGAAATCTAGTAGTCGAGAAAAGAAGAAACAGAAAAAGAAATATTAAAAGTAAATTATGACAGACATCAAGAAGAAGATTAGACAAAGAAAATGACAGAACAAAACAGAACTTAATGTTTTTGAAGGTGTTGCAGTTCACTTATTAATTTAACGACAGATTAAATGCCATAATATAAGAAGTGGTTCCATGTATACACCCGTATCTGTTATTACTGCTATAAAATGGGTAAAAGAAATGGAACGCCTTTTAAAGTCCATGAATTAAGTCACAAAAATTTCTATGACATAAAAACCTATTTTCAAGTTTAGATGTGAGTCTCCACATTATGTATAATAACATGTGGAGGATCGTCCCAACCATTATATCAGGTTTGATAACCCGCAAATCCTCGCAAAAAAACACTTATTTTTACCAAGGATGATTCGCGAGGCTATTGAAATTAAAAAACATTTTAATTTCAATAGAAAAGTTCGCTGGGTGCTACCATCTGCTTGGGATCCCATAATTAATAAAATTAAATCCAAACCCCAGCATACTACTGCAAGACTTCAAAATACTGTAAGCTCGTTCTGTGTAAATCGGACCAAAATTAATAATTAAAAGTTAAAGATAGCTTTCCTTCCTTAGGTCCGAAGAGAGGGGGACACGGAAATCCTCGAATCCGGCAATTTGTTCTATCACCGGGAGGGCGACCATCTGTCCCAAGGAGGTGTCGGAATTATCGTCCACAAGTCTCTCGTTAATAACGTTGTAAAAATTGCGAGTGTGTCGACGAGGGTTGCGTACCTTATACTCAGAATCACCAAACGGTATTCGTTGAAGGTCATACAGGTTTACGCACCAACCTCGGCACATCCCGATGTGGAGGTGGAGGAAATGTATGAGGATGTCTCTAAAGCCATCCATTCCTCCAAAACGGTGTTAATGGGAAACTTCAATGCAAAACAAGGCACAAGAGAGAACGGTGAGCTGATGGTAGGGAAATTTGGAATAGGGAAACGGAACCCAAGGGGCCAGCAGCTGGCCGACTTTATCGAGAAAAAGGGACACTTTATGATGAACTCTTTCTTCCAGAAGCGGCCCCACAGGAAGTGGACCTGGTCGAGCCCCGACGGTTCGACAAAAAATTAGATTGACTTCATTACGATGACCAGACGACAACTGTTCAGTGATGTCTCAGTGATCGCGAGGGTGAAAACTGGTAGCAATCACCGAATGGTTAGAGGCACACTGAACCTAAACGTTAAGTTGGAGAGATCTCGTCTAATGAAAACAACGCTCCGTACCCCTCGTGCTCTAGTCCAAAGTCCCGAAACCTTTCAGCTCGAGCTACAAAACCGTTTTCAGTGCCCAGAAGACTGCAATGCAGTGGATGATAAGAATGACTAGCTCGTGGAAACTGTCCATGTGATCGGAGCTAAGTTCTGCAAGACCCACCGCAGAAGAACACAAAAACTCTCCGATCACACTCTTAATCTCATGGCTGTTAGACGGCAAATGAGGCTGCATTTTCAACAGATTTGACAGCATACAGGCAACTGAACAGACAGATCTCTGAATATATGCGGCAGGACTTACGCAACTTCAATACAGCTTGTGTTGAAGAAGCGATCGAGCGGAACCAAGGCTCCAAAGTCTTTGCCAGAGATCTGTCTGCCAGAAAGAGCCAACTGTCAAAGTTGAAGACCGAGTGTGGCAGCATCGTTTCCGCGACACCTGAGATTTTGATTGAGATTGAGAAGTTTTATGGGCAGCTGTACACATCATCGTTGGAGCCACACGCAAGTGTGAGTAACGGTCAAAGAGCAAGTCTTATTCGACACTATTCCGATGATATCCCGGACGTCAGTCTGAGCGAGATTTGAATGGCTCTCCAGCACCTTAAAAACGGCAAAGCCCCAGGCGAGGATGGAATTACAGCGGAGCTTCTGAAAGCGGGTGGAATACAGGTACTTAAAGTCCTTCAGAAGCTCTTTAATTCCGTCCTCCATGGGGGGACTACTCCGGAGACGTGGAGTAGAAGTGCGGTGGTCTTGTTCTTCAAGAAATGCGACAACGCTCTCTTGAAGAACTACAGACCGACTTCCCTTTTGAGCCGCGTCTACGTGCTTTTTTAGAGAGTCATTACGAATCGTCTCACACGCAGACTCGACGACTTCCAGACTCCCGAACAAGCCAGTTTCCGAAGAGGCTTTAGTACCATAGACCACTTACACACCTTTCGGCAAATTTTACAGAAGATAGAAGAGTACAATCTGCCACTTTGCCTTGCGTATGTGGACTATGGAGAAAGCCTTTGATTCCGTCGAAATTTGGGTGGTGCTACAGTCCCTTCAGCGGTGCCAAGTTTACGTAAGGTACATCGAAGTGCTGAAGTGTTTGTATAGCAGGGCTACGATAGCTATCCGAGTACAGAATCAGAGTACGAAACCTATCCAACTGCAGAGAGGTGTAAGACAGGGTGATGTTATATCCCCGAAACTCTTCACCGCTGCATTGGAAGACGTTTTCAAGCTACTGGACTGGAAAGGATACGGTATTAACATCAATGGCGAGTACATCACTCACCTTCGATTTGCCGACGATAAAGTCCTTATGGCAGAATCGCTGGAGGACCTAAGCACTATGCTCAATGACCTCAATAGTGCCTCCCATCGGATAGGTCTTAAGATGAACATGAATAAAACAAAGATCATGTTTAATGTCAATGTCACACCTATGCTGGTAGTTGTTGGGAGCACTAAGCTCGAAGTTGTTGACGAGTATGTTTACCTGGGACAAATAGTCCGACTAGGTAAGTCCAACTTCGACCGAGAGGTCAATCGACGGATTCAACTCGGTTGGGCAGCGTTCGGGAAATTGCGACACATCTTCTCGTCAGTAACACTTGAAAACGAGCCTGTACAACCAGTGCGTGTTGCCAGTGCTGACCTATGGAACTGAGACGTGGTCCTTCACTGCTGGCCGTATGAAGACGCTCAAGGTCGCTCAGCGACCTATGGAGAGGGCTATGCTGGGAGTTTCTCTGCGTGATAAACTTAGAAATGAGGATATCGGCAGTAGAACCAGAGTAACCGACATAGCCCAACGGCTTAGTAAGCTGAAGTGGCAATGGGCCGGGCATATAGCTCGAAAAACCAACAACCGATGGGGGAAAAAGGTTCTCGATTGGCAGCCTCGTACGGGTAGGCGAAGTGTAGGGCGACCCCCCACTAGTTCGAAGTCGATGGATGCAGGTGGCTCAGGACCGTGCTTTATTATATTCCTTGGGGGAGGCCTATGTTCAGCAGTGGACTTGTGAAGGGCTGGAATGATGATGATGATGACGAAAATATGTGTAAAAGTCAAAATTAAAAAAAAAGTTAAAACTACTCATATTATATACATCATAAATATAGTAGAACCACGCTGCAGAAAATAAAGGTCTACTCGACCGGGATATGACCACTCTCGCGAATAATACCAGCGTGAAATAGCAGCATAATGCCGTGCGTTTCGTTGGGTGAGAAACGAGAATCGGAAACCCTTTTTACTGGTACCCAGGCATTCTTATCATCTTAGTCCTTAGGGGTGCCAACATATTATTATGCCTCTTGATTCTTAACCGATAGATTTATGGGCGACAGCATCCACTAACAATCAGGTAGACATAGAAGTACGTGAGTACGTAAAGTGTGCTCGTTTGTCAACCTTATCTTTATAAAAATTACATAATAAAACAATCATAAAAAAGCTTATTATACACTATACATACAAAAGTGTATGCATGATATGAGTATGTTTCTAAACAAAAATATGTTTGTTTAATAATGATCGGCTACGATAGCTACGAAAGCTACGAGAGCTACGAGATATAATTGGTATAATTCTAGTATAATTTCGTTCGAGCCGTTGTGGTCACATAAAAATAGCGCATTATACGTTATAATAACAATAGGGATCGAGAAATTTACTGAACTTAAAAGAGCCATATTACAGGATCCCCGTTTTTAAATTTCATAAATGTAGCGCTGGATCAGGTGACTTTTCTACAACGTAATCTTAAGTATACAAAAATATAAGATGTATATTTCGTAGCAGTTGGAAAAAAATTGTTTCTTTCTTTGCTTTATCTAATGATGATGTAAAGCCGTCCAAATAAATGCACAAATATAATGTCCTTGCCTTAATCTTTAACTAATATAAACCAATGCTACACATTATTTTACAAGACAGTATTTTGGCAATATAAATGGGTATATATTTAAAATAAAATTTCATAATATTATTATTATTAAAAGAAAATTAATGATTTATTTTACATCTCATTTTGTGAACAGTGTTTTTACTATTATAAACATTTGTATTTTGAGCAATACACACAACATAAAATATTACACAAAATACAAATGCATAGTAAAGGATGGGCCACCTAACGTTTGGAATTGGAACTATAGGTCATTTTGAGGTTGGAGGATTTGATGACATTTCCGATGTGACAGAAAGTTAGTTTCATGTTTGGCATATTATATGAAATGGGATTTTCGCTTGAACAAAGTTGGGAAATATTAAAATCTTATTTCCAAAGTGGTGAGTCTTCTACGCAAACTGTAAGATATTTACGAAAAAAAATTGACAAAAAGGATGTACCAAAAACGCAATTTGTGGATATATTTGTGAAGCGAGTTCGTGAATTTGGATCGTTGTTGGGTAAAACAACCCGTGTTCGTACTCATCCAGTGCGCTCAACCGAAAACATGACTGCTGTTGCTCAGAGTGTGCGTGAACAACCATCAACATCAACTCGTCATTATTCTCAAGAATTGATGAACATTTCACGAACTTCTTTGAGAAGAAATTTGCATAAAGATCTCGGTATGAATGCGTACAAAGTTCAATTAGTGCAAGAGTTGAAGCCGCATGATCATCCGATGTATTTTCGTTTTGCTGAATGTGCCGAAGACCGCTTGACCCAAGATGAGCATTTTTACCGAAAAATCATCTTTTCAGATGAAGCTCATATTCACCTCGGAGGATACGTCAGTAAGCAAAATTTTCATATCTGGGGCTCAGAAAATCCACACGTAATAAGTGGAGAAACCAATGCATCCACAACGAGTGACTGCCTGGTGTGGATTTTGTTACTGGGCCATTTTTCTTCGAAAATGACCAAGTAAACGTAGTTACAGTGAATGGCAATCGCTACCGCGACATGCTAAGCGATTTTTGTATCGCAAAATTGAAGAGGATGATATAGATGACATTTGGTTTCAACAGGATGGCACAACGTGTCACACAGCCAACGTAACAATCGATCTTTTGCGCATTGTTTTCGAAAATAGCATAATCAGCCGAAATACTGATATCAATTGTCCATCTCGAAGCTGCGATTTGACTCCGTTGGACTTTTTTTGTGGGGAGCCGTTAAGGACAAGTGTTACCATAGAATACTATAATACAAACACAATAGAACGGGGGAGTGGGTGGTGCCCGTCTAGCCACTAACATGTCAATTTACACCTATAAATGTCAACACGTCTCTTTTGACGTCACAGTCGTTGCCAATTTTTGTGTCGAGCGTTGCTGGTTAAAATTTATTTCAAAAATGCCGATTTGTGCGATAATTACGTATCGGAAAAAACAGACGAATGTGAAATTTGAATAAAAGTGGTATATCATTTCACCAGTAAGTCGAAACTATTCATATTTTGTGAATATTATTAGAATTAAAAATAAAGAAATATTGATTTTTAAAATTAACAGTACCATGAATGTAAGAAAATTTTACTGATACCGGTAAACCGGGAAATATTATCGTTTTTAAAATTGTACTTCGTATAATGACAAGCTAAAGAGATGCGATCGAATACAGTGAAAAATAGTAATTTAATGACCTACGAATAAATTGTTATAACATTTTTTTATTAAATTGTGATGTTGTTCTCTCTATAGGTATCATTGAAAATGTTCAATAACGTTTTTAGATTCAATCTTCTGGTTACGTATCATTACTACATACCGTATGTTCACTTCACGCCCAATCACCCAAAAAGTTTGGGTAGACCCATTTACTACTATTAGTACTTTTTTAGATAAGATAAGATTTATTCTATTTACATAAACCATTTTTGCAGTTTTCCCTGAAGATCCGAACATAAAAAATATGGATAGAAGCCACGGAAGGCTTAACTAATAATGTTTTTCAGACTGATTTCTTATCCATACATCACAGAAGATATTTGAAGGACGATACAATTGGATTGGAATTGGATATGTAAAGAAATTATATACATAACATTAGCACCAGTAAGTGTGATCCTGTGAAAACTACAAATGACAGCACAGGAAAAGATAAGCTCTAAACGTGTTAATCACGGTTGTTTCTCATAACTGTTTCCTGAGATTATATTTAACCAAATGGAATATCCTAAAAGAAATCATATGTAAAATATTTATTTGAAAAATAAATATTCGATATCATTTCTTGTTGAAAATTTGAGTTGCTAAAAATACTAAACGGTAATTGTTAAACCAATATATATATATATATATATATGTTACAAACGCATTTAATATTGTATAAAGTCAGACTTAATTCCAAGGCAATTACAACGAATTCACAAAGAATATTTACAGACCGTCTCTTTTTGGAAAGAAAGAGAAGGAATAACTAAGTTGACGGACTGAGCGAATTTGCACATTTTAGACTTTTGATCGATCAGTAAAAAAAGAAAGCATTTAAATTTTAATAAAAATTTATTTGTAAGCTAATTTCAAATACATTCACAGTAAGTATTATTTTTTTCTTACTGTAAATAAAAAGTTGTTGAACGCGTTTGAGATGCGTAGCATCATATTAGTCTGTACGTTTAAGCAAACTGTATCATATAATTGTATCACAGCTAGGGATGTGATACAATTGTATCACATCCCTAACTGTGATACAATATATTTAAAAAATATTTATATATATATTTTAAAAATGTATAGGTACTTATATATATTTTTTTTTTGAAATTTTTCAAAAGTAGTTGCTATTTTATGTTTTAAGCGACGACAGCACCTCAATTTGTTTTGTACAATCTTCTACTAAAAGATAAATACTAAAGTATTCACTTTGTAATTAAAACGCAATGAAAAAATGTTTTGTATGCTCCAAATACACGATTCTTTGTAAATTTTTCCATTAAAAAATCCAAAATTAAGTTCAAATATATATACCTATAATCACATAATATGTTGTTATCTATTGTTTAATATTGTCAATTTTAAATTTTACTTCAGAAAGTAAAAGAAAAAAACATAATCCGCTGCCAAAATATATTGCCGGAAGAAAATCAACGTAGGCAAACAGTTCAACCTATTTTAAAGGCAAACAATAATATGGAAATACTAACTTAAAGAATTATATGAATACTAGCTTACGTCCGCATGAAAGGCGGTCATACCGCGTTCTCTATCTTAAACTTTGAGAATAAAAGGTAGCCTAGCCTTTTCCAGCTATCTGAATACTACATATCGTCAAAATCGGTTGAGTGGCTTAACATTTCCTTTCATAGCTTTATTACCCAAATTCGCGATTTAATAGATAAAAACGACCCAATTTGTAAAACCTACTTAGCTTTGTTAGTTTACCTTTTAAACTCAACCAGACATTAAATTATCTCAACTTTATCAAAATCATTTCGGCAGTTTAGTCATGAAAGCTGTAAAGATTTTCGCACTAAAATAGAAAAATATGGATTTTCTTTCGGCAATATATTTTGGCAGCGGATTATGTTTTTATCTTATATTTTCTGAAGTAAAATTTAAAATAGACAACATTAAACAATAGATAACAACATGTTAAGTGATTATAAATATTTTTCACGTTATTGATATTTTCTACAGATTAATTTTAGAAGTTTTTTCATTAACCTTGGAAATATATATATATAAATATCCGACACTATCCCGATGATATCCCGGACATCAGTCTGAGCGAGATTAGAATGGCTCTCCAGCACCTTAAAAACGGCAAGGCCCCAGGCGAGGATGGAATTACAGCATACCTCAAAACCTCAAAACTAAATTGTACAACCAGTGCGTGTTGCCAGTGATGACATATGGAACTGAGACGTGGTCCTTCACTGCTGGCCATATGAGGAAGCTCAAGGTCGCTCAGCGAGCTATGGAGAGGGCTATGCTCGGGGTTTGCGTGATAAACTTAGAAATGAGGATATCCGCAGTAGAACCAGAGTAACCGACATAGCCCAAAGGATTAGTAAACTGAAGTGGCAACGGGCCGGCCATATAGCTCGAAGAACCGACAACCGATGGGGAAGAAAGGTTCTCGAGTGGCAGCCTCGTACCGGCAGGCTAAGTGTAGGGCGTCCCCCCACTAGATGGAGTGACGACCTGGTAAGACATGCAGGAAGTCAATGGATGCAGGTGGCTCGGGACCGTGCTTTGTGGCATTCCGTGGGGGAGGCCTATGTTAAGCAGTGGACTTGTGAAGGGCTGTAATGATAATGATATATATTGGTTTAACAATTGCCGTTTGGTATTTTTAGCAATTCAAAATTTCAATAAGAAATGATATTGAATATTTATTTTTTAAATAATTATTTTACATATGATTTATTTTATGATATTCCATATGGTTAAATATAATCTCAGGAAACAGTTATGAGAACAACCTATGAGTGATTAACACGTTTAGAGCTTATATATTCTTCTTCTCCTGTGCTGTCATTTGTAGCCTCGTTGTTTCGAGTCATTCTAAGATGCTGAATTAATCCTTTTCACAGGATCACACTTACTGGTGCTAATGTTATGTATACAATTTCTTTACATGTCCAATCCCATTCCAATTGTATCGTCCTTCAAATATCTTCTGTGATGTATGGATAAGAAATCAGTCTGAAAAACATTATTAGTTAAGCCTTCCGTGGCTTCTATCCATATTTTTTATGTTCGGATCTTCAGGGAAAACTGCAAAAATGGTTTATGTAAATAGAATAAATCTTATCTTATCTAAAAAAGTACTAATAGTAGTAAATGGGTCTACCCAAACTTTTTGGGTGATTGGGCGTGAAGTGAACATACGGTATGTAGTAATGATACGTAACCAGAAGATTGAATCTAAAAACGTTATTGAACATTTTCAATGATACCTATAGAGAGAACATAATCACAATTTAATAAAAAAATGTTATAACAATTTATTCGTAGGTCATTAAATTACTATTTTTCACTGTATTCGATCGGATCTCTTTAGCTTGTCATTATACGAAGTACAATTTTAAAAACGATAATATTTCCCGGTTTACCGGTATCAGTAAAATTTTCTTACATTCATGGTACTGTTAATTATAAAAATCAATATTTCTTTATTTTTGATTCTAATAATATTCACAAAATATGAATAGTTTCGACTTACTGGTGAAAGGATATACCACTTTTATTCAAATTCCACATCCGTCTGTTTTTTCCGATACGTAATTATCGCACAAATCGGCATTTTTGAAATAAATTTCAACCAGTAACGCTCGACACAAAAATTGGGCAACGACTGTGACGTCAAAAGAGACGTGTTGACATTTATAGGTGTAAATTGACATGTTAGTGGCTAGACGGGCTTCACCCACTCCCCCGTTCTATTGTGTTTGTATTATAGTATTCTATGGTAACACTTGTCCTTAACGGCTCCCCACAAAAAAAGTCCAACGGAGTCAAATCGCAGCTTCAAGGTGGCCAATTGATATCAGCATTTCGGCTGATTATGCGATTTTAGAAAACAGTGCGCAAAAAATCGATTGTTACGTTGGCTGTGTGACACGTCGCGCCATCCTGTTGAAACCAAATGTCGTCTATATCATCCTCTTCAATTTTGGGATACAAAAATCGGTTAGCATGGCGCGGTAGCGATTGCCATTCACTGTAACTACGTTTACTTGGTCATTTTGAAGAAAAATGGCACAATAACAAAATCCACACCAGACAGTCACTCGTTGTGGATGCATTGGTTTCTCCACGATTACGTGTGAATTTTCTGAGCCCCAGAAACGACAATTTTGCTTACTGACGTGTCCTCCGAGGTGAATATGAGCTTCATCTGAAAAGATGATTTTTCGGTAAAAATGCTCATCTTCGATCAAGCGGTCTTCGGCACATTCAGCAATACGAAAACACATCGGATGATCATGCGGCTTCAACTCTTGCACTAATTGAACTTTGTACGCATTCATACCGAGATCTTTATGCAAATTTCTTCTCAAAGAAGTTCGTGAAATGTTCATCAATTCTTGAGAATAATGACGAGTTGATGTTGATGGTTGTACACGCACACTCTGAGCAACAGCAGTCATGTTTTTGGTTGAGCGCACTGGATGAGTACGAACACGGGTTTTTTAACCCAACAACGATCCAGTTTCACGCACTCGCTTCAAAAATATATCCACAAATTGCGTTTTTGGTACATCCTTTTTGTCAAATTTTTTTCGTAAATATCTTACAGTTTGAGTAGAAGACTCACCACTTTGGAAATAAGATTTTAATATTTCCCAACTTTGTTCAAGCGAAAATCCCATTTTATATAATATGTCAAATATGAAACTAACTTTCTATCACATCGGAAATGTCATCAAACCTTCCAACCTCAAAATAACCTATAGTTCCAATTCCAATCGTTAGATGGCCCACCCTTTATTATGCATTTGTATTTTGTGTAATATTTTATGTTGTATATAAATACAAATGTTTATAATATGTAGAAACACTTTCCTCAAAATGAGATGTGAAATAAATCATTTTTTTAATAATAATAATATTATGAAATGATATTTTAAACATATACCCGTTTATATTGCCCTAAATACTGTCTTGTAAAATAATGTATCTATGTAACATCACGATGCATAATATGTGACTTTATAAATATATAAAAATGAAATAAAAAAACAAATCTGTTATTTTCAGGCATTGACCCATATATTGTAGATACAATATTTACTTATATGTTAGTACCTAAAAATAAAAAATAAAACCTAAAATAAAAAATATTTGTAGTTTCGTTTCTAAACCCAAGACTGAATTGTCTTTTGTAAAGCTAAGTTATTGCGCTTCATTTATTTGGCTACATCATCATAAGAATAGTAGTGAAGCATTGGTTTATACTAGTTAAAGATTAAGGCAAGGACATTATATTTGTGCATTTATTTGAACGGCTTTATATCGTCATTAGATAAAGGAAAGTAAGAAACAACTACATGATGATGTGAATACTAGCTTTTCGCCCCGCGTTGGATTTACCCGCGTCCAGGTTATTACTTCCAGATATTCATGACCAACACTTACTATGAGATCACATAATACGGAGATCGGAGATACGGAGATCAAGCTATCACATCACAATAATGATCACAAGTTTTAAGATAGACGAAAGGTCTTACCTTTCGAATAGTGAAAATCGCTTTAAAAATCTACCTCTTCATACTCCCGTATCAATCCCCGTATCCCGCTTCAATAAATCATTTTCTGTTACAGCTGTCCGCTTGTGGAACTCCTTGGCTTCACAAATTCGCCGTGTTTAATCCCTTTTTCCTTATAAATCTACACAAAGTTTATTATTTGGAACTCTAATAATGCCTATCATATTTCCCGTTCTTTCTTGTATCCTTCTTTCCTCAACTGTCATCATCAAGTTTTTTTATTTTATAGAATAAAGGTGAAAAACGAACATACAGTCCAGTAAGTGGATACTGTGGCCAATAGACATCTACATCAATCCTCGATGAAGAATCAAAATGCAGATGCTAGATGCTTGTCATCCCTGAGGACTAAAATGGAATGCCTCGTTTCCAGTAAAAAGGGTATCTAGTTTTCTACACTCGCCACACGAATTACAGCAGTATTCAGCTGCTATTTTACGCTTGTATTTTGTGAGAGCGTGGTTAGCTGCGGCATGGCTCTACCAAATGTCTTCCACGGGTAAGATCGGTTTGTGGGTCTACTAATAATACTCCAATGGATATGGATTGTCACATATACATGTGGGTGAAGTACCGACATAAAAAATTCAGATTTTTTATTTATTTTTTATCTTAGTTGTAGAATTTAAGTACACCTCCTTCTTAGCTATTTGTTGTGAACAATTCTTTGCGTAATAAGGTTGTTTGGAAGAAATCGATTTCAGAGCGATAACACCGCCATCGGCTTTTACAAATCAATTTTTGAAGACCTTGTGAGAAGAAAGAACTTCAACTTAAAAGTGAAGGTGACATTAGCTAAAACAACCCCCGAACATAAAATGTAATTAAGGTTATACTTAGTTGTGTATTCAAATGTATTGGAAAAGATGAATAGATATTAATCGCGAAGACTGCCCGGCCCAAAAACGAGGCTATGATTGCTTTCTTTGTGTAGATATATATAAACTATTCAAAACAAAATAGGGCCCACTCTAAGTTAATCTCGAATTTCGTCTAAAGAAATTTTTGGGTAGTAGAATAGTGAAGTTAAATATTTTGAAGTATTGTTGACATGTTTATCTAACGTTATCAATGTTTCAAGTCAGGAATTCAATGGTGCGTAGACAAAAAAAGTGAAGTACTCCAAAAACGTTTATTACTCAAATTCTCAGTCACTTGTACCCTCAATCACATTCTGAATGTTACAGTCGCACGTCTACTTTTTTCATTTTGACTTGATTTCGGTGTTACTCGCGATCATTATGCCTGGTTCTCGGCGTCATATGGATGTGGAAACAGCAACAAGAGCAGTGTTTATGCTTCAGGAGGGAGAATCTCAGAGATCAGTGGCAAGACGTCTTGGTGTGTCGCGACGAGCTATTCGAAACGCGTGGAACGCTTTCTAGAGACAGGTAGTGTCGCGAGGAGATCTGAACATTTACAGAAACATTTGCGTTCCTTTGTACGAATAAGTAAAAGTAAAAAAGTAAAAAGTACGAAAAAGTATCTATTTCTATTAAAAATTATAAAACAATATTC